>CM060441.1:33258040-34699532 GCA_030545235.1 Helianthus tuberosus
CAAGTTGACCGGTTCGAGTCGAACCAGGTCGAGTAAGAATATGGTACCATCCGTTTAGAATGGGTGGTCATGAATGCAATAAGGGATGCATGAAGTTCGATCCGTTATACGGATGGAACGAAATGTTTATGTTGTAAGCTATTAACCCGATGATACCGGGTCGTAAGAGGTATGCTTGAATCTCATTACGAGAGTATATGCCATACCCATTTAATTGGGTGACCGAATGCGTAAGAGTAATGAATGTATATAAAGGAATGCAAATAATTAAAATTAAAAGGTTGGTGTAATAAGTGAAATAAGTATTATGACTAATTTTTTTTAAAGTTGTTGTTAAATGTAGGTAAATCCTCAATTTAGGCGACTCGGCGAATTGGAGCGAGCACGTGATCTAAATATGTCTTACCAAGCGCTTCCGCTAGCTTATGTTAATGTTTTGGGTCAAAATACTTTTTGTACAATTTGTTGGTAAACACACATTTTAGTATTTTGATGTTTTGGTTTTAAGTAGTATCTTGTAGAATGGTATTGTCTTGATTGTGGACTAAAACAGGGGTATACTCGTTTTACGGACGGGTCATGCCCAAATTTTGTAAAATTATGTATTAAAGTTGTCATTTTGAAGTCTTTAAATTACCTTTGTAAGTTATTTTATAAAGACGGAAAAGCGGCTGTTACAAAGTGGTGTGAACGTTCGAGGCGCGTGACGTAGCAGTCCGCGCGCGAGTACACATGGCTTGGAGGCGCATGGTGCATGGGCCTGATGTGACGTACGCGACGCACCAAAGTGAGCCAAAACGGCGCGACTGTGTGGCGTGCTCGTAGAGGCTCACAGGTGACGTGGCACACGCGCGCATGGACCTGAGTGAGTATGGCGCACGCGCGCATGGCAGTGAGCCAAACGGACACACCGCGCATGGAACGTGCAGACCTGGGCGCGCGCGCAAAAGCTTCCAGCAGCAGTTAATGATGTGCAGTTACATTTTAGCATTCGAAACTGACAAAGTTAATGCGTTTGACTGAGAATTAAGTGACGAATTAAAGTGCATTAAAGACGTCTAATGCAGTTTAATTCTCCCATTTAATTTATTTTTCAGTTTCGAGTTCAATCTGGTGTATAAATAGGAGGCTCCTTTCACCAGATGAGACACACCGAAATTCACCAGCTCTATACAATCTTCTCTCCCTACAGAATTCTCATCTTCTTCTCTCAAGCAAGCAAGGTACACCTTCGGGTTGGAGTCAAGACCGGCAGTGCAACTGCTTGCGGCTGTTGTATCCTGGAAACAAACGTGTTCTCCTGAGAGACACGAAATTTGTTTTAAGGGACCCGTGTCTAACACGATCCTCAGCCAAGAACAGTTTTTCTGTTCGTGTTTTATGTTCTTGTTTTCTTTTTCAGTTGTAATCTGTACTGTAATTTTAATTCATTCTGTTTGTTTCTGTAATTCAAGTTAATAAAAGAATTTTATTTATTTTGCACGAACGGATTCCTACACTATTCACGTAGGCCAAACGATGGGGATGTGCATTGATGGTCCTGACACACTTTCTAGAACACCATGTGCCTCGTTCTCCTTTGTTTACATTTTCAAGTGGTAATTCTTTAATTCATGTTTAAACTAGTTTAATGCCCGTCAGGTGGACGGGTATTTTAATATCTTAATGACATAAGTATGCATTATGACTCTCAACCCGTTCCCCTTCTAACTAATTTTTTTATAACACCCGTTTGAAATAAAACGCAACCCGAATTGACCCGTTTGAAATAAAACGCAACCCGAATTGACCCGTTTAAAATAAAATATAACCAAAATTTATTGTTGTCATTAATGGACTCAATTTTAATATGTTCATATGCAATTAGCAAGTAATTACGGTGCTTAGTTTCCTGTTATACAAATTATTAAGATTTTAAAAAGGGATGAAACCTCGCCAAATACTACTCTTTTTGTACATGTAGTTGCACTATTTCTTAAAAAGCAATTGCAATTCATTTAATGCAAGCTCATCCAACCGTTCAAACGAAGAAAACAATGAGAAAGAAGGCGTTTAAAATGTATCTTAAAGGTGTGACAACGTGCAATATTAGCTAACGTGGAAATCTACTGCTTGGTGAGTTTATTCATATGTGATTGGCTCACTGAACTTGGTTGTTACTTTTAACCTGAATGAACCTATAAACACAAAAAATTGTACAAAACAACATGAGAAACAAAGGTAACATATACTAAGCGCACACAAAATTAATCAACGTTACAAACAAAAGCATCATTCTCTAAGTTATCAAAGGCAAATGAACATTAAATGTTTACAACCTGTTTGGTGATTCTGGTAACTCTACTCAAGATGGAAATGCTATATTTTCTTTGGGCTATGGGTAAGATCTATGTATTTATGCTTACAATTTTATAAGAGAGTTGATCCCGGTTGTCTAGTTAAGGGTTAAATTTTTTCTCAATTTTTAGTTAATCTTGGTTGTCTAATTAAGGGTTATATTTTTTTCTCAAGTTTTTTTTTTAACTTTTAAATGTTTGGGTATGTATGTTTGCTTTTTAGACTTTTTAAATGTGCTTAAAATAATTTTTTTCCCAAAATCACATTAACCGTCATATTTAATTTTAGCTATGTTGTGTATAACTAAATTCTTTAGCTACACAATTTGCATCTAAAAGTGCATAATTAGTCCTATGTTATGTTGAGTATACATGTTAGTAATCCCAAACATGTCCATTTGCATAAAATTTTAGTTCTAACTTATTAGTTAAATATTAATTGATTAAGTGTTAATATAATTGTGGGTATGTTAATTAAACTACCACAACAGATATATTATACATATACATATACATATATAATATGAAAATAAGTTTTACTTGTATTAGTATATGCACACTTTTACTTAATTTCATACCCGTTTTTTAAATGATTACTTACTGAGAAAACTTCTTTTAATTTAAATAAAAACTTTTTACCTCTTCACTAAGTTTTCCATGCATGTGAGAAATGTAGGGACTAACATGAGGCCCATACGAGACAATCTCCACGCTTCCACTTTGTGTCTGCAATTTATGTAGATATATAACTAAAAAACAAATACATTGTTTAAAAGATGTTAACATAAAATAAAACGTGTGTGTTAGTCTAAAAAACCTGTTCATCCTCTTAGCTTGGGCTTCACAGTCTGCTACCGGTTGGTTGTATGTATCTGGACGCATCTCTTAGTGTTGGATAGAATTTAAAGATTTATTAATTGAAATTAACTGTATTATATTTAATATGCTTGTTGATTGCTCTCCGACCTTCCATGTTACATAAAAGAAACCTTGTTACCAATGTACCAAATTAGAAGTTTCAGTAATGTAAAAGTAAAACAACAAACTTTTAAAATGGTGACTACAAATATAGCATACATTGGAAGGTGGCAGGGGCATGCACTTGTTCTGCTGCATATCTGAAAATGTTAACATAGTATAATCATAATTAGAAATGCACGACAGGTTGCCTATTGTAGAGCAATTAACTTGATAAAAAATTTTACAAACAATGTGACTTACATTGGTATAGACGTATAAGTTGCGAGAACTTGGATGAGAAGACATGGGTAAAATGTGTTCTACAGACACTACAGGTTATGGGTTTAAATAGACTAATTTAGGAGGTAACCATATGGAGGTTACCTACAATTTAGGATAGAACGTGGGTGGGGTACATCCTTCCCATAATTTAGGATGAGAAGCTCAAATTTGATATCGAGGTGGAGATAATGGGTCCATAAAATAAGGATATAACCATCATAGAAGTGGAGGTCATGGGCAGAATAATAAGGAGCAAAACCACCCGCTGAGAAACTCCCCTAAACCGCCATGGGAGCGGTTATTTAAATAACATGAATTGAGATGGGAGTAACCGTCAACCCACAATCCAGTTTTGTAGGAGCCATATGTGGAGAACATGGTGACGAAATTTGCGGAGGTAACTCCTAGCTAAAAAACTGCTCATAACTGCCGAGATAGCGGTTAAAAAATGGAGTTTAAACGGCCTGGATTTAGTTTCAGCAAGATCTAACGGTGGAGATGGATTTGGGAGGTGGTTAGACTTAATGGGTTTAATATATATATATAATTTCAAAAACATTTTCAGTATATTTTTATTCGGTAAAAACAGCTGAGGGAAAGAAAACCAAACTTGTTTCTCAAATCGTTAAATTATTTAAACAAAGCGGATAATCTTTTATAACAATTCATAAAATTGGATTTAATTTGTCAAATATATTGTCCCAAGTATTGATATAATAGCGACGTGCTCTTCAACCAAGTGATTGTTTATTCAAAATTTAAGTCGTGCGAATCGCATGCGTGTTAATTATAAGCGTAGAGTAGGGGGAGCGTGTGTTTCGTAGTAAAAAAAATCATGATATACAAAAATGATATGATTGGTTTAAACCTTTAAACATGGTAAATTCAGAAAATTGAAACATATTATTATTTTTATTTATGAATCACAACCACCACAATAAAGACCACTAAAATACGAAATTTTATTTATGAATCACAACCACCACAATAAAGACCAAAAAAGTACGAAAAAGGAAAACAAAGGAACAAACAAAAACGACATATGTAATCTATCGCCAATCTAAACGTATGGTTTTAACCCCTCCTCAAATGTGTTGACAAACAACTTCATCTGATTGATCGGAAGGCTAAGACCAATCTCCAAATCCTCATCCTTTTCTCTGCATGCATTCATGGATACCGATTGACTATAATCAATAGAAACAGTTTCAATCTTTCTGGGCTTTCCCCACCCAAAATCCATATTATAAAACTTAAGCTTTGGTGTTCCAGAAATCCCGATTATTGTAGGAGGAACCCCACTTGAAAACAAGTCATCAAATTCTATATCTTTCATGACTCCATCTTTATCGGTCAATCTCTCATGTAGACTTTCTCCAAGCAGTTTTGCAGCAGTCACGAACCCTTCTTTTCCGGTTAATACTTTGCTTTGTGCCGGAGCATAACACCAACCAACACAGTTGCCGAAGTAGCTTGATGGGAGTGCCGGATTCATTCGCGCTCTACAATCGATCGCGAAACCCGACACTTGCTTCTCATTCTCGCGTGTACTTGCTATGCAACTCCATATATAAGCACATGCAACACTAAAACATGATACGTATGCTATTGTTGGTACTTGTGTTGTGACCAATTCTTTTAATCTAAGGAGCACGGTCCGAGGCAATATAAACGTGGCTCGAACTTTATCTGTTGGTTCAAGTTTGGGAGGTTCATACTCTTTGAATGTTTCAAGTCGAGCAAACTTTAGATAACTTTCCTCTAGTTTAGGGTTTTTGATCGGTCTATCATAAAACGGCATCGTTCCATTAGCTAGAAACGACTCATCAGAACCAGATTGAGCAATCGATGTCCACGCCTTCAAGAAATTAAACCTGGTGCTAGCATCACCAAGGCAATGGTGATTTGTCGTGCCAATAGAGATTCCAGAGTTTGGAAAGAGTGTCACTTGAACGAAGAACAATGGGATCTTTGTGGAATCTGATGTTTTTTGAACGTGATCTAGTGGAGGTATAAGATGGTAAAACATCTCACAACCTCGGGGATGGTTTGCGGTGAGTTCGTTGAAATCAAGGTTAGATTCTGCGAAAGTAACTGCGACAGAATCACCCTCAACATAGCGGATTTCGGGCTTTTTGGCAGATGTAGGAAACACAAGTAAGTTACCAGCAAATGGAAAAAAATGTTGAAGAGTGATGGATAAGGAGTGTTTGAGGTTGGGAATAATGGTTTGAATGAATTGAGTTTGTGTGATGGAGAGCTCGTAAAAGAATATGTTGTGAGTAGGAGGTCGGGTTAGCCACAAGAAGTCGAAGTACGTAAGTGGTAACAACCTATCGCCTACAGTGGCCTCTGGTGGTGATACTTGTGTTTGTTCAAGAACAGTCAAGATGGGTAGGGAAGCCATTTTTGCTTCTTTCTATTTTCTCAAAATTTGTCTACTTATAAAAGGCTGTATCGTGGGACAATAGGAAATTTCTGTTTTTGAGTACTTTTTTTATGTTTTTTAAAATTGTATTCAAATTATTTCTAAACACAACTTTTATTCAACTAATACATGTACCTTTTTATAAAGTACATATGTGTATGTTGTTTTAGAAACTACTACTACTGTACAAATGTGTATGTTGTTTTATAAACTACTACCACCACCAGGACGACCACCACGACCACGAACACCACCACCACCACCACCACCACCACCACCACCATTATTATTATTATTATTATTATTATTATTATTATTATTATTATTACTTCTACTTAAAATCTCATTGATGGAAACCCGGTGATCACGGCCAATCCGTAAATCTTATCTTATATTGGTCATTGTTTTAGAAACTACTACCACGACCACCACGACCACCACGACCACGAACACGACGACGACGACGACCACCACCACCACCACCACCACCACCACCATCTCATTGATGGAAACCGGGTGACCACGGCCAATCCGTAAATCTTATCTTATATTGGTCATTATGGTTTGTAGATATTGTAGATTTGGTCCCGATGCTTCAATTATTACAGAGTTGATCCTAGTAGTTGTAATTTTTGCATTCTTATGATCCTTATCACTAACCTATGTTAAATATCTTAGTTAAATGTGTGTGAAATGTCTATTTTACCCCTAAAGTTAAAAAAACAAATAGAAATAAATGGGCCCCACCCCATACTACCTTCTTCTTCCCCACTCCACCATTTAAGATACGTCCACCACCACCACCTCCCCAAACCACAACCATTGTCATCATCTCCGTCACAACCACCACCCATCTCCGGCTTCGGACCTGCTGTGACACTCATAATAACCAACAACCACAACCCCCACCACCCTCAACTACCCACCGGAAAAACGATCTGCCGGAAAACGACCACACCAGTCACCTCCCTTGCTTCCTTCACCGTAAACCACCACTCCAGCCGCCTCCCTTATCGTTCGACTACCAACTACTGCAACCCATACGACATTACAGGGCATCCGCGAAAATAATGGTTTCTCCGACACATTTTTCGGTTAGTTTTTATGTAAAATCTTGCGTTGTTTGTGATCAACTAAATGTCAAACATAATCAGAATTCTCATTGAGGTTTGAGTAAAATTGTCATTTTAGTCCAAATAGTTTTTTTTCTTATCATTTTAGTCTAAATAGTTTTGTTTTTTGCCATTTTAATCCCTAACTTTTGTCATTTTTTGTCATTTTCATCGACCACCACCACCACCACCACCTCCCATCACCCATCCCATCACAATCGTCTATCATCGCCACCACCTGTCTGCACTGTCACCACCCACCCACCCCACCACCATCACCACCGGCCACTTTTTCGCCACCCACCTCATCAACCAACACCACCGTCATCATCGTAACCAACAACCACCGCCATCATGTCGCAGCCCCCGACCCCTGCCCCGGGAGGCGGGCGACCGCTGTACGCAAAGCGGGTGGTATCAGTTTTTATTAATATGGCAGCGGAATACATCAGGACCGTAGTTAGAAAATATTTTTATTAAAGTTAAACACCAAACTTGTATAGTAATAATTGGGATGAAACCCAAGTTTCATTTGACAGTACATTTGTAGGGATAAACCCTAATTATTGAAAACATTAACTCCGTTTCTTTATTTGGTAACTTTTATAGCCACAACTTTAAGCCTTCAGTGCTCTCCAGCTGGCTTCTATTAGCTTCACATTAAGTTACCTGAAACGCGTTTTAAAAAGGTTTTAGCAGCAAGAAATACTAGCGAGTGCATCCTAGTTTAATCAAATCAGTTTTATAATCTTTACAGTAATTGAGAGCATCCGCATTTACATTGTTTATATCTATCCAATTACCCTTTTGGTACTGTCAATCCTGACTTGTGGTCATGCTACTATGCGCAATAGTAACGATTTTCAAGTAATGTATACAAAACCCCAACATACCGGCAGTAATTGTAGAATTACAAATACTCAATCACTGTTAAGTGTAATTTAAAACATTTGAGGGATTGGTAAAAAGGTGACAAAAAGAAGATGTACTCACTTTGTTTACTTAGGTAAAACTAAAGCTTCCTGGTGAATCTCCTAGTTATTATCTATTAAAATTAAACAATGCACACGTTTTAGTAAAATAACCCAAATTACATTAATCGTACAACTCGAGACGGAACTCCAATGACTGATTCAGCCAGAGCCTTGACATGCATTACAGAGTCCTAGATCAATTGGGTGTAACACGAGACAGAACTCCAACGACTGAGTCAGGCAGAGCCTTGACATGCGTTACGGACCCCTAGATCGATCGTGTATGGTAACAAATAGGGTTATAATACTTACAACGAGGCAGAGCTTCGCTTTATAGGGGTATTATTCCCGAGAGTTTAGACTACTAGAGATTGAGAGAGAAATAAAATTCTGAACGATTTGCAAATGAGGTCGTCGACCTCTATTAATAGGCTGGTCAAAGGCGGCTCGCGGCCCGCGAGGACGTAGATTAGGTCCTAGGGTTGTTTAGTCAGTGAGTATAGCCTTGCCGGGTGTCCCACATGTGGCGGACTTGTGTGGCCAGAAAGTCAACTGGCTCGCGCCCCGCGACAGATCCCGAGCAATGGGTCGCAGCCCGCGAGGGCACCTGGTTTGGGCTTTTATTTGATTTTTATAAATTTGAAGGTATTATGGGCCCGTTTCTCGTATACGGGGTATATTTTTGGACGTTTAGGGTTAAGTTAAGGGGTTTTAGGAGGGTTGTTATATCCTCTCCACCTTATTTTAGATCTCGTCCTCGAGATCTACTGGAATAGGTGTGGATATTTCTTTTGCATCTCTGATTCGAGCTCCCAGGTGTATTCTAGTCCTCTCTTAGAATCCCATTTTATTTTGACCAGAACTAATCTTTTATGTTTGAGATTCTTGATCTTTCTATCTTCAATCTGAATGGGTTTTTCTACAAACTTAAGTTTTTCATTTACCTCTATGTCCTTAAGAGGTATCACTTGAGATTCGTCTGCTAAACACTTTTTGAGATTACATACATGAAACACATCATGTATCCCTGCCATTTCCTCTGGCAGTTGTAGCTGATAAGCTACAGGTCCTATTCATCTAATAATCTCAAAAGGTTCAACATACCTAGGGCTTAGCTTTCCTCTTTTAACGAATCTGACCACTCCTTTCCATGGATAAACTTTTAATAATACCTTATCTCAAACTTGAAATTCTAAAGGTTTTCGTCGGTTATCTGCATAACTCTTGTGACGATCTTGTGCTGCTTTTAATCTTTCCTTGACTTGAATAATCTTGTCCGTTGTTTCTTGCACTATCTCTGGCCTAGATAGTTGCTTTTTCTCCAATTTCAGCCCAATAGACTAGAGTTTAGCACTTTCGTCCATAAAGGGCTTCAAAAGATGCAGCATTGATGCTAGTATGTGTCACACCCTGACCGCGTAAAACAACAAACCGTGGCGGAAACGTCGGGGAGTGGAGCAACAGAATTATTGTTTCACAACCATGGTATTTAAAGTTTCGTTTTATTTATTAACAAAGTGGTTACATTGTCTTAAAACCAAGAAAACAAAGAGTACATAACGTAATTTAAACTAGTCTTGCATCTTTTATTGTCACTAAGGCCCAAGTCTGCCTAAGTGTATCTTGAACAACCCTATGCATCAGCTCCTGAAAACACATGTGAAAATAGGTACGTCAGCATAAAAATGCCTGTGAGATACATAGGTTTATTGATTTAGGATTCATGACTTGTAGTTGAACGAACGTTTAACAAAAAGTTTAGTCATGAACTTTTGAAAAATGTTTTCTTTTATAAAATATTCGAAAAGCGATAATGAAATCAAATGATATATAAAAGAATGCTGCTTGGTTTAATAAATAACCAAGTAACAATGAATTTGTTAAAGTTATGTTGTTTATAAAACAGTATCTTGTAAAAATATGTTGTTTGAACGAGATATATCATATCTTTGTCGAAATGATTTAAATAACGCTACGATATGTAATATCATAAAAGCACTTATATATAGGAAGTACCAGCGGTGTATCCATCATGCTTTTATCATATTACACGTCACCTCATTATGTAAATCACTCACCAAAATAAACCACCAAAATGTATTGTTTATACAAATGTTAAAATGTTCATGTATAATCAGATGTTCAATTATCAAATGTAAACCATGTTTTGTATAAGTAAATGCTATGTATGGTAAGTCAAAAGTGACTATTTAAACCATATGTATAATGTTTATATGTAATCAAATGAAAATGTATGGTGAATAACAGAATTACTCAACCCCATAGGTAAAATGTACAAAACAATGTATTTGATATAAATCAGTTTAAGTAAAAAATTATGTTTTGCAAAATCCATGCTTTACTGATACAAACACTTATGTGGTATTGTTAAACGTATACATTCAAGCCTTGAGACTGAAGGATAAACCCTAGAACAAATCAAAGTTTTATCAAAAAATGTTTTCGGATTCTGTCATTCCTTACGTCCAAACAAACCTAGGATTTCAGGAATGGGAGTTGTCAAGTCCTATGGTACCACTACATACTACCGAGCAGCGTGATCAATGTTAATGAACGTATTTCAGTTTCATTATACAAACCAAATGTCATACCAAATGTAAGTATGTTATGTGAAAACAATGTACTAAGTATGCTAAATGAACATATGTAGCAAAAATGTGATGTAAATCAATGTATACATATGCTGAATTAAACATATGAAACAAATGTGTTTATGAGATCAAAGTGCTAGCATGTTAATTAAACATACATAGCATAAACATTGATGAAATCATGTACTATATGTGTACTAATGAACATAGCAAGTTTATGTCATGAAAGCACGAAAGCATGAAAGTAACAAGTAGGCACATGTGTATCACCCCAAAATATTTGAAAACAGTAAAAGAGGGGACTATGTACTCACTTGATATTTCTCAATAGTCTTTGAATAACAATCAAGTAAAGCTAGAAGGATCACGGAATCAATCGGCACCTAATATAGGTAACTATGTTAATAAACCGGACCTAAATTGGAGTATCGGATAAAATGAGGTTTCGTAAACCAAATGAGTGTTGGAACTCATGTGATATGGTTTAACAAATCCTACATTCTAAATCGGAACCTATCCTAAGTGCTTACGACCTATTACGACCCGTTTAGGTAGCTTACGCTACTTTAACGCGACGTTCGCGTAAAACGCGTTCGAACCGCCTAACTAGTCCTATGACAAGTATTATATGCCTTAACAAGTCTAATAATGTTGCCTAGTCAGTTTAGATGACAAAATTTAAGTTGCATATGCTTAGAATGAATTTATGCGCAAAAAGGGTATTTTGGTAATTTTCCTAAGGCATATAAACTACCTATCATACAACTAATTAAATTAAGTGACCATAAGGTATAACCTCGGAAGGTTATTCCCTATGCAACTATGGTCACAAAATGTGTTTGGTCGGATCCTAATGATCGACCAAACAGGTCGGGTTCGGAAGTCTAAGAGGTTGTTTAGACCGCTTATCTTACGACCCTAAATAAGCACTAAACTACAAGTGACGAGTTAAACATGTTAAAACATATTTAACTAAGTTAGAAAACAAGTTTGATATCAAAACAAAGGGTTTTGATACCCAAAAATAGTTTCGTTGCAAAATACGCATAAACACGTATTTTGACCGAAACTTTGACTCGTCAATACGACTAATCAACGTGGTAATCATTAGGTATAGTCTAGGGATGAGCAAAGCGGTATCCGATACCGAACCGATACCGATACCGCCTAATACCGATCCCGAATTTCACCCAAATTAGATACCGATACCGAAACATGTCGGTTCGGTATCGGTACGGTATCGGTATTTTGAGGGTCGGTATCGGTATTATACCGATACCGTACCGTACCGATACCGAAAACGCCAAAAAGTGGATACCGTATGGGATAACGAAAAAATTCGGTATCGGTATTTCGGGATCGGGATCGGTATGGGATCGGTATTCGGTGGCATATGCTCATCCCTAGTATAGTCACAAGGGACTATAACCATCGTGATTACGCTCACGTTGCAAAGTTCAAACGAACTTTGTTTTGACCATAAACTGGTCAAAACAGAAAGTCAAACATTGTTTGACTTTCATGCTTGAAATACATGAACAAGCATGAAGAAGACTTACAAAAGGTCCAATGCTTGAAGATAGAACAAGAAAACTAGAAGAAAGGATCCTTCAACCAGAAGGGATAGCTCCTAATGTGCAGAAGAAGAAGAAAAACTGATTTTGAGCAAGTTGTGAAATGAATTTGGGTGGGTATTTTTAGATTTTTCACACCCGTTAGTATCGTTTCTTGGATTTCGAGCTTTGATCTGGATCATCCAAGTGTTACCCATAGTTTTATATACCATGGGAGCCTGAATACCAGTCCCTAGTGTTATGGGTAATTTTTTGCTTATATATCCCGACTGATATGCTGACTTTGTTTGTTTTATTGTGACCAGGATATTGGTAACATCCTGATACAATATCCTGGTAGTAACTAATTAACCCACGTGCAGATTAAAAGGTACAAGTCTCTAACGTTCAAGTGGACTTCTTCTCCTCAAGACTCGGGCAAATTAGTTAGATTATGGACGTTGAAGCCGGAAGACGTGGACTGCAACGTTCACATATGGAATATTCGCTGAATCCTGGAATAATAGGATAGTTAGTTGGTTTCTTTTACTATAAAAAGGATTGATCGGATCAGATTAGGGCACACAATCTTTCGTACACTCTTTCTCTCTAGCTGCAAACACTCACAATACACTTACACTTGTATCGAATTCACATTGTAACACTTAGTCGATCCGCATCATATCCTGCATTGTATCCTGACATTTGAAGCAATAAGAAGAACAAGGCAGCTGAGATTGTCAGCTCCCGAGGTTTTGTGCCGGCGATCTAGATTGATTAAGGGCTTTCCTCGTACATCCCGTGTCACCCTTTACATTTTTGCTCATTATTTGATCGTAGATACAGCTCAATATCCTGAGCAGTATCCTGAAAATAATTTTTTTCCCAAAATCACATTAACCGTCATATTTAATTTTAGCTATGTTGTGTATAACTAAATTCTTTAGCTACACAATTTGCATCTAAAAGTGCATAATTAGTCCTATGTTATGTTGAGTATACATGTTAGTAATCCCAAACATGTCCATTTGCATAAAATTTTAGTTCTAACTTATTAGTTAAATATTAATTGATTAAGTGTTAATATAATTGTGGGTATGTTAATTAAACTACCACAACAGATATATTATACATATACATATATAATATGAAAATAAGTTTTACTTGTATTAGTATATGCACCATTTTACCTACAATTTAGGATAGAACGTGGGTGGGGTACATCCTTCCCATAATTTAGGATGAGAAGCTCAAATTTGATATCGAGGTGAAGATAATGGGTCCATAAAATAAGGATATAACCATCATAGAAGTGGAGGTCATGGGCAGAATAATAAGGAGCAAAACCACCCGCTGAGAAACTCCCCTAAACCGCCATGGGAGCGGTTATTTAAATAACATGAATTGAGATGGGAGTAACCGTCAACCCACAATCCAGTTTTGTAGGAGCCATATGTGGAGAACATGGTGACGAAATTTGCGGAGGTAACTCCTAGCTAAAAAACTGCTCATAACTGCCGAGATAGCGGTTAAAAAATGGAGTTTAAACGGCCTGGATTTAGTTTCAGCAAGATCTAACGGTGGAGATGGATTTGGGAGGTGGTTAGACTTAATGGGTTTAATATATATATATAATTTCAAAAACATTTTCAGTATATTTTTATTCGGTAAAAACAGCTGAGGGAAAGAAAACCAAACTTGTTTCTCAAATCGTTAAATTATTTAAACAAAGCGGATAATCTTTTATAACAATTCATAAAATTGGATTTAATTTGTCAAATATATTGTCCCAAGTATTGATATAATAGCGACGTGCTCTTCAACCAAGTGATTGTTTATTCAAAATTTAAGTCGTGCGAATCGCATGCGTGTTAATTATAAGCGTAGAGTAGGGGGAGCGTGTGTTTCGTAGTAAAAAAAATCATGATATACAAAAATGATATGATTGGTTTAAACCTTTAAACATGGTAAATTCAGAAAATTGAAACATATTATTATTTTTATTTATGAATCACAACCACCACAATAAAGACCACTAAAATACGAAATTTTATTTATGAATCACAACCACCACAATAAAGACCAAAAAAGTACGAAAAAGGAAAACAAAGGAACAAACAAAAACGACATATGTAATCTATCGCCAATCTAAACGTATGGTTTTAACCCCTCCTCAAATGTGTTGACAAACAACTTCATCTGATTGATCGGAAGGCTAAGACCAATCTCCAAATCCTCATCCTTTTCTCTGCATGCATTCATGGATACCGATTGACTATAATCAATAGAAACAGTTTCAATCTTTCTGGGCTTTCCCCACCCAAAATCCATATTATAAAACTTAAGCTTTGGTGTTCCAGAAATCCCGATTATTGTAGGAGGAACCCCACTTGAAAACAAGTCATCAAATTCTATATCTTTCATGACTCCATCTTTATCGGTCAATCTCTCATGTAGACTTTCTCCAAGCAGTTTTGCAGCAGTCACGAACCCTTCTTTTCCGGTTAATACTTTGCTTTGTGCCGGAGCATAACACCAACCAACACAGTTGCCGAAGTAGCTTGATGGGAGTGCCGGATTCATTCGCGCTCTACAATCGATCGCGAAACCCGACACTTGCTTCTCATTCTCGCGTGTACTTGCTATGCAACTCCATATATAAGCACATGCAACACTAAAACATGATACGTATGCTATTGTTGGTACTTGTGTTGTGACCAATTCTTTTAATCTAAGGAGCACGGTCCGAGGCAATATAAACGTGGCTCGAACTTTATCTGTTGGTTCAAGTTTGGGAGGTTCATACTCTTTGAATGTTTCAAGTCGAGCAAACTTTAGATAACTTTCCTCTAGTTTAGGGTTTTTGATCGGTCTATCATAAAACGGCATCGTTCCATTAGCTAGAAACGACTCATCAGAACCAGATTGAGCAATCGATGTCCACGCCTTCAAGAAATTAAACCTGGTGCTAGCATCACCAAGGCAATGGTGATTTGTCGTGCCAATAGAGATTCCAGAGTTTGGAAAGAGTGTCACTTGAACGAAGAACAATGGGATCTTTGTGGAATCTGATGTTTTTTGAACGTGATCTAGTGGAGGTATAAGATGGTAAAACATCTCACAACCTCGGGGATGGTTTGCGGTGAGTTCGTTGAAATCAAGGTTAGATTCTGCGAAAGTAACTGCGACAGAATCACCCTCAACATAGCGGATTTCGGGCTTTTTGGCAGATGTAGGAAACACAAGTAAGTTACCAGCAAATGGAAAAAAATGTTGAAGAGTGATGGATAAGGAGTGTTTGAGGTTGGGAATAATGGTTTGAATGAATTGAGTTTGTGTGATGGAGAGCTCGTAAAAGAATATGTTGTGAGTAGGAGGTCGGGTTAGCCACAAGAAGTCGAAGTACGTAAGTGGTAACAACCTATCGCCTACAGTGGCCTCTGGTGGTGATACTTGTGTTTGTTCAAGAACAGTCAAGATGGGTAGGGAAGCCATTTTTGCTTCTTTCTATTTTCTCAAAATTTGTCTACTTATAAAAGGCTGTATCGTGGGACAATAGGAAATTTCTGTTTTTGAGTACTTTTTTTATGTTTTTTAAAATTGTATTCAAATTATTTCTAAACACAACTTTTATTCAACTAATACATGTACCTTTTTATAAAGTACATATGTGTATGTTGTTTTAGAAACTACTACTACTGTACAAATGTGTATGTTGTTTTATAAACTACTACCACCACCAGGACGACCACCACGACCACGAACACCACCACCACCACCACCACCACCACCACCACCATTATTATTATTATTATTATTATTATTATTATTATTATTATTATTATTATTACTTCTACTTAAAATCTCATTGATGGAAACCCGGTGATCACGGCCAATCCGTAAATCTTATCTTATATTGGTCATTGTTTTAGAAACTACTACCACCACCACCACGACCACCACGACCACGAACACGACGCCGACGACGACCACGACCACCACCATCACCACCATACTACTACTACTACTACTACTACTACTACTTAAAATCTCATTGATGGAAACCGGGTGACCACGGCCAATCCGTAAATCTTATCTTATATTGGTCATTATGGTTTGTAGATATTGTAGATTTGGTCCCGATGCTTCAATTATTACAGAGTTGATCCTAGTAGTTGTAATTTTTGCATTCTTATGATCTTTATCACTAACCTATGTTAAATATCTTAGTTAAATGTGTGTGAAATGTCTATTTTACCCCTAAAGTTAAAAAAACAAATAGAAATAAATGGGCCCCACCCCATCCTACCTTCTTCTTCCCCACTCCACCATTTAAGATACGTCCACCACCACCACCTCCCCAAACCACAACCATTGTCATCATCTCCATCACAACCACCACCCATCTCCGGCTTCGGACCTGCTGTGACACTCATAATAACCAACAACCACAACCCCCACCACCCTCAACTACCCATCGGAAAAACGATCTGCCGGAAAACGACCACACCAGTCGCCTCCCTTGCTTCCTTCACCGTAAACCACCACTCCAGCCGCCTCCCTTATCGTTCGACTACCAACTACTGCAACCCATACGACATTACAGGGCATCCGCGAAAATAATGGTTTCTCCGACACATTTTTCGGTTAGTTTTTATGTAAAATCTTGCGTTGTTTGTGATCAACTAAATGTCAAACATAATCAGAATTCTCATTGAGGTTTGAGTAAAATTGTCATTTTAGTCCAAATAGTTTTTTTTCTTATCATTTTAGTCTAAATAGTTTTGTTTTTTGCCATTTTAATCCCTGACTTTTGTCATTTTTTGTCATTTTCATCGACCACCACCACCACCACTGTAACACCCCGAAAACGGGTTTGATAATCAAACTCCGTTAATACTGAAAGACGGGTAAAGTACTGCTAGTGGCAAATTTACCCGGTAAATATTAGGATTTAAATAATTAATCCTAATATTAAATAAAAAGTGAACAAAAGCTTTTAAGGAAATAAAATGGATGAAAGGCCCGGGGTAACGAGACCTAAAATAAACTTAGTCGTAATTTCCCCCGAACCCGCTAAGTTAACTAGGAATATTAAACCTAGTTAATAAGTGGGAATATTATTGAAAATAATTAGGTTGTGACCTAATTAATAACTAACCAAACCCGAGGGACCAAAGCCGGGTAACTTGAAAATGGAATTATAAACTTATAAACAAAACACAACACACACACAAGAGTGTCTGTGTGCGTGCGTGAGATGGAGCAGGAGACAAGCTCCATCGGAGCTAACCCTAAACTCAACAAATTCCTCAAATTGGAGGATCAAACAAGGGTCAAATTCGGTTTTGAACACATAGAAACGGTCACCAAGTCAAGGGGATCGTAAGGTATGTCGAATTTCTAACATTCTTGAAGTTGTAAAAATTGGATAATCATCCTAATCGTGAATTAGGCATGGATTACAGAAGCTATGGCTAGATTAGTGATGTATACTTGCTTAGGAACGAAACCCTAAGTGAAAATCATACATAACATGCTATGATTTGAAGGATTTGATGAATTAACACACTTAGATAAGTGGGTTTTAATGTTATGATGAAATTGATGATATAACTATGCTTAGATTCATCATGCATGTTAAGTAATCAAGAAATACTCAAACAAATTGCTAGTATGAGTATTTGATCATAAATGATGGGGGTGAATTTTGATGATTAATCTTGGTAAAAATAACTAGTTATGAACTAGTTGTAAATGTGTAAAAATGTATGCACACTAGGTGTTTGTTAAAATGCCTAAGTGAAAACTAAAGTGTTGAAATTAGAGCTAAAACGCGCAATTGAATGATATGGTGATTACGCGTAATATGAAGTGAGAAGGGTTCTAAATATAATGTTGATTTAGACTTAATGTTGTGAACCTTGTAATTCGAAGTGGTTAACTTAATAAGCTAAGTTAACTAATCGTGAAGTCGAATGGTAGTTTCGACGTATGAAATAAGTGAGATGGAATAGTCGTGAATAATTATGACTAATCTAACCATCTTACAATTTGCAATGATAGTTTGACGATTAACAAGCTAGGTGAAAGCTTGGGAACAAAGCGGGTCAAAAGAAGCAAGAATGACGGAAAAGCATAAATTCGGATGCAAAGTAAGTATAACTTACACTAGTCTTATAGGTTAGAATATTCTCTTATCGTATTAGTTACGAATAAGATAAATACATAATTTAGGTATGATGTTCCGACATGTAAACGTACGGAACAAGGTAGTCGAGCATGACAAGAACCCATGTTGATGGTTTAAAAAGAATTAAAACGGTAAATTGGTCATGCGTTGACCATAACTATTTGTTTTGAAAGACACTGAAATGCGTAAGCCATGATAGGCTAAAAAGCGTTAAGAAAACGATTAATACGTGAAATGACCACACGGTGTAAACCGAAGCTAGTCATATAGATGAGATGGTAATAAATACCATCTCGCCAACATAATCGGTCATTTAGACCAAATGGGTCAAAAGGTGAAGATATCACCTTTTGACAATAATGACTAATGATCATTGTCGAGTTATATTATTTCAGGAGTAAATGTCAAATGGGTATTAGCAACGCTATGGATTAGCGGTTATAAAAGCAAGGTATTAAAAACGGGTCAATATATTGATCTGCGCCAGGTATGTGAAGTAGGGTAGGGTAACACTCATTTAGAACATGTGGTTCAAGAGTGTTAAAAGAGGTCAAAATGGACGTTTGGTTACTTGATAAGTAAACCAAATGTTTTAAGTAAAGGATATTACATTTGGAAAGCTTAAAGACTTTTCAAACAAAATCGTAGGTTAAAAGAGGGATTTTGGGTCAAATATGCTTTCTAAAGTCCTTCATTGTTAATAAGAGACTAAATGGACCAAAACGCCCTTGGAGGCTAAATTGAGCAAACAATCTTTAAAAGTTGTTTGGAAATGATTTTTACGATTTAATAAATACTTAGGGCAAGTATAGAAGTTGAAAGATGTATTACGTTAGTCAAACGGCTCTATTTGGGTCTTTGCCGTAAAATAAAGAGTTAAGGGGTAAAACCTGGTTTGCATAGATTACCTTAGTAAAATCACCATAAATATAGTTGTGGTGAAAGTTCATTTGACAGATATTGCGAAAATAGGATGCTAGAACAAATAATTATGAATTATGCGGAAAAGGGTTTAAATACCCTTAATGGGTCAAAATAAGCATTTTAGTACAAACGGGTTTAAGAATACACATAAACTCGTGAATTGAACCTAATATGATAGACAACATTGAAATTATAAGATTCATGTGATATAGGAATCAAACAAATACGTTTGTTTGATAAAACCGCGAATGGGTCAAAATTTGGTAAAAAGGGAAGTAAGCCGAAGACTTAAAAGTCTTAAATCTTGTTAAGCCGGACGTCGGATTTTAACTCCATATGATGGAGTATCAAATTACAAACATGTAGGAAGAAACGGTAGGTCAAACGGATAAGCGGTTTGAAAGATACGAAAGATTTCGCGTCAAATTGCGGCAAAAATGGAAAAGCTGATGCAGGGTCCACCGTAAATTACGGTTCCACCGTAATTTACGGTGGAGTTAAAAAGTGTTACGGCAGCCCCCTACTGATTTACGGTAGGGGCATGCCAAACCTGGGGTCACCGTAAATTACGGTTCCACCGTAATTTACGGTGGAGGCCAAGTTGGAAAATTTTGTTTTTGTTACCAATTGTTTCTCGGACTCGTTTAGACACGTTTTAAGCCCTGTATGACTAAAGCATTTCATGTTTATGAAATGTAGGTACACCTTACATGCCGGAAGACGATCAAGCTCAACGAAGAACCGAACACGATAAAGACTCACGCTTCCGCACTTCGATACATTGTAAATTTTAAACAACGAATTTAACCACGTTATGTAGAATAACTTATGATTTGTAAAAGTTTCAATAAACCCGTATTTCCAAATGTTATGTAATCTTAATTATATGATTGTTTAACGTAAAACCTACGTTAAACCTTGATATTTAAGAACGGGTGTTACAACCACCACCACCTCCCATCACCCATCCCATCACAATCGTCTATCATCGCCACCACCTGTCTGCACTGTCACCACCCACCCACCCCACCAGCATCACCACCGGCCACTTTTTCTCCACCCACCTCATCAACCAACACCACCGTCATCATCGTAACCAACAACCACCGCCATCATGTCGCAGCCACCGACCCCTGCCCCGGGAGGCGGGCGCCGCTGTACGCAAAGCGGGTGGTATCAGTTTTTATTAATATGGCAGCGGAATACATCAGGACCGTAGTTAGGAAATATTTTTATTAGAGTTAAACACCAAACTTGTATAGTAATAATTGGGATAAAACCCAAGTTTCATTTGACAGTACATTTGTAGGGATAAACCCTAATTATTGAAAACATTAACTCCGTTTCTTTATTTGGTAACTTTTATAGCCACAACTTTAAGCCTTCAGTGCTCTCCAGCTGGCTTCTATTCGCTTCACATTAAGTTACTTGAAACGCGTTTTAAAAAGGTTTTAGCAGCAAGAAATACTAGCGAGTGCATCCTAGTTTAATCAAATCAGTTTTATAATCTTTACAGTAATTGAGAGCATCCGCATTTACATTGTTTATATCTATCCAATTACCCTTTTGGTACTGTCAATCCTGACTTGTGGTCATGCTACTATGCGCAATAGTAACGATTTTCAAGTAATGTATACAAAACCCCAACATACCGGCAGTAATGGTAGAATTACAAATACTCAATCACTGTTAAGTGTAATTTAAAACATTTGAGGGTTTGGTAAAAAGGTGACAAAAAGAAGATGTACTCACTTTGTTTACTTAGGTAAAACTAAAGCTTCCTGGTGAATCTCCTGGTTATTATCTATTAAAATTAAACAATGCACACGTTTTAGTAAAATAACCCAAATTACATTAATCGTACAACTCGAGACGGAACTCCAATGACTGATTCAGCCAGAGCCTTGACATGCATTACAGAGTCCTAGATCAATCGGGTGTAACACGAGACAGAACTCCAACGACTGAGTCAGGCAGAGCCTTGACATGCGTTATGGACCCCTAGATCGATCGTGTAGGGTAACAAATAGGGTTATAATACTTACAACGAGGCAGAGCTTCGCTTTATAGGGGTATTATTCCCGAGAGTTTAGACTACTAGAGATTGAGAGAGAAATAAAATTCTGAACGATTTGCAAATGAGGTCGTCGACCTCTATTAATAGGCTGGTCAAAGGCGGCTCGCGGCCCGTGAGGACGTAGATTAGGTCCTAGGGTTGTTTAGTCAGCGAGTATAGCCTTGCCGGGTGTCCCACATGTGGCGGACTTGTGTGGCCAGAAAGTCAACTGGCTCGCGCCCCGCGACAGATCCCGAGCAATGGGTCGCAGCCCGCGAGGGCACCTGGTTTGGGCTTTTATTTGATTTTTATAAATTTGATGGTATTATGGGCCCGTTTCTCGTATACGGGGTATATTTTTGGACGTTTAGGGTTAAGTTAAGGGGTTTTAGGAGGGTTGTTATATCCTCTCCACCTTGTTTTAGATCTCGTCCTCGAGATCTACTGGAATAGGTGTGGATATTTCTTTTGCTTCTCTGATTCGAGCTCCCAGGTGTATTCTAGTCCTCTCTTAGAATCCCATTTTATTTTGACCAGAACTAATCTTTTATGTTTGAGATTCTTGATCTTTCTATCTTCAATCTGAATGGGTTTTTCTACAAACTTAAGTTTTTCATTTACCTCTATGTCCTTAAGAGGTATCACTTGAGATTCGTCTGCTAAACACTTTTTGAGATTACATACATGAAACACATCATGTATCCCTGCCATTTCCTCTGGCAGTTGTAGCTGATAAGCTACAGGTCCTATTCATCTAATAATCTCAAAAGGTTCAACATACCTAGGGCTTAGCTTTCCTCTTTTAACGAATCTGACCACTCCTTTCCATGGATAAACTTTTAATAATACCTTATCTCAAACTTGAAATTCTAAAGGTTTTCGTCGGTTATCTGCATAACTCTTGTGACGATCTCGTGCTGCTTTTAATCTTTCCTTGACTTGAATAATCTTGTCCGTTGTTTCTTGCACTATCTCTGGCCTAGATAGTTGCTTTTTCTCCAATTTCAGCCCAATAGACTAGAGTTTAGCACTTTCGTCCATAAAGGGCTTCAAAAGATGCCGCATTGATGCTAGTATGTGTCACACCCTGACCGCGTAAAACAACAAACCGTGGCGGAAACGTCGGGGAGTGGAGCAACAGAATTATTGTTTCACAACCATGGTATTTAAAGTTTCGTTTTATTTATTAACAAAGTGGTTACATTGTCTTAAAACCAAGAAAACAAAGAGTACATAACGTAATTTAAACTAGTCTTGCATCTTTTATTGTCACTAAGGCCCAAGTCTGCCTAAGTGTATCTTGAACAACCCTATGCATCAGCTCCTGAAAACACATGTGAAAATAGGTACGTCAGCATAAAAATGCCTGTGAGATACATAGGTTTATTGATTTAGGATTCATGACTTGTAGTTGAATGAACGTTTAACAAAAAGTTTAGTCATGAACTTTTGAAAAATGTTTTCTTTTATAAAATATTCGAAAAGCGATAATGAAATCAAATGATATATAAAAGAATGCTGCTTGGTTTAATAAATAACCAAGTAACAATGAATTTGTTAAAGTTATGTTGTTTATAAAACAGTATCTTGTAAAAATATGTTGTTTGAATGAGATATATCATATCTTTGTCGAAATGATTTAAATAACGCTACGATATGTAATATCATAAAAGCACTTATATATAGGAAGTACCAGCGGCGTATCCATCATGCTTTTATCATATTACACGTCACCTCATTATGTAAATCACTCACCAAAATAAACCACCAAAATGTATTGTTTATACAAATGTTAAAATGTTCATGTATAATCAGATGTTCAATTATCAAATGTAAACCATGTTTTGTATAAGTAAATGCTATGTATGGTAAGTCAAAAGTGACTATTTAAACCATATGTATAATGTTTATATGTAATCAAATGAAAATGTATGGTGAATAATAGAATTACTCAACCCCATAGGTAAAATGTACAAAACAATGTATTTGATATAAATAAGTTTAAGTAAAAAATTATGTTTTGCAAAATCCATGCTTTACTGATACAAACACTTATGTGGTATTGTTAAACGTATAAATTCAAGCCTTGAGACTGAAGGATAAACCCTAGAACAAATCAAAGGTTTATCAAAAAATGTTTTCGGATTCTGTCATTCCTTACGTCCAAACAAACCTAGGATTTCAGGAATGGGAGTTGTCAAGTCCTATGGTACCACTACATACTACCGAGCAGCGTGATCAATGTTAATGAACGTATTTCAGTTTCATTATACAAACCAAATGTAAGCATGTTATGTGAAAACAATGTACTAAGTATGCTAAATGAACATATGTAGCAAAAATGTGATGTAAATCAATGTATACATATGCTGAATTAAACATATGAAACAAATGTGTTTATGAGATCAAAGTGCTAGCATGTTAATTAAACATACATAGCATAAACATTGATGAAATCATGTACTATATGTGTACTAATGAACATAGCAAGTTTATGTCATGAAAGCACGAAAGCATGAAAGTAACAAGTAGGCACATGTGTATCACCCCAAAATATTTGAAAACAGTAAAAGAGGGAACTATGTACTCACTTGATATTGCTCAATAGTCTTTGAATAACAATCAAGTAAAGCTAGAAGGATCACGGAATCAATCGGCACCTAATATAGGTAACTATGTTAATAAACCGGACCTAAATCGGAGTATCGGATAAAATGAGGTTTCGTAAACCAAATGAGTGTTGGAACTCATGTGATATGGTTTAACAAATCCTACATTCTAAATCGGAACCTATCCTAAGTGCTTACGACCTATTACGACCCGTTTAGGTAGCTTATGCTACTTTAACGCGTCGTTCGCGTAAAACGCGTTCGAACCGCCTAACTAGTCCTATGACAAGTATTATATGCCTTAACAAGTCTAATAATGTTGCCTAGTCAGTTTAGATGACAAAATTTAAGTTACATATGCTTAGAATGAATTTATGCGCAAAAAGGGCATTTTGGTCATTTTCCTAAGACATATAAACTACCTATCATACAACTAATTAAATTAAGTGACCATAAGGTATAACCTCGGAAGGTTATTCCCTATACAACTATGGTCACAAAATGTGTTTGGTCGGATCCTAATGATCGACCAAACGGGTCGGGTTCGGAAGTCTAAGAGGTTGTTTAGACCGTTTATCTTATGACCCTAAATAAGCACTAAACTACAAGTGACGAGTTAAACATGTTAAAACATATTTAACTAAGTTAGAAAACAAGTTTGATATCAAAACAAAGGGTTTTGATACCCAAAAATAGTTTCGTTGCAAAATACGCATAAACACGTATTTTGACCGAAACTTTGACTCGTCAATACGACTAATCAACGTGGTAATCATTAGGTATAGTCTAGGGATGAGCAAAGCGGTATCCGATACCGAACCGATACCGATACCGCCTAATACCGATCCCGAATTTCACCCAAATTAGGTACCGATACCGAAACATGTCGGTTCGGTATCGGTACAGTACGGTATCGGTATTTTGAGGCTCGGTATCGGTATTATACCGATACCGTACCGTACCGATACCGAAAACGCCAAAAAGCGGATACCGTATGGGATAACGAAAAAATTCGGTATCGGTATTTCGGGATCGGGATCGGTATGGGATCGGTATTCGGTGGCATATGCTCATCCCTAGTATAGTCACAAGGGACTATAACCATCGTGATTACGCTCACGTTGCAAAGTTCAAACGAACTTTGTTTTGACCATAAACTGGTCAACACAGAAAGTCAAACACTGTTTGACTTTCATGCTTGAAATACATGAACAAGCATGAAGGAGACTTACAAAAGGTCCAATGCTTGAAGATAGAACAAGAAAACTAGAAGAAAGGATCTTTCAACCAGAAGGGATAGCTCCTAATGTGCAGAAGAAGAAGAAAAACTGATTTTGAGCAAGTTGTGAAATGAATTTGGGTGGGTATTTTTAGATTTTTCACAACCATTAGTATCGTTTCTTGGATTTCGAGCTTTGATCTGGATCATCCAAGTGTTACCCATAGTTTTATATACCATGGGAGCCTGAATACCAGTCCCTAGTGTTATAGGTGATTTTTTGCTTATATATCCCGACTGATATGCTGACTTTGTTTGTTTTATTGTGACCAGGATATTGGTAACATCCTGATACAATATCCTGGTAGTAACTAATTAACCCACGTGCAGATTAAAAGGTACAAGTCTCTAACGTTCAAGTGGACTTCTTTTCCTCAAGACTCGGGCAAATCAGTTAGATTATGGACGTTGAAGCCGGAAGACGTGGACTACAACGTTCACATATGGAATATTCGCTGAATCCCGGAATAATAGGATAGTTAGTTGGTTTCTTTTACTATAAAAAGGATTGATCGGATCAGATTAGGGCACACAATCTTTCGTACACTCTTTCCCTCTAGCTGCAAACACTCACAATACACTTACACTTGTATCGAATTCACATTGTAACACTTAGTCGATCCGCATCATATCCTGCACTGTATCCTGACATTTGAAGCAATAAGAAGAACAAGGCAGCTGAGATTGTCAGCTCCCGAGGTTTTGTGCCGGCGATCTAGATTGATTAAGGGCTTTCCTCGTACATCCCGTGTCACCCTTTAAATTTTTGCTCATTATTTGATCGTAGATACAGCTCAATATCCTGAGCAGTATCCTGAAAACTGTTTTTGCAAACAACTTAATTAGCATATTTCCAACACATTTTTCTTAGCACACTACCTCACTTAACTAATTTGATCACTTAATTGCTTCGGTAATTTTTGACCAAAACACTTTGGCGCCCATCGTGGGGCAAGTGGTGCTATTTCTACTAAAAGCTTTTTCAAAATCATTACTTGGTTTTCTATTTTCAAAACTTTTTGCTACACTATTTTCAATGGCCTCGAGATCAAACATGAGCTCTTCCACCATGTCTGCTACCACCTCTGCAACAATCGGTTCGGTGCTTCCACCACCTCCTCCGAGAACGAAAGCCTCTTCACAAGGAACTGAAATTCATGTGGCTCGGGATGTTATCCCCACTCGCAATATACAGGGATCTGGTCCTGTTTTGGCCTCTAATGAAGAAATTCTGAATTTGTTTGGTAGTGTACAGGAACAGATGAGGTAGCAGCAGGAGACCAACCAGATGTTGATGAGAGAGATACAACTCTTGAAATCCAGCTCAAGCAGGCCCGCTGAGGATACTGTCACTCCCTTGAAACCCAGAGCTCTGAACTTCAGTTCTGCAGTATATAATGAGGATAACAGGGGGAATATTGTGCCTAGCCATTCTCAGAATCATACTCCTGAGATACCCTTTTCGGTTAGGGTGTCAACTGTGAGAAGCTAAGGATATGCTTCAGGATATGGCTAGAATCCTCAGACTGGTAAAATATCTAATAATAATAATACACTTGCTACTAATGGTGTTGGATCTTTGCAGGATGCAGGTATGACATCAGCATTTTCTAGGGAGCTTAAGAAATTAAAGGACATGATATCCAGTGTACCTGGAGTGGTCCAGCCAATTCCAGAAGTATCCCATGACAGCCACAGGATATCCCGGTTTACCTATCCTATTTGTGATGCTGAAATCCCAAAAAGATTTCAGACCCCCAACATGAAGCTCTATGACGGAACTACGGATCCTGAGGAGCATATTGCCCAGTACAGGGAAAGGATGGAAATCAACCCTATCCCTTCGGACCTCAAGGAAGCATGCCTATGCAAAAATTTTGGTTCTACCTTAATTGGATCAGCCTTAAAATGGCTCTTAAACGTTCCTCCTCACTCAATTACATCATTTGCTTATTTAGTGAATTTGTTTAATAGTCAATTTTCTGGCAGTCGAAGTTTTGAGAAACTAACCAGTGATCTTTACAGGATAACCCAAGGACCTCAGGAATCCTTGAGGGATTATGTGAACAAGTTTAGTTGGGAATCCTTAGATATCCCACATCTTGATGTTGCAACAGCTCTGCAGGCTTTCAAGATGGGGTTGAAGAAAGATTCTCAATTTTACCAGGATCTCGTAATGAATCCCTGCAGGAATCTAGATGAAGCTCGGAACAGGGCTTTAAGATATATTCGGCTGGAGGATGACAAAAATATGCAAGAGAGGATGAATTCATCCACGACCTATGAGTCGACCAACAGGAAATCAGAATCCTCGTATAAACCATATCGCTCTAAGCCATATGGCAGAAATGACAGCAAAAAAATGAATGTTGTTGAAGACGAGGATCCTAAGGAGTATCCTGAGTTGTCTGAATATTGTTTTTCTGTTAATATACCTGAACTGATGTATGCTATGCAGGGTTTAGGGGACAAAGCAAGATGGCCCCGGAAGAATTAACAAAAAGCTGATTGAAAGAAATAAGCTATCTCTTGACAAGGGATATCTGAAGGATCTCCTGAGAAGAAAGAAGAATAAGGGTCAGGATATTGAGAAGGATCCTGAACGAGCAACATCACCTCCTGCGGATGCCAATATAATTAGTTTCATTTTAGGAGGATCCGACATTTGCGGGACATCATATTCTGCAGCGAAAAGGCACGCGAAGGAAGCCAAGGCAGAGAGGGGAGACAAGCGAACTAGGATGTCAACCCTCACAACTGATAAAGTGATCACATTCGATAACGATGACAGGGATACTGTCCAGGATCCTCATCATGATGCTTTGGTAATAACGTTATATGTTGCTAACCATTTTGTGCGCAGGATACTGGTGGATAATGGCAGCTCCGTCAACATAATTCAGCTGGAAACGTTGAAGAGGATGAACGTATCCCCAATGGATATTACTTCGAAGTCCACTGTGCTTGCTGGTTTCAATGGAGAAGCCAGGAATACCTTAGGGGAGATAAAGTTGCCCGAGTATGTTGAAGGGGTCAACTCAATGCAGCGCTTTTGTGTCATGGACTCCCTAACCTGCTATAATATGATATTAGGTAGGCCTTGGATCCATGATATGAAAGTTGTGTCGTCAACCTATCATCAATGTATCAAGATCCCTACCCCTTGGGGAGTAGTCAAGGTGGAAAGTGATCAGCAGGAAGCAAAGGAGTGTTATTCTTCCTCGATGAAATCCTCAACAAAGCCTAGTGCAGCATAGCAATTAAAGATGCGAGGCCAGGAAATCATGGAGGCTTCAGAACAGGATGTAAAGAAAGTTATCCTGAATTAGGATAATCCGGATATCTCGGTGCTCGTAGGAACCAATATCCCTCGGGATATTGAAAACCAATTGATTAACTTTTTGAAATGCAGAATGTCAACATTCGCGTGGAAACACGAGGACATGGCAGGTATTTCCAAGGATATTATAACTCACAAGCTCGGAATCGATAGGTCCTTCAAGCCTGTCCAACA
Organism: Helianthus tuberosus; assembly: GCA_030545235.1. NCBI lineage: Eukaryota > Viridiplantae > Streptophyta > Magnoliopsida > Asterales > Asteraceae > Helianthus > Helianthus tuberosus. Next base: position 33,286,873 of record CM060441.1, read on the forward strand.
AAAACGAAGGAAATTTGCTCCGGAGCGGAACACAATCATTCAGGAGGAAGTTGAAAGATTATTAAAGAGCAAGATGATTAGGGAAGTGAAATTTCCTAAATGGCTGGCAAATGTAGTTGTGGTGCAAAAGAAAAACGGGAAATGGAGAGTCTGTGTAGACTACGCGGACTTGAACAAAGCTTGTCCCAAAGACCCGTTTCCTCTACCTCATATTGATTCAATGGTGGATGCTACTGCTGGCCACGAGATGTTAACCTTTATGGATGCCTCCTCAGGATTCCAACAGATCCAAATGGAACCCTCGGATCAGGAGGATACTACTTTCATGACACCGACAGGTATTTATTGTTATACTGCTATGCCTTCTGGTTTAAAAAATGCAGGTGCAACATACCAAAGATTGGTGAACATGATGTTTAAAGACAAGCTGGGGGACACCATGGAGGTGTACATCGATGACATGGTAGTTAAATCTAAAAAGGCTGAGGATAACCTCCAGGATATTAAGGGAGCATTCGATATCCTGGACCAATATAACATGAAACTAAATCCTGCCAAATGCCATTTTGGAGTGGGAGCAGGAAAGTTTCTAGGATACATGGTGACAAAAAGGGGGATAGAAGCAAGCCCGGAGTAGATTAAAGCTATTTTGGATATCAAGTCACCTTCAAATATGAAAGATGTTCAAAGATTGACAGGGCGAGTAGCAGCATTAAATAGATTTATCTCAAGATCCTCGGAAAAATGCAAGGAATTTTATGATATCCTGAAGAAGAATAAAAAATTCGAATGGGGAGAGAAGCATGAAGCAGCCTTGCAGAATTTGAAGCAGTATCTTTCAACCGCACCTCTACTGATGAAGCCTGAGGATGGTGAACCATTATCTCTGTATCTTGCAGTATCAGGGAATGCAGTAAGTGTTGTCCTTATAAAGGATCATGAAGGTCAGCAGTATCCTATCTATTATGTTAGTAGAAGTTTATTAGATGCTGAAACTAGATATTCTTATTTAGAAAAATTGATATTAGCCCTAGTTATGGCGTCAACAAAACTTAGACATTATTTTGAAACACATAGGATTCATGTTAAAACCAACTATCCTATTAAAAATGTGCTTAGGAAACCCGAGATGTCAGGCAGGATGGCTAAGTGGTCAGTAAAATTAAGTGCCTATGATTTAATATATGAACCTAGAAATTCCATAAAGTCTCAGGCCCTAGCTGACTTTGTGGCTGATTTCAGTAGTGATATTCAAGATGAAGTAGACCTAGAAGTGCAACAACTAGGAGAAAATATAGAATCTTGGACACTATATACTGATGGTGCATCTAATGTAAGAGGTGTAGGTTTGGGTATACTACTAAAATCACCACAGGGGGACATATTACCCCCAGGCTATTAGGTGTGAGTTTCCTGCCACTAATAATGAGGCAGAATATGAAGCTTTAATTGCGGGATTAGAATTGGCTAAGAGCATGAATATCAAGGGTTTACAAGTATTTGTTGATTCCTTGTTAATTACTAATCATTTTAATGGGACCTATGTAGTTAAAGGTGAAAAGTTGATCGAGTATCTCGAAATTCTCAAAAAACTAGCAGGATATTTCGATATTTTTACACTTGAACAGGTACCAAGAGAGGATAATGCTGAAGCTGATGCCTTGGCAAATCTAGGATCATCAGTCAGGATACCGGAGGGAACCCAAATACCAATATTACATATCCTGTATCCTGCGACGGATCCTCTTAAATCTCAGGATAAGGAAGTAGTGAGTATTCAGGATCCTGATGATGAGTATCCCGAGGAGGATCCTAAGTCCTGGACGGCTCCAATCATGAGATATCTCAAGGAAGGACACATCCCAAAGGAAGAAAATCCTAAGGCCTTTAGAATGAAGGTATCACGATTCACTATTATAAATAATGTTTTGTATAAGAAATCTCTTGCAGGACCATATCTGAGGTGCTTGGAGTATCCCGAAACCAAAGAAGTGCTTCAGGATATACACGAAGAGGATTGTGGTAACCATACTGGGGGCAGGTCGTTATTCACAAAGGTATTAAGAACATGATACTATTGGCCGACGATGAAAAGAGATGCTGCAGAATATGCTCGAAGATGTGATGCATGTCAAAGACACAGTAATATATTACATCAACCCGCTGAGCCACTTTATCCTATCGCTTCCCCTTGGCCATTCATGAAGTAGGGAATGGATATAGTAGGAAAATTGCCAAAGGCTCCAGAAGGAAAAGTCTTCATGCTGGCAATGACTAATTATTTCTCTAAGTGGGTCGAAGCTGAAGCATTTATTCAAGTTAGAGACCAAGAAGTAGTATCTTTCATAAAAAGGAATATCCTGACTAGGTTTGGAGTACCGGCTGAGATAATTTGTGACAATGGTTCTCAGTTTATAAGTAAGAGGACTACTGACTTTTGCAAGAGTTGGGGAATTAAAATGATCACATCTACACCGGTACATCCTCAAGCAAATGGACAAGCAGAATCTTCAAATAAGATAATTGTCAACAACTTGAAGAAAAGACTTGGAGCTAAGAAGGGAAGATGGGCAGAAGAATTACCCTTTGTTTTATGGGCTGATAGAACGACGGTGAAAAGTGCAACTGGCTAAACCCCATTTTCCTTAGTATTTGGAGCAGAAGCGGTGATCCCAACAGAAATGGTGATACCTACGGCAAGATCCAACCTCCGGGATCCTGAGCAGAATCCTGAGGCCCTTTTCCAGGAATTAGATACTATTGATGAGACAAGAGATGCGGCAAAGCTAAAAATGGCAGCATATCAACAGAGGATATCCAGAGCATACAACAAGAATATAAGGACTAGAAGGTTTCAGGTTGGAGATTGGGTATTAAGAAAAGCTTTTCAGAATACTACTAATCCTGCTGATGGAAAGTTGGCTCCAAAGTGGGAAGGACCCTATGAGATTGAATCAGAATCAGGAAAATGAGCATACCGACTTAAGAATATGGAGGGGGATATGCTACCAAGATCCTGGAATGCTATACACCTAAAGCTCTATTTCAAGTGAGTTTAGAATTTAATTTCTAACTCAGGATGGTATGAATTCTATCTCTTTTAATATGTTTGATATTGTTTATTCTTTTGAACCCAATACTGACTTAAGCATCGGAGGGGTGTTAGCCAGGCTAACACCCACCTTAGTTTGCGATTGTATTGCAGTATATGCTTCGGGATATAGCTCCAGGATACGCAATCAGGATACTTCGAAAGATTAGAGGATTGGCCCCCTCTCTCACGTTTAAGGGATCCTGATCCCTTCACAGGTTTAAAGGTATTCACCTTTCTCTCAAATTGGGTTTAAACACCCCACCTGGGGCGCAAGTTATCCAGGGATAGTTCAAGATAGCGGGACCAGTCCATGTAAAAGTGGCTGACAATTTCCTTATTGTTGGCTATATCCTGGATCCTAAAGGTATATGAGGATTGATCACCCTCTCTAACGGAAGGGTATTTTCATACTCTCTAAGGTTTAAAGGTTATCACCTTTATAAGTCTTGGAGTTTATACACTCCCGCCTGTAGCGCGTGAAAATTTGGGATTATCCCCAGAATACTTATGGGTTTATCCCCAGGATACAAAGGATTTATCTCCGGTACATTTTAGGGTTTACCCCCTGTAACACAAGAACCGTTCAAACAGTTGGAACTGGTGTTCAGAAAATTTCTAAGTGTTCCAAGACATTATGCACAGGGGAAATTCCTACTGAGGCAATTGTGTAAAGCTCAAAGGATCAAGCTTGGACCTGGTACACTAAGTGTCCCAGACTGGGGACATCATCGTTGGAAAAATTGCAAAAGGATTGAAGTTTGAAGAATAGGGTTACACTCTATTTCTGGTATGATCTTTCCTTTATGAACCCTATTTAAATCATTTGAGTTTTTGAAACTATGTTTGGCAAAAACTTAAACATCCTGGTTAGGATATATTCTCAGGATATCTTCTCGGAATGTATTTTCGAAATATGTTTCAGGGCATTTGGAATATAATACTTGGGTTAAAAACTAAAATTGTATTCTAGTCAAACAAGTGTTGTCAAAACAAACATTGTAAAATAAAAATAAACTGTCCTTTTTTCTTTAAAAACTTTATTGTTTGAATTTAAAAAAAAACCCTATTAGATGAAAGTCTTTATAGGATATTACCGAATATACTGATCAAGATATTTTCATAATATTTGGATAAGACATTGGAAATAATTGCACTAATTTTGGAACGTTGAAATCTAAACTAACGAATAAGTCAAAAGGAGGTTATATTATTAACATGTCAAAAGTTGTGCTTTTGGTTTCATCTTAAACCGAGATCCCTCCACCAAAAGCACGATTAGTTCCTTACCATATTTACTTAACAGTTGAAGGCTTCATCTCAAACCGAGACCCATCCACCTCCAACTGTTATATTGTTCAAAACAGATTATACTAATTGATGACCAAGGGCTTCATCCTGAAACCCAGGACCCATCCACCTTTGGCCATCATGTTGTTTTAGTGCAGGAAATGTAAATTGTTCAAAGACAGGAAAAGTAAATTGTTTAACAAACCACAACCATCAGACTTAAAAAAGTGGGCTCCGGCCTAGGCACATACATCCATCATCGCCCACTTCGCTGCTTTTAAGGGGCAGCACCCTCTTTCATCATGACGTCATCGGCGGCATCTTCTCCAGCATCCCTTCCGGCATCCTCTCCAGCATTCATCCCAGCATCGCCACCAGCATCCCTCGAAGCACCAGCATTATCCACCTTCTCGGCCACCTTAGCAGGCTCCTCCGTAGTGGACTTCACTGGGGTTCCATAGGATTACCACCAAGATCTTTCAGCTTCACCTCCCAAGCCTTGATGTTCCATGAAGGGCATTCAAAGCCCAGAGCCATAGCCTCATAGGCCATTTTCAGTCTGGCCTGGAGGAGGGAGATGACAACAGAATTCTTGAGGCTTTCCCGGTATGAAGCCATATCCTGCTCGTGTTGAACTTGGGCAGCGTCGGACTTGGCTTGGGCCTCGTGGGTGATCTTCTGGATGGAAGACTGGTGCTCTTGGGCCATTGCCTTGTATTTGGATTCATAGTGCTCTGATCTGGCGGTGGCGATCGCTGCTTGGTCCGTGATGGTGGCTTCGGCCTTTTTTAGCTTACTCTCTAGCTTGACGTTCGAGCCACATGCGTCTTCATAGAGGAATACCAGGCGTTCAAGACCCTGCGGAATAAGGAAATAGGTATTAGCCTTTATTGACATTTATGACCAGTATATGGTGCAGGATATAGATCAAGGATACGAACCTGGTTGAGGAATCTGGTCATGAACTTGCTGGACTCTGTAAACCCGTAGTTCTCGAATGGGAATACATGGGGTGTAGCGGGAGAGTCTGCTTCCTTCCTCTTCCGGGAGCTGGAGGCTCGAGTTCTGGATGCCGGGGGAGCCTTGGGTGTGGTAGCAGTTTTTAAACTGGTAGGCTTAGGTGTAACAGCTGGCTTTGGATTAGTCTCTTGCTTAACAGGTACAAGGCTAGAATAACTGTCCAACTCGTCAAGCTGGAAGCCTTCGAGGTTGATGACCGGCACTATAAAAAGGGAGAAATGTTTAATTCTTAACACTTATACTTTATAGTTAGTCTAATCATATACTTACCAGACATTTCTGAACTTGATTTTTGACTTGAGCTTATGAGAGACAGGGAGAAGGTTCTTTCATTGGCAGGAAGTCGGTAGATCTCTTTGATCCTGGGCTCCGATTCTGCGCTTGGAGGTGCTAGATCTCTGAAATTTGTTGCACAAGAAATCAGGATATCAGTCAAGGATATAGTTTTAAGATATACTTGGGGATATTCCTAAAACCCCAAATCCTACCCGAATTTAACCATATAACTAGCAGGTCAAAACCCTTGTCAATGGACTCCCTTTTAACAAAAAAGAACTTTTGTTGCCACTGATCTTCATTCTTAGTGGCCTTGAGAATTAGGGGGTTCTTGGAGGTGGAGAACAGAAGAAAGCGGCTGTTATCATGGGATCTCAGTCGATATGCTATGGGAAGATCCTCGACGCATAGGTCAGGGAAATGACAAGATTTAATTTGGTTTAACACCATTAAAACTCGCCACACCATTGGCATAGTCTGAGCATAACTAAGGCCGGTAAGCTCAAAGAAACGGGAGATGAAGGGTGGAAAAGGATACCGGAGTCCCAATGAAAACGGATAGGAGAAGAAGCACACCCACTCGTTTGATACCGCGTCTGATCGGACCTCCCGATCGAAAGGGCGAATGATCGCTCCGGAGGAAAGGCACCGAAATCCTTCAAGGTGGCAATGTCGGCATTGTTGAAGGAACAAATCTCCTTTTCCGATTCTCGAATAAGGTTTTGACTTACGAGGGTTGGGGCTGGTTCGTTTGAACGTTATCTTGTTCGTGAGGCCATGAGAGGTTTCAACCCAGAAATGAAGAATTCGAGTAAAGAAAAAACAGAGAAGAAGAGAGAAAGAAAATACCTGAGGAATGGCTTGAAATGTGTTGATCATAATGCTGAATAAATCAGCTAAATAGAGGCTGGATATAGGGGCAAAGAGTAAATATCGCGTTGGAAGTTGCACAAAGTCACATCAATCGTCGTTTCAGTTTAATAACCTTGATTTAAGGGATAAGTTTTAAAATATATCCGTTGGAATTGGTATACCAACATATATATTTTGGGGACAATTGTTATGGGTGATTTTCTTCTTATATATCCCGACTGATATGCTGACTTTGTTTGTTTTATTGTGACCAGGATGCTGGACCAGGATATTGGTAACATCCTGATACGATATCCTGGTAGTAACTAATTAACCCACGTGCAGATTAAAAGGTGCAAGTCGTTAACGTTCAAGTGGACTTCTTCTCCTCAAGACTCGGGCAAATCAGTTAGATTATGGACGTTGAAGCCGGAAGACGTGGACTGCAACGTTCACATATGGAATATTCGCTGAATCCCGGAATAATAGGATAGTTAGTTGGTTTCTTTTACTATAAAAAGGATTGATCGGATCAGATTAGGGCACACAATCTTTCGTACACTCTTTCTCTCTAGCTGCAAACACTCACAATACACTTACACTTGTATCGAATTCACATTGTAACACGTAGTCGATCCGCATCATATCCTGCACTATATCCTGACATTTGAAGCAATAAGAAGAACAAGGCAGCTGCGATTGTCAGCTCCCGAGGTTTTGTGCCGGCGATCTAGATTGATCAAGGGCTTTCCTCGTACATCCCGTGTCACCCTTTACATTTTTGCTCATTGTTTAATCGTAGATACAACTCAATAATCTGAGCCGTATCCTGAAAACTGTTTTTGCAAACAACTTAATTAGCATATTTCCAACACATTTTCTTAGCACACTACCTCACTTAACTAATTTGATCACTTAATTGCTTCTGTAATTTTTGACCAAAACACCTAGTATTCTTAGCACACTACCCGAAACACTAAATTTTCACTAGACGCATTGTTTTATCATTTCCAAGCAAGTTATGGTCCCCGAACATCATAACATATCCTATAAACATATAATACACATAACACCCTAACTAAACTCATTAAAATCTAACTAGTTCCTTAACAAGCCATTACATGCAAACCAAACCCCCCCCCCCCTCCCACCCTCTTGTACACGGTTACAAGGGTGACCCCCACCCTTGATTTTCCTTGTTTATTTTATTAGATATTGTTCATTCTTTTGCAACACATTACACTTTGTATTAAGAACATGTTGGGAGATTATATATGTGACCTTTAGATCACAATCCCTCATTTTCTTCACAACACACCACACTCAAAAACTCTCTCCCTCATCCTCCATTCTCGACCGAGATCACCACCACCCCTACCATCATCTCCACTTCATCTTCATCCAATTTCCAAGTTATACAAAGGTGTAAGGAGCTTAACTAAGGAGCTAGGAGCCATTGTTGATTGAAGGACCTCTCTCACAAGCTTTTAACCACCAAGATTATTATCTTCATCTTCTTGAATATCATCCCTAGCCTTGTGCTAGTAGTAAGATCCTCATAATCTCATTTTACTTCTTGTTATGATGGTTAAAAGTGTATGTAAAAGACCAATCATGAAGAACATAAAGAATCAAGAACATAATCACTAACATAAAGCTCTAAATCATCATGATCTATGTTTTTTAAGTGTTTGTATGCTTCTTGATTGTTGATTGTCTGTGTTTATGATGTTAAACTTCATATGAAACTTGCTAGATTGTGATTAAACACACGATCTAGCAAGATGAGAGGATGATCTTGTGAAAAACCAAGATGAACATCCTTTATGTTCATCATGAACTTGAAAACAAAGATGATTTTGTGGAAGATGATTATGAATACATGTTAATAGTCTAATAAATGGATGATTTCAAAACTAGTTTTCTCAAGAAACTAAGTTAAATTACAAGATTTACATAAACATGAGTTTTAAAGAAACTAATCACATTTTTAGTGTTAAATAAAGTGTTGAAACATGTTATTTACAAGAAAAATGCAAGAAGAAATATTTTTAGAAAATCTTGTTACAAGTTGTGAAAGTCTAAAATTTGCAAGAATGTGATTTATAATTAAATAACCACACTTTAAAGGGTAACTAAGCTTACTTAACACCATACTAAGTTACTATAAATTTTTATAAATTTTCAAGTTCATGAAGTAGTGTAAAATGCATGATTTTGGCACTTGGTAAGTATTGTTTGATTTGTTGATGAATTTTGGTGATTTCTAAAAAGAAAATGATATGCTTTGAAAGTATGGAAACCTCCATTTTCAAGAGGAAACTATAGCAAAATTTTTTCTAGAAATTAATCACTTAGAAAAATATTTTTAAACAAGTGTTTACAAATGTATTTTAACCCTAATTTGTCATATAAAAGTTGCCATAATTTTTGTTACAAAAATTCAAATATTGGAGGTTGGTTTTTGTTAATAAAAGTGACTAAATATGTATTTAGAAAAATATATATTTAGATGTCTCCATTTGTGTGATTACTTGTATATTATGTGTATTAGTTATATTATTTTAGGACTTGAAATAATGTAACACAACAAAATACCAAGAAATTATAATACAAAATATTACCAAAACTCAAAGAGAGTAAATATATAATTTATACCCAAAAATTGGACAAACCAAACAAGGAATGTGAACTACAAAAATATTCCGGAATTAAGTATCCATATATTTTGACAAATGGGTAAAACGGTATTTTGGAAACCAAGGAAACAAAAACTATAATTTTTATGGTTATTACCAAATATATCATATTTTTGACAAAAAGAAAATATATTGTTTTTGAGTAAAGGAAAATATATATGTTCACTTGACAAATTAGAAAATATAATATTTTGGGAGAAAATATATAATTTCTTAAATAAATGTAGAATACATTATTTTTGGGGTGGAAAATGGATTTATAAATATTTTCTAAGTTAAACTTGAAAATATATTGTTTTTGAAGATTATATATAAATACAATTATTTTTGCCAATGAAGAATTATAAATGATTTTCTAAACAAGTTTTCTTAAAATATTTATATATTTTAAGAATATATATATTGGTGATTTTTATTTGATGAACATATTATTCCGGAAAATATAAATACAAAAATTAAGTATAAGAATACTTAATAAATACAAGAAAATACGTATTCTCGTACATATAAATAAACACCGGAATACGCCACCAATACTTGGCAAAAACACACAAGTCCAAGAATACGAGTATAAGTATACCCATCCTTGGGGGAAGATATACATGTTTAAATACATAATGTATCAAGTTAAAATACATTATTTTAAAAAATATTCCAATAATTAATAAATATAATTTAAGTTAAAATATTATTATTTTAACAAATAATTATATACTTTGGAATATTATTGATGACACAAAGGAATGTAACTCAAAGATACTAAGTCATAACAAATAAGACTAAAAGTCAAGGCACGGCCCATCCGTATAATGAACTCGCTCAACTTTTGTTGATGTTTTCAAACTATATGTATTTCAGGAAACTGAGAATGGATATGGTGGGCGTTCAAGGTTTACAAGTTGTGTCTACTAATAACGACGTTATCCAGTCTTGGAGGGTTTGAAACATGTATTTTATCTTTGATAGGATACATGGTTCAAAGCCTCGTTTTATTAGTGTCTATTGTTACAGTCCGTTATGGAACTTGAAACTTTGGTTGTTATATATTTTAAACTTGAAGTCTATGTTGGTTCTAAAATGACAGCTTTACACCACTGATTCTGATGACGACACAGCGATGTCGGCTGCACCTCCACACGACCCAGAGCATGTCCCCGAGCCGGACCCTGTTCCTTTTGGCTAGCCTGATATTACACCTATTGATCTGGAGCCGATTCCTGATCCTGACCATGTCCCATTTGGATTACCAGATATCGCACCCCTTGTCCTAGAACCAGTGCCTGCACCTATTGATCTTCCATTTGTTGAGCCTTCATTCCTCCACCCCCACCCGCTGATGTTGCTCCCCTGCCTCCTGTTGAGTCCGATGTTCACCGCACTGACCTGCCGATTGTTTTCCTTTAGGACATCCCTGCACCCCGACCAGGGGAGGGTACTTCGAGCCAGCCCCCGGGATATGACCCATTTGCTTCAACAGCTTTCCCTCCGATCCCACCGACTACATCTTTCACTCCCTTTACATCTACACCGCTTGACGAGCCATTCCGATGGTTCCCGCCATATACTATGCCGATCTCCGACCCCTATCATCCCTCACATTATGGAGGCTACACACGGGATGAGTTGTTTTTGTCGCTGCAGTTATAGTTTATGATCTTGAGTCGTAGAGTTCTGGAGCTTGAGTTGACTCATCCACGCCCTCCACTTTGTCCATGTCAGTCTACTTTTGTTCCTCCACATTCATCGTCATCTCCTTTTGCACATCCACCTGCTGCTCCTGCACCTATTCAGGGTTTTGATGCTCGTTTTCTTACCGTCGAGCAGCAGATTAGTTTCTTACTTCGTCGTGTCTACGAGCTCGAGGAGGAGCTAGCGCATGTTCGTAGTTTGTTTTTCTTCCCTCCTTAACCTCCGCCATCAGCATAGTAGGTTTTTGGTTTTATGCAAATGCATTACTTTTGGTGAGAGCACTACCATTGAGCCGAGATTGTGAAGACTTTTGAAGACCACTTTTTGACTATGTGATTTTTTATGTATTGACAGACTCAGTTGACAAGGGTAGTGTGACCCTATGACCCTCTTGATGTGATATACTTGTAAACAATGTAACTTGTGGTTCGTAATTAATGAAAGCTCAATCGTCCTGTTCTCACTGATGTGTGTAAAATGCAACATATAAATTACATCAAATGAGGCATAAAACTAACCCTTTTTAAGTACTAATATAGGAAAAAGAGTGTTTTTGTCTTCCTTTTGTATTTTCAGGATTAAATGAGCTCAAAAACACAAAAGAAGCAAAAAGACAGCTAAATCCAACATAAATACAAAGAAAGGAACATTAGTGGATTGCCCAACCCCTCAACGGCACCTTCCAAAGCAAAAAGGAGAAGACAGAAGGCTGAACACGCCCCGTGCTCAGCCAGCACGGGGCCGTGCCCAAGAAGCAGCAGAAAAGACAAATCCATAGAAGCTTCTATTGCCCATCACGGGGCCGTGCTCAGCGGACACGGGGGCGTGTCGAAAGTACAGCAGGCGCATATATTGTAATTGCGAATTACAATTAATGAGGAGAGAGATTGTCAGACGGACACGGGGCCGTGTCCAGCTCTCTGTTCAGCCTATAAATAGGAGTGCTTGGATTCATTTCATCTCATCCCTTGGCACACCACCTCTCTCACACTTCATCCACCACCCACCACCATCACAACACCATCATCCACCACCATCATCCATTGTCCATCATAGAGTGTGTGAGTCGTCTCGGGATCCAAGATTGATCGTAAGAGTTCTTGACAATCAAGGCCATGTTTGCCTAAGTCTCTTACATCACTTGGTGAAGACAAAGTGTCTAGTATAATACTTTTTATTTCTAATCTTTTGCACTTTTTATTTGGTTTTGTATTAATGACTTTAATAACTAGTTACTTATGTTGAAGGTGATCTTTCCTTATCATTTGTCCGTGGTGTCTTGGCATTATTTTACTGTCTATATAAAATAAAGGATTTTCACCATTCATATCTCCACGGTCTATATGGAGATATGTTGGCTACCTGGTAGGGGGTTAAGGGAACGGTTTGGTAAAGGTCTTGCCATTGTTCAGCGTTTAGAGGTCCTGCAATGGACCTGGGTCAAATTTAGTAGGACCTCCTTTAATACTTCACGGTATTGGATGGCGGGGGTCCAAACTCTTTGATCCCCTCATAAGTTAACTACTATTAATACTATAACCCGGCTATTTAGGACTGTATCCCTGCTGACTCGGACTACTTAGCCGAGGGTAACGTCACCGCCAAAAGCGGGGCCTACCACAATACTGCATTAATAACTTAATTCATTATCTTCCAATAATCCACCCTTTTAGGATTGTATCCCTGCTGACTCAAACTACTGGGGTGAGGGTAACGTCGCCTTCAAAAGAGGGGCCTACTACAATAACTAAGATAATCTCTTAATTATGTGCAAAAGTGCGGAAATAATCAAAGGTTATACTAGATACGAGTCGGAACCAAGTGATTCATCTTGTCTATCTGTTTTTATTTTATTTTTATTTTCAGCATTTTAGTTAGTTTTACTTTTCTTAGTTTAAAACATTTTTCTAAACTTTTATTTTGGTTAGACGTTGAGGATAAACCGGTACTAAAAGCTCTTGTGTCCTTGGACGACCTCGGTATCTTACCAACGCTATACTACACTCAACGATGGGTGCACTTGCCCATATGTGTGTTTAGTGTTAGTGAAATATCGTGTTTTATAAATTTAAAACTTGGCTAAAATAAGTGTTAAAAAGGGCTTAAAATATACACCTAATATATATAACACTTTACCGCACATCAAGTTTTTGGCGCCGTTGCCGGGGACACAAGGATTTTAGGAAAGCTTAAAATCGACGGCCTAATCAGTTTTTCAAAACCTTTTCAAAACGGGCCCACATTTTTCTGCATTTTAGTTTAGTTTTGCATTTACAGTAGGTTGAACATGGGCCGTGCTCACTGAACACGCCCCGTGCTCAACTAGATCAGTAAATTTAATTAAAACGCCCAGATACAGATCCTGAACACGGGGCCGTGTCCACTGAACACGGGGCCGTGTCCAGCCTCTGTTTCCGTTTTTCTTTTTGTTTTCTGATCTCGAGACTCAGTTGTGGTCTGCTGAGTGATTCTTATGGATCAATACTCAGGAGGTTACAACTACACCTATGAGGAGGATGATTATAGGGGTAATTATTGCACTAATTGTCGTAACGCACGATCGGTTCAAAATAATCGCTCATATCAACCATCCAATTCATACACCTACTATGAGGAGCCCAGGTACGAGCCATCAACTTCATACACATCCTATGAAGACCAAAGGTATGAACCTCCTCCCTCCTACTCATATTTTGATGAACCAAGGTATGAGCCTTTATACTCATACTTTGAGGAACCAAGATATGAGCCACCACCTTCATATGCTTATTATGAGGAACCATGGCGTGAACAACCCACCTCATATGAGTATTACGAAGAACAAAATTACGACCCTTATCCATCATATACTTACAATGAAGAACAATGGTGCGAACCATCTACTTCATATGGGTATTATGAGGAACAAAGGATCGAACAACCGGATTCAAGCTTAGAAGATACCGATTCTTTTTCTATAACCGAAGTGACCGATAGGATATTAGAACACATTAAAGTTATCGATCGATGTATAAAAGAAGCTCGCGCAAGGGAAGAGGAGTCCCGCGCAAGAGAAGAATTAAAAAGGGAAGAGATAACTGAAAGTGTTAAAATGGAAGAACAAATAAGTGAAAAACCGACACTTGAGTTAAACAACGAAAAAGGTGAGTCCGACAACGTTAAAATTCAAGAAGAGTCTAATTTTGAAAAAAATGATCTCTTGTCTCCTTCTTTTGAAAATCATTGTTTAGTACCCACTCATGCTAAGTTTTTAAAAGAGTTAAACACTAACACTAAAATTGACGAAACGGTAAGTGTTAAGTTAACTGATGATCAAACCTCACTAATAAAAGAAGACCCATTTGAAATTAACATTACACCGGTTCCATGTTTCTTTCAAAATTCGTTTATTAGTAATGTCACAATCGATAAAGATCTTTGTGTTAACATAATGCCTAACTACATTCTCGAAAAATTAAGTATTAGTGATTTTTCTCCACTTCAAATACCCATTTTTCTATCCAATCGGAAAGTAATAAAATCAATCGGTATAGTTGAGGATGTATTGGTTCAAACAAATCAAATGGTGATCCCGACCGACTTTGTCATCCTCGATGACGCTCCTCTAGTGTTGGGACGACCATTTGTAAAAACTCATGAAGCTTTGAAAACCCGGAAGTTCAACAGTCTACCTCTTCAATTAGGGGCATTCAAAAAAAGTGTCGACCTTGAGCGATCAATGAAATATCCATTCGGCAATGACGACCCCCTAATTGAAGATGAGCCAAAACCACCCGATAAGGTGGGTCTAGCCAAGGACCCTTATAAACGTGGCGCACCACGGAGGCATTCCACGAAACTATCCTTAGTTTAATTTAGATTAGTTTTTATGTTTTCTAGTTAGTTTAATTTTCAGGAATAAAACACACTCATGGTGGTAAAGGATGAAAAGGGGAACGAGAAAAATGATCCCATGCACAAGAACAAGGCGAAAAGACAATTATCTCCATTTCAGAAGGTTCAACACGGGCCGTGCTCAACCAACACTGCCCCGTGCCGAACCACCTGCAGAAAAACGCCCAGTTCAGGTACCTGGACACGGGCCGTGTTCACCCAACACGCCCCCGTGTCCAGACTTCTGTTTCTCTTACTTTAATTTTGTTACTGGCACTTGAACACGGGGCCGTGCCCGGATAACACGGGGCCGTGTTCAGTGCCCAGTAACACAAATTTTTGCTTTTTAAACACTATTTTACACATCTAATCAACCTAAAAATTTATTTTTGGGACACATTGAGGACAATGTGTAATTTAAGTGTGGGGGGATGCTAAAACCTTGAATTTTGCAAGTCCTAAATACAAGCCTTACACAAAACTCTATTGGAACCGCTAATCACCCCAAATTTTTGCAAAAAAAATTCATTTTTTTTACTTGTCTAGGTTTAACTCGGGAAATTCAAGTTCTCAAAAAGGTTATATTTTTACAAATTTACAACCGATAGCGTAGTGATAAAAAGAACCAACATAAGAAAATTATGAAAAGGCATAGCAAACTTATTTAAAATTTGATTATATATACTTGATCACATAAAAACCCATTCCCACAAAAGTGAGTTTTGAGCCTTTATTGAGCACACAATTACATATCATTTGACTAAATGCTCATTTTTCGTTTCTTGTGTGAATAGCCGCCTGGTTCTTTCGACTCTAGAACTTGCCATGACAATACATTCCCGGTCCTTATCAACTTAAACCCAAGTAAGTAAATGATGGAGGCATTAGGACTAACCCTTTTTATTTCTACACCATTATTTTTCTTTTTCTTTTACCACCTACCCAAAAATCCCCCTAGTTAGCCCCTTTGAGCTTAAACCTTTTCGTTTCATCACCCAAACAAAAACCCTTTTACCCACCAAACCCTTTTTCATTTTTAACCCTTTATTTTAGTAACAAGTTCGGTTCTTCGAAAAAAAAAATGTGATAATGATGAAGCAAAAAGAGAATAAACAAATAAGTTAATCAAAAATAACTTAGTTTGAATAAAAGCTTCATCAAAATAAGAAGTTGCAAAAATACGAAAACCGATACTTGTTACGCTTTTAGCCCTTTTTCTACTAACCACTAACCCAACCACCTACCTTTAACCCTAGCCTAACCCTAAACCCACAATGTCCTCTTGATATCTACAAAGGTATAAAAGTTAAAAAGGAGGATGATTGATTTCTTGGCAAGCCTATGGTAGGAATAAGTTCCATGCCGCTCTCGAGTGATTCACTAAAAATACACCTTCGGCCGAGTGTGAGTGATTTCCCCGTGAGGTATGTGAACTTGTATATAAATAGAATTTTAAAAAGGCATGTTATGCCCAAATAAGTAATTTCTTTTATGAAAAGTTCTAAATAAATCATTACGAATATGAGTGTAAATAAATAAAAATAAAACCCAAAAAGATCTTGAAAATCCCGACACTCTACGACAAGCCCAAAACCTTCTCTTCTACCTATTCCATTGGGGAGTGTAAGCCACATATTAAAGAGTTTTGCTTGAGGACAAGCAAAAGTTCAAGTGTGGGGGTATTTGATGTGTGTAAAATGCAACATATAAATTACATCAAATGAGGCATAAAACTAACCCTTTTTAAGTACTAATATTGGAAAAAGAGTGTTTTTGTCTTCCTTTTGTATTTTCAGGATTAAATGAGCTCAAAAACACAAAAGAAGCAAAAAGACAGCTAAATCCAACATAAATACAAGGAAAGGAACATTAGTGGACTGCCCGACCCCTCAACGGCACCTTCCAAAGCAAAAAGGAGAAGACAGAAGGCTGAACACGCCCCGTGCTCAGCCAGCACGGGGCCGTGCCCAAGAAGCAGCAGAAAAGACAAATCCATAGAAGCTTCTATTGCCCATCACGGGGCCGTGCTCAGCGGACACGGGGGCGTGTCGAAAGTACAGCAGGCGCATTTATTGTAATTGCGAATTACAATTAATGAGGAGAGAGATTGTCAGACGGACACGGGGCCGTGCCCAGCGGACACGGGGCCGTGTCCAGCTCTCTGTTCAGCCTATAAATAGGAGTGCTTGGATTCATTTCATCTCATCCCTTGGCACACCACCTCTCTCACACTTCATCCACCACCCACCACCATCACAACACCATCATCCACCACCATCATCCATTGTCCATCATAGAGTGTGTGAGTCGTCTCGGGATCCAAGATTGATCGTAAGAGTTCTTGACAATCAAGGCCATGTTTGCCTAAGTCTCTTACATCACTTGGTGAAGACAAAGTGTCTAGTATAATACGTTTTATTTCTAATCTTTTGCACTTTTTATTTGGTTTTGTATTAATGACTTTAATAACTAGTTACTTATGTTGAAGGTGATCTTTCCTTATCGTTTGTCCGTGGTGTCTTGGCATTATTTTACTGTCTATATAAAATAAAGGATTTTCACCATTCATATATCCACGGTCTATATGGAGATATGTTGGCTACCTGGTAGGGGGTTAAGGGAACGGTTTGGTAAAGGTCTTGCCATTGTTCAGCGTTTAGAGGTCCTGCAATGGACCTGGGTCAAATTTAGTAGGACCTCCTTTAATACTTCACGGTATTGGATGGCGGGGGTCCAAACTCTTTGATCCCCTCATAAGTTAACTACTATTAATACTATAACCCGGCTATTTAGGACTGTATCCCTGCTGACTCAGACTACTTAGCCGAGGGTAACGTCACCGCCAAAAGCGGGGCCTACCACAATACTGCATTAATAACTTAATTCATTATCTTCCAATAATCCACCCTTTTAGGATTGTATCCCTGCTGACTCAAACTACTGGGGTGAGGGTAACGTCGCCTTCAAAAGAGGGGCCTGCTACAATAACTAAGATAATCTCTTAATTATGTGCAAAAGTGCGGAAATAATCAAAGGTTATACTAGATACGAGTCGGAACCAAGTGATTCATCTTGTCTATCTGTTTTTATTTTATTTTTATTTTCAGCATTTTAGTTAGTTTTACTTTTCTTAGTTTAAAACATTTTTCTAAACTTTTATTTTGGTTAGACGTTGAGGATAAACCGGTACTAAAAGCTCTTGTGTCCTTGGACGACCTCGGTATCTTACCAACGCTATACTACACTCAACGATGGGTGCACTTGCCCATATGTGTGTTTAGTGTTAGTGAAATATCGTGTTTTATAAATTTAAAACTTGGCTAAAATAAGTGTTAAAAAGGGCTTAAAATATACACCTAATATATATAACACTTTACCGCACATCACTCACTAAACACTTTGTTGGATTACATGTTCATGTTGTAATTGTGTTATTGCATGATTGTTTGATATGATGATTGCTTATATATATATATGTACATACGACCCCCAGACAACTATTTATTAATTTAACAAATAAGACCTGACCTATCCGATCTTCTTCTTAGAAGAAGAATGCCGCCGCGAAAGAACACCGATACCAACAACCCTCTGCCCACGACAGATGCGGAATTACAAGAGCACATCTCACAGGCCATCGCACTGCACGAGGCCCTTTGCTCCGAACACAGCGGAGGTACCTCAGGGAATAACCCACCCAACGGTAATGTTTAGTCACCTAAGACACATTACAATACGTTTGGACCTTTCCAAGTGTGCTTTGCTAATGCTTTCTGTGAATGATGATGCTGGTGTACAGGCTGTACCTATAAGCAGTTTTTGGACTGCAAGCCCCTGAATTTCGATGGCGTTGGGGGTGTCGTCGCCTTCATACGATTGGTGGAAAAGACGGACTCTGTTTTGAGGATGAGTAAATGTGCTCCAGAGCATCAAGTCACGTACATTTCTAGACTGTTTCTAGACGGAGCGCTGTCGTGGTGGAACCTTCAGGGGCAGACTTTGTGTGAGGCTACTGCGTATGCATTGACGTGGAATGAATTGAAAGATTTGATGCATAAGAAGTATTGTTCTCGAGCATAAATCCAGAAGTTGGAAACATAATTCTGGAACTTGAAAATGGAGGGTCCGAAGGTGGCGGAATATGTGCAGATATTTCATGATTTGTCACGAGTTGTTCCATATCTGGTGGAATCGGAGTTTAAGAGGATAAAACATTTCATCTAGGGATTGGCACCTCAGATTCTGAGCATGGTGACAGCATCAAAGCCTCCAACAATTACTGATGCTATTGAGTTAAGTGTGACGCTCACTGAAAAAGTGGTTAGATTGGGAAAATTTTCAATCTCTGAGAAGAAAAAGGAGACTCATGTGGAGTCATCTGGGGAGAACAAAAGGAAGTTTACAAATTTCAAGAAGGGCACTCGAGCGAACAACAGTAGCAAAGCAAACAAGCGCAGAGACACTAACCAGCCAGCTGAGGCACAGACTGGCGCTGGGAATGCTAAAAAGGGAAGGGGGTACATGGGTACCCTACCTAAGTGCGACAATTGCCAACGCCATCATACTGGGCGATGTAGGTATGGAAAATGTGATAACTGTGGCAAAGTGGGGCATGCCAAGGAGACGTGTTGGCATGGTGCTGGACGTGGAAATGGAAATTTTGGAGGTAATGGAAATCGCGGGGGAAACAACAACAACAACAACTATTAGGGCGGAAATGGTAATGATCAAGGTTGTTTTAACTGTGGTGACATAGGTCATTTCAGGAAGGATTGCCCTAAAAACAATCAGGCACGGGGAAGAGTGTTCAACATCAGAGCTAGGGAAGCACGCCAGGATCCAAACGTGGTTACCGGTACGTTCCCTATTAATCAACGTTATGCATCTGTGTTGTTTGATCCTGGTGCTGATTTTGGCTTCGTATCTCTAGACTTTAAGAACATGCTTGGTTTAGTTGCTAGTAACATAGACATCCAATATTCGATAGAATTGGCTAACGGGAAGTTAGTAGAGACGAATGAAGTGATTAGAGGTTGTGTTATAGAGCTTGGAGATATCCTTGTGGTAAGGGAATATCCTGAGGTCTTCCCCGAAGACTTGCCAGGATTACCTCCTCAACGACAAGTCAAATTCCACATTGACTTGGTTCTAGGCGCACGCATGTAGCCAAGGCACCTTATCGACTTGCGCCTTCAGAGATGCAAGAGTTATCCACGCAGCTTCAGGAGTTACTAGATAAAGGGTTCATAAGGCCGAACTTCTCGCCTTGGGGAGCTCCAGTATTGTTCGTAAAAAAGAAGGATGGTAGCTTTCGAATGTGCAGCGACTACCGGGAGCTGAACAAGTTAACCGTCAAGAATCGGCATCCCTTGCCAAGGATTAATGATTTATTCGACCAACTGAAAGGATCCAGCTACTATTCCAAGATTGATCTCCGATCGGGTTATCATCAGTTGTGGATTCAGGAAGAAAGTATACCGAAGAACAGTGAGTCAAAAATTCGTTTTAGACATGCGCTAGCGTTGTGTTTTATACACGGTACACAAAACAGATACACACAGAATACAAACTTTGAGGGTTTAGGAAACATGCACTTAGGACCTTCGGGAACTTATGTCGAAGTTCATCAAAGGTTATCATGTAGGAACCACGTCTATTAACTCGGGCAAACGCCATTATTATGTCGTGTATGCCATTTTAGTTAACCAAGCAAGTAACCTATGCAAAACGAAGTGCCGGCATGCAGAATTACGCGAAACTTAATCTATACATCAACAGAGGTTGAAGTACGTCACATACGACTTATGAGGCACGGTCTTTGAGAAGACGTTTCTCTCCGCGTTCCCCCTATCTTATTAACGATGAATACGCCATGTTCGACATTCCATGGTAATGTCACCTAACAACTGGACATCCCATACAACCCCAGGTGAAGTACTTAAATTTCTTTTATTGAAATTCCCACTTTTGCATCTAGCAAGTAGATTTTTACATCTCTACTCCTCTTAATGGTAGTTGTATCACGACAATTTTCATCATTTGAGCGAGCACTCATTTGCTTCGGCTCTTGATCATTTCATATGTTACACATGCATCGTTTGTTACGCATGTGGCTTCCCTTTGAATGATCGTTTTCATCAAAGTTTCAGATACTATTTCACTATATCCAGTTATTGCCTTGTGACTCGGATAACCTGTATTATTGTAAGTGTTGACTCCTTGGTATCAAGCCAACAAAACTTTCTTGAAATTTCTTTTCCTTCGAGTTACATACATGGTTTATCTTTGTAACCATGCCGAAATTTCCTTGTCGATACGTGTATTTATTGTCGGATTGTGCTGAAACCAAGTTCAATTGTTTGGACTTGTCCATTACACCTATTTAATTCAAGACACCATATGATGTATTGAAAACATCATATTCAAATTCGTTTTAACAAGTGTTTCATTTGTTTTAAGTCGTAGTAGACTTGTTCGGTCTACAACTCCATTAAGTCGTTTGTTGATTTCGAAACCTCGTGGTGGTGTTTTCACTAAATTGAAGCTTGCGCTAATCTCGTTTACACATCTCATGCATGGATTTAATTATTTATTTATTGACTTGCTCTAAATCCGCTCTGATTTATCATGTTAAAACAGTCTTAACGCAATCGTGTGTTAAGACAATGGTACATAAATTCATTTTATATTCCACTGTACCTCCTAACGGTCCTTTCATTATCGATCGAATGTCTTGCGATATTTATTGCTTTTTCATCTTCGATCGAAAACAGTAGTTCTTCGATGTTCCATATTAAATTGAAAATCCTATGATGTCGTTTGAAACAAATTTTCAGATTTGCTTCATTGCACTTTCATTTGATTTCAAACACGGTGAACTTGTTCGGTCATCGCTATTATTGAATTATTTCATTCACTACGACACCTTGTGGCATCGGTATAAACTTGTAGCTTATGCTAATCATGGTCAACCGTTTCATATGAAACTACGTATACTTTTTGTTTGACTCGTCATTTAAACACTCTTAATGCAACTACAAATTAAGACGATGATACACCAGGTTCGGTTGTATTTCATTTCGGTGTATTCTCGCAATTCAATAATGTCAACACACTAATTTTATCCATTTATTTGTTCGAAAGTTGACGGATCATTTTCATGTTACTATTACATTTGAGCTTGCTAATTCTGAGTTCATCTAGCGGATACTATTGTTTCTAGAACTCATTTGCAAATTGTGAATGATCGTTTGGAATTCTATTGGTCGAAACTCCTCTTTTGCTGAACCCCTGCTAACTAAGTCACACTAGTTAGTACGTCTGTACGTCTCGTTTCCTTTGACATCAAATTTTGAAACACATACATTTTAACCGTTGGGTTCTTATTGTTGTAATATGTCCTTAATTTCACCTAATTCGAATAAGTCTTGATTCGATTTCGTGGTCATTCACCTTGGTTTTATACATACCGATCTACGTATAACGTAACTCTAAGGAGTTAACGTAGTCTAAATTTCAAGGACGAAATTTCCTAACGGGGGGAGAATGTCACAACTGTCAAAATTTCATGTATCCGTACAATTATTAAACAGTAATTTATGACATAATGACTGTGCTGATTTAAATTAATGACATGAATGCTTTCTGGTTATTGTCATATACATGCATGTGCATCACATATTGCATGATGCCATATCATTATTGAATGCAACACTTTATGGATTCAAATGATGCACAAAACAAAGATAGCATAGTTATCAGACAAATCAGAAATACTGACAGGAATTCAGTATTTAGACAGTCATGGTATTGGGACACAGAGTGAGCCAGAAACCAAGAGTTACACTAGTATAGTGTGTTGGAAAGTGAGGATCATGAAACTGCCTTCCTAGTGATAGTTTAAGTGCTAGAAAGTGCCTAAAACTCACATAAACTGCAGAATTCTGCAGAATTTAGAAAAAAACAGCATTTAAATAACTAAATATTATGCAGAATTGTGGTTTAATGGTCCAGAATACTTCCCTAAGTGTCGGGAATCAAAACTGTCACAAAAGGTAACATAAAGCACACTAAACTGCGTAGATTAGCACCTTAACGAACCGGTAACCAACCGAACAACCGGACACTACCCGAAACACCAAATTTTCACTAGAAGCATTGTTTTATCATTTCCAAGCAAGTTATGGTCCCCGAACATCATAACATATCCTATAAACATATAATACACATAACACCCTAACTAAACTCATTATAATCTAACTAGTTCCTTAACAAGCCATTACATGCTAACTAACCCCTCCCCCCCCCCCCCCCCCATGTTCACGGTTACAAGGGTGGCCCCCACCCTTGATTTTCCTTGTTTATTTTATTAGATCTTGTTAATTCTTTTGCAACACATTACACTTTGGATTAAGAACATGTTGGGAGATTATATTGTTTTTGAAGATTATATGTAAATACAATTATTTTTGCCAAGGAAGAATTATAAATGATTTTCTAAACAAGTTTTCTTAAAATATTTATATATTTTAAGAATATATATATTGGTGATTTTTATTGGATGAAAATATTATTCCGGAAAATATAAATACAAAAATTAAGTATAAGAATACTTAATAAATACAAGAAAACACGTATTCTCGTACGTATAAGTAAACACGGGAATACACCACCAATACTTGGCAAAAATACACAAGTCCAAGAATACGAGTATAAGTATACCCATCCTTGGGGGAAGATATACATGTTTAAATACATAATGTATCAAGTTAAAATATATTATTTTAACAAATATTCCAATTATTAATAAATATAATTTAAGTTAAAATATTATTATTTTAACAAATAATTATATACTTTGGAATATTATAGATGACACAAAGGAATGTAACTCAAAGATACTAAGTCATAACAAATAAGACTAAAAGTCAAGGCACGACTCATCCGTCTAATGAACCGTAGCACGTGTGTAGGTAGTCGTGCGACCGGGAAAAGCTTTGAGTTACCGAGTTACGAGATGCAAGACTGTGAGTTCATGTCCCCCTTTTCTTTTAACTGTTTTCATTTTTTATAACTTCAGGGGTGAAATACACGTTACAAATGGTATGCTTAGCTAAGGAATGAACTATTAGATCATGTGAATGGGTAGGCGATTAACTTAAGACCATTAATCCTTGTATAAGGACCGAGGGGCATGAGTGATAGATCTATCGGGTGTTGCGAGCCCCGCCCACGAGCCCGCGGGTTAGGTTTACAAGCTGTGTTTACTAATAACGATGTCTTCCAGTCTTGGAGGGTTTGAAACATGTATTTTATCTTTGATAGGATACATGGTTCAAAGCCTCGTTTTATTAGTGTCTATTGTTACAGTCCGTTATGGAACTTGAAACTTTGGTTGTTATGTATTTTAAACTTGAAGTATGTGTTGGTTCTAAAACGATGTTGGTTGTATTATGTTGAAACTCTTTAATGGATGAACATCGTGGTATCTATCATATAGTTGTTTGTTATGGTTGAATGCAATGATATTAATCAAGTCACACGTAACACGCTTCCGCAAAAGTCAGGGTGTGACACTTATATATGATCATTCTTATAAATATAGTCTGTTGATGATGGGCCATTTGATTCAAAGGTTGCACATCTGGTTTATGAGTCAGATGTTAAAAATACTGTTCCTATCTATTGTATATAAACATATACGGATATATTTTATTGTATAATAAGTATAACAAGGTTTTTTTAAATTTTATTGTGGCCTCAAGATCATTCTGTAAAAATAGTTGATGATGTTAACGATCCTCAACTTCAGTCTAAAGATTTTTCTGTTCATGACATTCCTGCCTCTTCAAGTGTTGTATCTAATGTAAGCGTTTATTAGTTTTACAATGTCCATTTTATTATTGTCTCAATATGTTGATATTCTTCTGTATGATTGAGTCTTAAACTTCAAAGCTGAGTTGACAAGATAGTTTGCGTTGATAAAGAAAGTTACAAAATTTCAAGAATTCAGAGTTGTTATAGTCTAAATTAATTTACTTAGGTTGAAAAGATGTGCAATCTTCGTGGCAAGACAATTGTAGAGGATAACCAAGTTGTTGATAGACCGTGTAAAGTTCAAAAGGTTCATTTAGTATCATCCACTTCAGAGCCAGTCTTACACATCACCACACATGCTGAAGACATGCTTGTAAGTTTTTGCCATCCTTACTTTGTTTCGTTATTTCAACAATTTCAGTTATATATCAATATTTTATAAAACTCATTATTCAATTTTCTGTTTTTTAGCATCTGCCATCAGATGTATCCTCTGTATTGGATCTGCATACTGATAATCCTAAGCCTGTCAAGATCCAAAATCTCAAATGTGAAGTCCAGGAACTGCTTACAAGATCTCAAAAAACCAATACTGGATTCAACTACGCTATTTGTTGGATGGTCTGGTTATCTGAGATCTTGCAATATTGCTTTTAGTGGTGAACTTTCGTTTGAATTTCACAAGTCTACTCAATTGCTGAAGTTAACAAAAGTTGTGCATTTCGTGACAAAAATAAAGTCCTCTTAGTTTGTGTTGTGTTGATTGAAGATTTATAGAAAATGTTTCATGTGATGATTGTTTGTGGTTGTACAATTGGTTCATCGGTAGTACTAATTTTGCTTCTTAGACATGTTCTATATGTAGTTATGTCTATAAACAGGTTTCATTGTCAATGGGTGGATTCTCCTTTTTTTTGGATTGGACAATGGAAATATTCATATGTATCTTATATATTAACTGATAATGCATGTTTATATTTGTCTATTATCAATAATAGATAACGATTTTTGGTACAATATCTATACACGTATCTATACTTTCTATTAATATGTGTTATTCATGGCTTTCTAAGAAACCACCCGTGTTTGCACATGGGTCTTACCGCTAGTATACAATAAAAGAAAAAAAATTGTACCAATCTTCACCACCCTTGAAAGTCCTTCGAGACGCTTTGAGAGGTAGGGAAACTCATAGCTATTACCCCAGCCCCCGACCAATCATGCATTGTCATGTCAATTCTACACCTAAGGTACCCGAGAACCACAAAACACTAGCAGCGCCTACCTACAAGTATCCTAGAACCATGAACCCCATTCTTTACTCTCCCCACCAATCACACAACCTTAGACACCCCAACCCCAACCCTCAAACCTTTACAATCCCCTTAAGCTAGTAGGTAAACCCGTGTGAGGTACCCGCATGGCCTACCATAGGAGGTGACGACGATGTTGTGTAAGGTACCCGTATACTCCTACTAGGGCTGTTCATTAGCCAATCTGAACCGAGCAGACCTTTGCTCGTGCTTGGCTTGTTTACAACCGAGCCAAATCCGGACGAGTATATCTGGGCGTTTTCCGAGCGAGCGACGAGCGAGAAGCGAGCGACGAGCGAGAAGCGAGCAACGAGTAAGTTGGACAACCATAGATTTAGCATGTTTCCTTCGATGTCTCCGCTATCGGGTCACGACTAAGGTCCAACTGTCCGAGGATGACACTAAGATTGAGATCGGATTGTCCGAGGATGAGGCTCTGGTTGAGGCGATAGATATACAACAAAGAACAATTGTCGCATTGTGGCATATGAGAGAAAGATGTCAAATTTTTTATTGGTTTGATTAGGCTAATATTGATAAATATAATTGTGTATTTGAGTATAGTGGTCCAAATCTAATAGAGCGGTATGTATAAAATATAAATATACATGTAATTTGTGTGTGGATATATAATTGTATATGTAATAAATTAATAAAAATTAATTCGAGCCGAGCCGAGCCAAGCCAAGCAGGCCTTTGCTCATGCTTGGCTCATTTGCAAACCGAACCAAATTGGGCGAGCATATTCGAAGCGATTGGCGAACGAGCGATGAGCGGCGAGCGATTTAAACAGCCCTAACTCCTACTAGGGATGGCAAAAATACCCGAACCCGACGGGTATACCCGAAACCCGACGGCTATTGGGCCGGGTATGGGATTAGTTTTAAAAAATTTTGCGGGTATGGGTCGGGTATGGGATTGGGTGATACCCGATCCGATTACCCGAAACCACATACCCGTTTACCCGAACTATATACCCGATCATAATTTATATTTTATTTTCCATTAACCCTTATCTATTAGTGATTTATTTAATATGTTCATAATGTGAAAAAATAAATTTTCTTTTAGCATATGTATTTGATGATAGTATTTATATTTTTTATGTTGTAAAATATATACGTGTATAACTATTATAAAGTTATTATTAATTTATGATAAAACTTATATGTATGTAATGTATATTTTTAATTTATAATAGTTGTTGCATAGATAATATTGCATAATAGTTATAATAGTAAAAAATGTATTTAGAAATCTCAATGTATATCTTTTAACAAACTAATGGGTATACCCGATACCCGCGGGTATACCCGGTACCCGACAGGTAATTACCCGACAAATGCCCAGCGGGTATTGGGTGGGGTATGAGACATGATTTTACAACTAGGTATGGGATTACCAATACCCGACCTGAACCCGACCCATTGCTATTCCTAAGGGTAAATGGTGTTGAGTCGGTAAACAGGCTCGGCAGTGATCGGTGACCATTGCCAGCTTTGTTTACCGATCAATGTTATCGAATTTGGGGGAAAGGGGGAGAGAGAGGGTGTGTGGTGGGGTCCATTTCTTCTCAACCAATTACACATTTTTCTTTTTTTTAAATAGTTTACCTAAACCCCATTAGGTAAACCACCGCCAATGTTTTTGAGCATTAGGTAAACAATTGACATGGCGCTAATCAGTAATCAAATAACTCTTAAAGAAGTATTACAGCCATTTTGTTCCTTTCTAGAGAACTTGACCTGCACAGTGTTACTCGGTGATGCGGATTCTCTCTCTCCCGTTCTCTCTAAAATAATCGCCTGTCAACAAACCACCAGTCGCCGGGGCTCGACGAGGCTGAGAAGTGTAGGTTTAGCGTGCAAGGATTGACGTGATTAGTACTCTGTTGCTAATCTTACCTTTCCTCTCTCTCTAAATCGACCCTTTGATCCTCCATTCGCTTCGGGGCCTGGTTTCTTCCTGATCGATTCATCTTCCCGTAGTATTCTCACCTTTGTCCAAATCCATATCTTGACTGCTTAGTAGGTCTATCATTGGTCGCGGCTATCTTTATAGTTCAGCTAGATCATAACGAATCCTATTAACCTACTAAAGATTTGCGTTCTCGGTCGAGGTGATACTATTGGATATGGAGAGAGAGCGACGTATGTTTCATAACAATGGAAGCAGATTTGACGACTACAAACCTTTTGAAGAATACAACAGCAGATATGAAGAGCCCTGGCAAGTTGCAAAATATAAGGGCAGGAGGTTGATTCATGAAAACAAACAGCAACAAAGACCACGTACAAAAGAGACTACATACTTCATTGGCAACTTACCGGATGACTACTCCAGTTATCTCCTATGGGATATTTTCCAGAACTTTGGTAACATGACCGACGCTTATATACCAAAAAAGAAAGACCGGATTGGGAAAACGTTTGGCTTTATCAGGTTTGTAGGGGTTAGAGACGTACATGCCTTAGGGGAGAACTTGGGGTCGGTAAAAATCGATAAGATTAGAGTATCTGTGAACCTGGCTAAATTCGAGAAAGAAAAATTCTTCGGGTCCAATGAAAATAACAGCAGGTATATGATGAACGATAAGGGCGGGATTCATCACCAAAAGACGGCGACAAAAGCCAATGCTCGACCAGCGAAGACAGCCAATACGGAGAGAAGGTGGAAGATGATGTTACATACATCTATCCTCCAGACAAATTATTGGCAGCAAGACTCAAAGCGATTAAAGCTGCTATAAAACCTTGGTGCGAAAAGATAAGAAACAGGGACAGTAAATTGCTAAAGGAGCTTCAAAAAAAGGTGGATAATATGGATTTGAAAGCTGAATCTGTCGCGTTAAGCGAACAGGAGGTATGTGAAAGAGACTCGTGGTTAAAAAAGTTAAATGAATTGGATGATAATAGGCTGGAAGATCTCAAACAAAGGGCGAAGGTTAAATGGGTGGTAGAAGGGGATGAAAACACAGCATTTTTTCATGGCGTTATTAATGGACATCGGAAAAATAATAGGATTAATGGGCTGAATTTTGATGGGGTTTGGATATCACAACCAGAGGAGCTTAAAGTAAATATTAAAAGGTATTACTAATCCATTTTCACTGAACAAGAGGTCGATAGACCAAAATTCAGTAACAATGGTTTCAAAGTTCTAACTTTGCATCAGTCCGCCATGCTAGTTAGAAGATTTTCTAAAGAGGAAATTAAAGAAGCTGTATGGAGTTGTGGGGGAGACAAAACACCGGGTCCCGATGGCTTTACCTTCAAGTTCCTTAAGAATTTTTGGGACTTGTTCGAAAAAGATTTGGAATTGACACTTGAGTACTTTTATGTTCATGGCAAGCTGAACCGGGGATGTAACTCAAGCTTCATTTCATTCATTCCCAAAACAAAAGATCCTCAAACAATCCATAATTTTAGACCGATCAGCCTGATTGGTTGCATTTTGAAAGTTGTGACCAAAATTCTATCGACTAGGCTCAAAAAAGTCATGGATTTCTTGGTTAGCGACGTATAAACGGCTTACATCGAAGGGCGAAGTATTTTTGAAGGACCGTTAATCATCAACGAACTCATCTCTTGGGCAAAAAGCAGTAAAAAGAAAATGATGTTGTTTAAAGTGGACTTTGAGAAAGATTTTGACTCAATAAGTTGGGAATTCCTAGACTTGGTCTTAGCTCAAATGGGGTTTCCGGCTCTCTGGAGGAAATGGGTGACGGGAGTATTACAAACAGCTAGAACATCGGTTTTAGTTAACGGGTCACCCACTTTGGAATTCGAAATACAAAGGGGGGTCAGACAAGGGGATCTGTTATCTCCACTCTTATTCATCTTGGCGATGGAACCGTTGCATATAGTTACCGAAAATGCGGTTGACTTGGGGATTTTCAAAGGAATCGCAACACCGGTAGCAGGTCCTTGCATGTCACATCTTCTTTACGCTGACGATGCACTATTTGTGGGTGAATGGTCGGAAGAAAATTTCCACAACCTCGCCAGTCTCCTTAGGTGTTTTCACTTATCCTCGGGCTTAAAATTTAATTTTTCAAAAAGCAAAGTGTTTGGTGTTGGAGTGGGAAGTGAGGAGGTCTCGCATATGGCTTCGATACTAGGATGTGAAAGAGGTTCGATACCGTTTAACTATTTAGGCCTTTCGGTCGGCTCTAACATGGGATTGGTGAAACATTGGAAACCGGTCATAGACAGATTTGTCAACAAACTCTCATTATGGAAGGCGCGGACACTATCATTTGGCGGACGAACAACTCTTGTGAAAGTTGTCTTAGGTAATCTTACAACTTACCACTTTTCTTTATTTAATGCTCCTTTACATGTC
Source organism: Helianthus tuberosus (assembly GCA_030545235.1). Classification (NCBI taxonomy): domain Eukaryota; kingdom Viridiplantae; phylum Streptophyta; class Magnoliopsida; order Asterales; family Asteraceae; genus Helianthus; species Helianthus tuberosus. The sequence goes on from CM060441.1 coordinate 33,317,136, forward strand.
ATTAAATACCTAGAAAAGTTAAGGCGTAAATTCCTATGGGGAGGATGTATGGATAAACAGAAGATGTGTTGGGTCCCTTGGTTTAAGGTTGTGGCACCTAAACAGCAGGGAGGTTTAGGTGTTGGCATCCTAGCTTCAATGAATAAAGCTATGATGGTAAAATGGATAGTGAAATTGAGAAATGAATCATCACACCTCTGGGCGAAAGTTATACTGGCGATACATGGTAGGAGACACTTTCATACACCTATTCCAATAAAGAGTTCGGTATGCGGTGTATGGAAGAACATCGTGCAGTTGGGAAGGAGTTCGAATGTCACGCTATCCGATGTACAAAACAGATTGGAGGTGAAACTGGGCTGTGGTAATAAAACATTTTTTTGGCTAGACAAGTGGGTAGGTGATTTCTCACTAAAGGATCGTTTTCCTAGTCTTTTTGCACTACAATCTGATAAATCTTGCCTGGTTCAGCATCGATATACCATTACAAATGGGCTTATCTCGTGGAATTGGGGTGGTGAGTCTCTGGTTACTCATTCAGAGATGGCCAATCTATGGGAAGAATGTGTAAAAATGTTAGAACACGTAAAGATTGAGAATAAATCAGACCTGTGGCTTTAGAAACAGGAGGAAAAACAGGATATATTCAAAGTGAGCGATTTTCGATATGAACTTGATGGTATAAATTTGATCCAGGAAACACAAGTCCTGAAATGGCTCAACTGGATACCGAAGAAAATAAATTGTTTCCAATAGCGAGCGATGCTGGATCGATTACCAACTAGAGATGCTTTGGCCTTAAGAAACATATATATCCCATCGGTCGCATGTGCGTTATGTAATTCAGCCACTGAATCGTTGGATCATCTATTGATCTCATATCAATATGCTCATCTAATTTGGACGGCGGTCTCGTTATGGGTCAAAATACCCCTACCGAGATATCTACTGAGCTTGGTGGAGCTAATGGAACACATCGAATCTTACAGTTTGTCACAAGAAAAAAAGAAGGCGGTCTATCTCATAATGGCAGCAACATGCTGGATATTATGGCGGATAAGAAACAATTTACTCTTCAACGGGAAAACAACCAACGTATCAAGGGCAGTCGGTGATATCAAGGCCATTTCATTCTTATGGGTCAAAACAAGAGCTGGAAAACTGAATTTGGAATGGGGTGAATTCAGAGGTTTCATATAACGTTTTAAAAGTTCCTTTTGTTTTCTTCTTTGTATTTCCTTTCTGTTGATTTACTGTACCAATGTCTTAGCACCTTGCTAAGGCTGTGTGTTTTTGCCATATATTTATAAATACCGCCTTTTATCAAAAAAATGATTGGATGAATTGGAAGTTTACCTATTCCATTAAGTAACCACTCCCTTCACCCTAACTCCTACCCGCTGAGTGCCCCGGGTAGCCTTACCAGGACAATTTAAGGTAATTTAGTACGGTGCAACCTTTGTCGTTGATCTATTCACGTAGGCCAAACGATGGGGATGTGCATTGATGGTCCTGACACACTTTCTACAACACCATGTGCCTCGTTCTCCTTTGTTTATATTTTCAAGTGGTAAGGGTGTAAGGAGTGGTTAAACACTTTAGAGTGGCAAACCAAAAAAACAACCAATCAGAGTGCGCAATGTCAATCAGTGAAAAGTGTTGGCAATGGTTTAAACACTTGCTGAAGTGGTAAACTTTTTTTTTTTTTTTTGTAAACTAGTATATTTAATATTTAAGTTAATAAATGTAGAATAAACTAATAATAACATTAAATTAAATTAAAAACATTAAAATTACATTAAATTAAAAAACAATAAAATTACATTAACTTGAAATAAATTAAACTAGTCTTCGTCGGAATCGATCAAAAGGTGGGGTAAATCTTGTCTTGCGAGATGATTTATGAGATCGTGTTTTAGTCTCCAATGCGTATCTTCATCCATCAACTAGCCCAACACCGTATCGTCTAGAGCGGGCTCGACCGGAGGATCCCGAATGTGCACCGATGCTATCGCCCTTCCTTCATCTTTCAAAATCATGTTGTGAAAATAATACGCGTGTACACAACACTCCTAATTTTTTAACAGATCTTGCTCGCATCGGTCGACTCAATACACCCCATTTCGCCTTAAAAACACCAAAAGCCTGTTCGACGTCTTTTCTTGCCGCCTCATGTTGCCTCTTAAATTTCTTTTGGTCTACTTCGTGAGGGTAAGGGATCGACTTCACAAACATGGACCACGAAAGGTAGATTCCATCCGCGAGCAAATAGCCACGTTTGTATAAATGGTTGTTAACGTAAAATGGACATTTTGGCGCGGTTCCATTTCGTTCCGTTAAAAATAACGGAGATTGTTGTAGCACATTGATATCGTTTTGAGAACCCGGTGGAACGGCAAAAGCATGCCAAAACCATAAGTCTTGAGAAGCAACCGCTTCGAGCATAACAGTCGGGTATCGGTGATCTCCTCGCATATATTGGCCTCAATACTTTGTCGGACAAAATCGCCAAACGAAATGGGTGCAATCAAGGCTACCGAACATACCTGGAAGGTGATGTTTTTCCTCATGAGCTTGGTATAAAAGTGTCATGTCGTGGCTTGTTGGTCTACGTAAGAAATCGGGAGCGTATATTCCTGAATCCGCCACTGCGCGCGGCAAAACACTTTGCCAAATCCTTTGCCGCGCACCCACTCCTTGCACCCTAATGTTTTTTTAATTGAGTAAACTGCTAAATTCGTCCCTGAGGTTTGACTCAAATTGCTAGATCAGTCCAAAATCAACTTTGTTTGCTAAAACAGTCCCTGAGCCTAGTTTCATTTGCTATTTCAGTCCAATGAAGGGAAAATGATTGGACTAGATTAGCAATTTGAGTCAAACCTTAGGGACGAATTTAGCAATTAACTCCTATTAATTGGTCTGAAATAGCAAATGAAACTAGGCTCAGGGACTGTTTTAGCAAACAAAGTTGATTTTGGACTGATCTAGCAATTTGAGTCAAACCTCAGGGACGAATTTAGCAGTTTACTCTTTTTAATTCATGTTTAAATTTCAAAAAATCTTCGGTACATTTTTATTCGGTAAAAACAGCTGATGGAAAGAAAACCAAACTTGTTTCCCAAATAGTTTCTACTAAAATAGTTAAATTATTTAAACAAAGCGGATAATCTTTTATAACAATTCATAAAATTGGATTTAATTTGTAAAATATATTGTCCCAAGCGGATAATCTTTTATAACAATATATAGCGCTCTCCAACCAAATGATTGTTTGTTCAAAATTTAAGTCGTGCATGCGTGTTAATTATAAGCGTACAGTAGGGAGCGTGTGTATCGTAGTAAAAAAAATCATGACATATAAAAAATGATATGATTAGTTTAAACCTTTAAACATGGTAAATTCAGAAAATTGAAACATATTATTATTTTTATTTATGAATCACAACCACCACAATAAAGACCACAAAAGTACGAAATAGGAAAGCAAAGGAACAGACAAAAACAGTGGATGTGATCTATGTAGGAACTAAGTTCACTTTTTATTAAAAATATTAATAAAATAAATAATAACGAGACTCTCGTTATTTGTGGGAAATTCTTGTAGTACAATACCGGTTACATAAACTAAATAAACAAATGTAAATACAATTTAAATTTGTACCAATCTTGATTCAAGCCAACATCTTTGGAAGAACTTCAACCGCACCATCTGGTATGAACCTCTGCTGCAAGAATGAACAAACTGTCGTTGACGGTTTTGGTTGAGGATCGTGTTAGACACGGGGCCCTTAAAACAGATTTCGCGCCTCCTCTCAGACGGTCTGTTTCCAGGATACAACAACCGAAGCAGTAGTTGTACTGCCGGAGATGACACTCGCGCCCAAGATTACACCGGGTATAAATTGGTGTTCATAAAATTGGAACAAAGTGAAGTTTGTGTAAAATTGAGAGTACTCCTCTCATTGGAACATCAAGACTAAAAAGAGAATGTCTATTTTTCGTGTGTATTAGTATGAACTATCAAGTTCATATATATACATCCTTAGTTTTAACCTCATTAAAACTAGTAATAAACATGACATTAATCTTGTCATAACTATATCATTAATGTTGTAATAAACAAGATAATGAATATAGCTTTAATCTCTAATTAATGGATTTAAGTGGTTTAGTCTAAAACGGTCATTATCATCATGACACGCATTAAACGGTTTGAGACAACTAGTTTGACTAGGTCCAACCAGCTCCTCTATCACTTTGCAAACATGCGCGCGCTAGAACTGATCCGCCAGTCCTCGCTCCACGCTTCAAGGATCTCATGCCACGCCATATGGAGTCGCGCACCACACGGATGCGACTACGCATACCGGGACGCCACCTGGTCATGCGCCATCCATACTCGCGCGTCACACAGATGCCACTATGCAAACCAGGACGCCACCTGGTCATGCGCCAAAGGAGCTTGCGCCGCATCGACATGTGCCATGCCATAGCATCCGCCTACGCCACCCAAAGGTGCGCCATAAGCGGACCCGCCATGTATCTGACCACGCGCTCATGGGCAAAAATACAAAGGCGGTATGCGAAGTGTTTGCACCCTTTGGGTCCCCACTAATGTTTGCCTTCAAGGAGTGCTCCTCCTTATATACCACTTAAAGTTTTGTCATTCCACCTATGTGGGACAAGATGACAAATCTTAATCCATTTTTCCCCATCTTTATTTTCCAAACATACAACTTCAAGCTTCGATATCTCATTCATCTTAGCTCTATTTGGACATAGTTTGAACACAAACCATAAATAATTATTTATACAACACATATATAAATATTATTAATGTCCAAAATATTTAGTGAAAAACTCATTTTCACTAAAATTTCCAACAATCCCCCACATGAATGGAGATCGATTAAAACACACAAATTTCCCTGATGAAAACTCGACAGTCGAGTATTGCATGATAGGTAGGTGTAGCCTTTGAACATTCCTTTGTGAAGCATGCTTAGCCTCCTAGGGTTTTGTAGACGCGATGTCCTTGAACAACCCCCCATTTATGTAGACGACAATATACATTCACACAATACTTTCCCTAGCCGGGCCATCTCCTCATGTATGTCTCCAATAATGGTCATGGAGCACTTTCCTGGTTCTGCGGGAGCTCTAGGAATTATGCCCTAATTCCATTCGAAGCGACCACACTTCTCTCCAACATAGGTGATTTCCCTTTAAATCATTAAAAGCATTATGGTTTACTATGATTTACACAAATCATACAACCACATATTATGCTTAACCTCACAACAATGTCACTGAATATTATAGGAATGGACTAGGACGTATTTAAACACCCTTTTATAGTTTTAGGGGGATATATGAAACATATAAACTAGCTTATATATAAACATATATATTAGCTACGCCCCCACAGTGACTACCCTTCGGTTCATGATTAAGTTGGCCTATTGAACCTAGATCTTGGGATCTCCAGTCAACTAGGTTAGGTTTCCCTCATGTCCCTTTATCCATGGCTTTAGTCCTATTCCACAACCTGATCTCTTATCAACCCACTGGTTGTTGGATCCAAAATTATCTTTGACTTCGCTAAGTCACCAACGACAATTTAAATTGAGATCAGTTGTTCTAACGTGTTCTTGACTCGCTAGTCACCTTTGCCTTTTAGTCGATTCATAAGACTTATAACTCGTGATCTCAACCTGGATCCAGTTATGTACCTTGTCTTAGAATGACATGAAACTCAATTCATGGCTAGACACGTTTTCACCATGCCTTTGGTGTGTCATGACCGACATCTTACTAGATCTTGAATCTAACCAATTGGCATTCGAGTCCAATCTACTCGATTGACTCCATATAACCATTGTGTACTCCACTTGGTCATGCGTTTGCAATATATGCAAGTCACCCCCACATTTAAGTGTAATTGGATAGCATCCACATGGGGCGATGAAAGGTTCTCCCTTTCATTTCGAGTTTGAGAAAACTTCTCAACTCCCATTTCCACATTCAAATGCAAGTCACCCCCACATTTAAGTGTAATTGGATAACATCCAAAATGGGGTGATGAAAGGTTCTCCCTTTCATTTCGAGTTTGAGAAAACTTCTCAACTACCATTTCCACATACCCTAAAGGGTTTGTTTCTTAAATGGCCTCCTCCCCCCACATTGCTTGCATTTTAATGAAGTTATATTTATAGTTTTGTTTAGCACAAAATTCGTTCTTGTGTCATCACATATTTTGAATGTTTAAAGTTAATTTAATCTCCGTCGAGCATACAAATTAACAAGTATTAGTCTAGCATGCTTTAGACCACAATACTCTAGCATGTGAACAGAAGATGCATCATTCTGATTCTTCACAGCCTTAAGAGATAACGCACTATCTCTTCCGAACATTCGTTTCTTAGTTTAGACACAATAATGAAATTTTATTTCACCATTCCAAAACCAACGGTTTTAGGAAGGTCTCAAAACCATAGTATAACTCGTTTGCCTTTTTATCTCCTAGGCTTCACCATTGACTTCCTAAGGACTTAAACATAAGTCTTAATCCAAGTCACTTTGATGAAAAATCTTTGTATAAAATCACTTGAGTCTTCAACAACAAAGCATTCACGTATGCCTATAGTGATATATACATTCACGTTGTTGTTTCATTAATACCATGTATCGGGATACTCTCCCAAATTGAGGACCAAACCTCCACATAGTTTAAACAACATTGATGGTGGTAGAAGCATCTACAAGTCCATCACTATTGTAAATTTCCGTTAATAAATTTGCTAAATTTATTAAAACCATTTACAATAATAACATATATTTCTTTCATATGTTATATTCTTTGAAAACTTACATGTGCATTTCCATGTTGATGCTCTCAACATTAGATGACATATCTCGTTTTCGTGTATTCCATCTCAAACCATACGCCACGTTTCTCACGACGCCGTTATGCATTTGATGTTTGATTCGTGACTTATTACATAAGTCATGATCACAACCCGCTCGTTGTGTTTGTGTAAATTACTATTTACACTTAGTACCAAAATGTGTATCATTTTTGACAACTTATTAGTAGTCCAAAAATAACGGATACACCAATGATATCTAATCATCAAAAGCCAAAGTGTTTTTATCTTCAACACTTTTTACCGAAATAAACGCAATTATTTCGTTCGGTGTCATGTTTTGAGGTACTCCCTCATCTTGGAACTCTAAAACTTGAATAATCACAAGTTGTCCAAAGTATAAAGTTGTTTACAATTAACTACTCGCTAGTAGTTAAGCAACTTATTATGTCTAAAACAACATCGAGTTGTTTTTCATAAAATAGTCTGTCCAAGACTATTATATGGTTCAAGACGTTATACTTCTCGTGGAAGTATCGAATCACTTGTAATTTGCAAAGACATGTTTTATTCGTTCAAAACATTTCTCGTTTTTGCAAGTGTTTTAATATTAAACTATATATTTATGTTTTGATTACAAATCAAGACAATAAACCTTATAATAGTTTAATAAATAAAACAATTTCAAACTCGCTCGTTTGAAAATAAAACGAATACACATCGTTTTAATAAATGGTTTATCATATTCAAACCATTTCTAACCTCTGTTAGATAATAACGATTATCAATCGTTAAAATGAGTGGTTTGCATGATAACCAATTCTAATATGCTAATTAGAATTTACATGTTGAACAAACATTCGAAATATTCGGTTTTTATAAAGTAAACCGCTTCTAACACGCTCGTTAGAAATAAAACGAATACAATTATTCACTTTTGGTTTAAATGAACGTTTTCTAACACGCTCGTTAGAAAAATATATAAAACGATTACAAATCATCTTAAATAGTTTATCAAAGTTAACCCGGTTCTAACCCGCTCGTTAGAGATTAACGATTGCAAATCGTTAAAATAGTTGGTTATAAGATAAACTAATTCTAATACGCCCACTAGAAAATTAGACGATTATTTATTGTCATAAGCCGTTTTTGGTTTATATAAAATAAACGTTTTCTAACCCGCTTGTTAGAAATAAACAATTGACAAAGTCGTTAAATCGTTTCTAACACGCTCGTTAGAAAATAAACAACTATCAAACTCTTTAAATCGTTTCTAACACGCTCACTAGAAATAATCGATTACAAAATTTGTTTCGAAGTTTATAAAAATATAAACTATTTCTAATACGCTCATTAGAAATAAACAAATAAAAATCGTTTAAACATATGTGGAAAAAATTCGTTTCTAACTCGCTCATTAGAAATTTAAATAGTTTAGACGAAACCGATACAAGGTTTATTATCCAAAATAATTGTCTCCAACACGCTCGTCGGTAATTATTTGAAATAATAATATTTTCTAACATGCTCGTTAGAAAATCTAGACGTATATTTTCTAGCACGCTCGTTAGAAAATCTAATCGTCTTTTAACAAGTTAGTTTTTCACAATCATCGTATCTAACACGCTCATTAGATATAAAAGATGATATTAAAACTTATCATTCTATACAATTCTAACACGCTCGTTAGAGATAAAAAGTTTTAATGTCGTTATTCTTTCAACAACGTTTCTAACACGCTCGTTAGAAGATATTAAAACTAGTTATCTTATAAAATAATTATTTTCTAATATGCTAATTAGAAAATAAATATATATATCAAGACTTTTAAAACCAACATTAATCTCACAATGATGGTTACTAAAAGCTTATTAAAAATAAATTAAACGTTACAAACATTTAATTTGTAAGGGGTTACAAAATAAAATTTTCTAATACGCTCATTAGAAAATTTAGTATTTCAAAAACCTATTGAAATACATATTATTTTGTATATGTTCGGTTCATACTAAACACGAACAAAAACCATGAACACCAAAACTTGAATCAAAACGATCGTTTTGTAACACGGTATTCGGATTAAAGATTGTACTCCAATCATAAAATTAATCCGACTTATTGTACTAAATAAATATTTCCCAAAAATATTTTCAAGATTTTTAACAAAAATCTCATTAAATATTTTAACTTTCGTGAACCTAAATCCTCGTAGAGAAGGGATTTAAGATTGTGGCAACAATCTTCACGAAAATCTGTTTTAAGATTGTAGGAACTAGGTTCACTTTTTATTAAAAATATTAATAAAATAAATAATAACGAGACTCTCGTTATTTGTGGGAAATTCTTGTAGTACAATACCGGTTACATAAACTAAATAAACAAATGTAAATACAATTTAAATTTGTACCAATCTTGATTCAAGCCAACATCTTTGGAAGAACTTCAACCGCACCATCTGGTATGAACCTCCGCTGCAAGAATGAACAAACTGTCGTTGACGGTTTTGGTTGAGGATCGTGTTAGACACGGGGCCCTTAAAACAGATTTCGCGCATCCTCTCAGACGGTCTGTTTCCAGGATACAACAACCGAAGCAGTAGTTGTACTGCCGGAGATGACACTCGCGCCCGAGATTACACCGGGTATAAATTGGTGTTCATAAAATTGGAACAAAGTGAAGTTTGTGTAAAATTGAGAGTACTCCTCTCATTGGAACATCAAGACTAAAAAGAGAATGTCTATTTTTCGTGTGTATTAGTATGAACTATCAAGTTCATATATATACATCCTTAGTTTTAACCTCATTAAAACTAGTAATAAACATGACATTAATCTTGTCATAACTATATCATTAATCTTGTAATAAACAAGATAATGAATATAGCTTTAATCTCTAATTAATGGATTTAAGTGGTTTAGTCTAAAACGGTCATTATCATCATGACACGTATTAAACGGTTTGAGACAACTAGTTTGACTAGGTCCAACCAGCTCCTCTATCACTTTGCAAACATGTGCGCGCTAGAACTGATCCGCCAGTCCTCGCTCCATGCTTCAAGGATCTCATGCCACGCCATATGGAGTCGCGCACCACACGGATGCGACTACGCATACCAGGACGCCACCTGGTCATGCGCCATCCATACTCGCGCGTCACACATGCCACTATGCAAACCAGGACGCCACCTGGTCATGCGCCAAAGGAGCTTGCGCCGCATCGACATGTGCCATAGCATCCGCCTACGCCACCCAAAGGTGCGCCATAAGCGGACCCGCCATGTATCTGACCACGCGCTCATGGGCAAAAATACAAAGGCGGTATGCGAAGTGTTTGCACCCTTTGGGTCCCCACTAGTGTTTGCCTTCAAGGAGTGCTCCTCCTTATATACCACTTAAAGTTTTGTCATTCCACCTATGTGGGACAAGATGACAAATCTTAATCCATTTTTCCCCATCTTTATTTTCCAAACATACAACTTCAAGGTTCGATATCTCATTCATCTTAGCTCTATTTGGACATAGTTTGAACACAAACCATAAATAATTATTTATACAACACATATATAAATATTATTAATGTCCAAAATATTTAGTGAAAAACTCATTTTCACTAAAATTTCCAACAATCTATCGCCAATCTAAACGTATGGTTTTAAGCCTTCCTCAAATGTGTTGACAAACAACTTCATCTGATTGATCGGAAGGCTAAGACCAATCTCCAAATCTTCATCCTTTTCTCTGCATGCATTCATGGATACCGATTGACTATAATCAAGAGAAACAGTTTCAATCTTTCTGGGCTTTCCCCACCCAAAATCCATATCATAAAACTTAAGCTTTGGTGTTCCAGCAATCCCAATTATTGTAGGAGGAACCCCACTGGAAAACAAGTCATCAAGTGCTATATCTTTCATGACTCCATCTTTATCAGTCAATCTCTCATGTAGACTTTCTCCAAGCAGTTTTGCAGCAGTCACGAACCCTTCTTTTCCCGTTAATAGTTTGCTTTGTGCCCGAGCATAACACCAACCAACACAGTTGCCGAAGTAGCTTGCTGGGAATGCCGGATTCATTCGCGCTCTACAATCGATCATGAAACCGGAGATTTGCAGCTCATTCTCGCGTGTACTACTCGCTATGCAACTCCATATATAAGCACATGCAACACTAAAACATGATACGTATGCTATTGTTGGTACTTGTGTTGTGACCAATTCTTTTAATCTAAGGAGCACGGTCCGAGGCAATATAAACGTGGCTCGAACTTTATCTGTTGGTTCAAGTTTAGGAGGTTTATACTCTTTGAATGTTTCAAGTCGAGCAAACTTTAGATAACTTTCCTCTAGTTTAGGGTTTTTGATCGGTCTATCATAAAACGGCATCGTTCCATTAGCTAGAAACGACTCATCAGAACCAGATTGAGCAATCGATGTCCACGCCTTCAAGAAATTAAACCTGGTGCTAGCATCACCAAGGCAATGGTGATTTGTCATGCCAATAGAGATTCCAGAGTTTGGAAAGAGTGTCACTTGAACGAAGAACAACGGGATCTTTGTGGAATCTGATGTTTTTTGAACGTGATCTAGTGGAGGTATAAGATGGTAAAACATCTCACAATCTCGGGGATGGTTTGCGGTGAGTTCGTTGAAATCAAGGTTAGATTCTGCGAAAGTAACTGCGACAGAATCACCCTCAACATAGCGGATTTCGGGCTTTTTGGTAGATGTAGGAAACACAAGTAAGTTACCAGCAAATGGAAAAAAATGTTGAAGAGTGATGGATAAGGAGTGTTTGAGGTTGGGAATAATAGTTTGAATGAATTGAGTTTGTGTGATGGAGAGCTCGTAAAAGAATATATTGTGAATAGGATGTTGGGTTAGCCACAAGAAGTCGAAGTACGTAAGTGGTAACAACCTATCGCCTACAGTGGCCTCTGGTGGTGATACTTGTGTCTGTTCAAGAACAGTCAAGTTGGGTAGGGAAGCCATTTTTGCTTCTTCTATTTTCTCAAAATTTGTCTACTTATAAAGGCTGTATCGTGGGACAATAGGAACGTGGTTCTAATTTGACATTTCTGTTTTTGAGTACTTTTTTTTTATGTTTTTTAAAATTATATTCAAATTATTTCTAAACACAACTTTTATTCAACTAACACATGTACCTTTTAATAAAGTACATATAAGTTGTTTTAGAAACTATTATTATTATTATTATTATTATTATTATTATTATTATTATTATTATTATTATAAAAAAACAAACGCTTACTGAAAATACATGATTTTAAAAACGACGTTTATATTACTGAAAATACATATTTATTCGTATATATAAAACATATTTTGTTAAATAATAATCGTGAAAATAACGAAATAATTAAAAAAATGTGAGTAATTGCATTAATAATCTCTTAAATATTAAAAGAACTTTATAATTATAAAAAATAGCCCCTAAGGTATATAAAGACCTAATTACCCTTACACTTAACTACAAAAAAGTAACAAAGTTAGTGTCAGAGGCTAAAACCATTATAAAATGCAACATCGGGGTCTGATATGTCAAAATATTTCTTATTGGGCTAAAAGAGTTAAACTGGCTAAACCATAGGAGCCAAAACAATAATTTACTATTATTATTATTATTATTATTATTATTATTATTATTATTACTACTACTACTACTACTCATGGTTGCAAAAGTCGCTAGGCGCTCCCTAGTCGGTTGACCGGGGAGTTGAGAGTACTCGGCCTAGGCGGAGAGTACACGGAGAGTACTCGGACATGCCAAATTATAAAGAAATTAGTTTTCGGAAATTAAATATATGTCAAATAACATAAATTTACTAATATTTATAACAAAATACGTGAAATTGATATTCATTCTTTAATATTATAGGCATAAAAATTATGGTTTATTTTATTTTAAGTCGAACTCGGCCTGAGTTGACCTACTAGATCCGATTTTGGCCGATGTTGACCGCATTTGATCGATTCCGAGTAATTAGTCGGAGTTGAAGAAAGTCGCATCGGCAGCCTACCTTGTAGCGACTACTCGGGGAGTACTCGGCCTTGGAGACCTTGTTTTACAACCATACTACTACTACTACATAAAATCTCATTGATGGAAACCGGGTGACCACGGCCAATCCGTAAATCTTATCTTATATAATACATAGAGTTAAATGTTTGGTTGGTCTCTGTGGTTTGTAAATATTGCAGATTTGGTCCCGATGCTTCAATTATTAGAGAGTTGGTCCCAGTGGTTGTAATTTTTGCACTCTTGTGATCCTTATCACTAACCTATGTTAAATATCTCAGTTAAGTGTGTGTAAAATGTCTATTTTACCCCTAAAGTTAAAAAACAAATGGAAATAAATGCCCCCCCCCCCCATCCTACCTTCTTCTTCCCCCCACTCCACCCTTTAAGATTCGTCCACCACCACCACCTCCCCAAACCACAACCACCGTACATTACCATTACCATCACCAACCACCATATCCCTAAACCACCTTCATCATCTTCGTCACAACCACTAGTCCACCACCCATCTCCGGCTTCGGACCTGCTGTGACACTCATAATAACCAACAACCACAACCACAACCCACACCACCCTCAACTACCCACCGGAAAACGACCACACCAGCCGCTTCCCTCACCGTAAACCACCACTCCAATCGCCCCCTTATCGTTCGACTACCAACTGCTGCAACCCATACGACATTACAGGGCATCCACGAAAATAATGGTTTCTCCGACACATTTTTTGGTTAGTCTTTATGTAAAATCTTGTGTTGTTTCTGGTCAACTTAATTTCAAACATAATCTAAATTCTTTAAGGTTATTTTTTTTAAAGGTGTGAATTATTCGCAATTGTCAGGAGATCTAGCATACGTTGTCTTAATCGGGTCCACACTAGAAAGCCCCCTCGCATAATAGATCCCCAATTTAAACCCCCCAATGAGAAACACCTGTCACCCAGACTCGAACATGAGACTTGGAGGGGAAAACTCACCCGGGCCCACCATAGGTGGAACTTAAATGCCCGTGGCCACTACTAAAGCACTAGGGATGGTTCTTTAAGGTTATTATATAGGTTTGATTTCTTTTTAATTTGTGTTCAGTTCTTCTATGCAATTTGATTTGACATATATGTTTATTTGTTTATATCAACCGGTATAGAGATCAAAAAGAGGCATGTATTGAATTGTAAGTTATGATTAGGGTTTACACAATGAGGGTGTTTATATAGAACATCATGTTACACACTAGCCCTTATACTATCATTTATTATCTTTATTATCTTCTTTCCGACACTCCCCCTCAAGTTGAGTAGTGGGGTCACCAATACTAAACTTGCTCAAGCAGCTACTAAATGTGTTTTCGTTGACGGCTTTTTAAGAATATCTGCAAGTTGATCTTTTGACGGAACATATGGGAGCTCTATGATTCTTTCCTCCAGTTTTTCCTTGATGAAATGTCGATCTACCTCCACGTGTTTTGTTCGATCATGTTGAACTGGGTTTTCTGAGATCTATATCACAGCCGTATTGTCACACATAACTTTACTGGGTGCCCTTTGGGAAAAACCGATGTCTCCTAAAAGCCTCCTAATCCAAAGAACTTCGCTTAACCCTCGAGCTATACCTCTAAATTCTGCTTCTGCACTTGACAGAGCGACCACCTTCTGCTTCTTACTTCTCCAGGTAACAAGGTTTCCACCGACCAAGGAGAAGTATCCTGATGTTGACCTTCGGTTTCCCTTATCTCATGCCTAGTCTGCATCTGTGTAGAGCTCAACGTTTAAATGTCCATTCGTTTTGAACAACACTCCATGGCCTGCGGTCCCCTTGAGGTACCTTAAAATTCTCTGAGCAGCTTCCATGTGAGAAACTTGTGGTTGGTGCATGAACTGACTTACCACTCCAACCGCATAAGCTATATCAGGGCGAGTATGCGAAAGATAAATTAACTTGCCCACGAGCAGTTGATACCTTTCTTTGTCTGCCAGCTCTCCATTAAGTTCCATGTGAAGGTTGTGGTTCACCACCATTGGAGTATCTGCTGGTTTACAATCAATCAACCCAGTTTCCACCAGGAGATCAAGGACATACTTCTTTTGGCAGATGAAGATCCCCTGCTTAGACCTGAGAACTTCTATCCCGAGGAAATACTTGAGATTCCCAAGGTCTTTCATTTCAAACTTTAAGAACAGATTCTTTTTCAGCCGTGCTATTTCTTCTACATCATTTCCGGTAATAATCATGTCATCTACATATATGATCAAACAAGTTACAAGGCCATTTCTTCTCTTGAGGAACAGAGTATGATCAGCATTACTTTGGTGATACCCATATTCTTTCATGGCCAAAGTGAACTTTCCAAACCATGCCCGAGGAGATTGTTTTAGCCCGTATAAAGACTTTTTCAACCGAAAGACTTCCCCTTCTTTGAAATTCCCTGAAAAACCTGGAGGTGCTTCCATGCAGACTTCTTCCATTAGGTCTTCATGGAGACATGCGTTTGTAACATCAAACTGGTGGAGAGGCCATTCCTTATTGGCTGCCACGGAGAAAAGGACTCTGATGGTTTCCATTTTTGCAACTGTAGAAAATGTTTCAGAGTAATCGATCCCATACGTCTGGGTGTAACCCTTGGCTACAAGCCGGGTTTTATATCTTCCAATGGAGCCACCAGGTTTATATTTGATTGAATACACCCACCGACATCCAACTGTTTTCTTTCCTTTAGGAAGAATTCACTTCTCCCACGTGTTGTTTTTCATAAGAGCATGCATCTCCGTTTCCATTGCTTCTTTCTAGTTCTTCTTACCTTGGGCTTCTTTTACGGAACTAGGCATTTGTTCGGAGTATAGTGAGGTAACGAATGCTTTTGCACTGTCAGATAAGTTCCTGTCAACCATATTAGCTACGGGATACCTTGAATTTTTGGTTTCCCTTTCTGGGGAGTACCGTTTTGGATAAGGCTGGCAAATCGTGTCTTAACAGGTTTAACAGGTTTCTGACGGCGCGCACAACATAAGTTTCAAACATGATTACGACTCGTTTAACTACTTTCTACCTCATGTTTATAAAACAGTTTTATGTTTTATGTACAAAGATGAATAAATGATAGATCCTAACATTGTAATTTCAATTATTTTAAAAATTAAAAAAGTCAAAGGGTGTATTTTTCAGTCAAACAGGTCTAATCGTGTCTTAACAGGTACCTAATTGCCAGCCCTGGTTTTGGAGGAACCCCTCTATTGGCTCTAGGTGGTAAAACGTATGTTCCCGTTGTTATTCCAGAGCCTACATCATGTTGTTCGTTAGATTCGACCTCTCCTTCGTTCTGCTTAGCAGTCTCCACCTGTTCCATTGTCTCGGGACTTTCATGATTGTTAGTGATAACTTGATCAGATTCATTCACATTTTCAAGGTTTGGAGAGTCACTTACCTCAAACACTAGTCTGGATGATTCTTGGGCGAGATTTTCGACGGGCTTAGCGCCTGTGGATGTATGAGATGGCTTATCTTCTCCTGTGGATGGAGTCCACTTCAACCAACTAAGTGTGTCCTTATGCTCTATCTCCCCCTGACCACTGAGATGGAACTGATAATAATATTTTGTTTCAAGAAAGTCGCAATGGACAGTGGTAATCACACGGCGTCATAATGGGTTATAACATCGGTATCCTTTTTTATTCACCCCATAACCAACAAAGACACATTTCTCGGCACATGGGTCAAGTTTGGATCGTTCAGTTTTGGGTATATGGGGAAAAGTTGTACACCCAAAGACCCTAGGTGGTAAGGTAAGAGGTGGGGGTAGTTTGGTAAATGTGGATAAGGCGTCTATGGGATTTTTTAGGTTAATGGCTTTGGTTGGTAAACGGTTAAGGAGATACACAGCTGTGTTTATAGCTTCGGGCGAAAAAGATTTAGGGACTTTGGATTCAAGCATAAGAGCCCGGGCCATTTCTACCATAATGCCATTTTTTCGCTCAACTACACCATTTTGTTCTGGGTGTTTTGGGCAAGTGGTTTGGTGAATCATTCCCCTCTCTTGAATAAATTGTTTCATGGAGTTATTAACGTACTCCCCTCCATTATCAGATCGTCAGATCTGAATGTTGGTTTTGAATTGAGTTTGGACCATGGTGTAAAACAGTCTGAATTTGTCAAAGACCTAAGATTTGTGTTTTAAAAAATACACCCATGTCATTCAGGTACAGTCATCCACAAATAATAGGAAGAAACGGAAATTTTAACCTCCATTAGTTTCAGCTGGACCCCAAACATCCGAATGTATTAGTGAAAAGGTTCACTGACCCTAGTGTTACTTGGTTTGAAAGGTTTTTTATGGCTTTTGGCTAAGGCACATGTTTCACAATCTAATGTACCGTTGGACGGGAAGAGTTCAGGGAGTAAAAGATGTAGATACCCAGCGGAAGGATGCCCTAATCTCCTATAGCATCGCAGTCCCTGACTGAGCCGCCTCATCCACATAGTATAAGCCATGTCGTTCAGTACCACGCCTAATTATCTTTCCAGTTCTGATGTCATGTAAGATACAAAAATGAGGGTGCATTAGAACTGTGCAATTGAGTTCCTTTGTAACATGACTTATTCATAACAATTTGTGTGTTAACGAAGGAACATACAACCAATTTGACAGTCTTAGGTTGGGAGATATTTCAACAGTTCCTCCTTCCTTTACTAAGGCATTTTCGCCATTTGCAGTTTTGATGTGGGTTATGTTTGGTTTCTTTGTAGAGACGAAGTCCGATGGTTCGTACGTCATCGTATCAGTGGCTCCACAATCAAAGATCCAAGGGTTGTTTTGATCACCACCAAGGCCGGCCCAACACTATGTTCAAGCTAGGCTTGGGCCTAGGGCCTACAAAATTTTGGGGCCTCCATTTAAAAGAGCAATATATAAATTTTTATAATCTAGATATTAATAATATTCTGGCCATTGTAAAACATAACTTACTTGTAGATTAGTGGCATTGCTTCCGTTTTATAGGCAGTTGACACGGGATCAATTCCCGATTGTTTTGTTTGTTTTTTTTATTATTCTGTTTCCATGTCCACTTGAGAAACATGTAGTTTAAAAAAAGTTACTAAAAAGGCTAGGCCCTCATATAGTTTATATTTATATTTATAACAACTATAGGTAGTTTTCTACTATAAAAAAAAAATAGAGGCATATACAGGAGATTACAGGGTTTTCTTTACCTTCACAATCTAGGATTAAAAACATATAATGTTATTTTTTTATTTTTATGAAAAAGGCCCCGATTTTTATTATCCGCTTTGGGCCTCCAAAAAGCTTGAGCCGGCCCTGATCACCACTGTTTTGTGTTTAAATAGGCTTCCCCACTTGTTGAAGGATAGTCTTTTAACAGCTCATAGACCCAGTGATTAGCCATTTTTTCCTTTTTTTTAACAAACTTGATTATGTGTCGGTTCCTTTCTTTACTCCACTGATTGAATAATACAATAAAAAGGAGAAAAAAATGTTTTCTGTTGATCGATGTGAAATATAAGCAATAAATTGCTTTCTAAATGGTGGAGCCTAGTGCTTTAAATCCTTTTGTCTTCATCGAGAAACACAACAAATATCCTTTGTTGAATTTCTTACAAACAAATAACAAAGAAAAGAAGTTCTTATCTTTTTGTGACAGTGACGATCACGGGAATACAGATCGAAACTTTTCTTTATTTTATTGGCCGGCTACGTCCACTGGCAGAGATCACAGCGGCTCTGAGGGGGGTTTCTATGGTTTAGGTTTTGCAATGGTTCGATTGATTCGATTTTCGGAGTTTGATTTTGATTGTCAGTTTTTTCTGATTTGAGGTTGGATTGGTTGGGATAGATTGTAGATGATGAGCAAAACGGTTTCAAGAATCAGAAACGCTGCTCTGATACCATATCAACCGGTATAGAGATAAAAAAAAAGAGGCTTGTATTGAATTGTAAGTTATGATTAGGGTTTACACAGTGAGGGTGTTTATATAGAACATCATGTTACACACTAGCCCCTATACTATAATTTACTATCTTTATTATCTTCTTTCCGACAGTTTACATGGGTACTGTCAGGATTGATTTTTGTTTGCTTTGATTAAACGGATGTTGATATGGGTTTGTGTAATTAAATGTGGTAGATGGATGGTGGTGAAGGTGGTAGAAAAAGGGTTGGGGAGAGAGAGATAGAAAGAGAGATGGAGAAGATGAGGAAAAAGGTGGGTCCACTTCTTTTCTTTTATTTATTTTTTTTGTTTTTTTAATTGTTTAAGGGTATAATAGACATTTCATACGCACTTAACTAAGATATTTAATATAGATTATTGATAAGGACCACACGAGTAGAAAAATTACAAGTACTGGGACAAACTCTGTAATTATTAAAGCATCGAGGCCAAGTCTGCAATATATGTAAATCACAGGAACCAACCATGCATTTAACTCTAGTACATATAATCAATAAAAATCTTAACCCACTCGCAATCAACATAGTTGGTGAATTAAGTCAAATCAAAGCTCTTATCAACCCCGGTAAATGCACCTTATCGAATATTGTGAAGCACCTGTGATTTGTGAATACATGGAAAGCTTCAGCTTTAATGGAGAAAATGATTTTTAATGGTTAAACCGTCATTGAGGTATCTTACATAAAGACCTGGTTGAAGGTAAGAGATTGTAGAAGATGAATAGTAGAGAAATGAAATTTGGAGTGAAAATAAGAAAGTAAATAGAAAAATATTTATAAGAGATGAAGGGTGAGAAATGAGTAGGGTTTTAGAGGAGAAGATGAAAAAGTTAAGTAGAAAAGTTATTTATATAATAACTAGGATATAACATGTGTATTACACGGGTTGAATAAATGAATTTTATATACTGAATAATAAAACAATATATCTTTAAAAACCTTATTTATTGCATGGGTTAAACAAATGTAATTTTTTTTTATTAAATAATAAAAAAGTTATATCTATAAGAACCATATTGTATGGTTGAATAAATGTAATTTTATATACCCAATAATAAAAAAGTTATATCTTTAAAACCATGTGTATTACACAGGTTGAATAAATGTAATATTGTTTATCAAATAATAAAAAAAAGTTATATCTTAAAAAACCCTCGTGTATTACACGTCTTGAATAAATATGATTTATATACAAAATAATAAGAAAATTATATTAAAAAAAATTTAATGGATATACTCGGTACGCGATAGATATGGTGATTGCGGAGATGATTATTGAAAAGAAAATATAGTGGTCAAACATGTTATTCAAGAAGTAAATAAGCAGCCATTTGAGTGATAAAATATAAATTATATTTAGAAAAAATCTGTAATAAATCTAATTATATATATAAAGTAATATTAATATTATAAATTATAAATTATAAATTTGCAACATATTGTTGCAATAGGAGTTGTACACTTTGCATAAAGTGAGTTTTGTGTGTCTCATGTCTTTCTACAGGTGTCTCAAGAAGCCCCTATACAGGTGTCTCAAGAAGCCAGAGAAAATCACGTGTCCCTCAATCTTTTCTCACCCTTATCGCAACAAAAGTCCCCTTCTCACCGTCACAACCATCAATGGCGCCTCTCCGGAGAAACGGCCGATGTCCTTCGAGTTTTACTGTCGTTTTCCCAACCAAAAGTCGAGGTTCTCTTCTTTGCTACCCTTTTAAATCTTTGTGCTTTCTCCTTGCTTTCATGGCTTTCTTCTATTGTCTTTTTTAGGTTTTATTGATTGTGATTTTGGGTAGGTTTCTGAAGTGTTGATTTCAGTTGAAAAATAGAAACATGAATAAAATTCTTCAGTGTGCTCTCTGCTTGCTTTCTTCTGTTTGTTATATTGCATGTTGTTTTTTAGGTTTAATTGAATGTGATTTTGGGGTTTTGTAAGGTTTTTAAGTGTTGATTTCACTTGAGAAATTGAATTGGGATGTTAAAGGTTGCCTACCAACTGTTTGTTGAAATGTCAGTAAAAGAATTTCGGGATTTATTTAACGTTTGTTGTTTTCTTTGTCTAGGTACGACGGTGAACTTCCGGCAGCAAATCTTTGACGACCTCAACATCTCTAGACAACACCTCATCCACATTGCCTGCAGCCACATGGTAAAATGTTTCTTTGTTTAGTAAATTTAGATGTTACCTTTTCATATATTTGTTGGGCAATGAAGCAAGAAAGAGAGATTCTAATGAAGATATGCAATATTCTCATACTAAGATTCACTTTTTTTGATTTTTTTGGTTTCTTGAATGTGATTTTGACTTTGAAGTTCATTTTTAAAAACCACACTTGATAATGCAGATGTCACACCCCGAATTTCCACGTGTCACCGGTGGGCCCGGTAGGGGAGTATCGTGACGTGGTTGGCAACATAATAGTCAAACAACACAATATTTAAATGCACAGCGGAAGCAAAGTATAGATTTAATTCAACCAACGATATTGTAATATTAAGTATCACAAAAAGTCGAATATAAATCCACAGGTAGATCAAATTTAAACAGGAAACAATTGTTCAACAGTTTATGACATCCAAGCTGGCGAGACTTAATGTGGATGCTAGGAGACAAGCCAGCCTATTTCGCGTAGTACCTGCACTTAACCTTTTTAAGAAAATACGTCAGTTTACACTGGTAAATACAATCAACCGACTCATTTTGAAAAGAGTTTAAGAAAAAGCATTTAAGGCACAAGGCACAAATAATATTTTATAACTTGGGATAATTATGTAAATATATAAACTTGTAAACGAATTACATGTTTCTTATGCGTTCAGTAGTCCGGTCCTTAAACTGGATTAAAGATCAATAGACACACCACTTTATATAATGAGACACTGACAGGTGTACGCCTACACCTGAGTGCTAAGGTCGTGGCCATCTCGTAAGATGATGCCAGGGATATCCGGGACATGGTCATTAACCCCCCAAAGGCTTTAAGCAACAAAACATTTCAAAACAGAGCATATCAATGATTTAACCTCTATTCGATTAAAGATTCAATGCTGGACCAAGCGGTATTTTATATACCGTACCCCAAGCCCGTATAGGGAAAATAAGTTAAAAGTATTTACCTGAGTAAGTATAGTTCAAAATCAGCGAGTGCAAATATCTTTTACTGGTTCTCCTAATCTGGAACGAAGGTTTATAATAACCTATTAGAATACTAACGGGTCTTTAGTTAAGCTTACGCTTAGACCGGCTAGTTTTAAAGATACGGTTCGTACGCACGATTAAGCGAAGACCGGATAGAATGTGATTTAGACCCGACAAGTTTGAAGACTTGCTTAATATGGGTATGTGATGCACATTCTGGATTTTGAGATAAAACCGTTAAGGTTTGACCCGTTTCGGCTAATTTATGTAAACTAGTTACATAAACCGAACCGAACGCGCATGAAGCGTAACGGGTATCCGTAAGAGTCCTAAACAGGTTTCCTAAGTTAACACGCCTTAAATAAGTTGTGATATCTGTAGGATATCACCCATGATGCCCAAAACGAGTTTAATCTCTTAATAAGCCCCGTAGGGGTATTTTGGTCATTTTAAAGATTATAAAACGAATTAATTAAGTTTCTGAGAACCGGGTCTGATTAAATCAGAAAAATGGTTTATTTTAACAGGTTATAACATTTGGTTATAAGTCTTATGAATCAAAATGGTTTTAAACTCAAACTACGCGTGTAATACGCGTATAAAGCCGTTTTAAGCGACGTACGGTTCAAAATACGATTCTGAGTTTTCTGATTAAATAAACAGGCTCAAAACACTCTATTTAACTTTTAAAATCAGTAGCAATTGGATTGGCACCTTTTGGACTTGTAAAACTCATTTTATGGCCGAAAAGGGCATATTCGGTATTTACCGAATTAAGGCGCTAATCCAAGCTTACGATCAGTTTAAAAAAATAATTAAAAATCTTCAAAAATCCCAAAATATTATTTAACATCAGTGGGGAAAAGTTTTGGTGCCGAAAATCGGGTCTAGATAGGCTATGCGCTAATCGCGCCGATTAATTAATAAAAAGCTTATTATTTACGCAAATGCGCATATCTCCTAATCTAGACCTCCGATTGACGTGAAAATTTACAGACATGATTAATAATCAGTAACTAAGATTATTTTATTTTCATATCTCCAAAAATCTCGTTTTATGATCATAAGGGCATTACGGTCAATATTTAGGCGATTAACGGAAACATCTGACGATTAGGGATTCGAGTGGTATAAACGCAGAGGCTTATACACACATGTAACTAGGTCCTAATGGAACCTTAAGGCATGTCTAAACTTATATATATCGGGTCAGAACTGAGGTCAACGCAAAAGTCAAACTTTTGCGTCTCTCGGTTCCGAATCGGTTCAAAACAGCAAGTTGTCGAATCAAACAAGCCTAGACAAGTTTTTATACTTATTTTTAGGTTATACGAATAATAAAACAGATTACACGCCTTTTACATGGTTAAATATGCGTTTAACGATTCTGTTGACTTTTTCTATACATGTTTGACTCGACAAACGACCTAGATAGATTAGGAATCAGTGAGTGCCCTTTTTGGGGTTTATTAACCATATAATTACCAACTTATAACAACCTTTGATTCGACAATATTCTGAACCTTATGTGTTTTATCGTGAAGTCAAACCGTAGTTACGACGGTTTGATTTCTAAGCTACTAACTAAGGAAAACTTGATCGAGAAGGGTTAGACATACTTACACTTGATTAATGGATGATGTGGGATGCTTGGGGCCTGCTTGTAAGCTCTGGAAATGCTCAGAAGTTGAATGTGGGTGTATGTTGCAACATGTAACTTTTTATAAGAACTTGGATCCTTATCAATTAAGTCTAGGGATGTTGTTAGATGTCCAACATGTGTCCTACAAGCTATAAACCACCTTAGGGCAGCCCAATGTTTCGTAAAAATGAAATTGGAGTCGGATACATGCATCTACAGGCTGCTGACAAAAATTTCGCAACTGGGCACCCCATACGCATCGTAGGCATTTAAGCCCTACGATGCGCAGGGCATCATACGATGCGCAGCAATAAACCCCCTACGATGCGCAAGCCTACAATCTGATTTCTTAAATTTGCAATTTAGCCCCTGGTCCCTTGAAACATCGCTTTCCCTCTGAATCTTGCATGTTAAGACTTTGTAATTTATATATGGGGCTTTAATACTTATACCCACTTTGTTAAGTCCTCGGGTAACTTTGTGATCACCCGAAAAGCCCTAACTTTCAATGTTAACGATTATAACCCTTGCACACGAATTTTATCACAACTTGCTCATACGATAACGAAACTTCATGAAATTTTTGTGGTACATTCTAGTGAGCATAATTAATCGTTACAAAGCTTCGGGTTTGTCAAAAGGTCACTCAGAGGTATAACTTAAACATGTTGGCACATTTAACCCCTGTAGATTGTAATCTCTCACTTTCTTCCACAATTCGCTTCGTATGATCCATGATCTATTCGTTTAAGGTTATAAACATCGTGTAGGGTTATTGCAAAGTACATTTATTCATTGTTGACACTTTGAACCCTTATATTTACACAGTTTCACTGTTCGTCAACTTTAGTCCTTCAAGACTATTCTTTCACACGTTCAAACCTATGACACGTGTCAACCCATTATAGGACGTAAATTTTCGAGGTGTTACATCCTCACCCCCTTAAAATAAATCTTGACCCGAGATTTACTGAAACAAGTAAGGGTACTTTTCTTTCATCGTGGATTCAACCTCCCACGTGAATTCGGGACCTCTTCGGGCATCCCATTTGACCTTTACAAAAGGTATATGCTTCCTTCGAAGCTTCCTTACCTGTCGATCTTCGATCGACAAAGGTTTTTCCACAAATTTCAAGCTCTCGTCGATATGCACATCTGTATAGGGTATAACCACGGATTCGTGAGCGAAACATTTCTTCAGATTGCAGATGTGGAACACATTATGTATACTACTGAGCTCTTCAGGTAAGTTTAACTTGTAGGCAACTGACCCGACACGTTCGATAACCTCGAAAGGTCCTATATATCTCGGGCTCAGCTTACCTTTCTTACCGAATCGCATCACTCCCTTCCAGGGTGACACTTTAAGTAGGACTTTTTCACCTACTTCGAAGTGAAAATCCTTACGATTTGGATCGGCGTAAATCTTCTGCCTATTCCGGGCAGCTTGGAGATTGTTACGAATCTGGACAATCTTGTCCGTCGTTTCGAATACGATCTCTGGTCCCGATAATTGGACCTCTCCAACTTCCGCCCAACAAACATGCGATCTACACTTTCTACCGTATAATGCCTCAAAAGGCGCAGCCTTGATGCTGGTATGGTAGCTATTGTTGTAGGAGAATTCGATCAATGGCAGGTTCTTATCCCAGCTACCTCCCAAGTCGATAGCACATGCTCGCAGCATGTCTTCTAACGTTTGAATAGTACGCTCACTCTGACCGTCTGTCTGTGGATGGTAAGCCGTACTAAAGTTCAAACGTGTGCCCAAAGATTGTTGGAAACTTTTCCAAAAATGTGATGTGTATCTAGTATCCCGGTCAGAGATAATAGCTACAGGTATGCCATGCAGGGCCACAATCTTATCAACGTACAGTTGGGCTAACATATCGGAGCTATAGGTCTCCTTAATGGGTAGGAAATGTGCTGACTTAGTCAGTCGGTCAACTATCACCCAGATGGTGTCATTTCCTTTCCTTGTCTTAGGTAACTTGGTGATAAAATCCATAGTTACCATTTCCCACTTCCAAGTAGGAAGTTCAGGTTGTTGTAGCAAACCTGACGGTTTTTGATGTTCTGCCTTGACTTGCGCACACGTCAAGCATTTAGCTACATAGGTAGCTACAGACTTCTTCAAGCCTATCCACCAATAATTTGCTCTAAGATCCTGGTACATTTTATCAGCTCCAGGATGAACAGAATATTTAGAGCTGTGGGCTTCCTGGAGAATAACATCTCGGAGTCCTCCATAAACTGGAACCCATATACGTCCATTCAATCTAAGAATTCCATCCTTACTAAGAGATAACTGCTCCTCAGTTACTCCGAGCTTTTCGTTAGGATAGTTAGCTTCCAACACAGCTTCCTTTTGTGCAGCTAACAACCTTTCCATCAAACTGTTCTTTATTTCCATGCTCTTGGCATTGATTCGGATGGGTTTCACCCTCTCCTTCCGACTCAAGGCATCGGCGACTACATTCGCCTTGCCGGGATGGTATTTTATTTCACAATCGTAATCATTAAGAGTTTCCATCCAACGGCGTTGCCTCATGTTCAAGTCCTTCTGGTTGAACAGATGTTGAAGGCTCTTGTGATCAGAATAGATCACACATTTGATTCCATATAAGTAGTGCCTCCACAGTTTTAGTGCGAATACAACGGCACCCAACTCCAAGTCGTGGGTGGTGTAATTCTTTTCGTGCACCTTTAACTGTCGTGAAGCATAGGCAATGACTTTGCCTTTCTGCATGAGCACACATCCCATCCCGGTGTGTGATGCATCACAATAAACTACAAACTCCTCTATTCCATCAGGCAATGTCAGTACCGGAGCATTGCTCAACTTTTGTTTCAGAATATCAAAGGATTCCTGCTGCTTAGGACCCCAGTCAAACTTAATCTTCTTACGTGTCAGCGAAGTCAGGGGTGCAGCAATCCTTGAAAAGTTTTCTATGAATCGTCTATAGTATCCTGCCAAACCTAGGAAGCTACGAATTTCTGTAGGCGTCTTTGGCTCATGCCAATTCATGACAGATTCAACTTTAGCGGGATCTACTTGGATACCACGCTCACTAACAACATGTCCAAGAAATTGGACTGCTCGGAGCCAGAATTCACACTTTGAGAACTTGGCGTAGAGCTTCTCTTTATGAAGTAGTTCCAGTATGCAGTGAAGATGCTTCTCATGGTTAGCTTGGTTCTTTGAGTAGATGAGAATGTCGTCGATGAAGACGATGACGAATTTGTCTAGGTGCGGCTTGCAAACGCGATTCATGAGATCCATGAATGCGGCCGGTGCATTAGTAAGCCCAAAAGGCATCACTAGGAACTCGTAATGACCATAACGAGTCCTAAATGCTGTTTTGTGCACATCTTCATCTCTAACCTTCAATTGATGGTAGCCTGACCTCAAGTCAATCTTCGAGAAGAAACTTGCCCCTTGCAGTTGATCGAACAGATCGTCGATTCTGGGCAAAGGATACCTATTCTTGATGGTAACCTTATTAAGCTCACGGTAGTCGATGCACAGACGCATCGATCCATCCTTCTTCTTAACAAATAAAACCGGTGCTCCCCAAGGAGACGAACTAGGTTTTATGAAACCTTTGGCTAGCAAATCATCTAGCTGCGTCCTCAATTCCTTCATCTCTGTTGGTGCCAACCTATAAGGCGCCCTTGCAACTGGTGCTGATCCAGGAATAATGTCGATTCTGAATTCCACTTGTCTATCTGGTGGCAACCCAGGTAGTTCTTCCGGAAATACTTCGGGGTATTCAGAAATGACTGGGATTTCTTCAATCTTGGGTTTCGGCTCATCTATAATCACTTGCGCCATGTAGATGACACAACCTTTCTTTAAACACTTAGAATCCTTGAGTATAGACATTTTCTCGGGTAGCCCATACTGGGTATCTCCCTGGATAGTAAGTGATTCACCAGACGGAGTCTTGATCATCACTTGCTTCTTATTGCATACAATCTGGGCCTGGTTATGCGATAACCAGTCCATACCCAATACTATGTCAAAGCCGGCTAACTTAAAGGGAAGTAAGGACAAAGGAAAAGAGTGATTCCTAATGGATATAAAACATCCATCTAATAAAGTTGAAGCGGTTTCTAAAGTGCCATCTGCTAGTTCCACCTCATACTTCACACTTAAAGTTCTAACAGGTAGTTTCAACAATTCACAAAACTTATTATCTACAAACGACTTATCAGCGCCTGAATCAAATAACACTCTCGCATAAACATCATTTACGAGAAAGGTACCTGTTATCACGTTATCGTCCTTAATGGCTTCCTTAGCATCCATTCTGAAGACTCTCGCATTGGTCTTCTTCCCCTCTTCATTCTTCCTTGTAAATTTTGGGCAGTTGGATTTGATATGCCCCTTTTCATTGCAACTATAACACGTTGCATCCTTTATTTTCTTGCACTCCAGGGTCTTATGTTCCGTAGACTTGCAAATCCCACATGGCCTTGGCTGGTATTGGGATTTTGAGTCAAGTCTGCACTTTCCAAAATGGTACTTTCTGCAAATTTTACATCTGGGTTTTTCACCCGATTGCTGACCATCTTTCTTGAATCCTGACCCCTTCTTAGAGTCATTGTTTCCCTTCTGCTTCTTATCTGATCGTCGTGAGTTGTCATCCTCACGCTTTCTTTTCTCCGTATCAGTTTTCCTCAGTGACCTCAGTCTGACAGCATCTGAGGTCAGAGATAACGATATGTCCGTTACTGACCGAAAAGTGGTTGGTCTGGAAGCTTTTACACTTGCTTTGATCTCCGGTTCCAAACCCCCGATAAAACGAGCTATACGTTTAGGCTCCGGAGTCACCAAATAAGGTACCAACCTTGACAAAGTATTGAAAGTAGTAAGGTAGGCCTGACAGTCCAAGTTTTTCATGACCAGTGCTAGGAAATCAGATTCAATTCTCTCAACCTCGTGTTGAGGGCAGAAATTTTCCTTGATTAGTGCCATGAACTCTTCCCATGTCATGTTGTATAACGGGACTTTCCCTGTGGCTTGGATCAAAGATCTCCACCAGGCTAAGGCTTCTCCTTTGAAAGACTGTGAGACAAACTTCACAATGTCTCTATTATGACAACCACTACTATCCACCACAGTATCCATTTCATCCATCCACGTCATGCAATCAACAGCTCCTTTTTCCCCATTGAAGTCTCTGGGTTTGCACGACACGAAGTATTTATAGGTGCAACCCCTATTACGAGGTTCTTGGTTCTGTAGGGCTCTTTGGGATGGATTACTCCTTTGATTCGAGGAGTGGTGAGAATTACTGTTGTGGGCAGTGTGGGTCCTGGAAGGTGTTCTAGTGTGTGATGCAGAATGGGTCCTCGTATGGGTACCACTTGATCCATGGTGCTGTCTACCCATAGCTATATTAACCGCATTATTTATCATAGCTTGCAACTCTGGACCTGCTACGTTAACTTGGGCATTTTCATTCACTATCCCTGGGTGACTGTTGACCTCGTTTGAGTCTGCCATGTATCTAGAACTGTCACATATCGACAACAATTTATTGGTGAGTTTATTATAAAATTGTCTTTTATGGCAATTTGTTAACCGTGGTAAACATAGACCATATCTGGTTAATTTATTACTCACATAAATTTAGGATTTCTAATATAATTTATCCTAATTATAAAATGATAACAGTATTTATTAGCACATAAGGCCTAGTCACAGGGACAATTTAGATTATAAGCTATGATTTCAGAGAATCAAAGCATGAAGGTTTGAACAAAATTCATTACCTTTATCAGACAGGGTCACAGACTAATACTGTCTTTTGTCTCATATGAAAATGAGAAGGGCCCGTAGGCATTCCATTACCAATGGATGGTAAAAGAACTTATCATATTTATTAATGATTTAACCCATGATTCAGAGATCATTTAGTTGGGTTTAGAATTTTTGAAAAGATCCATCTATAATAATAACACGTGTGTTTTTAGCTAATCATGTCTGCCAGGAGTGTTAACATGTTTTCAGATGTTAACAGAGATTTGAATCTTTTTAAATAGTTTTACCATCTGGGACCGGTCCTAAAATGACATACAGGCTAGGTTATACTTTTAAGATCCTTACAAAATAACATAGGCAGATAGACTTTTAAAAAGAATGAATTTTGATTTATTTATTTCATATATCTTTTAATTATGCATAACATAGCAAAGATGAAATTTATAAACTTACATTCCATTAAACTAAAAGTAGTACATTTTTGCCCTAAACGGGACTTTTCACAGAAACAAATGCCCGCGCAGGAGCTATACATATAATACATGCCCTCACAGGGACGGTCTACAAAAGTAAATGTCCACGCAGGGACTACTAGAGACAAGTCCACGTAGGGACTAAGTACAAAGATAGATGTCCACGCAGGGACTACATACACACTTAAATAAATGTCCACGTAGGGACTTGATTTAAACAAGGAATACAACAATATATATATATATGGGGATTTAACGATCCCGTTTCTTCTTCCCCTTAAGCAAGTTTGCCAAACCACTCATAAATCCCTCATTCTTCTTACGTTCCTTCTGGAAGTCTCGCTCCACTTTGGCCAGTCTTCGGCGGAGTTCCTCCTGCTCAGGTGGAGGAGCCCGTGGTGGCTGGTAATGTGGTGGCGGCTGAACAGGTGCTTGATACCCCTGAGTTGGGTATCCCATTCCCCAAGGAGGTCCGTATGGTCCTTCAGGATTATTATGGGCTTGGTAGCTTGCTGCTACGTTGTAAGGGTCATCAGCATAGTTATAGCCATGGTATGCTGGTGGTCCATATGGGTTGTAAGCTGCCGGAGCAGTATAAGCAGGTATTGGGTGGCCAAAACCCGGTGATGGCGGTACAATGGGTGCGGAATTCACCTCCGAAACTGGGACAGAAGGTCCTTCCATCTGTGGGACTCCATGAGTAGGCGGGTAATGGCTACCGCTAGAGTGTTGAGGGGTGTTGAGACGAAAGTCAACTTCTCGTGCTGAGATCCGTGCACCAGTCCTCCTATGTCTAGGTGGTGCTGGAGGCTCTAAATGAACTGGTGGCGGTGGAGGCGGTGGCGTGACTGCCACAAACCCGCGTTCCCCAGAGGAATCTTGATGAGGCTGCTGCGGTGGCTGCTGGTGAGGCGATGGGTGGTAAGATGGTGTATTGTACCACTCACACCGT
This sequence comes from Helianthus tuberosus, assembly GCA_030545235.1. Taxonomy (NCBI): domain Eukaryota; kingdom Viridiplantae; phylum Streptophyta; class Magnoliopsida; order Asterales; family Asteraceae; genus Helianthus; species Helianthus tuberosus. Next base: position 33,347,971 of record CM060441.1, read on the forward strand.
TCGAACCGTGCCATGTGACTATCCGGACCCTGGTATGGTGTCCCGTGATATGACGATCCGTCAGAGATCACGAAAGGATGGTTCATGGATCCGGTTGAAGCCTCGACGGGATCTGTGTCCTCGTCCATATCCTGATCACCAGAAAAGTGATCTTCCGGTCCAAGTGGGTTAAAGCCCACTTGCTCTGGCAGATACTCTGCCGGGTTAAACTGACCCTGAAAAACAGGAGTAGGGTCGCCAAAATAACGTTGCGGGTTGTGGGGTTCGTTCTCTGACTGTGGCCCATAAGAGTCATGATATGGAGGTGTTGAGGAGTGCGAAAAAGATCGTCTGGCATCGTCTTCATAGGTCCTCCATAGTTCCCTCGTTTCGTCATTCCTTGTAGAAGAAGTTCGTCGAAATGAAGGCCCTGCCTCATGGTCGTTAGGGGCACTAGCTGGATCCTTTCCTCGACCACCTCGTCTAAATCTTGGCGGCATTATTGTACCTATTAAAATACACAAGGTAATAACAAGGAAAATAAAGGACAAAAATTTAATTAAATAAAAATTTGAGCAATCTGGATTATTCCTAAGTTCTTTGTCTAGACTCGAAGATTTAGGAATGTGCAATTGTGTAACTGAGATTAAACACAAAAGACTAGTGTTTAATTCACTCAGTGTTGGCTCTGATACCAACCTGTCACACCCCGAATTTCCACGTGTCACCGGTGGGCCCGGTAGGGGAGTATCGTGACGTGGTTGGCAACATAATAGTCAAACAACACAATATTTAAATGCACAGCGGAAGCAAAGTATAGATTTAATTCAACCAACGATATTGTAATATTAAGTATCACAAAAAGTCGAATATAAATCCACAGGTAGATCAAATTTAAACAGGAAACAATTGTTCAACAGTTTATGACATCCAAGCTGGCGAGACTTAATGTGGATGCTAGGAGACAAGCCAGCCTATTTCGCGTAGTACCTGCACTTAACCTTTTTAAGAAAATACGTCAGTTTACACTGGTAAATACAATCAACCGACTCATTTTGAAAAGAGTTTAAGAAAAAGCATTTAAGGCACAAGGCACAAATAATATTTTATAACTTGGGATAATTATGTAAATATATAAACTTGTAAACGAATTACATGTTTCTTATGCGTTCAGTAGTCCGGTCCTTAAACTGGATTAAAGATCAATAGACACACCACTTTATATAATGAGACACTGACAGGTGTACGCCTACACCTGAGTGCTAAGGTCGTGGCCATCTCGTAAGATGATGCCAGGGATATCCGGGACATGGTCATTAACCCCCCAAAGGCTTTAAGCAACAAAACATTTCAAAACAGAGCATATCAATGATTTAACCTCTATTCGATTAAAGATTCAATGCTGGACCAAGCGGTATTTTATATACCGTACCCCAAGCCCGTATAGGGAAAATAAGTTAAAAGTATTTACCTGAGTAAGTATAGTTCAAAATCAGCGAGTGCAAATATCTTTTACTGGTTCTCCTAATCTGGAACGAAGGTTTATAATAACCTATTAGAATACTAACGGGTCTTTAGTTAAGCTTACGCTTAGACCGGCTAGTTTTAAAGATACGGTTCGTACGCACGATTAAGCGAAGACCGGATAGAATGTGATTTAGACCCGACAAGTTTGAAGACTTGCTTAATATGGGTATGTGATGCACATTCTGGATTTTGAGATAAAACCGTTAAGGTTTGACCCGTTTCGGCTAATTTATGTAAACTAGTTACATAAACCGAACCGAACGCGCATGAAGCGTAACGGGTATCCGTAAGAGTCCTAAACAGGTTTCCTAAGTTAACACGCCTTAAATAAGTTGTGATATCTGTAGGATATCACCCATGATGCCCAAAACGAGTTTAATCTCTTAATAAGCCCCGTAGGGGTATTTTGGTCATTTTAAAGATTATAAAACGAATTAATTAAGTTTCTGAGAACCGGGTCTGATTAAATCAGAAAAATGGTTTATTTTAACAGGTTATAACATTTGGTTATAAGTCTTATGAATCAAAATGGTTTTAAACTCAAACTACGCGTGTAATACGCGTATAAAGCCGTTTTAAGCGACGTACGGTTCAAAATACGATTCTGAGTTTTCTGATTAAATAAACAGGCTCAAAACACTCTATTTAACTTTTAAAATCAGTAGCAATTGGATTGGCACCTTTTGGACTTGTAAAACTCATTTTATGGCCGAAAAGGGCATATTCGGTATTTACCGAATTAAGGCGCTAATCCAAGCTTACGATCAGTTTAAAAAAATAATTAAAAATCTTCAAAAATCCCAAAATATTATTTAACATCAGTGGGGAAAAGTTTTGGTGCCGAAAATCGGGTCTAGATAGGCTATGCGCTAATCGCGCCGATTAATTAATAAAAAGCTTATTATTTACGCAAATGCGCATATCTCCTAATCTAGACCTCCGATTGACGTGAAAATTTACAGACATGATTAATAATCAGTAACTAAGATTATTTTATTTTCATATCTCCAAAAATCTCGTTTTATGATCATAAGGGCATTACGGTCAATATTTAGGCGATTAACGGAAACATCTGACGATTAGGGATTCGAGTGGTATAAACGCAGAGGCTTATACACACATGTAACTAGGTCCTAATGGAACCTTAAGGCATGTCTAAACTTATATATATCGGGTCAGAACTGAGGTCAACGCAAAAGTCAAACTTTTGCGTCTCTCGGTTCCGAATCGGTTCAAAACAGCAAGTTGTCGAATCAAACAAGCCTAGACAAGTTTTTATACTTATTTTTAGGTTATACGAATAATAAAACAGATTACACGCCTTTTACATGGTTAAATATGCGTTTAACGATTCTGTTGACTTTTTCTATACATGTTTGACTCGACAAACGACCTAGATAGATTAGGAATCAGTGAGTGCCCTTTTTGGGGTTTATTAACCATATAATTACCAACTTATAACAACCTTTGATTCGACAATATTCTGAACCTTATGTGTTTTATCGTGAAGTCAAACCGTAGTTACGACGGTTTGATTTCTAAGCTACTAACTAAGGAAAACTTGATCGAGAAGGGTTAGACATACTTACACTTGATTAATGGATGATGTGGGATGCTTGGGGCCTGCTTGTAAGCTCTGGAAATGCTCAGAAGTTGAATGTGGGTGTATGTTGCAACATGTAACTTTTTATAAGAACTTGGATCCTTATCAATTAAGTCTAGGGATGTTGTTAGATGTCCAACATGTGTCCTACAAGCTATAAACCACCTTAGGGCAGCCCAATGTTTCGTAAAAATGAAATTGGAGTCGGATACATGCATCTACAGGCTGCTGACAAAAATTTCTCAACTGGGCACCCCATACGCATCGTAGGCATTTAAGCCCTACGATGCGCAGGGCATCATACGATGCGCAGCAATAAACCCCCTACGATGCGCAAGCCTACAATCTGATTTCTTAAATTTGCAATTTAGCCCCTGGTCCCTTGAAACATCGCTTTCCCTCTGAATCTTGCATGTTAAGACTTTGTAATTTATATATGGGGCTTTAATACTTATACCCACTTTGTTAAGTCCTCGGGTAACTTTGTGATCACCCGAAAAGCCCTAACTTTCAATGTTAACGATTATAACCCTTGCACACGAATTTTATCACAACTTGCTCATACGATAACGAAACTTCATGAAATTTTTGTGGTACATTCTAGTGAGCATAATTAATCGTTACAAAGCTTCGGGTTTGTCAAAAGGTCACTCAGAGGTATAACTTAAACATGTTGGCACATTTAACCCCTGTAGATTGTAATCTCTCACTTTCTTCCACAATTCGCTTCGTATGATCCATGATCTATTCGTTTAAGGTTATAAACATCGTGTAGGGTTATTGCAAAGTACATTTATTCATTGTTGACACTTTGAACCCTTATATTTACACAGTTTCACTGTTCGTCAACTTTAGTCCTTCAAGACTATTCTTTCACACGTTCAAACCTATGACACGTGTCAACCCATTATAGGACGTAAATTTTCGAGGTGTTACAGCAGAGAGTGTTAAATTACAGTATCGGTCTCTAGCCAAGATCCGAGATTCTCAGCCCTCAAATGTATCTTCACCTCAACCGTAACATGGTCGTATTCGGAATTTATGGCATTAGACATGTAGTTTATACACATTTTTTCTTAACAATTTTTTAAGGCATTAATATAAATTATTAAAGAGAGTTAGCTTGGTTCAAAAAAAGCGCCAGTCGCTCCATGGCATTTGGGACCCAAAAGACAAGGTGCAAGATTGGTTATGTGACAAAGGTTGGGTTTAGCTGGCATTTGAATTGTTTACTTGAGATAAGTCACCCATCTAAACAATTTCATACCAAAAAAGCATGTAAAACTTAAAAGTGTCAACCCGATAAACTTGTAAGAGTTTTATTCATTCTATTGTGAAATCTATTGCTTGAACCTGCAGATGCACAATTGTGTCAACCGCAGAACAAACATCTTATTTGAAAAAAAAAAACAATAATTTTAATAAAAGTTAAAGAGCTTACCAAGTTTCCTAAAATGATAATGATTTACTAAATTACCAGAATTAGAATGCATTTTTTCATCTTTTTTTTTTCGTGGAAAACATAGATTAAACCTCACAATTGTAGTCTAAAACTCTAAATATGTTTCAACTAATACAAATTGAAAGTTTTAGAAGACAAGAAACTTACCCAGAGGCTTCTAGAGCAAAAGTTGTGTGTGTCGATGTAGTATCTACCATGTGATCGTTTTTCCTTCACGCTTATTCGAATCCGCAACAATAACATTAATATCCGAGACGTATATAAATAAAGGTGAGTTATCAGGTATCTTTTTCAGGTAATTGTGAGTTCATGAAAGCTCAGCCGATTATTGATAAGTTTTATTTGCTTTAATTAATGTGAAAAGCATTTGTATTTTGTATGTTTACATGGAAATTGAAGCAAGAAATTACATTATGTCTGTTTCATGCAGCTTTTAAAGTTTTAAACTATGATTACGCTAGAGGCACGATTGACAAGTTACACATGCCTCTGAACTTCATTCAACGTCATGTGAAATTTTTGGTAATTTGGGTTATTGATGTGTTTTATGGTGTTTTATGTCTGTATTTAGGTAAAATTTAAATACAACCCAAATGCTTATCATGGAAATTCAGCACCTCTACTTTCACTAATAAGTTCATTATCGGGTTCTCCTCGAATCACAAACAAAGAGTGGGCTCATATGTATTAGGTTCTCTGTTAGAAGTAGCCTGTGAAAAGGGTCTCACTGATGAGGTATAGTTTCACTCACATGATTCATAATTTTTTTTTAGTTTTGACAGTTTGAAATAAATCATTTAGCAAGTGTGGTGTAGTAGTTTAAAATATTTAAAAGGTTTTATTTGGGGTATTATAACTGATATTTGTTACGATTCTGTTTCATTAATCGACGATAAGTCATCATGCATGTAATATCTGAACATGCCCCTCTATACAAAAGTGTTGTTTATAGTTTGTGCTAAATTTACATGTTATATATGGTTTTCAGGGAATAAATAGATGATCATCAAGTTGTACATGGGTTGATTGCAGCTAATATGGGATTCCTGAAGACTTCTGTTAGCAAACTCAAGTTGTAGGGGTTGTTGGTTATTACTTGATGGTTATATGTTTATGAAGAAGAAGAGAGAGATGTCCCTTGCAGAGGGAATTAGCAAAGACATTTTTCAAAGATGGAAGACATTTCACTTGGAATAATAGGTTTCAATACGATAGTATTATTTCGAGTGAGTTTACGTTTAAACCCGTTGCAATGCGTGACATGCACGTTTTCTTTATCTTTTATTTGGTTTAACTTTCAATGTAAATTTTGCTAGGTAACCATATATGTACGTTTCGAGTTGGTCTATGTTTTCGACGTATATTTTGTTGGAGTAAAATATTATACGTTTTGATTCGTCGGTATAAATTGCAATTACTCTACATATCAACGTAAATTTAGTTCGGAGCAAGTCGGGTACGCCGCCGCAACGCGCGGCGGGAACAATACTAGTTATAAATAAGAAGTATCCATTAAATTTAAACTAAATAATAATTATCTATATTTAAGTAGAAAAAATTAAACAAAATAATATTTAGTAGAAGAGTTATCTATAATTAATTAGAAGAGATTAAACTAAAGAGTAAATTGCCAAAATCATCTATGAGGTTTGGGCATTAACCCCCAGGTGGCTATGGGACTAAGCTAACCTGCGGAGTGTCACACTCCGGCGGTTGGGAGGACCGTGGAATATCCCCCCCCCCCCCCCCCTAGGCATTCATTTTTTGTATTTTTTGTTATTTTCATCCAAACATCTAATTTGCTTTATTTTTTCTATCAAACATTTGGATGAAAATGACAAAAAAATCTCAAATCTCATGGACGATTTTGAGAAAAAAAAAGTCTGTCATTTGGATGAAAATAGCAAAAAAAATCTCAAAAGTGAAGGACTATATGGTACAAAAAAAGTAATTTTGGATGAAAATAACAAACATACCCAAACCTCAGGTACAATTTTGGCAATTTACTCTAGACTAAAAAATAATTATCTATAAGATATAAAACTAAATAATATTTATTAGCATGGTTCTCTATAATTAATTAGAAGAGATTAAACTAAAATAATAGGCATGGCCTAATATGATTACAAATGTCCCATAAATGATTTTTTTTATTATATAGTATGAATAAGGGCAAATACCATAAAAAAACTAATATACTTTCTCATTTTTCTTATAAAAGTCTCTCAACAACTTTTTGCATATAAAAAAACAAAAATACTTTCTGGTTTATTTCACGAAAATCGCTCCACAATTTTTTTGAATATTAAAGTCTCTTTACATATTAAATTATAACAAAAACTTTTTTTAAAGCTTGCTACATTAAGTTATGTTTCAACCTTAGGTATGTTTGAAAATTTATAGCCCAATAAACCGAGTAGCCAAAGTAAACCATACTTTATATTTACTCGAATAAACCCAATTATATGAATTTGTTGTATTCGGTTGAAACCGAAAACCAACCAAATTCAAATGTGGTTTGTGATTCAGTTTTGAAGTACTTAAATTCCGTTAATTTGGTTCGATTTTTAGTTTAACCCAAAACATTTCAAACTGAGTAAAACAAACCAAATAATCGAATTAACCGAAAAGAACTGATGGACACCTCTAATGGTTCAAAGTTGTTTAAATTATTTGACATAATTTTGTTCAACTTTAAAATATGAAGGGACTTTAATGTATAAAAAATTGTTGAGGAACCTTTTTGAGATAAAATAGAAAGTATGTTGATTTTTTGAGGGAGTTTTATAAGAAAAATAAGAATATATGTTGGTTTTTATGATATTTTCTCGTGTATATACTTGTATGCTTTCCCATAATATATACATATCATGATATCAACGCCACCGTTGCGAATGCTATCAAAATCAGTTCTTGAAGCATTTGGCATTGCTAAACTTTTAGAAATAACAATTCCAAATTCAGTTCTTGAAGCATTTGGCATTGCTAAACTTTTAGAAATAACAATTCCAAATAATTTATTACTATATTACTATATTATTATTATTATTATTACTATATATTACTATATATTATTATTACTTTACTATATATTAATAAACGAATTGAAATGAATAGTGATTTTAATATTATAATAATATATAGTTTTTTTAATACTAAAATCACTATTCATTTCAATTCGTTTACTAATATATAGTAATAATATATAGTAATCTGTACTCTATAATAAAAGAAACCTGTTTTGGGACACATGTCACTTCCTCATGCTTTTCACCTATTTCTTTTTTATCTATGTTAAATAAATAAATAAATTAAATAACAATAATAATTTCGAACGTAATATCAAACTAATCATATTGTTAATATATATATAATACTAAAATCACTATTCATTTCAATTCGTTTACTAATATATAGTAATAATATATAGTAATCTATACTCTATAACACTACTACAAAAAGAGGCATTTGCTATGAAATTTTGCTACGGAAAAAAATGGTGGCAAATTTTGCTACGAGTTAGCTACAGATTAGCTACGAACACATTTTGCTACGAATTAGCTACGAATTTAGCCGTAGCAAATACCTATTTCTGTAGTAGTGTAATAAAAGAAACCTGTTTTGGGACACATGTCACTTCCTCATGCTTTCTCACCTATTTCTTTTTTATCTATGTTAAATAAATAAATAAATTAAATAACAATAATAATTTCGAACGTAATATCAAACTAATCATATTGTTAATATATAATCTTTTTCTTTTATCTTTATTATTATTATTTAATTTTATTTATTTAATTATATTGTTAATGTTGCATAGTTTCTTTAGTATCGTGTACTTTTTATTATTGATATCCTCTTTCCCTTCTCATCTTCTATCTACAAACCCTAATTTCAAAATCCTCAACCGTATAGTTCCGATTCGTTTGGGTGAAGAAAAAACAACCGGTTCAATGGCAGTGGCGACAACCAACTGGTCCACGACGGCAGATGTGGTGGTGTACGATGGTAATGGCATGAACTATGGCGGCGAGTGGTTGCGTTGGCTATGTGGCGGATCTAAAAATCTGAACAAAACGAATCAGATCTTATACCTTCGCAGTCGGATGAACAACATCCCAGCCAATACGCTGCCGTTTTCTCGGTCTGATATCAACGTTACTCATCGGAAACTCCGTCACACGCTATATCTCCATGATCTGATACAGATCTAATGAAATGCAAATCTGATGTGAATTTGATGATAATATGACTTCAATCAGTCATACCTAAACGAATCCAGATGTTTGAATCCATAAAAACTGAACAAATTGCACATCTTAAGTCAATTTTCGGTGACCCCATTAAGTAAGTTTCGATTTTGACGTTGTTTGACCGTTTTACTTTTGCAAGCATTATATATTTTTGCTATTTCCGGTGACCCCATTTGTGACACCTGTGTCACTTCAACCATCAAACAAATACCAAACCAAGGAAATATTGTATTTCATACTTGGGATTTGTAAAAATATGTGTATCGTTTGCACATATCGATTCTTGTTCGATTTCAAGCTTTAAATCATTTTCTGGAGGGTTATACGCGCACCGATGCGTAAATATAACCAGTTTAATGAAAAAAAACACTCTGGAATAGTAAAATAGGCTTAACATACCTTAAATAACCTTCACATAACTTAGAAATAAGTTTTGGATGGTTTGGTGTGTTGAAATCAAGTTTGTTCGATCGTAGGGACTAATTGTGTCAAACTGCGAAACTATACCGATTTGTATGGTAACGAACATTCCAGAACTTGATCATAAGTTAAATATGCCCTAAATATCCTTTATATAGCTTAGAAATAGGCTTTGAGGTGTTTGGTGCGCAAAACTAAACTTTCTTGATTAGTAGGGACTAAAAGCGTAAAAAAGTGCATAAGTTTGCATTTTCGCGCATATCTTACGTTCTGAATATATCCGGACATCCAAAAATTTATGTAATCATTAAAATATTATGTTTTAGTGATTGGCTTGATAAAATTTCATTCGTCTCTTAATTTGGATCGTTTTTGTGTTCGTTACGACTTCCGTCGTAATTAACCGAACAACACAACCGTACGGCCAAACGAAACGACATCCAAAATATTTTTGAGCATGTTTTGAGTTCCCTATACTTTAACATCATTTTAGAGCCTTGAAATGAGGTTAACGGGGCTTAAATGTGTCAAAAACACCTCAAAATGCAAGATTTTGAAGTTCAAGGACCAAAACTGCAATTCTGTAATAGATGGCCAGGCGGCCCGCGTAAGCTATGTGTAAACCTTACACGGCCCGTGTGAGAGGCCCAGTTCAGCAGAATGTTGCTTACAGCCTGTTTCCAGCTGTTCTACCTGATTTTACCTCTTGCAAATGGTATTTTGGATACCATGGGCTCATTCTAGGGGTGCCCAAGGTTTCATAAAACAAGGGGCACACATGTATGGTTGAGATTCAAGCTCGGTTTACGAGAAACGATCCTAACGGTGGTCCATTTCCTATAAATACCCACCATAGTTCTTGCAATCCTCACTCAAATCTGATCTAAAATGCTCTAAGTTGAGGCCTTTGCTTCATACATGAGCTACTTGGATCAAGATTTGCTTGCGGGGACCCTTTGTAAGTATTCCTTCGTTCTTTTATCGCTTTTCGTGTCTGAAAGTCAAACTGTGTTTGACTTTCTGCATTGACCAGTTTATAGTCAACGCGAAGTTCGTTTGAACTTCATAACGTGAGCGTAATCATGATGGTTATAGTCCCTAGTGACTATACCTACTGATTACCACGTTATCTAGGTGTAGTGACGAGTCGTAGTTCCGGCCAAAATGCATATTCTTGCGTATTTTGTAACCAAACTACTTTTAGGTATCAAAATCGTTTGTTTTGATACCAAACCTGTTTTCTAACTTAACTAAACATGTTTTAGCATGTTTAGCTCGTCACTTTAGGTTTAGTGCTTATGTAGAGTCGTAAGTCAAGCGGTCTAAACAACCGCTTAGACTTTCGAACTAGACACGTTTGGTCGATCATTAGGATCCGACCAAACATGTTTAGTGACCATAGTTGTATAGGGAATAACCTTCCGATGTTATACCTTATGGTCACTTCGTTTATGTAGTTGTATGATAGGTAGTTTATATGCCTTAGGAAAATGACCAAAATGCCCTTTTATGCATAATTGATATTTAGGCATATGTAACCCAAAATTTTGTCACTTAACTGATTATTAAACATGTTAAGGCATATAATACTTGTCATAGGACTAGTTAGGCGGTCCGAACGCGTTTTGCGAGAATGACGCGTTAAAGTAGCATAAGCTACCTAAACGGGTCATAATGGGTCGTAAGCACTTAGGTTAGGTTTCCTTTTAGTATGTAGGCCTTGTTAAATCATATCATATGAGATCCCACACTCATTTGGTTTACAAGACCTCATCCTATCCGATCTTCCGATTTAGGCCCAGTTTATTTATGTAGTTACCTATATTAGGTGCCGTTCGATTTCCGTACTCCCTCTAGCTTGCTTGGTAGTTGTTCAAGACTTCTAAGCACCCTCAAGTGAGTACATAGTCCCCTCTTTTACTGTTTTCAAATGTTTTGGGGTGAAATATGTGTACCTATTTGTTATGTTCTTGTTTTCAAAAGTATAATTGATTATACATATTAGTACTTATCTTTTTACAAACTGAATGATTATTTATGGTTTAAACACTAATTTTTCCAAAGATTATAAAATTAAATTGTTGGATAGTACTTATTTTATGTTCACCAGACCGGTTGGTAGTATGATATAACGCTATAGGATTTGACACCCCATTCCAGTTGTCATGGAATGTCTGAAACCAATTTGTTTCTCCATCCAAATAGGGATTGCCTTTGTGGTATCCCTATATTCTCAAAGGTGTATTTTGATGCACTAGGTCTGAATGAATTCTTAAATCACATTATTTTTGTATATTTTGATATGCTCTCATATGTGATATTGTACAAAACCAACATATATTTTTGTTAATAACCAAAACATAGTTTAATATGTTATTTACAAAACCAAAACATAGTTTAATATATTATTTATAAATCCAAAGTATACTTTTAATATACTACTGATAATTATTATTTTTAACAACTAAAGTATATTTAATATACTATTTGTTTTACAATTGGGTTTTGGGTTAGTGTTTAGATAATGGGACGGGTGTAATATGATGAAAACATGGTAGATACGCCGCTGGTACTTATATATAAGTGTTTTCATCACATTACATATCGTAGCGTTATTTAGTACACTTGGGTTAACGACATTGGAACTGAAATATATTTTAATATATTACTTATTCGACTTTCTTAAAACCAAAGTATATTTTTATATATGCTATAAACCTTTTTATCAAAATATTGTTTTTCAAACAATATATTTTTTTACAAACTCATTTTACTTAGTTATTTAATTACCTATGTATTATTATTTTATATCATCTGATTTCTTATAAATTTTAGTATGATTTATAAAAGAAAACCTTTTCCAAGAATCATGACTACTTTTCTTAAACAACTTTTTCTAAACTTATAAGTCATGAATCCTAAATCAATAAAACCTATGTTTCTCACAGACATTTTTATGCTGACGTACCAATTTTTACACATGTTTCAGGTGCTGCTTTATGATGATTGTTGATACATGCTACACTTAGGGTGGACTCGTGCCTTAGCAACTTTAAAACTTGAAAGATAATAGTTGTATTTATCTGATTTGTAATAAAACAATGAGTTCATTAATTCAATAAAACGAAATTATTTATTCCATGGTTGTGAAACAATGATTCTGTTACAACACTCCCCAACGTTTCCGCCACGTTTTGTTGTTTTACGTGGTCGGGGTGTGACAGAAAAGTTGGTATCAGAGCCAATGGTTATAGGGAATTAGGTTATTAGTAATGCTTTGACCTAGACTATAATCTTCCTAGGACCCTAACACAAGTTATGTTGTGTTTAGCTTTAAGACAATACCGTCACTTATCCTTAGGTGACAACCACAACGAGAACACAAATTTCGATTCTGCTTTGAAAACCAATCATCTGTTTTAGGATGATTGATTACTAGGTTTTGAACCTTCTAAGTTTTCAAAATCTCGTCAAAGTGTGGGTCTAAATAATGTGAACACGTGCAAACTGGAAGGGTGGATTCCTGTACCCTGGGTCTTCTATCTAAGGCTAGAGTGTTCGTACAAATCCGCAATATCGGACCAGTCACTCTTACCTGGGAACTCTTGGGGTGAGTGTTCACTTATAGGCGAGCATGTCTTCGGTGATACATTATATTGACCCATATACTTTGATTAGTCGTCGTCTCATTTGTTTGCCTTAGGTAACGAACAAATGATCGCAATTTTTATGCGTTCTATTTTCATTTCCCTTGTTTCCTCCCATGTCTTCCATTTTCTTCATAATGCCTCTTCATCGCAACAAGACTCGAGTGTCCGGACCAGGTGCTACAATTGCCCAACAAATAGACGTCGTACTCCAGAGGACCGTTGATGTAGCTATCACCATGAATCGCCTCAAGGATGAAGCCGTGCAAGGAAACTACTCTTTGGTGCAATCGATGCCACTGTTATCATCCGAATCAAATACTTTGTTTCAAATGTACCCACGGTGGACGATGGAGACATTTGATTAACATGTGCCGCTTTGCAATCCAAAGCAAAGCTGTTACAAATCCTGCTGCTGCTCAACCTTCAAACTCTGCTTCATATGTCGCTTGGCATATCTAGCGCCTCAACCTCATGAACTTTCTACCTTGTGTATCGACTTAAGCAAGCCTAGTGCAAGGTGTCGAAGCACCCCTCGTTACACAAATTCCAAAATCCATATAGGATCTTTTTATCCTCATAATTAGATCCTTATGGATAATTATCGTTCAAATCGGAGCCGTTAATTGAATTATTCGTATGCCTTAATACGTATATTACGATTCAATAAGGATAAATCTGAATTCCTATTAAGATCTTCTTATCTTCATAGTTAGATTCTTATGTTTAAAATGCCAAATGAAATCCACGGATTGGATTCCTGGTGTGCTCTAAATACCCGTGACCAAAGATAACAAAGTAAAGATCAAGTTAATTAATTATGTGATTATGTGCTTATGTGTTTTCTTATATGTTTTGTGTTTTCATGTAATCCATCCAAATCCTCGTAGAATCTTCCATACCACATATGAGGGATTCGTAGTAGGATATCCAAAGGTACTATCTTAAATCCCTAATGGACTTCAACGTTGTAGTTAAGTCCCATGGGTTATAAAGTACTATTCTATAATTGGACCTCTTGAATAGTCTAGTTAAACAGATTGATTTTGAAAATCTGGTTAGGAATATCATGAGATGATTGAAAAGATCCCTTTAAGCGGTCTATTTCAAAAGATTATACAACGGTCTAGTTAAGAAGATCATGTGTTGATCTAGTTAAAAAGCTTGTTTCGTTGATCTAGTTAAAAAGATCCTTTGGTGGTCTAGTCAAATCGCTTCATGTTTATTCAATTGATTTTTCCCCTACACATTATGAAATGAACTGTGTGGACTGTGCAAGGAATTACATAATTATGGATGCATACATAATTATGGAATTCAGTGCACAGAAACCACAGCAAGTTTTGTCATGTGTTAAGACCTATAGTGACAAGAATAATGATACAGGAGAACTCCTGGACCTTGACCAATGTTATTTTTCACTCTTGTCAAGCACACACAAGTTTCCTATGATAAGTCTTCATAAGAAACGTTCCTTTTTCCGTAGTTCGAAACCCCATGTTTTGATACTACAAGGACTTCACTTCGAGGGTTGACAATTTCGCTAAGAATCCTATCTTGGCCCAGAGTTTAGCTTAGGGTTCAATGTATTTATTTGAAGGCGAAGCCATCACAGCTGTCTTCACAAGTTTCCTCTAAAATTAAATTTCGTGACGAAATTTCCTAAAGTAGGGGAGACTGTGACACCTGTGTCACTTCAACCATCAAACAAATACCAAACCAATGAAATATTGTATTTCATACTTGGGATTTGTAAAAATATGTGTATCGTTTGCACATATTGTAACAACTCTCATCAAAAGTCATATTTATTAAAATAATTTGTCCAATAGGAAACCCTAGTTGAGACACCCAAGTGATTCTGTACAAACCCTAAAATTTTCAGAACAATCAGAATCAGGATCAGGGCCCCTAAAACTCAGGGGGGGGGTAAACCCTAGTTACGATTATCTAAAAATCCCGTTGTCAAAAATTGAATTTACAAAACAGTTAAGTCAGCAAGGCTAGTCCCAGACGTGGCTACTCTATAAGTGATTTCGTGTCCCTTACGGACCGTAAGGTTTGAGTCTTACGGTCCGTAAGCTAGACAAAATTCGTGTATAAATAGCAGGGTTTGGCAATTGAATTCAGGAGTTAAAACGACGTAAATTCTCGCTACATGCACTGAGTTACGATCAGAATACTACAAAAACACACACGATTCACTAATTGCTGCCGCAAAACAGGGTAATAACTCTATCGTTGTTACGATTCATTGTCCGATCGATCAATATATCCAATGGATGTTTAAGTGCTGCCCACATTAGGGTTATGCTTTGTCATTCGTCGTTAATTCGATGGATGTTTAAGTATCGCACTTTGTCATTCGTTGTGAGGGTTTGATCTCGTGAGTTATCGTAAATGCTGTATTGATTACTAACCCAGTTTTGTGTGCATTGTTATTTAAATTAGGTTAACAAGGCTAGTCCGTAGACTAGACTCTGTCCGTGTTAAATCTGCAATGTGAGTCATTCTCTTTTTATCAAATTACTTTACAAAACCCTATTTATTTCAAAGTTATAATTACAGGGATTAAGTCTTGTTATCTGAAATTACTGCCAGTATGTGGGGGGATGTGCACATAGCTACTAATTATTTATCACTTGTGGGTGAAAGGACCCAGCAAGTGATATGTCCACAGTCACAAGTCTGGTCAAGTGACAACTGGGTCAGTTAATTCAAAAGATAGAAACATTGTAATCGCTCTTAATACTGTAAATTATAACAAACAGGTCGTTTTAGTAAAATGAATGATTCACTCAGTATTTCCCGCTGACAAAACCTTTTTCAAACATGTTTCAGGTGATCTGTTGTGATTCAGGAAAGGTGTTGTGGAGCACTGCAAGCTTAAGTAAGTGGCTCATTATAAAATAAAGAAATATGTTTTGTAAAATAAAGATTTCTTCGTGAAATCATAGTATTGTAAATTACCGGGGTTTTATCCTGAATTGTGAAATAAAATAATCGGGAAAATTTTAGCTTTAAAAAGATCCTGATGATAAACTTCCGCTGTTAAACTCAATTAAATAAATACCACGGGATTTCTGTCCCGCGGCTCCTGAAACAGGTCAAACCGGGTCGGGGGCCGTGACAGAAAAAGGTGGTATCAGAGCCACTGAATTAAGCTAATTAAGTATTTAAGAAATACTTAATTTTTCCTGATTACTATTATGTGATTATGTGTTTTATTAACTGATTATTTGTTAGTTACAGTATGGGTAAGCAAAAGCTTTCAAACATCTATCTTAAATTAGATAGGTCATCAAATGAGAAGGGAAGTTCATCCCAAACTCCTGAAGAAGGAATATTCGTTCGAAAAGCCCAATACGAGGAACCACTTTCTCCTGATAAAAGAAGTTTAATTATTAAAAAAAGTCAGGAGAAATTAAGGAAATCCCGAGAAAAGAAAGTTAAAAAGGAAACCCAAGAATTAATCAGTAAATCACCTTGGGAAGACAAGTTAGACGAAAAATGGGCAGATCTTTATATGTTAGCTACAGTAGCAGTAAATGCAGATCTTTAAAGAATATGTTTCAGTTTTAGCAAACCATGTCACCTACAAGCTAGAAAATCCATCCAGTAAATAAATAAATTTACAATAAAACATAGTGTTTTTAAATTTCAGTTGTTTTGTAGTCATATGGTATGCAATAATATGTGAAGGTTATTTTGAAAGTTGTTATAAAATTTTTAATTTATTTTAAACAGCATGAATGAATTATCTGGAGCCCTATAGAATCTCAACCTTTACCCTGTAAACATAGAAGTTTCTAAAGAGTTTACTTGGTACTTTCCTGATGTGGAACAACCTATAGAATTCAACGCTCCACCTCTGGAAAAGCCAAAACCAAAGAAAAGAAGGAGATACGTGTGGGGGAGGCGTGTACATAGGAAAAAGCCAGTTAAGAGACTTCCTAAAATAAATAATCCCTTAGAAAAAGGAAAAGAAATTGAAACCGGGGAAAGTTCTAGACAGCCGGAATTGGAGACTGAAGTCAGGGAAGAGTCTAAGCAAATGGGAATACAGTTTGAGGAATATTCTCAAGAAATAGAAATGGAGGTTGGAAAAGGTTCTAGACAAACTCAGATGGAAATTGGAGAAAGCTCTAAACAAAACCAGGAAATGACATTTCAGGAAGAAATAGATTTTATATTGGCAAGTTGTGATACTATTCAGCCTGTCAATACAAATGTTTTTACTCGTCCTATTGAAACCCAAATCCCTATAAATCTTGCACCAGCAATCCCAGAACCAATAATCCATACCCAACCTTTAGGAATGGATGAATGGTGGACAAATGGTTGGCAATTCCAAAACATTATCAACAGTCCTTATTCCTTTCTTCCACAATTCGATCCCGAACCCCTACCAAATCCACCGATGAGTAACGAGAATATGGTTGAACTTCACCATTTTGGTGAAGAGCTGATGGATGCTGGGAATAGGATCCGAGAGATAGGAGGACAAATTGCCTGGAAATATGATGAATGGGAGCTTCGTTTTTAGGAAAACAAATGACGAAAGATAGGAGGTTTATGAAACTGTGGTTGTGTAATAGTAATAGTTAAATCAGTATGTGTAAAATAAATAATAAAACAGTTGTATATAGAAGCATGATATAATCTATAAAACAAATAAAATTTTAGAAAATTTACAATTCTGTTTGTATAGTCGTTTTCGTGATTACGTGCAATTAATTGTGACATTGGATTATTTCTTTTATACTAATTATTTATCTATAAATTAATTATCAGATGGAAAACGCTAATAACGAACCAGTTAAGGAGGTTAATCAATCTGAGCAACATCCGGGGGATCAATATATGACTAGACAGGATATAGAAAATATTGTTGCTCAAGGAATAACTAATGCTATTCCAGCAATAGTTGCTGCTGTTAGAAATCCAATCGAGCCTCAACAAATCGTTCCAAGAAAACGTATTTCTGAAGATAATTTCAGTAATAGCATAAACGGAGGCGGTAATCATACTAATCATAATAATGAACCACTGCAAGCTCCGCTTCCTAAGAAAATGAAAGCTGCAACACCTGGTTGCACTTAGAAAGAATTTCTTGCTTGCAAACCCACTGAATTTGCAGGCAATGAAGGAGCGACTGTGGCACTGCGTTGGTTTGAGAAAACCGAGGCAGAGATTACCATAAGTAAATGTGCTCAGGATGATCAGGTCATGTACGCATCAAATCTTTTTAAAGAAGGGGCGCTAGAATGGTGAAACACAGTGTTACAAGCAAAAGGAAGAATGATAGCTTATGCCATGAAATGGGAAGAATTTAAGAATCTTGTAGAAAGAAAATTCTGTCCCGAGTATGAAAAAGATCAAATGGCAAATAAGTTCTTAAACCATCGGATGGTGAATGTGGACTGTCGAGGATATACTTCGACATTCTTCGAATATGCTAGAGTGGTACCAACACTTGCTTCGCCTGAACCAGTACTCATTTCTCGCTATATTTGGGGATTGATTGGTGAAATCCGTAATATCGTTAAAGCTGCGAGACCTCGCACTATTGACGATGCAGTGGAATTAGCCAACACTCTAACTGATGAACTGGTACGCACAAGAGATGATTATAAGAAAAAGGAACTGGCTCAGAAAATTACCCAAGGATTTCGTACGGGTAGTAATAACAGCTTCAAGAGAAGAGGAATAGGGCAATCTTCAACTTTGCCGTTCTGTCAAAATTGCAAAAAGAAACATTTTGGAAGATGCAAGATATATTGCAATTTTTGCAAAACTGTAGGACATCGTGAAGAAAATTGCAGGAAGAAATCCAAAATTTGTTATAATTGTGGAGAAGTAGGACATTTCAAAACAGAATGTCCTAAAGTGGTCAAACCAGCAGACAACAAAGCCAAGACGGACGATGGAGCCACTAAAAAGAATGTCAGAGCATTCCAGCTGACCACTCAAGAAGCAGAACTTATTCCAGATGTGATAGCTGGTACGTTCCTAGTTCACAACGTATATGCAAAAGTATTATTTGACTCTGGTGCAAACCAAAGTTTTATAAATACTTTATTCTGTCAAGCTCTTAAGTTACCTTTAACCAACATTAGGCAGATTTTTACAGTCGAAACCGCAGATGGGAATTCAGTTAAAATAGATTAGGTTTTGCGAAAAGTAGAAATAGGACTTTCAGGTCATAAATTTTCTACAAATTTGTTACCTATGAAATTAGCTGAATTCGATGTTGTGTTAGGAATGGATTGGTTAATAGCCAACCATGCTCGAATTCTATGTGATAAAAATTCTATAGAAATTCAGGCACCTACTGGAGAAGTAATCATGATTACAGGAGATAAACCGCGTAAACCCATGAAGTTCATATCAGTAATGAAAGTTGCTAGTTATGAATGAAAGCAAGGAATAGTATATATGATTTCAGTAATCATTAATACTAAGAACAAAGAACTTAAGGAGATCCCTGTAGTCTCAGAATACCCAGATGTGTTCCCAGAAGAGTTACCAGGATTACCTCCAAATAGGGAGGTAGAATTTAGGATTCATCTAATTCCTGGAACTACACCGATAGCTAAGGCACCTTATCGGTTAGCTCCTACAGAAATGTTAGAACTGAAAACACAATTAGATGAATTACTAAGTAAAGGATTCATACAACCTAGCTCATCCCCTTGGGGAGCGCCAATATTGTTTGTAAAGAAAAAGGATGGTTCAATGAGAATGTGTATTGATTATAGAGAATTGAATAAAGTTACAATTAAGAATCGATACCCATTACCTAGGATTGATGATCTTTTCGATCAACTTCAAGGGGCTAGATATTTTTCTAAGATAGATTTACGCTATGGATATCATCAATTAAAGGTACAAGAAGAAGACATACCTAAAACTGCTTTCAGAACTAGGTATGGTCATTACGAGTTTACAGTCATGCCCTTTGGGTTAACGAATGCACCTGCAGCATTCATGGACATGATGAATAGGATCTGTAAACCGTATTTGGATAAATTTGTAATTGTCTTCATAGACGATATACTTATTTATTCCAAAAGTCAGGACGAACATTGTCAGCACTTGCATATACTCTTAACTTTGTTAAGAAAAGAAAAGTTGTACGCCAAATTCTCGAAGTGTGAATTTTGGCTACAAGAAGTGCAATTCTTAGGACACATGGTGAATCACGAAGGGATTCATGTAGATCCTGCAAAGATAGAGGCAATTACCAAATGGAAGGTTCCACAGTCAGCAATGGAAATTAGAAGTTTTATAGGTTTAGCTGGATATTATAGACGGTTTATTAAGGATTTTTCCAAGATAGTTTTACCATTAACTAAGCTAACCTGTAAAGCAGTTAAGTTTGAATGGAGACCTAAACAAGAAGAAGCCTTTAGGATCTTGAAACAGAAATTAACCAATACTCCAATCCTAGCTTTACCAGAAGGGACTGAAGATTTTGAAGTTTATTGTGATGCTTCAAAACTAGGATTAGGATGTGTGCTAATGCAACGCAAGAAAGTAATTGCTTATGCTTCAAGGCAATTGAAAAAGCACGAAGAAAATTATACGACTCATGACTTAGAGTTAGGAGCCGTAATTTTTGCTCTTAAGATTTGGAGACATTATCTTTACGGAAGTAAATTTACTGTCTATACAGACCACAAAAGTTTAAAATATATTTTTGGGCAAAAAGAGCTAAACATGAGACAAAGAAGATGGATGGAAATCCTAAGTGATTACGACTGCGATATTCAGTATCACGAAGGAAAGGCAAATGTAGTTGCAGATGCCTTAAGTCGTAAGTATCATGAAAAACAACGATGAGTTCGTGCTCTCAGGTTAAATCTACAATTAGATTTAATGGAACAAATAAAGAATGATCAGGAAACAACAATTAATGAAGATGCTGAAGGAATGAAAGGAAGAATAAAAGAGTTAGAGCAAGGAGCTGATGGAATTTGGAGATTCCACAAAAGCAGAATTTGGGTACCAAAGCAGGGAGAATTAAGAAATAAGATCCTAGAGGAAGCTCATAAATCTAGGTATACCATACACCCTGGAAACAATAAAATGTACCAAGATTTAAGAAAAAATTTCTGGTGGATAGGCATGAAGAAGGATATAGCTAGATATGTTTCTAAGTGTCTTACTTGTTCACAAGTTAAGGCAGAACATCAGAAACCTTCAGGTCTACTACAACAACTGGAAATGCCTATATGGAAATGGGAACTCATAACAATGGATTTTGTTACTAAGTTACCCAAAACCAAAAAAGGTAATGATGCGATTTGGGTAATTGTGGATCGATTAACCAAATCTGCTCACTTTCTACCTATGAAAGAAACCTTTAGCATGGAAAGATTGGCAAAGTTGTATGTAGATGAAGTCGTATCTCTACATGGAGTTCCACTCTCCATTGTATCAGATAGAGATAGTCGTTTCACTTCTCATTTCTGGAAAGGTTTCCAAGAAGCAATGGGAACTCGACTAAACCTAAGTACTGCATATCATCCACAAACGGGCGAACAAAGTGAAAGGACGATCCAAACTCTAGAAGACATGCTCCGAGTATGTGTGATAGATTTTGGTGGAAATTGGGATGATCACTTACCTTTGATCGAATTCTCCTATAATAATAGTTATCATTCAAGTATTGAAACTGCCCCATTTGAAGCACTGTATGGAAGAAAGTGCAGAACTCCAGTTTGTTGGGCAGAAATAGGAGAAAGTCAATTGTCAGGTCCTGAAATAGTGCAAGAGACGACCGACAAGATTACTCAAATCAAGGAAAGGCTGAAGACGGCTCGAGATCGCCATAAGAGTTATGCAGACAATAGATGCAAGCCGTTAGAATTCCAAGTTGGAGACAGAGTACTGTTGAAAGTTTCTCCTTGGAAAGGAGTGGTTAGATTTGGTAAGAAAGGAAAGCTAAGTCCAAGATACATAGGACCATTTCCAGTGATCCAACGTATAGGACCAGTTGCTTATCGTTTACAACTACCAGGAGAGTTAGCTGGAGTTCATGATGTATTTCATGTATCCAATCTCAAGAAATGTCTATCAGACGAATCTTTGGTAGTACCTCTCCAAGATATAGAGGTAAATGAAAAATTAAAATTTATAGAGAAACCTCTTCAGATAGAAGACAGGAAAGTGAAATTTCTCAAGCACAAACGACTAGTGCTAGTAAAAGTAAAGTGGGATTCAAGGAGAGGACCTGAATACACTTACGAGCTGGAATCCGAAATGAAGCGAAAGTATCCTCAATTATTCAAGTAAATCTCGAGGACGAGATTTTTATTAAGGTGGGGAGAATGTAACAACTCTCATCAAAAGTCATATTTATTAATATAATTTGTCCAATAGGAAACCCTAGTTGAGACACCCAAGTGATTCTGTACAAACCCTAAAATTTTCAGAACAATCAGAATCAGGATCAGGGCCCCTAAAACTCAGGGGGGGGGGGGTAAACCCTAGTTACGATTATCTAAAAATCTCGTTGTCAAAAATCAAATTTACAAAACAGTTAAGTCAGCAAGGCTAGTCCCAGACGTGGCTACTCTATAAGTGATTTCGTGTCCCTTACGGACCGTAAGGGTTGAGTCTTACGGTCCGTAAGCTAGACAAAATTCGTGTATAAATAGCAGGGTTTGGCAATTGAATTCAGGAGTTAAAACGACGTAAATTCTCGCTACATGCACTGAGTTACGATCAGAATACTACAAAAACACACACGATTCACTAATTGCTGCCGCAAAACAGGGTAATAACTCTATCGCTGTTACGATTCATTGTCTGATCGATCAATATATCCAATGGATGTTTATGTGCTGCCCACATTAGGGTTATGCTTTGTCATTCGTCATTAATTCGATGGATGTTTAAGTATCGCACTTTGTCATTCGTTGTGAGGGTTTGATCTCGTGAGTTATCGTAAATGCTGTATTGATTACTAACCCATTTTTGTGTGCATTGTTATTTAAATTAGGTTAACAAGGCTAATCCGTAGACTACACTCTGTCCGTGTTAAATCTGCAATGTGAGTCATTCTCCTTTTATCAAATTACTTTACAAAACCCTATTTATTTCAAAGTTATAATTACAGGGATTAAGTCTAGTTATCTGAAATTACTGCCAGTATGTGGGGGGATGTGCACATAGCTACTAATTATTTATCACTTGTGGGTGAAAGGACCCAGCAAGTGATATGTCCACAGTCACAAGTCCGGTCAAGTGACAACTGGGACAGTTAATTCAAAAGATAGAAACATTGTAATCGCTCTTAATACTGTAAATTATAACAAACATGTCGTTTTAGTAAAATGAATGATTCACTCAATATTTCCCGCTGACAAAACCTTTTTCAAACATGTTTCAGGTGATCTGTTGTGATTGAGGAAAGGTGTTGTGGAGCACTGCAAGCTTAAGAAAGTGGCTCATTATAAAATAAAGTAATATGTTTTGTAAAATAAATATTTCTCCGTGAAATCATAGTATTGTAAATTACCGGGGTTTTATCCCGAATTGTGAAATAAAATAATCGGGAAAATTTTAGCTTTAAAAAGATCCTGATGATAAACTTCCGCTGTTAAACTCAATTAAATAAATACCACGGGATTTCTGTCCCGCGGCTCCTGAAACGGGTCAAACCGGGTCGGGGGCCGTGACACATATCGATTCTTGTTCGATTTCAAGCTTTAAATCATTTTCTAGAGGGTTATACGCGCACTGATGCGTAAATATAACCAGTTTAATGCAACAAACACTCTGGAATAGTGAAATAGGCTTAACATACCTTAAATAACCTTCACATAACTTAGAAATAATTTTTGGATGGTTTGGTGTGTTGAAATCAAGTTTGTTCGATCGTAGGGACTAATTGTGTCAAACTGTGAAACTATACCGATTTGTATGGTAACGAACATTCCGGAACTTGATCATAAGTTAAATATGCCCTAAATATCCTTTATATAGCTTATAAATAGGCTTTGAGGTGTTTGGTGCGCAAAAATAAACTTTCTTGATCAATAGGGACTAAAAGCGTCAAAAAGTTCATAAGTTTGCATTTTCGCGCATATCTTATGTTCTGAATATATCCGGACATCCAAAAATTTATGTAATCAATAAAATATTATGTTTTAGTGATTGGCTTGATAAAATTTCATTCGTCGCTTAATTTGGATCGTTTTTGCGTTCGTTACGACTTCCGTCGTAATTAACCGAACAACACAACCGTACGGCCAAACGAACCGACATCCGAAATATTTTTGAGCATGTTTTGAGTTCCCTATACTTTAACATCATTTTAGAGCCTTGAAATGAGGTTAACGGGGCTTAAACGTGTCAAAAACACCTCAAAATGCAAGATTCTGAAGTTCAGGGACCAAAACTGCAATTCTGTAATAGATGGCTAGGCGGCCCGCGTAAGCTATGTGTAAACCTTACGCGGCCCGTGTGAGAGGCCCATTTCAGCAGAATGTTGCTTACAGCCTGTTTCCATCTGTTCTACCTGATTTTACCTCTTGTAAATGGTATTTTGGATACCATGGGCTCATTCTAGGGGTGCCCAAGGTTTCACAAAACAAGGGGCACACATGTACAGTTGAGATTCAAGCTCAGTTTACGAGAAACGATCCTAACGGTGGTCCATTTCCTATAAATACCCACCATAGTTCTTGCAATCCTCACTCAAATCTGATCTAAAATGCTCTAAGTTGAGGCCTTTGCTTCATACCTGAGCTACTTGGATCAAGGTTTGCTTGCGGGGACCCTTTGTAAGTATTCCTTCGTTCTTTTATCACTTTTCGAGTCTGAAAGTCAAACTGTGTTTGACTTTCTACATTGACCAGTTTATGGTCAACGCGAAGTTCGTTTGAACTTCATAACGTGAGCGTAATCACGATGGTTATAGTCCCTAGTGACTATACCTACTGATTACCACGTTATCTAGGTGTAGTGACGAGTCGTAGTTTCGGCCAAAATGCGTATTCTTGCGTATTTTGTAACCAAACTACTTTTAGGTATCAAAACCGTTTGTTTTGATACCAAACCTGTTTTCTAACTTAACTAAACATGTTTTAGCATGTTTAGCTCGTCACTTTAGGTTTAGTGCTTATGTAGATTCTAACTTAACTAAACATATTTTAGCATGTTTAGCTCGTCACTTTAGGTTTAGTGCTTATGTAGAGTCGTAAGTCAAGCGGTCTAAACAATCGCTTAGACTTTCGAACTAGACCCGTTTGGTCGATCATTAGGATCCGACCAAACATGTTTAGTGACCATAGTTGTATAGGGAATAACCTTCCGAGGTTATACCTTATGGTCACTTCGTTTAAGTAGTTGTATGATAGGTAGTTTATATGCCTTAGGAAAATGACCAAAATGCCCTTTTTATGCATAATTGATATTTAAGCATATGTAACCCAAACTTTTGTCACTTAACTGATTATTAAACATGTTTAGGCATATAATACTTGTCATAGGACTAGTTAGGCGGTCCGAACACGTTTTGCGCGAATGACGCGTTAAAGTAGCATAAGCTACCTAAACGGGTCATAATGGGTCGTAAGCACTTAGGTTAGGTTTCCTTTTAGTATGTAGGCCTTGTTAAATCATATCATATGAGATCCCACACTCATTTAGTTTACAAGACCTCATCCTATCCGATCTTCCGATTTAGGCCCGGTTTATTTATGAAGTTACCTATATTAGGTGTCGTTCGATTTCTGTACTCCCTCTAGCTTGCTTGGTAGTTTTTCAAGACTTCTAAGCACCCTCAAGTGAGTACATAGTCCCCTCTTTTACTTTTTCCAAATGTTTTGGGGTGAAATATGTGTACCTATTTGTTATGTTCTTGTTTTCAAAAGTGTAATTGATTATACATATTAGTACTTATCTTTTTACAAACTGAATGATTATTTATGGTTTAAACACTAATTTTTCCAAAGATTATAAAATTAAATTGTTGGATAGTCCTTATTTTATGTTCACCAGACCGGTTGGTAGTATGATATAGCGCTATAGGATTTGACACCCCATTCCTGTTGTCATGGAATGTCTGAAACCAATTTGTTTCTCCATCCAAATAGGGATTGCCTTTGTGGTATCCCTATAGTCTCAAAGGTGTATTTTGATGCACTAGGTCTGAATGAATTCTTAAATCACATTATTTTTGTATATTTTGATATGCTCTCATATGTGATATTGTACAAAACCAACATATATTTTTGTTAATAACCAAAACATAGTTTAATATGTTATTTACAAAACCAAAACATAGTTTAATATGTTATTTATAAATCCAAAGTATACTTTTAATATACTACTGATAATTATTATTTTTAACAACTAAAGTATATTTAATATACTATTTGTTTTACAATTGGGTTTTGGGTTAGTGTTTAGATAATGGGACGGGTGTAATATGATGAAAACATGGTAGATACGCCGCTGGTACTTCTTATATATAAGTGTTTTCATCACATTACATATCGTAGCGTTATTTAGTACACTTGGGTTAACGACATTGGAACTGAAATATATTTTAATATATTACTTATTCGACTTTCTTAAAACCAAAGTATATTTTTATATATGCTATAAACCTTTTTATCAAAATATTGTTTTTCAAACAATATATTTTATACAAACTCATTTTACTTAGTTATTTAATAACCTATGTATTATTATTTTATATCATCTGATTTCTTATAAATTTTAGTATGATTTATAAAAGAAAACCTTTTTCAAGGATCAAGACTACTTTTCTTAAACAACTTTTTCTAAACTTATAAGTCATGAATCCTAAATCAATAAAACCTATGTATCTCATAGGCATTTTTATGCTGACGTACCTATTTTTACACATGTTTCAGGTGCTGCTTTATGATGATTGTTGATACATGCTACACTTAGGGTGGACTCGTGCCTTAGCAACTTTAAAACTTGAAAGATAATAGTTGTATTTATCTGATTTGTAATAAAACAATGAGTTCATTAATTCAATAAAACGAAATTATTTATTCCATGGTTGTGAAACAATGATTTTGTTACAACACTCCCCGACGTTTCCGCCACGTTTTGTTGTTTTACGTGGTCGGGGGGTGACATCATTAAGAAAGTTTCGATTTTGATGTTGTTTGACCCTTTTTTTCTTTCAAGCATATCATCGAACAGTTGTTGAGAAGTCTAGTCAAGAGTTGAAGAAGATACGTGCTGATGTGGAAAAATTACCCGATCTACATATTGAACTTGATGGCTTGAAACAAGAACACCAGAAATTACGGTTAGTAAATGGCATTGTGGTTTCTACTTTTTTATATTTACAGGTTGAAATTTTTATCCATTTACTTGTGAATGTAGCGATTATGCACTAATAAAGGACTAAAAATGATAAGCAGAAATCAGTTTGTAGACCCATTAATTGCTACTGGTTCTGGGCCCCTAGGCATGTATGTAAATTTTGAGCAAAACATGATGTTAAGATGGTGTCATCAAGCACTAAGATGGAACCCTAATTTCCCCACGTTTACCACCGATCTTCCCAAATCACCTAAGCACCTTTCCTCTCAATCCTTACTCATCCTCCAGCCACCAACTCTGCAATTTCAATATTTACTTTCTTTATCCCCCATCAACATACTCACTTCATATTCTAGGTTTTCTGCGAGAGAATGAAGCGACATAAGGTAACGGTAACGGTGGATATATTCGATTTGGATCTGTACTCGAGGAGGTTCTTCGTTTTCTCTCTTTTAGTTCTATTCTTTCTTTCTTTCTTTTTTCTTAAATGATCCTCTAAATTATGCTCTCTGTCTCTCTCTTTCTATAGAGAATGTGCAGATTTTGTGTGTGTGTGTGTGTGTGCACGAGGATGATACATGAACAGAGGGTTTTGTGAGTGTGGGTGAGGAAGAGGGTGTCGTTGAGGCTGTGGTGTGGCCGGGATTCATCGCCGGCCGGAGTGCATTCTCCGGTGATCGGGGTTAGTGAAGAAAGGGGATAGTGCGGCTGATGTATTCTATTTAGGGTTTTTAAGGAGATAAGGTGAGGGTTGATTTGGAAGTTGTACCATGAAAAGGAAAGAGGAAAAAACGCATGAAGGTGAGTGATTCAGATGATAAGGTATTGAAATTGTTTTTGTTTTAAATTTGTTTGTGATTAATTTGATTTTGTATATGTATATTGTACAAGTTTGTTAACCTAATTGAATGCCATTGGTGTTTGTTATGAGATTTGAATTCTTACCCTATAAAAAACACTATTTTACGTATCTGAATACCACTAAACCAAGTGTCATTTAGTAAGTTATGAAGTAAATGGATTCTATGTTTTTTTTAAATCACCGAAATTTAAGGCGACTCGGGGCGGTAGCGTGATGAACGAGTATCACGCGTTGAAGTGCCATGGAACACCGCCGCCACTTCAAGTTCCACGCGTTATAAACAAAACGCGTTACACCCACAACGCGTTAAACTTTTGAAAAATCCGACCGTTTGATGTTTGACCGTTTGAAAAATCCGACCGTTTCAATCAATAAAAAAAAAATTATCCATTTTATCTATATATATATCTACATTTTAACCATTTTTCACACACCAAACTATATCTTTTAAACCATTTTAAACCCATTTCAAAAAATTTATATCTTTCTCAAATGGAATTCCCTACCGATTCGACGTTTCCGATGTCTAGCGACAACGATACCGAGTCGTCTTCCGACAACGAGACGCTAAAGTATTTTGTGTCGGTGTATAACGAGCTTGATGCCGAGTCGTCCCGCCCAAAGAAGAAGATGGTCGACCGTGATCGTATACGTGCCAAAGAAGTTTTGATGAACGATTATTTTGTGGAAAACCCGCTATACAATGCCGAAACGTTTAGAGATCGGTTTCGTTTACCCAAAGAATTATTTTTAAAGATTGTTGGAGACATCGAAGCAAGCGAAGAATGGTTTCAAGAAGGTTACGATGCGAGGGGCAAACCAAGTTTCACGACGATACAAAAATGCACGTCCGCCATTCGCCAACTAGCGACAGGTAACCCACCCGATCAATATGATGAATACCTAGCTATGTCTGAAAGAACTTCACGTGAATGCTTGCAATTTTTTTGCAACGCGGTCATTAAGTTGTATAGTAACGAGTTTTTACGTAAACCGACGAGCCACGACATCTCACGTATTTACGCCACACACGAGGCTAGATGGCATTTTCCCGGGATGCTCGGTAGCATCGATTGTACACATATCGAGTGGAAAAATTGTCCAAGAGAGTTGCGAGGGGCGTATGTGAGGGGAGACATCAAAAAACCAAGCATCATACTAGAAGCGGTGGCGTCAAATGATTTATGGATTTGGCATTCGTATTTCGGTGTTCCAGGTTCAAACAACGACATCAATGTGTTGCACACGTCGTCGTTGTTCCAAAGCGTAACGGATGGTACCGCACCTTCCTCTCCTTTCTATGTTAACGGTCGACATTACAGACGAGGCTTTTATCTTGTGGATGGTATCTACCCGTCTTGGTCTGTTTTTGTGAAAGCTCCCTCATTTCCTGTCGAGGCTAAAGAAAAGGCGTTCAAAAAATTGCAAGAATCGGCAAGAAAAGATGTTGAGAGGGCATTTGGTGTTTTAAATGGTAGATGGGGTATACTACACCGACCGGTTCGTGCGATGACCAAGAAATCAATTCATAGCATAGTGTATGCATGTATCATGTTGCACAATATGCTGATCAAACACGACGGGCGTGCAATATCCCCGGATTGGGTGCCGGATCCTCCTACGCAAGTTCAAGTTCCACAAGATATCCATTTACAATTGCGTAACGAAGAAACTCACTTTCGTTTGAGATTCGATTTAATCGAACTAGTAGGTTCTCTAGGCTTGGAGTTTCCGGATTCGGACGAGGAGTAGGTTTTTTTTTTTTTTTTTTTAAATTGTATGTTTCTAGTATGTTAAATTGAAGTAGTATGTTTTAAATTTAATGAAATATTTAATTTTAGTGTTTTATTTTTAATTTCTAATTTTAAAATGAAAATTAAAAATAAATGGGAGTGATAGAATTCCATCACTAGTGATTCCACCCCTCCTACATTTCTATCACTAGTGATGGAAATTTGGTTGATGACATGGCACGATCTTATTGGACAGTGTGAGTGATACTTTCTATCACTAGTGAACCACCCCTAGTCCCCTAATAATAAATAGGTATAGGAGATATTAAAACTCTTAAATGATTATTTTCAAGTAAGCATTACCAGTAATAAAGAAAAAACTTGATGCCATTTTCTATCTTTGCTCTAATTGAAATGATGTTTTAAGAATAATGAATAAAAGTACGCAGATCCAGGGGCGGAACCACAATGTTAGGAGCCGTAACACGGGCTACGGCTCAACCCCTTATTCGTAGTGTTTTTTTTCCGGTTTTATACAAAGGATACCTCTAAAAAATACGAGGATACTCCTAACAAAAAAAAATAGGATACTTGATATTACTAAAATCTCATTTTTTATAAGCCCAAACATTTTACAACTCGAAAACTTGTATAATAATCAAGCCCGAATGATAAAATAAGCCCGAATTAACAATAATAGAATTGTAAGAAGGCCCTAAACAAAATTGATAAAGTTATCCTAAGACCCAAAACAATATTATAATTGAAGTTAGCCCTAAATAAGTGATCTTGCTCGTTTTATGGTGGAAACCGGAACACATAGTTCTTGTCCTTTGTTTTATCGGGTAGTAAAGCTAGCTTTGGTTTTACCGGTTGCAACCGCAACCGTTGAAAGATGTTTTCTTTTTTCTAAATTGAAGCTTGTTAAGACGGATTTACGCAATCGAATGGGCCCGGAATATTTGAACAATCTTATGGTTTGTGCAGTTGAAAAAGAAACTTTTGATAAAGCAAAATACGACGATATGATGGAACGATTTCAAGCTATGAAAAAAAAAAGAGGACAAATCTATTAGGTATTTGTTCTACTTTATTGATTATCATTTTTTTATTGTTTGATTGCACGATAAAAAAGAATTTGGGATACCCCTAAATTAGTGGGTTAGCTCCGCCACTGCGCAGATCCCAACGATGCTTTTGGTGGTGGTTCTTCCGGCTTACGCATCTTCTTTTCCTACCGGATCTTCGTTTCAGTTAATTTTACTCTTCTTTTCTTCGATATTGCCTCCGTTCTCTTCTCCTCTCACCCTGCGCATTTCTCTGTTAACGCTGTAAGTTTCTCTGTTACGAGTATTCTTACTTTTTTATGTGTTATTGTTGTCGTAGTTTACAATTTGATTGATATTCTGCTGTTTGATTGATTATATGCGATTCGACTGGCGTATAATATTAGTTTTGTAGAAGAGTTAACTGCCATTTCAGTCCCTGTGGTTTGGGCACTTTGGCCATTTCCGTCCAAATTTCAAAAATGCGCCATTTCAGTCCCTGACGTA
This sequence comes from Helianthus tuberosus, assembly GCA_030545235.1. Lineage (NCBI taxonomy): Eukaryota > Viridiplantae > Streptophyta > Magnoliopsida > Asterales > Asteraceae > Helianthus > Helianthus tuberosus. The sequence goes on from CM060441.1 coordinate 33,379,332, forward strand.
TTGGAAAGGTGCCATTTCAGTCCAAATTCTCATAACCCAGTTAAAGTCAGTTAGGTGAGTGTATTTAATGAAGGGTATTTTAGTCCTTTTATAATTATTTTGTTTTCCCTTTATCTTTTTAATAACTAAACCCCCCTCCCCTGTATAAAACCCACCCTTTTCCCTCCATTCTCATAACGAACCCTAAATCCCAAATTCACCCATCGATTAACCCCTTTCCCTCAACAATCTGTGCACAATCAACGATCAACAACAATGGATCATGAAGACGACAATGATCCAAACTGGAGGGTTCGAGGTGTTTACTCAAATTTCGACCCTGAAATCGCATATGGTATGTTTACATTCGTCACTTTTTGGTTTTTAAATGATTGTTTTTCTTCATCATGTATAAATTAGGACTAATGTCGGTTGTATAATCGTTTCAGAACACCGACCTGATATGTTCACATTGCAAGTTCACCATTCAGGTGAACTCACTCTGTTCCCAGATATAACATATGAGGGGGGGATAATTGAATATGTTGATAAGGTGAATGCGGACTATTTCTCGCGAGTAATCATCGATGACATGATGCTGGAACTTGGTTATATGGAAGAGGACAAAGATCTTTTAAAATACTATTTTAGGATTCCAGGTGAAGATATGGATTTTGGGTTAAGGCCAATAGCTACAGATGCTGATATTCTTAGGTTGATTAAAGAGACAACAGAGAATAAGGTTATAGAGTTATATGTTGAAAAGGTTCAAAGAGTGGATTTAGGAGAGTTGACACAGGAACCATTAAATGTGGTCTTTCCTGAACAACATCAACAGCCTCAAAATGATCCTGATTTAGGAGATCTAACACAGGAACCAGGTTGTGGTGGTGATCAAAATCCAGTAGGTGGTGATGAACCAGGAGGTGGTGATGGTAGTCCAGGAGGTGGTGGTGATAGTGAGGGCAGTGGTGATGATAATGAGGGCAGTGGTGATGATAATGAGGGCAGTGGTTATGATAGTGAGGGCAGTGGTGATGATAATGAGGGCAGTGGTGATGGTAGCAGTGGTAAGGTCCAGTCTGAGGGAAGTGATTCTGAAGACCCTGAGTTTATTCCTGATGATGAGGTTAGTGAAGAGGATAGTGAGGGTATGAATGAACATGCAAGCAATAAGAAGGCAAATGCCACCAAAAGTGAAGCTTACAAGAAGGTGCAGACAGAGGAGGATGCAGATGATCCTGAGGTCATTGTTGATAAGGATAACTTAGTCATAGACTATGATGATGACATGGATGAATTTAGGGCTGCTGTGGACTTTGACATTAGTGAAGATGAGAACATACAAGAAGACCATTTAAATGAGGATGATTTGGTAGATGTTCAAGTAGATATAGATAACTTTGATAGTCTGAGTGACCCGGATGATGAAACAAAACTGCAGAGGGCTGTTAGGAGGATTAGGAGAAGCAAGAGGAAAAAGAAACCAACAGATGGTTGTCCCTTTTATGTAGGTCAACAGTTTTATGATAGGCAATCAATCAAAGATCTTGTGAAATGGTATGCAGTGGAATCTAAAAGGCAATTGTACATACTTAGGAATGATAAAAGAAGGTTCCGGGTTGTGTGCATGGGAAAGAATCCAAAGTTGAGCAGTAATGAAGGTGGTTGTGTGCATGAGGGCAGTTCTGGAAATTCACATGATACACCTTTGAATGCAAACCCAAAAGTGGTTGGGGACCATAATGCAAACACAAATAACAATGGTGGGGCCCAGCAGTCTTGTTCTTCAAAAGAGCCTGAAAAGAAGCCAAAACGTCCAAGGAAAAAGATTCCTCCTCCCACATGCTCTTGGGTTTTGCACATCTCAAATCACTTCAAGAGCCGAGACACATGGGTGGTGAAGACTCTTATCAATGAACATGACTGCTTGCATACCAGGGATGTGGGCTTATGCAATATCTCTTTTTTGACCCAGGAAGTGGAACCCATAATTTTGGTTAACCCTACCATTCCACTGGCTGCTCTTCAAGATCAACTCCAGAAGAAACTTCAGGTACAGATTACAATTAACCAAATTTCTAGAGCTAAGCATTTTGCAATGGAGAAGGTTCAAGGGGATTACAAAACTCAGTTTGGGTTACTTAGGGAATATGCTGAACAGTTAATGAAATCTAATCCAGGAACAACTGTTACCATAGATGTTGAACCATCTAGTTGTAAGGCCAAAAGTTCAACAAGGCAGTTTAGGAGGATTTATATTTGTTATGGTGCATTTAAGAAGGGTTTTAAGGTAATTGGTAGAGACATTTTAGGCTTGGACGGATGCTTTATGAAGGGGCCCTACCCTGGCCAAATTTTAACAGCAGTGGGTGTTGATGGAAACAACGGGATTTATCCTGTTGCTTTTGCTGTGGTTGAGTCTGAAACTACAAAGACCTGGACCTGGTTTTTAGAACAACTTGCTGTAGATCTAGAGCTGCCAAGAAATGCCAACTTCACCTTCATAAGCGACAGACAAAAGGTGCCATTGTGTTATGTATAACTTGTTTAAATGTATGCCTTAGTTGTTCAACTGTGTTATGTATAAGTTGTTTAAACTGTACAGGGAATACTACCTGCTGTTAGCAAGGTCTTTCCACTGGCAGAGCATAGATACTGTATTCGGCATATACATGAAAATATGAAGGCTAATGCTAACTGGAGGGATGATAAGATCAAGGGTCTATTCTGGAATGCTGCTTCTGCAACAACAGTTCCTTGGTTTGATCATGCAATGGAAGATATCAAGATGGTAGATAAGAAGCTGCATGACTGGTTGACACAGATCCCAGTGAAACATTGGACCCGGTGTCAGTTTAGTGGTAAGGCTTAAGAATGTCATATATGTTAAGCCATTTACAAAATTGTTTGTGGTTGCATAATAACTTATAGGTTTCCATTAAACAGGCAGGCCAAAGTGTGACATTCTTCTAAACAACATTTGTGAAGTCTTCAATAGGCAGTTGATACATGCTAGGGATAAACCAATCATTACCAGTCTAGAGTGCATCAGGGAATACCTAATGAAGAGGAATGCTGTTGTACACAAGCTGATTGCAAAGAGCAAAGGTCCTCTAACCCCCTATGCAACTGAAGTCCTAGACAAGATCAAACAAGAAGCTGCTGAGTACACTGTTATCTTTAACTGTATCTCCAAGTATCAAGTTAATGGGCCAAGAGACAACAAAGTAGTGAACTTGGTGGAGAAAAGTTGTAGCTGCAGAAGATGGGACTTGACTAGCATCCCTTGCAAGCATGCAGTTGCTTGTATATGGAACTTGGCCCTACATGGCAATGATGATGGTGTATTGGAGAAGTGGGTTGATAAATCATACTGGATGCAGACTTGGAAAGATGTGTATTCCCATGTAATTGATCCAGTAGATGGTCAAGACTTATGGACACCTTCCACATGCCCTACTAAGCTGCTTCCACCAAAGCACCACAAGCAAATAGGCAGGCCAAAAAAGAAAAGGAAGAAATCTGCTGTGGAAATCAGTGAGTTGACTCAACAGATGGAATCCAGTGGCAAGATGTCAAGAAAGGGTGAAACCGTGGAATGCAGCATGTGTAAAAGGAGGGGCCATAACAGGAGGAGTTGCAAGGGGACTGATGTTGAATAGGCATTGCTGGTGTTCAGAAGTTTGGTAGAAACATGTCCTGGTTATGTTGGTTGAAATTGTCTTTTGAATGTACACTGTTATGTAATTTGTCCAGGAACATGTCATGTCTTTTGCTTATGTCTGTTGGTACACTACCTAATCTGTGTTTGGAACATGTCTTATGGGGTTATGTTTTATGTCCAGGTTATGTCTTTCTGTTATGAATTATGGTGCTATGTTTATTTATTATGTCCAGGTCTTGGGTAATGGTTATGTCCAGGTCTTATGTAATTGTCCAGGTGTTATGGTTATGTTTTATGTCCAAGGTTTTACCATAATGGTGATGTGTTTTGGTACATAAAGCATATTACATTGAATCGGACGCAACAATATTGCCTCGGACAATATTCATAACCATAAGGTAACACCAGTTGATTGCATTGCCTCGGACAATATTCGGCAAGTGCATAACCATAACAAAAAGCATATTACATTGAATCGGACGCAACAATATTCGGCAAATGCATAACCATAACAAAAAGCATATTACAATGTATCGGACAATATTCGCCAACTGCTATTACATTAACGTCATAATATGTACATAATTTATACCACTGCTTTAACATTAAACATTTCAGTGAAAAGCAACATATGAGATGAAAAAAACCCAGCTAAACATTAACATCATCTTCAATCTCGTGTACTTCACTACCATTCCTAAAGCATGTTCTTGAAGTTGCCTAATTTCAGATGTCATCCTCAAAGCTTGTTCTTCATGGTCCCTAACTTGATAAGCCAAACCCGCAAAATGTCGAAATACTTCAACAGCCCTTTCACACGATGGACCCTCTGCCCAATCCACAAACCCGCAACCCCTATGTCGAGTAATGCAGCAGAAAAACTTCCTTCCAGGGTTTGCAGGGGTCCACGATGTCTTCACAGTTGTTGGAGACCCACAATTGTGGCATACGACCATTGTTTGAGGGGATGGATTGTTCAATTTTGGGGAAGAAATGGGGAAATTAGGGTTAGTGTTCTAAACATGTTGCAGGTGGGGGTTTTATACAGGGGAGGAGGGTTTAGTTATTAAAAAGATAAAGGGAAAACAAAATAATTATAAAAGGACTAAAATACCCTTCATTAAATACACTCACCTAACTGACTTTAACTGGGTTATGAGAATTTGGACTGAAATGGCACCTTTCCAATACGTCAGGGACTGAAATGGCGCATTTTTGAAATTTGGACGGAAATGGCCAAAGTGACTAAACCACAGGGACTGAAATGGCAGTTAACTCTTTGTAGAATTAAGGCTCAATTTGTAAGTTAAAGTTATTTTATTGCATAATAAATAATAGCTAGGTTTTTTGTAATGATATTTAATTTTGTAGCCTTTTGTTGCATATTAGTATCAGTTTTGTATGATTAGCATTCACATTCAATCCATCAAATTATGTGAGGAGGAGTTTTTATATTATAAAGGGTATAAAAAGTGGTTGTGAGTAGAGGAGAGAGAAAATGTTACTGTTCATCTGTATATTTGGGGGGACACTGTTCACCCGTTATAATTTTTTAATATATTTTGAAAGTGGTTGTGAGTGAAAGTGAGAGAAAAATGTAATGATAATATTATTTAATTGAAAGGAAAGAGAAAAATTATTTGTTTTTAGTGAGAATATATTGATATAGGAGTTGTTTTTTAGTGGAATGTATGTATAATTTGATGGATTGAATGTGAATGCTTAACACCTTAAGTCTCTCTCCAGGAAACTTCGGTTGACATAATTTGTAGTTGCTTGTGGCGAATTTAGTTTCAGTTTTGTGTGATTAAGACTCGATTGTTCTAGGAAACATAATTCAATTTTAGTTTAGGTTTTATATCAATGGAATTAACATGTTGTAGCAATCTTAGAATGATCTGTTTCTTTCTGTATGTTGTGCCTATTATAGAATATTTAATTAATAATTAATTACTATTGTTTCTTTTTTCAGTTTTTATTTACTTTTATTTTTTAGGATTCATTATCCTATATCGCAGCCTAAGAATAACGAGAGTATGAAAACACACCTTGGAAGATGCTATGATCTGCACAACTCGTCTTCATTTTCTCCCACAAAAAGTTGAAAATGTGAAACAAAAGATGATGTCAAGGCTAAATCAAAAGACAAACTTTTGATTCCTAAAATTGAAAAGTAGTTTGCCTACTTTCAACTTCAGAATGATAACAGTTTTTTTAAGCATGATAACAGTTTTTTTAAGCCTCTGATACTTTTATCTACAACCAAAACTAGGGAATTTTATGTTGGTTATTTTTTATGGCATGTTGACTTTATATTACTTTGATGGATATTTTTATTCCTATTTAAAGTATTTGGTTAACTTTGCCTTATCATATATTATCAAGAAATATGAATGAGAAGTGTACTTCATTTAAACCGGCTCGTTCATATGTTACGACTATCTATTCCTTACCCTAATCATATACTTTATGGTTAATGAATCGTCGGGTATTTTTGTTTCCCGTATTGCTTGAGTTAGGTTATTTTTTATCAATTAGGCTATTACCAAAACGGAGCCGAAGCCGAAACAGTGTGCCCAAAAATCAGTTACTGTATCCAACTTCAGGCCACCTGAAACCTTAGTAAACCAAATATAGAGAGGAGGCTTGGCCGCTTGGTGGATATAAAAACATTAAGCAATAAGCACCTAAAAGCAAAGAAGCGAGCTATTAAATATTGGAGAAACAAAGAGATCAAAAAAAAAAAGGGAGAAGTTAATTAATCAATGTTCTTTGAAGTATTTCCAGCTTCACATTCGTTTTTTATATATAGTTTAAACTGTTGATTAAAATGCAGTTTAGGTTTTTTTTTTAAATCTTGTCAGCCAAGCATGGGTAGTAACCGGTAAAAAATTCCGGATAGAAAACCGATTGCGCAGAAGGATAACATTAATCCATTAATCCCATTTACTACTAATCAATTACTGATTATATTAAATAAATTAAAATATTAAGGATGATCATATAATATAGATAACTCATATCTAATCTCTTAACACCATATCATTCCTAAAAAATCTATTTTAATACTTTACATTATTAATATTATTATTTAAAATATAGTTTATCTAATAATGTAAATCCATAAAAGATTAGTATAAATAAAATCGTTTAATAAGATATATCCTTATCCACCTTATTATTTATTCTCCCAAAGATGAGTATGGAAATGTTACAAGTAAGACAAAAAATGTGGTGTATAAGGAGATTTTTATTGAAATTTGAATTACATTTTGTACTTTTTAAACTATCCTATATATTTTTAACTATATTTTGTTAATATAGAATAAAATTTCTTTCTTCTTTTTATTAATTCCAAACAAAATTAAACTACTCTCTTTTGTTCAACCGCGTGTACACGCGGGTTTTAACCTATAATAATAATAATAAACGAATTGAAATGAATAGTAATTTTAATATTATAATAATATATAGTTTTTTTTAATACTAAAATCACTATTCATTTCAATTCATTTATTAATATATAGAGTAATAATAATAATAATAGTTATTTTCTTTACTTTTTAACTTTAATCCTTTTTTAATATTAGGATTTGGGATAAGCTTGGTGTCAACCAGTATCGAACCAGTATTGGTATCAAAAATACCAGTACGGTCATGTTCGGTATCAGTACATAAATGTAAAAACCGGCACTAATACATAAAACGGCAAAAGTTGGTGCCTAATTCATATTGGAAATCTTTTGGTTCGGAAAATTCAGTGCGGCTACCCGGTACCATTTGCTCATCCCTGATCACGGTTACCGTACGAACAACGGTATCGTACAACTTTTTTTGTTGATTTTCTTCAACTTTTTATTTTTTCATTTTTAGTTTCAGGGGTAGGGATGAGCTCGGTGCCAACCGATACAAAAGCCGTACTGATACCGAAAATACCGGTTACGGTACCAGTATATGAAGGTAACAAAACGGTAGTGAACCGGTACCAGGAACGCCAAAATTCGGTACCGAATTGGTACTTATAATCTTTCAGTTCGGCAAATTTGGTACCGATACCTAGAACAATTTGCTCATCTCTGATCACGGGTTTCATACGAACAACATCATTACCATACAACTTTTTTGGTTGATTTTCTTTCGGTTATCTTTTAGTGTTTTTTTCTACATTTTCTTTTTATTCGCAGTTCTGTTCGCAACACATTCGTAGTAATTTCAAAACACATGTAAACACAGAGTAAATAACAAAAGAAATTCTTCATAACGCGACGAACTTATTTAAACCTAGTTTGATATTACACAAGAAATTGAAGTGGGGTACCTATTTCATCTAAAAACCTTTTTTATTAGGCTTCAAATTTTACATTTTACACTTTTTAAGATAAAAGTCTAAAAACCTTTTTTATTAGGCTTCAAATTTTACATTTTACACTTTTTAAGATAAAAGTCTTAAGAAACCAACCAATAATAGATATAATAGCTACCATAAAGAGACAATTGGAATTCTTTTCATCCTCTATAGATTTCAATTAGGGTCAACAAGTTAGGCAATTTACTTAGTACCATGCGTAGTGGTGTAAATTTTGGCGTTTTTCATCTCCAAACACGCCCACCCCCACCCCTACCCCTAGGCATTATTGGGTGTTATTGTTCAAAAAAAAAAAAACCCAGACGTTTTTTAAAAGGGGGGAGGGGGGGACTATTTGCACACTTGGTGTGTAGATAGTCAGCCCAAAAAGAGTTTTTTTGTCCTATATACACACCTTGCAGTGTCGAGCTGTGGCCAAAGCGTGACGTTTTGGTCCGGTTAATCAGACAAAGACTGACGGGTGTCTGAAGGGTCTTTTGACCAGACTAAAACGCCGAGTTTTGTCCGCGTTTTAGTCCTGTCAACCAGACACCCGGTCAGTCTTTTGTCTGGTTGACAAGACCAAAACGCGGCCAAAGCTCGGCGTTTTGATCCGGTCAACAGGCCCGTCAGACACCCGTCAGTCTTTTGTCTGGTTGACCAGACCAAAACGCCGCACTTTGGCCACAGCTCGACACTGTAGGGTGTGCATATAGGACAAAAAAGCCCTTTTGGGTGTGCCAACAGGACACCACCCTTTTTAAATCACGCTTTGTGCAATTTTGATGGGTCAATCACAATTAATCTTCCTTTTTTTGGTCAATAGTTTTTTTTGTTGGGTTTTTTATTTTTATTTAATTATCTACACCCTTTTAACATAATGTCCACATCCCCACTACACCCATTTAAGAAAAACGCCCAATAATGCCCCTTGCTGACTGTACTGCCACATGTCGGAAAAGGCACAAGGGTGGGGGCATTATTCACCCTTACCACTATGCATGGTCTTAACAAAGTATGTATATGGGTAGTGGCGTCTATAAGAATTCATGTATCGTGTTCGAGTTTAAAAAAATGTGTCCTTTGTTATTGTTATAATTTTTTAAAATCAAATTAGTAATGAGTTTAATAAACCCAATGCCAAGTGAGCTAAATTCTAAACCATAAAAAATGATTTGTAAGTAAGCTTACATTTGAATTGGTATGGGTTTACTATTGAAAAAAATAACATATATATATATATATAGGGTCAAGATTTAGAGAAAACGGTGAAAAGTGTGAGAACGCTTATGAATCGTCCGATCAAAACAATCCATGTACTAGATTGCGCGGTGGCGTTTTCGTAAATAACATCAATATTATTATGTGGGACGCGCTTCATTAAGGGTAAAAGGGTCTTTTACCCCTCATATTCAAAATGCCATCAAATGATAAAACGCCATACAAAAAAATAAAACGCCATTAAAAACAAAACGCCAAAAATTAGTAATAAAACGTGTTGAATATTACAGGAAGATGAAACAACGCAAATAACTGCATTTCAGTTATTAACATTTATTAGAAAAAATTATCTCCTAAATTACGCGCCAAAAACATAATTATATAAACAAAGGTAAAACATAGCTTCCATAATCACTTCAATCTATCCATTTTCTGCAAAAAAAAAAATCGTTAACCAAAAATGCCAACTTAAACAAAACGCCAAAAATGGCAACAATCGTTTTGTGGAGATACACTCTGGGAATCAGGCGATACGTCCTCCATTTTGACAACAGAAGGAGGGTGTATGTTAAGACGGTCAGGGCAATTCTGAAGATGGAAGAAGATATACAGAGGCAAATCTTATCCATTGGCATCACTCTAGACAACGAATGCCATGAAACGCATATGCTTATAAAAGCATTAACCAGCAAATTTGGACCAATCAAAGGAGATGTGAAGCCAGACCCTGTCATGACATCATGGCGTTTTGATGATGAAACAGACATGGTGACGGTTACATACGACAGCGGAGAGCAGGAAGTCTACTGGCTAGAGAACATCATGACAAAGCAGCGACTGGGTTTCATGGAAGAATTGCATAACGCCACTTGTACCAACACAGAAATAGACTCAAAGTTGGAGTTTAAGGATCTTCAGGAACAAGAAGCTGATAAAGGTGAATGTGATGACATGGATGAAGATCAAGATGAAGACTCCGAGGAGGAAGAAGATGACACAAGTGATGAATACTATTCGGATAAAGTACCTTTTGACGAAGGATTTTAATTTTTTTCCTTTTTTTTTCTTCTTCTATGTAATTTTCTTTTTTTAAAGATAATTAAATGATATATTTCTATCTTTATTAGCAAAACGCCAAAATAATACTAAAAATGGTTAACCATAACAAAACGCCAAAAATAACAAAAAATATTTTTTCCTGCTTAATATTTTATTTACTCCGTTATTGTATTTTGTCATGTTGGTCTGCATAAGACCATTTAAAAAAAAACGCCAAACTTAGAAGATGAGACGTCTATAACTTATAAAACTGATAAAAGCTGATCAACACAGTAAATACAAAAACAGTAACTGAAAAGACAGTTACTTTATTACTATCATTTATTACAATAAAAAGTCCCGCCTAAACTACGCGCCAAAAAACTCCTATAAGAGAGAGGTCTATACACAATGAAATTAATCACCCAGAAAAATACAAAAAAACGCCATATCCTCTAGAAACCACTCCCTTTAAAATGCCACAGATGGCAAAGGTTTCACTGAAATGGATCCTTTTTCTGAGGGGGTTAACTCAATAATATTTTGTTGAATGAGATGGACAGATATTCAAGAAAAAGAGACTGATGAGAGTGATATGCCATCATGTGAGCTTTGTTCTTGATGATTATAGGAATGGAAGAAAGGGTTCAACACAAGTATAAAATGCTATTTTGGACTTCATTATTACAAATAGCATCAAGCAAGAGTTGATTTTAATGATATGCCACCAAACAAGAATATCACACCAAAAAACAGGATGTCACTAAGCAGCTTCTTCTGAAAAAGACGGGGTTTATGAAGGAAAGTTGGCATCTAGCTAAATTATTCAAAAAAGGTTCAAAACGCCAAAAACAAATTCAAAAAGGAAGAGACTGATGACATTAAAGATTGGAAAGAAAATTTAGATTACCATTTTTAATTATTTTTGTTTTCATTTTATATTGTATTGATATCAAGTTATATGTTGTTTTGTTATCTAATTCTCTATAAATAAAATACATTATTATATAAAACGCTAAAAACTACAAACACCAAAACGCTAGTAGAATGAAAACTGGGTGAACAGCTGCTGGCAAAGCACTTTGTAAAAGGGTATTAAAACGCCAAAAAATTCAATAAACGCCAAAAAGAAAAATTGGACTTATTTTAATCTTATGCAAACATTAATTACTCGTAGTGAATTATTATACAAAACGCCAAAAAAATTAACCAGAAAACGATATAACGCCAAAAAATTATATATGTGACACAAAAACAATTAATTAAACGCCAAAAAGTTTAATAAATACAATTAACGCCAAAAAAAAACTTAGATGCCAGAAAATATTATACCGCGTTGTGAAAATAAAAGAAGAATGAAATGATAAAAAAGCCCATCCGCCCTTCTTAATGCCACGGGACACGTGTTGGGCCAGGATGCGTTCTCACCGTTCTCACACTTTTGAGCGTTTTCTCCTGATCCCGTTTTCTCTCTCTATATATATATATATAGAGAGAGAGAGAGAAACGGGATCAGGAGAAAACGCCCAAAAGTGTGAGAACGCATCATGGCCCAACACGTGTCACGCGACATAGAGAATGGCGGAGGGGCTTTTTTGTCCTTTCATATTCTTTTTTTAAACGTGTGTCACATCACCTTTCCATTTTTTGGCGTTAAACAAATACGCGGCGTTTTTATTGTTTTTAGATCAGGATCATAGTAAATATTTTGGCGTTTTAACTAAGTATGACTTTAATTGTTGTGCCAAGTAGGATGCAGGCCTATAAATGTTTATTTTTTTTCTATCAAGTGTTGTGCCATGTAGGATGCAGGCCTATAATGTAACAGGCAATTATGACGTTTTGAAAAGATAAACAAATTCAATTTTCCATGTAGTGGCTTTTAATATAATAAATGTTTGGCAATAATGTTACCGTCTCTTCATTTTACTGTTTTGCAATTATTATTTCGTTCAATTTCATCTGTCAATTAGTGTTGCTTTTTTCAGTAATACTTTGTTTGGCGTTTTTTGGCGTTTTATATAGAAACAATGTGCTTTGCTAGCATCCGTTCTCACAGTTTTCACACTATCAGGTGTTTTGCTGTTTGTAGTTTTTGACGTTTTATACTCAATTTTTTTATTAGTAGAGAATTAGATAATAAACAACAGAGAATTAGATAACAAACAATAGAAAATGAAAAAAATAAAAATTATAATCTAATTTCTTATCCAAATCTTCACTGTCATCAGCCTCTTCTACTTTAACCTTTTTGGTGTTTTGAACTTGTTTTGAATACCTTATGTAGATCCTTATTTTCCTACATAACGTCTGTCTTTAGAAGATGCTTATTTTTGTGGCATCCTTTATTGTGGTTTGAAATATACTTGTTTGGTGACATGTTGAAGATCAACGCCTGCTCGAATGTATTGATCTCTTCATGCCATCAATATATCCATCAAGAACAAAGTGACATGATGACATATTAGTGTCATCAGTCTCTTTTTTATGAATATTTGTTCATCTCATTCAGAAAAAGCTTATAGAGATACCCACCTTAGAGAATAATCCATCGGTGAAACTTCATTCAGAACAATACTAAATAAAGAAGAAGCGAGGTTCCGCATTTGTGGCTTTTTTAACTATTTTTTTGGCGTTTTAAAGTGAATAGTTTCTAGGAAACATGGTGTTGTTTTTGGTGTGTGATCAGTTGATTGTGCAGAGACGTCTCTCTTATAGGATGTTTTTGGCGCGTAGTTTAGGCGGGATTTTATTTATAATAAATGATATTAATAAAGTAGCCTTCTTTTCCGTTACTGTGTGTATTTTTACTATTTTTGTTCAGCTTTTTATGTTTTTGTGATCAGCTTTTTTTCATTTTTAGCTTTTAATAATACTTCTCCAAATTACTTTTGGCGTTTTACTGCATTATGGCGTTTCACAATCATTATGACTCTTTGGCGTTTTATTAATATAATGTATTTTTTTATTCTTAGTTGAAAAATACATAACAAACAACATAAAAAAATAAAAATAGAAACAATTCATCTTCCAAATCTTCACTGTCATCCGTCTCTTTCTTCTTTGAAACATGTTCACTGGCGGTTTGGCTTTGTCTTGCTTGTGCTTTTGTGGCCGTTTGGAAAGACAAAATGACGTGAGATTTTTCTTTGAATATGTATCTTCAAACCACTCATCTGTGTCATTCATCTCTTCATGCCATTATAATATTCATCAATAACAAAACACAAAAAATGACATAAGTCTGACACCAGCATCTTTTTGTTTATGATTTGTCCATCTCATGCAGCAAAATGTTATTTGAGTCACAGCACCTCAGGGAAGAATGCATTCTCCGAAACTTCGCGTAGAACAATATTGAATATACAAGAAACGATCTTTGCCTTTTTTGGCATTTTACTGAGGAAATAGTGTATCTTAAAGAAACGTCGATTTTTTTGGAATATTTGATGTTTGAGTGTTTTGGCGTTTTCTAAGATGATTGGTATATAGTAAAATATGGTGTTTTTGAGTAGGTGTGTTTGATGTTTTGAGGATTTTGGCGTTTGTAAGATGAATGGTATATAGTAGAAAATATGGCGTTTCAGGTTCGGGGGGGGGGTGTTTTTATGTCTAAGATATTTTGTTTATATAGGGATGTGTTTTGGCCCGTATTGGCGTTTTATTCATTAGTTTGACGTTTTGGTATAGAAGACCCTTTTACCCTTAATGAAGCGCGTCCACTTAATAGAATTCGTGTTATTTACGAAAATGCCACCGCGCCAATCTAGTCCATAGATTGTTTTGAGCGGACGATCCATAAGCGTTCTCACCGTTCTCACACTTTCCACCGTTTTCTCTAAATCCTGACCATATATATATATATATATAGGGGATCGCTAGAATGAGAACCACCACGAGTTATGAGAACCACGAGAACCGCGCCCCGCGGGTGGCCGTCGGCGACGAATTTTTTTTTACACCTAGATCCGTATATTTTAGTAGGGGGTTTAAATTTTCGGTTCAAACGGCGCGCCCGAGGGGGTAGTTTTTTACGCCCAAAGTTTGGGTTTTTTTAATTTTTTTAATTTTTCTTTTTTTTTTACCAAACTTTGGGCGTAAAAAACTACCCCCTCGGGCGCGCCGTTTGAACCGAAAATTTAAACCCCCTACTAAAATATACGGATCTAGGTGTAAAAAAAATTTCGTCGCCGACGGCCACCCGCGGGGCGCGGTTCTCGTGGTTCTCATAACTCGTGGTGGTTCTCATTCTAGCGGCTCCCTATATATATATATATATATATATATATAGGTAGAGGTTCCTGTAAAAAAAATTGTTTTTTGTGAGAAAGGTAAGAAAGAATCTACACCATTAGATCTTTGATCTAATGGTTAGATCATAATGGCAAAATTGTAAATAATGTTTACTATTAAACATATTAATTTTCTAGATTAAGGGTATATAGGTAAATTTAACATTTTTAAATTAAGAAACTAACATTAATGCACATGTAACTTCCACCCGTCTTTTTTAAACATCAATAACTTTTTATACGTAACTTTTTAAAAAAAATTACACCATAATAACGAGCGTTTTTTATCTTTAATATGAGTACCATATTGCTATACTTATATAGAGAAAAAAAATATGTTTCGGTCATATGTTTATACTTACTGAATGGTGTTATATACTTGCTGAATGGTGTTATATACTTGCTGAATGATATTTATAGAGATCTTTTAAAAAAATCAAGTTCCTATAATTAAGGTGACGGTTATGGTAAGTTTTTAATTAATTGAATTAATGATAAAATTACTTGTTTACACTTTTGAATTAATTTAGATTTAGGACACATGTCATCTCCACAATATTTTTCTCACCTTTCTTACACTTTTAACCTTTTTTAACAATAACCTTACCCTCTCTCTATATATATATATATATATATTTATGGCGAGAGTTGGCTACAAAGTCATTTTTTCCTACAAAGTGTAAAAAATCATAAAACACCATAATGTCAACCATAAAACACACTCAAAACCCACAAATAATAAAGTAAAGATTAGTAAAACGTCATATTTGTGGGTTTTGTGTTGTGTTTTGGATGATAAGGCTTTGATTGTCGAATGACTAACATTAGTGTGTTTTATGTTAATTATCATATTGTGTTTTATATTCATAGTTCTACGATGGTGTGTTTGAAGTTTTTATGGACTGTTAGGGTTTGTATATTGTGTTTTAGTGATCTTCACTCTGTTATTTGTGAGTTTTGAGTGTGTTTTACGGTTGAAATTATGGTATTTTGTGACTTTGTATACTTTGTAGGAAAAATGGACTTTGTAGCCGAACTCCACCCTTTATATATATATATATAGGAGAAGGATCTGTTAGGAACCACCTTTTATTGCGAGAACCAGGAGAACCAATGTGAACACAACAAAAAATACCTAAAAATAGCTAAAAACACACACAAAAAGAAATTTTTTTTTTGCTACTAAAAGTAGCGATTTATAAGTAAAAATACAAAAAAAAAAATTTGTGTTTTTTAGATTTTTTTAAGGTTTTTTTGGGGGTTTAGTTTGGAGCATTTAGTTTGGGTGGGGGGGGGGTTAGGTTTTTTTTTCGGGGGGGGGGGGAGGTTAGATTTTTTGTTGTGTCCACATTGGTTCTCGCGGTTCTCACAATAAAGGTGGTTCTTAAATGAACCTTACCCTATATATATAGGGGCAGGAGTTAGGGAAAACGCCTAAAAGTGTGAAAACAGTGAGAACGCCGCTTATCCGTTGGATCAAAACAATCTATGGATTAGAATGGTGCGGTGGCGTTTTCGTAAATAACATCAACTTTATTACTTGGACGTGCTTCATTAAGGGTAAAAGGGTCTTTTTACTGCTCTCTAAAAAAAGCATCAAACTAATGATCAAAATGTCATTCAAAATTCCCGCCTTAACCTACAAGCCATACACATCAGTCACTTTCAGATGAAACGCCATAATTATCTAAAACGCCATTAACACAAAACGCCAAAACTTAATCATGAAACTCGTTGCAGATTTAACAGATAGAGGTGAACAAACAGTAACTGAAAGTTTATGAAATGCCAAGATATTTACTTTTATAGGATATAATGGATTAATTCAACTGGACAAATCTATAAAAACGCCAAAAAATGTAATGTTTGAATTATTAAAGGTATATAATGAATTTGAGAACTGTGACAACTGTGCTTGTGTAATCATTGTACAAACTCTGAACAATTCAATATCAATAAGACAATGTGTTTTGATCCCAATATTTGTTTATTTATGTTTGACATTTTGCACGTTTTGATTTTTGATCGATTTTAAACTCTATATCACTTTATGGAAAGTTATGAGCAAACTGATGCGTAAACGTAATCAGTTTAACACGACAAACACTCCAGAACAGCAACATAAGCTTAACATACCTTAAATAACCTTTACATAACTTAGAAATAAGTTTTGAAGGGTTTGGAATGGCAAAAACAAGTTTATTCGCTCACAGGGACTATTTGCGTCAAACTGCAAAAGTCTGTCGTTTCGTATGGCAACATACATTCCGAAACATGATCATAAGCTAAACATACCATAAATAAGCTTAATATAGCTTAGAAATAAGCTTTGATAGGTTCGGTGTGTGAAAATATGCTTATTTGATCATGCAGGGACTAAAAGTGTCAAAAACGGCGTAAGTTTGCATTTACGCGCATATCTTACGTTCTGACCACATCCGGACATCCAAAAATTTTTGCAGCCACTAAAATATTTTATTTTAGTGATTGGAATGCAAAAATAGCATTCGTCGCTTAATTTGGATTGTTTTCGCGTCTGTTCGAGTTTAGTCGTAATTAGACGAATAACGCGACCGTACGACCAAACGAACCGACATCCGAGATATTTCCAAGCATATTTTGAGTCCCCTATACTTTGAAGACCTTGTAGAGCCTTGAAAATGGCTTAACGGGGGTCAAACACGTCAAAAATCAGCTTAAACACATGCAGGGACCAAACCTGTAAAATCTGAAACTTGTGCTGAACTGACTGGAGGTCGCCGGCCGCGTAGACAGGACCCATCTCTTACGTGGGGTGCGACAGAAGGCCTAGTAACAGAAAACTGATTTTCAGTTGCTGTTTTGCAAATCAGGCCCTTGTATGCAATTTTTCTTGTTTTGGGAACAAGTTAACACTTCTCCAAGTAACATTAGCCGTCCCTTAACACTTGTATGGCTGAGATTTATTGCTTGGTGGCCAAATAAACACTTGTAATGATCTTGATCATCATCCACAAGTATAAATATCTTGGCCTTTCATTTGTTTCATTGCTCATTCTCAATTTTGGAACTCTAAGTGGAGGATTTCCTGCTAAAGAGCCACCTACCTGAGTTCTAAAACCTTCCTTCTAGCCTTTGAACACCTTGTAAGTGTTCTTTCATGGCTTAGTAGTTATTTTCAGCCATTTAGAGCTGAAAGTCAAACTGTTTGACCAACAGTTTGACTTTCGTTTTTGACCATCAATTGTTCAAGTCAAAGTTCAATTGAACTTTGCAATGTGATTATAATTACGATGGTTATAATCCTTAGCGATTATACCTACTGATTACCACGTTAACTAGGTGTAGTGACGAGTCAAAGTTTCGGTCAAAATGCGTACTTAGGCACATTTTGCGACGGAACTACTTTTTAGGTATCAAAACACTTTGTTTTGATACCAAATCAGTTTTCTAAGTTAGTTAAACATGTTTTGACATGTTTAACTCGTCACTACTAGTTTAGTGCTTGCTTAGGGTCGTAAGTTAAGCGGTCTAAACAACCGCTTAGACTTTCGAACCCGACCCGTTTGGTCGATCATTAGGATCCGACCAAGCATGTTTAGTGATCATAGTTGCATAGGGAATAACCTATTGAGGTTATACCTTATGTTCACATAGGTTGGTTAGTTATTTGTTAAGTAGATTATATGCCCATAGAAAATGACCAAAATGCCCTTTTGAATCATAAATTCATATTTTGCATATGTGATCAAGTTTTTGACATATAATCTAATTTAGTAACATATTTAGGCATAATTGAGCATGTAACTTGACATAGGACATAGATAACCATCCGACCTTAGTTTTACGCAAACGACGCGTTATAGTTGCTTAAACTACCGTAACGGGTCGAAACGGGTCAAAAGCACTTAGGTAGACTTCCAAATCAGAATGCTAGGTCTATTAAATCATGCCATATGAGTTCAAATACTCATTTGATTTATAGAACCTCATTCTATCCTATCTCCCGATTTAGGATCCGATTATTAACGTAGTTACCTATATTAGGTGCTGTTTGATTCCGTGATCCTTGAAGCTTTATTTGGTCTTATTCTCAAGACTAATAAGCAATCCCAAGTGATTACATTGTCCCCTCTTTTACCGCTTCCAAATAATTTGGGGTGATACACGTGTGCATACTTGTTACTTTTGGGCTTTTCATTGCTTTTATGACATACACATGCTAGTTTCACCTAGTACACATATAGTACATAATTTCAACAATGTTTGCTATGTATGTTGACTGAGCATGCTAGCACATTGATTTCATAGATACCTTTGTTGCATATGTTTACTCAGCATATGGACACATTGCTTTACATGACATTTCTGCTATGTATATTTACTGAGCATGCTAGCACAATTGATTTCATGAACATTTTATGTATGTTTACTTAGCATACTTAGTACATGGTTTTCACATAGCTTGCTTACATTGGTATGACATTTGGTATGTTTAACGGGACAATAATACATTCATTAACATTGATCATGCCACTCGGTAGTATGTAATGGTACCATAGGACTTGACAAATCCCGTTTCCGACTTCCTAGGTTTGTTTGGAAGTTGGGAATGACAGAATCCGATATACATAAACTGATAAACCTTTAATTCGTTTAAGGGTTTGTCTAAACAGTCGCAAGGCTTGAATGTATGCGATAAACATTACTGCATAAATGTTCGTATCTATAAAGCATTATTTATGCAAAACATAACATTTGATTTAAACTTAGGTTTATTCAAAAACTTTGTTTTGTACTTTTTCCTATGGGGTTGAGTAAATACTATTTATTCACCATACATGACATTTTTTTTCACATTGGCATTATCATATAGTTTGTAGATACTTTCTACTTGCTATACATTACATTTGGGTATACATGACACAGTTTACACATGACATTGAACATGGTTTACACATAAACATTTTGACATTTGTTTTAAACAAGACATTTTGGGTGATTATTGACAAGTGACTTATATAACGAGGCTATGTGTTATATGATAAAAGCATGGTGGATACGCCGCTGGTACTTCCTATATATAAGTGCTTTTATTGTATTACACATTGTAGCGTTATCTAATCCACTTTGACAAAGACATGAAACATTTTGTATAAAGACACGACATTGTTTTACAAATTACATATTTTATACAAATTCATTTTGCTTGGTTATTTATTTAATCATGCATTATTCTTTTATTATCATATGATTTTCTTATCGATTTTCATATGATTTATAAAAGAAAACATTTTACGAGATTCATGACTACTTTTGTTAAACGCTTCTTTTAACTACAAATCATGAATCCTGCATAAACAAAACCTATGTATCTCACAGGCATTTTTATGCTGACGTACCTATTTTCACATGTGTTTCAGGTGCTAATGCATGATGATTTTGTGCTTCACTTAGGCGAACTTGGGCCTTAGTGAGTTAAAAAGACAGTTAATTATGTTATGTTTTCGTTAATTCATAAGACAATGTAAACTTTAATCCTAATAATACAAAACTTTAAATTCCATGGTCATGAAACAATAATTCTGTTGCTCCACTCCCCGACGTTTCCGCCGCGGTTTGTTGTTTTACGCAGTCGGGGTGTGACAAGAACGCCATGGACGTCAAGATGTTTACTTTTATAAGACAAAAAGGATTAATTTCAACTGGCCAGATCTACAAAAAAAAAAACAAGAACACGCCAAAAAATGAAATGTTTGAATTATTAATCGATTATAATGAATTTGGGAACGCCATAAATGCCAAGATATTTACTTTGTAACACAAAAACGATTAATTCATCTCGGCAGATCTAAAAAACAATAAAACGCCAGGGAGTTTTTGTTTTTAACTACACGCCACAAATGACAAAGGTGTGTGAGAGATGCATTGGAAAAGAAAATAAAAGGATAAAAAAGCCCATCCGCCTTGATTATATCGCGCGCCACGTGTTCGACCTGGATCCATTCTCACCGTTTTCACACTTCCAACCGTTTTCTCCTGATCCTGTTTCTCTCTCTCTCTCTATATATATATATATATATAAACAATTATAACGGATAATCAAACTACCAACGTCTCTAAACCAAACAAGATTTAAAATAAACAAAAAAGGTTGATGATGAGAAACTTGTACATGATGAAACAACAAGACCTAAGTATCTTAACGTATCAGGGTACTTGTAGGTCATGTATAATTCAAGGAAAGAAGTAATTGCTAGATTGCACGAGACGCAAAATGTGAGTTCATATCCCCACTTTTAAATATATTTTGTTTCCAAAATTAAGGGGAGCTACATGTTACAAAATGGTATGAAAGCTAGGGAATGAAATCACCATAGATCATGTGCACATAAGTAGAAAAACACAAGAGTAGCCATTAATCACACATACAGACCGGTGAACAAAAGGTGTAGATCTATTGAGTTTTGGTGAGTTCCACTCCTGGTCCGTGTGACCCTGTTGGAGTGTTTTTGTTGTCCCAATAGTCATGGTACACTATGTATTTAGTGCGCAGAATGACAACCATCGTCTAGGTTTGGTTGCTTATTTATTTATGTTGGCACTAATATTAATGTCCTTGCAAATAATTGATGATCAACGAATTTCAAAGACACTTTGCATACCGGTTTTCAATACAAGTCTTAACAAATGTTTTCAAGATTCATTTGCTACAAAAACCAAACGCATGAATTCACCAACATTATTGTTGACTTTTTAAACTTAACATGTATTTCAGGAAAGTAAACATATCATACCAAAAAGCCAAGGAAACAAGGAATGCAAGAGAACGATGGCACTTTTGAAGGATTTGACTTCTATATACTGCACTCGCGCGGGAGAAGTCAAAACCTTTATTTATTTACGAGAAGAAAAACTTTATTTTGTTTAAGTTGTGTTGTAAACTTGAAATACTTTTGGGGATGTTGCGAACAAGTTCTTAAATGTTGTATTTTAAACTTCAAACAATATATCGAATGGCATCGTTGTTTATTTTATTCATGTCGATTGTTTACACTATCGAATGTTATGAAAACCTTTCATTGTCACACGCATGCGCTTCCGCTACGAGCAGGGTGTGACATTTTATAAATATAACAATTTCCATAAAATGCATAATTTAAAACAAATTTCTGAAATTTTAAACAAAAATCAAAACTTTGAATATTTAAAACGATACGGGCCGTGTGGACCCTAAACGCGACGTATCAAATCAAAAGTTGAAGAAAAAATGAATTTTATGAGTCAATACGATGCGTATAGGCCCATATGCATCGTATCAACTCAAAAATGTTGAAAAAAACCCTTGAAACTGAAAGTTTCACCCCAAATATCTACTCAAAACCCACTAATCTATGGTATCAAATACTTGTCAAAATACGTACTATTGAAAAGGGAATGAAATAACATACCGTATGCTTGTGTAATCATGATTCAAGCGTATAAAAATTCGTATATATCGCACCATATGTGTGTGTAAAGTGTGTGTATTGTTTGGGTCATATTGTGATGTTTACCCCCTGTTGATCAGGGGGTTAATGAGTTTCCATTATAATACGCATCGTATCGATGCGTATTACCCCCCTGAATTTTCAAAAAAAAAAAACAGGGGGTTAATACATATCGCATAGATCTATACGATGCGTATTAACCGTTTATATGACCAAGTTTTGGCCTATACGGTCCGTATATGGCTAAAATAAAAAAGTTTAGATTTTAGGTTTTGCCGTTTCGATGCGTATACATGTCGTATTTTGTCATTATGTGTCATTTTATGAAGTATACACTCTATAGGTGTCGTTACATGTACTGTCGTATTCTATGATTACGTGTAAGTTTTGAATCCACTTGTTCTCTAACGTGTCCTGTTGTATGTATACGCGTCGTAACTGATGTGTGTAAAATGCAACATATAAATTACATCAAATGAGTCATAAAACTAACCCTTTTTAGTACTAATATTGGAAAAAGTGTGCTTTTGTCTTCCTTTTGTATTTTCAGGACCAAATGAGCTTAAATGAACAAAAGGAACAAATATGCAGCAAATCTAACATAAATACAAAGAAAAGGAATAAACGTGGCATGCCCGACCCCTCGACAACAACTTCCCAAGCAAAAAACAAGAAACAGAAGACTGATGTCACGAACCCCGACCCCACCCTGAACGGGAGCCGCGAGCAGTCAAATGGTACCGGTGATTATTTTAAAAACATTGCAGCGGAAATGTTCATCAGGACCGTGAGTTAGGAAAAATATCAGAGTTTTGAAAACACCGGATTTTATTTATTAAATAGATGGGATAAAAACATGTTTTGAAAGGTAGCTTTAATATGGGATATACCAGAATACGTAAAACAACGTTTAATTTAATTTAATTTATTTGATAAAATAAGCCACTTCTTTAAGCCTTTCGGTGCCGTCTTGCCACTCTTGTTCCAATCTACTGTAATTACCTGAAACGCATTTTAAAAACATTTTGGTCAGCAGGAAATACTTGTGAGTTCATTCATTTTTGTACAAAAACACATTTGTTACAAATTACAGCATTAAGGGTTTTTATATTTGCCCATATCTTATAATTAGCTGGTTCAGCTGTCACTCGACCGAATCTATGACTGTGGACATATCACTAATTAGGCTCGCCCAACTAAAGTGATAAATTGTTAGTTGTAATGTGCACAAAACCCCCACATACTGCCAGTAATTAAAGATTAGCAAAGACTTAATCACTGCAAAGTATAACTAGAAAACATTTAGGGTTTTGCAAAATAATTTGATAAAAGAGAATGACTCACCTTGTTAGCATATAGTCTTGATTAAATAAGAATCTTGATTATAAGCACCTACTTTATAGTTCTGAATCTTCTGATGATTAATCATCTTGTTTGATTGTAGGTTTATGGACCGGAGCTTTCTGATGGTTAAACATTTAGTTTAACAGAGTGGAATACGTATTAGTGTTATACCAAATCAAACCTAATGATGGTCACGAGATCAGAACCTTAACGAAATTCACAAAGTATAGTCTTGTTTAGACATCACTTTGGCATTCTTTTCAGAACCTTAACGAAATTCACAAAGTATAGTCTTGTTTAGACAGCACCTTGGCATTCGTTAGTTGGTTCCCGAATCGATCGGACAGAATATCGCATCGGTGATTATTGGTTAGAACACCAACGTATAGAGAGATGAATAGAAGAAATGAGCAATGAAAAATGAATCCTAACCTTCCTATTTATAGGTAGGAAATATGAAATTTTCAGGAAGTTTCCTATATACTTTTCTAGGAAGTTACCTTTACATTTTCTAGGAAGCTTTCCTACCTACATATATATCCTCTTACACCTTCCTTTGAAATTATCTATCTCATATATATTTATTTTCATGTATATCTATCTAGGTGTTTAATTTACTTAATTAATCTTGCTTAGCTTAATTAATCTTGCTTAACTGATTAATTAATCTTACTTAACTTAATTAATCTTACTTAACTGGTTAATTAATTAGATGACTTAACTACTTAACTGATTAATGTATCTTAACTTTTATAATTTGCTTAGTCGATTACTTAACTTAATTAGCAGATTAATTACCCTACTCAGCTTGCTTAACTGCTAAGTTTTCTTAACAGCTAAGTGTACGTAATCAGTAAGTTTACTAAGTTTATTTAACTACTAAGTTTACTTAGTTGCTAAGTATTCTAGCAGCTCCCTGGTTACGAGTTCTAATTTCTAGAGGTAATGGAACTCGTATTAGCGTATTAGCTCAATTCAACTTTAACGATAATCACGAGATCATAACCCACAACCAATGACAAAGTATAGCCACGTATCGGCTGTACTTAAACATTCATTGGATCGGTTTCAATCGATCAGATAAAGTATCGTACCAGTGATTAGAGTTATTACCCTAATAACGGCAGAGTTTCGGGGTTTAGAATATAATACCGAGCTACTATTTTGCTATAATAGAAGCTAAGAGAAAGAAAAGAATTGAACGATTTCAACTGAAGCTCGAATACCTCATTTATAGGGCTGGAAATGGGGCGCGTCGCGGCCCGCGAAGCTCATAACCTTCTCCTTCGCGGCCCGCGAGGGGGTCTGGTCGGAACGAAGGTTGCTGAGTCATGGAGTGGTCTTGACACGTGGACGACACGTGTCCTTTAAGCTTATCCGGAGTTTCGCCAGGCTGTCGCGCCCCGCGTAGGCTTATGTTAATTCTTACGTGGCCCGCGACCAACTAATAAATATTGATTTTCACGATTTTTCATGAATTTTAGGGTTTTAGGGGTCCGAGTTTTCACTTACTGGGTGTTTTAGGACATTTTCATGCAGGTCCTTACATCCTCCCCACCTTATTTAAAATCTCGTCCTCGAGATTTACTGGAATAAATAAGGATATTTACGATTCATTTCCGATTCCTATTCCCATGTGTACTTAGGTCCTCTTTTTGAATCCCACTTGACTTTGACTAGTATCAATCGTTTATGCTTGAGGGTTTTGACCTCTCTATCTTCAATTTGGAGAGGGTTCTCAACAAATTTTAGCTTTTCATTTACC
Source organism: Helianthus tuberosus (assembly GCA_030545235.1). NCBI lineage: Eukaryota > Viridiplantae > Streptophyta > Magnoliopsida > Asterales > Asteraceae > Helianthus > Helianthus tuberosus. The sequence continues at coordinate 33,404,452 of CM060441.1, forward strand.
TCTATATCTTAAAGAGGTATTAGTAAAGATTTATCAGCTAGGCATTTCTTAAGTTGCATACTTTTCTTTCTTGCCGCATCGGATTATTCCTGGAGAGACTTTTAGTAGTATCCTTTCTTATTTTGAATTGGAATTTCTGATAGTTTGCCCATCCTATGGCCTGATAATTGCTTTTCTCATATTTCTGCCCAACATACTAGACGGTATCTGTGAAGTGCTTTAAACGAGTAACACTAATACTTGTAGGCCAATTATTGAAGAATCTTATGAGTGATAAGTAATAGTCCCACTTTCACCAATATTTATCGCACATGTACTTAGCATATCTTTTTATGTTTTACACTGCTCAAACTAAGTCGAGTTAAAATTTTCTCAGAAATGAGAAGTGAAATGACTGTCTTGATAGATAACAGGGTTCTATGTAAAGAGACTATTTCGTCTCCACTCAACTTAACTAAGGGTCTTATACTAAAGGGTTTCCTTCATTGGTATGGATTGAGCAGACTTGGTTAGTCGATCCACAATCACCCAGATTGGGTCGTTCCTTGTTTTGGGTAATTTGGTAACAATATCCATTGTTATCAATCTCATTTCCATACTGATATCTCTATTGTTGAGGTAAACCTAAAGGGTTCTATTGTTTAGTTTTGCAAATAAACTAAATACTTGTAACTGGCTACATCATTCTTCATTCCTATTTATCCTCAATTCTTATTCAAACATTGATACTCCTTATCATACACTAAGTTTTATGAGCTTTCCTAAGAATTATGTATGTTTCCTTAGATAGGTATCCACATTCTTTATGGAATTTCCAAATTCCATCAGTTCCTTTTTTCTGATTCCTTCATTTTCCTTTATAACCCTTCAGCATCATCCTTGATTGCTGTTTCTTGGGTACTCTTTAATTGTTCTATTAAATTTATTTGTAAATTTAATCTAAGAGCACGTACTTGTTTCGGCTTCTTATGAAACTTATGACTTAAAGCATTAACTACTACATTTGTCTTAACTTTATGATATAACAATCGGTGTTGTTCCTAGTCTCAGATGAATTCTGAGTTTCTCCTCACGATAGGGTGATAGTCCAAGTAGATCCTCTGGGAAAACGTTGGTTGGAATTTCTTTCAGTTCCATGCCTCTAGTGTTAATGAACTCCGAGACTATATATGCTCTGTCTTACTTCCGTGCATAACTCGCAGCTTTCATCACAGAGACAAATTTTGTCGGCTGGTCTGTCTTGTCTCATTGTGGTCACTTCTCCGGTTGGCTTGCAAATCTAAACCTAAGTCAGCAATCATCTCAGGAATCATTGCTGCCATTTTATTCCTTTTTATGAAGCAGACAGGATTTCCTTTCGGTCAGTTCTCTCCATCTTATGGCATACGTCGTGATCATGTGTCTTGAAGATCGGGTCTCACTTCTTAATGTCTAAATTTTGAAGCATACATTACTTCATCCTTCTTAACCTATATACTATTGGTTTGGACAACTTTAGTCCTTTGCAGCTCTTGTACCGTCATAACAGTCATCTTAGTAGGATTATAGGTGAAGAGAGTCTTGGTAAGTGCACCTAGTCGCGGTTACTCTTATCTTTGCAAGAGTTCTTAAAGAAAGTAGAATTACTCTCATTAGCGTAGGTTTTAAGACGTTTTGTGCCTAGCACAACCTTTAGTTACAGGTTTCCTAATGCATTAATAAGGTAATGCAAAGGAAATCTTTATACTTTTGATGGCGTCCTAATTTAAAGGGTTTACATCGTTCATCTTGTCGCACTAGTTACGAGACGAATGATCAAATGAAATAATTTTTCGATATTAAAATTACAGATGTATACGAGAGGTTCCTGATAAGAAAATTTAAAATTTATCATTGACACATATGTTCGTGATTCATCCTAAATTGTCAATCCTTATGGTTTTTGGATTTCCTTATAGATATACATATCTATACAATCATATATTTCACATACTGTAATATACATACCATTCATAAGGTCAATGCATTTAACAGATTTATATTTCCAAAAACAAGTCAGATATCAGGTCATGATACTATTTAGGAAATTCTTGTCACTTGTTTGACATATCATATACCCCATCTTACCAGGTTCTTGCCGGAGAGGTAACCCCATCTTACCCGGTTCTCGCCGGAGAGGTAATTATCATTGTATTTCCCATAAATAGAATTTTCTCAATTAATGATTTTAAAAAGAATCAATCTTTTATCAGGGTTTTCATTAAAGAATAAGGAAATTAGTATTCACATGACAGATCATATTCCAGAACCAAGTAGTACCAATAAATAAGAAATAACAGTGACCAGGTGTTATTGCTTATTTACCATACTTGCAACGTTCTAGTCATCATCCTCATGGTATACCAACACCCCTCACACTTTATCTACACAAGTAATTAGCTTATCTCGAAGCTTATATTAAGGTATCTTTCTTAAGTTCAAGTCTAAATACTATCCTGGGTGCTACCAGTTAATAATAATTTCCTAACTCTATCGTTCAAGCTTAGGTATTATTACAACACCCAATTGCTTAAACCAGTGGCTTGGCTCTGATACCACCTTCTGTCACGACCCCCGACCCCACCTTGGACGGGAGCCGCGAGTAGTCAAGTGGTACCGGTGATTATTTTAAAAACATTGCAGCGGAAATGTTCATCAGGACCGTGAGTTAGGAAAAATATCAGAGTTTAGAAAACACCGGATTTTATTTATTAAATAGATGGGATAAAATCATGTTTTGAAAGGTAGCTTTAATATGGGATATACCCGAATACGTAAAACAAGGTTTAATTTAATTTAATTTATTTGATAAAATAAGGCACTTCTTTAAGCCTTTCGGTGCCGTCTTGCAACTCCTGTTCCAATCTATTGTAATTACCTGAAACGTGTTTTAAAAAAATTTTGATCAACAGGAAATACTAGTGAGTTCATTCATTTTTGTACAAAAACACATTTGTTACAAATTACAGCATTAAGGGTTTTTATATTTGCCCCTATCTTATAATTAGCTGGTTTAGCTGTCACTCGACCGAATCTATGACTATGGACATATCACTAATTAGGCTCACCCACCTAAAGTGATAAATCGTTGAGTTAATTACTTTTTCAGTCCCTGAGGTTTGCCAAAAATAACGGTTTCAGTCCATTAGTTTAAAAATTGCCATTTCAGTCCATTAGTTTCATTTTCATAACCATTTCAGTCCACAAACTTAACTCCATCATTTATTTTGTTAACTTTGGGGTGAAATTACCAAATTACCCCTGCTAACTTAACAAATTGTAATAAAAATCATAAAAATTCCAAAAAATTCCAAAAAATCTAAAAATCAAAAAAAATTTAAAAAATTCAAAAAAATTAAAAAAATTAAAAAAAATCTAAAAATCAAAAAAATTTTAAAAAATTCCAAAAAAATCTAAAAATCAATTTTTTTTAAAAAAAATCATAAAAATTCTAAAAAATCCAAAAAAATTCAAAAAAATCCAAAATGTTTCGAACCCGAACCGTTTCGACCCGTACCGTTTCGACGCTAACCGTTTCGACCCGTACCGTTTCGACGCGAACCGTTTCGACCCGTACCGTTTCGACCCGTACCGTTTCGACCCAAACCGTTTCGACGCAAACCGTTTCGACCCGTACCGTTTCGACGCGAACCGTTTCGACCCGTTCCGTTTCGACCCGAACCGTTTCGACCCGTACCGTTTCAACCCGTACCGTTTCGACGTGAACCGTTTCGACCCGTTCCGTTTCGAGCCGACTCGAAACGGTACGACTCGAAACGGTACGGCTCGAAACGGTACGGCTCGAAACGGTTCGGCTCGAAACGGTTCGGCTCGAAACGGTACGGGTCGAAACAGTTCGCGTCGAAACGGTTCAGCTCGAAACGGAACGGGTCGAAACGGTTCGCGTCGAAACGGTACGGTTCGAAACGGTACGGGTCGAAACGGTACGGGTCGAAACGGTTCGGCTCGAAACGGTTCGCGTCGAACCGTTTCGCGTCGGGTTCGAAACGGTTCGGGTTCGAAACATTTTGGATTTTTTAGAATTTTTATGATTTTTTAAAAAAATTTTGATTTTTAGATTTTTTTGAATTTTTTGGAATTTTTTTGATTTTTTGGAATTTTTTTTTATTTTTAGATTTTTTGGAATTTTTTTGTTTTTTTAAATTTTTTTTTATTTTTAGATTTTTTGGAATTTTTTGGAATTTATATGATTTTTATTACAATTTGTTAAGTTAGCAGGGGTAATTTGGTAATTTCACCCCAAAGTTAACAAAATAAATTGATGGAGTTAAGTTTGTGGACTGAAATGGTTATGAAAATGAAACTAATGGACTGAAATGGCAATTTTTAAACTAATGGACTGAAACCGTTATTTTTGGCAAACCTCAGGGACCGAAAAAGTAATTAACTCTAAATCGTTAGTAGTAATGTGCACAAAACCCCCACATACTGCCAGTAATTAAAGATTAGCAAAGACTTAATCACTGCAAAGTATAACTAGAAAACATTTAGGGTTTTGCAAAATAATTTGATAAAAGAGAATGGCTCACCTTGTTAGCATATAGTCTTGATTAAATAAGCATCTTGATTCTAAGCACCTACTTTATAGTTCTGAATCTTCTGATGATTAATCATCTTGTTTGATTGTAGGTTTATGGATCGGAGTTTTCTGATGGTTAAACATTTAGTTTAACAAAGCGGAATACGTATTAGTGTTATACCAAATCAAACCTAACGATGGTCACGAGATCAGAACCTTAACGAAATTCACAAAGTATAGTCTTGTTTAGACAGCACTTTGGCATTCGTTTCAGAACCTTAATGAAATTCACAAAGTATAGTCTTGTTTAGACAGCACCATGGCATTCGTTAGTTGGTTCCCGAATCAATCGGACACAATATCGCATCGATGATTATTGGTTAGAACACCAACGTATAGAGAGAAGAATAGAAGAAATGAGAAAAAAAATGAATCATAAGCTTCCTATTTATAGGTAGGAAATATGAAATTTCCAGGAAGTTTCCTATATACTTTTCTAGGAAGTTACCTATACATTTTCTAGGAAGCTTCCTACCCACATATATATCCTCTTACACCGTCCTTGCACCTTCCTTTGATATTATCTATCTCATATATATTTATTTTCATGTATATCTATCTAGGTGTTTAATTTACTTAATTAATCTTGCTTAAATTAATTAATCTTGCTTAACTGATTAATTAATCTTACTTAACTTAATTAATCTTACTTAACTGATTAATTAATCTTACTTAACTTAATTAATCTTACTTAACGGATTAATTAATTAGATGACTTAACTACTTAACTGATTAATGTATCTTAACTTTTATAATTTGCTTAGTCGATTACTTAACTTAAATAGCAGATTAATTACCCTACTCAGCTTGCTTAACTGCTAAGTTTTCTTAACAGCTAAGTGTACGTAATCAGTAAGTTTACTAAGTTTATTTAACTACTAAGTTTACTTAGTTGCTAAGTATTCTAGCAGCTCCCTGGTTACGAGTTCTAATTTCTAGAGGTAATGGAACTCGTATTAGCGTATTAGCTCAATTCAACTTTAATGATAATCACGAGATCATAACCCACAACGAATGACAAAGTATAGCCACGTATCGGCAGTACTTAAACATCCATTGGATCGGTTTCAATTGATCGGATTAAGTATCGTACCCGTGATTAGAGTTATTACCCTAATAACGGCAGAGTTTCGGGGTTTAGAATATAATACCGAGCTACTATTTTGCTATAATAGAAGCTAAGAGAAAGAAAATAATAGAACGATATCAACAGATGCTCGAATACCTCATTTATAGGGCTGGAAATGGGGCGCGACGCGGCCCGCGAAGCTCATAAGCTTCTCCTTCGCAGCCACCGAGGGAGTCTGGTCGGAACGAAGGTTGCTGAGTCATGGAGTGGTCTTGACACGTGGACGACACGTGTCCTTTAAGCTTATCCGGTGTTTCGCCTGGCTGTCGCGCCCCGCGTAGGCTTATGTTAATTCTTACGCGGCCCGCGACCAACTAATAAATCTTGATTTTCATGAATTTTAGGGTTTTAGGGGTCCGGGTTTTCACTTACAGAGTATTGTAGGATATTTTCGTGCAGGTCCTTACAGCTGACCACGGCCCCGTGCCCAATGGACACGGGGGCGTGGCCAGATGTCTGCAGAAAATGACAAAGTTGTAGAAGCTTCTATTCCCAGCACGGGGGCGTGCCCAGCTCAACATGGGTCGTGGTCAATGCTAAGATTCACAGATCTTGCAAATCTTGATAGTACAGATACGCTTCCGCACACGGGGCCGTGCCAAGCGAACACGGGGGCGTGTGGAGCCTAATGTAGACAATTGCAATTAATGAAGAAAGAGAAAGAGGATGGCCACGAGGCTGTGTCCAGCGGACACGGAGCCGTGTCCGGGCTTCTGTACAGGCTATAAATAGGGGTGCTTGGTTCACTTCAAAGGCATCCCTTGTCAAACCACGTCTCTCCCACTTCACCACCACTCCACCACCACTACAACACCCACACCCACATCCACCACCATCATCCATCATCCACCTTAGAGTGTGTGTAGTAGTCTCGGGATCCAAGATTGATAGTAAGAGTTCTTGTCAATCAAAGGCAATGTTTGGCTAAGTCCCTTACATCACTTGGTGAAGACAAGCATTTAATGTAATACTTTTGATTTTTAATCTTTTCGCACTTTTTATTTGGTTTTGTATTAATGACTTTAATAACTAGTTTCTTATGTTGAAGGTGAAACTTCCTTATCATTTGTCCATGGTGTCTTGGCATTATTTTACTGTCTATATAAAATAAAAGATTTTAACCATTCATATCTCTACGGTCTATATAGAGATATGTTGGCTACCTGGTCGGGGGTTAAGGGAATGGTTTGGTAAGGTTCTTACCTTGTTCAGTGTATAGATCCTGCAAGGACCTGGGTCAAGCTTACTAGGACCTCCTTCAATACCCACTGGTATTGGATGGCCGGGGTGTGAATGTCTTGATCCCCTCATATGTAAACTACTATTAATACATTAACCCGTCTACTTGGGATTGTATCCTTACTGACTCAAACCACTTAGCCGAGGGTAACGTCGCCTTCAAAAGAGGGGCCTACCACATTACGCATTAATAACTTAATTAATTATCTTTCAATATTCCGACCCTTTGGGATTGTATCCTTGCTGACTCAAACCACTGGGTTGAAGGTGACGTCACCTTCAAAAGAGGGGCCTACTACTATAAATAAGATAATCTCTTAAAAAGTGCAAAAGTGCGGAAATCATCAAAGGTTACATTAAAGGAGAGTCGGATCCAAGTGATTCATCTTGTCTATCTGTTTTTTTTTTCAGCATTTTTATTTTTTATTTTTCATGTTTAAAATCTTTTCTAAAACTTTTGATTTGATTAGACGTTAAGGATAAACCGGTACTAAGAGTTCTTGTGTACTTGGACGACCTCGATATCTTGCCAATACTATACTACGCTCACGATGGGTGTACTTGCCCATATGTATGTTTAGTGTTAGTAGAATATCGTGTTTTATAAATTTAAAACTTGACTAATGCATTAAAAAGGGCTTAAAATATCAACAAAAACATATAACTGTAACACCCCAAATTCGCATATGATCTAAAAGTATTATAAGTAATGATATTTTAATATATATATATATATATATATATAAGTTAGTAAAAGAAAGATGGTTAAGTTAGAAGGAAAAGTACTAAAGTGTATGGGGGTTAAATTATGAGGGACTAAATGCGTAAATAATGTTATAAGATGATAAAAAAAATAAACCAGACAATTCTGGTGGGACTTACGATCGTGAGAAGCCAGGAGGGGACTCCTTCCCTCACAAAAACCCTAAATCACTCAATTCTCTTAATTGAAAGCTAGATTATTGAAGAATCGAATGCATGACCTAAGAATCTTGATTATCTAAGTGTTCTTGATCTCAAGTAAGTTAAATTTTGTGATTTGATGATGTTTGATTATGTGGGTTTTGTGTGATTCGTGAATGTAATACGAAATTCAGTATGATTAATGGTTGCTATGAAGGTCTAGACATCATTAGATGCTAAATTTCGAATATGAACATGATTAGGGCAAAACCCACTTGCATGTCAAGTAATGTTTAGAAATTGTGAAGTTTTGTATGTTAATTTGATTGTTGATTCATGAAATTGTTATGAATAATTGATTCAGAACTATGTGCTCATGATTTGAATGATAGATTTCAAAATAGTAGGATGTTAATGTTAATCAAAGAGAAGAACTATGGTAATTGTGCTTAGGATGCTTGTACATTGTGCTAAACTAGTGATATGCACACATGGTGTTCGATGAAATGCCTAAGTGAGTTTAGTTATGGTTTTTACATGAATGCTTGTTAAGAATGATGCAACTTCTTTATGATAATGATGTATGTGAATAGTAGATGCCATAACATATTATAAGGATTGTGAAAGTATTGTTTATGAAAGCTAAAGTATGAGGTTATGACATATAGGCACGAAAAAGGAAGAAGGCGCAAGTCATTCTAAGGCACAAGCATCACAAGATCGCGGTAAGTTCATATGAACTTTATGTACTCTATTTATGGCTTTATGTATAAAATTATTTAGTATTAAGAGTTTGGTGTAAGTTTGCATTTGATTCATAATTGACTAGATGTAATGAGTTTTATAATGAGGATTGTTTTTAAGGATAAAATGATGTGATAGAGAATATGGAATGACCCGTATAAAAGGGTTAAAAAGGATAAATAGAATGATTGTTGGAATGCGTAGAAATTGACTTGTTTATAACGGGTCAATTGATGTAAAAGTATATCGAAAGATATGGTATGTAGCGATTCATTTCAAATGAATCGGGAAGTGGTATGATGAATGTTTCCGAATGGAAGTAATAATGTTATTAAAGTAATATGTTATGTTAGAGGGTCGAATAATGACATGGAAGTAAAAGAATTTAAATGTTATGTACTATGAATTAACATGTGTTTTGTTGTTATGAATGATAGGTAAATCACATGATTAATTGCGGTGCACTCGGACCGAACACACACAACGTTGACCTTTATACGCTTCTGGTTCAAGTTGTTTCTTTTGAATGGGTCGAAACGTCCTTTTGTGTAGTAAATGTTAAACTAGTTACTAGGATGACGGTAGTAGTTTGAAGTTAAACTTTGTTTTGTATAGTTCGGGTTTAATGTTTTGGGTGGAAGGCGTAAGGTTTAAACTTTAACATCTTTTGTAAATGTCGTTGGATGTATCTTGAATGATTTTGTATAAAAACAGGGAATCGTCTTCTTTACGAATGGGTCATGCCAAAATTTAAACAAAAAAAAAAATCTTAAGAAGTCTATGTTAACTTTTGACTATCGGAAATTGGGCGTTTCAAGTTGGTATCAGAGCCTAGGTTTGAGGGATTTAAGCATCAAGTGCTTGAACTCAAACTAAAAGCTCGTGAAGAAGTGTGTGTTCGTTTCGCGGTGCAAAGCAAGTAAGTATTTTAAAAGTTGAAAATTTTCTTTTTGTAGTACGAATAATTAGTTACGAAATGTTATAGAATGTTATGGAATGTTGTGGAAAAATGTGGAATGAATCGGTTCAGTTTGGGGTTAGAACGGATCAAAGAGGGAATAATTCAGCCAACAACACTGGGCACGGTGCACGGTCGTGCATTGGCCGCACGGACGTGCGCTTCCGAATAAGACAGTGCACTGGCTTGTGCACTGCCAGAACTCCCAACGTTTTAGGTTATGAACGGTCGTGCGATTGGACGCACGACCGTGCGACTGCAAATTTCTGCCGTAAATCAGTAGGTTACCACCGTAACCCTTTTTCTTCCACCGTAAGCTACGGTGGCCACCGTAGCTTACGGTGGCGCCCAGATATGAAAATTTTTTTATTTGTACCGTATACTACGGAAGGGTAACCAAAGTTTACGGTGACCTCAGGTAGTAACGAAAACTTTAATTTAAGCCCTCAAACCCTAGTAATTCTTATCAAGTCCCAAGGATAGCTTGATATACAATAAGAATGCATGAAATTAAATGCGTTGCGTGATTTAGTTTCGAGGAAAAGTGCATGTGAATGTTGAGAAGAAAATTTGTTACGATTAAAGAATTCGGTCGATATGATATGATACGATCGTCATTGACGATAAGATATGAATTATGAACGATGAATGAAATATATCATGATAAAATGATGTTAAATCATGATGATGGGAATTATGAAATAAAATCTAATGAATGTAATGGATGTTTTATGTAGATGGCTGATGTGGTGAATGTAAATGAGGATGACGAGGCACACCGAAATGAAATAAGAACAATGATTATGGATGAGGTAGAGAAAGCGATTGAAGCTAGCATTCCTCGGCTAGCTCAAGAGGTGGAAGGTCAAGTATTGGGGGTAGTCGATACTCTAGCGTCCAAGGTGGAGGAACTAAAGGAGATGATTAATGAACTACAAACCAAGAAAAGTACTCGAAGGTGCACGTACAAGGAATTCATGGCGTGTAACCCCTTGCCGTACAAAGGGGAAATTGACCCGATAGCTTGTCAAAGGTGGATTTCAAGCACTGAGGCGGTGTTTGTGAGAAGTAGATGTGAAGTGGAAGACCAAGTAATGTTTGCAACGGGTCTCCTACAACTCCAAGCAAAGGATTGGTGGGACGCACATTCGAAGGAATTGGGGGATGACAAAGTACAAACTTTAACATGGCAAGAGTTCAAGGAACCATTTCTGAAATATCATAGCCCACAATCCGCACTTGATAAGATTCAAGAAGACTTCTTACGTCTTCGACAAAAGGATGAAACGATTGATGAAATAACAAATAAGTTCCTCGAGAAGGTGAAATTTTGTGGGGAGATAGCGGGGACTGAGAGGTTGAAAATCATACGTTACCATGCTATGTTAAAGGCTGAATATCGGGAGTTCGTAAATCCCTCCAAGTGTGCAATGTTGAACGAATTAATCGACTGGGCAAGAGATAGGGAGATTGAGATTAAAAGACAGGTTGAAAGGGGAGAGAAAAGGGTGGCGGAGAAGTCTACCAACACAAACCCATCAAAAAAGGCAAGATTTCAAGACCAAAATAGGAAAGGGAAAACGAGTAGTGGAATTCCGACTTGCAAGACATGTGGAAAGCATCATTCGGGTGAATGCTTGTTGGGAAAGAAAGGATGCTATAAATGTGGGCAAGAGGGACATCCGTATTACAGATGCCCCGAAAACTCTAAAGCGTGTTACAATTGTAACCAAACGGGGCACATTAAAGCGGAATGTCCGAAACTCCAACAAGGGGCAAAGAAAGATGGAAAGAAGGATGAGTCTTCCAAGGCTCGTGGGAGGATGTTCCAGTTAACCTCGGATGAAGCTAAGACTAGCCCGGATGTGGTCTCAGGTATATTCTTGGTTAATTCTATGCCTATGAATGTATTATTTGATTCCGGGGCTAGTAGATCTTTTATTTCAAATGAATTGTTAGTTCACCCATCGTTTAAGCTTGAAAAGATGTTAGTACCCTTAGAAGTGGAAGTTGCTGATAGTAAAAGCTATTTGTTACATGACATTTGTAGAAACTGTAAGATCTTAATCGAAGATGAGGAATTTAGTATAGATCTTGTCCCGATGTATATGGGGGAGTTCAAAGTAGTTGTAGGAATGGATTGGCTTGCCCAAAACCACGCTGAAATTCAATGCGAAAGGAAAGTCATTCATGTAGTAACCTCGGGGGGAAACGGGTAAGTGTTCAAGGAGATAGAGTCATCAAGTCGAAATTGTGTTCTATAATCAAAGCTGTCAAAGATGTGAGGAACGGGGGTAGAGCTTATCTATCTTATGTGATTGACACTAATCGAGGTGTCCCAAAGCTTGAAGATGTGAACGTGGTGAATGAATATCCGGATGTGTTTCCGGAAGACCTACCAGGGCTTCCGCCTGAACGAGAAGTAGAATTCAAAATATAGCTTAACCCGGGTGCAAAACCGGTAGCTAAAGCTCCTTATCGGTTGGCCCCAACCGAAATGAAAGAATTGATGACGCAACTTCAAGAGTTGCTCGATAAGGGTTTTATTAAACCAAGTGTTTCACCATGGGGAGCACCCGTATTATTTGTGAAGAAGAAAGATGGTTCGATGCGAATGTGCATCGACTATCGAGAGTTGAACAAGCTAATGGTGAAGAATCGATACCCGTTGCCCAGAATTGATGACCTATTTGACCAGCTACAAGGGGCAAGTTGGTTTTCAAAAATTGATTTGCGGTCGGGATATCACCAACTGTGTGTGCGAGAAGAAGATGTGCCGAAAACTGCGTTTCGAACACGGTACGGGCATTACGAGTTTTTAGTAATGTCCTTTGGGCTAACGAACGCACCAGCTGCGTTTATGGACTTAATGAATCGGGTGTGCCGACCTATGCTTGATAAGTATGTAATCGTTTTTATCGACGATATTCTAATATACTCCCGTAGTGAAGCAGAGCATGCTTCCCATTTACGTGATGTATTAGAAACGCTTCGCAAGGAAAAGTTATATGCAAAGTTCTCAAAGTGTGCCTTTTGGCTTAGAGAAGTACAATTCTTGGGTCATGTGATCGATGCGGATGGTGTCCATGTGGATCCGTCCAAGGTAGATGCGGTAATGAATTGGGTACCCCCGAAGAATCCAAGCGAAATAAAAAGTTTTCTAGGCTTGGCTGGGTACTACAGGAGATTTATCCAAGATTTCTCCAAGATAGCCTCTCCTATGACGAAGTTAACAAAGAAGAATGAAAAGTTTATATGGGGCGAAGAACAAGAAAAAGCGTTTCAGACTTTAAAAGAAAAGCTCTCAAATTCTCCGGTGTTGACATTACCGGATGGAACGGATGATTTGGTAGTATATACTGACGCCTCCCACCAAGGTTTAGGTTGCGTATTAATGCAAAAGGGTAAAGTCGTTGCTTATGCCTCAAGACAACTCAAGCAGCATGAAAACAATTACCCAACTCATGATCTAGAATTAGCGGTAGTCGTGTTTGCTTTGAAGATATGGAGGCACTACCTATATGGGGTGAAATGTACTATTTACTCGGATCATAAAAGCCTCAAATATTTCTTCGAGCAGAAAGATCTTAATATGAGGCAGCGAACATGGTTGGAACTCATTAAGGATTATGATTGTGACATTCATTATCATCCCGGGAAGGCTAATGTAGTGGCGGACGCTCTAAGTCGAAAGGAGTACCCGCCCCCGATTCGGGTAAAATCTATGAAGATGGTAGTCACACCTAAACTCCTTGATGAAATTCGGGAAGCTCAAACAAAATCTATAAATGCCGACGACCCAAAGAAAGAAAGGATGAAAGGATTTATTCACGAATTGGAAGAGAATGCAAGTGGTTTGAAAACGAGGTATGACCGAATCTGGATACCTCGGGTATGTGATGTGAAAGAATTACTATTGAATGAGGCTCACAAGTCTCGATACTCCGTTCATCCGGGAGCCACAAAGATGTATCGAGACTTGAGAATGAATTATTGGTGGCCGGGAATGAAAAGAGACATTGTCAAGTATGTTGCTAAATGTTTGACATGTTCTCAAGTGAAGGCCGAACACCAAAGACCGTATGGAAAGTTGCAGCCGTTGGAGATACCGGTGTGGAAGTGGGAGCATGTAACGATGGATTTGGTGACTAAACTTCCTAAGACAAGGAAGGGGCACGATGCTATTTGGGTAGTCGTTGACCGACTAACCAAAAGTGCACATTTCTTACCCATCCGGGAAACCTGTAATTCGGAAAAGATGGCAGAAGTTTATACGAATGAGATTATATCTCGACATGGGGTTCCGGTGTCTATAGTGTCCGACCGGGATACCCGGTTCACATCGCGCTATTGGAGGAAATTTCATGAAGAATTGGGGACCCAGTTACATAGAAGCACCGCCTACCATCCGCAAACCGATGGTCAGTCGGAACGAACTATCCAAACGTTGGTTGATATGTTAAGGGCGTGTGTTATGGATCTCGGAGGAAGCTGGGATGATCATCTACCTTTGGTAGAGTTTTCATATAATAATAGCTATCATAATAGTATAAAAATGGCCCCTTATGAAATGCTCTATGGAAGGAAATGTAGGACTCCGATTTGTTGGGGGGAAGTGGGTCAACGCGAACTCGCGCCACAGGATGTCGTAGCCGCAACAAATGAGAAGATTGATATGATTAGATCAAGATTAAAGGCAGCGCAAGATAGACAAAAGTCTTATGCGAATTCGCGAAGGCGATCAATCGAGTTCCAAGTGGGAGACTATGTCTTACTAAAGGTCTCTCCGTGGAAAGGGATAATCCGTTTTCGTAAACGCGGAAAGCTAGGTCCTCGATACATCGGGCCATTCAAAATACTCGCTCGGGTCGGGGAGGTGGCGTACCGGTTAGAATTACCACCCACGTTGGATGGAATTCATAACACCTTTCATGTGTCGCAATTGCGAAAGTGCCTAGCGGATGAGACGGCATACGTGCCTTTGGATGATATTGAAGTAGATGAGAAATTAAATTATGTTGAAAAGCCCGTCACAATAAAAGATTTTAAAGTGAAGCAACTCCGCAACAAATCCGTTCGACAAGTGTTGGTCCAATGGCAACATCGAAAGGGATCGGATCTTACGTGGGAAGCGGAGGACGAAATGCAGAAGCACTACCCAGAATTATTTGGTATGTATTCAGGTTTCGGGGACGAAACCTTTCTTAAGGGGGTAGACTTGTAACACCCCAAATTCGCATATGATCTAAAAGTATTATAAGTAATGATATTTTAATATATATATATATATATATATAAGTTAGTAAAAGAAAGATGGTTAAGTTAGAAGGAAAAGTACTAAAGTGTATGGGGGTTAAATTATGAGGGACTAAATGCGTAAATAATGTTATAAGATGATAAAAAAAAATAAACCAGACAATTCTGGTGGGACTTGCGATCGTGAGAAGCCAGGAGGGGACTCCTTCCCTCACAAAAACCCTAAATCACTCAATTCTCTTAATTGAAAGCCAGATTATTGAAGAATCGAATGCATGACCTAAGAATCTTGATTATCTAAGTGTTCTTGATCTCAAGTAAGTTAAATTTTGTGATTTGATGATGTTTGAGTATGTGGGTTTTGTGTGATTCGTGAATGTAATACGAAATTCAGTATGATTAATGGTTGCTATGAAGGTCTAGACATCATTAGATGCTAAATTTCGAATATGAACATGATTAGGGCAAAACCCACTTGCATGTCAAGTAATGTTTAGAAATTGTGAAGTTTTGTATGTTAATTTGATTGTTGATTCATGAAATTGTTATGAATAATTGATTCAGAACTATGTGCTCATGATTTGAATGATAGATTTCAAAATAGTAGGATGTTAATGTTAATCAAAGAGAAGAACTATGGTAATTGTGCTTAGGATGCTTGTACATTGTGCTAAACTAGTGATATGCACACATGGTGTTCGATGAAATGCCTAAGTGAGTTTAGTTATGGTTTTTACATGAATGCTTGTTAAGAATGATGCAACTTCTTTATGATAATGATGTATGTGAATAGTAGATGCCATAACATAGATTGTGAAAGTATTGTTTATGAAAGCTAAAGTATGAGGTTATGACATATAGGCACGAAAAAGGAAGAAGGCGCAAGTCATTCTAAGGCACAAGCATCACAAGATCGCGGTAAGTTCATATGAACTTTATGTACTCTATTTGTGGCTTTATGTATAAAATTATTTAGTATTAAGAGTTTGGTGTAAGTTTGCATTTGATTCATAATTGACTAGATGTAATGAGTTTTATAATGAGGATTGTTTTTAAGGATAAAATGATGTGATAGAGAATGTGGAATGACCCGTATAAAAGGGTTAAAAAGGATAAATAGAATGATTGTTGGAATGCGTAGAAATTGACTTGTTTATAACGGGTCAATTGATGTAAAAGTATATCGAAAGATATGGTATGTAGCGATTCATTTCAAATGAATCAGGAAGTGGTATGATGAATGTTTCCGAATGGAAGTAATAATGTTATTAAAGTAATATGTTATGTTAGAGGGTCAAATAATGACATGGAAGTAAAAGAATTTAAATGTTATGTACTATGAATTAACATGTGTTTTGTTGTTATGAATTATAGGTAAATCACATGATTAATTGCGGCACGCTCGGACCGAACACACACAACGTTGACCTTTATACGCTTCCGGTTCAAGTTGTTTCTTTTGAATGGGTCGAAACGTCCTTTTGTGTAGTAA
Source organism: Helianthus tuberosus (assembly GCA_030545235.1). Classification (NCBI taxonomy): domain Eukaryota; kingdom Viridiplantae; phylum Streptophyta; class Magnoliopsida; order Asterales; family Asteraceae; genus Helianthus; species Helianthus tuberosus. The sequence continues at coordinate 33,420,791 of CM060441.1, forward strand.
ATGTTAAACTAGTTACTAGGATGACGGTAGTAGTTTGAAGTTAAACTTTGTTTTGTATAGTTCGGGTTTAATGTTTTGGGTGGAAGGCGTAAGGTTTAAACTTTAACATCTTTTGTAAATGTCATTGGATGTATCTTGAATGATTTTGTATAAAAACAGGGAATCGTCTTCTTTACGAATGGGTCATGCCAAAATTTAAACAAAAAAAAAATCTTAAGAAGTCTATGTTAACTTTTGACTATCGGAAATTGGGCGTTTCAATAACGCTACACACGCATCAAATTTTTGGCGCCGTTGCCGGGGACACGAGGATTTTAAGAAAGTTAAGAGTCAACGGCCTAATTATTTTTCTTATTTTTCTATTTTTTTAGGATTTTCCTATAATTCTTCAGTTTCTGCAGACTGCAGCACGGGGCCGTGCCCGGTCGAACACGGGCCGTGCTCAGCGTCCTTACTGGTAGTTTTTTGTTTTCTGAGTTACAGAGAGGTGACCAAGGGGCCGTGTTGGTGCAGCACGGTGCCGTGTTGAACTCTCCAGTAACTGGGATCCGGAAAACAATCACTGTAACCACGACCACGGGGCCGTGCTCAGCGACCACGGGGCTGTGGTGAGACTTCTGACCAGCAATCATTTTGTTTTTATCGCAGGACTTGGAACCCAGGCGCCACACCTGAACTTCCTATGCAGTGCATGAGCTCCAGTTCCAATAAAGACATAAAAGAGCCTCTTGACGAACCCGAACGCTTTCTAAGAAAAAGACTTAAAGCTAAAATCCAAGAGAAATTTTTGGGGGACCCACTTCCCATGGCGGATCAACGTACCCTAATGGATTACCTACGACCCACAGTAGGTAATCTCGGCGCCGCTATCTGTCACACCCCAACCGATGGCGGAATCATCGGGGCGCGGCACTGAGCGGAACAAATTGTTCAAAGAAATTCCATAACGACTAAATTACCAAATAGTTTAAATATTATGTCCCATACCATAACTTACATACAGAGATTTTCTTCAAACAAATAAAACATGTTCCGACAACTCAGATTTTCAAATAAAGCAAATTGTCTTTGTTTCTATACTCTTTCCTAGCCTCGATTTCACAACAAGCCAAGCATTCTAACATCTTAAGCATCTGCCACATACGTTAAAGTAAAAGTCAATACACATAGTGTAAAGGTGAGCATACAAGTTTAATAGATATAATAGAGTTCAAAATCGTTTACGCATAACCAGCACGTACACAGTGTGAAATGAAGCACGTAAGTTATCGACATGATCCTATCAATACCAATGACTGCGGGTTGACTGCGCAAGGCAGTTCGTAATTCATATTCACCACTGTGAATAATGTGATTAATTGTCCTTAACAACCCCTGAGTGAACAAGTGCTGAGTCCAAACTATAGTACTATCGTTGCTAAGGCTGGTAGGCAGCAATCCATGTGTAAACATACCAAACAAGCAATCATTGAGTCATGTATACATGCAGTAGCGGTTAGCGTTAAAAGTATTGCGTAGTGTGTTTGATATGATTTAGAATAAGTAACGTATGTAACACCCAAAAGTGCATAAAGCAAAAAGGGTTCGAGTATACTCACAGCGATGATGGATTGAAGGGAGCGCTAGAACAGAATTAACCTGATCAGAAAGATCGCAATAACGAAAAGCGACGCGTAAAATGGTGCAACTGTACAAAGGATCGGATGGTAATCTGATCGGATGGCAATCCGATCGGATGGCCAGTCGATCAGGTGGCAATCCGTTCGGATGGTCATCCGATCGGATGGCCATTCGATTGGATTGTCACCTCGTTTGGTGAGGATGTGTTTGTGTATGATGGTTTGCCTTTTGAAGTTTTCGTTGTAGCATTTTAAAAATAGAGAAGTATCTCTACCTTTCAGGTCGGTCGATCGAACGGTCGTTCGATCGGGCAGCAATCCGATTGGCGAGACTTCTCAGTTTGAGAACAAGTTCATAGCAGGACGGTCACTCGATCGGATGGCTATCCGATCGGGTGGCAATCCGTACGTACTAAACATGTTGAAAATTGTTTAAGTATCCATGTCCCAAACGTCACACGATCGGACGGTCACTCGATCGGATGGCAATCTGATCGGGTGGTAATCCGTTTCAACATTCAGATCCTTGAATAGTTTGAAGATAGTTCAAGTATGGAACCAAGTGCAACCTGATCGGATGGCCGGTCGATCAGGTGGCAATCCATCCCGACGATCCGTTCGTCTTGTCGCTTGATTCGTTTGAAGTTTTTTAGTGTCTGAACGAGACATTTTGATAACATGCTTGAACAACAGAACCCTATCTCGGCCCAAGTGCCCCGACTGAACAGGAATCACCCTATTCTGACCGGTTCACGGTTCGAGTCGGTAGTTCATGTTCAAACCTGAAGTCAATATCTCTTGGATAGAATTCGGATCTTGAACTAATACATCACCAAGAATGGGTAGAAGATCAGAACGAGTTCTGGTTCCATCGGGTTTGAGTGCATTGAGTGTAAAAGAGTTGAAAGAAAGTTGAAAACCATCTTTCAATCCTTTTTCCATGAATATGTTTAGATCTATGCAAGATCTTTGTTTATTTATGTGGAAATCGTCCGGATCTAAGTTGCTTTTGGTGGATTGAAGCCAAAATATGAAGTTCATAAGAACACCATGATGACATCATCCTGGAACACCTCAAATCCACTGATTTCTCGGTTAACAGTTAAGATTCGAAAGATAGAAAGGTGTAGGAGTGCATGTAGATCAAGAAAGTACAAGATTTGGGTTAAAACTTACAAGAATTGAGAGAAATCGAGAGAAATAGCGGCTAGAGCGAGTTGAGTCGAGTGAGAGCTGTCACATCAACTGATGTGACATATGAGGGGTATTTATAGGGTTTCCTAAAAAGGAAAGTGATGAAGAGGCTGGTCGATCGGGTGGCAACTCGATCGGATGGCAACCCGATCAGATGGCAATCCGATCGGATGGCCACTCGGTCGGTTGGCCACTCGATCCACGAGTCCGGCGCGATGAGTTTTATCGTTTCGATTCGAGTGTAGAGCTTTGCGATGCGATTCGAGCGAGCGATACGATAGAATTACCCATTAAATTACTTTTAATCCCAACTACTATATCTAACATACAATCACTATCATTCACTTGCGTTTAGCGTTTTCGATTCGATTGCGATGCGATAGAATTGCGATTGCGATTAACACCTCAACATAAACATAACATGCACAATTAACACATAAATAGCACACACACGTAAAACAATAACCAGAACACATAATTCGAGTTGCGAACGCGATAAGCGATAAGCGATACGTCGATTAAACATGCGATTAATAGCGATTAAACCTTGATTATTAACAAGTACTCCACATAATACAACTAACGCGATAACATAAATAGACTATCTATGAGTCAAAGAAGGCAAAACAGGAATTGAGCAAGGAGTGACAGATCGTAATTAGCAATCTTGTCTTCCTTTGACTTCAATCTTGACTTTGACTTTGACTTTCGAAACACGGGGTGTTACAGCCTCCCCTACTTAAGGGAATTTCGTCCTGAAAATTAGGCTTCAGCCGTAAAAAACAACTGTGGGTACTTTGCCTTCATGTCGCTTTCGAGTTCCCAAGTGAACTCGGCGCCTCGTTTGCCTTCCCATCGGACCTTCACAATGGGAATGTGTGAGCGTCGGAGTTATTTGGTTTGGCGGTCCACGATTTCAACAGGCTTTTCCACGAAGTATAGTGTTTCGTTTATTTGAAGATCCTCGAGGGGTACATGTAAATCATCATTAGCCAGACACTTTCTAAGGTTCGAAACATGGAAAGTCGGGTGGACGTTGTTAAGTTCCTCCGGTAGTTCGAGTCTGTAAGCCACTTTTCCGATCCTTTCCAGAATCTTAAAGGGTCCCACATATCGAGGCGCGAGCTTTCCTCTCTTGCCTAATCTGACCACACCCTTCCAAGGTGATACCTTTAGGAGTGCATGGTCACCAACGTCAAATTCGAGGGGCTTGCGTCGTCTATCGGCGTACCTTTCTGACGACTCCGAGCTTTCAGTAGATTGTCTCGAATTTGGAGGATTTTGTCAGTCGTTTCTTGCAGTAGCTCAGGACCGGTTAATTGCGAGTGCCCGATCTCGTGCCATACAATAGGCGATCGACATCTTCTTCCATACAATGCCTCAAATGGTGCCATTTGAATGCTCGAATGATAACTATTATTGTACGAGAATTCGACCAAAGGTTAGTACGCGTCCCAATTACCACTGAAATCTATGACACACGAACTGTCACATCCCTTTCTTAGGCGGAAGCCCGAGGTGTGATCTTGAAAGGTTCTCATTGCATACGATTGGTAAACATACTACATGCTCGTAAAAATAACTCCAAATGCCAAAACATTACATAACTAAAAACATAGGTTAAGTGTTTACATCACAAGATAGCATATTGTTTGAAAAGTTTACAACTTTATTTAAAAGATGAACATAAAGGTTTTGGTCCTTATATCACCACATGGAGTGGGACATAATAACCAAACCCAGCAAAACGGCATAGGAGTCTCGATACAACATAGCTAACAACATAAACAACATCCAAGAGCAAGAGTATGACCGCGCGCACATCCACTTTAGTTACCTGAAATACATGTGAGTTTTTGGAAAATCGTCAACATAATGTTGGTGTGAATTCATGCAGTTTTTGTATTGAACGTTTGTATACTTGTATGAAAACATGATATGTAATTTGTATGAAACAAGTATTTCTGTAAATATAAGGAAATCGAGATAGCTTATGGTCTGCAAGGCCATTAACATGTGACACGACATAGGAAGCATCCAAACCATAGGCATTTTTAGCTGTCGAATCCACGACTGTCGATTCACGACTAGAGACACAAAAGCACTGCTTGGTACTAGTATCACCAAGAGTGTGGCTGCCTGAAACTCATTAGATCTAACCTTTGGTTCCGCGGTCTTGGTATGTAACTAATTAATTGTGCTTATTGTACCCTATTCGTGACATGATCTAAAGTATCATTCCTTAGTTTTTGTATTCAACATACCATAACACATGTATTTTCCCCATGTTTAAAAAGCATGTAAAAGTTTAAAAGTGGGGACATGAACTCACAACTTTGTGTTTCATGTGCCGTAAACTTCACCGGGTTTGCTTATATTGCGCCGTGACCTATACGTGTTTTATTAACGTTAGTCACTAGACTTGTATCGCACAAGTACAAGTCACCATCTTTTATGTATGTGTTCTTTGTTGTTAAAAATAATTTATATTTTTAACTATGTATCTTACTTATATTATTTTTCCAATAAATATAAATATCTTGTATTTTTCACCCGAGTTATGTATTTTTGTCCAAAAATACATTTTAAGTCCGATACCTGTCCAAGTTACATAATCTATTAAGAAATATATTTTCATAAATATATTTTCTCTTGTATTCGTCTATGCATGTTGTATGTGTATTTTTGTATATTTACTCCGTAGGAGTATTTAGTGTATTTTCAAGTCCTAATACACTATTACATATAATACATATTACATACACTTAGCACAAAATTTGGTGACCAATAAATATATATATTTTCCTCAAAAATATACATACTTAATATCAATTTTTATCTTGAAGAATCATCATTTCTTAACTTGAAATTTACACAAAAATTAGGGAAACCTTGGTAAATATGTTTAGGTGAATTTTTAGGGAATAAGTTTCACCAAAACTTATAATTTTCTAAGTGTCAAAATTTTATAGAAATTTTGACATAGTTTCCCCTAAAAATGGAGGTTTCCCATGTTTTCAAAACATGTGTTTATTTTCTTTTAAAATCATCACAAACAATCAACAACGCATTCAACACTTACCAAGTGCCAAAATCAAGTAATTTTTCCTAACAACATGTACTTGAACTTTCATAAAAACTTGTAGTAACTTGGTAGTGTGCTTAGTAGGTTTAGTTATCCTTAAAAAAGTATTTATTTGTTTCTAAATCACACTCTTGAAAGATTTAGTTATTTACAACTTGTAAGATGGTTTTTCTAAAAATATTTCTTTTGCATTTTTCTTGTTACAAACATGTTTCTAGACTTGTTTACGTACTGAAAATATGATTAGTTTACTTAGAAACCATGACTTGTAAATCTTGAAAATGAACTTGGTTTCTTGAGAAAATTATTTTGTAATCACCTATTTACAAGACTTTTGACATGTATCAACCATCATCATACTCTAAATCATTCTTATTTTCAAGTTCATGCAAAACATAAAGTATGATGATCTTGGTCTTTCACAAGATCATCACCTTAACTTACAAGATCATGAGTTTAATCACAATCTAGTAGGTTTCATATGATGTCTAACATCACTAACACAAATCATCAATCATCAAGGAGCAAATCAACACAATTAACATGTATTCTTATGTTATTAAGCTTATGTTAAAGTATCATGATCATGTTCTTTAGTGTTCTTCAAGATTAACAATGTTCATCATCTTTTAACCAACTAAATATGAAATAACAAGGGATTATAAGGGCCTTACTACTAGCACAAGGCTAGGGAAGAACACTAGAAGTTGTAGATGACAAAAGTGTTGGATAAAAGCAATCGGGAGAGGTCCTTCAAGATCCACAAGCTTCCAACTTCCTTAATCACCTTCTTACACCTTAGGATGGTCTTGGAATGGATGGATAATGGATGAAAGGTGGTGGTGGAGTTGTTGTTGTTCTCGGCCGAATGGAGGGGAGAAGGGAGAGAGATGAGTGGTGTGTGTAGTGTGTGTTAGAATGAGAGCTTTAGGACATCTTATAACCATATAACTTCTTTATCCAATGGGTCTGGTGTTTGTAATAGGACATACATAATCTCTAATCAATCTTAGGAAGATTAAGGAGATCAAGTAAGATCTCACAAGATCAAAGGTGGGGTCACTAAGGTGACCGTCCACCATGCGTTGGGTTTTAATGTTAAGTTAGGTAATTTAGTTAGATGTTAAGTGTGTAGGTTAGTGTTTAAGTGTATGATGTGTTATATAGTGTGTTAGGGTGTCCGGGGATCGTAACTAGCTCAGAAACATTAAAACAATGCTTCTAGTATAATTTTGATGTTTCGGGTAGTGTCCGGTTGTTCGGTTAGATACCGGTTCGTTAAAGTGCTGAATTGCACCGTTTAGTGTCCTTTAAGTACCTTTTTGTGACACTTTTAATTCCCGACACTTAGGAAAGCATTCAGGACCATTTAGTCATATTTTGTCATGTTACTAACTTGTTACAATGCTGAATTTTGCTTAAATTTATAAAATTCAGCATTTAAAGTGTGTTTCGGGTGCTTTTTAGTGCGTATTTTAGCTTCCGAAAGGTCTATATGTTAACCCTTGTATCCATACTTGGGTTTTAATGTATTGTAAATGTTAGACCTACTCCTTGGCCCTAATTCCATTATCCGACTGCTTTCTGCAGAGTTGCTGACACAGTGTGTCTTACCGGTGAGTTTACTAGTCTTTCTGACGCAACGCTAATAGGAATGCATAAAGCAATATTTGAAGTATAAAACTTGTATGAATTCACATGTATAGCATGAAATCAGACAATGTTGACATTTAAGCACTTAATTGCAGATATTAAATAATAATCAAACTGTACGGAAATTACCGGTTTGGTGCCAGTTGTCGCAGTCTCCCCCCCCCCCCTTAAAAGAATTTCGTCCTGAAATTCAGGCTGAGCTATCTCACGTAGGAGTTTTCTTGAATAGGTGGGGGTACTTGTCTTTAAACTGGTCTTCATGTTCCCACGTGTACTCGGGTCCGTGCTTAGAGTCCCAACGTACTTTGACAAGTTTGACACTACTCCTCCGGGTCTTGTTGACTTTCCAGTCTGTAACCTCAACGGGTTGTTCTGTAAATCAGAGTGTGTCGTCAATATGCACTTCATCTGCAGGGATGATCACTGTTTCTTGGGTTGGACTCTTCTTGAGGTTGGACACATGAAACGTACCATGTACTCCGTTAAGTTCTTCCGGTAATTCCAACTTGTAAGCCACGGTACCAATTCTTTCCAAGATCTTGAATAGTCCGATGTATCGTGGATTCAGCTCTCCACGTTTTTTGAATCTTACTACGCCCTTCCAAGGTGAGACCTTCAACAAAACTTTGTCTCCCACCTCGAATTCTAAGGGTTTTCGTCTTCGATCAGCGTAGCTCTTTTGTTGATCTCGAGTTGCCTTAATGCGCTCTCAGATCTGCATGATTTTGTCGGTTGTATCTTGAACAAGTTCAGAACCAACCATTCGTTTGTCTTCAGCGTCTGCCCAACATAATGGCAAGCGGCACTTGCGGCCATATAGAGCTTCGAACGGTGCGGCTTTTATGCTCGTATGGTAACTGTTATTGTAGGAAAACTCAACTAGAGGTAGGTGAGTATCCCAGCTGCCGCCTAGGTCCATAACACATGCGCGAAGCATATCTTCCAGCGTTTGTATGGTTTGTTCGCTCTGGCCGTCTGTTTGCGGATGGAAGGCCGTGCTTAGATCTAGTTGAGATCCAAAGGCTTCCTGGAAGGATTTCCAGATCCTTGAGACAAAACGTCCATCTCTGTCTGAAATAATTGAGGTAGGCACTCAATGACGTGCCATGATTTCTTTCAGGTACAGCTCAGCAAGCTTTCCAGTGCTATCCTTCTCTCGGATCGGTAGGAAATACGCAGACTTTGTTAACCGATCGACTATCACCCATACCATATCGTGCCCTCTAGGGGTCCTGGGTAATTTCGTTATGAAGTCCATCGAGATTTGCTCCCATTTCCAAATGGGTATCTCTGGTTGTTGCAGTAGTCCGGACGGTTTTTGATATTCAGCCTTAACCTTAGCACAGGTTAGGCACTTTCCAACATAAACAGCAACGCCACTTTTAAGCCTCGGCCACCAATAGTATTCCTTCAAGTCTTGATACATTTTGTCCGATCCTGGATGGATCGAGTATCTCGACTTGTGAGCTTCATTAAGGATGACTTCTTGAATACTGCCATAGAGTGAAACCCAAACGCGTCCTTTAAAGTACAAGGTTCCCTCTTTGTTTGGCACCAAATTCTTCAGCATACCTCGGAGGTATTCAGCTCTATGATTTTCTCCCTTAAGGGCTTCTTGTTATGCTTCATGAATGCGTGTTGTCAGGTTCGTTCGAATAGTCATTTCCAATGCTCGAACCCTTAGGGTCTTAACTCTTTCCTTTCGGCTTAACGCGTCTGCTACAACGTTTGCCTTTCAAGGATGGTACTTAATCTCACAGTCATAATCATTTAGCAGCTCGACCCACCGTCGTTGACGCATATTTAATTCGTTCTGATCAAATATGTGTTGCAGGCTTTTGTGATCTATGAAGATTGTACATCGAGTACCATATAAATAGTGTCGCCAGATCTTCAAGGCGAATACCACCGCGCCTAGCTCCAAGTCGTGTGTGGTGTAATTCCTTTCATGCACCTTCAACTGTCTTGAAGCGTAAGCGATGACTTTTTGGCGTTGCATGAGCACGCAACCCAAACCTTGACGCGAAGCATCGCAGTATACCACGAAGTCTTCAGTGCCTTCGGGTAGGTATAGTATCGGTGCATCGCATAGCTTATTTTTGAGCAGTTGGAAGGCTTCTTCCTGCTTATCACCCCAGTCGTACTTCTTGTCTTTCTGCGTAAGGGTTGTTAGTGGTTGAGCTATCTTGGAGAAATTCTCGATAAATCGTCGGTAATAGCCTGCTAAGCCCAAAAATTATCGAACTTCAGTTGGGGTTTTGGGGGCTTCCCAATTCTTTATTGCTTCTATCTTGGCTGGGTCTACATGAATACCATTCTCGTTCACAACGTGACCAAGGAACTGTACTTCGGGAATCCATAATTCACACTTTGAGAACTTTGCATAAAGTTTCTCTTTCTTCAGTAGTTCCAGAATGGTCCTGAGGTGTTGCTCATGCTCTTCTCTTGTTCGCGAGTAAATCAGGATATCATCGATAAATACAATCACGAATTTATCGAGATATGGTTTGCAAACGCGGTTCATCAGATCCATAAATACCGCTGGTGCGTTCGTCAGTCCGAATGGCATCACAAGGAACTCATAATGCCCATAACGTGTTCTGAATGCAGTCTTTCGTACGCTTTCCTCTTGGATTCTTAACTGATGGTATCCAGATCGAAGGTCGATATTGGAATAGTAGCTCGATCCTTGCAACTGATCAAATAAGTCATCAATCCTCGGTAGTGGGTACCGATTCTTGAAAGTGAGCTTGTTCAACTCTCTATAGTCGATACACATCCGCAGAGTTCCATCCTTCTTCTTTACGAACAATATTGGAGCTCCCCAAGGCGAGAATCTTGGCCTTATGAAACCTTTATCTAACAACTCATGGAGTTGTGTAGATAATTATTGCATCTCGGATGGTGCAAGCCGATAGGGTGCCTTGGCTACAGGAGCGGCTCCTGGAACCAAGTCTATATGGAATTTGACTTGCCGTTGTGGAGGTAGTCCTGGCAGATCTTCGGGAAAAACATCAGGGAATTCCTTCACCACAGGAATGTCTTCGAGTTTCGGCTCCTCAGCCTTCTTATCTACAACGTGCGCTAGGAAAGCAACACATCCTTTCCTTAAGCACTTCCGCGCCTTCATACAACTAATGATTCGCAGAGGTGCGTCTCGTTTTTCTCCATGCACGATGAGAGTTTCATCATTCGCCAGAGGGATGCGAATGATTTTCTCGTGACAAACAACTTTAGCTTTGTTCTTGGACAACCAGTCCATTCCGACCACTACATCGAAGCTACCCAATTGAATAGGTAAGAGGTCAATGCTAAATCTTCGTTCACCAAGTTCTAATGAGCAACCCCTAACAACTTCGCCCGATTCAACAAGTTTACCATTGGCTAGTTCTATGGAATAAGGAATATCTAATCTACTAGATTCTATTCTAAGCATACGTTTAAATTCCACAAACATGAAGCTATAATCGGCACCAGTGTCAAATAGTATGGATATAAAGTGATTGTTAACGAGAAACGTACCGGTGACCACATTAGGGTCCTCGCGTGCGTTCCTTGCTCCAATCACGAATGCTCAAGCCTGAGCATTGTTCTCCCTTGGGCAATCTTTCTTGAAATGATCCTTGCTTCCACAACCAAAGGATCCTTGGTTCTGCCTAGCTCCATTACTATTCCGGTTACCATTGCCATTGCCATTTCCACCACTGTTTCTATTACCAGCACCGTTGCGGTTTCCATTCCCGTTTCTATTACCATTTCCTTTTCCCCAACAGTTCTCAGTATGGTGACCCAGTTTTCCACACTTGTCGCATTTTGGAACGCGACAAGCTCCTTCATGATGACGGTTGCACTAGTTGCAGATGGGCAGAGTGCCCTGATATCCTCTGGCAGGAGCGTCATTCATGGATGCAAGAGTTCTCGCCTCCTGTGGCGGATTGGGGTCGCGCTTCTTGTTGTTGGAACCCTTATTGTTACGTGTCGCTTGATTCAGGCTCACATGCTTCCTTTTCTTGTCACCGGATGACTCAGCATGCGTCTCGGTCTTCTCAGTAGGGTTCAGCGATAACTTCTTCATTCGGACAGCATCTTCAGTAAGGCTGACAGCCAGAGTTACAGCCTGAGTGATCGTTTTAGGTTTAGCCAAAGTTACCATGCTGTGAAACTCCAGAGCCAATCCCCAGATGTAGCGCTCAACGCGCATAAATTCAGGAGTCACCATGTAGGGGATCACTCTTGACAAATCGTGGAACCTTCGGGTATAACCAGTAATGTCAGCACCTTCCATGGTCAAGTGCCAGAACTCAGTCTCCAACCTTTGGAGTTCAGCACGAGGGCAATACTTCTCTCTCATTCGTTCCTTTAGCTCATCCCACATCATGCCGTACGCAGCATCATCACCCAGAGTCTGGACTTGCAAATTCCACCAAGTACAAGCTTCATCAACAAACAACCCCGTAAGAAAAGTGACTTGCTGGTCCGCGGTACACTTGCTCATACGGATAGTGGAATCCGTCTTTTCCGTCCAGCGTACAAAAGTCACTGCACCTCCAGTGCCGTCGTAATTCAGTGGCTTGCAGTCGAGAAACTGCTTGATGGTGCAGCCTTGAGTTGTGTTTCCTCCAGATGTATCTCCCTGCCCATTACTTCTAGCATTGCTTAGTCCACCACTTTCTTTCGTGCGGTTCGCCTCGTATTAGGCGATAGCTGCGGAGATCCTTTCCTCCAGTAGGGCGTTCAGTTCTTCAGCGGTCCTCGGCAGAAGTGGAGGAGGGGGTTGATCAGAATCCTGATTGTTCACAATTCTCCTAGGTGCCATGTTCTAAAAGAACACAACACAGTAGGGTTAGACATTTGTTTGATATTGTCATACGAGACAGTAGTAGTATATATACACAAGCTTATACCCACATAAGTGACATCAAACAATCCGCCAAACGTATAAATCAATTTATACAGCAACATGCATGCATAAACAGATAAATACTGATGTGTCATGAGATATTCACCGAGTCTTTACACATATTAGGGCAACTTGTTACATCATTGTTTGCGAGGTAAACAAAATGCATAAGGGTTACATCTCCCCAAAGTACAAGTTTAATATATGCAAAAGACAAACTATCTTTCTTCACATTGGCGGTTCTTGTCTTTATACCCTAAATCATTACTCCAATAGAGTATTTAATAGGCTAGGGGAGGGGTGAGGGTGTTCACATTTTGACCTTTTCTTGCATTGAAGGAATCTTGTTTGATACGTAACAAGACTTGCTGTGGTTTCTATGCACTGAATTCCATAATTATGTATGCATCCATAATTACTTAAGTCCTTGCACAGTCCGCACATTTCGTTTCATCGTCGGATCACTTCCTTCAGATAGGCCATTGCTTTCAGGTGAAGACACGAGTACCTGAGATATTCTATTTCTAGTATAAGTATATATTAATTATCACACATAGTTGCAAGTAATTTCTAGTCAAAGACAAGTGCTACTCCAGTGCACCTTAAGTTTCGTAGTGTCCTTACTTGACTCCTTGAAAATAGTTTCAGGTAGTGGATGTCGCGGAAAGTTTTATGCAATGAAAACTTTTAAAAAAATTGTTTTCGTGAGAGGATCCTAGATATTGTAGTCTAGACTCGAGAAGGAATCCTGGTTCACTACAATCGCAGCTCTGATACCAATCTGTCACACCCCTTTCTAAGGCGGAAGCACGAGGTGTGATCTTAAAAGGTTCTCATTGCATACGATTGGTAAACATACTACATGCTCGTAAAAATAACTCCAAATGCCAAAACATTACATAACTAAAAACATAGGTTAAGTGTTTACATCACAAGACAACATATTGTTTGAAAAGTTTACAACTTTATTTAAAAGATGAACATAAAGGTTTTGGTCCTTATATCACCACACGGAGTGGGACATAACAACCAAACCCAGCAAAACGACATAGGAGTCTCGACACAACATAGCTAACAACCTAAACAACATCCAAGAGCAAGAGTATGACCGCACGCACATCCACTTTAGTTACCTGAAATACATGTGAGTTTTTGGAAAATCGTCAACATAATGTTGGTGTGAATTCATGCAGTTTTTGTATTGAACGTTTGTATACTTGTATGAAAACATGGTATGTAATTTGTATGAAACAAGTATTTCTGTAAATATAAGGAAATCGAGATCGCTAATGGTTTGCAAGACCATTAACATGTGACACGACATAGGAAACATCCAAACCATTGGCATTTTTAGCTGTCAAATCCACGACTGTCGATTCACGACTAGAGACACAAAAGCACTGCTTGGTACTAGTATCACCAAGAGTGTGGCTGCCTGAAACTCATTAGATCTAACCTTTTGTTCCGCGGTCTTGGTATGTAACTGATTAATGGTGCTTACTGTACCCTATTCGTGACATGATCTAAAGTATCATTCCTTAGTTTTTGTATTCAACATACCATAACACATGTATTTTCCCCATGTTTAAAAAGCATGTAAAACATAAAATATGATGATCTAAATCATTCTTATTTTCAAGTTCATGCAAAACATAAAGTCTGATGATCTTGGTCTTTCACAAGATCATCACCTTAGCTTACAAGATCATGAGTTTAATCACAATCTAGTAGGTTTCATATGATGTCTAACATCACTAACATAAATCATCAATCATCAAGGAGAAAATCAACACAATCAACATGTATTCTTATGTTATTAAGCTTATGTTAAAGTATCATGATCATGTTCTTTAGTGTTCTTCAAGATTAACAATGTTCATCATCTTTTAACCAACTAAATATGAAATAACAAGGGATTATAAGGGCCTTACTACTAGCATAAGGCTAGGGAAGAACACTAGAAGTTTTAGATGACAATAGTGTTGGATAAAAGCAATCGGGATAGGTCCTTCAAGATCCACAAGCTTCCAACTTCCTTAATCACCTTCTTACACCTTAGGATGGTCTTGGAATGGATGGATAATGGATGAAAGGTGGTGGAGTTGTTGTTGTTCTCGGCCGAATGGAGGGGAGAAGGGAGAGAGATGAGTGGTGTGTGTAGTGTGTGTTAGAATGAGAGCTTTAGGACATCTTATAACCATCTAACTTCTTTATCCAATGGGTCTTGTGTTTGTAATAGTACATACATAATCTCTAATCAATCTTAGGAAGATTAAGGAGATCAAGTAAGATCTCACAAGATCAAAGGTGGGGCCACTAAGGTGACCGTCCACCATGGGGGGGGGGTCTTAGTTGGGTTTTAATGTTAAGTTAGGTAATTTAGTTAGATGTTAAGTGTGTAGGTTAGTGTTTAAGTGTATGATGTGTTATATAGTGTGTTAGGGTGTTCGGGGATCGTAACTAGCTCAGAAACATTAAAACAATGCTTCTAGTATAATTTTGATGTTTCGGGTAGTCTCCGGTTGTTCGGTTAGATACCGGTTCGTTAAGGTGCTAAATTGCATCGTTTAGTGTCCTTTAAGTACCCTTTTGTGACACTTTTAATTCCCAACACTTAGGAAAGCATTCAGGACCATTTAGTCATATTTTGTCATGTTACTAACTTGTTACAATGCTGAATTTTGCTGAAATATATAAAATTCAGCATTTAAAGTGTTTTTCAGGTGCTTTTTAGTGCGTATTTTAGCTTCCGGAAGGTCTATATGTTAACCCTTGTATCCATACTTGGGTTTTAATGTATTGTAAACGTTGGACCTACTCCTTGGCCCTAATTCCATTATTTGACTGCTTTCTGCAGAGTTGCTGACACAGTGTGTCTTACCGGTGAGTTTACTAGTCTTTCTGACGCAACACTAATAGGAATGCATAAAGCAATATTTGAAGTATAAAACGTGCATGAATTCACATGTATAGCATGAAATCAGACAATGTTGACATTTAAGCACATAATTGCAGATATTAAATAATAATCAAACTGTACGGAAATTACCGGTTTGGTGCAAGTTGTCACACGAACGGAGCATGTCTTCAAGGGTACGAATTGTTCTTTTAGTCTGACCATCGGTTTAAGGATGGAATGCAGTACTTAGTTTAAGCGTAGTAACGAGGGCTGTTTGAAATGTTTCCCAACAACGCGAGGTAAACCGAGCATCGCTGTCAGAAATGATGTCGCGAGGCGTCCCATGTCGACAAATGATCTCTTTGGTGTAGATTCGGGCTAACTTTTCTATCTTGTAGTCTTCCCGTATTGGCAGAAAGTGAGCATATTTGGTCAAACGGTCAACGACAACCCAGATGCTGTCGTGACCTGATGGCTTGCGTGGAAGCTTCGTTACGAAGTCCATAGCTATACTCTCCCACTTCCACACAAGAATATCGGGTTGAACAAGTAAGCTAGAGGGTCTTTGGTGCTCAGCCTTGACTTTCGAGATAGTCAGGCACTTCGAAACATATAGGGCGATATCTCTCTTCATGCCCGGCCACAAGTACTTGTAGCGAAGGTCCTAGTACATCTTGTCGGCACCGGGATGAATAGAGTATCGGGATTTGTGAAATTCGTCCATCAAAATCTGTCGTAAATTGGTCTGTTTAGGGATCCAAATTCCGTCCAAATAATGTAATATCCCATTCGACTTATGTCGCAACCCCCGATCCCTTATCTGTCCCGGGAACGGGCGGACGCGAGCTCAGATTTTCGGTGGTATCAGCTATTTAGTCTTGCAGCGGAAATTACATCAGGACCGTAGTTAGGAAATGTTTATCAGAGTAAAACCACCATATTTGATATTAATAATAACATGGGCAAAAACCCAAGTTTCTTATTACAATACATTTATAGGGACAAACCCTATTTTATTGAATTTAAAACATCGTTTATTAGGTAACTTTTATAGCCACATTTTTTCCCAAGCCTTCAGTGCTCTCCAGCTGGCTTTTTACTAATTGGTTGTCACATTGTGTTACCTGAAACGTGTTTTAAAAACATTTATCAGTTAGAAATACTGGTGAGTGAATCCCAGTTTAATCAAGAAACATTTTATCAATTAAAACAGTATTGAGAGCTATCACATTGTTTATTTCAACACAATTACTCATTCAGTATTTGCCACTCGACCGGATCTGTGGCTATGGTCAAGTTACACATTAGCTAACTCATTGTCCAATTGTAACGTACTGTCGTACCGACTTACTACTCGCAAGTAGTAATAAATTTTGTATACAAAACCCCAATATACTGGCAGTAATTGAAGAACTACAAAGACTCAATCACCGCTTAATCGCATTGTAAAACAATTAAGGTTTTGTAAAACATTCCAAAAAGGTTAACAAAAAGAGGATAAACTCACATTGCTATCTTAGACTTCGCGTAAGGGTTTCCTTGATATAATCTATAATTTATACAAATGTACATTGGTTAGTACCATAACCCTGTGAAAATATTAATGATACCCTCCCCGAGACGGCATTCCAACAACTACGTCGGGCAGAACCACAACAGTTGTTACGGAACCCTAAATCGATCGGGCAGCGTAACTATTACGAAACTGGGGTTATAATACTTACAACGGAGCAGAACCTCGCTAATTAGGGGGATATAATACCCACGTATTATAACACTACTACAGAATTTGAGATTGAGAATGAAATTGTGAGCGAGTTCGACTGAGATCCGATGCCATCTATTTATAGGTGCTGAATTCGACTTTCAGGCGGCCCGCGTAAGGTAAGCCAAAGCCTTACGTGGCCCGCGTCAACACCCGGTCAACATATAGCTTAGCTGGGTCAGCGTATAGGTCCGCCACGATGTCGACACGTGTCATCTCAGGGTGTCTCCGCGTTTGATGATCTCTCGCGGCCGGCGTTAACTTAAATGGGGTCTTACGCGGCCCGTTTGAACTAAAGAAACTCAAAAGAATCCGGTATCAACCTTGATACCGCCCGCGTAAATGGTTGGGGTGGGTCTACGTGGCCTGCCTCAACTTAATATTTCTTGTTTTTAATTTATTTTAAATACTATTACGTAATTCGGGCTTGGTTTTAACATACGGGGTGTATTTAAAGACATATAAAGCTATTTAATATATACTAGGACGTCGGAAATATTATGAGGGTGTTGGTTTTACCGAGGGTTGTTACATTCTCCCCACCTTATTTTAGAGGTCGTCCTCGAGATCTACTGGAACAAATGCGGATATTTCCTTTGTATTTCAAATTCAAGCTCCCATGTGTACTCAGGTCCTCTTTTGGAATCCCACTTTACTTTGACCAGAACTAATCTCTTATGCTTGAGATTCTTGATTTTCCTGTCTTCAATTTGTAGAGGCCTTTCTACAAACTTAAGTTGTTTATTTACCTCTATATCCTTAAGAGGTACTAACAATGATTCATCAGCTAAACACTTTTTGAGATTAGATACATGAAATACATCATGTATTCCTGCCATTTCCTCTGGCAGTTGTAGCTGATAGGCTACAGGTCCTATTCTTCAAATAATCTCAAAAGGTCCAATATACCAGGGACTTAGCTTTCCTCGTTTGATGAATCTTACTATTCCTTTCCAAGGAGAGACCTTCAATTATACCTTGTCTCATATTTGAAACTCCAAGGGTTTGCGTCGGTTATCAGCATAACTCTTTTGTCGATCACGTGCTGCTTTTAGTCTTTCCTTGACTTGAATAATCTTATCAGTTGTTTCTTGCACTATCTCAGGTCCAGATAGTTGCTTCTCCCCAATTTCTGCCCAACAGACTGGGGTTCGGCACTTTCGTCCATAAAGTGCTTCGAATGGTGCAGCATTGATACTTGTGTGATAACTATTATTATAAGAAAATTCTATTAAAGGTAAGTGATCGTCCCAATTACCTCTGAAATCAATTACACAAGCTCTAAGCATGTCTTCCATTGTTTGAATTGTCCTTTCACTTTGTCCATCCGTTTGAGGGTGATAAGCTGTACTTAATTTTAACTTGGTTCCCATTGCCTTTTGGAAACTCGACCAGAAATGAGAGGTAAATCGGCTATCTCTATCAGAAACAATTGATAAAGGAATGCCATGTAAAGAAACAATTTCATTTACATACAACTTAGCTAACTGTTCCATACTGAAAGTTTCTTTCATTGGTAGGAAATGAGCTGACTTGGTTAGCCTATCTACAATCACCCAGATTGTATCATTTCTTTCTTTGTTTTGGGTAATTTAGTAACAAAATCCATTGTTATCAATTCCCATTTCCAAACTGGCATTTCTAATTGTTGTAGAAATCCTGAGGGTTTCTGGTGTTCCGCTTTAACTTGTGAACAAGTTAGACATTTAGAAACATAGGCTGTTATGTCCTTCTTCATTCCTATCCACCAGAAATGTTTCCTTAAATCCTGGTACATTTTATCATTTCCTGGATGCATCGTATATTTAGACTTATGGGCCTCTTCTAGTATACGATTACGCAGGTTTCCTAATTTAGATATCCACATTCTCTTTTTATGGAATCTCCAAATTCCATCTATTCCTTGTTCCAATTCTTTTAGCATACCTTTTAATTTTTCAGTATCTTCTTTGATTACTGATTCTTGTGCTTCTCTTATCTGATCATTTAAATCTACTTGTAGATTTAATTTAAGAGAACGTACCCTTTTTGGTTTTTCATGATACTTTCGGCTTAAAGCATTTGCCACTACATTTGTTCTTCCTTCATGATACTGGATATCACAATCATAATCACTAAGCATCTCCATCCATCGTCTTTGTCTCATATTTAATTCCTTTTGCTTGAAGATATATCTTAAACTCTTATGATCAGTGAATATGGTAAACTTACTACCATAAAGGTAATGTCTCCAAATCTTAAGAGCAAAAATTATAGCTCCTAACTCTAAATCATGGGTTGAATAATTCTCTTCATGATTCTTAAGTTGTCTAGATGCGTAAGCTATAACCTTTTGTCGTTGCATTAATACACATCCATAACCTAATTTAGAAGCATCACAGTAGACTACAAAATCTTCAGCTGTTACACCCTAATTCGTATTTGACAAAAAGTCGCAGCGGAAACACGAACCATAAAATTTCTTTCATTATAAATACCTCAACTTATTTAAAATTTAACTTAAACATAATTCTTATTCATAAATCCGTCATCCTCTTATTTACTAATTAAAAACATAGCTTACGTTTACTACATTTTACATTCAACGTCCCCGTACAATCTCTCTAGTGGCTCGGTCTTCAATCCCTAATCCTTCTGATAATCACTCATTATCCGTACAACCTGCATTCACCACATACATTCATAACATTAGCACACATTAAAGAAACAAGGTTCATTCGCGTACACTTCACACTTCGTCATCTTTTAATCTTTAAGCATTTCATCTGCATATCCATTTCCTGGTGAGGCTTCAATAATGTACCTGCATTACTTTTCATTCTCGAGGTACACCATTAATAACGTTAACCCTCAACGTGTCTAAATCATGCATACATACGTACTTACATACATACATACACATCTACATACGTACATATCTTTCCTACAACTTTACATACATGCATACACTCATGCTGGTCTTTATACATGCATACATACACATCTGCATACATACAAACCCTTCCTACATCATTACATACATGCATACACATCTGCATACATACAAACCCTTCCTACATCATTTCATACCTGCATATAATCATACATATCTTTATACATACATACATACATACATACACATCTACATACGTACATACCCTTCCTACATCATTACATCCCCGTATATACTCATACATACATACATGCTTGCTTATCCACATAGGGGCGATTGCCAATGAGAATTAAATTAATAATTCTTACCTGGAGTACGGGATCCCGCTTTAAGGTTCCTAAATGGAACCTAAGGTGGGATTCTTGCCTGGGGTATGGGATCCCGCTTTAAGGTTCCTAAATGGAACCTAAGGTGGGATTCTTGCCTGGGTCATAAAACACCTTTATCCACACACGTCACGCACGATCATGTCATCCCACCTTTATACATTCACCCATACGCTTACCCCAATGGTCATAAAACATGAGTTAAACTAGTTATACGCGACTTAAAACGCGTTTAAACGAGTCCCCGATACAAAACGGAGCTTAACAAACAACTTTCGACAACAGCCACCCCGTCGCGTAGCGCGACGCCATCAAACAAACAGAATGTTTGTTGCTGCTGTGCTGCAGATTTCAGCACGTCCGCGTTTCACGGAAACGGTCATAACTTCTTCGTTATTGGTCCGTTTTACCCGATTCTTTTTCCTACGCGTCCGTAATTTAATTCTCCATCTTTTGGAGTTAAGATCCGACATCCGGATTAACAAAATTTCAGACTTTTATCTCTTCGGCTTATTACCCTTTTTCCCAACCTTGACCCGTTCATGCATTCGTCAACGTAACTTGTTCGTTTTACCATATCCTCTTATACACATAATGATATCCATGACGTCTATCATAAATTACTGAACTCTTGGATATCTTGCATCCTTTTAACACATTATCATTCATATGCTCATTTCGACCCGTTAAGGGTATTCACACATTAATTTGGTCTATGACTAACCAAACCATCATCCCTACTTCCATACTTGTCCAAAACGTTACACTAATCGAAAACTTGTTTCTAAGCTACTTTTAAGATCGTTTACCCCAAAATACCCATCAAGGGCATTTTGGTCAACATTAACCCATCATTTACGACGAAAGACCTTAAACACATATTTGACCTCGAACATCATGTTTAATTCATTACAACACTTCATTACTTACTTGTACTACGAAGTGATTTCAGAAATCACTTACCTCGTGCGTCCGAGTTCGTGTCCGTTATCTTGTCTCCTTTTGACCCGTTAGCCTTTCATGCTTGAGTCCTTCTCGACATGATTCCTATACTTTCATGTCACCAAATCATATTCACATTAGCATACACAATTGTACATGTTAACGATCATAGTAATCGCATATTTCACATTTGACTTTCTTTAGTCACAACTAACAAGCATATGACATATAGTCCAATTCATATCCTTTCAAACTCATGAAATTCATCATGTAATCACAAATAACGCATATTAACATAACATGTACCATACAACTTCCTGTAATTCTACCTTTATGACAACAAACCAAACCATGCTTCTTATGCGTAGTTGACCTTCAAAGTCAACAGTTCATCATACAAACTTTCGGTTTATTCTCATGTATCCATATCATCACTTATGCTATAGCAATAACACTATATACATTTCTTACTCACAATGCAACTATGCTTACAACCATATTATCACCTAGTGATATTAAATACAACGTACAAGTCCTTAATGCATAGTCTTGACCAAGACATACATTTAACCCGAATTCTTGTATAAGTTCCATCTAAAGAACCTTCTTCACGTTAGTATACTACTAA
Organism: Helianthus tuberosus; assembly: GCA_030545235.1. Lineage (NCBI taxonomy): Eukaryota > Viridiplantae > Streptophyta > Magnoliopsida > Asterales > Asteraceae > Helianthus > Helianthus tuberosus. Next base: position 33,442,734 of record CM060441.1, read on the forward strand.
TTACATCATTACTTAATCTCAATCATATATATCAAGCTATTTCATACAATCTCACATCTTAACTTCACTTAGACATTTCATCATACACTTGGTGTGCGTACACCATTTAGTGCATATAGTACAACTAATTCATGCATATTCTTCTAATCTCATACATAATTCATCAAATTACCCTTCTAATCAATATGGATCATTCATGCATAACATCAAACATACTAGTATCACATTCCTTTCAATTCCTCTAACAACAATCGACCATACACATCAATATTATGCAAGAATTTAGACATAGATGATTCACCCATGTCATCATCTTCATCATAACAAACGGGTTTCACCCTTAAACATCAATTTAACCTAAACCATGCATAATCCGTGTTCTATATGATGATTCTAACACATATGAATGATCAATTTCATACCAATTCACGGATTGGAACATAACCCACTTCATACAAGTTCATCAATCTAAGTTTCAAGACATACCTCACGATCCCCTTGTCTAGGTGATCGCTAATTCATGTTCCTTAATAGATTTGAGCCTTGATTCAACCTTCAATTTGGAGCTTTTTGAAGAACTAGGGTTTGGCTCCTTTGGAGCCCTTCCTGGTCGTTCCAGAACACACGAAATGTGTGTGTTTGTGTGTATTGTTTTGTTTTATAAATACAACTTTCATTTACCCCACTTTAGTCCCTCAAGTTTGCCACTAAATAATATTGGCAAAACTCTTGTCTATTAATACTTCTAACCTCACACTTAACTAGGTTAAATAGCCTAGTTATTTATTTCATAATGTACCATAGCATAACATTTAACGAACATAAACATTCGGGTTTTGGGGTGTTACACAGCTCCTTCTGGTAACGCTAATATAGGTGTATGGGTTAATCTTTGCTTAACGATTCTAAAGGCTTCTTCTTGTTTTAATCCCCACTCAAACTTAACAGATTTACAGGTTACCTTAGTTAAGGGAATGACTATTCTAGAGAAATCTTGAATAAATCTTCTATAATAACCGGCCAATCCTAAGAAACTTCTAACCTCGGTTGGTGACTCAGGGGTTTTCCATTTAGTAATTGCCTCGATTTTGGTTAGATCTACATGAATTCCTTCATGATTGACTAAATGTCCAAGAAACTGAACCTGTTCTAACCAAAATTCGCACTTAGAAAACTTAGCATAAAGCTTTTCCTTTCTTAACAAACTTAAAAGTGCGTGCAAATGCTTTGCATGATCTTCTTTACTCTTAGAGTAAATGAGAAAATCATCTATGAAAACAATTATGAATTTATCCAAATATGGCTTACATATTCGGTTCATCATGTCAATAAATCAAGCTGGGGCATTGGTTAAACCAAATGGCATGACAGTAAATTCATAATGGCCATACCTTGTTCTGAAAGCGGTCTTAGGAATGTCCTCTTCCTGTACCTTTAATTGATGATATCCTGACCTTAAATCGATTTTAGAGAAAAATCGAGCTCCTTGTAGTTGATCAAACAGATCATCGATTCTTGGTAATGGGTACCGATTCTTAATCGTGACCTTGTTTAATTCACGGTAGTCAATGCACATACGCATTGATCCGTCCTTCTTTTTAACGAATAGTATCGGCGCTCCCCATGGCGACGAACTTGGCTGTATGAATCATTTTTCCAATAATTCATCTAATTGTTTCTTTAATTCTTGCATTTCTACAGGTGCCAAACGATAAGGTGCTTTGGCAATCGGTGCCGTTCCTGGTATTAAATGGATTCTGAATTCAACTTCTCTATCTGGAGGTTGCCCTGGCAATTCTTCTGGAAATACATCTGAAAACTGAGATACTACTGGAATATCTTTTAAATCATTTCCTTTAGTGTTAATGATTATGGAAATCAAATACACTAAAGATCCTTTTCTTATATAACTTGCAATTTTCATCACAGAGATGAACTTAGTGGATCTAGATGGTTTATCTCCTTTTATTGTGATCGTTTTTCCTTTTGGTGAATTTACTTGAATTGACTTTTGATCACATAAAATACTGGCTTTATTGGCTATTAACCAATCCATTCCTAAAACAACATCGAATCCTGCCAGATTCATGGGATAAAGATTTGCAATAAATTTCTGATTTAAAATTTCTATTCTTGCTCCCTGCAAGATTTCAGAAATTCTAACGGTTTCTCCATTGGTTGTCTCTACTAAGCATTCTTGTGGTAGTTTAGTTAATGACTTATTTATAAATTTGCAAAATGATGTATTAATAAAACTTTGGTTTGCACCAGAGTAAAATAATACTTTAGCAAAAACATCATTAACTAAAAACGTACCAGTTATGACATCTGGAATCATCTTGGCTTCATCTGCAGTCAGAACAAATGCTCTAGCATTTTTAGTATTCTTGTTGTCTGGAGCTGGAGCTAATTTTGGACAATTAGGCTTGATATGACCTTGTTCTCCACAGTTGTAACATATTTGGATGTTAGCCTTCTTCCTACAAATTTTCTTCCTTGTGTCCCGATATTTTGCAAAAGTTACAATATATGGAGCATCTTCCTGAATGCTTTCTTTTGCAATTCTTACAGTAAGGTGCAGAGGTAGAACCTATATTTCTCCCACGATTAAAATTTCCAGAACGAAATTCTTGTGTGAGCTTCTGGGTTAGGTTCCTCCTTTGATCCTCTTCTCGGGTACGGACTAATTCATCTGTCAAGGTATTTGCTAGTTCTACAGCTTCTTCTATGGTTTGAGGTCTAGCTGTCTTGACTACGTGTCTTATCTCCCCGATTAATCCCCAAATGTAACGGGAGATTAATACTGGTTCTGGTGAAGCAAGAGTTGGCACTATTCTGGCATATTCAAAGAATATTTTAGTGTATCCCTTACTATCCACACCAGTCATCCTAAGGTTTAGGAATTTGTTTGCTATCTGTTCCTTTTCATTTTCATTGGGTGGACAGAATTTCCTTTCTACCTTGTTCTTAAATTCTTCCCATTCCATATTGTAGGTTTTATCACTTCCTCTTGATTGGAGAATAGTGTTCCACCATTCTAGCGTTGAATTCTTAAATAAATTAGAAGCAAACAGTATCTTATCTTCTTCAGCACACTTGCTTATCCTTAAGACTGCCTCAGTCTTCTCTATCCAGCGTAGAGTTGCAATGGCCCCTTCGTTGCCTGAGAATTCCATTGGTTTACAAGACCATAATTCTTTATAAGAACAACCGTAAGACACGGTTCTTCTTCTTTTGGGAATAGGCATTTGAAGTAAAGGTCCATTGTTTACGCTGTTTTCGGGTTCAATTGGTCGCTTACTGCTATGTTTACTTTTATTATCAGCATCCTTAACAGTTTGAAGAATAAATGGCATTGCATCTATAATTCCCTGTGCCACTATGTGTTGGATAGCACTATTATCCACTTGGTTTCCATTGTTATTGATGCTCGGATTCTCATTAACCACGTTAATGTTACTTTGGTTATTGTTATTCAGATTTCCTTGATTTCCTTCATCGGCCATCTGAATTTTAAACATTTTCCCCATATTAATATCACAAATAATAGTTAATCACATGACACTTAATCTAGCCAAAAACATAGATCATTGCTACTTTTACTCTATTCATATACTATTATGCATCTATTACACAAACTAGTACTGAATTAAAAATTACAATACCAACAGAAATAGAATCACACTAATAGTAATATGCATCCATACACACATATTTTATTTTATTTTTATTTTATTATTACTACTACCATCTCCTGCCATCTCATCACGGATATAGATTTATCCAAAAATCCATATTACGTTCATCGTATTTCCATACGAGACGCTCTCCCACCTGACGCATTCTCTCACTGCTTTCTAAAATTTCCTCCCCAAAAGTCCTAAGTTCTTGAACATTTTCTGCACTCATTGGGGGTGCAGGTTCTCGGACTGGGTTTGGAATCTGGGGTGCGGGTTCCTGATATGGGGGTGAAAGTTCCTGAAATTGGTAAGGATCTTCTAAGATTTCCCTAATATATTCATTGTGGTAATAGGGATCTAAAGGGTCCATACCTGGATAGGCTCCTATGGGTGTGTCTTCATGGATAGGATAATGATGCACAAAGTCCCTATTATCGTCCCACCAGGGGTCGTAATTTGGGTCTAGGGGGTTTGGTGCAGGTACCCTAGGGATTTCTTCTGGGTTAAAGTCATGCATCTCTACTTGATTTTCAAGATTTTCTATCTCCATGGGTTGGTCTGGGTTTTGTGGTTGTGGGGTTACTAATTGTTCCAGACTTGGGTCAGTAGCAGTTGTAGCTAGGATATGGAAATTGGCTAGGCTTCTATTAAGCATATCCTGTGTATGGTCATCTGTCTCTCGCTTAGCGGCTGCTAGAACTCTTTGTTGTTGCAACTTTCGCATTCTCTTCCTACGAGCAAAGGCTTCCTTACTGAACCATCCTCGTTTCTTATGAGGGAATGACTCTTTTGACTGAGCTTTAAAAGCAAACACTCCTTCTTCCTGATCAGCAGAATACCCAGAAAGGGCAGGCTGTGAAGAAGTACCTTCACTCCTAGGTGATTCAGACAACTAACGACTCATGTCTGAGGGTCCTTGATCACTCATACTGTAAACTAACAAATTATCAAATAACACATAACAAATAAATACAGTTATGCACATATTTCCATTATTTCCTAACACAAAATTTAGAAAGTAAGTGTCAGCAGAACACTTCTTTGGCTCAGACCAGTGGCTAGGCTCTGATACCACCTTCTGTCGCAACCCCCGATCCCTTATCTGTCCCGGGAACGGGTGGACGCGAGCTCAGATTTTCGGTGGTATCAGCTATTTAGTCTTGCAGCGGAAATTACATCAGGACCGTAGTTAGGAAATGTTTATCAGAGTAAAACCACCATATTTGATATTAATAATAACATGGGCAAAAACCCAAGTTTCTTATTACAATACATTTATAGGGACAAACCCTATTTTATTGAATTTAAAACATCGTTTATTAGGTAACTTTTATAGCCACATTTTTTTCCCAAGCCTTCAGTGCTCTCCAGCTGGCTTTTTACTAATTGGCTGTCACATTGTGTTACCTGAAACGCGTTTTAAAAACATTTGTCAGTTGGAAATACTGGTGAGTGAATCCCAGTTTCATCAAGAAACATTTTATCAATTAAAACAGTATTGAGAGCTATCACATTGTTTATTTCTACACAATTACTCATTTAGTATTTGCCACTCGACCGGATTTGTGGCTATGGTCAAGTTACACATTGGCTAACTCGTTGTCCAATTGTAACGTACTGTCGTACCGACTTACTACTCGCAAGTAGTAATAAATTTTGTATACAAAACCCCAATATACTGGCAGTAATTGAAGAACTACAGAGACTCAATCACCGCTTAATCGCATTGTAAAATAATTAAGGTTTTGTAAAACAATCCAAAAAGGTTAACAAAAAGAGGATAAACTCACATTGCTATCTTAGACTTCGCATAAGGGTTTCCTTGATATAATCTATAATTTATACAAATGTACATTGGTTAGTACCATAACCCTTTGAAAATATTAATGATACCCTCCCCGAGACGGCATTCCAACAACTACGTCGGGCAGAACCACGACAGTTGTTACGGAACCCTAAAATCGATCGGGCAGCGTAACTATTATGAAACTGAGGTTATAATACTTACAACGGAGCAGAACCTCGCTAATTAGGGGGATATAATACCCGCGTATTATAACACTACTACAGAATTTGAGATTGAGAATGAAATTGTGAGCGAGTTCGACTGAGATCCGATGCCATCTATTTATAGGTGCTGAATTCGACTTTCAGGCGGCCCGCGTAAGGTAAGGCAAAGCCTTACGCGGCCCGCGTCAACACCCGGTCAACATATAGCTTAGTTGGGTCAGCGTATAGGTCCGCCACGATGTCGACACGTGTCATCTCAGGGTGTCTCCGCGTTTGATGATCTCTCGCGGCCCGCGTTAACTTAAACGGGGTCTTACGCGGCCCGTTTGAACTAAAGAAACTCAAAAGAATCCGGTATCAACCTTGATACCGCCCGCGTAAATGGTTGGGGTGGGTCTACGCGGCCCGCCTCAACTTAATATTTCTTGTTTTTAATTTATTTTAAATACTATAACGTAATTCGGGGTTGGTTTTAACATACGGGGTGTATATAAAGACATATAAAGGTATTTAATATATACTAGGGCGTCGGAAATATTATGAGGGTGTTGGTTTTACCGAGGGTTGTTACAACTTATTCACTAACTGGGCTCCATCGTTGAGAATCTTTTCCTTCTTCAATGTGCGTTCATTAAAATAGGCATGTTGGGCTTCGCGGATGAGGGTTTCAAGATCATATTGGGCTTGGATATTACGGGCGCTGTGCGAATAACTCTGTCTGCTGAGAACATCGTCAACGACATTTGCTTTGCCAGGATGAAAATGAATCTCACAGTCATAATCATTGAGAAGTTCTACCCACCGGCGTCGACGCATATTTAGCTCATTTTGGTCAAAGATATGTTGTAGGCTCCTATGATCGGTGAGGATCATACACTTTGTACCATAAAGGTAGTGTCGCCAAATCTTTAACTAAAAAACAACTGCGCCTAGCTCGAGATCATGGGTTGTATAGTTCTTCTCACGGATTTTGAGCTGACAAGATGCGTAAGCAATAACCTTGTCTTGTTGCATGAGAACACAACCAAGGCCAAGGTTTGAGGCATCACAATAGACAATGAAGTCATCGTTTCCGTCGGGTAAAATGAGAACAGGAGCATTGCAAAGCATGTACTTAAGGGTTTGAAAGGCAGTCTCTTGTCCAGTTCCCCAAACAACAGGGTTATCCTTGTGCCTGAGGGCAGTAAGCGACACAGCGATTTTCGAGAATCCTTCGATGAATCGGCGCTAATAGCCCGCCAGTCCGAGAAAAGAACGGACTTCAGACGGGTTCTTAGGCGTAACCCAACTTTTAACAGCTTCAATCTTCATGGGATCGACATGAATACCTTGACTATTTATGATGTGATTGAGGAATTGAAACTCCTCCAGCCAGAATTCACACTTGGAGAACTTGGCATAGAGTGGATACCCCTGAAGTAGCTCGAGAACCAAACGTAGATGTTGCGCATGGTCGGTTTTCGACTTGGAATAGATCAGGACATCATCGATGAACACGATGATGAAGCGGTCGAGATAACATTTGCACACGCGATTCATCAGATCCATAAAAACCACGGGTGCGTTGGTTAAACCAAAAGGTATAACAACGAACTCATAGTGGCCGTATCGAGTGCGGAAAGCGGGTTTGGGTATATCCTCCTCTTGTATCCGTAGCCTTCTGGTAGCCTGAGCGTAGATCAATCTTGGAGAAACACGTAGCACCTTGTAACTGGTCAAAAAAATCATCAATGCGAGGTAGGGGATAGCGATTCTTGATTGTAAGCTTATTCAATTCCCGATAGTCGATGCACATCCGGAACGTCCCATCATTCTTTTTGACGAAAAGGACTGGTGCGCCCCAAGGAGAGGTGCTAGGGCGAATATAGCCTTTTTCAAGCAATTCCTGGAGCTGACTTGAGAGTTCGCGAATTTTGGACGGAGCAAGTCGATAAGGAGCTCTTGCAACAGGGTTTGCTCCAGGAATGAGGTCGATGCGAAAGTCGATATCACGACTCAGAGGTAGACCTGGGAGATCTTCAGGAAAAACGTTAGGGAATTCACAAACTACAGGAACGTCTTTCACTTCAGTCCTTCTTTTCTTTTCCTTCTCCGCTACTACAATGTTAGCCAAGAAAGCTTTGTATTCCTTGCGGAGATACTTGCTAGCCTGGACACATGACATGAGTTGGAGTTTCTTCGACGCGACTTCACCATTAACACATAATTGATCACCATTAGCGAGCGAGAATCGAATCATCTTGTCGAAGCAAACAACTTCAGCATGGTTTTCACGAAGAAAGCCCATGCCTACGATGACGTCAAAACTTCCGAGCTGCATCGGAATAAGGTCGATAGGGAAGATGTGATTGTTGAGTTCTAGAGTACAATCACGAAGAACTAAGTTGACAGCGACAGTTCTTCTGGTGGCAACTTCAACATCGAACGTCGAGGGGAGATAGGCGCGCTTACGATTAAGAAACTTTTCGAACTCAAACGATACAAAACAGTTATCGGCTCCAGTATCAAACAAACACGAAGCATAAATACCATTCACAAGGAACATACCATTGACCACATTATTGTCAGCCTGAGCCTAGCGCACATTAATGTTGAAAGTTCGAGCACGAGCGGCTTGTTGCTGTTGTTGCTGAGGCTGCTGCTGCTTTTGCTGGGGTTGCTGCTGTTGTTGCTCTTGCTTCACAACCCGATTGGGGCACATGTTTGCGAAATGGTTGGGATCACCACACGCAAAGCAGACTCTAGCATTGACCGCGGGTGCAGGAGTTGCTTGTTGCCCTTGAGGAGCAGGAAGTAGAGCTTGATGAGCAGTAGCTGGAGCTGGTGCTTGTCGAGGACATGTACGACAGTTGGCGGTGAAGTGGTCATACATGTTGCAGTGCACGCAAAATCTGCAGGCGATTCCCACTGGATGTTGGTAGGTACATGTTGGGCAAGCAGGGTGAGGACCAGTGTAAGCACATTTTGCAGGCGGTGCTTGGGTAACTGGTGCTGCAGCTGAGCGGTGTTGAGGTTGATGTTGAGCAGGTATAGTTTGAAGCGGGGCAGCAGTGGTTACAGCACAGTTCTTGTTGCTGGAGTTGTTGTTGTTCTTTCTCTTGCGATGAGAGGCTTTTGAAGACTGAGGAGTGGCGGCGGTTTCAGCGGGTGGTACGGTGGTAGCTTGATGCAAGTTCTTTGAGGCTTTGTCCCAGACACCAGCCTTGACTCGCTTGTCATTGATTTCAGCGGCGAGAAGATAAGCTTCTTCGATTATTGCTGGTTTTGCAGCTTGCATAAAATCTGCGACACAGTCTAGCAGAGCTCGGATATACTTCTTGATTGTCACGTCAGCAGTCTTGACTTGATCAGCACAGATTATACTGAGCTGCTTAAAGCGAGTAGTTAAAGCAGCATTGTCACCATCCTTCTGCTTTATATGCCAGAATTCGTCCTCCAACTTTTGACACTAATGGGGAGGGTAGAACTCTTCCAACATGACGTTCTTCAACTCATCCCACGTCAAACTATAAGCTGCGTCGTTTCCGCGTTTGTTTCTCTTGGCCGTCCACCAGTCTGAGGCGCGGGACTGGAAGACGCCGGTAGTATTCAGAGTGCGGAGTTCATCAGGACAGCCACTCTGGCATAGGGTGACCTCGGTCGAATCAACCCATTGGAATAAGGCCGTAGTACCATCTTCGCCAGTAAATTCTTTTGGTCCGCAAGCTTTAAACTGCTTGAAGCTAAAAGTAGCTTTGGGAGCATCGGTCCTTGACTCTTCAGAAGATTTGCTCACATTCTTGTACAATTCACTGATGATTTGAGGAACAACTTTCGCCATTTGCTTAGCAACCATGGCGGCGAGACGTTTATCTGCTTGCTTTCGGCGAGCAGCTTGAGTAGCGCGAGATCCAGATGACGACATTGTCTGCAACAGACATCGCCATAGGACCCAAACACAATATAATCGAATCTCACCTCACATGCCTAATACTACTAAAGCTCAGGAACACGATCACGTAACACGTAAACACATAGACACGTAATCACAGATTCACTTAAGCACAGAAGCACATAGGCACATAAAGTAAAGAAGCATATAAGCACAAGAGGCAGTCAGAATACAAAAACCTAACTATATATTGCACGTATTCCCTATCCTTCATAGCGCGTATAGCGATTAATTATAGCGATTGCGAGTATCGAGCAGTGATTGCGAATGATGATCAGCGATTGGTGGGCGATGGTGTAGTGTGGGTTGTGCGTGATGGTCGAAATAGGCAGCGAAAATGAATAAACCACCAAAAATCAAGACGTATAATCATATAAAACACATAAATTCCACATAAAATTGACAAATATCAGAGTCAGCAGTTGCGGTCTCAGAATCGAAACACATAGAAATCGAGAATAGATTGTCTGCGGCTATGATAGACGTCGACTATCCAAAGTGATTCGACTATTCACAAGGACCTTTGGTACACACTTTGTCTTTCAGGACTGTGCTCTTGCATCGAATCTGGGTGAATGGCACGCATCCTTCCAGTTTTAGTGCGACTTCAAGTCGTTGGAGTTCGTCGAGGCTTTGGTGAGAGTTTTGTAAAACCAAAATGAATAAGTCGTCAAGGTTCGGGTTTCACCCCTGACTTAACAACTTTTGTTCCTGTTTTGATAAAATAAGGAAGGATTATGCGTCAAAGTATGGATTTTACTCCTGATTCAATGCAAATTCTCCTGTTTATAGGTAAAAATGTTGGTCGAACAAGCGATTTAGTCGAGAGTTTGCGGTTTTCACATCTAATCTCGTCCTAAGCACTCGTTTATTCTAGAGTGCAGTGATAGTGTAGTGCAGGCGAGAATAGCGAGAAATAGCAAGTAAGCTCGTACAAGACCCCTAAGGGTGTGCACAAGTCGGTCTGTTGGTACTTAACTATAGACTAGGTCATTTCTAAGACGTCAACCTGGACTAGGTCGAGTCTTGCCTAATTCCCTATAGTTATGACTCTAATACCAATCTGTCACACCCCAACTGATGGCGAAATCATAGGGGCGCGACACTGAGCGAAATAGATTGTTCAAAGAAATTTCATAACGACTAAATTACCAAATAGTTTAAATATTATGTCCAATACCATAACCCATAAGATAATCTACTTATTACAGACAGAGATATTCTTCAAACAAATAAAACATGTTCCGACAACTCTGATTTTCAAATAAAGCAAATTGTCTTTGTTTCTAGACTCTTTCCTAGCCTCGATTTCACAGCAAGCCAGGGATTCTAACATCTTAAGCACCTGCCACATACGTTAAAGTAAAAGACAATACACATAGTATAAAGGTGAGCATACAAGTTTAATAGATATAATAGAGTTCGAAATATTTTACGCATAACCAGCACGTACACAGTGTGAAATGAAGCACGTTAGTTATCGACATTATCCTATCAATACCAATGACTGCGGGTTGACTGCGCAAGGCAGTTCGTAATACATATTCACCACTGTGAATCATGTGATTAATTGTCCTTAACAACCCCTGAGTGAACAGGTGCTGAGTCCAAACTATATTACTATTGTTGCTAAGGCAGGTAGACAGCAATCCATGTGTAAACATAACAAATAAGCAATCATTGAGTCACGTATACATGCAGTAGCGGTTAGCGTTAAAAGTATTGCGTAGTGTGTTTGATGTGATTTAGAATAAGTAACGTATGTAACACCCATAAAGCAAAAAGGGTTCGAGTATACTCACAGCGATGATGGATTGAAGGGAGCGCTAGAACAGAATTAGCCTGATCAGAACGATAGCAATAATGATAAGCGACGCGTAAAATGGTGAAAGTGTACCAAGGATCGGATTGCCATTCGATCGGATGGCAATCCGATCGGATGGCCATTCGATTGGATTGTCACCTCGTTTGGTGAGGATGTGTTTGTGTATGATGGTTTGCCTTTTGAAGTTTTCATTGTAGCATTTTAAAAATAGAGAAGTATCTCTACCTTTCAGGTTCGATCGGGCAGCAATCCGATTGGCGAGACTTCTCAGTTTGAGAACAAGTTCACAGCATGACGGTCACTCAATCGGATGGCTATCCGATCGGATGGCAATCCGTACGTACTGAACATGTTGAAAATTGTTTAAGTATCCAAGTCCCAAACGTCACACGATCGGACGGTCACTCGATTGGATGGCAATCCGATCGGGTGGTAATCCGATTCAACGTTCAGATCCTTGAATAGTTTGAAGATAGTTCAAGTATGGAACCAAGTGCAACCCGATCGGATGGTCGGTCGATTGGGTGGCAATCCGATCGGACGGCAATCCGTCTCGACGATCCGTTCATCTTGTCGCTTGATTCGTTTGAAGTTTTGTAGTGTCTGAACGAGACATTTTGATAACATGCTTGAACAACATAACCCTATCTAGGCCCAAGTGACCCGACCGAACAGGAATCACCCTATTCCGACCGGTTCACGGTTCGAGTCGGTAGTTCATGTTCAAACCTGAAGTCAATATCTCTTGGAAAGAATTCGGAACTGGAACTAATACATCACCAAGAATGGGTAGAAGATCAAAACGACTTCCGGTTCCATCAGGTTTGAGTGCATTGAGTGTAAAAGAGTTGAAAGAAAGTTGGAAACCATCTTACAATCCTTTTTACCATGAATATGTTTAGATCTATGCAAGATCTTTGTTTATTTATGCGGAAATCGTCTGGATCTAAGTTGATCTTGGTGGAATGAAGCCAAAACATGAAGTTCATAAGAACACCATGATGACATCATCCTGGAACACCTCAAATCCACTGATTTTGTCGGCTAAAAGTTAAGATTCGAAAGATAGAAAGGTGTAGGAGTGCGTGTAGATCAAGAAAGTACAAGATTTGGGTTAAAACTTACAAGAATTGAGAGAAATCGAGAGAAATAGCGGCTGGAGCGAGTTGAGTCGAGTGAGAGCTGTCACATCAACTGATGTGACATATGAGGGGTATTTATAGGGTTTCCTAAAAAGGAAAGTGAGGAAGAGGCTGGTCGATCGGGTGGCAGTCTGATCGGGTGACAAACTGATCGGGTGGCAACCCGATCGGATGGCAATCCGATCAGATGGCCACTCGGTCGGTTGGCCACTCGATCCACGAGTCCGGCGCGATGAGTTTTATCGTTTCGATTCGAGTGTAGAGCTTTGCGATGCGATTCGAGCGAGCGATACGATAGAATTACCCATTAAATTACTTTTAATCCCAACTACTATATCTAACATACAATCACTATCATTCACTTGCGTTTAGCGTTTTCGATTCGATTGCGATGCGATAGAATTGCGATTGCGATTAACAGCTCAACATAAACATAACATGCACAAGTAACAAATAAATAGCACACACACGTAAAACAATAACCAGAACACATAATTCGAGTTGCGAACGCGATAGCGATAAGCGATAAGTCGATTAAACATGCGATTAATAGCGATTAAACCTTGATTATTAACATGTACTCCACATAATACAACTAACGCGATAAAATAAATAGACTATCTACGAGTCAAAGAAGTCAAAACAGGAATTGAGCAAGGAGTGACATATCGCAATTAGCAATCTTGACTTCCTTTGACTTCAATCTTGACTTTGACTTTGACTTTGACTTTCGAAACACGGGGTGTTACACTATCAATGCACCGAATGTCGATGCAAACAACTTTGAACTTCGGCCGCATTTGATACAAATGCTCCAAAACTCCGCAACTTTCCATGGGCTTGCGGACGAAGATCCCCATTTACATATTACCAACTTTTTGGAAATATGTGATACTTTTCGGATCAACGGAGCATCAAATGATGCCATCCGCCTCTGAATGTTCCCATTTTCACTAAACGACCGAGCTAAGGCTTGGCTTAACACCCTCCCAAATGGTTTGGCAAACACTTGGGATGAACTCGCCCAAAATTTCCTGTATAAGTATTTCCCTCCTTCTAAAACGGCTAAATTAATGACTGAAATTAACACATACTCACAAGAGGACGCGGAATCCTTATATGAAAGTTGGGAAAGATTCAAGGAGCTATTAAGAAAATTTCTTCATCATGGCCTTGCGGTATGGCAACAAGTATCCACTTTTCTATAATGGGTTATTGCCACACACAAGACAAACACTTGACTCTAGCTCCGGGGGACTTCTAGGTAATCGTCGCCCAAATGAAATTTATAATCAAATTGAGGAAATTGCTCAAAACAATTTTCAGTGGCACACTCCCCGAGGCACAAAATCTATTGCCCTGGGTGCCCATAAGCTAGACGAAAGAACTTCTTTACATGCCTAAATCGAGGCCCTCTCTTCGAAAATCAAAAAGTTAGAAATGGCAAAAACGGCCTCAGTTATGGCTTGTGAAGGGTGCGGTGGGCCACATGAAAATTGGAGTTGTATGGAAGAAATGGATAATCAAACGGAAACGGTAAACTACATTGATAATAGACCTAGGCCGTCAGGTCCTCCAACGGGTACCTACAACCAAGGATGGCGTAACCACCCTAACCTTGGTTGGAGAGAACCCGGCAATAGTAGTAACCAACAAAACCATAACCAACGAACAAACTTTCAACAACCAAGAAATGAGTCACAAAATTTCTCTCAACAACAACAAGGGGGACGAAAGAGGTTTGAAGATATTATCTCACGCCTCATCCCCAACACCGAAAAGAAAAACTCGGATCAATTCCAACAAATGGAATCAAACTTTAGGAATCAACAAGCTAGTATTCAAAACATTGAAAAACAACTAAATCAACTAGCTCAAAATTTCTCCGAGAGACCACAAGGCGCGTTACCCAGCAATACCGAAACCAACCCAAACGCGCAAGTGCATCTCATCACATTGAGAAACCGTACCATAGGTCCCGAGGAGGCTCCACTACCTCCATCTGAAAAGAGTCTGTCTAACCAAACCGCAACTTCACCAACACCCCAAAAAGAGACAACTCCTCCGCCAAATCAAGAGCCTACCAATAACCCCTTGGTGCCTTACCCCGGTCGGTTACTTCGCCAAAATACCGATGAGTAATTCACAAAATTCATAAGTTTACTAAAACAATTGCACACCGATCTTCCATTTGTGGAAGTCCTCACTCAAATGCCTAAATATTCAAAATTTATGAGAGAATTTCTCACTCATAAAAGGAAAATTGAAACACTGGAACTAGTTCATTTAAGTAAAGAATGCTCCCGACCATTCCTAGCCACCGCTCACGCAATGGTAGACATGAATGGTGGGAAATTAACATTGATGGTTGGGGACAAAGAGATAGAGTTCGGGGTTGGGAAAAGAGTAGAAGATGATGACCCGGTCAACTACATGAATGTCATAGAATCAAGCTTGGATGATGCTCTCCAACGGTGCAACATGGGATGCAAAACATCCCACTTGGGTAACATATGACTGACTTTGGGTCTAGCCAAGAGCCCTTATAAACGTGGCGCACCACGGAGGCATTCCGCGGAACTATCCTTAGTTTTAATTTAGAATAACTTTTATGTTTTCTAGTTTAGTTTTACTTTTCAGGAATAAAACACACTCAAAATGGTGGAGGTTACTAAGGGAAATTTGAACTCACACCCCATGCACAAAATCAGAGCCTCCCGACAATTTTCCTTCATTACAGCAAGTTCAGCATGGGGTCGTGCTTAGCCCAACACGCCCCCGTGCCCAAGGATTTGCAGAAAACACCCAGTTCAGGTAACTGGACACGGGGTCGTGCTCACTGAACACGCCCCCGTGCCCAGCCTTCTGTTAATTATGATACTGGTGATCTGAACACGGGGCCGTGCCCGGACCAATACGGCCCCGTGCCCAGACGCCCAGTAACATAAATTTTGTTTTTAAATACCTTTTTACACATTCAATCAACCTAAAAACTTATTTTGGGACACATTGAGGACAATGTGTAATTTAAGTGTGGGGAGGATGCTAAAACCTTGAATTTTGCAAGACCTAATAACAAGCATTACACAAAACTCTATTGGAATCGCTAATCACCCCAAATTTTTTCAAAAACTTTTCAGTTTTTTACTTGTCTTGGTTTAATTTGGGAATAACAAGTTCTAAAAATGTTATATTTTTACAAATTTACAATCGATAGCGTCGTGATAAAAAGAACCAACATATGAAAATTATGAAAAGGCATGACAAATCTAGTTAAAATTTGATTATATATATACTTGATCACATTATAAACTCATTCCCACAAAAAGTGAGTTTTGAGCCTTTATTGAGCATACATGCATACATCTTTAAATTAAATGCTCATCTTTAGTTTCTTTTGTGAATAGCCGCTTGGTTCTTACGACTCTATAACTTGCCACGACGATACATTCCCGGTCCTTACCAACTTAGACCCAAGTAAGTAAATGATGGAGGCATTAGGACTAACCCATTTATCTTTTCAACACCATTATTTTTCAATTTTTTTTATCACCTACCCAAAATCCCCCCGAGTTAACCCCTTTGTGTGACACCTGTGTCACTTCAACCATCATACGAATACCAAACCAATGAAATATTGTATTTCATACTTGGGATTTGTATAAATATGTGTATCATTTGCACATATCAATTCTTGATCGATTTCGAGCTCTAAATCATTTTCTGGAAGGTTATACGCGAACTGATGCGTAAATATAACCAGTTTAATGAAACAAGCACTCCAGAACAGTGACATAGGCTTAACATACCTTAAATAACATTTACATAACTTGGAAATAAGTTTTGGAAGGTTTGGTGTGGCGAAATCAAGTGTATTCGCTTACAGGGACTAATTTCGACAAACTGCGAAAGTATGCCGATTCGTACTGTAAAGAACATTCCGGAACTTGATCATAAGTTAAAAATACCCTAAATATACTTTACATATCTTAGAAATAGGCTTTGAGGGGTTTGGTATGCTAAAATAAACTTATTTGATCAATAGAGACTAAAAGCGTCAAAAGTGCATAAGTTTGCATTTTCGCGCATATCTTACGTCCTGAATATATCCAGACATCCAAAAATTTATGTAATCATTAAAATATTTTATTTTAGTGATTGGCATGATAAAATTACATTCTTCGCGTAATTTGGATCGTTTTTGCGTTCATTACGATTTCCGTCGTAATTAACCGAACAACGCAACCGTACGACCAAACGAACCGACATCCGAGATGTTTTTGAGCATATTTTAAGTTCCCTATACTTTAACTTTATTTTAGAGCCTTGAAATGGGGTTAACGGGGCTTAAAAGTGCAAAAACATCAAGTTTTATAAGTGCAGGGACCATTTTTGAAATTTCTGGTAGATACATTGAACTTGGTCCATTTTTGAGATTTTGATGGTTTTAACCCATGGATTTGCACCCTATGGGCTGGTATTTGATGGTTTTACATGTTCCCATGGTATTCTAAAACCTTGGGCCCAAGTGTAAGGCCATGATTAAAGCACGGTTCTCGATAAACGATCTTAACGGTGGACCGAATCCTATATATACCCACCTCATTTTCATTCTTTCCTCACACATGATCTAGTTTTCTCTAAGTTGAAGCTCAAATGCTTCATACCTGAGAATTTATAGATCATATCTTCCTATCTTGGAGCCTTTGTAAGCTTCTTTCGTTCTTTTATGCGTTTTTTTAAGCGGGAATGTCAAACAGTGTTTGACTTTCTGCATTGACCAGTTTATGGTCAACACGAAGTTCGTTTGAACTTCGCAACATGAGCGTAATCATGATGGTTATAGTCCCAAGTGACTATACCTACTTATTACCACGTTGATTAGGTGTAGTGACGAGTCGTAGTTTCGGTCAAAATGCGTATTCATGCGTATTTTGTAACCAAACTATTCTTGGGTATCAAAACCGTTTGTTCTGATATCAAACCTGTTTTCTAACCTCGTTAAACATGTTTTAACATGTTTAGCTCGTCACTTTAGGTTTAGTGCTTATGTAGAGTCGTAAGTCAAGCGGTCTAAACAACCGCTTAGACTTTTGAACTAGACCCGTTTGGTTGATCATTAGGATCCGACCAAACATGTTTAGTGACCATAGTTGTATAGGGAATAACCTTCCGAGGTTGTACCTTATGGCCACTTCGTTTAAGTAGTTGTATGATAGGTAGTTTATATGCCTTAGGAAAATGACCGAAATGCCCTTTTTATGCATAATTGATATTTAAGCATATGTAACCCAAACTTTTGTCACTTAACTGATTATGCAACATAATTAAACACGTTTAGGCATATAATACTTGTCATAGGACTAGTTAGGCGTTCCGAACGTGTTTTACGCGAACGACGCGTTAAAGTAGCATAAGCTACCTAAACGGGTCGTAATGGGTCGTAAGCACTTAGGTTAGGTTTCGTTTTAGTATGTAGGCTTTGTTAAACTATATCATATGATTTCCATTACTCATTTGGTTTACGAAACCTCATCCTATCCAATCTCCCGATTTAGGTCCGGTTTATTAATGTAGTTACCTATATTAGGTGCCGTTTGATTTCCGTGATACCTCTAGCTTGCTTGGTAGTTGTTCAAGACTTCTAAGCACTCTCAAGTGAGTACATAGTCCCCTCTTTTACTGTTTTCAAATGTTTTGGGGTGAAACATGTGTACCTAATTGTTATGTTCATGATTTCAAAAGTATAATTGATTATACATATTAGTGCTTATTTTTTTTCAAACTGAATGATTATTTATGGTTTAAACTCTAATTTTTCAAAGATTATAAAATTAATTGTTGGATAGTACTATTTTATGTTCACCAGACCGGTTGGTAGTAAGATATAGCGCTATAGGATTTGACACCCCATTCCTGTTGTCATGGAATGTCAGAAACCGATATTTTATCCAAATAGGGATTGCCTTCGTGGTATTTCTATAGTCTCCTAGGTGTATTTTGATGCACTAGGTTTGGTTGAATTCTTAAATCACATTTTTATTGTATATTTTGTTATACTCCCAAAAGTATAGTTTGATATACTCTCATGTGTGATATTGTACAAAACCAACATATATTTTATTAATTAATAAAACATAGTTTGATATGTTATTTATAAAACCAAAACATAGTTTAATATGTTATTAATAAAAGCAAAGTATACTTTTGATATACTACTGAAAATTTTTATTTTGACGACTAAAGTATATTTAATATACTATTTGTTTAATAATTTTGGAACTGAAATATATTTTAATATATTACTTAATCGACTTTCTTAAAACCAAAGTATATTTTTTTTATATATGTACTACGAAACATTTTATCAAAATATTGTTTTACAAACAATATATTTTATACAAACTCATTTTACTTAGTTATTTATTAACCTATGTATTATTCTGTTATTTCATCTGATTTCTTATAAATTTTAGTATGATTTATAAAAGAAAATATTTTAAGGTTCATGACTATTCTTGATTAAATATTTTTTTTTCTTTAAACTCATAAGTCATGAATCTAATTAAAATAAAACATATGTATCCCACAGGCATTTTTATGCTGACGTACCTATTTTTACACATGTTTCAGGTACTGTTATGTGATGATTGTTGATGCATGTGATACATAGGATGGACTCGTGCCTTAGCGACTTTAAAACTTGAAAGATAATATTTGTATTTATCTGATTTGTAATAAAACAAAGAGTTCAAAAATTCAATAAAACGAAATTATTTATTCCATGGTTGTGAAACAATGATTCTGTTACGACACTCCCCGACGTTTCCGCCACGACTTGTTGATTTACGTGGTCGGGGTGTGAGACTTTGAGACTAAACCTTTTCATTTCTAAACCCACAAAACAAACACCCTTTACCCACCAAAACCTTTTTCTTTTAAACCCTTTATTTTAGTAAAAAGCTCGGTTTTCTTGTGACGTTTTTTATCCAAAAAAAATGAAGTCTAGCAATAAACAAACAAGTTCCTCAAAGAAACATTGTTTGAAAGTGCTTAGTTTGAATAAAAATCACAAAAACAAAAAGTTTTACGACGACCGACGCTTTTTCCGCTTTTAGCCCTTTTTACTAACCACTAACCCAAAACCACCTACCTTTAACCCAAGCCTAACCCTTCCCCAAAGTTCTCTTGATATTTACAAAGGTTTATAGTTAGAAAGGAGGGGGATTGATTGCTTGGCAAGCATATGGTAGAAATAAGTTCCATGCCGGTCTCGAGTGTTTCACAAAAATACATCTTCGGCCGAGTGTTGAGTGATCTCCCGTGAGGTATGTGAACTTGTATATAAATGGAGTTTTAAAGAGGCATGTTATGCCCAAATAAGTAATTTCTCTTATGAGACGTTCTAAATAAATCATAACGAATAGGATTGTAAATAACATAAAAATAAAACTCAATAAAAATCTTGGATTCCTAACACTCAAGACAAGCCTAAAACTTCTCTTCTACCCATTCCATTTGGGTGTGTAAGCCACAAAATAAAGAGTTTTGTTTGAGGACAAGCAAATATTCAAGTGTAGGGGTATTTGATATGTGTAAAATGCAACATATAAATTACATCAAATGAGGCATAAAACTAACCATTTTTTAGTACTCATGTTGGAAAAAGTGTGCTTTTGTCTTCCTTTTGTATTTTCAGGACCAAATGAGCTTAAATGAACAAAAGGAACAAATATGTAGCAAAATCTAACATAAATACAAAGAAAAGTAATAAACGTGGCATGCCCGACACCTCGACAGCATCTTCCCAAGCAAAAAACAAGAAACAGAAGGCTGACCACGGCCCCGTGCCCAGCGGACACGGGGGTGTGGCCAGGTGTCTGCAAAAAATGACAAAGTTATAGAAGCTTCTATTCCCAGCATGGGGGCGTGCCCAGCTCAACACGGGCCATGGTCAACGCTAAGATTCACATAATCTTGCAAATCTTGATAATACAGAAATGCTTCTGCACACGTGGCCATGCCCAGCGAACACGGGGGCGTGTGGAGCCTA
The DNA here is from genome assembly GCA_030545235.1 of Helianthus tuberosus. NCBI lineage: Eukaryota > Viridiplantae > Streptophyta > Magnoliopsida > Asterales > Asteraceae > Helianthus > Helianthus tuberosus. Next base: position 33,463,375 of record CM060441.1, read on the forward strand.
ATGCAGACAATTGCAATTAATGAAGAAAGAAAAAAAGGATGGCCACAGGGCCGTGTCCAGCGGACACGGGGCCATGTCCGGGCTTCTGTACAGGCTATAAATAGGGTGCTTGGTTCATATCAAAGGCATCTCTTGGCAAACCGCCTCTCTCCCACTTCACCACTACTACAACACCCACATTCACCACTGATGTGTGTAAAATGCAACATATAAATTACATCAAATGAGGCATAAAACTAACCCTTTTTAAGTACTAATATTGGAAAAAGAGTGTTTTTGTCTTCCTTTTGTATTTTCAGGATTAAATGAGCTCAAAAACACAAAAGAAGCAAAAAGACAGCTAAATCCAACATAAATACAAGGAAAGGAACATTAGTGGACTGCCCGACCCCTCAACGACACCTTCCAAAGCAAAAAGGAGAAGACAGAAGGCTGAACACGCCCCGTGCTCAGCCAGCACGGGGCCGTGCCCAAGAAGCAGCAGAAAAGACAAATCCATAGAAGCTTCTATTGCCCATCACGGGGCCGTGCTCAGCGAACACGGGGGCGTGTCGAAAGTACAGCAGGCGCATTTATTGTAATTGCGAATAACAATTAATGAGGAGAGAGATTGTCAGACGGACACGGGGCCGTGCCCAGCGGACACGGGGCTGTGTCCAGCTCTCTGTTCAGCCTATAAATAGGAGTGCTTGGATTCATTTCATCTTATCCCTTGGCACACCACCTCTCTCACACTTCATCCACCACCCACCACCATCACAACACCATCATCCACCACCATCATCCATTGTCCATCGTAGAGTGTGTGAGTCGTCTCGGGATCCAAGATTGATCGTAAGAGTTCTTGACAATCAAGGCCATGTTTGCCTAAGTCTCTTACATCACTTGGTGAAGACAAAGTGTCTAGTATAATACTTTTTATTTCTAATCTTTTGCACTTTTTATTTGGTTTTGTATTAATGACTTTAATAACTAGTTACTTATGTTGAAGGTGATCTTTCCTTATCGTTTGTCCGTGGTGTCTTGGCATTATTTTACTGTCTATATAAAATAAAGGATTTTCACCATTCATATCTCCACGGTCTATATGGAGATATGTTGGCTACCTGGTAGGGGGTTAAGGGAACGGTTTGGTAAAGGTCTTGCCATTGTTCAGCGTTTAGAGGTCCTGCAATGGACCTGGGTCAAATTTAGTAGGACCTCCTTCAATACTTCACGGTATTGGATGGCGGGGGTCCAAACTCTTTGATCCCCTCATAAGTTAACTACTATTAATACTATAACCCGGCTATTTAGGACTGTATCCCTGCTGACTCAGACTACTTAGCCGAGGGTAACGTCACCGCCAAAAGCGGGGCCTACCACAATACTGCATTAATAACTTAATTCATTATCTTCCAATAATCCACCCTTTTAGGATTGTATCCCTGCTGACTCAAACTACTGGGGTGAGGGTAACGTCGCCTTCAAAAGAGGGGCCTACTACAATAACTAAGATAATCTCTTAATTATGTGCAAAAGTGCGGAAATAATCAAAGGTTATACTAGATACGAGTCGGAACCAAGTGATTCATCTTGTCTATCTGTTTTTTATTTTATTTTTATTTTTAGCATTTTAGTTAGTTTTACTTTTCTTAGTTTAAAAAACATTTTTCTAAACTTTTATTTTGGTTAGACGTTGAGGATAAACCGGTACTAAAAGCTCTTGTGTCCTTGGACGACCTCGGTATCTTACCAACGCTATACTACACTCAACGATGGGTGCACTTGCCCATATGTGTGTTTAGTGTTAGTGAAATATCGTATTTTATAAATTTAAAACTTGGCTAAAATAAGTGTTAAAAAGGGCTTAAAATATACACCTAATATATATAACACTTCGCACGCATCACCACCATCATCCATCATCCACCTTAGAGTGTGTGTAGTAGTATCGGGATCCAAGATTGATAGTAAGAGTTCTTTTCAATCAAAGGCCATGTTTGGCTAAGTCTCTTACATCACTTGGTGAACACAAACATTTAATGTAATACTTTTGATTTTTAATCTTTTCGCACTTTTTATTTGGTTTTGTATTAATGACTTTAATAACTAGTTTCTTATGTTGAAGGTGAAACTTCCTTATAATTTTTCCGTTGTGTCTTGGCATTATTTTACTGTCTATATAAAATAAAATATTTTCACCATTCACATCTCTACGGTCTATATAGAGATATGTTGGCTACCTGGTCGGGGGTTAAGGGAATGGTTTGGTAAGGTTCTTGCCTTGTTCAGTGTATAGATCCTGCAAGAACCTGGGTCAAGCTTACTAGGACCTCCTTTAATACCCACTGGTATTGGATGGCGGGGGTGCGAATGGCTTGATCCCCTCATATGTAAACTACTATTAATACATTAACCCGGCTACTTGGGATTGTATCCCTGCTGACTCAAACCACTTAGCTGAGGGTAACGTCGCCTTCAAAAGAGGGGCCTACCACATTACGCATTAATAACTTAATTAATTATCTTTCAATATTCCGACCCTTTGGGATTGAATCCTTGCTGACTCAAACCACTAGATTGAGTGTAATGTCACCTTCAAAAGAGGGGGCTACTACTATAACTAAGATAATCTATTAAAAAGTGCAAAAGTGCGGAAATCATCAAATGTTACATTAAAGGCTAGTCGGATCCAAGTGATTCATCTTGTCTATCTGTTTTTATTTATTTTTTTTATTTTTCAGCATTTTTAGTTTTTATTTTTCATGTTTAAAACCTTTTCTAAAACTTTTGATTTGATTAGACGTTGAGGATAAACCGGTACTAAAAGATCTTGTGTCCTTGGACGACCTCGGTATCTTGCCAACACTATACTACGCTCACGATGGGTGCACTTACCCATATGTGTGTTTAGTGTTAGTAGAATATCGTGCTTTATAAATTTAAAACTTGACTAATGTGTTAAAAAGGGCTTAAAATATCAACAAAAACATATAACGCTACACACGCATCAGTAACGTATCATTACTTTCCGTATTTTGTCGTTAAATATCGTATATTGTCACTATGTGTCATATTAGGGCATATGTTCTTCATGTTAGGGTGTGTCGGTGACGTTCGGTATTGTGAAGTTTATTGTTTGTAAGTGTCGTATTAGTGTGTTGATTGTCTATGTGTGTCGTGTTATTGCGTATTATGGCGTGTTATGTCTTATTATGTCTCTACTTGGCGTATTGTTTCATATTAGGGCGTATCATGTATGTACGGCGTCGTATTTTGGCGTATACTATGAAATATTTAACGTATTGTATCCACTAAACAAACAAAAAAAACACTTGAAATACATTATACATTACAATTACAAAATACTTTTAAATTACAACTCACTCTATATAATTCATTGTCTTGTCTAGCAACATGTTCTCTCCTTTGTGGTTGGATCTTCGATGTTGGACGCCCGCAAGTGTTTTCTTATACGACATGAGGTTTTTTGTCGCTCATAAATAGGTTTAACACCGCCTTGGTCTTTGACATTTTGCTTTTCTTCACTTACGGGGGTTCGGAACGCATTTTCTGTTTCACATTTTCGAATTCTTTTTCCAGATCATCTTCATCATGATGGATTCAGGTTAAGTTTTCTCTAGAAGATGTTTATATTATTGAGCCCAATAATGCATTCTGTAAACAAAAAATATTGATTACGCAGGCATATTAAAGTAAAATAATAAATCTTGAAATAAACTTATATATACCTATATTTTTAAATTTATCCAGACGATAGACACATAACAACCCGTAACCCGTGAACAGCTGACAACCACATGTTGATCCAAATGACCGCAAGGTGGATAGTCTCCGTTTTAGCTCGTTTTCTAGTTGGTTAAGAGTTTTCTAGTAGGTTAAGAGCATGGATGGAACTTTACAAAGTAGGTTGCGAAACAAAGTAATCTCAAGGTGCCAGTGATGCCAGGGCAACATGGTTGAGGTGGGAGGGATTACATCTTCGGATGGTTCCCGCCCGGGTGAGGTCCCGGGGTCGAGCCCTTGGAGCGTCAAATAGCCCCGCGGGGAGACGGCTGAAAATCCGTCACAGGTGTGTGTCGAACCCGGGTCTCTTAGGAGTTCCGGTGTGGGTGTTACCGCTCCATCAAGCTAGCCAAAAAAAATCTCAAGGTGGTCGTTCATTCGCTTAGTGTCACTTTCTTCCAAAATTTCTTTATTTGTGTCACACCCCGACCCGCAGCGGAATAGGTGATTGGGGCATGATTTGGTTGATCCAAAGCTTATGACTTGCTATTACGTGTTTTAAATAATCATTAATCAATGTTGAATGTTCGATATAGGAAAATAGGGAGAGGATAATGAGAAAACTACATCTAAATGAGAAAACTAACTAAAAAACCTAAAAAAAGCTAAAAAAACTTACCAAAAAAATTTATTTTTTTTACAAATTTTTATAAAAAAAATCGTTATTTTTATGTATGGAAAAAAAATTTCAAAAAAAAAAACTTGTACTATACATGTGCATTATATCCGTATTAGTGTACATCTGCAATACAACAAAAAAAAAATTTGAAATTTTTTTCCATACATAAAAAATAGCGATTTTTTATTAAAATTTGTAAAAAAAATTGGTATGTTTTTTAGGCTTTTTTAGTTAGTTTTTTGGTTTTCTCATTTAAACTAGTTTTCTCATGATACATCCCCTAAGAAAATAATCCAAATAAATAATTACATATATAAGACATTGTTCAAAACAAATAAACTATATTAATCCGTTTCTTGTTAACTAAGGCACATCCTATGTCCAATCTTCTCTTCAAGCCTGTTCACATGTATCATGTGTAAAAATAGGTTTTAGGTCAACAAAGGTTGATGAGTGAACCTTATTGTTATTAGAAAAACAATATGTTTAAATTTGGTTTATTGAGAAAACGTGCGTTAACCAATGTAAGTAAATATGTTGTATGTCATATATCAAACCTCATAAAACAATCTCATACAATTAACAAGTCAACTATAATGATTCAAATGAATGTATGCATTTGCACGGTATTATGGTGTGCTGCAAGGTTTAAGCTCAATCAAACGGAGCCGACCTCGTATGGTTGGCAACGTCACGTTCCGCTCATAGGTAATGGGGAACAGACGAGACTATGATGATGTGATGTCCAACATGAATGAAATGCGCCAAATGATAAACAAACAAACAAACAACACATAACACATATACTTCACATGATGGTAATTGCACGTAATTGAAGTTTGTAAAATGTAATAAAGATTCACGACACATGATACACACCAAACGTGAAATAACAAATGGAGTTGTAAGATTCACTCACAGTGATTGCGTAAAAGGATTCCTTGAAGATAACGCACGAGGAAAAATAGGGAATTCTGAAAGAATGAAAGTGATTACCCTAAAAGTTAAAATACCACATAACGATCTAGTTGATATTTATAGGTTAAATATAATTCCTAATATTTAAGGTTTACAAATTAATTAGTTAAATATTATAATTTATCTTATTACTAACATTTAATGTTGTAAAAGAATTATACTAAATTATTAAGGTTATTACGGAATTTAAGGGTTTTATAAAAGAAAAGAGTTAAAAATAAAAATTGTTAACTCTGGGTATGTTTGACAAAAGTAGCTGGTAGCTGTAGCTTTTTAGATATAGTTAGTGTTTGACATACTAGTTGGAGCTTTTAATAAAATGTATAAAATGACCAAAATGTACAACAAAAAATTTAAAAAGTTTGTACATTAAAAAGTTTATTATCTTTAGATGTTAAAATAGTCATTTTTTCCCTAAAAGCTTGTACTAGTAGCGTTCAACCAAAAGCTTCAAACTCCTAACCTAAAAGCTTTAAACTCCTTTAAACAAACAAGGCTTTTTATTTAATGACATTGTGTCATATTTTCCTGACATTGTGTCATATATTTTTCTGTCAAACATAAGCCGTCCTTAAAAACATCAAAATCCACGAAGTTTGAGAATTAAAAAAAAAAACATTAACCAAAACAAAAAAAAACATCAAGTTTCTAGACATCAAGTTCCAAAATGAAAAAAAAAAACATTAAGTTAATCGACTTCTTCATGTAGCCTTGCCAAGATTCTTTTATGTCCATTTCATTTTAGATTTTGTTTTTGTTGACTTGGTAAATCTCGAAACTTTTGCACCACGGATATTTATTTTCGTTAACGTCATGCAATAACATCTTGGTTGTGTACTTTCGGCGCAAGTCTACAATTTGTTTCTGTTGGAATCCAGTAGTCTCTTCTACAAATCCACATTGATAATCTTTTGCATCTTCGCCCATGTATGTTTCCATGTGGCGCATAACAAAAATCCCACAATCAATACCTTTAAAACAGGTTCTCCATGGCATTTTTAGACGATTTATTGATGTAGCCTTCATGCTTGCTGCTTTTGGATGTAAGATGCGTTCAAGATAACCTTCAAAAGCTTGTTTCTTAAAAAAAATAAAACGCTATTGTGTTATTTCTACAGTATGCATTGTGTTATATTTACAATACAAGATTTCGAACACTTACTGTTTTTCGTGTCCAACAATGTGGTGCAATGTTGTCAAGCAATGTAGTCTTTGTGTGTTTGAGGTCGAAACACATGAGATAAAAATGGTTTTTCTCATATGAAAGATAGGTACAAAGACAATGTCAAAGTCTTTGATATTTTTTAATTTCTCTTTTCTCAACACATCATTCATGTTATTAGTGAACTCATCAAAGATCACCTTCTTTTCTCTTTTGTATGTGTCCATATGCTGAAATGAAACAAATCCATAATGTGCACAACATTAGTTACCACAAAATTAATTATGAGACTATGTACCTTAAATAGAATTTTGATATCACACAATGTGAAGACATTACCAGCCTTTGACTCGTATAGGTCGCGCATGTGAAGACATTATCAGCCTTTGACTGACCTTGAGAATTGATTTTTGCATAATACGGGTCATATAGGATTTCAAGTGTACCAATAATACGACCCAAAATCAATCAATAGCCAATACATTAGATTATATGATCAAATTTAATTTAACGATCAACTATTTTAATCTTGTCGATCAATAACCTAGCTTTCCATCTAAATGTGTTGTAAAAGAATCTTGTATGAAACTACCATTATCTTTACATTTATGCATTACATATTACGTATAAGGCTAAATGGTGTGAGGGTAATGGTTGGGACATGATTCGACACATAGGAACATGAATGGAAGGCTACACCACACCCTTGCATGATCCATCAGGGTTTGCATGGATTAAACCATGGCAACCATGGTCCTCCTTCCCATTTTTCAAGAAATCATTTCTTTTTTCTTTAGACAAAGATTAATTAAAATAAAGAGTTAAATGTCATTTTAGTCCCTGTGGTTTGGGTCATTTTGCCAATTTAGTCCAAAGGTTTCATTTTTAACCTGTGGGTCCAAAAAGGTTTCACAGTTGCCATTTTAGTCCACTGGGTTAACTTCATCCATTTTTTCTGTTAACCAGAAGGCCATTTCGGTCATTTTATATGGCTGAATTGCCCTTTTAGTTAACAGAATTACATACAAAATGACCAAATTAGCCTTCTCGTTAACAGAAAAAATGGATGAAGTTAATCAAGTGGACTAAAATGGCAACTGTAAAACCTTTTTGGACCCACAGGTTAAAAATGAAACCTTTGGACTAAACTGGCAAAATGGCCCAAACCACAGGGACTAAAATGACATTTAACTCTAAAATAAATAAGAGGATAGTCGTTTAGGTCATAACCACACCCTTGGGGTATTTGTTTTGAATGATGGATTAGAGGTGAGTGACATGACACTGACGTAAGAGTCATGAGGGTCATGACCACACCCTATAGCCTAATTGGTATAAAATTAAAGTACAAGTAAAAAAAACATACCATTTATTAAAGCTTATAAAAACGTCGTAACGATTGTGGATTTAGGTATAAGAAAACCATAGGCCATAAGGTTCCATAAAGTTGTTGATTAGCTGAAAAAAATGAAATATAAGAAAATAAGGATTAGAAGGGATCTGATGTGATATGTAATGCAATGTACGCACACGCAACAAATTCACATGATTAAATACTTTAAAAGCAAACTAACCCACTAACAAGAAATACACATGTAATGTACATACCCACAACAAATTCACATCATTAAAGGTTAAATACTTTAAAAGCAAACTAACCTACTAACAAGAAATACCAAGAGTCCAAGAGAGACGACCAACCCACCCATCTCTTTTATCTCATGTTTTGGAGGACCAAACAAAAATGAAACTTTTACTAATACAAAATTAAAGTTTGTGTAATATGGGTTAAGATCCATAGTTATCAAAGTCGCTAGGCGCACTCAAGGCGCATATGCCTCGCCTAGGGCCTAGGCGCAAAGCGCAAAAAAAGCGCGGGCCTGAGAAAAAAAAAGCGCACTTAAATGAATATATATAATGTTACATAGTTATATTAGTTTCATAGATGCTATTAATCTCCAAATATATTTTTAAAACTGATATAATTAGATATTAAAATTTATATAAATATATAATATATTATATGCCTTCATTTTGCAATCTAGTATGCCTGAAAAAAAACCTATAACATAATTCATTTAAAATTAAACACAATTCATTTAAAAGATGATAAAACAAATATAGAAAATCTTCAGCACACTTTCTGCAACCCAGCCACTGTTGACAATCCAGTCCTACTTGGTTCACATATTAGGCAAAGCACAGTAACTACTTTTTAGTTTTTACCAAGACACAACTACAACTGAATAAATACTATTTAAAAAGTCTGCCTTTTTATTTTCCTGTCTACCCCGTTCCATCTCTTCTTCCTCTCACTATCTCCTTCACTAACCTGCAACTCTAGCCTCCGGCAATCTACAACATCACATAATTTATCCACCAGAGTAAATCTACTTCTTTCACCACCAGAAGTTAGCCGGAATGTGCAGAACTTTCGCCAAAATCTCGCCAGAATCTGAGAATCTCGCCGGAAATGCGCCTGAACCACTGCTTGGAGAAAAGCGCAATTGATGCGCCTCGCCTGGAAATTGCGCCTAGGCGCACAAGGCGCTCGCTTTTGACAACTATGTTAAGATCAAATACAAAGTCTGTTAAAAATAAAAGTCGTAAGAAGGGCATCAAACAGATTCCGATTGAACTCATTTAAGCAACATTAGAACCGTGTTATCGAATTTTACAATGTGATATTTTAGGGTTTTTTTAGATATTTAGCTTGTAGATTTTAGACTTTTTGTTTACATCAATGTGTTTTTTCTATATTTGCGTCATTGTGTCTTTTTTTGTGACTCATTGTGTCTTTTTTCTTCGACATTGTGTTATATTTTTCGGGATTATGTTATATTTTACTCGACATTGTGTTATATTTTGTAATCCATTGTGTCCTACATTTCTTATTTCTTTGAGCATTTGTAAAATATAACTTTGCAGTGCGTAATATTGCCCATAGCTAACAAGAATTGTAACTTATTTCTAATTTTATGTTTTTTATTTATGTTTATTTTAGTTTTTATCTAATATTAACTAGTACAAATTCAAAAATCAAACACATAATAATCAGTGAACAAATCACAAATTTCCGTAACGTTTCAATAAAAAATATAACATTCGAAATAAACTTTCATGATTCAAACTAACCGAAACATGAAACTGAAAAATCAAACACATAATCAGTAAGCAAACCACAAATCTCTGTAACATAACATTTCAAAATGAAATTTAACCAATCGAACTTTAACTGAATCATGAAATAGATACAAATATACATGCTGCTATGTTCGTACGGAAACTAGTTAATAGTTACACTACGAAGTATGATTGAAAAATGGAGCAAGTTACCTTTGAATTTGTGACAGATCCTCCGGCTGCAAGTGTGGTTAGGGTTCAGAAAAGAAGATGAGTGGAGTTGTTATGGAACTGTGTGGTTAAATCTGACGGTGGAGATTTCAGCTTATTAGAATATTGAGTTGATGGTAATTATTTGAATTGGCCCAAGCTTTTCTGGGCTATGTTTTTTTTTTTTTTTAAACGGCCAACAAACTCAATCCCGAGCACTCTCGGGGCACCCACTGGACAAATGGAGTACTCCGAGAGTAACCCGAGTCCACCACCAATTCCAGGGAAAACCCGGTAACCCACCCGCCCGTAGGCACGACGGTGAAATTACCGGTAAAACTCGTTTGGCTCAAGGATCCAACCCAGGTTTCCATGGGTCTCCTATCATTGTCCACCAATGCTATGGTTACAATGGTAGACCTTGCATTTGCGGAAATGTCCTAGAGAAAAATATGTGTTTTTCATGACGGCCCATTGTTTACATTCTTATAAACAATCTAGATGAAATGTCCTTGCATCTGTTTTGTCGTCATGTAGTTGTTGTTGAGGTTTGTGGTGTGTGTGTGTATGGCGTTTTTTGGGTTATTCGTTACGGTGACCTAGTAGAAGTAGGGTGTAACCCGTAAATGCGGGTTATTAAAATTTGAAACCCATAAATGTTGGTTATGTATATTTTAAACGAGTACATTACAATTATTACGAAGCACGAGAGAGTAGTTTAGTAACAATGAATTAGTTAAAGATCTGGGTGGGGTCACAACCGTCAGGTGTAACATATTTCTATCGTCTTAATACTTATCGGGTAACCCGCGCGATGCGACAATGTGTTGTAGTTGAAAATGATCCTTAGTTTCATATCGTCTTCGAATTTATATTGAATTTTTAGTTCTAGCCAAATAAGTGACCTGGTTGGTGGACTTCACCATTTCAGCATTAACAAAAAAAACAAATTGTGCATCCTTAGTCATCGCATCTGCCTCATCCCAAAAAACCAATTTCAAAGGTATGATTAGGACAATGTTTCTAAATGCTGAAAAATGCTACAAAAGAAAACAGAATCCCCAAGGCTTATTTTCGGACAATGTTTCTAAATGCTGAAAAATGCTACAAAAGAAATAAAATGGTTCTAAACTCAATAATAGGGATCATGTGATAGATATCATAACATGAATAGGAAGAATTGCTATTAGTTTCATACATTAGAAGAAGGCCAACAAACAAAACCTACTAGTCGAACTTCGCGAAAAATATAAATAAACGGTTCATGAACATGCCGCAAGCCCGCAAATGCAAGGTCTACCAAGAGTCAAAAATAAAAGAATATAACTATAACTTCTTTTTTACAGTTGTGCCATAATCTTCAACTAAGAAACGAAAACTAGCTACCATTAGGACTTCCTAAACTTTAATTTTATCCGATGAAACAACCCACCCGATGACTTGGAACTCGTTTTAAGGCTACCATCTGTGCTTCCAGAAGTGTCGGAAAGACTAGATGTTTGAGAATGATCATCAGGGGCTTTATTTAGTAACCTGAGCAACTCAACCGACATCGACTTACACTTACAACTTCCATTTCCTGACAAATAACCCAACGCTGAAATGATACCATCTTGCAGCAAAATTTTACGCACTTGTTCATGTTGGTAATATAGCGAGGTTAGAATCTCAAGCGCGTGTTCTTGTTCTTCAACCTTGTAATCTAATTCAAGAAGCTCTCCAATGGATGTAATACAGCTCTCGTTTTCAACAAAATGAGCTGCAGCTTCTTCAATGGCGCATAGATTTCCGAAGATTTTGACACAGTAGCCAGACAACAAAAGTTCATCCAAAAAGGGTACCAAATGTTGTATGAATCCTAGGTAAATCATGTGGTGTCCTAGATCCTCGTGAGCCGAAAGATTACAAAGTACTCTTAAGCCCACATGGTGGTGATTGCTCTGTTGGTTTTTTATCACTTCTAAAAGGAATAATAGAATGCCGGATGTCACAATTTCACAAGTGTAACGTCGTTGGCAGGAGAGCACTTCTAGAACTAGTAACGCTTCTTCGGTAATATCTGAATCTAGAAATAGCGAGAGGTCGCTCATTACACCTTTTGGTAAACGTCGCATGTCGGTTCTGTATGATATCGAGTTAGTGAAATTTAGTATAAATATGGGATAAATAGCAACACATTCTATTTAAAAATGATGAGCATTACCTGCAATCTTTCAAGAACATCAAAAGCAACTCCGCTCCTTGTCTTTTTGCTCCAGAATCACCTAACCGATGAGCCTCTTTTACAAACTTAAGAACCGGGCTAATGTAACTTGTAGATACGAAAAGATGAGATTCTTGATCATCTTTCAACTGAGTTTTCACATCTTCAATTGCCTTTCGCCTTGCGGCCCAAGGAAGCACAGAAAGATTTCCAAGTATGAACAAGTTTGGCCCTAAGGGATTACATTTAAATCCCTTATATTTTTCGTGGATCTCATCAAATCCATCTTCAGTGCCAGCATCCGAAGATACGATCGAAACATTGTCTACTTGTAGATTTAAATCACCTAACGAACTGTTGAAACTGGGTACCGAGCTAGAAGAAGAAAGTACACTCAAGTGACGGTTTTTGAACTTCAAAGGCGTTTCAAGTGAATCAAAAGCATCGTCCTCGTCACCTTCAATGCTTTCGGTTTCTTCTTTAATTGATTTACCATATTTTTGCACAAGATATAACAAATAGTTCAAGATTTTCTTTTTTGCAGGGTCCGTATCCAAGGTTTTGCTCAGTTGCTTTCGTATGGATCGTTTTTCTATCACAATAGCTAACGGGGATGTAATGTGTAACCTCGGAGCTGCAAACTTGAAAGCTTTGAGTTCCTCAAGTTGAGCAAATTTTGATGCTTTTATGTCTTGATGGAGTAAAGCTAGCAAAACTCTCCCTGCTTCATCTTCTGAGGAATCCAAAGTAAATACTACACTTTTAATATAGTCAACAATCTTGGATATCTGCAATAATTAACATAAATAAAGAAAGATTAAGAAGTTGTACTTCCATACGAGCCCGCCAATTGTCATAAGAATATGATAAAGAATGTTCGTAAATTAAGGGGTGCTAAACGGGTCGTGTTTGCTGATTGGCAGGTCAACCCGAAACCTGAACACGACACAAATATTCGCAGGCTGGCACAAACACGACCTGTTTAACACGATTTTTTTCACTTTATTACTCTATAATTATATATGTATAACTAAAAATACCAAGTTGTGTAAAACAATTCTTTTCAGATTCTTTTCAAAATAAAACTTTATTTTGATTTTTGGCATAAAACAGCTAACCATGACAAAATATGGTTAGGTGTTTTATGCCACAAATTGAAATAAAAATTGACCCGTTTAAACGAGTCAACTCACAAACCTGCCATGTTGATCAGAAGCCGGCCCGTTTAGCTAAACATGTTTGTGCCAAAATTGACCCAACCCCATATAGGCTAAACCCAATGTCGCAAAACCGTTTAGACTAAACCCAGAATTTCATGTTAGGTTCGAGTTGTGTTTTACAAACCTGCGCAGCCAATTTTGGTTCCACCATGTTTTGGAGTTGGCCCAAACATAATTCCAAAGAGTAACAAATTCTTTCACACCTAAAAATTATCTTCTCTCCACTAATTGCCTGGAAATTATTTTAGTTAAATCAAGAATTAGTTGTTAGAACTTGGAACTCATAAATTAATAAAACTACAATATTAAGCGAAAAATTTTACCAAGTAAAGTCTGCTGGACTCGGAACAATTGCGAAAAAGCAATTCGCATTTTTCCATACACTTGTGTAACGAGCACAACGCCTGTAATCCCGACTTGCATCGTGGTCGAGCAGACTCAAGTGCTTTGAATATTTTTGTTATTTTTTCACTAATCTTTTTTAATTCCAAACATGCTAAACTGTGCACCTGTTCAAATGAAATATGACCTAAAGTTACATAAATATTTCATAATATGAACCATAAACTACTCAAACCAAAAATCATAAAAATGCTAAACTGTGCACCTGTTCAAATGAAATATGTCCTAAAGTTACATAAATATTTCATAATATAAACCATAAACTACTAAAACCAAAAAACATAAAAAAAAAAAGTCCTTTTCAGGCCAATTATCCATAGAAACTGTGAAAGAAGCTACACAACTATGCAAGTCTGCAACTGATGAATATGTAATATCAATTTAATCTTAAAATTCACTTTCTAAATAAACATACCCATAAAAGTTAAATCATTTAGCTAATAAATTGCTAGCCAAAATTATAATAAAAAAAAAAAAAAAAAAACAAATTGTTTAGTGAATCAAATGCTTACTTTCCAAGAACTTGCAGAATATGTATGTTCCCCAAGATTAACACCTGGCATATTTCACCACAATATTCTCTGCAAACACAAGTTTCAAACATAAAAAAAAAAAAAAAACAAGAAACCAAATAGCACAGTGAATATCATCTAAACAACAACAACAATAATAATAATAATTAAACACAAAAAACACTCACACACAGTTAGTGCTTGGTGAATAGGAAGTGGGTCGGGTCAGGATCCATCAAGTAACTACAATCCAGTACAGAAGTTGTGGTGAGGTTTTAGTGACAACTGAGTTTATAATAAGGGGAGCAAAATAAAATATCAGCGACGGCAATGGTGACGTGAAAAGAGGTAAAAAAAAAAAGTAGAGGTTGATCGAGCGAGTGGTAGTAGCACAAGAATGGAATCTGTGAAGAGATAGTGGTGAAGATATGAGACGAATGGGTCAATTGATCCGACATGTTGTGGAAGTTTGACAGGTTCCTTTTGACTTTTGCTTTTTGTTATGTTGTCGCTGTTGTGTAGCTAGCTGGCTTTGGGGTCTACTTTTCTCCATGTGATGTGATGACACTACGTATTGGTCCATGTATGTATGAAGTGATTTTTACTAAATGTATGAGTATCACTTTTCTTTTAGAAGATTGTCTTTAAATTATATTTGACTTGTCATATCTCATTTTGAACTAGTTGGGTTTCCTCGCGTTATGCGGCGAGAACTTGGTCGGTATCGGTTCAGTATGTTACGCATCAGTACTCGCTATAGTAACAGTAAGAGAAAACCCAAAAAATAAAATTATGATATGCACAAAACAATATCAATTCATGTTTTTATCTAACGGAGACCGTAAAGGCGAATACCTATCAAAACGTGGATACCGGTTCGGTTCGATACGATATGGTGCGATATCAGCACTCATATAGTTTACTATGAAAAATAAAACATTACGTTTTGAATACAACTCTGTTTGATAAAAAAAAAAAAAAAAACGTTATATCTCAATGTTGACAAAAAAATTAAACATATCTACATATTTTTTTTAACTAGCCAACATAAATGATTCTAATTAAACAATAAAGGAAGCACTATTAAAAATATTACTAATGATATTAGATATGTCCATGTTTCATAAATAAACGAAAGGCACTCACACTATTTATGATAATAAACTAATAATGCTACTATTTTTTTAGCGACAATTGGACCACTGACGGACCACTAGAGTATGATCGTGCCACCAGCAGAACCACAACATATCCATCCATCTCCACTAGGCAATAATGTCTATACACTAATTCATGAGGAAACCCAATAAATCTGAGAAAAACCACCTTGTGGAAATCAAACTCATGACCTAATGGTTCATAAATCTTATCTCACTCCTAAAATATCACTGGCTATAATGCCATGGGCAATAATATTCCTATATACTAAGTTCAACAATTGGGTTTTTCAATAGGGTGTACCTATTGGCACACTCATTTGTCTATCTACACCTTAAAAGATGTTTTTTATCCTTATATGCACACCCTGCAGTGTCGAACTGTGGCCAAAACGCAGCGTTTTGGTCCGGTTAACCTAACAAAGATTGATGGGTTTCTGACGGGTCTGTTGACCGGACCAAAACGCCGAGCTTTGGCCGCGTTTTGGTCCTGTCAACCAGACAAAAGACTGACACCCGGTCTGGTTGACAGGACCAAAACGCAGCCAAAGCTCGGCGTTTTGGTCCGGTCAACAGACCCGTCAGTCTTTATCTGGTTAACCGGACCAAAACACCGTGTTTTGGCCACAGTTCGACACTGCAGGGTGTGCACATAAGGACAAAAAACACCTTTTTGAGGTAACTATCTATACATTTGGTGTGTAGATAGTTTGGGCCTTTTAATAATGACACTACCGTAAATAAGCTCCAATCTTTAACTAATTGTTATACTGTTCATAAGATTCAACACAAATTGTTATATATAGAATAGATTAATAGAATGTCTATCATTATCTCGCAAACGCTTGTTTTTTTATGTTTTTTCTTTCCTAGATATCATAGATATATACATTTAGAGGGAGGGAGTCGTCCCATTTTCCCCATAATTCAACCAGCTCTTTCTGTATTTTTTCTAGTTTTTCCCAAAATACTTGGTGTCGTCCCAGTTTTATCACATTTCCTCAAAACTAAACTGTTTAAAATTAATTTAAATTTTAAAACAATAATATTTTTAATGAGTTTTAATAAAATAAAAAAAAATAACATAATTTCAAATAATAAAAATTAAAAATAAAATAAAATTATAATAAACCTAAGACAGTATAAAAAACATGTTCACTAACTGAAAAAAAAAATCTAGAACGGGAAGTGTCATCCCCAACGATTTGCCTTTTCACGCTTCTTTTGGAGAATCAATTTCAACATCGGGTCGGAATATCGTGAGGGGTCTTGTGTGATAAACCGTAAGTCGGCTTGTGTGAAATACGAATCTTATTTTCTCGATATTTGTGTTTTGCTCCACTTCGGCTTGATTGAAGGCATTGAGATCCTCGATCTTTAACAAAGGCTCAATTCATCTTTGTATAATAGCGCCAAGTTTATTACATAATTTAATAACTACAAAATTAAGCACTAGCAATTAACACCTACCAACTCAAAATAGTGATACTATGTGTATAGTCAAAAGACTGATAATGACTTTAAGGTGATCACAATAAATTCCATCAATTAAATCAACGAAAAAACTAGGAGCCGATTGGGGGCACGTAAGACGAACAGGCTGTTTTTGATCTCATTTGCATGGCGGGTAGGGAGAGGTACAAGGTCGATACTTGGTATGATGCACCGTCTAGGAAAGGAAGACGATCAGATCAAGGGGAGAGGCCGAAACAGAACGATTTGCCGGTGACAAAATACTTTGTATCTAACCTTCCGGAGGGTTGTTCATCCGCTGATTTGATGGCTGTTCTCAAAGGATTTGGATCGATCAAAAGTATCTATATCGCACGGAAATATGATAAGCTTGGTAAGCGTTTTGGCTTTGTGTCTTTTGTGAATGTTAGGGATCCGGAAGACTTAGAGATCCTGATGAAGGATGTCTGGATTGGTTCATATAAGTTATACGTTGTTTTGGCCCGTTTTGTGGATGGGGAAAGGGTGTTGAGGAAGGGGGAAAAGCAATGGGTACCGGTTAGGAACGAAGAGGAGGGTCTTGACTCGGGTAAGGGGAATAGAAAGGAGACTCATGTGGAAGACACTAGTAATGCGGGTCAAGGTAAAGGGGATGGGAGATCTTTTAGAGATACCTTATTGAATGTTGATCCTCCTAAGAAAGATTCGGAGATTGTGGTCACCGCAGCGGCTAAGGGTGGTATGTTATGGGAAGGGTGTGGGGATGTGGGAAGGGTTTCTGATATGAAGAAGCTTTCTAAGCTGCGTGTTTGGTTAGATTTGGTGGGACAAGACAAGGTTGGCATTCGGTACTTGGGTGGTTTCTGGGTTATGTTGTTGTTTGATTCGGACGTATGCATGGAAGGGTTTGTACGTACTAAGGAGGTATGGAGGGTTTGTTTTGATAGTTTAGAAAGATGGGATGGACAGGTGATTCATACGGACCGTATTGCTTGGTTGAAGATTTACGGGGTTCCTTTAATGTTATACGATGTAAGTTTGTTCAATGACATTGGTAGTAAATTTGGCACGGTAGTTCAACTGCCTAAGTGTGATAAAGCTATAGTTGATTTGTCATGTGTTATGATTGGTGTGCTTTGTAAAACGGGGCTGCGGGTTAACGAGATGATTTCCGTGAGATGGAAGGAGGAGGTGTTCCCGGTGGTTGTTGAAGAGGAGATGGGTGAGTGGGTTCCGGCATGTTTAGATGATTGCTCGGTGTATTCAGAATCGGGGTTGAATATCGCTGATGGTGCGGATGTGGATGGGCAAGGTTGTAATATGGAGGCTACCGTGGACAGTGGGTGTGCCTTGGAACAGGTTGAAACGGATATAACTCCGGAAGAAGAAATACGTGAAACAGTGGTTGGTGAACAAAATGACCAGCAAGTTGGGGGTTTTAATAATGATACTGTCTTGGATACGGTAGGGATTAACACCGAGGCTCCGAACAATAGGGGTAAGAAGACTAGAGGTTTCCGTAAAAAGGCGAGGGCGCAAAAGTCTCCGTCTCCACCAGGGCAAGAAAGACCGAAAAAAAGAGCTAGAGAAGGGGAGGATTTATTTGACATTGATAGGTTTATTTATGCGATTAATGGTAACGAGGAGAAATCCAGGGAGGACACTACGAGCTCTGTGGGTATTGATGAAAATGTAGGTGTTGCGATTACAAATGTGGAGGTTGTAGAAGAGGTGATTGGGGTTGAAGTAACAGAAACGGTTAAGTTGGGTACGGCCCTTGGTGTGGAGCAGTTTGAGAAGTTTGGAGATTCAGTGGCAAAGGTCATTACTGAAGAAGGTTATCAACAGGTGGATCAATGAATGTGATTTCATGGAACATTAGAGGGCTTGGGGCGGATGGCAAAGGCGCATGGTGTAGGAAATTAAAGACGGAAAATGAGGTGGGATTTATTTTTATTCAGGAAACTCAATTCAGTTCATTGGATACGATTAATGTTAGTAGCTTCTGGGGCTCGGGTGAGTTCGAGTTCGAGTATGTTGACGCTACAGGTCGGTCGGGTGGCTTGATTACTCTTTGGAACCCGAAGTTGTTTGTTAAAGCTTCGGTTTTGAAAGATAGAAATATGCTCGTGGTTTCTGGTCATGTGAAAAGTGACGGTTCCAAATTGACGGTTGTGAATGTGTACTGCCCGCAACGGTTACAAGACAAAAGGCGGGTGTGGGAGCTTATGAAATCGGTGAAGTCGGATGGGGATGGGTTGTGGATTGTAGCTGGAGATTTTAATAGTGTGAGGGATCGTGCAGAACGGCGTAATTCTAATTTTGATTTGGCGGATTCGAATGCTTTTAATGAGTTTGTGGAGGATGCCGAGTTGTATGAATTTGGTTTAAAAGGTCGGAAATTCACTTACTTAGCTAATAATAAGCTAAGTCGGATTGATAGAATTTTTGTAGATTGGACGTTTTATAATAAATGGCCAAATGCGGAGTATCGGGTTCTAGACCGAGATGGTTCGGATCACTTCCCTTTATTGTTGAAGATTGGTTCGAGTAATTTTGGTGCGAAACCGTTTAAATTCTTCAACTCATGGCTTGAACGGGAAGGCTTTGATGATGTGGTTAAAAACGTGCTTGAGAATTTTAGTTTTACAAGAGCCCCGGATATTGTCTTGATGCAGAAGTTTAAAGTGTTGAGAAATAAAATTCTGCTGTGGAAACATCATATGACTTCGACCGAGTTGGTGGAGGTTGAAGTGCTTAGTAAGGAGGTCAAGCAATTGGAGCTTACTATGGAGGGAAGTGATTTACTGGAAGAGGAGGTTTGGGTCTTGGAAGAAGCTAAAAAGAGACTTAAACAATTGGAGTATTTCAAGCTAAAAGATTTGAAACAAAAATCTAGAGTAAAATGGGCGAAAGAGGGTGATGAGAATTCGAGATTTTTTCATGGTTCTATTAATAGTAGGAGGGTTTCGAATGCTATTTTGGGTCTTTCAGTGAATGGTGATTGGATTCATAAGCCTAAGGATGTTAAGAAAGAGGTATTGCGGTTTTATAAGGCTAAGTTTGTAGAAGACTTCCCTTGTAGGCCGAATCTAGCTTGCTACGGCTTGAAGACCTTGAGCAATGATCATGTGATGGAGATTACTCGTCCATTTTTGGAAAAGGAGGTTAAGGAGGCGGTGTTCCAGTGCGGTAGTGATAAAGCTCCAGGTCCGGATGGGTTCAACTTTCGATTTATTAACAGGTATTGGGAGTTGTTTTCTAGAGACTTTATGGATATCATGAACAATTTTGCGGTCACAGGAGAGATTAGTCGTGGAGTGTCTTCCTCATTTATTACACTTGTGCCTAAAGTGAATGACCCGGTGCGGTTAGAGGAGTATCGACCGATTAATTTGATTGGGGTGATTAGTAAAGTTATTTCAAAAGTTTTGGCGAACAGGCTGAAACCGGTCATGGATAGTATTATAAATGAGACGCAATCGGCTTTTGTGGCGGGTAGGTATATTCTGGATAGTCCTCTATTGATTAGTGAAGTGCTTTTGTGGTCTAAAAAAACTGGATCGGAGCTGTTTTTGTTTAAAATAGATTTTGAAAAAGCCTACGATAATGTTAACTGGGCTTTTTTAATTTCGGTTATGAGGCAGATGGGATTTCCAGAGATATGGTGTCTTTGGATAGATGGAATTCTCAAGTCGGTTCGGTCATCGGTTTTGGTGAATGGGTCTCCGACTTTTGAATTTAGTTGTGGGAAGGGTATTCGTCAGGGTGACCCGCTATCTCCGTTTTTATTTATTATGGTGATGGAGGCTTTTTCGGGGCTAATAAAAAAAGCTTGTGATGTCGGAGCATTCCGTGGTATTGGGTTCGATAGCGGTGGTATTATGGTATCTCATTTATTATATGCTGATGATGCTATGATGATGGGGGAGTGGTCAGATAGCAATTTGGTGTGTTTGAGGCGTATACTCCGTATTTTTCATATGTGTTCAGGCTTACGGATTAACATCCAAAAGTCTACTCTATACGGTGTGGGTAAAAGTGTAGAAGAGGTGGGTATGAAGGCGAGTGAGTTGGGTTGCCAAGCGGGGGTAGCTCCTTTTACTTATCTTGGGATAAATGTTGGGGCAAACATGAATAGAGTTACTAGTTGGGAGCCGGTGGTAAATGTGTTTAAGAGTAGATTGACACGGTGGAAGTCAAAGGTACTGTCGATTGGAGGTAGATTGACTCTTATTAAATCTGTTCTGGTTAGTCTTCCTTCGTATTATTTCTCTCTTTTCAAGGCTCCTGTTGGGGTGATAAATGTGTTGGAAGGGTTAATCAAAAAATTCCTATGGGGAGGTAATGTTGAAGTGAGAAAGTTACATTGGGTGGGTTGGGTTGTAGTTACAAAGCCGGTTAAATATGGTGGGTTGGGAATTCACAAGTTAGGAGATTGTAACAAAGCCTTTTTGGTTAAGTGGTTATGGAGGTATCGTCACGAAAGAAACGCTTTATGGAGAAGAGTGGTGGAAGCTATTCATGGGTCGCAACGTAAGTGGGATGCATATCCGCATAATTCTAGAATTAATGGTACATGGTCTAAGATAGTTACTTGTGGGTTACGGCTGAAAGTTGGAGATCGAAGCAGCCTTAATTTGATCAGGGGACGGGTTGGGAATGGTTTGGATATTATGTTTTGGATCGACCCATGGGTTGATAGTACTCCGCTAAAGAGTCTTTTTCCGGATCTATTTCGTTTGGAGAGTGCAAAGTTTTGTAAAATTAGTGAACGAATTAGGGGTGGAGAGAGTGGAATGAATGTGGTTTAGCAGTGGAGGAGAAGTCCTCAATCGGATTTAGAGGTCCAACAACTACAAGCTTGCTGTGATTTAGTGGCGGCTCAAAGTTTGGGTGAAGCAAATGATACATGGTTTTGGGATAATGGCTCGCAAGATGGTTTCTCTGTCCAAGAAGTGAATAAATGGTTGGATAGTGATCGCTTTACTCAGTCGGATACGATCTACAAATGGTGCAAATGGATCCCGCTTAAATGTAATATATTTATGTGGAGAATGTTACTTGACAGGATCCCTACAAAGAAAGCGTTACAAAGGCGGAATATAGATTGTGGAAATCTATTGTGTAATTTCTGTGAGGATCAGGAAGAGAGTGTGGATCATTTATTCACCGGGTGTGGATTGGCGAATGGTGTTTGGTACGGTATAGCTAGCTGGATGAAATTGCCCCCGTTCTTTTTCTTTTCGAGACAAGATATTATGCAGGTTTACTTGGATTCTTCTTGGTCGGCGAGAAAGAAGTTGGTATTGCATGGGATTATGGTCATTACTTGTTGGCGGATTTGTAAGGCTAGAAATGAAGAGATATTCCAAGATGATAACCGGAATGTGGTTCAACTTGTAGCAGATATAAAAGCTTTGGGTTATGTTTGGTTTTCTAGTAGAAGTAAAAAGGGTGTTATGGGGTGGAAGGATTGGCAAAGTTTTGATTTTGATGTAATGTAAACGTTTTTGGTTGTAGGGGGTCTCCATCTTGGAGATTGCCCGATTGTGTTTGTGTGTTAATGAAATTTTCCTTTTAAAAAAAAATTAAATCAACGAACAATTATAACAGAAAAAATAATAATCAATGATGTAGTGGGGGATGGTTAATTCAAACAAATAGTAAACAATGATATAATGAATCAATGATGTATTGGGGATGATTAATTCACACAACAATAATTCCGGATGGTTCAAATATTTTACCGACAATTAGTTCAAACAAATGAGAATTTCAAATATGTTACTCTTGACTTACTTCTACATAAACAACCATGAACAAGAATTTGGTGGTGGAAGTATGCAAGATTGAGAAGTCTAAACACGATTAGCGTGGTGACGTCCGACCTTAACAAATGATTTGTGTAATTATCGGAAACTGAAAAATCTGGAAAATTGGAAGATTAATAGATATCGGCAACTGAGAAGTCTGGAAAATTGGAAGATTAATAGATATCGGCAACTAGGAAACAAAATCAGAATGTGGATGGTCGCCAAAAGCCTACATGGAAAAGCCCAATAAATTAATCGGGTTTTTATATATAATATTTAAAGTTTAAACCCAACCCGGTTTTGACGGTTCTTTAAATAGACCCTACAGTTCCGAACCGAACCGGAAACCGTTTTCACCTAAATTTAAGAACTGGAACCGGACCCTAAATACAAGAATGTGGTTCGGATCTAGCGATTCGGTTTCAATTCCCTGATTCTGACAGCCCTAGTTGGGATAATAAAAGTTTAGTGTTATTTTATACCCTAATGATCCTTGTTTTGATAATTATCGAAATTAATAAATCGTGTTGTTGAGTTGTTGATTAAGGATGATCATGTATCAAATACACGTCCCTCTACACTTAGTGAATCATCAATTGCAAAAATCAAAGTTCATATACAACATAATGGCGATTGACGTGCTTAGATAGTAATAAATACAATTGAGATACACACAGATTAACATTAAGGTAAAAAAAACAAATAACTACTAACTACACACGTAACAGGCAAACGTATCTATCAGATGTGACACCCCAACCGATGGCGGAAACATCGGAGTGAGACGAAATAGATTGCCCGAGACATCATAACACTAATAATTGTGACAAGTATTTAAATAATAAATTTCATTCCATTTCTGAAGAATAAATTACAAGGATTTGAAGCAAATACAACAACATGAATAATGAAATACAACACAATAGGAATACAAAATTTAAAGTGTGTATCTAAGCATCCTACTAGATTCCATGCATCACCAACATTATCGCTAAACCTGCAACATGTTTTAAAAGCATAGTTCAATACAAAAATATTGGCGAGTACACAAGTTTTAGACTCGTGTTATGTGTATAAAAGTATTTTCAATCCAACATAGCAATTTGATATACAAGGTCAAACTATCATGCACACCTAAAAGTCAAACCCAAGTGTCCACAAGAATAACAGCATCCCTTGATATAGCAATATCAAGACCGTAAAGTATGAATAATAACATCCCTCGATATAACAAGATCGAGACCGTAAAGAATATAACTTAGCAAAAACCCCGTCGGGTGGTGTGCTACTCCTATAGCGCTATAATTGTTAAGGCGGGTTAACAAGTAGTATGAATTCTAGCATGAACTTAAGCATAACAAAGCATGTATAAGGATTGATTGAATAAAGCATGTTTGTGAATCGTGCATTTTAACAAGTAAAACATGTTGCACCCAAAGTGTATTAAAAGGAAAATGGGTCAAGTGTACTCACAAAATTTGCATATGCTTTCTGATTATCCAATTGTTGACGAGCAATGAGATTAGGAGATCGAATGTATAGGGGTTAAAGTTCAAGGTATGTTTAGAGTCGAGATTCGGAATTTAAAACATAAGAATATAACATATGAAAGTAATCATCTTTTTAACACAAAATACTTGTTTGACACTATGAAACCCCAAGGGTTAGAATGTTTTCATGGGTAGAACACCCATTAGAATCATAACAAGTTTTAGGTCTTAGATGATGCAATCTAGTACTTAGACGAATGAACACAAATTCATCATCAAAGGTTCGAATATTTGGATAGTTTATATAGGTTATGTAATATATCAATAAGTCCATTAGTTCAAGCATGAGGTAGGAGGATGAATCCTCCATTTAGGAACCTCTTTGTGTCATAGAAATCATGTAGGAGGTAGGAAGAAAAGTCTTCCATTTAGGCACCTCTAAGTGTTCACCACTACACTTGATGTTTTGAACATACAAGGAGGGTCATGAACTACAAGTAATACAAGAATACTAAACACTAATCTATAAGAAATCATCAAGTAATGTGTGGATTTTATGTAGGACAACCCCAGTTAATCCTAAATCACACTTACATCAAGTCTTGAACTTGAACATCACTTGTGGGTTAAACCCTTGTACAAAACAGAAAGTTTGTGAGGTTTATACCTCTGATTTTGAATGTCTCAACCTTGTTTTTAAGCCTAACTAACCATAGAAGTGGTTATAAGCATAAGGACATAGGTTTGAGATGAGTTTCCTCAAGTTTAATCAAGTTTTATCAAAGTTCTTATACAAAACAGAAAAATCAGTCAACTTTGGAGCCTTTTTGGTGGCGTTCTAGGCTCTGGTTTCCAGGGAAAACCTTTGGAAACGTAGCTAAGATCAATCCAAAGTAGTAGGAAAAAGAATGGGGTGAATCGGACAATAAATGAGAAAGTTATGCTTGTTTTTGTAAGAAGGTACCAATCTGCTCGAACTTTCGAATTTGCAGTTGATTGAAGGTGTTTGAGAGTGATCTTGAGGTGTTTGAAAAGTGTACGAAGTGTGGAGGATGCTTGGTTTTTATAGGAGAAGGTTGGGGTTGGGTTAGGTGGTGTTTAAATGCAAGAAACACACCTTGGAAACTCAACAAAACCAACCAAACTCGCCAACCAGCAAGCTGGAAATGCAGGCTGCGGATTCTGGTCTCTGGCGGGGCGCGAGAGAGGACAAGGGGGAGGTCACGGGGTGCCAGAGACTATCAGGTTTGAAATTCAAGTTTCAAAAGTGACATTTTGGTCCCTTGAGTTTATATTTTAGGGTTTTAAGGTGTTTTAAGGGTTATTCCTGCCATATAATTGGAGTATAAGGGTAAGTTGTCACACCCCAACCGATGGCGGAAACATCGGGGTGCGAGCACTAAGCGTTCAGATTGCTCATGAGATTCTATAACACTAGATATTTCAATAGAATTTAAGTAGATTTCATAACAATTGTCTAAAATCAAACATCAACCATAAATAGCAAGTGCCAACATAGCAAACATTGTTTCAATTGTCCCAAGTGTCTAGATTAACTAGGCGGCGTTTCTAAGCATCTCATAGCTTGTTTCCCATGCATTCCAAGGCAACCTATTAGCCTGCAACATGTATTAAAATATCAATACAAAAGTATTGGCGAGTATACAAGTTTGAAAATAGAATAATAGATTAAAACACTCATATCCACAATATAAGTATAAAAATAGTTTCAGCCGTGCTAGTGTCGCAATCCACGCAGTGATAGCCCAAGTATCCCGATGCTTTGGTGTTTACCCAAGACTCAAGGTAAACTAGAATCCTCCTAACAATACCCCCCGAGAATAATGGGAGAGGTGCGCCCCCTATAGCGCTACTATTGTTAAGGCGGAAGTACACACCCTAGATTAAACGTCACAGAGCACAAATAGAATACTAGAATGCACAAGTTTTCAACAACACATAGGATAAAGTTTAGATTGTAAAAGATTCAAGTTTATATAGAATACATGTTACGCCCCAAAGTTTAAAATTAAAAAGGGGATCGAGTATACTCACAGTGATTGTTTAACAGTCACAACTGTTATTGGATCAAAGGGAGCTCTTTTAGAATTAGCCTGATTAGATTACAATAGGATAAGAGTCGGCGAAATAACGAGATTGAATAAAAAGTTGGAAACTGTCACTGGATCGGATGGCTGTCCGATCGGATGGCTATCCGATCGGATTGCCAGTCGAGTGGTGACATGCGTGTAAGGAAACAGATGGCTGCCCGATCGGATGGCCATCCGGTCGGGTTGCCACTTGACTTAGAATTTAGAAAATAGGGTGGCTGCCCGATCAGACGGCTGTTCGATCGGGTTGCCACTCGATCCGAATGATTAGTATCTTGGGCATCTCAATCGGATGGCTGCTCGATCGGACGGCTGTCCGATCGGGTTACCATTCGATCAAGACTTCCAAGTTTTGAAAAGTTACTAAGTGTTTGAAAGGTTTCAAGCAAGTGTCACCTGATAGGGTGGCTATTCGATTGGATTGCAGTCCGATCGGGTTGCCGGGCGACCCTTGTTCTTGTTCACCATTTTGTAAAATTTCTAAGTTTCAAGCTTGATGGTGACGGCACGACACGTACTGTGACAACAGCAACCTTATTAGCACACAACCGTTCTGATCGGGTGGGAATCACCCCTGTCCGATCAGTTGTCTGTCCGTAATAAGTTTATGTCGGAATCCGTCCCATGCTCGTCTTCACTGGTAAGAAACTCAGATCCAAGCCGACTCTAGACTATTTATCAAGTCTACAGTCCGTTTAGACTCAGTTTCCACCTATTTAAAGTAAAAGTTTGAGGAAAAAGATAAAGGTACTCAAGTTTTACATGAAAAAGTCTAGATTTAGCTTAGATTTAGTGTGAAAACGCATGAAATATCTTAGATCTGAGCTAGATCTTGCTCAGAATGACATCATATGGCAGTTTGTACAAACCCTCATGATGACATCACCCTCAAGAACTCAGATCCGAGAGATTTCATGGTGAAAAGTGTGATTTCAAGTGAGAATCACGTAGAGGATGATGTGTAGAGCGAGAAAGTACAAGGATCTAGTGCAAAACATACCGAAATCAGCAAGAAAATGGAGAAAAGTGGCGTTTGTGCGTCTGAGTCAAGCAGGGCTGTCACATCAGTGAAGGACTGATGTGACAGCTGCTATTTATAGTGTGGGAGTGTGAGAAAAGGATAAGGTGCACACGGGTCGAGTGGCAGTCCGATCGGATTGCCACTCTGGCCAATCCCACCTTTCCGTGTTCCCTTTTCTGATTCGTTTCGCGAGTTAGATTAGGCGTTACGTATTATTTGAGTAATGGAATAACTAGATTTCAACATACACGTCAAAATTTTTACAAGATTAATAGATTCCGCTCGTTCAACCAAGAATTAAGTTTCACGAGTCTAAAGAGTCAAGCACCAAATAGATTTAGACATTCCAAACATAGATTTAGGCATTCCAACATAGAATTAGACATTCCATCATAGATTTAGACAATTCAATTATTGAATTAGGCATTCCAAACACATAGATGTAGCCATTTCAAAGGATATAGACATTCCCACGTAGATTTAGGCATTACAAGCATATAACATAGACTTCTACCTAGATTAGGGCTAGAAATGACAATAGACTAACTTTAGGGACTAATCTTGACAAAATCCTAAAGTTTAGGGACGCTGGGCGTTACAGTCTCCCCTCCTTTAAGAGATTTCGTCCCCGAAATCTTAGATGAAGACTGCTCGAAGAGCTGCGGATACTTGGCTCTCATATCACTTTTCAACTCCCAAGTGAATTCGGCACCACGCTTTCCTTCCCATCGAACTTTAACAATGGGAATTTTGCTGCGCCTTAGACGCTTGACAGCTTGATCCATGATTTCGACCGGTTTCTCCATAAATTGGACAGCTTCATTTATTTGCAACTCTTCAAGGGGGACCTGTAGTTCCTCGTTGGCTAGGCATTTACGTAGATTGGACACGTGGAACACCGGGTGCACATTGTTTAGTTCCTATGGCAAGTCGAGTTTGTTGTCACACCCCGACCGCGTAAAACAACAAATCGCGGCGGAATCATCGGGGAGTGTTGTAACAGAATCATTGTTTCAAAACACACGGGAATTTGAAATTTCGTTTGATTAAACATTAAATATTTACATCGTCTGGAAATCTAAATAAACAGGTTAAACATAGTCTATCATTGTTATTAAGTCACTAAGGCCTCGTCCAGTCCTATGTGAGCATGCATCCTAGCAATCGACATCGTTCAACAACACCTGAAACATATGTGAAAACAAAGTCAGCAAAGAAATGCTGGCGAGTACATAGGGTTTTGAGAGTGTCGGATTCATGGCAAGTTTATATGTTGCAATACTTAATTAAAAACCTTGTTTTGAAAAGTATTGTATTGCGGCATAACTAACCAACTCAAATCAAGTTGGTTATAGTGTATAAAATCTCGTAGCCATGATTCTTAACCCAAAACATTTATATAATAAAATCTCGTTAATAAAACTCGTATAGTTTATATCGTTTCGAAAACCTCATTTGTGTGACATCGTTTCAAAGTGTTTACCCAAGTGAACTAAATAATGCCACGGTATGTAATATGATGAAAACATATATATATATATATATAGGGAGTACCAGCGGCGTATCCACCATGCTTTCATCACATTACACCCGTCCCGTTATCTAAACACTAACCGAAAACCAATCGTTTACCCAAATCATTTAATTCGTTAAAAATCGCTTTAGTCGTCTAAATCATTCTCGTTTTAGATCGTGAAACTACTTTTGATTGTCTCGCTAATAACATCCAAACCTTCGTGACTCGACTATCTCGCCTATCGCTTCTCGCATTAATAAACCACCAAAGGGTAAATTAACAATCACAGATTCAGTCGCTACCCACCTAACCCACACATAACCATGGGTGCAGTCTGATAACGGGATTTGTCAGATCCTATGGTACCATAACCTAATACTGGTCGGTTCGGCCAAAATTAATGAATGTTATTCGTTATGTAACTACAACCAACAAGCTCGTTCACATTATCGAAATCGTTATTAGTTTATTATAAACCATCTTAATCGTTTTGAAACCATCATTGAAATATTGAAATCGTTTGATACATATGAATCACCCCAAAACAATCGAAAACAGTAAAAAGAGGGGATCTATGTACTCACCTTTGGGTGCGTTTTTATATGTTAACACAATCCCTCAATTTATACGTCCTAAATTAAATAAGAATGATTTAATAATCAAAAACTCACAAAAATACCGAAGTTTCTCCGATACTTAGAATTTTCACATAACTTTGAGATTTCTCGAAAAGTTATTATTTTTTATTATATTGGTGTTTTTGTACATATACTTTTGTGACATAATGTAAATATCGTAACACACATAATCTTGTTAACACTAATCACATCATCATACACATATTGTAAAACACATAGCACATTGTAACACATAAAATTTACTTATGAATAACCCATTTTAGTTATGTCGAAAAACACTTATTTTTGCGATTCGGTAACATTTTTGGGCGTCGGAAGTCACGTATGACTAACCAATCACCAAGTAAACTTAATATAAGTTAAAGTACTTATTTTTATATCAAATATATCAGTTTGGTTACTGATTTAAAACAGTTTTGTAAAAATACTCCGAAAAGGCGATTTTTGACCATTTTACCGCATAGTTTTGCATCAAACGTTACCCGAACATTCCCAAATCGAAACAACTTGAATATTTGACACAACCCATGTTATTTACTGAATAAAATAATGGTTATACTCATGATAGTGCAGGTCTTAAACAAAGCACATAAATCATGCAAATTTCACATAATTTACCATTTTTTAAGCTATATGTACAACATGCAAAGCTAGTAAACCTATGTTAAAGTTTCATGCCACTATAATACATCAAATAATATTATTTTTAGTGTTTGTAACCTGATCTAAAACAGTTTTTGTCATATAACCATTTTTCATCATTTCTTGAGCTTTAAATCAACATATTTTCACATGTACAAGTGCCTAAAGCATACTATCATAACATCAACATTTTATATGGGTTTAGATGCATCACATATGTGATATATTCAGGTTTATTTGCTGATGTTATTTACATTTAACATATCCTACATAAATCTCCGAATACTTGCATTTTTACCACCATTCATGAACATGTAACAACATAAACAAGTACTTAACAAGATATCAAACTCTAACTCAAAAATAAACTCATATACACACATATATATGTACGGTTATATACATATATATACACCACCATTTTTGTTTGTTTCAAGACCCATTTCATTTTAGATTTCAAGTTTAGTGAAAATCCCAAGATTCAAGAGAAACTTCAATCATCAAGAACAACCAAGAATCAAAAGTATGATTTAAACATAAGTGTTATACCTTCAAGATTCAAGTAGGTTGGGGGATGAGATTTTGATGATAGGAAGCTTGTAATCACTTGACAACACCTTGGGAACACCTTTGATTCTTCAAAATCACTTGAAATATGCTAGAAATGAGCTTGAATGTTGATGAACTAAGTTTGAAGGTGATGAAGATAGAGAGAGAAGATGGGGACGGTTTGGGAGGAGAGAGAAGGGAAGGGTTTGAGTGTTGTAAGAAGTTGTGATCTTGCTTAGATTTATAAAAGATATGAAAGATGTAGGAAGTTGGCATGCAAGGACAAGTGTTAAATATGATCTAAGAAAATATTGAGAAATCTTAGCAAAAATCCTGGTGGGGGCACTTGTATATTACAACCGTAAGTTTGTATATGGGGGGGGGGGGGGTTAAATGTAATTTTGATGGTAAATAAGGTAGAGGTAGGTGTTTAACTGGGTACCGGGTATTTTATCTAGCGTTTAAATCCCGGTTTATGGCGTTCTAAATTATTTTTATTATTATATAAAAATAATCTCGCCAAAATATTACTGAAATAAATTTCAGTTGCCAGGACTGAATGCGTTTTGCAGTAGAAGCACTGTGTCGCGCAGAAACACACGGTACGCGCTTAAACTTGAAAAATAACGTTTTTAAGCGTTTTAATTTATTTTTCAACACGGACCTGATTAAAATAAAATTTTAATCATAACAGAATATTTTTGGGATTTAAATATTATCCGGGCGGTCACCAACGTTCGTTTCGCAGTTTTGTCGTAATTAGTTCTTTAGTTCAAATAAACATGTTTTTTGCCATACCGAATCATTCGAAACTTATTTCTAAGTTATGTAAAGGATATTTAAGGTATGTTTGTCTTATGTCACTATTCCGGAGTGTTTGTCGCATTAAACTGACTGTATTTATGCACCAGTTTGCGTATAACCTTCCAGAAAACGATTTAAAGCTTGAGATCGGAATCGAATCAAATTGTAAAATCATCAAACACAATAACACATATAATAACACCAAAGCACATTGTTTTATTGATAACCAACATTGTTTTACATTATACGATGCTTACAGAACACAGTTGTCACAGTCTCCCCTACTTTAGGAAATTTCGTCCCGAAATTTTATTTAGAGGAAACTTGTGAAAGCTTGAAACATGAAGTCGAAAAGATAAAACAACACTGGTTAGAGTTCCGAACTTCTAGTAACTTTAAATAACATTATGCTTGCAATGTAAGAGGGACACTTATATACAAGTATATGAAGCGCCATTGGTGCGTCCACCGTACCTCCATTACATTGTTCACGTTTCGCTATTTTTGTCACCATTGGTTCTTACACATGATAAATCTTACTGTGGTTTCCGTGCACTGAATTTTTTTATAATTATGGACGTGTCCATAATTACGTAATTCCTTGCATAGTCCACATAGTGCATTTAATAATGTGTAGGGGAAAACCAAATGAATGAACCTGTGATGAGTGTGACTGGACCACCATAGGGTCCTTTCAGCTGTATCGTCACATGCCACTCTTAACCAGATTTTGAATCAATCTTTAACTAGACCACTCAAGGGTCTCTTTTCGAATCATGGAATGGTACTATATAACCCAAGGGTCTTAACTACCACGTAGAAGCCCATTAAGGATTTAAGGTAGTACCTTTTGAATATCCTACTATGAATCCCTCATATGAAGATATGGAAGATTCTATGAGGATTTGGATAACGAAAATCGGATCACACAAAAACATAGAGGAGAACACATAAACACATAATCACATAATAGCATAATTGTTTAATTTGACCTTTAATTTGTTATCTTTGGACACGGGTATTTAAAGCATACCAGGAATCCAATCTGTGGATTTCATTTGACACTTTAAATATTTTCAAGAATCTAACTATGAAGATAGGAAGATCTTAATAGGAATTCGGTTTGTCCTTATTGAGTTGTAATGTACGTATTTAGGTGTACAAGGAATCCAATCAGGGCTCCGATTTGGGCGATAATCATCCACAAGGATTCTTAAAATAGAGCAACCCATTGCCCTTTCGTTTCGTGTTTAAGCTCGTGTTGAAGTGGTAGCTCATACTTCAATAAGTCCTCGTTTACACAAAATCGTTGTTCTTGAAGGACACGAGATTGAATATCAGATAGAGTTTGAACAGAATGAAGCTTGACTCGCTCCTTTCGACCAAGCGCATCGGCTACGACATTCGCCTTACCAGGAAGGTAGCAAATCTCGAAATCGTAATCGTTCAAGAGCTCAACCCATTGTCGCTGCCTCATGTTCAGCTCCTTCTGATTAAGAATGTGCTGGAGACTTTTGTGGTCTCGTGAAAACCACACACTTCATTCCATAGAGGTAGTGTCTCCAGATTTTGAGTGCAAAAATCACAGCTCCTAATTCAAGATCATGAGTCGTGGTTCTTCTCGTGAATTTTTAGCTGTCTAGACGCATAAGCTATGACTTTACCTCGTTGCATAAGAACATAACTAAAGCCTAGATTTGACGCGTCACAAAAGATAACGAAATCATCGTTTCCATTGGGCAAGGACAAAACAGGAGCATCACATAGCTCCCGTTTCAGCGTTTGGAACGCTTCTTCTTGCTTAGATCCCCACTCCAAAGGCTTATTCTTCCGAGTCAAAGCAGTGAGTGGAACCGCGATCTTTGAGAAATTAGAAATGAATCGATGATAATGACCAACAAGACCAAGAAATGATCGAATCTCTGTAGGTGTCGTCGGTGTATTCCAATCCTTAATAGCAGCTATTTTGCAAGGATCCACATGGATACCCTGCTCATTGACAATATGACCCAAGAACTGAACTTCTTTAAGCCAGAATTCACACTTGGAGAATTTAGCGAAAAGTTGTTCCTTCTTCAGAAGTTCCAAGGTCAAACGAAGGTGTTGTTCGTGATCGGCTCGAGACTTTGAATAAATGAGAATATTGTCGATGAACACAATGATGAACTTATCTAAATAAGGTTTACAGACCCTATTCATTAAGTCCATGAAGATAGCTGGGGCATTCGTCAAACTAAAAGGCATGACAGTGAACTCGTAATGCCCATAACGCAGATCGATCTTGGAAAAACATGAAGCACCTTGCTGCTGGTCGAAGAGATCATCAATTCTAGGTAGGGGATATCGATTCTTGATGGTAAGCTCATTAAGCTCATGATAATCGATACACATTCGAAAAGATCCATCTTTCTTTTTCACAAAGAGGACAAGAGCTCCCCAAGGCGAAAAGCTCGGACGGATGAATCCTTTATCAGACAACTCTTGAAGTTGTTTCGATAACACTTGCATCTCCGACGGTGCAAGATGATAAGGTGCTTTCACACTTGGATTGGCATTGGGTACAAGATCAATATGAAACTCGACTTGACGAACTGGAGGTAAACCAGGCAGTTCATCAGGAAACACCACTGGATAAATCCGAACAATCGGGATATCCTGAATACTCTTATTCTTGTCTTTCTCCTTGGTGACACGTGCTAGGAAAGCAACATATCCTTTTCTTAAATAACTTTGGGTTTTTGTTTCTTAAAAGAAACGAGCGTTTAAGGTTCTTGGGGAGATCACAAGTGATAAAAAAAATGACAGGGCCACACAAGTAGTTTGTCTTTGTGTTGACATCATAAGGTTGCATCAAACATTCATACAATTGTATTAGTTAAAAAATAAAAACCACAAATTTTTATTTATATAACAACCGCATTGTTCTTAAATGTTAAAAGATAACAACCAGAGGAAATTACAAAATACTAATCGTTCACTGTTGCATCATTGATTGCCTCATTGATGTTAAACACTCGTCCACGTGTTGGATTCACATTGACGTTGACGTTCGCATTCGGGTTTGCATTAGCATTCGCGTTTGCATTCACCAGTCTTGGACAATTGTTGCGGAAGTGACCAAACTCTCCACAGTTGAAACATGAACCCGGTGGGAATCTCGCAGCATTCCCCTGAACCGGAGCTTGAACCTGAGCAACCTGATTTTGTCCCAGACGACAAATATTGGCCAAATGCCCAAGTTTTCCACACGTTGTGCATTGCTTGCAAGCTTGTTGTGCAACGTAATGACCGTTGCAGCGTGCACAATGAGGTGCGGTACCAGCATATGCCTTCTTTGCAGGAGGCTGAGCTAGTGGGTTCTGCGGGTTCTGAGCAGTCTGTGCTGTAACAGCAAAATTTTGAGAATCCTTTCGCTTCCTTGATTTCTTCGATGATTCACCTTTCTTACCCTTGACCTTATCCTTGTTCTTCTCAGAATCAGCCGACTTCTTCTTGTCCCCCTTATGGGTAAGTTTACCCTTTCTGAGTTGCGACTCAGTCAGGGTAGCAGACAATTCGATTGCGTGACGGACGGTAGTAGGATTAACGCCGGTCACAATATCCTGAATGGAATCGGGTAAACCATCGATATATCTCTCGATTGCTTTCTCTAGAGGGGTAACCATAGTGGGACACAACAGACTGAGTTCCTCAAAACGATCCGTATAGGCACGGTGTTCACCCCCATCTTGTTTTAGATCGTCAAACTCTCGCTCCAAAGCCCGAATTTCATGACGGGGACAAAATTCTTTCATCATGAGAGCCCGAAGCTCTTCCCATGTTTGTGCCAATGCCACTTCGGCACCCCTATCGCGCATAATACCATTCCACCAGGTAAGCACTCGCTTCTCAAACACGCTTGAAGCAAATTCAACCTTACGCGCATTCGGACACTGCACATGTCTGAATGTGCTCTCGATGCTCTCAAACCACTGCAGGAGCGCAGTTGCTCCTTGCGACCTAGAAAACTTTAGGGGCTTAGCAGAATTGAAGCTCTTGAAGTTACACGGTGCATTGTTGTTGTTATGGTTGTTGTATATCTCGTGGACTTGGGTCACAACGCCTGGAAGCACAGCAGCCACTTGCTGAGAGACTAGGGCTGCGATTTCTTCAATAGTGAAAGATTGTGCTTCACGTCGAGGAGGCATTGTCTAATAAGGAAACAAAAGAAACGAGTGAGGTTGAAAAGCAAAAGAGGTATTGAAAATATCGTCAAAACACCAGAAGGGCGATCATTTGTTCGTTACCTCGAACAAATAAAATGACACGGAGTGACTAATCAAAGTAAATGGGTCAATATAGTGTATCTCCGAAGACATGCTCGCCTATAAGTGAACACTCACCCCGAGAGTTCCCAGGTAAGAGTGACTGGTCCGATTATGTGGATTTATATGAACACTCTAGCCTTAGACAGAAAACTCAGGGTACATGCACTCACTCTTCCAGTTTGCACGTGTTCACACTATTTAGACCCAAACTTTGACGAGATTTGAAAACTTAAAGGGTTCAAAAACTTTACAATAAATCATCCTAGAACAGATGATTGGTTTTCAAAGCGGATTCGAAATTTGTGTTCTTGTTGTGGTTATCACCTAAGGATAGGTGACGGTATTGTTTTATGACTAAACGCAAGTAAAATCGCGTTAGGGTCCTAGGAAGGTTATAGACTAGGTCAAAGCATTACTAATAACCAAATTCCCTATAACCATGAGCTCTGATACCAACTTTTCTGTCACACCCAGACCGCGTAAAACAACAAATCGCGAAGGAATCGTCGGGGAGTGTTGTAACAGAATCATTGTTTCAAAACACACGGAAATTTGAAGTTTCGTTTGATTAAACAATAAATATTTACATCGTCTGGAAATCTAAATAAACAGGTTAAACATAGTCTATCATTGTTATTAAGTCACTAAGGCCTCGTCCAGTCCTATGTGAGCATGCATCCTAGCAATCAACATCGTTCAACAACACCTGAAACATATGTGAAAACAAAGTCAGCAAAGAAATGATGGCGAGTACATAGGGTTTTGAGAGTGTCGGATTCATGGCTAGTTTATATGTTGCAATACTTAATTAAAAACCTTGTTTTGAAAAGTATTGTATTGCGGCATAACTAACAAACTCAAATCAAGTTGGTTATAGTGTATAAAATCTCGTAGCCATGATTCTTAACCCAAAACATTTATTTAATAAAATCTCGTTAATAAAACTCGTATAGTTTATATCGTTTCGAAAACCTCATTTGTATGACATCGTTTCAAAGTGTTTACCCAAGTGAACTAAATAACGCCACGGTATGTAATATGATGAAAACATATATATATAGGAAGTACCAGCGGCATATCCACCATGCTTTCATCACATTACACCTGTCCTGTTATCTAAACACTAACCGAAAACCAATCGTTTACCCAAATCGTTTAATTCGTTAAAAATCGCTTTAGTCGTTTAAATCATTCTCGTTTTACATCGTGAAACTACTTTTGATTGTCTCGCTAATAACATCCAAACCTTCGTGACTCGACTGTCTCGCCTATCGCTTCTCGCATTAATAAACCACCAAAGGGTAAATTAACAATCACAGATTCAGTCGCTACCCACCTAACCCACACATAACCATGGGTGCAGTCTGATAACGGGATTTGTCAGATCCTATGGTACCATAACCTAATACTGGTCGGTTCGGCCAAAATTAATGAATGTCATTCGTTATGTAACTACAACCAAAAAGCTCGTTCACATTATCGAAATCGTTATTAGTTTAGTATAAACCGTCTTAATCGTTTTGAAACCATCGTTGAAATATTGAAATCGTTTGATACATATGAATCACCCCAAAACAATCGAAAACAGTAAAAAGAGGGGATCTATGTACTCACCTTTGGGTGCGTTTTTATATGTTAACACAATCCCTCAATTTATACGTCCTAAATTAAATAAGAATGATTTAATAATAAAAAACTCACAAAAATACCGAAGTTTCTCCGATACTTAGAATTTTCACATAACTTTGAGATTTCTCGAAAAGTTATTATTTTTTATTATATTGGTGTTTTTGTACATATACTTTTGTGACATAATGTAAATATCGTAACACACATAATCTTGTTAACACTAATTACATCATCATACACATATTTTAAAACACATAGCACATTGTAACACATAAAATTTACTTATGAACAACCCATTTTAGTTATGTCGAAAAACACTTATTTTTGCGATTCGGTAACATTTTTGAGCGTCGGAAGTCACGTATGACTAACCAATCACCAAGTAAACTTAATATAAGTTAAAATACTTATTTTATATCAAATATATCAGTTTGGTTACTGATTTAAAACAGTTTTGTAAAAATACTCCGAAAAGGCGATTTTTGACCATTTTACCGCATAGTTTTGCATCAAACGTTACCCGAACCTTCCCAAATGGAAACAACTTGAAATTTTGACACAACCCATGTTATTTACTGAATAAAATAATGGTTATACTCATGATAGTGCAGGTCTTAAACAAAGCACATAAATCATGCAAATTTCACATAATTTACCACTTTTTAAGCTATATGTACAACATGCAAAGCTAGTAAACCTATGTTAAAGTTTCATGCCACTATAATACATCAAATAATATTATTTTTAGTGTTTGTAACCTGATCTAAAACAGTTTTTGTCATATAACCATTTTTCATCATTTCTTGAGCTTTAAATCAACATATTTTCACATGTACAAGTGCCTAAAGCATACTATCATAACATCAACATTTTATATGGGTTTAGATGCATCACATATGTGATATATTCAGGTTTATTTGCTGATGTTATTTACATTTAACATATCCTACATAAATCTCTGAATACTTGCATTTTTACCACCATTCATGAACATGTAACAACATAAACAAGTACTTAACAAGATATCAAACTCTAACTCAAAAATAAACTCATATACACACATATATATATACGGTTATATACATATATATACACCACCATTTTTGTTTGTTTCAAGACCCATTTCATTTTAGATTTCAAGTTTAGTGAAAATCCCAAGATTCAAGAGAAACTTCAATCATCAAGAACAACCAAGAATCAAAAGTATGATTTAAACATAAGTGTTATACCTTCAAGATTCAAGTAGGTTGTGGGATGAGATTTTGGTGATAGGAAGCTTGTAATCACTTGACAACACCTTGGGAACACCTTTGATTCTTCAAAATCACTTGAAATATGCTAGAAATGAGCTTGAATGTTGATGAACTAAGTTTGAAGGTGATGAAGATAGAGAGATAAGATGGGGACGGTTTGGGAGGAGAGAGGAGGGAAGGGTTTGAGTGTTGTAAGAAGTTGTGATCTTGCTTAGATTTATAAAAGATATGAAAGATGTAGGAAGTTGGCATGCAAGGACAAGTGTTAAATATGATCTAAGAAAATATTGAGAAATCTTAGCAAAAATCTTGGTGGGGCCACTTGTATATTACAACCGTAAGTTTGTATATGGGGGGGGGGGGGTTAAATGTAATTTTGATGGTAAATAAGATAGAAGTAGGTGTTTAACTGGGTACCGGGTATTTTATCTAGCGTTTAAATCCCGGTTTATGGCGTTCTAAATTATTTTTATTATTATATAAAAATAATCTTGCCAAAATATTACTAAAATAAATTTCAGTTGCCAGGACTGGCTGTGTTGTCTGCGTTTTGCAGTAGAAGCACCGTGTCGCGCAGAAACACACGGTACGCGCTTAAACTTGAAAAATAACGTTTTTAAGCGTTTTAATTTATTTTTCAACACGGACCTGATTAAAATAAAATTTTAATCATAACAGAATATTTTTGAGATTTAAATATTATCCGGGCGGTCACCAACGTTCGTTTCGCAGTTTTGTCGTAATTAGTTCTTTAGTTCAAATAAACATGTTTTTTGCCATACCGAATCCTTCGAAACTTATTTCTAAGTTATTTAAAGGATATTTAAGGTATGTATGGCTTATGTCACTATTCCGGAGTGTTTGTCGCGTTAAACTGACTGTGTTTATGCACCAGTTTGCATATAACCTTCCAGAAAGCGATTTAAAGCTTGAGATCGGAATCGAATCAAATTGTAAAATCATCAAACACAATAACACATATAATAACACTAAAGCACATTGTTTTATTGATAACCAACATTGTTTTACATTATACGATGCTTACAGAACACAGTTGTCACATTTGTACGCCACCTTGCCAATCCTTTCGAGTATCACGAAAGGGCCTACATAGCGAGGAGCGAGCTTTCCCTTTTTACCAAAACGAACCACTCCCTTCTGGGGAGATACCTTGAGTAGAAGTTGGTCACCAACAGTAAATTCCAGAGGCTTGCGCCTTTTATCAGCATAGCTCTTTTGTCTGCTTCTAGCCTTGATCAAGTTATCACGGATTTGAAGAATCTTATCCATCATTTCATGAATAATCTCAGGGCCAGTGAACTGCTTTTCCCCAACCTCATGCCAGCTGAGAGGAGATCAACATTTTCATCCATACAAAGCTTCGAAAGGGGCCATCTGAATACTGGAATGATAGCTATTGTTGTATGAGAATTCTATCAATGGTAAATGTACATCCCAGTTACCACCAAAGTCGATGACACAAGAACGGAGCATGTCCTCTAGGGTCTGAATAGTACGCTCGGTCTGTCCATCCGTCTGAGGATGAAAGGCTGTGCTAAGATTCAAGTGCGAACCCCTAGCAGACTGAAATGTTTGCCAAAGACGCGAAGTAAAACGACCATCACGGTCAGAGATTATGTCAAGAGGAATGCCATGACGGCATATAATCTCATTGGTATAGATCCTAGCAAGTTTCTCCACTTTGTAATCTTCGCGAATAGGAAGAAAGTGGGCTGATTTAGTCAGACGGTCAATAATCACCCAAATACTATCATGACCGGCAGGTGTACGAGGGAACTTAGTAATAAAGTCCTTGGCAAGACTATCCCACTTCCAAACGGGGATTTTAGGCTGCTCTAAAAGTCCAGAGGGACGCTAATGTCAGCTTTCACCTTCAGGCAGGTGAGGCATTTTGAAACATATGTAGCAATGTCCCTTTTCATGCCAGGCCACCAATAAGTCATACGCAGATCCTGGTACATCTTATCAGCGCCTGGATGAATAGAGTAACGGGATTTGTGAGCCTCCTTCATAATGAGCTCACGGAGATTATCGCAATTTGGCACCCAGATGCGATTTAGGTAATACTGCAGTCCGTTAGGTTTAGTCTCGAGCTGGTCCATTCTAGCGCTGTGAATTTCTTCTTCTAGACTTCCTTCATTAGCTGATGAATACTGAGCATCACAAATACATGCATGGAGGTCATTAGAGATATGAATAGCATTCACATGAGTTTTACGACTAAGAGCATCGGCTACTACATTCGCCTTGCCAGGATGGTAGCGAATTTCGCAGTCGTAGTCGTTAAGCAATTCCACCCAACGTCTCTGTCGCATGTTCAGTTCTTTTTGGTCGAAGATATGTTGCTGACTTCTATGGTCAGTGAAAACCACGCATTTAGTACCATACAAGTAGTGTCGCCATATCTTCAACGCAAACACAACTGCACCAAGCTCCAGTTCGTGAGTAGTGTAGTTTTTCTCATGCACTTTGAGTTGATGAGAGGCGTATGCAATGACCTTGTCCCGCTGCATGAGCACGCAGCCCAAACCTCGGTTCGAGGCATCACAATATACCACAAAGTTGTCATTCCCATCGGGTAAGGTTAAAACAGGAGCATTACACAAAAGGTTCTTAAGGGTTTGAAAGGATTCCTCTTGTTCAGGACCCCAAACAAAAGGTTTATCCTTTTGGGTTAGAGTAGTAAGAGGAACAACGATTTTTGAGAAATCTGCGATGAACCGGCGGTAATAACCCGCCAATCCCAAGAAGGAACGTATTTCCGATACAGACTTGGGTGTACTCCAATTCTTCACTGCTTCAATCTTAGAAGGGTCAACATGAATACCCCCGACTACTAACAATATGACCAAGAAACTGCACTTCATCAATATAAAACTCACACTTAGAAAATTTAGCATACAGACGTTCACCACGTAATAGTTCGAGCATAAGACGTAGATGGCGAGCATGATCAGCCTTAGACTTAGAATAAATAAGGATATCATTAATAAAGACTATAACAAAACGATCCAAATAGGGTTTACAAACACGATTCATAAGATCCATGAACACTACAGGTGCGTTGGTCAAGCCAAAAGGCATGAATACGAACTCGTAGTGCCCATATCGAGTGTGAAACGCAGTCTTAGGAATATCATCTTCGAGAACACACAACTGATGATATCCAAATCGAAGATCGATCTTAGAGAAACAGGACGCGCCTGGTAGTTGGTCAAACAAATCATCAATGCGGGGTAGAGGATAACGATTCTTCACGGCCAGCTTGTTAAGTTCACGATAGTCATGCACATACGAAAAGAACCGTCTTTCTTCTTGACAAATAAAACGGGAGCACCCCACGGGGAGGTACTCGGATGAATAAAACCCCTATCGAGTAAATCCTGTAGTTGGCTAGATAATTCTTGCATTTCGGAAGGTGCAAGACGATAGGGAGCCCTGGTGATAGGAGTTGCACCAGGTACAAGATCAATACGAAAGTCGACGGATCTAGGAGGAGGAAGACCAGGTAAATCCTCGGGAAAGACATCAGGGAAATCACACACAACCGGAACATTGTTTATGTTCCTCCCCTTGCCCTTTTGTTCCACTACGTGGGCCAAGAAGGCAGGGTTCTGTTTACGTAAACTTCTACTCGCCTGTGTGCATGACATCAGCCTTAGTCCTCTTGAAGGTCGGTCTCCATAGACATTCAAAACATCACCAGACGACAGAGGGAGACGAACAAGCTTATCATGACAAACAATCTCGGCATGGTTCTTACGCAACCAATCCATACCGATAATGACATCAAAACTACCCAAACGCATGGGTATGAGATCAATAGAGAATACGTGATCGTTAAGAGTCAGGGAACAATCACGCACAATAGAGTTAACAAGAATCGACATACCATTGGCGACCTCAACAGAGAACGACTCTGGTAACTTAAAGCGTGTACAATTTATCAAAGACTCAAATTCCACGGACACAAAGCTTTTATCGGCACCCGTATCAAATAGGATCGAAGCATAAAGGTTATTAACGAGAAACATACCATTCACCACGTCATTGTTGTTGCGAGCCTGATTAGCATTGAGATTGAATGCTCATCCACGAGCGACTGCTTGTTGGTCTTGGTTCAGCTGAGGGCAACGATTACGAAGATGCGTAGTATCTCCACACTGGAA
Source organism: Helianthus tuberosus (assembly GCA_030545235.1). Taxonomy (NCBI): domain Eukaryota; kingdom Viridiplantae; phylum Streptophyta; class Magnoliopsida; order Asterales; family Asteraceae; genus Helianthus; species Helianthus tuberosus. Next base: position 33,506,168 of record CM060441.1, read on the forward strand.
GCATGCACGAACAGCATTGACCGGTTTAGGGTTCTGCAGAGGAGCTGGAGGTGCTGGTAAAGCTGCCTGGGCTGGGGCTTATTGAGCTTGCTGAGCTGGATTACCTTGGCGACAGTAGGGAGTCGTGTGACCATAGCGGTTGCAGTTGGTGCGCAGACGACATGCAGAAGAAGTAGGGTGATGAAAGTTACAAGTTGCACACTTGGGATAAGACCCAGTGTATTGCTTCTTTGCTTCGGGAGCAGCAGGGTTAGCAGTAGCAGGGGTAGGAGCAGGTTTCGCAGCAGGGGTAATAGCATTACATCCCGAACCCTGAGATTTCCTCTTCTTGTTCTTGCTGCCACTTGGCTGCTGGATAACTTGGTTAGCAGATTTTGAAGGTGCAGGGGTAGCAATCTGCTTATCACGCACGCGATTGTTGTTGAGACTAGCTGCAAGACGGTAGACTTTCTCAATAGTATCAAGCTGAGCTGCTTCAATGGAATCACGCATAGCAGGAGGTAGGCCGTTGATGTACTTGGTTATCATCCGCTTAGGAGTCGAAACCAAGTGAGGGACGATAAGACTTAGCTACTTAAATCGGGTAGTATAAGCCACGTTGTCATCACCAACTTGCTTCAAATGCCAAAACTCTTCTTCAAGCTTGACTTGTTCATGAGGAGGGCAAAACTCGAGCATCATGAGTTCTCACACCTCAGCCCATGGAAGAGCATAGGCTTTTTTATTCGAACGGATATTCCTCTCATTCGACCACCACTCTAACGCTCTGCCTTGAAACATTCCAGTTGCGCTCCTAGTCTTTAGATGCTCTGGGCATTCGCTGTTAATGAAGGTAACTTCGATGCTGTCGAACCATTAAAGCATAGTCGTCACCCCATCACTGCCCGTGAAGGGATTAGGATTGCAAGAGACGAAATGTTTGTAGTTGAACTTAGTAGACCCTTGTTTTTCAGTCTTTGAGTCTACAGAGGTTGGAGGAGTGTTTGATCCCTGGAGCTCAGAGACGATCTTTGGCACGACTCGAGCGATCTGGTCGGCCATGAAAGACATCATCTTCTTATGAGACTTCTCCCTGGATTTCCTGAGAGTGTCGGAGAGCTTTCGAGAAGACATCCTAAAGATCCAACAAGAGGATCATTAAGTCTAGATTAATATAGATTATCATAGATTTCACACACAATAGACTAAGAATCAAGACTCTCATAGTTTTGCATAGATACCACAAGCCGACCACCTTCGTATAGCGCGTTGTACAGAGCTTGACGACTGTGTCAGAAATGCTTATATATAGGAAGTACCAGTGGCGTATCCACCACGTTTCGGGCACATTGCTGCTACCCCGTACTCGGCGTCATGTTACGTGTCGCAATTGCCAAACAGAGCACTCAAAATTATCACAACACACACGTAAACTAATCCAATAGATTTCAATAGATTTAACACCACAACCTACGACCCTCGCATGGCATGTTGTACGAAGCTTGGCAGCATGTCAGAAGCGCTTATGTATAGGAAGTACCAGCGGCGTATCCACCACGCTTCGGACACAACACTTCCACCTCGTACTCGATGTCATGTTACATGTCGTAATCAGCTCTCATCATAGATTAGCATAGACTTTCATAGATCTTGATAGATTACGATAGGCTTTAAATAGTCTATAATAACTCAATAGACTTCAATAGATTCGATAGACATTCAATAGATTGCAATAGATTTCAATAGACTTTCCATAGACTTAATAGATTAACATAGATTTAGTGTTAACAACTCACCCCCAATGAAATCCCGCATGGCACGTACTACGAAAGTTCGGCGACATGACAGAACCACTTATATATAGGAAGTACCAGCGGCGTATCCACCATGCTTCGATCACACCACTTCCCCTTCATCATCGGTGTCATACTTCGTCAACCACAACATTAGGCTAATCGAAATAGATTAAATAACATAGACTGACCCAACTACTCCACATAGATTAACCAATAGTCTACTTAGATTTAGAGTTGACAATCACATCACAGTTCATAACGACGAATTTCCACATGGCAGGTTCTACGAAAGTTTGGCAACATGACGGAAGCACTTATATATAGGAAGTACCAGCAGCGTATCCACCATGCTTCATTAAACAAAATCTCCACATAGATTGACCGAATAGATTTACGTCATAGATTAACCCAAATAGATTTCACAACTTCAAACCGAGCCTACAAAATTACGAACTTCACTTAGCTCGTGGTACGAAGGTTCGGCAGTATGCCAGAAACACTTATATATAGGAAGTACCAGCGGCGTATCCACCATGTTTCGGACATGCCACTCTCTCCATCGTCTTCGGCGCTAGGCTACGTTTCGTATTTTGTTATTCAATCTACACATACGTAGTTTACACATAGATTTCACTAGAATATACGATAGACTTCACATAGATTTCACATAGATTACACAAATAGGCCTTCTATAGTTTTGAATTCAACAACAGACACTAAGTTTCGCATGACACTTAGTACGAAAGTTGGTAACATGCCAGAAACACATATATATAGGAAGTACCAGCGGCGTATCCACCATGTTTCAGACACGTCACTTTACCCTCGTATTCCATGCCATGTTACGTCTAGAGCCTTACAAACACATTATCACATTGATTGATTAAATAGGGTAAAGCTTCGTAAATTTAGTTTGATCTGAGATTAGAATTAACGTTTTAGGTTGCGGACACATGTGAGTAGTGGAAAAGTATGCCAAAATGAACGAAGAATCGAGCTTAAACCATATACACAAAAATCGAGATAGCATAAAATGATAGGCTTATAAAACATTGGATTGTTCCGGGTAGAGGAACGGCGACTAACCAAAGTGATTCGAACCCCTTTTGAATTGAGGTAACGTGTCTTGACTTACTTGGACAAATACGTCATCGATGTTAGGCCTACGTTATTCGTCCTTTTAGCCATTCCATGTTCCTAATTGATTGGGAGTCACGAGACTTTGGCGATACATAAAATCAAGGAGTGGGTCTAGTTATCAAGATCTGAGTTTCACCTCTAACTTGAAAACATTGTACCCTAAATAGCGTTGGTACTTATCCGCAGACAAGACCTACTATAATTATATGGAGATTTTCCCATCAAGGTTTGGATGTCACTCCTGACTTGAGAGTAAATCTCGTGCAAGATATAAACACTGAGTAACAGTGTTTTCAAAATATAAAGTGTACATTATGTTAGCCTTAGGAAAGGCATGTAAGTTTAACAGGAATATAGACTGCTAGGAAGCAGATACGGTAGGGTGCATAAGTCTTAAACAACATATAAGAGTCAAACTTCCTAGAACTATAGACTAGGGCAATTATTCCTACTTATCCTAATTCCCTATAGTTATGGCTCTGATACCAATTTGTCACACCCCAACCGATGGCGGAAACATCAGGGTGCGAGCACTACGCGTTCAGATTGCTCATGAGATTCCATAACGCTAGATATTTTAATATAATTTAAGTAGATTTCATAACAATTGTCTAAAATCAAACATCAACCACAGATAGCAAGTGCAAACATAGCAAACATTGTTTCAATTGTCCCAAATGTCTAGATTAACTAGGCGACGTTTCTAAGCATCTCCTAGCTTGTTTCCCATGCATTCCAAGGCAACCTATTAGCCTGCAACATGTATTAAAATATCAATACAAAAGTATTGGCGAGTATACAAGTTTAATAATAGAATAATAGATTAAAACACTCATATCCACAATGTAAGTATAAAAATAGTTTTAGCTGTGCTAGTGTCACAGTCCACACAGTGATAGCCCAAGTATCCCGATGCTTTAGTGTTTACCCAGGACTTAAGGTAAACTAGAATCCTCGTAACAATACCCCCCAAGAATAATGGGAGAGGTGCACCCCCTATAGCGCTACTATTGTTAAGGCGGAACTACACACCCTGGATTAAACGTCACATAGCACAAATAGAATACTAGAATGCACAAGTTTTCAGCAACACATAGGATAGAGTTTAGATTGTAAAAGATTCAAGTTTATATAGAATATATGTTACACCCCAAGGTTTAAAAGTAAAAAGGGGATCGAGTATACTCACAGTGATTGTTTAACAGTCGCAACTATTATTGGATCAAATGAAGCTCTTTTAGAATTAGCCTGATTAGATTACAATAGGATAAGAGTTGGCGAAATAACGAGATTGAATAAAAAGTTGGAAACTGTCACTGGATCGTATGGCTGTCCGATCGAATGACTATCCGATCGGATTGCCAGTCGAGTGGTGACATGCGTGTAAGGAAACGGATGGTTGCCCGATCGGATGGCTATCCGGTCGGGTTGCCACTTGACTTAGAATTTGGAAAATAGGGTGGCTGCCCGATCGGACGGCTGTTCGATTGGGTTGCCACTCGATCCGAATGATTAGTATCTTGGGCATCTCAATCGGATGGCTGCTCGATCGGACGGCTGTCCGATCGGGTTGCCATTCGATCAAGACTTCCAAGTTTTGAAAAGTTACTAAGTGTTTGAAAGGCTTCAAGCAAGTGTCACCTGATAGGGTGGCTGTCCGATCGGATTGCTGTCCGATCGGGTTGCCGCTCGACCGGGCGACCCTTGTTCTTGTTCACCATTTTGTAAAATTTCTAAGTTTCAAGCTTGCTGGTGACGGCACGGCACGTACTGTGACAACATCAACCTTATTAGCACACAACTGTTCTGATCGGGTGGGAATCACCCCTGTCCGATCAGTTATCTGTCCGTAATAAGTTTATGTCGGAATCTGTCCCATGCTCGTCTTCACTGGTAAGAAACTCAGATCCAAGCCGACTCTAGACTATTTATCAAGTCTACAGTTCGTTTAGACTCAGTTTCCATCGATTTTAAGTAAAAGTTTGAGGAAAAAGATGAAGGTACTCAAGTTTTACATGAAAAAGTCTAGATTTAGCTGAGATTTAGTGTGAAAACGCATGAAATATCTTAGATCTGAGCTAGATCTTGCTCAGAATGATATCACATGGCAGTTTGTACAAACCCTCATGATAACATCACCCTCAAGAACTTAGATCCGAGAGATTTCATGGTGAAAAGTGTGATTTCAAGTGAGAATCATGTAGAGGATGATGTTTAGAGCGAGAAAATACAAGGATCTAGTGCAAAACGTACCGAAATCAGCAAGAAAATGGAGAAAAGTGGCGTTTGTGCGTCTGAGTCGAGCAGGGCTGTCACATCAGTGAAGGACTAATGTGACAACTGCTATTTATAGTGTGGGAGTGTGGGAAAAGGATAAGGTGCACACGGGTCGAGTGGCAGTCCGATCTGATGGTCACCCGATCGGATGGTCATCCGGTCGGGTGGTAACCCGGTCGGGTGGCAATTCGGTCAGGTGGCAATCCGATCGGATTGCCACTCTGGCCAATCCCACCTTTCCGTGTTCCCGTTTCTGATTCGTTTCGCGAGTTAGATTAGGCATTACGTATTATTTGAGTAATGGAATAACTAGATTTCAACATACACGTCAAAAGTTTTACAAGATTAATAGATTCCGCCAGTGACAAGGCTCTTGTCTCTCGTTCAACCAAGAATTAAGTTTCACAAGTCGAAAGAGTCAAACACCAAATAGATTTAGACATTCCAAACATAGATTTAGGCATTCCAACATAGAATTAGACATTCCATCATAGATTTAGAAAATTCAAATATTGAATTAAGCATTCTAAACACATAGATATAGGCAATTCAAAGGATATAGACATTCCACACGTAGAATTAGGCATTACAAGCATATAACATAGACTTCTACCTAGATTAGGGCTAGAAATGACAATAGACAAACTTCAGGGACTAATCTTGACAAAATCCTAATGTTTAGGGACGCTGGGCGTTACATAAGTCAAGTATGGAGAACATAACCCAAGTATAATTAAGTGTATGTGTGTCGTATTTAAGTATCGTATACGATCAAAAGACGTTTTATGCATAAGTTTCACGTATTTGCATGTTTAGCACAAAGTTTCCAAGAATTAAGAATGTAAATCAAATGTTTTACGAAACTAAATGTATGAGCATGTATAAAGTATATTTAACACGAGTTTAATGAAATACGAGTTTTATTTATGATCCAAGTCTCGGATTTTACAACGATTACAAAGAAAGGACGAATACAAAAACACAAAGTTTCCAAAAATAGAAATACAAGCAAGACTTTCTAAATATAGAAAGTATAAAAACGCAGGGCGTTACAGTCTCCCCTCCTTTAGGAAATTTCGTCCCGAAATTTATTCAAGATGAAGACTTGAAGGAGTTTTGGTAAGAGGTGATTATTTAAAATTGAGACTTGTCAATTTTGAAATGTTTTGAAAAGTACGAAATTTTGGGAGAATAGTAAAATAGGTTTGTAAAAGGATTTGTCTGGCTAAAATGGTTTTGAGGCATAAGCATGAGTGAAACGTGTTTAGGTCAAACGATTTAGAATAGCTAAATTTGGAGTTGTTTTACAAATGTATTGTATTTACGAAGGAGGTCTTTATAAAACGGTTTGTAATCAATAAAAGTGAGGTAGTTTGCATAGGAAGTTTTAAGGGTAGTATAGAGTCATAAATTTGTAAAAATTGCTTTTTGAGAGGAGCGAGGAGGTTTGGTACTTTAAATAAAGTGCTAACGGTCTACTAAGTATGTTAGTACAAGAATAGGGAGATAGTTTTACGGTAGGGAGATGAGTGAGGATTCGAATATTTAAACAAACTTATTGTGAATGGGGTTCGTATAAAAGGAAAGAATAGTGGAGAATAATCGGAGTATGGAAGTGAACGATTGACTCATAATGAATGCAAGTATAAGAATGGCATAAGTATTGGATAGACGAAGGTGATGTGTTAAGAATGAGGTCTCGTCGTTGATAATTGGATATAATGCGTTTGTGAGTTGTTTAAAGTTTGAATTAGGTCTGAGAGGTCTGTAAAACACCGAATTTCTCATGGCGCGTCTTACGAAAGTTCGGTAACATGGTGAAAACACTTATATATAGGAAGTACCAGCGGCGTATCTACCATGTTTTGACCACGGTACGTCCGTTTCGTATTCGGTGTCATGTTACGTTCTGTGTCTTACCATACACAGTAGTACACTCTATGGTTCTCATACGCCTATCACTATAATCCCGTGTGCACCCGCGATTATTTTGATCGTCGCATGATCCGCATAGCTTGTACTAGTTGTGTATGAATCAGGGTATACATAATTTAAAAAAATAAGAACGCGTATGTATAAGAATGTAGCATATAAGCAAGTCCATGCTTAAGTATGTATGGGACCCACGTAAGCTAATCCCTCGGATTCCACTCGCGTACGGGTACGAATGTATAAATCATGAGTATGAATGAAAGTATAAGCATAAATATAAGTTTAAGTATGAATATGCACGTAAGTATGAGTATAGACATAAAACGTACAAGTAGTATGAGTATAAGTATAAGCATAAAACGTATGAGTATGAGTGTAGGTACAAATAATAAAAATCACGTATATAGTGTATGTTGAAGCATAACGAATTTGGGCATACAAAATGTTTGAGAAATTTGAATATGTAAAACGAGTTATATAAGTTATTTCGTCACGAGGTATCGATTAAAACGTATATGGCGATATACATGTATAGTTGGTTAAGCGAAATGTTGAGTTTATTGAATCAAAATAAGATTGAGTTTGATTTGGAAGGTAGAATGTAGTTTGTAAATGTAGAGAACATAAAGTACTCATTGGTTATGCATAACGTATTTTGTAATGAATGGAAATGCTACTTTTGTTTTAAAGGAGTTTACGCAAGTTGAAGACTGTCGGTCCCCATGGAGTCTTCTTGCCCACGTGTTTTGAAATTTGAATGACTAATTAAGCGGTGTAGAATAAAGTTTTCAAAAATAGTAGGTCTGCCTCATTTGCGTCAAAACAAGAAATTTTGAATTTGGAGGTTCTTATGAAAACATTGATCCTTAGAAAAGGAATTTAGCAAAACGGACTTAGTGGTCATTGAAAAGTGTTTTAACAAATGATTTGTTGATGTTGAAAAGCGTCTCTGGTAAAACATTCGTATAATATCTATAAGATCTTATAAGTATATGAGAACGTTGATTTGAATTCCGATTGAGAATGAAAGTCTTTAGTATGGTGATATAACGTGAGTGTGTGTTTTAGTGATTAAGTCGAATATGAAGCTCATGGGCAAGAGATTCATTGGACCGATTGAATTGATAGGTAGCATTTCGTAAGGTTTTGAAATTCGGGTAATAAAACATTTTAAGACATGATTAAGAATCTCGTGTATATGAGTTGAGTGCAAATAGATTGTAGAAAAAGAAGTACGTTTGATAAAACAATGTATTTTGAAATCGGTATAAGTAGGTATTTTGAATGATGATAAATGATTTAGGTATAAAACATGACCGGGTTTGCATAATAAGATATTTTGAAGGAAAATTTTGGTAACGATCACCTAGGTAAGGGAATCACCCCTAACTCGTTAGTGATGTGACAACTGGCAATTTTCCATGTATTCCGTACAATAATAAACAGTAATCTGTGTTTTAATGACTGTGCATGATTTAATTAACAAGATGAATGAATTTCTAATTACTTTCATATACATACAAAGGTATTTCATGTTGCAAGATTGTTCATCATTATTACGTGCAACACAATATGGTTCAATTAGCGCACAAAACAAAGTTAGCACAGTTATCAGACATACTAGAAGTACTGACGGGAGTTCGGTACTCAGACAGACATGATGTTAAGACACAGAATGAGCCCCGAAACCAAGTGTTACACTAGAATAGTGTGTAGGAAAGTAGGGATTACAAAACTGCCTTCCTAGTGATGACAGATGATTTAGGTGCCAGAAAGTGCCAGAAACACACTAAAACTGCAGAATTCTACAGAAAACAACCAAATTCAGCAATTTTCAGCATTTTAACAACTAAATATAATGCATAAATGTGGTTTAATGGTCCAGAATACTTTCCTAAGTGTCGGGAATCAAAACTGTCATAAAAGGTAACATAAAGCACACTAAACTGCGCAATTTAGCACTTTAACGAACCGGTAACCAACCGAACAACTGGACACTACCCGAAATACCAAATTTCCACTAGAAGCATTTTTTTAGTGTTACAAAGCTAGTTATGGTCACCGAACATCATATCACATCCTAAAACACTTAAACACCTAAATCCCTAAACATAACACTTAAAATCTAACTAAGTTATGTAACTTATCATTGAAACTTAACCATGACCTCCCCCCCCCCCCCCACTTACGGTTATGAGGTGGTCCCCACTTCCCCCATTTCTTTTGATTATTAAAATTTGCTTTGTAGAGAAGATATGAGACAAGGAATCTTTATGTAAGATCATGTTGGAAATGAATTTATATGAACCAAGAGATCTTTCACTCATTACCTTCAACATTTTAACCAACATAAAACTCTTTTCTCCCTCAACCTAGCTCACGGCCAACACCCCATTCTCTTAACCACCATTTTCTAGCTCACTTCCATACATTCTAATCACATTCTAAGTTGATTCAAGCATAGTTAAGAAGGGTGGAAGCAAGGAGATTGGAAGGACCTTCTTGGAGTGCTATTAACCACCACATTTCTTCACCACTTTGCAACTTGTTCTTCCCTAGCCTTAGTGCTAGTAGTAAGCCCCTTTGATCTTGTTTTTATTCATAATCTTAGTGGTTAATGAATGATGTAACTTGGTAATCTAAAGAATCTCAAGAAAACATAAAGATGATCATGAACATAAAGCTTAAAAACATGAAGATTAAGTTGTTTTAGTGTATGTGTTAAACTTATATGTTGATTTCTTATGTTATGATGTTGATCATCATAAGAATCTTGCTAGATTGTGATTAAACACATGATCTAGCAAGTGAGAGGATGAATCTTGTGAAAAACAAAATGGTCATCCTTTATGTGAACATGAACTTGAAGAATAAAGATGTTTTTGTGATTGATGAAGTATGATACATGTTAAAAGTCTTGTAAATGGATGATTTCAAAAATAATATTCTCAAGAAACCAAGGTTATTTACAAGATTTACATAACCATGATTTTTAAATAAACTAATCATATTTTTAGTGTTAAATCAAAGCTAGAAACATGTTTGTAATAAGAAAAATACAAAAGAATTATTTTTAGAAAAATCATCCTACAAGTTGTAAAAGACCAAATTTTGCAAGAATGTGATTTACAAACAAATAACCACATTTTTAAGGGTAACTAAACCTACTAAATAACATACTAAGTTACTACAAATTTTTACAAAGTTTCAAGTTCATGTCATAGTGTAAATTTCATATTTTTGGCACATGGTAAGTCTTGAATGAATTGTTGATGATTGATGATGATTTTTAAAAGAAAATGATATGCTTTGAAAGCATGGAAACCTCCATTTTTAAGGGGAAACTATGGCAAAATTTTTGTAGAGTTTAAACACTTAGAAAAATATTTTTAAACAAGTGTTTATAAGTAAATTTTAACCATGGTTTTTCATATAAAAATTGCCATAATTTTTGTTACAAATATTACAAATATTGGAGATTGATTTGGATAAATAAAAGTGACTAAGTATATATTTAGGAGAAAATATATTTAGAAGTCACAATTTGTGTGCTACTTCTATATTATGCGTATTAGTTATATTATTTTAGGAACTTGAAAATAATATAACTTACCAAAATACCAAAAATTATAATACAAATTAATACCAAAATTCCAAGAAAACAAATATATAATTTATACCCGAATATTGGACAAACCGAACACGGACGTATGAACCACACTTATATATATATATATATATATATTCCGGAAATAGATATATATCTTGACAAACGAGTTAAACGGTATTTTGGAAACCAAAAGAACGGAAATTATAATTTTTACAAGTGTTACCAAAATATATCATATTTTTGTCAACTAGAAAATACATTATTCTTGAGTGGAGAAAAATAAATATATTTTCTTGAACAATTACAAGATATACTATTTTTGGAGAAAATATATATTTCTTAAATAAATTAAGAATATATTATTCTTGGGTGAAAATTTGAAATATATATTTTCTAAAGTTAATCTTAAAAATACATATTATTTTTGAGATATATATGAATGTATATTTATTTTTGCCAAGTAAAGTTAAAGATATTTTTCTATAAAAATTCTCTTAAAATATGAACATTTTAAGAATATACTTTTGGCAATTTTTAGTTGATTAAAAATAATATTCCAGAAAATTAAATACAAGATTAAGTATAAAATAATTAATAAATACAAGAAAATACGTATCCTCATACGTATAGATACACACTGGAATACACCACCAATACTTGGCAAAATACACAAGTACAAGTATACCCATGCTTGGGAAATATTTATGTGAAAAATACATAATGAACTAAGTTGAGAATTTATTGTTTTAACATTATTTCAAATAATGAGATAAATATAATTTAAGTTAAAATATTAATATTTTAACTAATAATTATATACTTTGGAATTATACAATGTACATCAAAGACGTGACTCAAGGGATACTAAGTCTTAACAAACAACTAAGACTAAAAGTCGTTACACGACCTAAACGTCTAATAAAACATGGCAAGTGTGTAGGTAGTTGTACGACCCGTAGAAGGACCTTTGAGCATACGAGATAGCAGGACGCAAACTTGTGAGTTCATGTCCCCCTTTTTCTCTTAACTGTTTTCGGAATTTATAACTCTTGGGGGTGAAATACACGTTACATATGTTTCAATGGTATGACTTGGCTATGAAATGAACTATTAGATCATGTGAGCATAGGCTGAAACTGAAATGCCAATAACTCTCATGAGAATCATGGACAAAGGTTAGATCTAACGGGTACGGCCAAGCCCTACTCATGGTCCCTATGTGACCACTTAGAGTGCTTTAGTGTCCCAGTCGAGGTGATTCGACAACGGTCAAGGGAATTTGACACAGTCAAGGTGATTTGATACAGTCAAGGGTATTTGACACAGTCAAGGTGATTTGACACAGTCGAGGGGATTTAACACAGTCAAGGGGATTCGACACCATTAATTGTCTACTCGGATTGAGTACTCCCTATGTCTTCACATACATTAATGTCCTTGCAAAACATTAATTGATCTGTTCATAGACGCTTTTCATACCTGTTTTCAAAGGAGTCTCTCAAATGTTTATAAGTTTACCCGTACTCATACAAAACGCATGAACTCGCTCAAATTCTGTTGATGTTTTCAAAATTACATGTATTTCAGGAAACAAGTTGGATCTTGGGCGCTGGTGTTGTTTCTGGATGGAAATTTCAAGTTTAGATGTCATCCACTTTTGTTGGTTTGTAACTTAATCAAAGGTTGTGTTGTTTGAAACTTAAATGACTAGTGTTGTAATGTTTTGAACTTTATAAATGGATGAACATCATTTTGATTATATAGTTGTTTATTATAATCGAATGCAATGAGAACCAATCAAATCACACGCATACGCTTCCGCAAAAGTCAGGGTGTGACAGGTGAGGTCGTTTTAAGGAAAAAGAGAGTGGAGTTAATCGTCAAGGTAAGGAAATCACTCCTATCTCGATGATATGTCTCCATTTATCGTTACAAGGAATATGAATTTAAATTATATGAAATCATGCATATGTATAAATGTATAGTTAAATGCTTGGTTGGTCCCTGTGGTTTGCAAAAATTTCACTCTTGGTCCTAGTGGTTTACTAATTACACATGTGGTCCCAAAACTTGTCAAAAATGAACTCGGTTGGTCTCCAACCCTAACATCAGTTAAATTTCTCAGTTAATTATGTGTGAAATGACTATATTACCCTTGAACAATTAAAAGAAATAAAAATATATATAAAGCCCACTGATCTTCATCATCTTCAACCTCATCATCTCTTGCATTCAAGCCTGACCATATTGTAACTATGAGAATAAAGCATGTAAAATTACTTCTGTGTTGTTTGTGAAACATTCAAGATGTTGCTCTCTTTAACCACAAAATTATTTCAATCACCGTTTTCTACTTTTAGGTGATTCACATTTTCAGATTTCTCAGTATGATTCACATTTTCCAAAAGACACTTCCTTTTTCTTCGACTCCTCAAATTTCTTCGGGTATTCCTCTTCTATTAGTTCCTTCTCCGACAAGGCAAACCTAATGTTTCTACCTGTGAAACGATCAAATATCAACAAAATCTAATATATAAATCATCAAAACAACAAAAAACACGAATTTTTTTAACAAAGCAAAAACAAACAGGATCTATACCTTTGGCATGAGAGGAGCCACATCCCAGCCCAAACGCTGTCGTTTTATCGACCTGAGATCCAACTGACTCATCGGAAACTCAGTAACACGTTCCATCTCCATAACCGGAAGAGATTTCACCGAACGAGCTTGACGATTGATCTATAGAAGTTGTTTATGTTTTCTGAATGGAGATTTTGAAACCCTAATTTTATGATAATGTAGATCTGTGAATGACGAAACCCTAATATTGACCAACCAGAATAACTTCTCGATGGATCTCTGATCGAAGGGTCTCCAACCATCTTCGAATTTGCATTCACGAGTAAACCCTAAAGTCGATTTTGAGTTCGCCCTTGCTCCGATGTAGTCGGCGCATGTGGTGGTGGCCGGTGGGTTTAGTTAGAGAGAGAGTTGAGAAAGTTGAAGAGAGAGTGGGTGTTTGGGTTAGCTTATTTTGAAGGAGGTGGTGGTGTTTGAGTTTTTTGAGTGACAGAGGTTGAAGATGATGATGATCAGTGGGCTTTGTATATATTTTTTTTCTTTTAGTTGTTCAAGGGTAATATAGTCATTTCACACATAATTAACTGATAAATTTAACTGATGTTAGGGCTGGGGACCAACTGAGTTCATTTTTGACAAGTTTTGGGACCACGCGTGTAATTAATAAACCACTAGGACCAAGAGTGAAATTTTTGCAAACCACAGGGACCAACCAAGCATTTAACTCTATAAATGTATGAAAAATATTTAATTTGTTGTGTGTGTGAGAAGAAAATATCGAAAGTAGATTTTGAATTCGAAAGGTTGCATCATATAAGATAAATAATAGAAACACATGTTTGATTAAAATTTGGATGGTTCCAAAACGGAACTTTGACTAACCAAAGTGGTCGAAAATTCTTTCGAATTTGAGGAGCATGCTTTGGCCTAATAGGTGGAATACTCTCGCCGACAAGTCGGTTAACGGTATTTACCCTTCCGGTTACTACATGTCCCAAATCAATTGAAATTTCGAGTCTTGGCGGGATTTATGAAAAATCGAGGAATGGAACTAGTCGACAAGGTGCGGGTTTCACCTCTAACTTGACGATTTCGTATCCTAAGTGTGGTTGATACTCGTCGGGTCAAAATTTAATTTCAATGCTTTGACGAGGGTCCACTAGAATTTTAAAATTTGAATTTCTCTATCAAGGTGAGGATTTCACTTCTAACTTGATGGTGAATTTCATGTAAAAAGGAAAAGTAGATGGATTGAGAGTTGTTCACCAAATTATGGGTTTCACGCCTATTTTGGTGAAGTCGTCTCGTTTATGTATTACGAGTGGTTTCGATTTTAGTATAAACGAGTAAAAGACGTATGTTCAAAATAATAATTACAAGTATAAGCACAATAAGCATCTCAAGAAAATAACACGTAAAAGACATTTCAAGAATAGCACATAAAGAATGGGACAATACAACAAGTATTAACAAATAATAAAGCAAGTATTAACACAAAAGTGACATATATGTTTAAAAGGTCAAAAGAAAATAAATAAGGAGCAAATAAATTATCATGCAACTGGTTTAAGCAAAACATAAGAATAAAGCTCTAGAACTATAGAATAGGTAAAAAGCATGGCAATTTTTCCTAATTCCCTATAGTTATGGCTCTGATACCAATCTATCACACCCCAACCGATGGCGGAAACATCGGAGTGAGACGAAATAGATTGCTCGAGACACCATAACACTAATAATTGTGACAAGTATTTAAATAATAAATTTCATTCCATTTCTAAAGAATCAATAACAAGGATTTGAAGCAAATACAACAACATGAATAATGAAATACAACACAATAGGAATACAAAATTTAAAGTGTGTATCTAAGTATCCTACTAGATTCCATGCATCACCAACATTATCGCTAAACCTGCAACATGTTTTAAAAGCATAGTTCAATACAAAGATATTGGCGAGTACACAAGTTTTAGACTCGTGTTATGTGTATAAAAGTATTTTCAATCCAACATAGCAATTTGATATACAAGGTCAAACTATCATGCATAACTAAAAGTCAAACCCGAGTGTCCACAAGAATAATAGCATCCCTTGATATAGCAATATCAAGACCGTAAAGTATGAATAATAGCATCCCTCGATATAACAAGATCGAGACCGTAAAGAATATAACTTAACAAAAACCCCGTCGGGTGGTGTGCTACTCCTATAGCGCTATAATTGTTAAGGCGGGTTAACAAGTAGTATGAATTCTAGCATGAACTTAAGCATAACAAAGCATGTATAAGGATTGATTAAATAAAGCATGTTTGTGAATCGTGCATTTTAACAAGTAAAACATGTTGCACCCAAAGTGTATTAAAAGGAAAATGGGTCAAGTGTACTCACAAAATTTGCATATGCTTTCCGATTATCTAATAGTTGATGAGCAATGAGATTAGGAGATCGAATGTATAGGGGTTAAAGTTCAAGGTATGTTTAGAGTCGAGATTCGGAATTTAAAACATAAGAATATAACATATGAAAGTAATCATCTTTTTAACACAAAATACTTGTTTGACACTATGAAACCCCAAGGGTTAGAATGTTTTCATGGGTAGAACACCCATTAGAATCATAACAAGTTTTAGGTCTTAGATGATGCAATCTAGTACTTTGACGAATGAACACAAATTCATCATCAAATATTCGAATATTTGGATAGTTTATATAGGTTATGTTATATATCAATAAGTCCATTAGTTCAAGCATGAGGTAGGAGGATGAATCCTCCATTTAGGAACGTCTTTGTGTCATAGCAATCATGTAGGAGGTAGAAAGAAAAGTCTTCTATTTAGACACCTCTAAGTGTTCACCACTACACTTGATGTTTTGAACATACAAGGAGGGTTATGAACTACAAATAATACAAGAATACTAAACACTAATCTATAAGAAATCATCAAGTAATGTGTGGATTTTATGTAGGACACCCCAAGTTAATCCTAAATCACACTTACATCAAGTCTTGAACTTGAACATCACTTGAGGGTTAAACCCTTGTACAAAACAGAAAGTTTGTGAGGTTTATACCTCTGATTTTGAATGTCTCAACCTTGTTTTTAAGCCTAACTAACCATAGAAGTGGTTATAAGCATGAGGGCATAGGTTTGAGATGAGTTTCCTCAAGTTTAATCAAGTTTTATCGAAGTTCTTATACAAAACAGAAAAATCAGTCAACTTTGGAGCCTTTTTGGTGGCGTTCCAGGCTCTGGTTTCCAAGGAAAACCTCTGGAAACGTAGCTAAGATCAATCCAAAGTAGTAGGAAAAAGAATGGAGTGAATCGGGCAAGAAATGAGAAAGTTATGCTTGTTTTTGTAAAAAGGTAGCAATCTGCTCGAACTTCCGAATTTGCAGCTGATTGAAGGTGTTTGAGAGTGATCTTGAGGTGTTTGAAAAGTGTATGAAGTGTGGAGGATGCTTGGTTTTATAGGAGAAGGTTGGGGTTGGGTTAGGTGGTGTTTAAATGCAAGAAACACACCTTGGAAACTCAACAAAACCAACCAAACTCGCCAACCAGCAAGCTGGAAATGCAGGCTGCGGATTTTGGTCTCTGTCGGGGCGCGAGAGAGGACAAGGGGGAGGTCGCGGGGCGCCAGAGACTATCCGGTATGAAATTCAAGTTTCAAAAGTGATATTTTGGTCCCTTGAGTTTATATTTTAGGGTTTTAAGGTGTTTTAAGGGCTATTCCTGCCATATAATTGGAGTATAAGGGTAAGTCAAGTATAGAGAACATAACCAAAGTATAATTAAGTGTATGTGTGTCGTATTTAAGTATCGTATACAATCAAAAGACGTTTTATGCATAAGTTTCACGTATTTGCATGTTTAGAACAAAGTTTCCAAGAATTAAGAATGTAAATCAAATGTTTTACGAAATTAAATGTATGAGCATGTATAAAGTATATTTAACATGAGTTTGACGAAATACGAGTTTTATTCATGATCCAAGTCTCAGATTTTACAATGATTACAAAGAAATGACGAATACAAAAACACAAAGTTTCAAAAAATAGAAATACAAGCAAGACTTTCTAAATATAGAAAGTATAAAAACACAGGGCGTTATATCAGAATATAGTATAGTTCAGGTAAGTTACCGAGTATCAATCCCAGGACACAAAAGCTATTAGTATTAGATTCATCACTCAATATGTAATCTACGAATAATTAACTTAAACTATGAAACTATTAATACTTCAATTAACTAAGAAAGATAACCAGGGGTTAAGACAATATAACTATCCAAGACTTGAATCAATGAAGATTGACTAGATTAATGACATATGATACTTATTATACTATTTCGAGACTTAGCTTTGATAATAGCGTATAAAGTTTTATAATGAACTAATAGCGATTAAGGTTAATCCTCTTAAACTAGGGCTAAGGCTATAGACATACCTTTAGACCTAATCCAATAAAGCTAGTATTGATATGGATTTTTAAAGACCTAGGGTTTGTAGACTAGTGTCAAGATTGAGCAACGAACATACCGGTTTACGAAGTATCAAGGTTAGCCAGATATAGAAAACTATAACTAGTTTCTAGATCTTTTTAATAAGGTCCTTCTCGAAAGCAAAAGACATGTTTTACCAACTATGATGATTAATTATCTATTAGCGGTTAAGGTTTCAAGCCCTAGGTTAATAGACGTTAATATAACCTAGACATAAAAGATATTGAATCTAACACGTATAACCTCATAGAAAGATCAACACAACCACATAATTAAAATCATAATCAATACACAACATATACTCGTATGCATCATAAGATTAATCCATATAAAAACTACTAAAATCATACTAATAAGTAACTTAATTGCCAATCATAAGTCAAATCAACAAATCATCTCATCTGGACAGTTATAAAAGAGTTTAGTCGGACATCACAAACACATTCAAAACACAAATCAAGTTCATCATAAAATACAAAAGTTTAAAGACTAGAAAACAGTAACCCGGAGAATCAAATCTTGCTTCCCCTAGCGTTAAATCTACAATCCTCTTACCTTTTCTCTTTCGAATCCTTCAAAACCAAGTTTCTCGGCCTTTTTTTCGCTCACCATATGATTTCAGTTATGTTCTAGGGTTTCCACCGCAAGGCTTAAATATGTGGTTTTAATTGGGCTTCGGAAACGGTACGTGTCGTCCCCTCTTATTGGGTACGAGTCGTCTTGTCTCAAACAGGGCCCAGACTGGCCCAAATCTCATTGCTAATTCTGTCTTCTAACTGGCCCCGGCTACGAGCCGTATTCTCTGGATAGGGTATGGGTCTTCTGGATCTCCTACCTTTTTTTCAACTTTTTTTCCTTCTGTTCCAAAAGCACCCATTTTACGTCCAAGTTAGTCCCTTTTCACTAATTACCTGCAAATCCTCAACAATTTATTAATAACTAACTATTCTTATCAGACTTGAGATAATTACCCTTAAAGCGGGTCTTTTAACATTAAAATACTATCTATCCTACGGCTACATCATTGATAATTAAGTAAGCAAAGGTTAACAAGGAAAAACCAACAACAACACTTGAGAATCAAAGGTTAACCGACAACATGAATATCTTGGAAAACTAGAGAGATCCTAAAATATTTTTCAAATAATATGACTTTCTTTATAAAAATGAGATTTTTATAAAGCAATGATGTTCTATAAAAATATTTTATGAATCATTGGCTAAAAATAAAGTCTCATAAACTTTTTTTTTTATAAAGCACCTGATTTTAATCATATGGGATTTGAATTTTGTAATATCTAGTAGACGGAATCTACTAAATATGGATGTATTCAAGTTGTTTTTTATTATTTTTTTTATCTTTTGAGCATGCAAATTATATATATATAGAGGCTGGTTAACGTACAATAGGGCTTATCGTACATTACGTACGCGATAACCCCAGCCGTCAGATCTTCATCTTCCATGCGATTTCATACCTCCATGCGAACTGTACGAACTGTGCGAATTCAATCTTCCACATGCGATTTTCTCCATCTACACACCCCATGCCATTTTTCACATTACCCCGTGCTAAACCATTTTTTCACATGCGATATTCAATCTTCCACATGCGATTCTACACACCCCATGCCATTTTTCACATTACCCCATGTTAGCCATTTTTTCACATGCGATATTCAATCTTCCACATGCGATTCTACACACCCCATGTCATTTTTCACATTACCCCATGCTGCCATTTTTTCACATGCGATATTCAATCTTACACATGCGATTCTACACACCCCATGCCATTTTTCACATTACCCCATGCTGCCATTTTTTCACATGCGATATTCAATCTTCCACATGCGATTTTGTCCATCTACACACCCCATGCAATTTTTCACACTACCCCATGCTAACCATTTTTTCACATGCGATATGTATTGAATTCGCACCAGATCCGCACCTGATCGAACGGTTGAGATGATCGCGTACGTATCGTACGATAAGCGCATTTGTATTTTACTCTTTACCTATATATATATATATATATATATATTAAAAAACAAAGCTAATGAATAGCAATGAATAGTGAGTGTGATCCTTTGATGTTATTGTTTATATACTTTTGGTTTCTTTAGTATTATATATTTGTATGTTTGGTAAAGTGGTTTGTGAGGTGTTTTAGTTTGCAAAGGGGATGGGTTCAATTCCCACTCTATACATTTTTTTATATCTATTATATTACCTATATATTACCTATATATTAAAAAACAAAGTTAATGAATAGTGTTTTAATGCTACATGGTATCGTTGTTTCATCGTTAATCACGAGTACCGTACGATTGTACGAACAATAACGCTATCGCACAACTTTTTGTTGGTTTTCTTTAACTTTTAATGATTTATTTATTTTAGTTTTAGGGGTAGGGATGAGCACGGTGCCAACCGATACCAAATCCGAATCGGTACTTGTACCGAAAATGCTGGTTACGGTACCGGTTTATGAAGGTAAAACCGGTGGCGAACCGGTACCATGAACGCCAAAAGTCGGTACCGAATTGTTACTTAATATATTTCGGTTCGGGAAATTCGGTACCGATACCCAATACCATTGGCTCATATCTGACAATGAGTTTCATACGAACATCATTACCATATAACTTTTTTAGTTGATTTTCTTCAGGTTCTCTTTTAGTGTTTTTTCTACATTTTTTTTTATTTTTGTCAGTGGTTCCGTGCGCAAGGCGCTCGCAGTGATTTCAAAATACATATAAACACAAACTAACAAAAGAAGTACGCCGCAACGCGGCGACCATAATAAAACTAGTATGATTAAAGAAGATAAAGTCAAGCTCAAAGTAAAAAAAAAAAAAAAAAACATCATCCACTCAAAAGTGCATATAGTATATTCTTCAGCGCTTTCTATCGTTAAAGAACAAGTTTTGGGCCTCGGGCAAGGCAAAAAAAAAAAAACAGCTTCCTTCCCTATCATTTAAACTCATCAATCATATATCAAAAACCACAATACGCAGATAATTGTTACAAAATGAACAAAACAAAAGTTGTGTAGCAAAGTGATCAAACTTACTTACTTAAGCGAATCGTGAGGCTCTCCTAGAGATGAGCACAGTTCCCGTTCGGTGCCGAAAGTACCGGTACCGAAATACAGGGAAAATTGGTACCGGTACCAAATACACGGTACTAAAAAAAGGGAAAACGAGAACCGGAACCGGTACCAGTACCGAATATATCCGATACCAAATGCTTATCCCTAGGCTCTCATATGGCCCCCACTAGCCCCAATGGATTATATTTTTGAATGTGGGTTTAAATTTTGTGCTTTGTAAATGGAGATGTGGGTGTGTGTGTATATATATATATATAGGGTAGAGTTCTAGAGTGAACAACCTCCCAAGAATGAATTGTGTGAACTGATCATAGCTCTTGATTATCTTTTTTGTTGAAAATGATAGAATTGTAATTATACATTAAGTTATTATTAATTATTTATTTTAATTAATCCATGGAAGTTACACTTTCCTATTTTTTTTTTTTTTTTTTGTGATTAGTCAAAATATCTTTTAAATCTAAACAAGATCTATATCATAATCACCATTCAAAAAAAGCCAGATTTTTTTTTTCAATCGAGTAATTCTTCATCATCATGTATTTTTTTCTTCATCGATAAAAAAACCCAGATTTCAATTACGTACACACATTCATGAATCCCCAAGTACACCTGTGTATTTAAATTTAATACACCTATGTACAGACCTATATACATTTGTGTATAATCCTTTTTTTAGATTAGTAAACTCATACTACTTCACCATAAACCATAACATGTCCCAAAAACAAATAAAAAAACATATTATAAAGTATACCAACCAACTAAACATCCAGTTTACATAAAATATAACCCAATCAAACGAACAAATAACCACATATTGGAAAAACAAAAACATAGTCTTTACTACTATTGTTTGCATCGAACGTTTTAAATACTAAGCCTACTCGCCACGTTGTATGCTACCGATTCAACCATTACTTCATCGCGAAGCGTGTTAGCATGGGAGCAAAAAATCTTCACATCATACTTCTTCATAACAATCTTCACATCACACTTTTTCACAGTAACCTATCCGGTATTATTTCTTCAAATTGCCCACATTTTGGATGATTCACCGATTCCTTCAAATTACCAACTGTAAAACACAAATTCGTTTACATAGGTCAATGAATGTCTTAGATAAATAAAAAGACCAACACTGTATATACAGGTGTACACCTAATTTACACAGGTGCATACACAATGTATACCTACAATTCAATTTGCATACACATGTGTACACCAAATGTACAAAAACTGTATACACAGGTGTACACCCAATTTACATAAACAACAGACACAAGTTTTTAAAATATCACATAACTACTACTATACACATTTGTATACCCAATTTACATAAACAAGTACACATGTGTACACTGACCTCAAACACGAAACTAAACCCCTAAGCCCCAATCGGTCTCATAGGCACAGACACACTCAACATCAACAGGATCGAAACAAATTCTTGCAAAAATTAAACACTAAACAACTTAATCGGAACCCTAATACACCAGGTGATCAGTAAAACAAAAAAAAAGATATTGAATACAAGCCCTAGATTGAAGATTCCGGCATTAGAAATGACAGCAAAGACATACTCATTCTCATATGAAATCAGTGTACCTTTGTGGCTGGATAACGTCTGTAAATTCCGGCGAATCTTAATCGTCGACGGCAGTTATTCTCCTTCGTCAACGACAGCTCTTTTTCTTCTTTGACGGTATCTTTCTTCTTCGTCAGCGGCACTCTGTTTTAGTCGCCAGTGTTTCGTCGGCAGCCCTGTGTTTGTATCAAGTCGGCGGCAGTGTGTTTGTATCGAGGAGGAGAGAAATCGAGAAGGAGGGAAAAAATAATGGATTTGAATTTGATGAGATTTTAATATAATGGAAACAATTTAGGTTTCCTGTTTGAATTCTTTTGATTGTGTAATTACACATATACCCTTTTGTATTTAATTAAATGGAAAAAATAACCAAATAATTACCATCATGCCGCTCATTTAAATCTCAATATCATAAAAATCAAGGGTCTAGATTAGTTCACACATTTCACAAACAAGGATGTTGTTCACTCATGAACCTAACCCTATATGTGTGTGTAAATGGGTTTTTTTGGACCTCGTTGTAAAATCATTATAATTTTATTAATTGCTTATGAGATTAAAGAAATAAAAAGAAATGGATTTAAAAGAGAATGTAAAGTTGTAACCACTAGGCCAAATCACATTTGAATGAAGTGGATTTAAAAGAAATTGAATTGATTAAAATGATGATGGAGGGGGACCCGAACCTACACCAAGAAAGTAGGTATGTAAAACTTTAACCATTAGGCCAAATCACATTATATTTTTCGATGCGTGTGTATATAGATATATTAAAAGAATTTCGGACCCTTTGAAGATTTGGGTCTCGGGTCGTCGCCCGGCTTGGCCGACCCTGATCAATATCACCAACCAAATTGTCATTTTCTTATCATGTAATTTTACAATTATATAAATATTATATACAACCTATTAATATATTTATAATTGCAAATACTTCATAAATTCATAGAGTATATTCTTCATCACTTTCTATCATCAATATCACCAACCAACTTATCATTTTCTTATCGCGTAATTTCACAATTATATAAATAGTATATATAACCTATTAATATATTGATAATTGAAATTACAACATATATTTTTTTTGAATGGCTAACGTTACACACCATGGGGATTGAACCCCTGACCTCTTCTATCCTAAGCTCTATCTAACTTACCAACACCACTGGGCTATTCCCAAGTGAATAGATTACAACATAGATGCATAGAGTATATTCTTCATCACTTTCTATCATTAATGTCACCAACCAACTTATCATTTTCTTATTTTCGCCAGCCCTTCTCCAACCCTAACATCGACTTCATGTCTTATCCACAACTTGGTCATTACCAATGGAAGCCTAACCAATAACAAAATAGCGTTATTACCTACCTATCAAGGCACAACAACATGAAAGTGGCCCTAAACCACCTATACGATAGTGGGGTGGGAAAAAACCGAATTAGCTGACCCATAAACCGAATTAACTGACAAAATCGAACTGAAAAAACTGAACAAATAAAAAATCGGTGGGCCGGTTAATTGTTTTTCTGAAAACCAAAATTAGCGGGTCGGTTATAGTTATCAATGTTTCCATACCCGCCTTAACCAAACTAAATCAACATCTAGTTAAATCTAAATCGAAATTGGACGTTTCATCATTTTTTCGATATTTGATGTTTTTGGTTAAACATTTGTTTAATTTTATTGGTTATATCATAACGTTTTTGCTGAACTTTTGTTTGAATTTATGATTTATATCATACCTTTTTTTAATAAATCGATATTAATATAATAGATTTTATGCTATGTAATATATATAAATTTTAATAATTTTTATTGGTTATATCATAACGTTTTTGCTGAACTTTTGTTTGAATTTATGATTTATATCATACCTTTTTTTAATATAATATAATAGATTTTATGCTATGTAATATATATCAATTTTAATAAAAATTTATTTTATGGTCACAAATTTTAAACCTAAACTTTCAGATCAAAAAATGCACAATTATATTATTTTGAGTTGTTTTAGATACGTCCAAATTCACGGTTAGCCGACCATAACCGAGCTGCTATAACCATCAAAACCGAATAACCGAAACCGTCATAGCCGACCGGTTATGGTTATCCATTAATCGACATCTCGATTATGGTTATAATTTTGGTCCAAAACCGATCCAAACCCCATACATACCCTACACCGTACCTAATCCTAGTTTGAAAATCAAGCCACCACATGAATCAATCACTTCGTATTCCCTAAAATTACTTTGGGGTTTTCTTGTAAAAAACACCACAATGAACACCCAAATTTTTCTTGTCGTTGTTTATGATGATTATTGATTCTCTAAGCCCTAATCTTTCTTGATTGTGGCTTGTTTCTTGCTCCAATCTTTAGCAGTCACAATATGTAACGTCTTAAATTGATTTAACAGAAAAGCACGCAACAGAAAATACAAACGTAAAATTCTTTCTTTATAACATTCATTAATACTAGAAAACCCCTTTTTAAAAAATTCATTAAGAATATTACATCCTTTATTCATACTCAACATGTATATAATAAGACTCGTATTTAGGGAACTACGTGACTACCCGTACTGTCATACCCCCATCGATGGCGGAAACATCGGGATGTGATACTAAGAGACGAGATTGCTCGAGAGAATACATAACACTAAAATTGAGACAATAAAATTTAATTTCTTTTCATGGCAAAACTAATGTCATACAAATTCAAGTACAAATAGTTCAAATAAGAGATTCAATAGTTTGGTAATAGTCTTGGCGAGTATCTAAAGCAGCCTAATTCTTGTTTCGAGAAAATCTGCAATTAACCTACAACATACGTTAAAATAATGTCAATACAAAAATGTATTGGCGAGTATAAAGGTATGATATAGTAGTAAAATAGATAAAAGCGTTGCGAATTTCCACATACATAAACGAGATACAACACAACATATATACTAACTACACAAACACTCAAGCTAAGTCCCGAGATGACTGCGAAGGAGAGATGTGAAGTTCCTTAACTACACCCCAACGGTGTGAGTCGAACTATAGTACCATACTAGCTAAGGTGGAACATCAACGAGTAAATGTCCTAGCACATATGTATCAAGCATCACGTGTAAATATGTATATTGGTCATTCGCGTGTGATAATCAGTTTAAGCATGTAGTGTGTTTTGATAAGTGGGTTTATGTATGAACGTATGTTACACCCTAAAAGGTGTGTTTTAAAGCGAAAAGGGGTCAAGTATACTCATAGTGCGTGTTTAACAATAAACACGTTCCAGAATGGAGTGGAGGGAGAGCCAAATCAGCCTGCGTACGGGAACAGAAGTGCATCAGTTTTCCTAGTGCTGAAACGGTCAAAGTTGGAGTGTCGAGTGGGAAACAGACTCCTTGTACGAAGCTGCTGGCTTCGTGAGACGCTGGCTTCGTGAGACGCTGGCTTCGTGAGACGCTGGCTTCGTGAGACGCTGGCTTCGTGAGACGCTGGCTTCGTGAGACGCTGGCTTCGTGAGACGCTGGCGCCTTCGTAAGAAGATGGCACCTTCGTAAGAAGCTGGCGCCTTCATATGTAGTTGGCTTTGTAAGAGGCGGTCTTCGTAAGAGGTAGGCTTCGTAAGAAGCTGGTGTTCAGCATTTTTGAGCGTTCAGACTTGCGTTTTCGCCTTAATCAGATGTATTTTTGAGTCCTTTTCATGAAGGTTGCGACACCACTTCACCCAACTATTTAGTGAACGAAATATATGCCGGTTTTGGTCCGGTTTATTGTAAAAATTGAGTTTCAAAGAGTTTTTCTTGGACTAAACACTTGGTGAGTGTGAGATCTTCAGATCTACATCTTGGAAAGCCAAAGATTAACCCAAATCACTCGTTCAAGTGTAGATCCATAGTAAAATATGAAGTTTTGATGAAAAAGATGAAGGTTTTTGGTAAAAGAATGAAGGTTTTCATAAATAAAGAAGTTTGGATAAAAAAAGATGGAGTTTGGATAAAATCATAGTGAATCTTGTGGAAAATGTTGTGGAACGTGTAAAAATAGTAAATCTTACTTGGAAAATAGACGGACAGCAGTTTGGGAGCATTTTGGATGAAATGGCAGCAAGTTATAATGTGAGAAGAAGCATGGGTATTTATAGAGGAAGTGGGAATGCGCAGGTTGCCTTCGTAAGAAGGGACCAGTTTTGTGTAAGAAATTCCCGTTTCGCGTGTCGGATGTTCGTTAGATGCGTTTTGTTGCGTTAGTTAGTGTGAGTACTTTAAGTATTTTAGGAAGGCATTAAGTGTGGCGTTGCGTTGCGTTTTAGAGCGATAAATCAAGTTGTGCGAGTGAGCGTTTAAGAGAGTTTTAACACATAGATAATATATATATTCTTGTAATATATATATATATATATATATAAGTAACCGCGTTTTGAGTTTGCGTTGCGATGGTGCGAGAGCGAGTATTTAAGATACTCACGTGATGTAGTAGTGTAAGCATAAGCGTTATAAGCGTAAGCGTTGTGAAGTGCGATATGGCGTGTTAAAATAAGTGATGTAGTGCGAAAATATGCGATGTAGCGTAGTAAGCGATATAGTTTACATTATGATCCGAATCTCAGTGCTAGGCGTAACGAGAGGAACGAGCGCGAAAGTGCGGGTTGTTACAGTCTCCATTGCTTTAGGAAATTTCGTCCCGAAATTTATTCGAAAGGAAGACTGTGAGAATTGACACGAATAAGTAGCGATATAAGGATTAGGGTAAGCCGGGGATGAACGAGCGATTGATCGAGGATTGATGAGTGAGAGCGTCTCGGTGGCATGGGAAATCGATTGAGAAAAAGCGACTTGCTTGACTAGGGAATAGTAACTCACGAGTTGACGATCCATAAATGTTTTAAGTTCTCGAAAAGTTTTGTTAAGTTATTACAAAAAGATTTTAAGGAAAACTTGATTTATGAAAATTTTCTTATGGGACGTGGTGTTAAACTGAGTCGATGTTTAAACCAGCGTTGTAAGAAAAGTTTTGTTTGTCCAAAGATTTTAATTTAAATTAAAAATTTTCAGAAAATTTTCCATTTATTTCCAAAACATTCGGTAAACAAATAAGTTTCATTTATATTTAAAACATACGGTAACAAATAGGTTTTAACAGTATCAAAAGTTCAATTAGCGTAGAGCCCCACATGGCATCTTTCCACGAAAGTTTGTTAATATGGCTAAAACACTTATATATAGGAAGCACCAGCGGCGTATCCACCATGTTTTAGTCATATTGCCTCCACCCCATGGAGCGATGTCATGTGTGTCGACATGGTATGGATAGGTTTTAGTAATCCTTGGTCCGAACGGTAAATGGTTGGACCAAGTTCGAAAGGAAGATCAAGTAGACTGAGCGGTGAAGTTGATTGCAACTTAGTTAGTGATAAGAGCGTGCGCGAATGGTTCAGCGCTTTGAACTATCGAAGCAGCGTGAATGTTAGGTGCGATAAGCATTAAAGTGTCAAGAGGGAAAAGCGATGAGATTGATAGATGCGATAAGCGTTAAAGCATCGAGAGGGACAACGATGGTGAAGCGAGATAGATTTCAGCGAAGGTGAGATTGCGTTGCTGTTAGACTCACGAAAAGTCTAAGGATGGGGAAGTGAAATAGATTCTAGCGAAGGTGAGATTGCATTGCTGGAGACTTACGAAAAGTCTAGCGATGGTGCGATCGAGAAGTAATGAGATGTTACGCCTTGCGAAGGAGTTTAGCGTGTTAAAAATAGTCTCAATAATATAAGAGGTCTAATAACTTTCAACTCCACATGGAATTTTCTTCACTAGAGTTTGTGAGTATGGCAAAGCACTTATATATAGGAAGTACCTGCAGCGTATCCACCATGCTTTGACCAGACCGCCTCCGTCCCATGAATAGATGTCACACTTTGTCGACATGGTTAAGACGTTTATATGTAGGAAGTACCATCAGCATATCCACCACGCTTAACCACACTTTTAACGTTATGGCATCGTTAGAACTTACTACGATCTCCATGAACTTACCAAAATAATCCCATGTGCACCTGTGATTAATTTGGTCCTTGCATGTTTATCGTAACTTATTCTAAAGACGCATAGTCGGGGTAAAACATATTATATCCTGATATACTATATAGTGCTAGTAATAGAATCTGTGTGTGAACTTAGTCTAGGTGTGAGGACTCGAGAGAGAGCGGAAGAGAGAGAGAGAGAGAGAGAGAGAGAAAGAGTCGTCATCGCATATCGAGGCGACATCAGACAATAGAACAATTATAAAGTATAAGTACCAAAGTCGATAATCGTACCATTAACTATGTCGTTCTGCACCTGGTCGGTGTTGATGTTGAAGACTCTTGCTTGGGTTATGGTTGCTGTTGGAGCTTTTGCTGCGGGTGTTGCATCTGCTGGTGCTGCAGTTGCTGGGGCTGCAGGTTGCATTGGCGGAGCTGGAAGTGCTAGTGTGCCTTCCTGTCGTGACCCTGTGCGGCAGTGGTTGGTGAAGTGACCAAAACAGTTGCAATTTGTGCAATAGCAACAGGTTGCCCCTGCCTGGTAGTGATAAGTACACTTCTGACACAGGGGGATAGTTCCAGTGTAGGCACGCTTTGGGTAAAGCGGAACTGCTTGGAGAGGTTCGGGCTTAGGTGGCGCAGTTGCTGAGTAATTCAGGCTCGAGTTCTTTCTTTTGCTGCTAGGCTTGGCGGTGTCTTGCGGCAGTGCTGTGTTATCAGATGATTCGGTGGTAGCCTAGTTCGCCTTCTTGGTGGAATCCTTGGAGAAGAATCCAGCCAAGACTCGCTTGTCATTGATCTCTGCGGCCAAGCGATAGGCTTCTTCGATGGTAGTCGGTCTTGCAGCTTCGACAAAATCGCCCACACACTCAGGCAACGCACGGATGTACTTCTTGATGGCCTTTTCGGGAGTGTCGACTTGGCTTGGGAAAATAATGCTAAGTTGTTTGAACCTTGCTGTGAGGCCGGTGTTGTCACCTTCAACTTGCTTGATTTCCCAAAACTCGTTTTCTAGTTTCTGGACTTCGTGGGGAGGGTAGTACTCTTCCTTCATGAGCTCCTTCAGCTCATCCCAGGAGAGCGCGTGGGCTGCATCGTTCACACGTCTATTATGCTCGGCTCTCCACCAGTCGAGGGCTCTTGATTGAAATACTGTAGCACATGTAGTACGAAAATGCTCGGGGCACTGATGTGTGCGGTGTGTTATAAGTTTTTATGTATATTTTAAGCCATTTTTAACACTTTAGTCAAGTTTTAAATTTATAAAACACGATATTTTACTAACAGTAAACACACATATGGGCAAGTGCACCCATCGTGAGTGTAATATAGCGTTGTTAAGATACCGAGGTCATCCAAGGACACAAGAGCTTTTAGTACCGGTTTATCCTCAACGTCTAATCAAATCAAAATTTTAGAAAAAGTTTTAAACATGAAAATAAAAACTAAAAATGTTGAAAAATAAAATAAAAACAGATAGACAAGATGAATCACTTGGATCCGACTCGCCTTTAGTGTAACCTTTGATGATTTCCGCACTTTTGCACTTTTTACGAGATTATCTTAGTTATAGTAGTAGGCCCCTCTTTTGAAGGTGACGTTACCCTCAACCCAGTAGTTTGAGTCAGCAAGGATACAATCCTAAAGGGTTGGATTATTGGAAGATAATTAATTAAGTTATTAATGCGTAATGTGGTAGGCCCCTCTTTTGAAGGTGACGTTACCCTCGGCTAAGTGGTTTGCGTCAGCAGGGATACAATCCCAAGTAGCCGGGTTAATGTATTAATAGTAGTTTACATATGAGGGGATCAAGCCATTGGCACCCCCTCCATCCAATACCAGTGGGTATTGAAGGAGGTCCTAGTAAGCTTGACCCAGGTCCTTGCAGGATCTATACACTGAACAAGGCAAGAACCTTACCAAACCATTCCCTTAACCCCCGACCAAGTAGCCATCATATCTCCATATAGACCGTAGAGATATGAATGGTGTAAACCTTTTATTTTATATAGACAGTAAAATAACGCCAAGACACCACAGACAAATGATAAGGAAGTTTCACCTTCAACATAAGAAACTAGTTATTAAAGTCATTAATACAAAACTAAATAAAAAGTGATAAAAGATTAAAAAACAAAAGTATTACACTAAATGCTTGTCTTCACCAAGTGATGTAAGAGACTTAGACATACATGGCCTTTGATTGTCAAGAACTCTTACTATCAATCTTGGATCCCGAGACTACTACACACACTCTAAGATGGATGATGGATGATGGTGGTGGATGTGGGTTGTGATGGTGGTGGAGTGTGGGTGAAGTGGGAGAGAGGTGGTTTGCCAAGGGATGCCTTTGAAGTGAACCAAGCACCCCTATTTATAGCCTGCACAGAAGCCCGGACACGGCCCCGTGTCCATTGGGCACGGTCCCGTGTCCATCCACTTTCACTTTCTTCATTAATTGCAATTTGTCTGCATTAGCTCCACACGCCCCGTGTCCGCTGGGCACGACCACGTGTGCAGAAGCGTATCTATACTATGAAGATTTGCTTGGATTCTGCGAATCTTAGCATTGACCACGGCCGTGTTGAGCTGGGCACGCCCCCGTGTTAGGAAATAGATGCTTCTATGCTTTGTCTTTTCTACAGACACCTGGCCACGCCCCCGTGCCCGCTGGGCACGGGGCCGTGGTCACCCTTCTGTTCACTTGTTTTTGCTTGGGGAGATGCTGTCGAGGGGTCGGGCATGCCACGTTTATTCCTTTTCTTATAATTATGTTAGAATTGTCT
The DNA here is from genome assembly GCA_030545235.1 of Helianthus tuberosus. Classification (NCBI taxonomy): domain Eukaryota; kingdom Viridiplantae; phylum Streptophyta; class Magnoliopsida; order Asterales; family Asteraceae; genus Helianthus; species Helianthus tuberosus. The sequence goes on from CM060441.1 coordinate 33,537,495, forward strand.
GCATTTTTGCTTCTTTTGTTCATTTACGCTCATTTAATCCTGAAAATACAAAAGGAAGACAAAAGCACACTTTTTTCCAACATTAGTTTTATGCCTCATTTGATGTAATTTATATGTTGCATTTTACGCACATCAAATACCCCCACACTTGAATCTTTGCTTGTCCTCAAGCAAAAATCTTTATAATGTGGCTTACACGCCCAAATGGAATGGGTAGAAGAAAAGTTTTGGGCTTGTCATGAGTGTTGGGAATCCAAGATCTTTGTAAGCTTTATTTTTATGTTATTTACAATCCTATTCGTTATGATTTATTTAGAACATTTCATAAGAGAAATTACTTATTTGGGCATAACATGCCTTTTTAAAATTCCATTTATATACAAGTTCACATACCTCACGGGAGATCACTCAACACTCGTCCGAAGATGTATTTTTGTGAAACACTCGAGACCGGCATGGAACTTACTTCTACCATATGCTTGCCAAGCAATCAATCTTCCTCCTTTTTAACTATACACCTTTGTAAATATCAAGAGGACTTGGGGAAGGGTTAGGCTTGGGTTAAAGGTAGGTGGTTTTAGGTTAGTGGTTAGTAGAAAGGGCTAAAAGCGTAAAAAGCGTCGGTCGTCGTAAAACATTTTGTTTTTGTGATTTTTATTCAAACAAAGCATTTTCAAACAAAGTTTCTTTTGAGGAACTTGTTTGTTTATTGCTTGACTTCAATTTTTTTTTTTGATAAGGAATGTCACATGAAGACCGAGCTTTCTACTAAAATAAAGGGTTTAAAATAAAAAAAAGGTTTTTGGTGGGTGAAGGGTGTTTGTTTTGTGGGTTTAGAAATGAAAAGGTTTAGGCTTAAAGGAGTTAACTAGGGGGATTTTTGGGTAGGTGGTAAAAAAAATGAAAATAATGGTGTTGAAAAGAAAAAAAAGGGTTAGTCCTAATGCCTCATCATTTACTTACTTGGGTTTAAGTTGGTAAGGACCGGGAATGTATCGTCATGGCAAGTTCTAGAGTCGTAAGAAACCAAGCGGCTATTCACACAAGAAACGAAAGATGAGCATTTAGTCTAAAGATGTGTATTTGTATGCTCAATTAAGGCTCAAAACTCACTTTTTGTGGGAATGGGTTTTTAATGTGATCAAGTATATATAATCAAATTTTAACTAGATTTGTCATGCCGTTTCATAATTTTCTTATGTTGGTTCTTTTTTTTTTTTTTTTTTTTTTTATCACGACGCTATCGGTTGTAAGTTTGAAAAAATATAACCTTTTTAGAACTTGTTATTCTCAAATTAAACCAAAACAAGTAAAAAAATGAAAAGTTTTTGAAAAAATTTGGGGTGATTAGCGGTTACAATAGAGTTTTGTGTAAGGCTTGTTATTAGGACTTGCAAAATTCAAGGTTTTAGCATCCCCCCTCACTTAAATTACACATTGTCCTCAATGTGTCTCAAAAACAAGTTATTAGGTTGATTGAATGTGTAAAAAGGTGTTAAAAAGCAAAAATTCATGTTACGGGGCATCTGGACACGGGCCCGTGGTGTCCGGGCACGGCCCCATACTCAGATTGCCAGTATCATGGTTTACAGAAGGCTGGGCATGGGGGCGTGTTCAGTGAACACGGTCCCGTGTCCAGTTACCTGAACTGGGTATTTTTCTGTAGATCATTGGGCACGGACCGTGTTAGTTGAGCACGGCCCCGTATTGAACTTGCTGTAATGAAGAAAAATTATCGGGAGGCTCTATTTTTGTGCATGGGGTGTAGGTTCAAGTCTCCCTTAGTATCCTCCATCATCCCGAGTGTGTTTTATTCCTGAAAATGAAAACTAAACTAGAAAGCATAAAAGTTAATCTAAACTAAAACTAAGGATAGTTTCACGGAATGCCTCCGTGGTGCGCCACGTTTATAAGGGTCCTTGGCTAGACCCAAAGTCAGTCATATGTTACCCAAGTGGGATGTTTTGCATCCCATGTTGCACCTTCGGAGAGCATCTTGAGTCTATGACCTTCATATAATTGACCGGGTCGTCGTCTTCTACTATCTTCCCAACCCCAAACTTCATTTCCTTATCCCCAACCCTCAATGTTAGTGTCCCACCATTCATGTCTACCATTGTGTGCGCCGTAGCTAGGAAGGGCCTTCCTAAGATTAGTGGTACTTCGGTATCTTCCTGCATATCTAGTATGACAAAGTCGGTCAGGAAGACAAAGTCTCCGACTTTTACCAATAGATTTTCGGCGACACCTTGTGGATATTTAATGGACCTATCGGCGAGTTGTATGCTCATTTTTGTAGGGTTTGTTTTCCCTAGTCCGAGTCGGTCGAACATTTATGTGGGCATGAGGTTGATACTAGCCCCGAGATCGGCTAGTGGATTGCGTATGGGTGATTCCCCAATCGAAAAAGGGATGGTGAAGCTTCCGGGATCGATCTTCTTTTGGGGGAGTTTGTTGAGTAGCAAGGCGGAGCATTCTTCGCTTAAATTTACTAATCGCAATGATTCGATTTTCCTTTTGTGAGTGAGGAAGTCCCTCATAAATTTTGAATATTTAGGCATTTGAGTTAGGACTTCGACAAATGGAATATTAACATGCAATTGTTTTAGTAAATTTATGAATTTTGTGAATTGCTCATCGGTCTTTTGGCGAAGTAACCGACTGGGGTACGGTACTGGGGGATTCTTGGTAGGCTCTTGATTTGGTGGAGGAGCCGTCTCTTGTTGGGGCGTCGGTGAAGTTGCGGTTTGGTTAGACTGGCTCTTTTCAGTTGGAGGTAGTGGAGCCTCCTCAGGACCTACGATACGGTTTCTCAATGTGATGAGATGTACTTGCGTTTTTGGGTTGGTTTCGGTATTGCTGGGTAATGCGCCTTGTGGTCTCTCGGAGAAATTTTGAGCTAGTTGATTTAGTTGTTTTTCAATGTTTTGAATACTAGCTTGTTGATTTCTAAAGTTCGATTCCACTTGTTGAAATCGATCTGAGTTTTTATTTTCGGTGTCGGAGATGAGGTGAGATATAGTATCTTCAAGCCTTTCTCGCCCCCCTTGTTGTTGTTGAGAGAAATTCTGTGACTCGTTTCTTGGTTGTTGAAAGTTTGTTCGTTGGTTTTGATTTTGTCGGTTACGACTATTGCCGGGTTCTCTCCAACCAAGGTTAGGGTGGTTACGCCATCCTTGGTTGTAGGTACCTGTTGGCGAACCTGACGGCCTCGGTCTATTATAAATGTAGTTTACCATTTCTGTTTGATTATCCATTTTTTTCATACAACTCCAATTTTCATGTGGTCCACGACACCCTTCACAAGCCATAACCGAGGCCGTTTTCCATTTCTAACTTTTTTATTTTTGAAGAAAGGGCCTCGATTTGGGCTTGTAAAGAGGTGCTTTCGTCAACCTTATGGGCGCCCGGGGCAATAGATTTTGTGCCTCGGGGAGTGTGCCACTGAAAATTGGTTTGAGCAATTGCCTCAATTTGATTATAAATTTCATTTGGGCGACGATTACCTAAAATTCCCCCGGAGCTAGAGTCAAGTGTTTGTCTTGTGTGTGGCAACAACCCATTATAGAAGGTGGATACTTGCTGCCATACCGCAAGACCATGATGAGGACACTTTCTTAGTAGCTCCTTGAACCTTTCCCAAGTTTCATATAAGGATTCCCCGTCCTCTTGTGAGTATGTATTAATTTCAGTCATTAATTTAGCCGTTTTAGCAGGAGGGAAATACTTATATAGAAACTTTTGGGCTAGTTCATCCCAGGTGTTTACCGAACCAATTGGGAGTGTAACAACCCTCGGTAAAACCAAACACCCTCATAATATTATGACACTCCAGTATATTATAGAATGTCTCATTATGTCTTTAATTACACCCCGTATGTGAAAACCGAGCCCAAATTATGTTATAGTTATAAAATAAATTAAAAACATGAAATGTTTAGTTGAGGCGGGCCGCGTAGACCCACCCCAACATCTCACGCGGGCCGTATCAGGGTCTAAACCTGATATCGTTGAATCCTTTAGTCAAGGCGGGCCGCGTAAGCTTAAGCTTACACTTACGCGGGCCGCTAGAGATCATGAAACGCGGAGACATCCGGTGCTGACACGTGTCGACATCGTGTCAGACCTACACATCGAATCAGCTAAGCTATAGTTTGACCATATGTTGACGCGGGCCGCGTAAGGCTTAGCCTTACCTTACGCGGGCCGCCTGAGAGTCAATATCAACAACTATATAAAGGAGGCCTCGGGTTTCAATTTCCGTCGCTCATTCTCAATTCTCAATCTCGAATTCTCTGATATTAGGCATATTTTGCAAGTATTATACCCCCTAATTAGCGAGGTTCTGCTCCGTTGTAAGTATTATAACCCCAGTTTCGTAATAGTTACGCTGCCCGATTGATTTAGGGTTCCGTAACAACTGTCGTGGTTCTGCCCGACGTAGTTGTTGGAATGCCGTCTCGGGGAGGGTATCATTAATAATTTCAAAAGGGTTATGATACTAACTGATGTACATTTGTATAAATTATAGATTATATCCAGGAAACCCTTACAAGAAGCCTAAGATAGCAAAGTGAGTTTATCCTCTTTTTGTTAACGTTTTTGGAATAATTTACAAAACCTTAATTATTTTACAATGTGATTAAGTAGTGATTGAGTCTTTGTAGTTCTTCAATTACTGCCGGTATGTTAGGGTTTTGTATACAAAATTTACTACATTGTGAGTAGTAAGTCAAGGTTGACAGTACGTTACCATTGGACAATGAGTTAGCCAATGTGTAATATGACCCACAAGTCAGTGGATTGATAGTACCAAATGGAGTAATTGTGTAGACATAAACATTGTAATCGTCCTCAATACTGTTTTAATCGATAAAAGGTTTCTTGATTAAACTGGGATTCACTCACCAGTATTTCCGACTGACAAATGTTTTTAAAACGCGTTTCAGGTAACCCAATGTGACAGCCAATTAATAGAAAGCTAGCTGGAGAGCACTAAAGGCTTGGGGATAATGTGGCTATAAAAGTTACCTAATAAACGATGTTTTAAAATCAATAAGATAGGGTTTATCCCTATAAATGTATTGTAATAAGAAACTTGGGTTTTACCCATGTGATTATTAATATAAAATATGGTGGTTTTACTCTAATAAACATTTCCTAACTACGGTCCTGATGAAAATTCCGCTGCGAGATTAAACAACCTGATACCACCACAACTGAGATCGCGTCCGCCCGTTCCCAGAAATAAGGGATCGGGGGTTGCGACAGGGAGGGTGTTAAGCCAAGCCTTAGTTCGGTCTTTTAGTGAAAATGGAAACATTCGGAGGCGGATAGCATCATTTGATGCTCCGTTGATCAGAAAAGTATCACATATTTCCAAAAAGTTGGTAATATGTAAATGAGGATCTTCGTCCGCGAGCCCATGGAAGGTTGCGGAGTTTTGGAGCATTTTAATCAAATGCTGCCGAAGTTCGAAGTTGTTGGCATCGACATTCGGTGCATTGATAGCGGCGCTAAGATTACCTACGGTGGGTCGTAGGTAATCCATGAGGGTACGTTGATCCGCCATTGGAAGTGGGTCCCCCGAAACTTTCGCTTGGTTTTTAGCTTTAAGTCTTTTTTTCTAAAAAAGCATTCGGGTTCGTCTAGAGGTTCTTTTATGTCTTCACTGGAACTGGAGCTCATACACTGCGTAGAAGGTTCAGGTGCGGCGCCTGGGTTCCAAGCCCTACAATAAAAACAAAAAGAATGTCGGTCAGAAGTTTCACCACGGCCCCGTGCTCAGATGAACACGGCCCGTGGTCGGAGTTACAGTATTTGTTTTCTGGATCCCTGTTACTGGAGAGTTCAACACGGCCCCGTGCTGCTCCGACATGGCCCGTGCTCAAATCTCTGTAACTCGAAAACGATGTTGGGCACGACCCGTGTCCGACCAGGCACGGCCCCGTGCTGAGCTCTGCAAAAACTGAAAATTTAAGAAAAATCCTAAAAAAAACAGAAAAATAAGAAAAACGATTAGGCCGTTGAATCCTAACTTTCTTAAATTCCTTGTTTCCCCGACAACGGCGCCAAAAACTTGATGTATGCGGTGTGTTATAAGTTTTTATGTATATTTTAAGCCCTTGTTAACACTTTAGTCAAGTTTTTAATTTACAAAACACGATGTTTTTTACTAACACTAAACACACATATGGGCAAGTGCACTCATCGTGAGCGTAGAGTAGCATTGGTAAGATACCGAGGTCGTCCAAGGACACAAGAGCTTTTAGTACCAGTTTATCCCCAACGTCTAATCAAATCAAAATTTTAGAAAAACTTTCAAACATGAAAATAAAAACTAAAAATGCTGAAAATAAAATAAAATAAAAATAGATAGACAAGATGAATCACTTGGATCCGACTCGCCTTTAGTGTAACCTTTGATGATTTCCGCACTTTTGCACTTTTTAAGAGATTATCTTAGTTATAGTAGTAGGCCCCTCTTTTGAAGGTGACGTTACCCTCAACCCAGTAGTTTGAGTCAGTAAGGATACAATCCAAAAGGATTGGATTATTAGAAGATAATTAATTAAGTTATTAATGCGTACTGTGGTAGGCCCCTCTTCTGAAGGTGACGTTACCCTCGGCTAAGTGGTTTGAGTCAGCAGGGACACACTCCCAAGTAGCCGGGTTAATGTATTAATAGTAGTTTACATATGAGGGGATCAAGCCATTCGCACCCCCGACATCCGATACCAGTGGGTATTGAAGGAGGTCCTAGTAAGCTTGACCTAGGTCCTTGCAGGATCTATACACTGAACAATGTAAGAACCTTACCAAACCATTCCCTTAACCCTCGACCATGTAGCCAACATATCTCCATATAGACCGTGGAGATATGAATGGTGTAAATCTTTTATTTTATATAGACAGTAAAATAACGCCAAGACACCACGGACAAATGATAAGGAAGTTTCACCTTCAACATAAGAAACTAGTTATTAAAGTCATTAATACAAAACCAAATAAAAAGTTCGAAATGATTAAAAAACAAAAATATTACCCTAAATGCTTGTCTTCACCAAGTGATGTAAGAGACTTAGGCAAACATGGCCTTTAATTATCAAGAACTCTTACTATCAATCTTGGATCCAGAGACTACTACACACACTCTAAAATGGATGTTGGATGCTGGGGTGGATGTGGGTTGTGATGGTGGTGGAGTGTGGGTGAAGTGGGAGAGAGGTGGTTTGCCAAGGGATGCCTTTGAAATGAACCAAGCACCCTTAATTATAGCCTGCACAGAAGCCCGGACACGGCCCCGTGTCCATCCACTTTCTCTTTCTTCATTAATTGCAATTTGTTTGCATTAGCTCCACACGCCCCGTGTCCGCTGGGCACGACCCCGTGTGCAGAAGCGTATCTGTACTATCAAGATTTTCTTGGATTCTATGAACCTTAGCGTTGACCACGACCGTGTTGAGCTCGGCACGCCCCGGTGTTGGGAAATAGAAGCTTCTATGCTTTGTCTTTTCTGCAGACACCTGGCCATGCCCCCGTGTCCGCTGGGCACGGGGCCATGGTCGGGCTTGCCACCTTTATTCCTTTTCTTGTAATTATGTTAAAATTGGCGGCATTTTTGCTTCTTTTGTTCATTTACGCTCATTTAATCCTGAAAATACAAAAGGAAGACAAAAGCACACTTTTTCCAACATTAGTACTAAAAAGGGTTACTTTTATGCCTCATTTGATGTAATTTATATGTTGCATTTTACGCATATCAGGACCCACTCTGACGGAGGGTAACCACGATAGCATCGACCACTGAAACATCTGAGATACACCTTCTTCGCCTGTGAAGACTATTGAGTCACAAGCTTTGAACTGCTTGTAGGTGAAAGTAGACTTTGGCGCATTGGTCTTAGAGTCTTCCGATGTTTGAGAGTTGCTGAGAGATTGAATCTGCGTGATGATCTGAGGAATAACCTTGGCCATTTCCTTGGCCATGAGTGAGGCGGTCCTCTTATCGGCATTTCTTCTGGCTTGACGTCACGAGTTGGAAGCGTTCGAAGACATCTAGACAAAGAGATTGGAATGAAATTCGATCATAATGATTTTGAAATTGCGTTGCGATTTAGCGCGTTAAAATTTGTCATAGTAATACGTATTCACATAGGAGACACGAAATTCCTAGGTTTTCATGTATTCACATAAGCACATGTAACCACATACTGTATACATATATATTTGTATATATAGCGCGAGGACGCCTTTTTAAGAGAGAATTGTTAGGATTTAGTTTTGTTGCGGGTATTTTAGCTATTGTTTTAGATTGCGATGGCTGTGCGAGTTGTGCATATACTCGGAAAGCGAAAAGCGGTAAAACGAGATTTCGATAAAACGTAAAATCTTCAAATCGAAAGCACATAAACATGATAATATTCGATGATGCTTAAAATCGACGATTGCAGACTTAAAAATAAATAGAGCATCTTGGGTTTAAGACAGAGACTATCCAAAGTGATTCGGCCATTCTCTTGAGTACGGCCACGCTTTGGCCTAATAGGTAAGTACTCTCACCGCATTGCGGCTAACAACTCTACCCTTCCAGTTACTATGCGTCCCAAGTCATTGGAACAATCGAGACTTTGGTGAGATCTTTTAAAATTCAGATTAGGGAGTGAAACGGGTTATTAAGATGCGGGTTTCACCCCTAAGTTAACAACTTTGCTCCTAACTGTGGTTGTGCTCGCCGAATAAATTTGGGAGTTCCACCAGATAAAGATGGAGATTGCTGTTGAGGTATGGATATCACTCCTAACTCAACAAAAGATCCTCGTGATAGATAGAATACGCGGAGTGAGTGATCTTATCGAGAGTTCTTGGTTTTCACACCTAATCTCGAAACAATCACTTGTTTGTGTTATACGAGCGTCTTCAAACGTGGATATTGTGTTATCCTTAGGAAAGACAAATAGTTTTCAGCCTTAGGAAAGGCTGCCTTCATACGAAGCTACCTTCGTATGAAGGTGCAACATTGTGGGTTCGTACAAGGGTACAATCATGCGGGTTCGTACGAAGCCACAGTATGTGGATTCATACAGGATGGCCTGTTTGGTACTTAGACTATAGACTAGGTCTCTTTTTGCCTAATTCGACCTAATTCCCTATAGTTATGGCTCTGATACCAATCTGTCACACCCCAACCGATGGCGGAAACATCGGGATGTGCCACTAAGCAACGAGATTGCTCGAGATTATCCAAAACACTAAAATTGCAACAATAATATTTAATTTCTTTTCATGGCAAAACTAATGTTATACAAATTCAAGTACAAATAGTTCAAATAAGATATTCAATAGTTTAATAATAGTCTAGGCGTGTATCTAAAGCAGCCTAATTCTTGTTTCGAGATAACCTGCGATTAACCTGCAACATACGTTAAAATAATGTCAATACAAAAATGTATTGGCGAGTATACAGGTTTGATATAGTAGTAAAATAGATAAAAGCGTTGCGAATTTCCACATACATAAACGAGATACAACATAACATATATACTAACTAGACAAACACTCAAGCTAAGTCACGAGATGACTGCGAAGGAGAGGTGTGAAGTTCCTTAACTTGACCCCGTTGGGTGTGAGTCGAACTATAGTACCATACTAGCTAAGGTGGAACATCAACGAGTAAATGTCCTAGCACATATGTATCAAGCATCACGTGTAAATATATATATTGGTCATTCGCGTGTGATAATCAGTTTAAGCATGTAGTGTGTTTTGATAAGTGTGTTTATGTATGAACGTATGTTACACCCCAAAAGGTGCGTTTTAAAGCGAAAAGAGGTCAAGTATACTCACAGTGCGTGTTTAAAGGTAAACACGATCCGGAATGGAGTGGAGGGAGCGCCAGATCAGCCTGCGTACGGGAACAAAAGTGCATCAGTCTTCCTAGTGCTAAAACGGTCAAAGTTGAAGTGTCGAGTGGGAAACAGACTCCTTGTACGAAGCTGCTGGCTTCGTGAGAAGCGGGCTTCTAGAGAATCTGGCTTCTAGAGAAGCTGGCTTCTAGAGAAGCTGGCTTCTAGAGAAGCTGGCGCCTTGGTAAGAAGCTGGCGCCTTGGTAAGAAGCTGGTGTTCAGCGTTTTTGAGCGTTCGGACTTGCATTTTCGCCTGAATCGGATATATTTTCGAGTCCTTTTCATGACGGTTTCGACACCACTTCGCCCCACTATTCAGTGAACGAAATATATGTTGGTTTTGGTCCGATTTAATGTAAAAATCGAGTTTAAAAGAGTTTTTCTTTGGACTAAACACTTGGTGAGTGTGAGATCTTCAGATCTACATCTTGGGAAGCCAAAGCTTAGCCCAAATCACTCGTTCAAGTGTAGATCCATAGTAAAATAAGAAGTTTTGATGAAAAAGATGAAGGTTTTTGGTAAAAGAATGAAGGTTTTCATAAATAAAGAAGTTTATAAAAAAAAAGATGGAGTTTGGATGAAATCGGAGTGAATCTTGTGGAAAATCATAGTGGAAAACGTTGTGGAACGTGTAAAAATAGTAAATCTTACTTGGAAAATAGATGGACATCTGTTTGGGAGCGCTTTGGATGAAATGGCAGCAAGTTAGAATGTGAGAAGAGGCTTGGGTATTTCTAGAGGAAGTGGGAATGCGCAGGTTGCCTTCGTAAGAAGGGACCAATTTTGTGTAAGAAATTCCCATTTCGCGTGTCGGATGTTCGTTAGATGCATTTTGTTGCGTTAGTTAGTGCGAGTACTTTAAGTATTTTAGCAAGGCATTAAGTGTGGCGTTGCGTTTTAGAGCGATAAATCGAGTTGTGCGAGTGAGCGTTTAAGCGAGTTTTAACACATAGATAATATATATATATATATATATATATATATATAGGGTAAGGTTCATGCGAGAACCACCTTTATTGCGAGAACCGCGAGAACCAATGTGAACACAACCTAAAATAGCTAAAAAAACCTAAAAAAAACCTAACCCCCACACCCCCCCCCCCCCCCCAAAAAAAAAACCTAAACCCCCACCCCCCAAGCTAAATGCTAAAAACTAAAACCCCCAAAAAACCTAAAAAAAAAGCTAACCCCACCCACCCCCCCCCCCCCCCAAAAAAAAACCTAAACCCCCCTCCCCACCCCCCAAAAACCTAACCCCCCCCCCCCCCCAAGCTAAAATGCTAAAAACTAAACCCCCAAAAACTCTAAAAAAATCTAAAAAAAAATTTAAAAAAATAAAAAAAAATCTAATTTTTTTTTTTAATATTTTTTATGTTAAAATCGCTACTTTTAGAAGCAAAAAAAAAATTTAAAATTTTTTTTGGCTACGAAAAGTAGCGATTTTAACATAAAAAATATAAAAAAAAATGTGTGTGTTTTTTAGCTATTTTTAGGCATTTTTGGTTGTGTTCACATTGGTTCTCGCGGTTCTCGCAATAAGGGGTGGTTCCTAACGGATCTTTGTCCTATATATATATATATATATTAGGGGATGGTTCAAATGAAATCCACTTTTATTGTGAAAACTCGAAAACTAACTAAAAAAAGCCTAAAAAACACACCAAATTTTTTTTTTCAATTTTTTTTATTAAAAATCGCAGGTTTTTATATATAAAAAAAAAAAATTTTCAAATTTTTTTTTTTTGTATTACACATGTGCACTACAAATTTTTTTTTTTTTGAAATTTTTTTATATACTAAATGTAGCGAAAATTATTATGCAAAAAAAAAAATTGGTATGTTTTTTTGGTTTTTTTAGTTAGTTTTCGAGTTTTCACAATAACTAGTGGTTTTCATTTGAACCTTCCCATATATATATATATATATATATATATATAAATATATAGATATAACTTGTAATATAATAGATTATATAAGTAACCGCGTTTTGAGTTTGCGTTGAGTTGCGTTGCGATGGTGCGAGAGCGAGCGAGTATTTTAGATACTCACATGATGTAGTAGTGTAAGCATTATAAGCGTAAGCGTTGTGAAGTGCGATATAGCATGTTAAAATAAGCGATGTAGTGCGAAAATATGCGATGTAGCATAGTAAGCGATATAGTTTACATTATGATCCGAATCTCAGTGCTAGGCGTAACGAGAGTAACCACCGCGAAAGTGCGGGTTGTTACACGTACAATCCACGTCCAGACTCGATCTTCAGCCATTCTGCACGTCATATGGAAGACCCGTATAACCTACAGTCATCATACATCTACATCAATTAAATTAAATGACTTTATACAATACATAAACAATATATAAATAAACTTTTAACGAAACCGAATGACCACATCGACTTTCCTCTTAGAGTGTGGATCTAACCGGTTACAAAATCGAATCTGATCTTTAGATTCTAAGGTTCAACATTCAAGAGTCCAATCTTAGTATACCTACACTTTCATTCCATTCTCATAACAATACGATTAACAACATTAAAATGTATTTATACCTACACTTGTTGGCTTTCCACAACATATCCAAGGTTTATATTAACATACACACATCAAGTTTGCACCTACTACAAGCATAGCATGTTATCCGGTTTATGTCACACCCCGACCGCGTTAAAACAACGAAACCGCGGCGGAAACGTCGGGGAGTGTCGTGGCAGAATTATTGTTTCACAACCACAGATTAAAAAGTTTTGTTTTATTGATTCATTAGATAATTTACATTGTCTTAAAACAAAACAAACGAGTTAAACATAGTCTATCATCGTTATTAAGTGACTAAGGCCTCGTCCAGTCCTAAGTGATCATGCATCCTAGCAATCACATCATTCAACAACACCTGAAACATATGTAAAAACAAAGTCACCAAAGAAATGCTGGCGAGCACATAGGTTTTATAAGAGTGTCGGATTCATGGCTCGTTTACATGTTGCAATACCTCATTAGACTACAAGAGTCAAAAGTTAAAAAAAAACCTTGTTTTGAAAAGTGTATAGTATTGCAGCATAATTAACCAACTCAAATCAAGTTGGTTATAGTTTATAAAAATATCGAAGCCATGATTCTTAACCCAAAACATTTGTTTAAGTAAATCAAGTTGTAAATCACCTCGTTAGTAAAACTCGTATGGTTTATATTATTTAGAAAACATCGTTGTGTGACATCACTTTAAAATCGTTTTCCCAAGTGAACTAAATAATGCCACGGAATGTAATATGATAAAAACACTTATATATAAGAAGTACCAGCGGCGTATCTACCATGTTTTTATCATGTTACACCAGTCCCATTATCTAATCACAACCCAAAACCAATCGTTTGTTCAATTCGTTTAACTCGCTTAAATTGTTTCAATCGTTTAAAATCGTTTAATTGTTTCAAAATCGCTCTCGTTTTAATTATGAAACTACTTTTGGTCGTCTCGCTAATAACATCCAAACCTTCACAACTCGCCTATCGCTTCTCGCATTAATAAACCACCAAAGGGTAAGTTAACAATCACAGATTCAGTCGTTACCCACATAACCCCCACACATAACCATGGGTGCAGTCCGATAACGGGATTTGTCAGATCCTATGGTACCATAACCTAATACTGGTGGGTTCGGCCAAAACTAATGAATGTTATTTGTTATGTAACTACGCCCAAAAAGTTTGTTCACACTATCGAAATCGTTATTTGTTTTATATAAACCATATTAATCATTTTTTAAACCATCGTTAAAAACATCGAAATCATTTAACACATATGAATCACCCCAAAACAATCTGAAAACAGTAAAATAGGGGAACAATGTACTCACTTGAAGTGCAAAGTATCCTCAATCTAAAGAACTCAACAAGCACAAGCAAAACAAGGAAATCAAGCAGCTCCTAGAAATCGGAACACTAGATAAATAATCGACACCTAAATCGAAAGATCAGATAGAATGAGGTCTTGTAAACCAAATGAGTATTGGAACTCATGTGATATGGTTTAACAAAGCCTACATTCTGAATCGGAACCTATCCTAAGTGCTTTCGACCCGTTACGACCCATTAAGGTAGCTTACGCCACTTTAACGCGTCGTCGTGCAAAAGCGCGTTCGAGACGCCTAACTAGTCCCATGACAAGTATTATATGCCTAAACATGTTCCATAATTAGTTAAGTGACAAAAGTTTAAGTTACATATGCTTAAAATACAATTATGCATAAAAAGGGCATTTTGGTCATTTTACCTAAGACATATAAACAACCTATCATACAACTAATTAAACTAAGTGACCATAAGGTATAACCTCGGAAGGTTATTCCCTATATAACTATGGTCACTAAACATGCTTGGTCGGATCCTAATGATCGACCAAACGGGTCGAGTTCGAAAGTCTAAGCGGTTGTTTAGACCGCTTGACTTACGACTCTATACAAGCACTAGACTAAAAGTGACGAGCTAAACATGTCGAAACATGTTTACCTAAGTTACAAAGCAGGTTTTGATATCAAAACAAAGGGTTTCGATACCCAAGAATAGTTTGGTTGCAAAATACGCATAAATACGCATTTTGACCGAAACTATAACTCGTCACTACACCTAATCAACGTGGTAATCAGTAGGGATAGTCACAAGGGACTATAACCATCGTGATTACAAACAACTTTGTGTTGACCAAATCGTGGTCAAAGCAGAAAGTCAAACACTGTTTGATTTTCGTGCTTAAAAAGCAATAAAAGCACGAAAGATACTTACAAAGGGTCCAAGCTAGGAAGAATTAAATAAAAAATACTCAGGTATGAAGCATAAGCTTCAACTTAGAGCAGAAATGATTCAATGGTGAGTTGCAAGAATGAAAGGTGGTGGGTATTTATAGAATTCCCACAACCGTTAGGATCGTTTCTCGCAAATCGTGCTTTGATCTTGGCCATACATGTGGGCACAAGGTTTTAAAATACAAGGGGTACTCAAAACCAGCCCATAGCATCCAAATTCAGGGGTTAAAAACCATCAAAACCAACTCAAAGACCAGATTCAATGTTTCTGTTCTGGGCTGCTGTCATTCCCCGCATAGAAGCCAGACCAGGCTTACGTGCCCCGCGAGGGAAGTTTGGCAGAATGTCAAAAACAGTCCCTGCAAGTCCAAAACTTGATATTTGGTGCATTTTTGACATGTTTAAGCCCCGTTAACCCCATTTCAAAGCTCTAAAATGAAGTTAAAGTATAGGGAACTTAAAATATGCACAAAAACATCTCGGATGTCGGTTCGTTTGGTCGTACAGTTGCGTTATTCGGTTAATTACGACGGAAGTCGTAACGGACGCAAAAACGATCCAAATTAAGCGACGAATGGAAATTTAGCATGCCAATCACTAAAATAAAATATTTTAATGATTACAAAAATTTTTGGATGTTCGGATATATTCAGAACGTAAGATATGCGTGAAAATGCAAACTTATGCACTTTTTTACACTTTTAGTCCCTATTGATCAAGAAAGTTTATTTTTTCGCACCAAACACCTCAAAGCCTATTTCTAAGCTATGTAAAGGATATTTAGGGCATGTTTAACTTATGATCAAGTTCCAGAATGTTCGTTACAGAACGAATCGGCATACTTTCGCAGTTTGACACAAATAGTCCCTAGGATCGAATAGACTTGTTTTCAACACACCAAACAATCCAAAACTTATTTCAAAGTTATGTAAAGGTTATTTAAGGTATGTTAAGCCTATGTCACTATTCCAGAGTGTTTTTCATGTTAAACTGACTACGTTTATGCACCAGTTTGCGTATAACTTTCCAGAAAACGATTTAGAGCTTGAAATCTAACTCGAATCAAATTGTAAAATCATTAAACACAAATACACATATAATAACACCAAAACACATTGTTTTATTAATAATTGATATTTTTTTACATTGTACATCGATTACAGAGCACAGTTGTCACAGTTTGACCCGCTTATTTCATGACCCATTTACCTATATTGGGTGTAATCCAAGTTATCATGTTGGTCACATACCCTCAAGGGTTTTGTATAATCGATACAAGTGTATAATAACCCTTATAAGTGCTTAAACTCTCAAACTTGCTCATATATATAAATCTAGGACATAACAGTGGAATGATCATGTCGAATTCAACACGGCCGCATTGCATTTAGGAATCTTTATTACTTTACACATTTTTAAACTTGGACATCCTTTTTCCCACAATTAATACTTGATCTCCTAATACGTTAATCGATACATAAAAGCCATATTATACCCATGACTAATCTGAAAGTCAAATTAACTAAGCTACATGTAAGCTAGAGAAAGCCACTCACCTCAAATCCTCCATGTAAATTCAAGCATAGTTAAACTACATTTTATTCAATACTACATTCCATATCTTGGAACCACCATTAACTAACCATAAATTCATGATTCTCATTCTTTATACACACATATGAATTTATCTACACCTAGGTAAGTTGAGCTTGGGAATCACGTACCTCAAGTCGCGTTGCTCATGCTTGTTCCTTGCTTCTTCTTGACCCGTTAGCCTTCCGTGTTTGAGTCTATTTTGACGTGATTCCTATCCTTACATGACATCATGTTCGTATCATTGTTAGCATACATGATCATACATATTATCAATCATATCTAACATCTACGTGACATTGACTTTCATTGGTCAAACACTAACATGCATAAGACATATATTAACAATTACATTATTCCAACTTCAATCAATTCAACTCATCATCATGTATACCTCATAATAAGCTTACATGTATCATATGATTTCCCCCAATCTTACAATCATGTTAGGACGCCTAATCATGCCATTTCCATATTCGTTGACTTTTCAGAAAGTCAACTGTCAAGTATACAAGTTTTCAACTTTAGGATATACATTCATATTGACATCTTAGATCCTATCAATTGCACCATATACACTACATTCACATGCTTTATGACACATATAAGCTTATGATTACTTAGGTGCTTACATACACACATATAATTCATTCAATACATCTTATTACTTTCATGATCTACAATTTGACAACACCATCCAAGATAGCTAATACGACAAAACTTCTACCTTAATACTTGCTAGTAATCTCGTATGCTTAGTAATTAACACGACTCACTTCCTTAATCTTAATTATGTAATAAATCAAACACATAGTGTGCACCATACTGTTTAAACATAGAGTGCAAGCCATAATGCATACTTCTTACTGAATCATACAATCAACTAAATTCTCACATGTATTTCATTTAAAACACATTCCTCATGTGAGTTTACTATCAATAACATCATTATCACATTTCACACATATTCACCCATTACTTGCATGCAATTTCACATATTCTTGTCATCTAAGCATTTCATCAAACACTTGGCATGCGTACCACATATAAGACACAATGTACAAGTATTTCATTCCCACCTCTTGCTTTTATTCATCAATTACAACTAAAATCAAGTTGCTTCCATACCAAACCCAATCCATCTAGCAAGAATTAATCAAATATAACCTAATACATCAATTTACTTAGAACCATTCATAAAATAAGTTCTATTAGGTGGATTCTAACACACATTCATTCTTATTAACATACTACATCAAAAGGTTGATCACATACCCATTACTATCAAAATCACCAATTAAAAATCCACAACTTACCACATATTTATTAGGGCTAGATGGTGCTAAATCTTGACCCATGCAAGAGATTGGGGCACAGTTTATCTTCAATCTGAGAGTTGAAGTTGTTTGAAAGATCCCCTTCTTCCTCCCTTTGCATATGTCGACATATACACACACATACACCCATATATGCAGAATTTCATAAAGTTTCCCATTTATGATATTAGGTCCCTCTAATTTAGGTTTATGGTTAATTGCAACCAACACCTCCACTTTCATCCATACTTAACCCTTATAATCACACCATGTGACAAACCAAGTCCCTTCAACACAAAAT
The DNA here is from genome assembly GCA_030545235.1 of Helianthus tuberosus. NCBI lineage: Eukaryota > Viridiplantae > Streptophyta > Magnoliopsida > Asterales > Asteraceae > Helianthus > Helianthus tuberosus. The sequence goes on from CM060441.1 coordinate 33,555,411, forward strand.
TGTAGGAGTTTATGTAAGTTAATCAAAATTTATAGATTTAGTCCCCGTAGTTTGGTATTTTCCACCTTTATCTAAAACCTTCACTTTCTCTCAGCTTACTTAGCTGAGTTAGTTCCACTACTTAATATTAGTTTACCCTCACATTTGCATAAGCTTGTAACCAATAGAAAAGGGGATTTAGTTTACACGAATACTCTTCGTAGTTTGGTCTTTGATCTCGGACCCAAACTACTAACTTCCATTCGCTTGTCTAGTGTAAATCCTAAAATTAGATGTTACATAATATACCTTTATTGAGCTTCAAAATTTGGTAAAAGCGTGTGGAAATGGGCTTGGAAGGATGAATTTGATTTGACTATACACAATGTTCAAAATTTGGTAGAAGCATGAATTTTTCACCACCCCTTTTGCTCTAACACTCTCATATACATATCTAATAGCTAAATCTCTAATTTTCTTGATAGTCAAGTATCAAATTGAAGAGAGAATGAAAATCAAAGATCAGAGAGCAAAAAAAAAAAAAAAAAAAAGAAGAGTTATGCATCAACTTCCAATTTTAATTCTTTTGTTGTAATTGTTTGGTGAGCACGTTATTGTCTTATTGAGAAGTTTATGTGGGGTATCACTATAGTTGTAAGTGATTTATGAAGAAGTTGATCGCTGGCTTGATTTAGTGAGGCGTAAAGTGATCACTACCGTTGTCTAGTGAAATGCTTATGTACCACTGATCAATTCCATTTAAGAGAAATGCTTAGCGGATCAAATCTCGATTAGACAATCAGGCTGAGGACGTAAAGTGGTTTATAACATCCACTTGAACCTCTATATATTGGTTTTGTCATTCTTACCCTTAAACTATTTACAATTCCTACACAACACATTTTTAATTAACAAAAAATATAAGAAAATTTATTTGACGCTCCTCTAGTTTTCTACATAGTGTGTGTGTGTGTGTATTTGCATGCGTGTATTTATAGTTGTGTGTGTTTTTGTTCCATGCACACATACATATATTGTAATAGTGTACATTGATCACATAAAAATCCACGTGGAACTTATTATTTATAAAACTAGTAATATAAAGGTTAGTTTAATATCAATTTGTTGATGTCGATTTGTGACTAATGGTTATCAGTGTTGGTATTGTACCAAGGTTTGTAACTGTCGCTATGCAATTCTATGTCGAAGACATAGATTGGCGAAATTGGATACCTTGGCACACTAAAGTGCCAAACACATTCATAGGTTAGGCCTATTTAGCCTAACTGCGTCATTTATTTGCTTGGCACACCTATATGTGCAACCTATAAATAATTGACACATTTAATATGTGTTGTTTTAATGAATTGAGTTTTCTACTCCTTTCTATATTCTCACACACGCTCCTATCTCAATCAAGAGCGATTTACTTGTTCAATTTATTAGTCCTAGAGGGGTCCCGGGGACTCTTAGGTCGTATCGGAGCATGGTGCGCGAGAGACCTATAACCGCCTGAGACACGTGTAGGCCACGTGTCGTCTACGTGTCAGACCTACCCCATGACTATTGACACCTATGCCCTAGTTAGGTAGTCTCGCGGGGCGCGACAAGATAATCTTAGGTTATCGCGAGGCGCGAGAAACTCAGATTACAGCTGTAAATTGATCACGAAACAGGCTACCCACTTTGTAAAAAAATTTCGCTTCTTTCTCTCATTACACTGGTATCATACCCTAATACCCGAAGTGCTAAAACTCTACCCGTAATCAGTGTGCTAACTCGAATCACTGGTACGGTACCCTGTCCGATCGATTGAAACCGAGCCAACGGACGTTTAAGTGCTGCCCGAATAAGGCTATACTTTGTCATTCGTTATGGGTTTTGATCTCGGGATTATCGTTAAAGTTGAATTGAGTTAATACACTTATACGTGTGCATTGTGTGCTTAATTAGAAAACCAAGCATTAAACCAGAAGGCTAGTCTTGAAACCCTAAATATGCGATGTGAGTCATTCTATTTTATTAAATGCTTTCAAAACCCTAAATGTTTTCTAGTTTTACTTACAGTGATTAAGTGTTTGTATTCTGATATTACAGCAGGTATGTGGGGTATTGTATACATTACCTGATAAGCTTTATTATTGGACAAAGGGTTAGCCAATAATAATATGACCACAGTCACCGAAATGGGCGAGTAACAAGTACTGTGGGTAATTGAAAGATATAAATAAACGTAAAAACTCTTAATGCTGTAGTTATAACAATGTGTTTTGTATAACTAAATAAACTCACCAGTATTTTTTGCTGATCAAAGTTTTTAAAACGCGTTTCAGGTGATTTACTGTGAAGAGAAGAAAAAGTGCTAGGAGGCACTCAAGGTAAAATAAGTGGCTATGCAAACCTGAATAAAAACGTGTTTTGTAATCAAAGGTTTATCCCAGTGAAAATTCTTTATGTAAATACAGGTTCTACCCACAGTTTATGAACGGAAATTTCGATGTTTTGAAACTCTGATATTTTTCCTGACACCCGGCCCTGATAATTTTTCTGCTGCGATAATTTTAATAAACACCGGTACCACTGCCGTATCTGTCACGGATCCCGCCCAAGGTAGGGTCAGGGGTTGTGACAGAATGTGGTATCAGAGCCACTTGTTTAAGCTAATTGATTATTGTGAGAATACTTAAACTTAGTAGTTAGGAATCAAATGAAATAACTTCTGTGAATACCGTGATACTAATTAAACATTATATATTCGATTTCAGAGTTCGTTAATTTTATTGTTTTTAACTAACAGTATGCTTCCCAAAATATATCTGTTAACCCTACAGATATGGATACTGCTGAAAATCAGACCGGTACACAAACCGGGTATGAAGCATAGATAGACAAACCGATGATATTCCAGGCACAGCCGTTATCAAAAGCACCTCCTAAAAAGAGAAAGAGAATATTAGATTGAAAGTAAGAAGGAAGAAGAAAGTCCCAACAGCGACAAAAACCAAAAGAACCTGAGAAACAAGTGGAAAAACAATTACAGGAGAAAGTTCAAACACAACTACTATGCCATTATCGTGGGAAGAATTGGACCAAAGATTGGCAAACTGCGAGATATTCAGGCCAATACCTGAAGAAATTAATCTGAATATGCCCTCTTACCCCGCTATGCCAATAAACCCTGAACCTATAATTCCTGAACCAGCAATACCACAACAACCACTCCCAAATGCGGTGGAAGAATGGTGGACTAATGATGGGGAATTCCAAAACCTCATGAATAATCCTTATCCATTTTACCTAAATTTCCAACCGGAACCCCCTGCTTTTCCCCCGATGAACCAGGAAAAGGTAGCAGAGCTTCGCCACCATGGCGAGCAACTAATAGATGCAGGAAGTCGAATCTGGAATGTAGGAGAAAATCTCTTCTGGAAGTACAACAATAGGGAGCATCACTTTTAGGAAACTAACCCCATAATATATGCATGTATAATGTATTTTGGAAAAAAAACTAATATATGTATATATAAATATAGAAATATATATGTGATAGCGTATGTAAAATATAAGAAGTATATTATATATAAGAAAAATATAAGTCACAATGATCGACGGTTTTGACAATATGCTCTGATTTATTTGTGTTTACGATACTTTGATTATTTTACTAGCTGTTCTGTGATATTAATGTTTGGAACATGTTTGTAATTTAAATGTCAAACGAAGTTAATCAATCGGTCCAGAACAATCAGGAAAACTCCTTGATAAAAGTGCCATAGAAAATATAATAGCTCAGGGAATAGCTGATGCTATACCTTTAATTATTGAAGTTGTTAGAAATCCTGTAGAAAATACTAAAGCTGTGAGTAGCAAGTATAATCGTAGTAATGATTTTAGCCACAGTATCAATGGAGGTAATGTCGATATTATCAAAGCTCCATTTCCTAAGAAAATGAATGCGATGACTTCCGGGTGTACTTACAAAGATTTTCTAGCTTGTAAGACAACTAAGTTTGCAGGCAGTGAAGGAGCTATGGCTGCTCTGCAATGGTTAGAAAAGACGGAAACAATTCTTAAGATCAGTAAATGTGCTGAAGAAGATAAAGTGATGGATGCTTCTAATCTCTTTAAGATGAGGCATTAGAATGGTGGAACACGATTCTTCAGGCAAAAGGAAGTGACAAGGCCTATTCCATGAACTGGGGAGAATTTAAGGAAATAGCAGAAAGGAAATTATGTCCCCCTCATGAAAAGGAACAAATAGCTAATAAGTTCCTAAATCACAAAATGGTTGATGTGAATTGTCGTGAGTATACGGAAAAATTCTTTGAATATGCAAGGATGGTACCAACTCTGGCTTTGCCAGAATCTGTACTAATTTTTTGTTATATTTGGGGATTAATTAGTGAAATCCGTGATATAGTCAAGGCTGTAGAGCTCAAAATATTGAGGAAACGGTAGAATTGGCCAATACTTTGACTAAAGAATTAATCCGCACAAGAGAAGAAAACAAAACGAAAGAATTAGCCCATAAAATTACCCAAGAATTTCGCTTGGGTAATAACTACAAAAGGAAAGGAGACGGGCAGTCTTCTGCACCACCTTTTTCTAGAATCTGCAAAAAGAAGCATTCAGGGAAGTGTGCTTGGTACTGCAACTTTTGCAAAGCACCTGGGCATAAAGAAGAGTATTATAGAAGAAAATCAAGCATTTGTTTTAATTGTGGAGAGACTGGTCACATCCGACCAAATTGCCCGAAACTGACAAAGGCACCTGATAACAAGGCAAAAGCAGCAGACGGAACCAAGAAGAACGCACGAGCCTTTACACTTACAACGCAAGAGGCAGCAATGATTCTAGACACAATTTCCGGTGCCTTTCTTATCCATGACGTCTACGCTAAAGTATTATTTGACTCTGGTGCAAACCAAAGTTTTATAGATACTGCATTCTGCGAAGCGCTTATTCAATCGTTAACTAAGATTAGTCAAGCTTGTACAGTAGAAACGGCAGAAGGAAACTCCACCAGTATACGTGAAGTACTTCAAGAAGGGAAAATAGAATTATAGGACATAAGTTCATGGCAAATCTGCTACCGATGAATCTAGCAGGATTCGATGTAGTATTAGGAATAGATCGGTTAGTGGCCAATCATGCTCGAATCCTATGTGATCAGAATTCTGTTGAGATTCGTACGCCAACAGGAGAGATGATCCTGATACAAGGAGATAAGCCGACCAAGTCAACAAATTCATCTCGGTGATGAAAGCTGTAAGTTATGCACGAAAGCAAGGCATAGTGTATATGGTCTCAGTGATCATTAACACTAGAGGCAAGGAATTGAAGGAAATTCCTGTAGTATCGGAATACCCCGACGTTTTCCTAGAAGATCTACCTGGACTACCACCTGACTGAGAGGTAGAATTCAGAATTCATCTGATACCTGGAACTGCACCAATCGCTAAAGCACCTTATCGTTTTGAACCAACGGAGATGCTAGAATTAAAGAAGCAATTAGATGAATTACTAGCAAAAGGATTCATAAAACCAAGTTCATCCCCTTGGGGAGCACCTGTGTTGTTTGTTAAGAAAAAGGATGAGTCAATGCGTATGTGTATCGATTATAGGGAATTGAATAAGGTCACAATTAAAAATCGATACCCATTACCTAGGATTGATGATCTATTTGATCAACTTCAAGGAGCTCGATACTTTTCTAAGATTGATTTATGCTCAGGATACCATCGACTGAAAGTACAGGAAAAGGACATTCCTAAGACTGCTTTCAGAACTAGATATGGTCATTACGAGTTTACAGTCATGCCATTCGGTTTAACGAATGCTCCGGCAACATTTATGGACATGATGAATAGGATATGTAAACCGTACCTGGATAAATTTGTAATTGTCTTCATAGACGATATACTTATTTATTCCAAGAGCAAGGATGAACACACTGAGCACCTGCATGTACTTTTAACGCTGTTGAGAAAAGAGAAGCTTTATGCTAAATTTTCTAACTGTGAATTCTGGTTGCAAGAAGTGAAATTTTTAGAACATTTGATTAATCATAAAGGAATTCATGTAGATCCCTCAAAGATTGAGGCAATTATTAATTGGAAAGTCCCTAAGTTATCTACTGAAGTCAGAAGTTTCCTAGGTTTAGCAGGATACTATCGACGCTTTATTCAAGATTTTTCACGGATAGCTGTTTCGTTAACCAAGTTAATGTGTAAGTCGGTTAAGTTTAAATGGGGACCCAAGCAGGAAGAAGCCTTTACAACCTTGAAGAAAAAGTTAACAAATGCACCGATACTTGCATTGCCAGAAGGAACTGAGGATTTTGTAGTCTTTTGTGATGCTTCTAGATTAGGATGCGTTTTGATGCAACGTGAGAAGGTGATTGCTTAGGTGTCTAGACAACTGAAGTAGCACGAAGAAAACTATACAACTCATGACTTAGAGCTAGGAGTGATAATTTTTGCCCTTAAAATTTGGAGACATTATTTGTATGGTAGTAAGTTTACCATCTTTATAGATCATAAAAGCTTAAGATATATTTTTAGGCAAAAAGAACTGAACATGAGGCAAAGATGATAGATGGAGATTTTAAGTGACTATGATTGTGATATCCAATATCATGAAGGTAAAGCTAATGTAGTAGCCGATGCTGTAAGTCATAAATATCATGAGAAACCAAAGCGGGTACATGCTCTCAGATTAAATCTGCAGGTAGATTTAATGGAACAATTGAAGAATACCCAAGAAACATCAATCAAGGATGATGTTGAAGGACTAAAAGGAATAATAAAGGAATTAGAAAAAAAGAACTGGTGGAATTTGGAAATTCTATAAGGAAAGAATTTGGGTACCTATCCAAGGAAATCTACGAGAAAGAATTTTAGAGGAAGCTCATAAGTCTAGGTATACGATGCATCCTGATAGTGACAAGATGTACTTAGGAATAATTTTTGGTGGATAGGAATGAAGAAGGATATAGCTAGTTACATTTCTAAGTGTTTAACTTGTTCACAAGATCAACTTTCTATCAGAAACCTTCAGGTTTAATTCAACAATTAGAAATGCTAGTATGGAAATGGGAATTGATAACAATGGATTTTGTTACTAAATTACCCAAAACAAAGAAAGGTAATGACACAATCTGGGTAATTGTGGATCCACTAACCAAATCAGCTCATTTTCTACCCATGAAGGAACCTTTAGTATGGAAAGATTAGCTAAGCTATATGTAGATGAGATAGTTTCATTACATGGAATTCCATTATCCATTGCGTCCGATAGAGATAGTCGTTTCACTTCTCACTCTTAGAAAAGTTTCCAAAAGGCTATAGGAACAAGATTAAATTTAAGTACAGCTTATCACTCTCAAACAGATGGACAGAGTGAAAGGACCAATCCTAACATTAGAGGACATCCTAAGGGCATGTGTAATAGATTTTGGAGGAAGTTAGGACGATCACTTACCATTAATAGAGTTCTCCTATAACAATAGTTATCATACAAGCATTAATGTTGCCCAATTTGAAGCAATTTATAAACGAAAGTGCCGAACTCCAGTGTGTTGGGAAGAAATAGGAGAAAATCAATTATTAGGTCCCGAGATTGTGCAAGAAACAACCGACAAGATAATTCAAATCAAGGAAAGATTGAAAACAACACGAGATCGTCAAAAGAGTTACAAGTTACAAGTTAGATGTAAACCATTAGAATTTCAAGTTGGAGAAAAAGTGTTATTAAAAGTTTCTCCTTGGAAAGGAGTAGGCCGATTCGGTAAGAAAGGAAAGTTAAGCCTGGGATATGTCGGACCATTTAAAGTTATCAAACGAATTGGACCAGTAGCATATCAGCTACAACTACCAGAAGAAATGGCAGGTGTACATGTCGTATTTCATGTATGTAACCTAAAGAAATGTTTAGCATATGAATCGTTGATAGTACCTCTTCAAGACATAGAGGTAAATGAGAAACTAAATATTGTGGAAAAACTGTAGGTCCCCTTGAGTCGTATTGATCTTTCACAGAATTGTCAATCTAATCAAGAGTGCGGAATCCTCTTGATCAGAATATAGCAGAAAACGTGTAGGAAACAGAAACAACAATTCACTTTCAAACCGGGTTTTCTATTGATTATCAAACCAAAGTATTACAATCAATCAAAACCCTAACCATACAATTTCGTCCAAGCCTATGCTCTCACGAAATTCTATCTCTCAAAAACTGTTTTGGCTGATTAACCTAAACCCTAAAGCCTAACCTTGTTTATATAACACAAGGTTTGCTACTTGGGCCAAGGTTAAACATCATGGACTGCGAATTGGACAAGCCCAATTCGCCCCCATACACCCAATGTGGGTTTTGTTTAGCCCAAACTCTATTATTCCACTAATACAAAGCTAAACCCGCTAACCGTTTATCATTTATCTAATTACAAGATATCCAAAGACCAAATCTAAGCCGTTGTCACAAACATGCACCAACAAACTCCCCCTTGACAATAGCTTCATAAAATAACTTTGTCTTCAGTCATCTTGCAATCTTCATGTAGTCTTTGGATAGCTTCAGCTTCAATAGCTTCTGTCAGCAACAAACTCCCCCTAAGCTGATGCATCCAATCACCAAATCTTGAAAAACTTTAGCGTTTGAGTAAACTCCAGTTCAGCATTTGAAAAGTAATCTTCAAACTCTTCAATCTTGTCTGCAATGTAGAAAGGAGGTTCTACCATGCATCCAATCAAACTCTCATCTCTTCACAGCAACTTCTCAGCAACATACCGCTTCAATCTGTATACTATAAAACAAACATCTCGAGAAACCATAAGAATTTTTCAACAAAGTTAAATAAATTATTATTTTTCAAGAAATAGTTAAACTGTATCACAGATTAAGCAGTTTCAGCTTAACACCAACACGCAAAACTTTTTAATCACACACCCTATAACCCACATGATTTAAAATTTTGAACTCACTTTCTAACACCGTCCCCCCCTATCAGTAACAATTCCTCCAAGAATAACAGTTTTCCGTACGTTAAGAATTTTATACAGAAAAAGACACTATTTTTGGATTTTTATATTTTTCTAAAAGCAAGTAAATAACAAAAGCAATAAACACTCTATTTTTGCGAGAATCACTGGTAAGAAGATCATATCAACAAAATCAAACTGTTTCACACTATTAGATAATTCTTTATTTAATTTTTCGTGAAAAGCAGTCCAAGACGATTACCAGTATGTTTGTCCACTTAAACAAAATGCATGAACATTTCAAGTACCATTACCGTATGATACGTTAAGGTAAATTTATTATTCTGATATATTAGCGTGTCCCACTTCAGGATATACCCCCGCGATCAAGGTATGCACAAAGATTCATCGTAGTAAGTGAGTATACTGAATTCATCCGTTTTGTTTTTCAACGTTTAGATAATTGGTGAACAGGTCAGAACTTCCGTACAGCAAAGAGACCAAAATATCTAACGAGGGCTAAGACAAATACCATTTTTGGTACGATTTATGCTTTTTGCACATTTGAATAACTCTCTTTGAGAGCTTCTTCATTTAAGGGTTTTGGCATTTATAGCTCTTTTAAGATATCCTGGGTGTGTCTAGGTCAGCATGTATCTGGATGCAGTAGAAGGACACCCCTGATATCCCCAGACGAAATAACAGTATAAAGACCCAAAACTTCAGATTTTGGCAATCTATCAACGCAAGAATTAAGGTCATTAAACCATACACCACTGATGTGTTCCCCACTCATACTCAGTTGTATTTAGGTTTATATCACATTGGTAAGTTGATTATTTCATGCTTTTTGCCTACTGGTACATCGTATAATGAAGCTGCTATCACACTTAAGCATTTTAATTTCATTTTCAGTGTGACAGTCTAACATGCTAATGTACTATCATTTCTTCTTTTTCACACAATGATAACTCATTTTTTATTTTTCTATATTTTTTTATGTTTTTGATTTTTCAATGTTTTTGTATTTTTGATTTTTAAGAGAAGCAGTAAACTATTTACAAAATTCTTATGAAAAACCAGTTATCCAGGATTCCTCATCCCGTTGAGTTCGACTAAATGTTCAAAGCGAGCCCTGTCAAAAGCTTTAGTATAAAGATCTGCCAGGTTATCTAGTGTGTCGACTCAGCACTTTGAACTTCAATTTAAATCATTCAATATAAATATATATCAACAATCTCACATCCCCCTTCATGTGCCTAGAGCAGTCACTATCAACATAAGTTGATAATCCTCCTTAGCAGCTCCTGCACACACCAACTAAGAAATTTGTTAGATTGGGGGACCCAAGCCTTAATGGTCTTGGGTCGTCCAAATTCACCAACTACTGGAACATCCATCCATTATCCATTACTCCTAACTGGAGTCTTGGATCTTAGACCTGTTAATGGAATTTGATTTTGATTTCCACTAGGTCTTTGGTCCTGAGGGTTCCTATATATGTTTGGACTATTTGACCTTTGGAAATTTTGATTTTGATACCTTGAGTTTTGATTCCAAGAAGCTTGATTGTTATAATTTCTAAAGCCATTGTTATAAAAAGTTCGACCACCGTTATTTTGGTATCGATTTTGATATTGACCTTGACTTCTGAAATTATTAGCATTATAATTGTTCATTCTTGGTGAACTGCTTCTAGGTCTGTCAAATCTGCCTGGTGGAGATCTAGGCTGAAATCTTGGTTGATTTCTTTGAAAACGAGGAACTTGTGGAGTTGCTTTTTCAGCCTTATCTACACCAACAGCAACATTCTCTGGTTGCTTAGGAACAGATTTCTTTGGAGAATTTGAAACTTTCTCCTCATTATCACCTTTCTTCTCAGGTAATTTCCCTCTCTGTTTTTCACTAAGTTGTGCTTCACTCTTTTTGTTAGGACAGCAGCTAGCAACATGTCCTTTGGTGTGACATTTGAAGCACGATCTCCTTTTCAAAGACTTCTTAGCTGGAGTCTCTGAGGTAGATCCCTTATTAGATGGTGATGATCCCTTGGATGAACCTTGTTTAGTTTGCTTGATTTCTGATGTGTTAAAAATGCAACATATAAATTTCATCAAATGAGGCATAAAACTAACCCTTTTTTAGTACTAATGTTGGAAAAAGTGTGCTTTTGTCTTCCTTTTGTATTTTTAGGATTAAATGAGCTCAAATTAACAAAAGAAGCAAAAAGACATCAAAATCTAACATAAATACAAGAAAAGGAACAAGACGTGACATGCCCGACCCCACGACAGCATCTTCCCAAGCAAAACAACAGATCAGAAGCCTGAACACGCCCCGTGCTCAGCCAGCACGGGGGCGTGCCCAAGTGTCAGCAGAAAAGACAAAGTGATAGAAGCTTCTATTTCCCACCACGGGGCCGTGCTCAGCGGACACGGGGCCGTGGTCAACTATAAGATTCGTACAATCCAACAAATCTGCATAGTACAAAGATTCTTCTGCACCACGAGGTCGTGCTCAGCGGACACGGGGGCGTGGTCAACTAAAAAGACAAAACTGCATTAAATGAAGAAAGAGAAGGATGTGGACACGGGGCCGTGCCCACTGGACACGGGGCCGTGCCCGAGCTTCTGTTCAGCCTATAAATAGAAGTGCTTGGCTAAAGCTCAAACCATCCCTTGGCACACCACCTCTCTCACACTTCACCCACCACCCACCACCACCATAACACCATCATCCACCACCATCATCCATTGTCCATCGTAGAGTGTGTGAGTCGTCTTGGGATCCATGATTGATCGTAAGAGTTCTTGACAATCAAGGCCATGTTTGCCTAACTCTCTTACATCACTTGGTGAAGACAAAGTGTCTAGTGTAATACTTTTTATTTCTAATCTTTTTTCACTTTTTATTTGGTTTCGTATTAATGACTTTAATAACTAGTTGCTTATGTTGAAGGTGATCTTTCTTTATCGTTTGTCCGTGGTGTCTTGAAATTATTTTACTGTCTATATAAAATAAAAGATTTTCACCATTCATATCTCCACGGTCTATATGGAGGTATGTTGGCTACCTGGTCGGGGGTTAAGGAACGGTTTGGTAAAGGTCTTGCCATTGTTCAGCGTTTAGAGGTCCTGCAATGGACCTGGGTCAAATTTAGTAGGACCTCCTTCAATACTTAACGGTATTGGATGGCGGGGGTCCAAACTCTTTGATCCCCTCATAAGTTAACTACTATTAATACTATAACCCGGCTATTTAGGACTGTATCCCTGCTGACTCAGACTACTTAGTCGAGGGTAACGTCACCTCCAAAAGAGGGGCCTACCATAATTTGCATTAATAACTTAATTAATTATCTTCCAATAATCCACCATTTTAGGATTGTATCCTTGCTGACTCAAACTACTGGGGTGAGGGTAACGTCACCTTCAAAAGAGGGGCCTACTACAATAACTAAGATAATCTCTTAAAATAGTGCAAAAGTGCGGAAATAATCAAAGGTTACACTAGATACGAGTCGGAACCAAGTGATTCATCTTGTCTATCTGTTTTTTCTTTTATTTTTATTTTCAGCATTTTAGTTAGTTTTTATTTTTTCTTAGTTTAAAACATTTTTCTAAACTTTTTGATTTGATTAGACGTCGAGGATAAACCGGTACTAAAAGCTCTTGTGTCCTTGGACGACCTCGGTATCTTACCAACACTATACTACGCTCACGATGGGTGCACTTGCCCATATGTGTGTCTAGTGTTAGTAAATATCGTGTTTTATAAATTTAAAACTTGGCTAAAAATAAGTGTTAAGGGGCTTAAAATATACACCTAATATATATAACACTCGACTACGCATCAAGTTTTTGGCGCCGCTGCCGGGGACACAAGGATTTTAAGAAAGCTTAAAATCGACGGCCTAATCAGTTTTTCAAAACCTTTTTAAAACGCGCGCACTTTTTCTGCATTTTAGTTTAGATTTGCATTTACAGTAACCTGTACACGGGGCCGTGCTGCACATTTTCATAAAAACACCCAGTAACAGTAGTTTGAACACGGGCCGTGCTCACTGAACACGCCCCGTTCTCAACGAAATCAGTAAAATTAATTAAAACGCCCAGATACAGATCCTGAACACGGGGCCGTGTCCACTGAACACGGGGCCGTGTCCAGACTCTGTTTCCGTTTTTTTTTTTGTTTTCTGATCTCGAGACTCGGTTGTGGTCTGCTGAGTGATTCTTATGGATCAATACTCAGGAGGTTACAACTACACCTATGAGGAGGATGATTATAGAGGTAACTATTGCACTAATTGTCGTAACACACACTCGGTTCAAAATAGTCGCTCATATCAACCATCTAATTCATACACCTACTATGAGGAGCCCAGGTACGAGCCATCAACTTCATACACATCCTATGAAGACCAAAGGTATGAACCTCCTCCCTCATACTCATATTTTGATGAACCAAGGTATGAGCCTTCTTACTCATACTTTGAGGAACCAAGATATGAGCCACCACCTTCGTATGCTTATTATGAGGAACCATGGCGTGAACAACCCACCTCATATGAGTATTATGAAGAACAAAATTACGAACCTTATCCATCATATGCTTACAATGAAGAACAATGGTGCGAACCATCTACTTCATATGGGTATTATGAGGAACAAAGGATTGAACAACCGGATTCAAGCTTAGAAAATCCCGATTCTTTTTCTATAACTGAAGTAACCGATAGGATATTAGAACACATAAGAGTTATCGATCGCTGTATAAGAGAATCTCGCGCAAGGGAAGAGGAGTCCCGCGTAAGAGAAGAATTAAAAAAGGAAGAGATAACTGAAAGTGTAAAAATGGAAGAACAAATAAGTGAAAAACCGACACATGAGTTAAACAACGAAAAAGGTGAGTCCAACAAAGGTAAAATTCAAGAAGAGTCTAATTTTGAAGAAATTAATCTCTTGTCACCTTCTTTTGAAAACCATTGTTTAGTACCCATTCATGCTAAGTTTTTAAAAGAGTTAAACACTAACACTAAAATTGACGAAACAGTAAGTGTTAAGTTAACTAATGATCAAACTTCGCTAATAAAAGAAGACCCATTTGAAATTAACATTACACCGGTTCCATGTTTCTTTCAAAATTCGTTTATTAGTAATGTCACAATCGATAAAGATCTTTGTGTTAACATAATGCCTAACTACATTTTCGAAAACTTAAGTATTAGTGATTTTTCTCCACTTCAAATACCCATTTTTCTATCCAATCGGAAAGTAATAAAATCAATCGGTATAGTTGAGGATGTTTTGGTTCAAACAAATCAAATGGTAATCCCGACCGACTTTGTCATCCTCGATGACGCTCCTCTAATGTTGGGACGACCATTTGTAAAAACTCACGAAGCTTTGAAAAACTGGAAGTTCAACAATCTACCTCTTCAATTAGGGGCATTTAAAAGAAGTGTCGGTCTCGAACGGTCAATGAAATATCCATTCGGCAATAATGACCCCCTAATTGAAGATGAAGATGAACCACCCGATACAAGTGAAGAGATTGACCACTTTGTTGAAGAAGAGGTCGCCATAGAACAAACTTTTAAAGTTCTTGATCGAAATGAGCAACCAAATAAGGAGTCTCCTAAAGACCCACCACTTGAGCTCAAAGAACTTCCAAAAGGTTTGGAATATGCTTTTCTAGACAAAGACGGTAATTTACCTGTAATTATTTCATCTAAATTAGATAGCTTAGAAAAAGAAAAATTAATTAGTCTTTTGAAAAAACATAAAAATGCAATAGCTTGGAAACTTGTAGACATAAAAGGAATTAATCCTTCTATGTGCACACACAAAATTTTGATGAATGATGACTACAAATCGGTCATACAACCACAACGTCGAGTGAATCCAAATGTTCAAGAAGTGGTTAAAAACGAGGCCATCAAATTACTTGACGCCGGACTTATCTATCCTATCTCCGATAGTCCTTGGGTAAGTCCCGTCCAAGTAGTTCCAAAGAAAGGAGGTATGACGGTAATAACTAACGAAAAGAATGAATTAATACCAACGAGAACCGTCACAGGATGGAGAGTATGTATAGATTATAGACGATTAAATGAAGCAACAAGAAAAGATCACTTTCCTTTGCCCTTCATTGATCAAATGTTAGAAAGATTATCCGGTCATAAATTTTATTGTTTCTTGGATGGTTTTTCATGTTACTTTCAAATCCCGATAGCACCCGAAGACGAAGAAAAGACAACTTTCACATGTCCCTATGGAAGTTGAGCACGGGGCCGTGTCCACTGAAAACGGGGACGTGTCCAGACTCTGTTTCCATTTTTATTTTTGTTTTCTGATCTCGAGACTCGGTTGTGGTCTGCTGAGTTATTCTTATGGATCAATACTCAGGAGGTTACAACTACACCTATGCGGAGGATGATTATAGGGGTAACTATTGCACTAATTGTCGTAACACACACTCGGTTCAAAATAGTCACTCATATCAACCATCTAAATCATACACCTACTATGAGGAGCCCAGGTACTAGCCATCAACTTCATACACATCCTATGAAGACCAAAGGTATGAACCTCCTCCCTCATACTCATATTTTGATGAACCAAGGTATGAGCCTTCTTACTCATACTTTGAGGAACCAAGATATGAGCCACCACCTTCGTATGCTTATTATGAGGAACCATGGCGTGAACAACCCACCTCATATGAGTATTATGAAGAACAAAATTACGAACCTTATCCATCATATGCTTACAATGAAGAACAATGGTGCGAACCATCTACTTCATATGGGTATTATGAGGAACAAAGGATCGAACAACCGGATTCAAGCTTTGAAAATCCCGATTCTTTTTCTATAACCGAAGTAACCGATAGGATATTAGAACACATAAGATTTATCGATCGCTGTATAAGAGAATCTCGCGCAAGGGAAGAGGAGTCCCGCGCAAGAGAAGAATTAAAAAAGGAAGAGATAACTGAAAGTGTAAAAATGGAAGAACAAATAAGTGAAAAACCGACACATGAGTTAAACAACGAAAAAGGTGAGTCCGACAAAGGTAAAATTCAAGAAGAGTCTAATTTTGAAGAAATTAATCTCTTGTCACCTTCTTTTGAAAACCATTGTTTAGTACCCACTCATGCTAAGTTTTTAAAAGAGTTAAACACTAACACTAAAATTGACGAAACAGTAAGTGTTAAGTTAACTAATGATCAAACTTCGCTAATAAAAGAAGACCCATTTGAAATTAACATTACACCGGTTCCTTGTTTCTTTCAAAATTCGTTTATTAGTAATGTCACAATCGATAAAGATCTTTGTGTTAACATAATGCCTAACTACATTTTCGAAAAATTAAGTATTAGTGATTTTTCTCCACTTCAAATACCCATTTTTCTATCCAATCGGAAAGTAATAAAATCAATCGGTATAGTTGAGGATGTTTTGGTTCAAACAAATCAAATGGTAATCCCGACCGACTTTGTCATCCTCGATGACGCTCCTCTAATGTTGGGACGACCATTTGTAAAAACTCACGAAGCTTTGAAAAACCGGAAGTTAAACAATCTACCTCTTCAATTAGGGGCATTTAAAAGAAGTGTCGATCTCGAACGGTCAATGAAATATCCATTCGGCAATAATGACCCCCTAATTGAAGATGAAGATGAACCACCCGATACAAGTGAAGAGATTGACCACTTTGTTGAAGAAGAGGTCGCCATAGAACAAGCTTTTAAAGTTCTTGATCGAAATGAGCAACCAAATAAGGAGTCTCCTAAAGACCCACCACTTGAGCTCAAAGAACTTCCAAAAGGTTTGGAATATGCTTTTCTAGACAAAGACGGTAATTTACCTGTAATTATTTCATCTAAATTAGATAGCTTAGAAAAAGAAAAATTAATAAGTCTTTTGAAAAAACATAAAAATGCAATAGCTTGGAAACTTGTAGACATAAAAGGAATTAGTCCTTCTATGTGCACACACAAAATTTTGATGAATGATGACTACAAATCGGTCATACAACCACAACGTCGAGTGAATCCAAATGTTCAAGAAGTGGTTAAAAACGAGGCCATCAAGTTACTTGACGCCGGACTTATCTATCCTATCTCCGATAGTCCTTGGGTAAGTCCCGTCCAAGTAGTTCCAAAGAAAGGAGGTATGACGGTAATAACTAACGAAAAGAATGAATTAATACCAACGAGAACCGTCACAGGATGGAGAGTATGTATAGATTATAGACGATTAAATGAAGCAACAAGAAAAGATCACTTTCCTTTGCCCTTCATTGATCAAATGTTATAAAGATTATCCGGTCATAAATTTTATTGTTTCTTGGATGGTTTTTCAGGTTACTTTCAAATCCCGATAGCACCCGAAGACCAAGAAAAGACAACTTTCACATGTCCCTATGGAAGTTGAGCACGTGGCCGTGTCCATTGAACACGGGGCCGTGTCCAGACTCTGTTTCCATTTTTATTTTTGTTTTCTGATCTCGAGACTCGGTTGTGGTCTACTGAGTGATTCTTATGGATCAATACTCAGGAGGTTACAACTACACCTATGAGGAGGATTATTATAGGGGTAACTATTGCACTAATTGTCGTAACACACACTCGGTTCAAAATAGTCACTCATATCAACCATCTAATTCATACACCTACTATGAGGAGCCCAGGTACGAGCCATCAACTTCATACACATCCTATGAAGACCAAAGGTATGAACCTCCTCCCTCATACTCATATTTTGATGAACCAAGGTATGAGCCTTCTTACTCATACTTTGAGGAACCAAGATATGAGCCACCACCTTCGTATGCTTATTATGAGGAACCATGGCGTGAACAACCCACCTCATATGAGTATTATGAAGAACAAAATTATGAACCTTATCCATCATTTGCTTACAATGAAGAACAATGGTGCGAACCATCTACTTCATATGGGTATTATGAGGAACAAAGGATCGAACAACCGGATTCAAGCTTAGAAAATCCTGATTCTTTTTCTATAACCGAAGTAACCGATAGGATATTAGAACACATAAGAGTTATCGATCGCTGTATAAGAGAATCTCGCGCAAGGGAAGAGGAGTCCCGCGCAAGAGAAGAATTAAAAAAGGAAGAGATAACTGAAAGTGTAAAAATGGAAGAACAAATAAGTGAAAAACCGACACATGAGTTAAACAACGAAAAAGGTGAGTCCGACAAAGGTAAAATTCAAGAAGAGTCTAATTTTGAAGAAATTAATCTCTTGTCACCTTCTTTTGAAAACCATTGTTTAGTACCCACTCATGCTAAGTTTTTAAAAGAGTTAAACACTAACACTAAAATTGACGAAACAGTATGTGTTAAGTTAACTAATGATCAAACTTCGCTAAAAAAAGAAGACCCATTTGAAATTAACATTACACCGGTTCCATGTTTCTTTCAAAATTCGTTTATTAGTAATGTCACAATCGATAAAGATCTTTGTGTTAACATAATGCCTAACTACATTTTCGAAAAATTAAGTATTAGTGATTTTTCTCCACTTCAAATACCCATTTTTCTATCCAATCGGAAAGTAATAAAATCAATCGGTATAGTTGAGGATGTTTTGGTTCAAACGAATCAAATGGTAATCCCGACCGACTTTGTCATCCTCGATGACGCTCCTCTAATGTTGGGACGACCATTTGTAAAAACTCACGAAGCTTTGAAAAACCGGAAGTTCAACAATCTACCTCTTCAATTAGGGGCATTTAAAAGAAGTGTCGATCTCGAACGGTCAATGAAATATCCATTCGGCAATAATGACCCCCTAATTGAAGATGAAGATGAACCACCCGATACAAGTGAAGAGATTGACCACTTTGTTGAAGAAGAGGTCGCCATAGAACAAACTTTTAAAGTTCTTGATCGAAATGAGCAACCAAATAAGGAGTCTCCTAAAGACCCACCACTTGAGCTCAAAGAACTTCCAAAAGGTTTGGAATATGCTTTTCTAGACAAAGACGGTAATTTACCTGTAATTATTTCATCTAAATTAGATAGCTTAGAAAAAGAAAAATTAATTAGTCTTTTGAAAAAACATAAAAATGCAATAGCTTGGAAACTTGTAGACATAAAAGGAATTAGTCCTTCTATGTGCACACACAAAATTTTGATGAATGATGACTACAAATCGGTCATACAACCACAACGTCGAGTGAATCCAAATGTTCAAGAAGTGTTTAAAAACGAGGTCATCAAGTTACTTGACGCCGGACTTATCTATCCTATCTCCGATAGTCCTTGGGTAAGTCCCGTCCAAGTAGTTCCAAAGAAAGGAGGTATGACGGTAATAACTAACGAAAAGAATGAATTAATACCAACGAGAACCGTCACAGGATGGAGAGTATGTATAGATTATAGACGATTAAATGAAGCAACAAGAAAAGATCACTTTCCTTTGCCCTTCATTGATCAAATGTTAGAAAGATTATCCGGTCATAAATTTTATTGTTTCTTGGAGGTTTTTCAGGTTACTTTTAAATCCCGATAGCACCCGAAGACCAAGAAAAGACAACTTTCACATGTCCCTATGGAAGTTGAGCACGGGGCCGTGTCCACTGAACACGGGGCCGTGTCCAGACTCTGTTTCCGTTTTTATTTTTGTTTTCTGATCTCGAGACTCGGTTGTGGTCTGCTGAGTGATTCTTATGGATCAATACTCAGGAGGTTACACCTACATCTATGAGGAGGATGATTATAGGGGTAACTATTGCACTAATTGTCTTAACACACACTCGGTTCAAAATAGTCACTCATATCAACCATCTAATTCATACACCTACTATGAGGAGCCCAGGTACGAGCCATCAACTTCATACACATCCTATGAAGACCAAATGTATGAACCTCATCCCTCATACTCATATTTTGATGAACCAAGGTATGAGCCTTCTTACTCATACTTTGAGGAACCAAGATATGAGCCACCACCTTCGTATGCTTATTATGAGGAACCATGGCGTGAACAACCCACCTCATATGAGTATTATGAAGAACAAAATTACGAACCTTATCCATCATATGCTTACAATGAAGAACAATGGTGCGAACCATCTACTTCATATGGGTATTATGAGGAACAAAGGATCGAACAACCGGATTCAAGCTTAGAAAATCCCGATTCTTTTTCTATAACCGAAGTAACCGATAGGATATTAGAACACATAAGATTTATCGATCGCTGTATAAGAGAATCTCGCGCAAGGGAAGAGGAGTCCCGCGCAAGAGAAGAATTAAAAAAGGAAGAGATAACTGAAAGTGTAAAAATGGAAGAACAAATAAGTGAAAAACCGACACATGAGTTAAACAACGAAAAAGGTGAGTCCGACAAAGGTAAAATTCAAGAAGAGTCTAATTTTGAAGAAATTAATCTCTTGTCACCTTCTTTTGAAAACCATTGTTTAGTACCCACTCATGCTAAGTTTTTAAAAGAGTTAAACACTAACACTAAAATTGACGAAACAGTAAGTGTTAAGTTAACTAATGATCAAACTTCGCTAAAAAAAGAAGACCCATTTGAAATTAACATTACACCGGTTCCATGTTTCTTTCAAAATTCGTTTATTAGTAATGTCACAATCGATAAAGATCTTTGTGTTAACATAATGCCTAACTACATTTTCGAAAAATTAAGTATTAGTGATTTTTCTCCACTTCAAATACCCATTTTTCTATCCAATCGGAAAGTAATAAAATCAATCGGTATAGTTGAGGATGTTTTGGTTCAAACGAATCAAATGGTAATCCCGACCGACTTTGTCATCCTCGATGACGCTCCTCTAATGTTGGGACGACCATTTGTAAAAACTCACGAAGCTTTGAAAAACCGGAAGTTCAACAATCTACCTCTTCAATTAGGGGCATTTAAAAGAAGTGTCGATCTCGAACGGTCAATGAAATATCCATTCGGCAATAATGACCCCCTAATTGAAGATGAAGATGAACCACCCGATACAAGTGAAGTGATTGACCACTTTGTTGAAGAAGAGGTCGTCATAGAACAACCTTTTAAAGTTCTTGATCGAAATGAGCAACCAAATAAGGAGTCTCCTAAAGACCCACCACTTGAGCTCAAAGAACTTCCAAAAGGTTTGGAATATGCTTTTCTAGACAAAGACGGTAATTTACCTGTAATTATTTCATCTAAATTAGATAGCTTAGAAAAAGAAAAATTAATTAGTCTTTTGAAAAAACATAAAAATGCAATAGCTTGGAAACTTGTAGACATAAAAGGAATTAGTCCTTCTATGTGCACACACAAAATTTTGATGAATGATGACTACAAATCGGTCATACAACCACAACGTCGAGTGAATCCAAATGTTCAAGAAGTGTTTAAAAACGAGGTCATCAAGTTACTTGACGCCGGACTTATCTATCCTATCTCCGATAGTCCTTGGGTAAGTCCCGTCCAAGTAGTTCCAAAGAAAAGAGGTATGACGGTAATAACTAACGAAAAGAATGAATTAATACCAACGAGAACCGTCACAGGATGGAGAGTATGTATAGATTATAGACGATTAAATGAAGCAACAAGAAAAGATCACTTTCCTTTGCCCTTCATTGATCAAATGTTAGAAAGATTATCCGGTCATAAATTTTATTGTTTCTTGGAGGTTTTTCAGGTTACTTTTAAATCCCGATAGCACCCGAAGACCAAGAAAAGACAACTTTCACATGTCCCTATGGAAGTTGAGCACGGGGCCGTGTCCAGACTCTGTTTCCGTTTTTATTTTTGTTTTCTGATCTCGAGACTCGGTTGTGGTCTGCTGAGTGATTCTTATGGATCAATACTCAGGAGGTTACAACTACACCTATGAGGAGGATGATTATAGGGGTAACTATTGCACTAATTGTCTTAACACACACTCGGTTCAAAATAGTCACTCATATCAACCATCTAATTCATACACCTACTATGAGAAGCCCAGGTACGAGCCATCAACTTCATACACATCCTATGAAGACCAAATGTATGAACCTCCTCCCTCATACTCATATTTTGATGAACCAAGGTATGAGCCTTCTTACTCATACTTTGAGGAACCAAGATATGAGCCACCACCTTCGTATGCTTATTATGAGGAACCATGGCGTGAACAACCCACCTCATATGAGTATTATGAAGAACAAAATTACGAACCTTATCCATCATATGCTTACAATGAAGAACAATGGTGCGAACCATCTACTTTATATGGGTATTATGAGGAACAAAGGATCGAACAACCGGATTCAAGCTTAGAAAATCCCGATTCTTTTTCTATAACCGAAGTAACCGATAGGATATTAGAACACATAAGAGTTATCGATCGCTGTATAAGAGAATCTCGCGCAAGGGAAGAGGAGTCCCGCGCAAGAGAAGAATTAAAAAAGGAAGAGATAACTGAAAGTGTAAAAATGGAAGAACAAATAAGTGAAAAACCGACACATGAGTTAAACAACGAAAAAGGTGAGTCCGACAAAGGTAAAATTCAAGAAGAGTCTAATTTTGAAGAAATTAATCTCTTGTCACCTTCTTTTGAAAACCATTGTTTAGTACCCACTCATGCTAAGTTTTTAAAAGAGTTAAACACTAACACTAAAATTGACGAAACAGTAAGTGTTAAGTTAACTAATGATCAAACTTCGCTAAAAAAAGAAGACCCATTTGAAATTAACATTACACCGGTTCCATGTTTCTTTCAAAATTCGTTTATTAGTAATGTCACAATCGATAAAGATCTTTGTGTTAACATAATGCCTAACTACATTTTCGAAAAATTAAGTATTAGTGATTTTTCTCCACTTCAAATACCCATTTTTCTATCCAATCGGAAAGTAATAAAATCAATCGGTATAGTTGAGGATGTTTTGGTTCAAACAAATCAAATGGTAATCCCGACCGACTTTGTCATCCTCGATGACGCTCCTCTAATGTTGGGACGACCATTTGTAAAAACTCACGAAGCTTTGAAAAACCGGAAGTTCAACAATCTACCTCTTCAATTAGGGGCATTTAAAAGAAGTGTCGATCTCGAACGGTCAATGAAATATCCATTCGGCAATAATGACCCCCTAATTGAAGATGAAGATGAACCACCCGATACAAGTGAAGAGATTGACCACTTTGTTGAAGAAGAGGTCGCCATAGAACAAACTTTTAAAGTTCTTGATCGAAATGAGCAACCAAATAAGGAGTCTCCTAAAGACCCACCACTTGAGCTCAAAGAACTTCCAAAAGGTTTGGAATATGCTTTTCTAGACAAAGACGGTAATTTACCTGTAATTATTTCATCTAAATTAGATAGCTTAGAAAAAGAAAAATTAATTAGTCTTTTGAAAAAACATAAAAATGCAATAGCTTGGAAACTTGTAGACATAAAAGGAATTAGTCCTTCTATGTGCACACACAAAATTTTGATGAATGATGACTACAAATCGGTCATACAACCACAACGTCGAGTGAATCCAAATGTTCAAGAAGTGTTTAAAAACGAGGTCATCAAGTTACTTGACGCCGGACTTATCTATCCTATCTCCGATAGTCCTTGGGTAAGTCCCGTCCAAGTAGTTCCAAAGAAAGGAGGTATGACGGTAATAACTAACGAAACGAATGAATTAATACCAACGAGAACCGTCACAGGATGGAGAGTATGTATAGATTATAGACGATTAAATGAAGCAACAAGAAAAGATCACTTTCCTTTGCCCTTCATTGATCAAATGTTAGAAAGATTATCCGGTCATAAATTTTATTGTTTCTTGGATGGTTTTTCAGGTTACTTTTAAATCCCGATAGCACCCGAAGACCAAGAAAAGACAACTTTCACATGTCCCTATGGAAGTTGAGCACGGGGCCGTGTCCACTGAACACGGGGCCGTGTCCAGACTCTGTTTCCGTTTTTATTTTTGTTTTCTGATCTCGAGACTCGGTTGTGGTCTGCTGAGTGATTCTTATGGATCAATACTCAGGAGGTTACAACTACACCTATGAGGAGGATGATTATAGGGGTAACTATTGCATTAATTGTCTTAACACACACTCGGTTCAAAATAGTCACTCATATCAACCATCTAATTCATACACCTACTATGAGGAGCCCAGGTACGAGCCATCAACTTCATACACATCCTATGAAGACCAAAGGTATGAACCTCCTCCCTCATACTCATATTTTGATGAACCAAGGTATGAGCCTTCTTACTCATACTTTGAGGAACCAAGATATGAGCCACCACCTTCGTATGCTTATTATGAGGAACCATGGCATGAACAACCCACCTCATATGAGTATTATGAAGAACAAAATTACGAACCTTATCCATCATATGCTTACAATGAAGAACAATGGTGCGAACCATCTACTTCATATGGGTATTATGAGGAACAAAGGATCGAACAACCGGATTCAAGCTTAGAAAATCCCGATTCTTTTTCTATAACCGAAGTAACCGATAGGATATTAGAACACATAAGAGTTATCGATCGCTGTATAAGAGAATCTCGCGCAAGGGAAGAGGAGTCCCGCGCAAGAGAAGAATTAAAAAAGGAAGAGATAACTGAAAGTGTAAAAATGGAAGAACAAATAAGTGAAAAACCGACACATGAGTTAAACAACGAAAAAGGTGAGTCCGACAAAGGTAAAATTCCAGAAGAGTCTAATTTTGAAGAAATTAATCTCTTGTCACCTTCTTTTGAAAACCATTGTTTAGTACCCACTCATGCTAAGTTTTTAAAAGAGTTAAACACTAACACTAAAATTGACGAAACAGTAAGTGTTAAGTTAACTAATGATCAAACTTCGCTAATAAAAGAAGACCCATTTGAAATTAACATTACACCGGTTCCATGTTTCTTTCAAAATTCGTTTAATAGTAATGTCACAATCGATAAAGATCTTTGTGTTAACATAATGCCTAACTACATTTTCAAAAAATTAAGTATTAGTGATTTTTCTCCACTTCAAATACCCATTTTTCTATCCAATCGGAAAGTAATAAAATCAATCGGTATAGTTGAGGATGTTTTGGTTCAAACGAATCAAATGGTAATCCCGGCCGACTTTGTCATCCTCGATGACGCTCCTCTAATGTTGGGACGACCTTTTGTAAAAACTCACGAAGCTTTGAAAAACCGGAAGTTCAACAATCTACCTCTTCAATTAGGGGCATTTAAAAGAAGTGTCGATCTCGAATGGTCAATGAAATATCCATTCGGCAATAATGACCCCCTAATTGAAGATGAAGATGAACCACCCGATACAAGTGAAGAGATTGACCACTTTGTTGAAGAAGAGGTCGCCATAGAACAAACTTTTAAAGTTCTTGATCGAAATGAGCAACCAAATATGGAGTCTCCTAAAGACCAACCACTTGAGCTCAAAGAACTTCCAAAAGGTTTGGAATATGCTTTTCTAGACAAAGACGGTAATTTACCTGTAATTATTTCATCTAAATTAGATAGCTTAGAAAAAGAAAAATTAATTAGTCTTTTGAAAAAACATAAAAATGCAATAGCTTGGAAACTTGTAGACATAAAAGGAATTAGTCCTTCTATGTGCACACACCAAATTTTGATGAATGATGACTACAAATCGGTCATACAACCACAACGTCGAGTGAATCCAAATGTTCAAGAAGTGGTTAAAAACGAGGTCATCAAGTTACTTGACGCCAGACTTATCTATCCTATCTCCGATAGTCCTTGGGTAAGTCCCGTCCAAGTAGTTCCAAAGAAATGAGGTATGACGGTAATAACTAACGAAAAGAATGAATTAATACCAACGAGAACCGTCACAGGATGGAGAGTATGTATAGATTATAGACGATTAAATGAAGCAACAAGAAAAGATCACTTTCCTTTGCCCTTCATTGATCAAATGTTAGAAAGATTATGCGGTCATAAATTTTATTGTTTCTTGGATGGTTTTTCAGGTTACTTTCAAATCCCGATAGCACCCGAAGACCAAGAAAAGACAACTTTCACATGTCCCTATGGAACTTTTGCTTATCGACGCATGCCGTTTGGTCTATGTAATGCCCCCGCAACATTCCAACGTTGTATGGTAGCCATCTTCCATGACATGATAGAAAAGACAATGGAAGTCTTCATGGACGACTTTTCTATCTTTGGGGATTCATACGACCAATGCCTCGATAACCTTGAACGAATGCTATCCCGATGTGAGGAAACCAACCTCGCCCTTAATTGGGAAAAATGTCATTTCATGGTAACGGAGGGAATAGTTCTCGGTCACAAGATCTCAAGCGAAGGAATGGAGGTGGATCGAGCCAAAATAGATACCATTTCTAGATTACCACCTCCATCCTCCGTAAGAGCTATCAGAAGTTTCCTAGGGCATGCCGGATTTTATAGACGGTTTATCAAATACTTTTCAAAAATCTCAAGGCCTCTAGCAAAATTACTTGAAAAAGATACCCCTTTCAACTTTGATAAGGATTGTAATCAAGCATTTCTAACCTTAAAAGAAATGTTAGTCAATGCACCTATCATGATAGCGCCTGATTGGAAATTTCCTTTCGAAATCATGTGTGATGCTAGTGACATTTCAGTTGGAGCTGTCTTGGGACAAAGAAAAGAAAAGCATTTCCACCCAATTTATTATGCTAGTAAAACACTTAATGATGCACAAGAAAATTACACAACAACTGAGAAAGAATTACTAGCTGTGGTATTTGCTTTTGATAAATTTCGTTCTTATCTTGTTCTTTCTAAAACTATAGTCTATACAGATTATGCAGCCATTCGATATCTCTTCAAAAAGCAGGACGCAAAACCACGTTTGATTCGGTGGATTCTACTCCTCCAAGAATTTGACATTGAAATCAGAGACAAAAGAGGAGCAGAAAATACCGCAGCAGATCATCTTTCGCGCTTAGAAGACCCAGCTTTAGAGGCGACCAGGGACGAGCAAATCAACGAAAAATTTCCAACTGAGTCCCTGGAAATGGTGGAATACAAGGAAGAACCATGGTACGCCGACTATGCTAACTACCTAGCTAGCGGTATAGTCACAAAGGGATGGTCACATCATCAAAGAAAAAAAATTCTTTGCCAATGTGAAACACTATTTTTGGGAAGATCCATACCTTTTCAAAATGTGTGCCGACCAACTCGTCCGACGATGCGTACATGGTAACGAAGCACGAAGAATTCTCCGCCATTGTCATGAAGGTCCATACGGAGGGCATCATGGTGCCACTAGTACCGCACGAAAGGTATTTGATTCAGGATTTTATTGGCCAACCATTTACAAAGACGCCCAAAGTCTTGTCAAGACATGTGATGCTTGCCAAAGAACAGGTAATATTTCTTCCAAAAACGAAATGCCACAAAATGGCATTGTTGTTTGTGAAATTTTTTATGTGTGGGGACTCGACTTTATGGGACCTTTCCCACCATCGAAAGGAAACAAATATATACTTGTGGCAGTAGACTACTTGTCTAAATGGGCCGAGGCCGAGGCACTTCCAACAAATGATGGAAGAGTTGTGGTAAGATTTCTGAAAAAATTATTCTCTTGTTTTGGCACACCTAAAGCCTTAATAAGTGATAGAGGTACCCATTTTTGCAACCATCAACTTGAAATTTTTTTAACAAGATATGGGGTCTATCACCGGGTCTCAACAGCATATCACCCTCAAACAAACGGACAAGCCAAAGTGACTAATAGAGGCTTAAAACGAATACTCGAAAAAACCGTAGGGTTAAATAAAAAGGAATGGGCAGATAAATTAGATGATGCTTTATGGGCTTTTCGAACTGCTTATAAAACAACAATAGGTACAACCCCATATAAGCTAGTCTATGGAAAAAGTTGTCACTTGCCAGTAGAAATTGCACACAAAGCCTACTGGGCAATTAAAAATGTAAACTTAGATTTAGAATTTGCTGGTAAAAATCGTTTTTGTCAATTAAATGAATTAGACGAGCTTAGGAATTATGCATACTCAAACTCTGAAATTTAAAAGGAAAGAATGAAAAATTTGCATGACAAACACATTAAACCTAATGAATTTCGGGTAGGAGATCTAGTTCTTTTGTTTAATTCACGACTTCGATTATTTCCTGGTAAATTAAAGTCTAGGTGGTCAGGACCTTTTTCCATCACCCGTATTTTCCCACACGGTGCAGTAGAAATTAAATCTCGAAATGGGCCTCCATTTAAGGTCAATGGCCAACGGCTGAAACTCTATCAAGGATTCATTGAGGATGAAGAAGAAGAGATCTCGCTTCAAACGGTGGAAGAATAAAACCTCATACCTGGTAAGTTACGAACGATTGAGACGACATCTTAAGCGGTAAGTTTTCTAACCTAAGTTTTTGGGAAACAAGGGCACTCACACGAGCACTGAAAAAAAAAACTTTGCTAGACACGAGGCCGTGTCAACTGGACACGGGGCCGTGTCCGCTGGACACGGGGCCGTGTCCGCTGGACACGGGGCCGTGTCCGCGCTGCAGTCGGGATAAATCCCCTTTTTCAAAACAGTTACTTCATTCCACACGCCCCGTTTCCCCGAAAACACTCTGGTTCCAGGCGATTTTTCGCAAAATTTCGACGTCTCCTATCGCTCTAACAACATCAAGGTATGATTCTATCACTTCTATTAGTTAGATTAGTTACTTGCATGTAGTTAAAACTCCAAAAATTTGGGGAAAAATCTAGGGTTCTTGAAGTTCATCCGGATCGAACCTCAAATTTTTGTTTAGATCTGTTTGCATTTAGTTAGATTAGTGTTATGGGAAGTAAATACACTTGTATTGTTCATAGATTCGTCCGATTTCGCACAAAAACCCCAAACCCTTGTTTTTGACCCGAAAAAGATAAAATTGAAGGGGTAAACGGGATATTTTGGAAAAAACGGCACTTAGGGTTTCATTTTCGGGGGAAACCGCACCTATTGGACCAAAAATTTTCAAGTTTTCGAAACCGGGTCGAAAAATGAAATTTTTGAGTAACAGACGCCTGGACACGGGGCCGTGCCCGCTGAACACGGGGCCGTGTCCAGCCCACTGTTTGCAGTTTTTTTTTTTTCGAAAATACTTCTGTTTCGTGCTAACTTTTGGTGTATTCTTTCAGATGGCTAGGAAGTTCACAAGATTTAACGCCAATGAGCTCGATGCTAGGGCTCGATACGAGATACTTCAAACAAGGCCGGAGGAATACCCAAGGCAAGCATGCACGGAACTGTTAACTATGGTGAATCAAATCGACCGTTTCAGCAACATTGTTACGGGACCGCTCAGAGTCGCTCTAACAACTCGACTCCGTTCCCTCCACGAATGTACTTTGGAATTCTATAGCACCTTCACATTCAACTCAAGGTGTGACCCATTCGACAATGATAGGGTGGCATTCCGATGTGGCGGAACAAGGTATTCGATCTCTATGGCACAATTTAGGTCGATTGTCGGGTTGTGTGCGGAAGAGGATGCGGGAAACGAGGAAAATACTGGAGGAATGTGAGAGATAGGTGAGAACGAACGCCAAGCCATTTGGGCTCAGATTGGTGAAGGGTACTACAATCCGAGTAGCACTAAGAGCACGAAGTTGAGGGATCCGCTATACAGATACATTCATAGGCTCCTCGGCTACTCTCTTAGCCAAAGGCATGATAGTAGTGGCGTCGTTGGGTTAAGAGATTTGGTTGTCCTCCACTGCATCCACAACCACATGTCGCTCGATGTTCCGTTCCTCATGCTCCGAAACATGCATCACAACCGCCTTGCTAGTGCACCGACTCCTATCTTCTTTGGGGGATGGATATACCGTCTCTTCAAGCACTTCGCCCACATACCTAGGTCATTTGAGAGGAGCCCATGGTCGGGTATGGTGGATATACACATATGCCGCTCAATGAACCTGATTTATAAGGCGGAAGACGGGACGGTAAGCTTTCAAAGGATGCAAGGTCATGCATGGAACCCGCAAGAAGCACTTGTCCTCCAAGCTCCGTAACATCATCAGTACCAATATCAACCCCATGGTGATCCAGGCCAATCATCCTCCTCGGGAGGCGGTTTTCCTAATTTTCAAAGTTTGCATGATTTGTTGCAGGAAAACCTTATGTGCACCAGGAACACCTATAACATGGCGAGCAACACCTACCACCGGGTCGGAGCCATCGAAAGAAACATCTCCGATATCCAAGATGATATTGGATATATTCGAGACCACATTGCATGCCATGGAGGGGATGATGATGATGATGACGATGACGATGCCATGGAATAGGCGGGAGGAGCGGAGGAAGAGGAGGTTGTTTGATGGTTTCCCAGGTTAACCCTTTTTCACTCTTGAACAATTGATGGCCTGCGTGCCAAGTGTTGAACAATTTACTTTCCCTAACTTCTTTTATTTTCTGCATTTATTTTTCTTTTAACTTTGACATGGATGTTAACTTTGGTAAAAGTAGGATGTTTGCTATGTTTTGGTGGAGTGTTTATTGATTAAACAGGTACAAACTAGGCTTAAAGTACTAAGCATTAGTACTCTTAAAGCCGGGACAGGGAAAACGAAGAAAGAAACCTGTTTTTCAACTTTGCAGACTGTCCACACGGGGTCGTGTCCAGTCGACACGCCCCCGTGCCCACTCCCCTGAACCTGCTGATTGTTTTAATTCTGTAGACCTTGACAGACACGGGGTCGTGTCTAACCAACACGCCCCCGTGTTCACCTTCTGTAAGTTTTCGTTACTGGCACCTGAGCACGGGGTCGTGTCCACTCAACACGGGGTCGTGCCCAGGTAACCAGTAACACAAATTTTTTTGCCTTTCACACCTTTTACACATTCAATCAACCTAAAAACTTATTTTTGGGACACATTGAGGACAATGTGTAATTTAAGTGTGGGGGGGATGCTAAAACCTTGAATCTTGCAAGTCCTAAATACAAGCCTTACACAAAACTCTATTGGAATCGCTAATCACCCCAAATTTTTTCAAAAAAATTTCATTTTTTTTCTTGTCTAGGTTTAACTCGGGAATTTCAAGTTCTAAAAAGGTTATATTTTTACGAATTTACAACCGATAGTGTCGTGATAAAAAGAACCAACATAAGAAAATTATGAAAAGGCATGACAAGCTTAGTTAAAATTTGATTATATATACTTGATCACATAAAAAAAAAACCCATTCCCACAAAAGTGAGTTTTGAGCCTTTATTGAGCATACAATTACATATCATTAGACTAAATGCTCATTTTTTCATTTCTTGTGTGAATAGCCGCTTGGTTCTTACGACTCTAGAACTTGCCATGACGATACATTCCCGGTCCTTACCAACTTAAACCCGAGTAAGTAAATGATGGAGGCGCTAGGACTAACCCTTTTTATTTCTACACCATTATTTTTCCTTTTTTTACCACCTACCCAAAATCCCCCTAGTTAGCCCCTTTGAGCCTAAACCTTTTCATTTCATAACCCAAACCAAACACCCTTTTACCCACCAAAACCTTTTTATTTTTAACCCTTTGTTTTAGTAACAAGTTCAGTTTTTCGTATAACTTTCAAAAAAAAAAAATTTGTTGATGATGAAGCAAAAGAAAATAAACAAACAATTTCATCAAAAATAACTTTGTTTGAATAATAGCTTCATCAAAATAAAAGTTACAAAAATAGAAAGTCTTACGAAAACCGAACTTGTTACGCTTTTCGCCCTTTTTATACTAACCACTAACCACCAACCCAACCACCTACCTTTAACCCTAGCCTAACCCTTCACCCACAAAGTCCTCTTGATATTTACAAAGGTATATAAGTTAAAAGGGAGGAGGATTGATTGCTTGGTAAGCCTATGGTAGGAGTAAGTTCCATGCCGCTCTCGAGTGATCCACAAAAATACATTTTCGGCCGAGTGTTGAGTGATCCCCGTGAGGTATGTGAACTTGTATATAAATATAATTTTAAAGAGGCATGTTATGCCCTAATAAGTAATTTATCTTATGAAAAGTTTTAAATAAATCATGACGAATAGGATTGTAAATAAATAAAAATAAAATTAAATAAAGAATCTTGGAAATCCCGACACTCTACGACAAGCCCAAAAACCTTCTTCTCTACCCATTCCATTTGGGAGTGTAATAGCCACATATTAAAGAGTTTTGCTTGAGGACAAGCAAGGATTCAAGTGTGGGGGTATTTGATGTGTTAAAAATGCAACATATAAATTTCATCAAATGAGGCATAAAACTAACCCTTTTTTAGTACTAATGTTGGAAAAAGTGTGCTTTTGTCTTCCTTTTGTATTTTCAGGATTAAATGAGCTCAAATTAACAAAAGAAGCAAAAAGACATCAAAATCTAACATAAATACAAGAAAAGGAACAAGACGTGACATGCCCGACCCCACGACAGCATCTACCCAAGCAAAACAAGAGATCAGAAGCCTGAACACGCCCCGTGCTCAGCCAGCACGGGGGCGTGCCCAAGTGTCAGCAGAAAAGACAAAGTGATAGAAGCTTCTATTGCCCACCACGGGGCCGTGCTCAACGGACACGGGGCCGTGGTCAACTATAAGATTCGCACAATCCAGCAAATCTGCATAGTACAAAGATTCTTCTGCACCACGGGGTCGTGCTCAGCGGACACGGGGGCGTGGTCAACTAAAAAGACAAAACTGCATTAAATGAAGAAAGAGAAGGATGTGGACACGGGGCCGTGCCCACTGGACACGGGGCCGTGCCCGAGCTTCTGTTCAGCCTATAAATAGAAGTGCTTGGCTAATGCTCAAACCATCCCTTGGCACACCACCTCTCTCACACTTCACCCACCACCCACCACCACCATAACACCATCATCCACCACCATCATCCATTGTCCATCGTAGAGTGTGTGAGTCGTCTCGGGATCCAAGATTGATCGTAAGAGTTCTTGACAATCAAGGCCATGTTTGCCTAACTCTCTTACATCACTTGGTGAAGACAAAGTGTCTAGTGTAATACTTTTTATTTCTAATCTTTTCGCACTTTTTATTTGGTTTCGTATTAATGACTTTAATAACTAGTTGCTTATGTTGAGGGTGATCTTTCTTTATCGTTTGTCCGTGGTGTCTTGAAATTATTTTACTGTCTATATAAAATAAAAGATTTTCACCATTCATATCTCCACGATCTATATGGAGGTATGTTGGCTACCTGGTCGGGGGTTAAGGGAACGGTTTGGTAAAGGTCTTGCCATTGTTCAGCGTTTAGAGGTCCTGCAATGGACCTGGGTCAAATTTAGTAGGACCTCCTTCAATACTTAACGGTATTGGATGGCGGGGGTCCAAACTCTTTGATCCCCTCATAAGTTAACTACTATTAATACTATAACCCGGCTATTTAGGACTGTATCCCTGCTGACTCAGACTACTTAGTCGAGGGTAACGTCACCTCCAAAAGAGGGGCCTACCATAATTTGCATTAATAACTTAATTAATTATCTTCCAATAATCCACCATTTTAGGATTGTATCCTTGCTGACTCAAACTACTGGGGTGAGGGTAACGTCACCTTCAAAAGAGGGGCCTACTACAATAACTAAGATAATCTCTTAAAATAGTGCAAAAGTGCGGAAATAATCAAAGGTTACACTAGATACGAGTCGGAACCAAGTGATTCATCTTGTCTATCTGTTTTTTCTTTTATTTTTATTTTCAACATTTTAGTTAGTTTTTATTTTTTCTTAGTTTAAAACATTTTTCTAAACTTTTTGATTTGATTAGACGTTGAGGATAAACCGGTACTAAAAGCTCTTGTGTCCTTGGACGACCTCGGTATCTTACCAACACTATACTACGCTCACGATGGGTGCACTTGCCCATATGTGTGTCTAGTGTTAGTAAATATTGTGTTTTATAAATTTAAAACTTGGCTAAAAATAAGTGTTAAAGGGGCTTAAAATATACACCTAATATATATAACACTCGACTACGCATCAATTTCAGATTTTTCTATGCTCTTATTTTTTGCAAACTCTACATTCGATTCATTTTCAATAACAGCGGTTTTATTTTTCATATCACTACCTTGAACAAAATTAATCTTTTTAACAAAAGCTTGAATTTTATTCTTAGGCGGTGAATTATTCCTTTTCAAAGGTTCCCTGTTATTGTTCTTCTTAACATCATCACTCTCAGATCCATCACCTTGACTTGATGTGGATGCGAAACTACTTGGTGCAGATGCCATAAAGTTTGCTAGCTCATCTTCACTAGGTAGGAATGAATAGTCATGACTAAGAGGAGGTGGAACTTCATTAAAGCCCTGGAAGCCCACACTGGTCTTGTCATTACTCTTCTTTAACCCACCCATCATGTGTTTCATTACAAAAGACGAATCTCTGAATTGACTTAATTTCTTTTCAAGTTCAACAATTTTGAGTTGTGCATCTGACAACTCATTGCATTTTTCAGAAATTTCTTTTGTTTTCTCAGCCATCATGTCATGAGCTGAGTCTATGACTTGAAGTTTTTCATTTAGTTTGCAAGTTAAAGCTTCAATTTCAGCTTCATAACCTTTTATCTTCTTCAAGTATGACGATTCATTTCTTTTAGCAAAAAAGTTTGCTTCTTTTATGTTAGACATCTCACTTACCAGACTTTGGTTTTGTGTTGACAACCTGTCAACCTCACCCTGTAGTTCACGACATCTCAAACATACAGAATTAGATTGTACCTCTTTCTCTTGAACTTCTGAGGTTTCATCAGTAACAACCTGTTCAGCTTCACTCTCTTTCTCTACTTCAGCATCCATTTTTGCTTCAGCATTTTTCACTTCAGATTCAGCATCACTCACAGTAGTTTCAGCCTCATCAACTGGCACTATCTCTGCCATGAATGCCTGAGTGGCACTCTCATTTCCCTTATATCGCTTTTGTAATGCATCCCACATATCCTTTGAATTAGTGTACTTTGTGAAGGTATGCTTGATGCTATCAGGTAAGGACATCTTTATCACAGCCAAGGCTCTTTTTTCAGCCTCATACATCTTTTTATCATCCTCTTTCATGTTCACATAGTTTGTTCTACGTGGTCTGCCCTCATAATCATGTGTAGGGTTTATGTACCCATCTTCAATACATATCCACATACGTGCATCCTGAGATTCAATGAAAGATTTGAAGTTGTCCTTCCATGTAAGATAATTCTCCACCTTCATCATCTTAGGTGCATTCAATTTTGTCATGTTCGACATTTTAACGCAAACAGACTGGTAAAACCGTACAAAATATCTCCGAAAACAGTGGTTACCAAATTACACCTTTAGAATCGTCTCGAAAAGACAAATCCAATGATATATAATGTCAAAAACCGTATTCGGTCAAACGAGCTACGGATCAATTTCTAAATGCAAAACAATGAAATTTTATCGACGCTTGCCAACCAAGATTCCACCACTTTAAATTTGCTGGTTTTTAAATTTTCTGTTAATTTCGCTGGTAAATCAGTTAAATTTGCTGGTCAAATTCGCTGCCAATTTCGCTCAGATTAATTTCACCGGGTAACCAGTTTGCTATTACAACGACTGGTAAAATCGCTGAAACCGTGATAATTTCGCTGTGGAAAATTACACGGTTACCAAAGTCGCTTTGGATTTGATTTCGCCGGTCACCGAGATATTATGTCCCAATTTCGCTGGTCAGTTAAATATGCTAGTTGAGTCTACGAAGTTGTTAAATTCGCCGGTACTACAAATTCGCTGGTCCAGAAAATATGGAAACTTAATCTGTTTCAAATTTATGAGATTTTCCAAGATTTCATAACAATTTCCTACAAAATCGAAACACCAAAATCAGTCCAATTTTTCGAAAATTATGAAGAGCACGAAGAACAGTCTTCGAATCTTCAAATCTGTTCAGCCGAATTTCTCAACCAAACAACCCGAACAATCCTGAAAACCTGCAAATCAGCAAATAAACAAACCAAAAGATCAAAACAGCCCAAAATTTTGGAAATTTTATCAAACAAAGAAAAATTTCGAAACCCTAATTTCAGGTTTCAACAATTTCGAAAATTTTCCTGTTTTTGCAGCAAACAATTCTGAACCGAGCCTTCAAGAGCCTAATGCTCTGATACCAATTGTAGGTCCCCTTGAGTCGTATTGATCTTTCACAGAATTGTCAATCTAATCAAGAGTGCGGAATCCTCTTGATCAGAATATAGCAGAAAACGTGTAGGAAACAGAAACAGCAATTCACTTTCAAACCGGGTTTTCTATTGATTATCAAACCAAAGTATTACAATCAATCAAAACCCTAACCACACAATTTCGTCCAAGCCTATGCTCTCACGAAATTCTATCTCTCAAAAACTGTTTTGGCTGATTAACCTAAACCCTAAAGCCTAACCTTGTTTATATAACCCAAGGTTTGCTACTTGGGCCAAGGTTAAACATCATGGACTGCGAATTGGACAAGCCCAATTCGCCCCCATACACCCAATGTGGGTTTTGTTTAGCCCAAACTCTATTATTCCACTAATACAAAGCTAAACCAGCTAACCGTTTATCATTTATCTAATTACAAGATATCCAAAGACCAAATCTAAGCTGTTGTCACGTGCCGTCTACGTGTCAGACCTACCCCATGACTATTAACACCTATGCCCTAGCTAGGTAGTCTCGCGGGGCGCGACAAGATAACCTTAGGTTATCGCGGGGTGCGAGAAACTCATATTACAGCTATAAATTGAGCATGGAATAGGCTTTCCACTTTGCTCAAAAAAATTCTTATCTTTCTCTCGTTACACTGGTATTATACCCTAACAACTGAAGTGCTAAAACTCTACCCGTAATCAGCGTGCTAACTCGAATCACTGGTACGGTACCCTATCCGATCGATTGAAACCGAGCCAATGGATGTTTAAGTGTTGCCTGAGTAAGGCTATACTTTGTCATTCGTTGTGGGTTTTGATCTCGTGATTGTTGTTAAAGTTGAATTGAGTTAATACACTAATACGTGTGCATTGTATGCTTAATTAGGAAACTAATCATTTAACCAAAAGGCAAGTATTGAAACCCTAAATCTGCAATGTGAGTCATTCTATTTTATTAAATGCTTTCAAAACCCTAAATGTTTTCTAGTTGTACTTTAAGTCTTTGTATTCTAATATTACAATCGGTATGTGGGGTATTGTATACATTACTTGATAAGCTTTACTATTAGACAAAATGTTAGCCAATAGTAATATAACCACAGTCACCGAAATGGGCGAGTGACAAGTACTTTGGGTAATTGAAAGATATAAACAAATGTAAAAACTCTTAATGCTGTAATTATAACAATGTGTTTTGTATAACTGAATGAACTCACTAGTATTTTTCGCTGATCAAATGTTTTTAAAACGCATTTTAGGTTATTTACTGTGAAAAGAAGAAAAAGTGCTAGGAGGCACTCAAGCTTAAATAAGTGGCTATGTAAATCTGAATAAAAAAGTGTTTTGTAATCAAGGGTTTATCCCAGTAAAAATACTTTATGTAAATACGGGTTCTACCCCACAGTCTATGAAATGAAAATTTTGGTGTTTTGAAACTCTGATATTTTTTCTGACACTCGGTCCTAATAAGTTTTCCGCTGCAATAATTTTAATAAACAGCGATACCACTGTCGTATCTGTCACAGCTCCCGCCCAGACCTTTGTCAGGGGTTGTGACATACACCACTTTCATTGGGTTTCCTTTAGCTTTAAAAATGTCAAGATTCGTACTTTATGTTTAAAAAAGCTTACGCATCATGTCCGTTGCACTAACAGACGTTAATATTTTCTGTTAAATCCAATCGCGTACCTTGCATATGAGAGTACATTTGTCTTTACACCTATAGGGACCATTTGTGCAATTAGTTTAAAATAATGAGCCAAGATGAAAATAAACGTGTTTTAAATTTTTACTCTCTTTCTCTCTCTAAACTCTCCCCAGGTAACCCACTCCACCTTGACCACCACCATAAACCACAAAATTCATCCACCAAAATCCGTTTAACTGAGGGTTAAAATCGGCCAGACAGCGAAAAATCAGTTAAATGGTTGTTGAGCAAATTTGATTTGTCGAT
The DNA here is from genome assembly GCA_030545235.1 of Helianthus tuberosus. NCBI lineage: Eukaryota > Viridiplantae > Streptophyta > Magnoliopsida > Asterales > Asteraceae > Helianthus > Helianthus tuberosus. Next base: position 33,593,452 of record CM060441.1, read on the forward strand.
CATATCTCGTTTGTTTCAAAGAATTAATGAGGATGGTATAATCACCCACGTGTGACCATACCTGTTGCATTATTTTGGCTTTAGCTTCAATGGATTTTGAGCAGATCTCATTTGCCAAGTAAATCTACAATGCATACCCCTTCATTTTTTTTTGTTATTTTTTTTTAAATCGATTAGATCTGATTTGCCTCTCCTTAATAACAAACCCAAAACTCTAGAACTTGGTGGTGGTGATGCGGTGTTGAGGTGTTCTGACGGGCAAACTTTAGATCTTTTTATCTCCCTTTACCTTTGAACGCTGCCACATTGTGAGCCCGTGACGCTACCTTTACTGTCGGAACTCATCTGCCTCACTCCCTGCCATCGAAGTGGTACGACGGTGGTGCTTCGCCAGAGAAGACTGTAGAAAGACATGGGGTTTTTAGATTTAGAGAGATAGTGCTGGTTTCCGGAAGTGGTGGTTGTGAAGATGGTGGTGGTTTCCAGCAGTGGTGACTGCAAAGATGGTGGTGGTTTTATGCGTTGGTGGTTGCAAAAATAGTGATGGTTGCAAATATGGTGGTGGTTTCAGACAGTGGCAGTTAGAGCTGTGCAAAGTGTCAGAATCGACCCGATCCGACCTGGACCCACCATAACCATATACCCTTTTACTGATGAAATTGGGAACCACTAACCGAACTTTAGAAGGCTATTGGTTTCGGGTCCTAGAGGTTTTAATGGGTCGAGTAAAGGGTCTGATGGGTTAGAACCTTTTTATCTAATAGGCATTTGAAAGGTTACACTTCCAATTATTTTAATATGTTTGTTAAAGAATTCCTCCATATGGTTCCAACAATAGCCCATGAGCTTTCTTTTTAATTCCTCCATACGGTTCCAGCAATAGGCATTTGAAGGGTTACTACCTAGCCAAGGAGCCGTCAATGATAAAATACAAAGCAATGGTGCAAGAACTTATGAATAACTTCGATTCATGCTCACTAAGCCATGTACCAAGAACAAAAAACAAGCAGGCAGATGCTTTTAGTAAACTAACTTCCCTTACCTTTGCACACCTCACAAAGAAAGTGCTGGTCGAAGTTCTTAAAGCAAAGTCCATCGAAGAAAAATAAGTCCAAGAGTTAGTAATTGAAAAGGGGAAACATGGACGACGCCCATATATGACTTCTTGAAAGAAGGGAAGCTACCACCCACAGAAGGGGAAGCTATCCTGCTGAAGTCAAAGGCTTAGCAATATGTCATAGAGGATGCCATGCTCTATAAGAAAGGTTACATCTCCCCATTTCTCTGATGTGTTGGTCCTAAACAAAGCAACTACTTAATCAAAGAAGTACACAAAGGAATATGTGGAGCACATGTTGGGGTAAGAACCGTGGTGTCGAAACTAATAAACATGGGGTACTATTGGCCTTCGATTCATAAAGATACAGCTGAGGTCATACGCAAATGCGAAGCCTACCAACTCCATGCTCATGTCAAGACAAGCCCGAAGCATGACCTTGTTCCAATCATTGCAGCTTGGCAATTCCATAAATGGGGGATGGACATTGCTGGTCCCTTCCCCAAGGCCGTAAGTCAAGTTAAGTTCCTACTAGTAGCCATTGATTACTTCACTAAATGGCCAGAAGTGAAGCCATTAGCAAAGATTACGGGCAAAAATGTGATCAACTTTCTATGAGAAAACTTGATATGTCGATTTAGGCTACCCGGGGAGATAGTAATCTACAACAGCAAGCAGTTTGCAGAGAAGCCTTTCAGCACTTGGTGCAAGGAGCTAAATAGCATGCAAAAGCTCGAAGGATACTACAATACAAGAGTTTGTAAAGAACCCTTCAGAACGGGCAACCTGGTACTCGGAAACAATGAAGCTAGCAAGCAAGAAAATCACAGGAAAATGGGCCCCAAGTGGGAAGGTCCATATGTGATAAACGAAGTCCACCAAGAAGGGTCCTACAAGCTTGAGACCCCAGACAGTCAGAAGCTCTTAAGATATTGGAACGGGAAGCACCTAATGAAGTTCATAGTTTAGGTGACCTACAATGTAATATGAACGAGCTTTTACTTGGCTACAAAAGTTTAATGAAACAACAGTAGCACTTTTGTTAAACACATTTTGTTATCCTATCCTGAGGGTGAGCTCCTCCTAACCAACCTCCATGGCATGGATCGAATAAACAAAAAACATAACTACATGAAAGAGGGTGAGCATCTCACATCAAAAGTACTCCACAAGCACAAAGCAAGAAGGCAGAAGCTTGTGTACAATATACCACACAAAAATATAAGTTATGGACTAGAAAAGCGATAAAATAAAGAAAGTGCATCGGGTCTTTTTTAACATAATTAATCTGAGATTTCTGCAGTATCTAGCCTTAGTTTGATAGAAAAGACATGGCAAACACAAATAAACTAAAGAAGTTGAGCATAGGTTCCCTTAGCAAAAGCTAAACAAGTCTCACAAAACACAAGTACAAGAAAAATAACAAAAGGAAAGTCATGTCTAATTCCCAACAGTCAAAATAACAAAACATTTGACAAACACAAAAAGAATAGAAAAACATACAAATATAGACATAAGGGAAGCTAAACACCCCAAGGGTCAACCCCCATTTCATTAAAAAGATAAACAAGGTCCATACAACTAAAAGCCCTCAAAGGGCATAACAACCACAATGCCTTCACAAAAGGCTTACAAACATAAACACAACCACAAGTTCTTGAAACATAAGATAAAAAGTTAAAAACAACTAAACAGGGCTTCAGTCCCTAACATCTTCATCAACAGTTGCTTCACCTTTAAGAGCCGAGGACGATCCAGGAAGGTCATCAAACAAACCATCCAAATCTTCATATTCAGCAGGAAGAGGAGCAGACTCAACTCTTGTAAAAGATAATGGAGCAACATCAATCGGAATAGACATTGAAGTTACTTGTTGAGGCTCCTCACTTATCTTTAGATTCTTCGATGAAGGTCTAGCATCATCACCTTCCTCGTCACTGGTCTCGAACAGAGCTCTTTTAGTAGAAGCGATAGCAAACACCTGCTTGCACAAATCCTTGTTCAGACCCTCAGGCTCAATAACTTCAAGTTCAGAAACATGCTGATCCACCATCCGGGACAAGGCATCAACATAGGGGTAGGACAACATCTCCATCTCTTTCACAACACTTACAAATTCTGGCATAGAGTTTGGCTTAAAAGCAGGAGGGCTCTCTATATCTTCCCCTAGAAGCAACATTAAAACCTGCAATCAAACTCGTATACCTCCCTTGAGCCATAACCTTATAATAAATCCCAGCAAGGGGAGCATTGAACTCCTGGCTATGACGAAGATAGGTGATGTTGCTGACAGAAGCTATTGAAGCTGAAGCTATCCAAAGACCAAAGACAGTGCAAGACTACATGAAGATTGCAAGATGAATGAAGACAAAGTTATTTTATGAAGCTATTATCAAGGGGGAGTTTGTTGGTGCATGTTTGTGACAATAGCTTAGATTTGGTCTTTGGATATCTTGTAATTAGATAAATGATAAACGGTTAGCGGGTTTAGCTTTGTATTAGTGGAATAATAGAATTGGGCTAAACAAAACCCACATTGGGTGATGGGGGACGAAATGGGCCTAGCCCATGTAGGAACCCATGCCTAAAGTAGCAAACCTTGTGTTATATAAACAAGGTTAGGCTTTAGGGTTTAGGTTAATCAACCAAAACAGTTTTTAAGCGATAGAATTTCGTGAGAGCATAGGCTTGGACGAAATTGTGCGGTTAGGGTTTTGATTGATTGTAATACTTTGGTTTGATAATCAATAGAAAACCCGGTTTGAAAGTGAATTGCTGTTTCTGTTTCCTACACGTTTTTTGCTATATTCTGATCAAGAGGATTCCGCACTCTTGATTAGATTAACAATTCTGTGAAAGATCAATACGACTCAAGGGGACCTACAATTGATACCTACAATTGGTATCTTCCCCTAGAAGCAACATTAAAACCTGCAATCAAACTCGTATGCCTCCCTTGAGCCATAGCCTTATAATAAATCCCAGCAAGGGGAGCATTGAACTCCTGGCTATGACGAAGATAGGTTATGAAATGCCTAACACCGGTCCTAATCAACCACTTCTTTTCATCCTTCAACTTCTGAACATGTTGCCTCATCTCTTCTGTATATGCTTCATTGACAGTCTTCTTCGCCTTGAATCTACTTCACTCTAAGCCAAACTCAGATCTCTCCTTAGCAAGTTTGTCATTAAACTCAGATAGTTGGCATGAATAAGTTTCAATCTTCTTTATCTCTTCGTCCACTTTAACCTGGGAAGCAGCCAGTTGGCTCACAAGCTCACCCTCCTTGGCCTGGGAAGCAACCATTCCTTCCTTGAGGCCTGAAGCGCTGTTTCCTTTACATCAAAAGAAGCCTTAAGGTCATCAAACTCATGGTGAAGAGCAACCCAATGCTCTATCCCCTCAGGAAGAGACATAATTATCCAAACAGCCTGATTAACCATCCTTCGAGCCACATCTTTATTAGAAGACTTCTTTAACGGTTTCTTCTTGGCTGGAGTAGCCACATTCATGAGAAAGTGATGACACGCTACCCCATCCTTAGTAGTATCAGTTAGACGAACTTGCCATTTAGGCATAAACAACGCAGGATCAACAGCCGAAGCGTCACCATCGATAAAACCTTTACCTTTCTCAACCATTCCCTTCTCAACAACATCATCCACCTCTTCAGCAACAGGCCTAGACAAACCTAGCTTACCCTTCTTCATCTTGGAATGCTTATAACCACTAACACCATCTTTAGACACCTTCTTATGTACTTCCTTCTCAATAGTTTGTTTACTCTCATTCAACTTTTTCAGGGCAACATAAATCTCAGTCGCAGATGGGGAACAGTAAATACCCCCTACATCACTAGCAACCTCTTGTACACCTTCCGTCTTCACTAACTTGACCCAGTCACAGATCCTATAACATCTACATCATCCTCATCACCACTATCTATAGAGATAGGGTCAGAAGACCGAGAGGTAGTACCAATCGAATAAGCTCCTCTAGTGGACCTTCTAATAGGGTAGGAAGCCTTCTTCCCCACAGAAGCCTCTATACTGGCTGAACAGGAACCGCAACAAGATGACCGGTTGTGCGAACATGTTCCATATGACGTGTGATAGGAGGACAACCAGCAGGATCCTCTTTCGATTCTAATTCCACAACAGAGGGATCCTTAAGCATGATAAAATCCAAAGCACTCATTTCTATAAAAAAAGTAAAAAGAGAAGAAGGTCAAAAACCTAAGACGCATAATACAAATGTACAAGAAGCATAAGAAGGGGGTATACCCTTCTTGTCTACAACAAAAGATGGTTTAAACTCCAAATGAGTCCAATTTGCACTAATCCCTAACAACACAAGAAGCTCCTCTGGGTAAGCCCGGAGCATCAAGCGAGAAGCACGAAGTTTCAACAACTCCTGCTCAAGCTCAGCAGCCTGATGTGCGTAAAATACAACATATAAATTATGTCAAACAAGGCGTAAAATCAACCCTTTTTTTGTACTAATGTTGGAAAAGGCATGTTTCTTTGTTTACTTTTAATTTACAGGATCAAAAGAGCAAAAACGAACAAAAGGAACAAACTAACATTAGAAACCAGCATAAATACAAAGAAGAAGGATTCACACGACTCGCCGAGCCCCCATCCACATCCACATCCAAACCAACAAAAATAACAAAACATAAGCTTAGGCACAGGACCGTGCCCACCAGGCATGGGGCCGTGCCCAATCAAGATTCCCAGCAAGAAAAAGACAACAGCAAAAGACAAACCAACACGGGGTCGTGCCAACTAAACATGGGCCGTGGTCCACTCTAAGATTCGCAGAATCTGAGATAGTATAACAAGTACATTCACCACGGGTCATGCCATTAACACATGGGGTCATGTTAGTACAAGACCTGACATCTGCAGTTAACGAAGGGAGAGAGAATGAAGGCCACGTGGATGTGTGAGCACTCTGATTTTAGCTATAAATAGGGGTGCTTGGTTTCATTCTAATTCATCCTTTGGGAAACCACTTCTCTCACACTTTCCACCAGTCCACCACAACTACAACACCAACACCCACCACCATCATCCATCTTTCATCTTTTAGAGTATGTAGTAGTCTCGGGATCAAAGATCGATCGTAAGAGTTCTTGTCAAACAAAGGCCATGTTTGGCTAAATCTCTTACATCACTTGGTGAAGATAACTCTTTTATGTATTACTTTTGATTTCCAATCTTTGGCAACTTTTTATTTGGGTATGTATTAATGACTCTAATAACTAGTTTTCTATATTAAAGGTGAATTTACTTAATCATTTCTTCATGTTTTGTTGATTCACTCATTCGTGCCTTTACGGTCTATGTAAAGTGCGTTAACTGCCTGGAAGGGGGTTAGAAGGGTGTTTGGGTAAAGTTCTTGCCTCGTTCAGTGTATAGATCCTGCGAGGATCTGATTCAAGCTTAGTAGGACTTCTTTTGAGGCAGATAGCATCAAATCAGGGGAAGTAAGAACCGCTTGTAATCTCTTATCTATAAACTACTAATTAAACATTAAACCGACCTTACAAGACTGTATCCTTGCTGACTCAGACCAATAGGTTGGGGGTAACGTCGCCTGGAAGAAGGCCTACCACTTTTCGTATTAATAACTTACTTAATTGTCTTTCAATAATCTGACCTTGCGGGACTGTATCCCTGCTGACTCAGACTAATAGGTTGAGGGTAACGCTGCCTGGAGGGGGCCTACTATTATACTTAAAGATAATCTCTTAAAAAGCCCAAAGTGCGGAAATCATCAAAGGATACATAAAAGAGGAGTTGAAACCGAGTGATTCCTTCTTATCTATTTTTTTCCTTATTTAATTTTCTAGTTTATCTTTTAAAACTTTCAAAACTTTTTTATCAAGATTTGGTTAGATTAGACGTTAACGATAAGCCGGTACTAAAAGTTCTTGTGTCCTTGGACGACCTCGGTATCTTGCCATCGCTATACTACGTCCGCGATGGGTGCACTTGCCCTAACGTGTGTAGAGTGATAAAAAGTGCTTAAAATATATCTAAAATTTATTCACACCTACACACACGTCACAGCCTCAGGTTCTATCTCATTTAAACCATCACCAAACTTGCGAGGAACAACAACAAAGGGGAGAAGATTTTCATAAATAAAAAAGAACCTATCCTTCTAAGCGTAGGTATGACCAACGGTCCTAGTAATCAAGGCAGCCTCACACTGTGTTTTCTTAGTGGTAAACCAATCACCATTACGTGCCAAATGGAAAAACAACGAAACATAACCAAAGAAGGTTCATAACTAAGAGCACGACTAAGTATCTCAAAATGCATCACGTGAGTAACTTCACGGGGACTGATTGACCAAGGGATAAATGGTAATACTTTAAGACTTCTAAGAAAAAGTTTGTAAAAGGGTAACACGGGTTAGGTTGATCGAGGATACGGGTATAAAACACAATATGACCCTCTGGACACTTATTAGCAGTTCGATCCACTGGAGAAACAGCCCAAAGTGAAGGATCGATGCCATGATCAAGACAAAACTGATTAACCTTAGTTTGAGTAAGACACGAAAACTGAACTTGAATATTATTCTTAGAACTCAACATTACAAAACAAGGAACAAGAAAGAAACACTTACCGATTTTATAGAAAAGGAGTTCACCGGAAAAAAGTGGAAGATCACCGGATATCCAATGTGTTTCGAAGAGAATTGCAAAAGAAAAGGATGGAAAGAAAAATATATGTTACATGGTTATAAAGAGGAACCATAAATTAAAATTTTGAATCCCTATAATCGCAGACAGGTAGAGGGTCAACATCAAACTCCCACCAGCTGGAAGCCTAAGGCAATAATGCCTCCACTACGGCGTTGTCCCATCAATCAAGTCTTGGCCGCCCGATACCACTTGCATAGGCAACTGGACAAGTGGTTCAAAGCAAGGGCAAGAAACTAAAAGGAAGAAAATGTTTCAATAACTCATAAAAATAAAAGCTTCCATTAGTAAGCTCCTAACCACAAGGCAAAAAACCATAAGCTTCTAGCTTCCCCACATATTCTTTGAATAGTTTTACACAAAATCTGTCAATACAAAAATACGTCAAAAGCAAGAAGCCAAGAAAAAGAGACTTATAACTACCTCATATGAGCCACACGCTAATGTATAAATATACATAAAGCTAAGGCACATACTCAAACCTAGCTAAATCTCTAAAAAACAGTAACGGCCCATTCGAGTCATAAGTACCTATATTTACAACATAGACACTTATGAGTGGGGGCTGATAATGTAAGTCCAGAAACGCAATCGGATATCACAAATCAAGATCAAAAGTGCGGAAAACTAATGAAAGTGATAAGAACAAGAACAATCGAATTGATTAGATTTCACACGAGTATAGAACTCGTCTGGTACAACTAACACCAATACTAGAGAATGCCAAGAAGAACAGTAAATAAAACAACAACCCTAAAATGACTTAGGTTCACCCTATTTGTAGTTACATAGGGTTACCTAAACACAAATTAGGCCAAGCCCACATGCACACTATTAACTAAACAAGCCCAAAACATTTAATTAGCCCACATGGCGTATCCCAATACTATCTAACTCACTAGAAAACTAAGCCCAATAGCTTATATTTGTGATTGATAAAAATAAGTGTAAACCTACTCAATTATATGGCCTTACAAAATGATAAGCGTGATATCCGAAAGTTGCAAAATGATCTGAGTCAAGAATGATGTAGGCATCTCCACTTTAAAGAATTGTCAGAAAAGTTAACTGTTGAACTTGATGATCTAAAATCAACCTTTGAAATACAGAGTTAATTTTAAGAAGTTTGACGTGTCAAGTGAAAAAGTTGAAAAAATGATAAACCAACAGTTAAAATATAGTAAAAAGGAAGTTAGGAATAAAGGATTGGGATTTGTATGCATACCTCCACCATACAATCACAATTACACCTCTATTCCTATGACTGAGGATGAGATAGCCAATATGCCTGATATAGAATATGGAAAACCAAGTGATGTGAAGGTAGAGCCCGTCAAGCCAAAGAACGCTAAAATCACAAGGCCAGATAAAACTGAAATTAATTTAGAAAAACAGGCCTTCAACAAAACTTTCACAAAACCTGCTGATACTTCAAAACACACTGAGACTCTAAATTTTGAGTTGAGAAAAATGCTGATATTGACAAACATTTTCAAGTGTTAAATAATAATGAGTCAACAATTTCTCAAAAATCATCTGAATTTAAATAAAAAATAAGAGTCTAAAACCAAATCAACCTACTTCGATTTTGCTATGATGAATGGTTTGGCTGAATTCATCAAAGGGTTTGAATCTAGCAAACACACCGAATCAACTACTTCATTTGATTCGTCATTTAACTCCTCAGAAACAACTAATTGTGAAAATTCAGAGTTAGTTGAATCTGTCGAGTCTAGTAACGATTCACCTGAAGAAGTTGAATCAAAACAGACGAAAGTAGAATCAGAATCCATAACAGAAGGTCATGTTGAATCTAGTGATGAATCAACAACAGAAGCCTCTTTTCAGCCATGGAATATTCTTGACTCTAAAAATACTGAACAAATGGTGTCACTCGAAGCTGAAAGCATTGCTACGGATTCAACTGACACTGTTTGTGAGAGAATAAACGTTACTAACCCTGTTACTTCACATGCAGAAGAAGTGATTGTTGAAGATTGGGTAGATGAGGATGAGTACGATGGTGTTGATTTGATTGATTTGAAAATAAGAGTTCAGAAAACCAATCATTTAGTTTCTAAAAAATCAAACAATATTTCAATTTCTATTGATTCTTTGAATTATGTGGGCTCTTCTTTTAAAAGCGATGAATGTTTGAATACTTCCTTTGATTCAGTTTCTGATGGTTTAAATTCAGTTGTTTTGCCAAATAAATCTGATATGTAAAAAAACCTATTAGTAAAACAAACTAAACAAGGCGGATGTTGGTGCATCCGACTGTCGTCTACGTCTTGTATCGAGTCTTGTTTAAAGATAGATAGAATAGAGCATGGAATCCAAGAATCAGAATATTTAGGAGTGATTCCACTCGAAAGTTAATTTTCTGATTCCACTCGAAAGTTAACTTTCTGATTCCACTCCTAATGTAATTTTCAGATTCCACCCGAAATGTTAAATCCTGATTCCACCCGAAAGTAACATGCTGATTCCATTCCAAATGACACCATGTCATTAGGAGTGGAATCAGAAACAATATAAATAGGTCATTTGGTGGGGAATCAGAATAGAGTTAGAGGTGTTGTCTTCCGGTGAGCCACGAAGTGCTGCCGAAGTGTTGATTTGATTGTAAACGTCATTCAGATTAATATAATCAACATATTAAAGTGAATTCTCGCTGAATTGAATCTGATTTGTCTGTTTCCGCCGTTCAAATCAGTAATAGCTCTTCTAACCGACTCGTTTAGGTCCGAATTCGATCCTTCAATTGGTATCAGAGCTAGTGAAGAAGAGTTCTACACAATTCAGCCGATAATTCTGTTTCTACATCATTCTTTTACGAAAAATAAAAAAATTTTACGAATTTTACGGTCAGAATCGGTTCAAACTTTCATAGTGTGCTCGGAATTAACAATTGAAAAATCCTTGAAAGTTTCATGTTAAAATTCGAAGTAAAACTGATCATTTTTGGTGATTCGGCTAGAAAATGTTCAATTGATTAGTGACGTCATCAGTTTTTCATTGTTGATTCCGCTCTTAAGTGTTGTTTTGATTCCGCTCTTGAGTAGTTTGTTGATTCCGCTCCTGTGAACAATTTGATTCCGCTCATAGTGCTAAATTTTTTATTCCGCTCATAGTGACCAAAGTCTAATTCCGCTCATCGTTGATCTGAAACACGACTACTGTTTGAAAATTCATAGTTTTGTGTGATTCATCTAACAAGTTGTCAGTACATTGGAAAAATAAATCATGTGTTGTTGACAGCCTTAGTATGTTAGTTGATCACGTGAGTGTTTAATTCAAGAGTTGCATGTGATTGTGTGGAGAAAGTTAAAAGTTGTCGGTCACTGATTTTTAGATTCAATTAAAAAGAGCTTAATGGGATTGAAGTTAGCAATTGCATGTGATTTTATATCATATCAGCCCATGTGATCTTTGATGTTTGTCGACTAAGTGGATTTGTGTCAGCCCAAGGATTACTATATATTAAAGTTGAACGGTCCAATGAACGGCCCAAACATTTGAGATCCAATGGGATTTAAACGGTGATCAACATTGTCGGCAAATTTTGTAACTTCAATTGTGTCAGCCCACTACTTATCATCGGCCCAATCAAAGTTTTTTTTTAAGACACAGTTGTCGGCATAGTGGGTTTGTAATCAGCCCATCATCTATCTTCGGCTCACTTAAGTCAAGTTTGGGGAGATTATTAAGTGGTTTGTCAGCCCAAGTAATTCAACGGCCCAAGAGTGATTGATTGTTGATCTTTATTTAGAAAGTATCAATATTTTTTACAAATATCAGTGTTGAACAAGTTCTTGGCTCAAGTCATATTCTCGGCCCAATCAACATTTAAAGTGAACATTTGACACCGAAACATGGATAAAGAGTTTTACAGACTTTTTGGTATTGATTTCAGTGTCTTCATTAATGGACAAGTTGCTCCTGTTATTGTTGCCGAAACTTCCGGTATTGAAACTGAAACAGAAACTGTTCAAAAGGATGCAGAAAAAGCGCCTATTTTTTATCACTCGTCTGATGAAGAGAGTGACAACGATGAAGAGGGAATACAAAAGCTTGAAGATTTTCAAAATAAAATTTCATCTGATAAGAATAATGGGTGTTTTGCAGGTCAAGTGAAAGAGACTGATGAGATCAAATCTGAGAAAGATGTAAAAACAACAACAGCTGAAGAACAAATCAAACCTAGTGAGAAAAAACAGGTTGAACAAATTCCAGCGGTCAAGATTGAGAAAGAAGAATCTGAAAAACCTGTATCTGTGAATCCTGAATCAGAGTCAAAGAAAGATGTTGCAGAAGACGAACCTATCTTTGATCATTCACCAGAAGAAGAGAGTAAGGATGAAAGTGTTCATGAGAAAAAGAAACAGGTTGAAAATATCTCATCTTTAAAGGTTGAGACAAAAGTTGATGATAAACATATTCTTGTTTTGCTGAAAAATTGTGAGATGTTGACATTTGTAAATGACAAACTCTTGAAGGATGTTGAGAGTTTGTCATTAGAAAACAAAAATCTAAAAAAATCAGAAAATGTTTTGAAAAATCAAATTCACAATTTGGAAAATGAAAAAGTAAAAATTGAGAAAGATTTTCAAAGTCAAATAAAAATTTTAGAAGATGAGAGAGATTTGTTTGGTAAAAACAATCTTGAAAAACAAATTGCAATCAATTCTCATCTTGAAAAGATTATTCGACTTGAAAAAGAGGCAGAATGTGCTCAAAAGAAAATCAATGAATGGGAAGAAAAGTTGAAGGTGTTTGTGAATACTTCAACTATTCCTTGCCCAAAATCTGTTAATTCAGTTCCAATAAGTGACGATGTCACAAACTATGACAAAGTCATAGTTGAAGATTGCGATGAGAAATCTGATGTTGAAAATGAAAAAATGAAGAAAAAGAATTTATTTTTGAAGTTAAAAGAAAAGTTTCAAGAAACTGTTCCACAATCAACTGAAAAGGGAGAATGTTCTAAGCAAAAACCTTTGAAGAAGAAAGTGGAACAAAAACAAAAAGAGAAAATTTCGAAAAATGTTCAAAAAGAAAATAAAAGTTCATCGGATCAATCATCCAATCGCAATCAAAAATTACAAAGAGTAAAAAATGAAAATTCAAAAATTGTTGGCAATAAGTGGTGCAGGTCGGACCACAGTGCTCAAAAGTCAAATCCAGCAATCAAAAGGAAAAAGGAATATCACCAAGCCAAACAGTGCTATGATCTGAATGTTTGGACTGAAAATGGTGATTGGTACGATAACAGAGTATGTTACCGATGTGGTTATCAAGGACACATTGTTGTTAACTGCCAAGATTGGAATTATGAGACGAGGAGATGCTTTAACTGCAACATCAGATGTCACATTGCCAGAGATTTCCCAAGGAGATCAAATGAAAGATTGAGGGTTAATTCTCAGAAGATGGCAAAGAAATCAGTCAATGTCAAGCCCAAAGAACAGAAGGTTCAAGAACCTAAAGTTCAAGAAACGAAAGTGAAACTTTCTCAGGGGCAGAAAGACAGACTGAGGAAGAAGAGGAAGAAGGCGAGAGAGTATCTCGAGAAGATTTTGTCCTCGGATACAACTGGTAAAACAGATAAAAGTTCTGATAAATCGTCTTGCTCGCCAAAGACTGACAAATCAAGCAAAACGAATTCTTCAGATACAAATCTGAGGACAGAGGAGAGAGTAAAGAAAGAGAGAAAGATGAAAAAGAAAGTTGCTGGTGGTGAATTTGTTTCTTCGGAAACAAAAGAGCCACATGTCGGCGATGAATCTGGCTCATCAAAGTCAGACAAGCCACGTTCAGGCGATGAATCTGGTGTGGTAAAGCCAGAAGAGCCATGTGTTGAGGTAAAAGTAGAGAATTCTGGTATAACAATGGATGATGCAAATTTTCCACCATTGTTGAACAAAAATTCAAAATCACCCAAGGACCGTCAGGCTTGGGTGAATCTATTTAAATGAAAAACCTGACTTGCCGGAGTTCCCAGGTTTGTAAGCGTGGAGCAGGAATCGGCATCTATCTTTCTTAGTTGGATTTTTCGTACAAGTGGTAAATCAGGGACATTAATTTGTACTTGATTTTCTACAAGTGGTTGAAGACAATATGATGAACCACATCCCCAACTTTACAAGTGGTAAAAACAAACTTATTTTCCGGAAAAACCATTTTGATTAAAACAAACTTAAGTGTTTTGAAATCACTATGGGAAAATGGTTTGTTGTGAGGGGGAGTTCTGATTGTTTATGCCAAGTGAATGGCGAATTGAGGTGATTCGATATTAGTTGTCACATTATTGTACAGTTTGTTTTCAAATTTCCTAAAATGTGTTTGCATTTTAGGGGGAGTTAGAAAATTATTTCAGAAAATCCAAAAACATTTGAAAATTTGAAAAAGTCAAAAACATGATAAAATGAAAATGATTTTTGTTGTCAAGAAGAGGACATGATAGTACATCAGTGGACGATCACAGCATGCTAAAGAATTGAAAAGTTAAAAAGTGATAAACGGTCTCACTGATGATGTGTCAGTAGGTTTTTGCACATTTAGTAGATTGTGACGAGATATAAACCTAAATTCAAAACTTGCTTATATCGTGGGTAACATCTCTCGGATATATGGGTAACCCCCGAAATCTCGTTTGAAAGGTTCCTCTTTCTGATATACTAGGTCTTTATACTCAGTGATATCTGGGGTATTATTCTTGGACTTCTGCTGAATGGAAGTTCTGACCTAGTCCTTGAATAATACTTTCATCAATTGCTTGAAACATAGCATCACCCTCAGCATATTTGATAAGACAATAAAATTGCTTAGCAGTGCTGTTGTAAAAAAAGATCCTCTAAAGGGGACACACCCAAAAGTTGAGTCATGATCTCTCTGCTGAACGGTAGTTCTGACCTGAGCTCTCATGATTCTTCATAATTTATTAACCCCTACAGATATCATTTGTGTCATAATTACCTGTAAGACTGAATATTGGGATCTGGATACGGGAGTATATTCTGAGGTGGGACACGCGATTAAGTTTAAGTGCTTAAGACATTAATATCGTATCTCGAAGCAGTTGAACTTTGTGTGAGAATTTAAGTGGATCAGTATACTGACAATCTAAGTGAATCGTTTAGAACTTAAAATGTTTAAAGCTTAACGGTGTTGATGATATGTCTCAAAAACTGATATGATTCTCTTACACAAACTCACAAAAATATTGTCTGTAAATATTTCTTTACTGCATTTCTTTCTTTTCAAAAATTTAAAAAAAAAATTCAGTGTGTTTTAGCATAAATTTTTGAAAATACAAAAAGATTTTCGACAACTGATATTGAAAAGCTGATTTTCAAAATTCCGAGTGCTAGACATGATGAACAGATGGTTTGGGAGAGTGTGTTGTTTTGAAAATAAAAATGATGTTCCTGAAAGTGGTTCATTTGAAACTATAAATGTTGAATCATTTTAAAATTTGCTCAACAAGTGGTCATCAGAAAATTTATTGTTGGGTAGAGAATGTGCAGGTTATTTGAATGATAGAGAGTCAGGTTCCGATACCTGAGGATTGTGTGATTTCAACATGCCAGACTGCGATCCCAGCATATCGAAAGGGGGAGTCTGAAGATACTTAAAGGAAGGAGTATGTTAGTGATGAAAAGAGAAGAGATGATAGAGATTGAAGATTTTTACAGCGTCAAACATTTCAAAGAGAAGTTAAAAGGCTGATAAAGACTGAAGATGAAAAGACTCGACACTGAAGACTCCGTCAACATCCGAGGGGGAGTTTGTTGGTGCATCCGTCTGTCGTCTACGTCTTGTATCGAGTCTTGTTTAAAGATAGATAGAATAGACCATGGAATCCAAGAATCAGAATATTTAGGAGTGATTCCACTCGAAAGTTAATTTTCTGATTCCACTCGAAAGTTAACTTTCTGATTCCACTCCTAATGTAATTTTCTGATTCCACCCGAAATGTTAAATCCTGATTCCACCCGAAAGTAACATGCTGATTCCATTCCAAATGACACCATGTCATTAGGAGTGGAATTAGAAACAATATAAATAGGTCATTTGGTGGGGAATCAGAATAGAGTTAGAGGTGTTGTCTTCCGGTGAGCCACGAAGTGCTGCCGAAGTGTTGATTTGATTGTAAACGTCATTCAGATTAATATAATCAACATATTAAAGTGAATTCTCGCTGAATTGAATCTGAGTTGTCTGTTTCCGCCATTCAAATCAGTAATAGCTCTTCTAACCAACTCGTTTAGGTCCGAATTCGATCCTTCAGCGGAGAAACAAAGTACATTCCACCTAACTCTAGATTGAAAAATGTCTGTGATGATAAAAATTTCGAAAAGGCAAGAGGTATAGAATCAAAGTAGAAATCAAAGTAAGTCTATTTCGCCAAAACCTTTGGATCCACACGGGTCTTCAAGTTCTAAAAAGCCTGATAGATCTCCAGCAAAGCCGCATGTGAAACGTCAAATATGTTACACATGTGGCATTGCTGATTACATTGCAAGAAATTATCAGTGTCGTCCCGAAAAACTCAATGAAGGAGAGCATCAAAAGGCTCCAAAAGGGAATATCAAACAAACCAAACAGGGGAAGATTGAAAAATCTAAACCTGTTAAGAGTTTGAATTCCAAGGTGAAGCCTTCTGATGAAGACTGGAACAAGGCTAAGCAAATGAACCATAAAAATCACTTGAAGTCTTCAAACACAAAATTGGAAAACACAAAAGTTTCGAAAATTAACAAACAAATTTGGAGACCTAAAAGCCCGTTCAACCCACTCCTTCCACATCGTCGTGTTGTACTGATGGCTCAATCTATTCCAAAAACAATCCGGTTTGGATGCAAGTTACGTACGCGAATGAGAAGGGTGTGCCCACCACCACTATGGCCTGGGTACCTAAATCTAATTGATCCCGCATAATGTGCAGTAACGGCTATGGAGGGCTATCATTTGGCTTTGGGTCATTGATATTGGTTGTTCCAGGCATATGACTGGCGACTTATCCCAACTAAGTGATCTCTAAGAATTCAACGGTGGTTTTGTTGCTTCTGCGGGAGGGGAGAAAGGAAAGATCACCCAACGAGGCACTGTAAGGAATGGTGATCTTTGTGTCAAGGATGTACTACATTCCTGAGTTGAAGCATAGCCTATTGAGTGTCTCTCAAATTTGTGACAATGGCTACTCAACTCATTTCACCGACAAACACTGTCTCATCTTAAAACCAGGAGTTGTTTTTCCTGAGGAATGGATTTTGTTAAAATATGACAGAAAAGGGAACGCTTACGTAATTGATATGAACAAACCACCTGCTGAAAGCGTTACCTGTTTGTTTTCAAAAATCTCTGAACACAATGCCCTGTTGTGGCATCGTCGTTTAGGACATTTAAATGTTAAAACCTGAACCGTCTTGAAAACTTGGGGTTGGTAAGGGATCTACTCGTAAAAGATTTCATTACCTTTGAAAAATGTGTTTCTTGTGCTAAGGGTAAACAACATCAAAAACCTCATTTTCCTAAGTCTGTGAACACAATTAACAGTGTGATGCAGCTCCTTCACATGGATCTCTTTGGTCCTGTGAACATGCTTAGCATCTCAGGAAAGTCTTACTGTTTAATTATTACTGATGATTACTCACGTTTTACTTGGGTTTTCTTCTTAGCTAACAATAGTGAGACTACAGAACTTGTTAAACGCTTTAT
Source organism: Helianthus tuberosus (assembly GCA_030545235.1). NCBI lineage: Eukaryota > Viridiplantae > Streptophyta > Magnoliopsida > Asterales > Asteraceae > Helianthus > Helianthus tuberosus. Next base: position 33,610,951 of record CM060441.1, read on the forward strand.
CTTTTTCATGGAGAATCAGACTAACAAGAAAGTGAAGGGAATTCGAAGCGACAATGGCACCGAGTTCAAGAATGCTGATTTGAACTTCTTTTGTGCTCAAAGGGGTATAGCTAGATAGTACAGCATTGCTAGGACTCCACAGTAGAATGGGGTAGCTGAAAGAAGGAACACAACCCTGATTGAAGCGACTCGTACTATGTTGTGTGATTCTAAACTCCCAGTTTTTTTTTCTGGGATGAGGCAATTAATACAGTGTGCTATGTTCAAAACAAAGTGGTAATCAATAAGACACGCATGAAGATGCCTCATGAAGTGCTGTTTGGTGAAAAACCTTCTGTTGGGCACTTTCGAGCTTTTGGTTGCCCATGCATCCTATTGCACTTAGATGCAGTTCCGAAGTTTGATGCTAGGGGAGATGAATGTTATTTTATCGGTTATGCTGGGAAAGCTGCGCACGAGAACAAGACAACATATAGAGTGTACAACAAGAAGACAAGACAAATAGTTGAGTCGTTTGATGTACAGTGGCTCGAGGAAAACCAGACAGATGCTGAAAATGGGCCATTCACTCTCTATAAGTATGCTCACTTATTTAAATCATTTGATATTATTGATGATTTTCCTCCCATTGCTTCTACAGATAAAGAAGGTCCTTCGAATGTTGCTCCACGCCCCTCAATTTTTATGGACAATGCTGAAAAAGAGGGGGATATTATAGCTGTGGGGGATCGCACACCTACAGGCTCATCTTCAACATCTGCACTTGAAATACAAGTGGTTCCCGATTACACATACATTCTCAACACAGAAGGGGAGGCTTCAGATTTGCCTGATGATGAAGACTTATAGAACAATCAAAATAATTTGTTCTCTAATGATTTGCCTGATGATGAAGACTTATAGAACATCTGCACTTGAAATACAAGTGGTTCCCGATTACACATACATTCTCAACACAGAAGGGGAGGCTTCAGATTTGCCTGATGATGAAGACTTATAGAACAATCAAAATAATTTGTTCTCTAATGATCATATTCAGATGAGTATGTTGTGAATGATTCAGTGTAGGAACCTGTAATTGAACATGCAAAACCGGCAGCAACTGAGAACCTGACAAATCTGCCACCAACAGGACTTGTTCCAGAAACTGCTAGTCCTGCTAGTGTCCAAAGGGATCATCCTATTGAGAATGTGATTGGACCTGTAGAAGCTGGAGTTTTGACCAGAAGTCAAGCGGGAGTCATCAACACATGTTTGTATTCATGCTTCATCTCTCAAATTGAGCCTAAGACAGTATCTATGGCTCTTCAAGAACCTAGCTGGGTATACGCTATGCAGGATGAGTTGAACCAGTTCGAAAAACTACAAGAATGGAAGTTGGTTTGATTGCCTGCCGGAAAGAAATCACTCGGAACTTGATGGGTTTATCGAAACAAACGTGATGATAGTGGAGTGATTGTACGGAACAAAGCAAGATTGGTAGTGCAGGGGTTCAGACAAATTGAAGGCCTTGACTACGATGAAGTATATGCTCCTGTGGCTAGGTTGGAAGCAATTCGAATCTTCTGGCCTATGCAATGTTTAAGGGGTTCAAGTTCTATCAGATGGATGTTAAGACGTCGTTCCTGTATGGCAAAGTGAAAGAAGAGATCTACGTATCACAGCCACCCGGTTTTTTTGATCCATGGTATCCAGCACACGTATATAAGCTTGACAAAGCATTGTATGGGTTGCATCAGGTTCCCCGTACATGGTACACTACTTTAACAGAGCATCTGCTCTGGATACCCTCGTGGAATCATCAATCAGACTCTTTTTATATGCAAGGTGGGAGAAGACCAAATCTTGGTGCAAATCTATGTGGATGACATCATCTTTGGATCCACTAGTGATGCAGTGTGCAAGGAGTTCGAATAAGTCATGAAGAAGTAGTTCGAAATAAGAGCATTGGGATAAATGAATTTCTTTCTGGGTTTGCAATTTTGTCAAGACTCAAAGGGCATCCTGATTCATCAGGGAAAGTATGTTGACGAGATCATTGCAAAATTCAAACTTCAGGATGCAAAGCCTGCAAATACCCCCATGGCAGAAAGACCAGTTATGACAGAGGATCTAGAGGGAGAAGCTGTTGACGAGACACTGTACCGGTCCATGATTGGCTCGTTGATGTATTTAACTGCCAATAGACCGGACATTATGTTTGCTGTGTGTCAGTGTGCACGTTATCAGGCTACTCCTAAAATTTCTCACCTTAATGCTGTTAAGAGAATTTTTTGATATCTTAAGAGCAAGCCTAGGCTTAGACTTTTGTATCAAAGAGATTCCCCATTTGATTTTTGTGCATTCCCTAACAGTAATTTTGGAGGTGTAAGTAGGGACATGAAGTCTACATCAGCTGGATGCCAGTTTCTGGGGGATCGCCTCATCTCCTGGCAATGCAAGAAGCAGCACACTGTCTCACTGTTGACTACAGAAGCCGAATATGTAGTTGGTTCAGCTTGTTGCTCCCAGGTTATATAGATCCAACACCAACTTGTGGATTACGGTTTGAATTTCTCTCACACTCCCATATATTGTGACAATGATGTAGCTATCCAAATAGTGAAAAATCCTGTGTATTTTTCAAAAACTAAGCACATTGTCATAAAAATTCGTTTTATACGTGACTCTTTCAACTAGGGACTCATTTCAATGGAACAAATACACACTGAGGACAATGTCGCAGATCTTTTCACAAAACCGGTTAATAAAACACGTTTTACTGCTCTTCTTGAACTACTAAAAATGGTCGAACTCGAGGATTGAACTTGCTCACACAAATATTTTTCTTCGTTTATGTAAATTTGTTTCTTAAAATTGCTTTTCGTTTATTATTTTTATTTTCAATTTTAAGCACAAATTTAGGGGGATATCTTAGAGAAAGATATCTGTAAATATTAGAGTGAGAAAAATAAGAAAATGAGAAAATACAAAAAACATTCGAAAAACAGAAAAAATACAAAAATAGTTGGTGCATTTATGGGAATGAAATGAATTTTCACTATGTGGATTAAGGCTGTCTCATGTAAGACCAATATTGAAATGGTCTGACTCAAGAGCGATATGTTGGTAGGCTTTATCCTGATGGCTGGAACCTTTGAGTGGTTCTTTGCAGAACATAAAATTAAACTATGACCTCAGGAAAGAACGTCACTTGGAATTAGGACATTTCTATTTGAATGCTTGTGTGATGTCCTGATATATACAATTTTGTTCTAGTTCTGAAATCTTTTCTAACAAACTCATGTATCTCCTCTGTTTTGCGTGAGCAAAGACCTGGAGGTGATAGGCAACGTCAACTTCTGCTGCATCCAGATACATGCTGACCTAGCTGTACGTTGTCGCGCTATAGATCAATTACACCCGAAAGAGGCCCTCTAGTGCCCAAAAGAAACCCGAAAAACCTATATCAAATTGAAAATTTCATTTGATCTGTATATTATATCCATCTCTGCAAATGGTCTATTCTTTTCTTTTCTCAACCAAGTCCCAGTTAAGGTTTCAGGATCCTAGAACAGGCTTGTGAAAAAATGTGGTAGGGAAACTGCATGCATGATAGTGTGTTCTGATTAAAATTCGAGGATTTGATGGTAATTTGTTTGGGTGTTCATATTTAACTTACCAAAACATGATAAATCAGTTACAAACTATCATATGGAAAACGCCTAAGGAAATAAGTTTAAGTTGACAAACATATTGGCAATCGCTCGGATCATCCAAAGTAAATCAGTGTTGATAAGTGTAGTACGGCCCGAAACACTGTGATTTGATCCCATTGCAATTGTAATTGTATATTAGTTTCTTTGTTTATTGTGTTTCAATTTATATTTTTAGATTTTAGAGTAAAAATTTAAAAATGGTGTTTTATTTTTATAAAATCAAAAATCCAAAAATAGAGTGTTTATTTAAAAATGTTGATCGTTCCTGAAGATTTGATTGGTCATCATAAGTTGAAAGAAATTTGAATTGTGTAATCCAAGTACAAATACTTGGATGTACCAAGTGTTCATGTGGTATTTCCCTCTGTTGTTTAGAAATGTTGCTTATGAATTTCTGAGTATGTGTAGAACTTGATTTAAATCAAGAAACAGGGGTTGTTGAAGATTGAGATGTTGTTCGCTGCTGACAAAGCATGAAGTGTCACAACAACAAGATGTGCCTAAGTCAGAAGAGCCAGATTCAAGTCATCATCTGACAGTGATAGTACATTTGAAGAAGTACCTGTGAATCTGCTTGAAAGAGAAAAGATTGACAAAGGAAAGAGCTGACAAGAATCCTCCTCTCGCATTCGTTTCAACAAGATTTTCAAGCAAAGCTGATCATGTTCAAGAAGAATAGAAGACCCAAGTTTGAGAACAAAGACACGAAGTATCTTCCCGCAGAGATATGATGAAGACTTTAGTTTGATAAAGATAGCATAAACCTAGGGGGATATTGTAAGGCCATATAATTGAGTAGGTTTACGCTTATCTTTATTAAACACAAGTATAAGCTATTGGGCTTAGTTTTCTAGTGGGTTAGATAGTATTGGGATAAGCCATGTGGGCTAATTAAATGTTTTGGGCTTGTTTAGTTAATAGTTGCATGTGGGCTTGGCCCAGTTTGTATTTAGGTCACTCTATGTAACTATAAATAGGGTGAGCCTAGGTCATTAGGAGCTTGTTGTTCATATTTCTGTTCTTGGTATTTTCGAGTTGTGGGGTTATTGTACCAGACGAGTTTAACACTCGTGTGCAATACATGTATATTTTTTGTTCTTCATCATTCTTATTCATCGCTTTTATTAGTATTCCGCGCTTTCGATCATGTTAGTGATATCGTATTGATAAGATTTCTGGACTTACAGATGAGGTGGGTGCCCAGAAGAACCCACTCAGCAAGCCTGAAACAATAAGTTAAACAAACTCACACCAGCGACCGTAAGCTGAAAGCCAGAAGCCAGAAGCTGGAAGCTAGAGGCTCATGTTACTGTACACATTGGGTCTTGAACCTGCAAAGTCAAAATGATGTGACTTTGCTCAAAAGTGAATAAAGTTGCATAGAGACACACAATTCTTACATTACCTAATGAGGCAAGGTTATCCGCACAAGCAACATCATCAGAATATAAGTCTTACCATGTATGGAAGGTATGGGTTGGCGAGGAGCTTCCCAGGGCAGACCTTTTGCCTATAAAAGGAAGACTTCTCCCGGCTACAATGGTATGCTCTCACTACTCTCTCTCTCTCTCTCTCTCTCTCTCTATCTAAAACGACTCTACATCTTTTTTGCTTAACTCTTAAAGATCAATCGACTGATTCTCACGCCCGAGTATAAATGCGGGAGACCACCTCTCTCGTTAAGGCTAATGGTTTTCTTTGACTACAAATCCCGACGAGGAAGCTATCAATTGGAGTGGATCCTGAACCTTCTCCCAGCTATAGTCTTGTTTACCTATTTTAACATAAGTTTTGTCATTGGTAAAGATATGTGTGTTTATAAGTAATACTTTTTATAATAATAAAAAAAATCCTTCGCTTTGTTTCTGTTCACTTGGCTTGATGTCTAGTATAAGTATCTCATGCAAATAACATTGTAATCTAATAACCAATAGAAACTGGCCAGAATTCTATATTTATATAAAAGTTCTCTCGTTCAAAAATAAAATAAAATGAGTACATTAAACAGAAATATAATTGATGTTAAAATAATAAAAATTAAACATGTTTAGCCTTATTTCATTAAGTTGTCTTGTTCTTTCAGCACAATGGTACACATATATTAATAAAATGGTAATGGTAATCAAGAATAAAGAGTAAATTGTAATTTTTGTCCCTATGGTTTAGTTGTTTAGGGCGGAGTTATGTTGAGTCTCCGGATGAAAATTTTGGAAACATGTGTCCTTGTGGTTTGAAAAGCTCTACACTTTGAGTCCCTATGTAAAGATTCCATTCATTTGACCGTTAGGTTAAGTGGTATTTTAGTAATCTCACAGCATTAAAAAACCCCTACGTTCTAAAACCTTCTAACACCATCCACCACCCAGCACCATCAACCTAATCAAGCACCCCCTACGCCATCCAAGAGCAACACCACCTTATTTTTAACCAAATCTATACCCGAATTCTTTTTGTTTTTTGCATTTTTAAAAATAAAACTCAATTATTTATTTAAAAAAAACATATAAATTTCAATGATTCAAAAGAATAAAATTCATCACATAAAAACAAACAAAAAATAAAACGCATCTACTATAAAGCAAGACTTTTTCTTTTAAATATTACAATATATATGTTGTGATCACAACAGAGACTTTGCAATTTGTTTATAGTGCTTAATTTGGTCCCAAGCTAGACAAGACAGCCACACTTTGTGGATACATGTGGAACTCCACAAACGTTCCTTTCCGTCAGGGTCATGCAAGAAGATATATGTTTACAGTGAGTGAGTCACGTTTGCACCGGCTCTTATAGTTAACAGTACTTGGTATAATTTTATTGTTATGAAAATTCCGTTTTATAACATACAGTTATATATATATAAAAGCCTTTGAGCATGTGCAGAATTATTGGGATAGCAGTATATGTAAAAATCATCATGAAATACTTGGTTTCGGTAGGATCAAATAGAAAATTTGGTTTTGGTAGGAAGGATAGGACGCTATCTTAGTCTTACATGTGGCAAGGTATAAAAACAAAGGGGAAGAGTATTTTAGTCCATCATAAATTAGTTTCAAATCTAAAAAAAACTCAGAACATTATTCATTTGTATAACTAGGTTATGGAACTCATGTATTACACAGGTTGAATAAATAAAATATCTGAAGGGGTATGGTCCCAGATCTCGCGTCACTAAGACCGCGAATGACCATTACCCTTATCAAAAACCCCACCAGCAATAACTTACCTGTGTCCGTGCGGGCACGCGCGAACACAGCGGTCCAATCTGTCCAGTGATGAGAAGACTTACCTCAAGTACGAAGACAGATGTTACGCATAGCGATGCGGCCTGGCACCGCATCCTATGAACATTTTCGTCACGACAAGGGATCTGGACAACAATAACAGTCACTAAGCGGCGATGCGGCATGACACCGCATCCCGTATGCATCCTGGATAGAACAAAGAACGCGGGAACAACGTAAGTGACCGCAAGCAGCGATGCGGCCTGGCACCGCATCCTGCCCATAAGGCAAGTGGGTCTGACACCACAGTGCAAGTGGCACTGGGAACAGTCGCCTATCAGCCCACGTGTGTGCAACAGTCTGACACCACAGCAGGACGTGGCATCACCACCATAACCAACAGGTCTGACACACCTGCAAGTAGTTGTGCGATGTCAGACTAGCTACTCAACTACCCTCCTTCACTCCTCGGCTATAAATACCCATCCCGAACCAGGTTTGAGGTATTACTTCTCAACTCTCTCGCTACTACTACTATCACACTTTGCTTCCCAAGCAAACTACTGATTCTCACGCCGGAGAGTGGTAACAAGGAGCACCCCCCACCCCATCCTCCTTGTTACGAGTCACGGCTTGTTTCCTTGTGCAGGGAACCAACCAGCGGACGATCCAGCCAGAGATCCTCGGAAAGAAGGGATTAACCCTACTTGACGAGACCAGTGAGTTAACCCCACCCGGTTAACCATTGTTTCATCATTGGCGCCCACCGCTACTCTTAGCACTTTTTTCCAACCATCCCTTTCTCTCCAAAGATTATGTCTGATCATCTAAACAACACTATCGGGGATAACCTAAACCCCGTAAACACAGGGCCTACGGGGACTATTCCTATTGCCCCAAATGTTGAACATGTTGGCACATCAACGTAAGGGGGCGCATCCCTTACGTTCGGCCACGATTTATCACAGTACGCTTCTGTGATACCCCCAGGCATGAACCTTCATACCTGGTACGACCAGCAACAAGCTCTGCTGGCCGCAACATACAACAGAGCTTGCGCAGAAGCGCATGTATCTACGGGGCCTACCCCAGCACCGCATACCCTTGCGGGTCGTATTTTACAATACGAGGGCAGGACCCCAACACACCCAGTCTCCAGAAGCAGGCAAGAAGATCGCGGTTCCTCTTACTGCGACGTCCGCACGCTTGATGAAGACGATTCCTCGTATGGGTCCCGCCGCAGGGGCCATATACATAGCCGCCTAGGCCCCCATGGCGAAACTAGACGGCAATCTACAGCCCACCACGGCCCCGGCATCCATAGCCGGCTGGGACCTCAGTCCCACCATGAAGGCCAGGGCCGTACCGATCTAGACGATGGTACATACTGCGGGAATTCACATGCTACTAGCAGTAAACCGGGAGGACGGAACTATGTTCCTCCCACTCAACCCCGCACCACATATATTCGCGCTGCAAAGCGCCACCAGAGCCAACCCTACAGGCCGAAATCTGCGGCCGAAAACTCCAAGTTTGTCCCAGAGATTGCCAACGCCGATGTTAACACCACCAAATTCCCATTAAACATTAGGAAATACAACGGTTCGGCCGACCCAGACGACCACATGAACATCTTCACCGGCGCCGGGTGCAACGGCAGGTGGGATGAGCCCACGTGGTGTCAATTTTTCCCGCAGACCCTAACAAGTCTGGCAAGGGCATGGTTCGACTCTCTACCACCGGGGTCACTGACCTCATTCGAGGACTTGCAAGCAAAGTTCCTCGCGCATTTTTGCCAGCAACGACGTCATGAACGTGATTCTATGGACGTCATGAACATCTGGCGCAGAGACAACAAATCGATTGAGGCGTTCGTTGTCCTTTACAATAAAGAATGCCTGGAGATAGGCGACGTGGCAGACAAAATGGCACGCAACCATTTCATTGTTGCCGCAAAGGACGAACAAATGGTTATGACTATCTCCGGCAAGGACGGCTTGCCTAAGAAATGGGAAGATGTCATGGCTGCGGTCAAGACGTACGCCCAGACCCAGCGGTCCCTCAAACCGCATGTATCAAAGGCACAGCCCCAAACGGAAGGCCAGTCCTCCCACCAAGAACACAAGCGCAACAACAAGGGCAACAGGGACACATGGAATAGCGGCAGCGATTCCAGACCATATGTCCCGCGAAACAACCAGCCCGACGCAAGGGCTACAATCAACGCCCAGCGTGAAAACCAGGCGTCAAAGAAGGAGTCTCGGGACCGTAGCTGGACCGAGATCAACCAGTCGCCAAGCGACGTCCTCCTCACGGACGCGCAATTCCTGCGACCGGCCCAACCAATGAAGTCCAAGAAGAACCAAGATCCCGCACTCTATTGCAAGTATCACAAGGACTCGGGCCACACAACAAACAATTGCATCAGTCTCCGACTGGAGATTGAGCGAGCCCTAAAAGAGGGGAAACTGCAACATCTGTTGGCAGGTGCGCGAAAACCTACAAAGCGCATCACCCCCCACAACGAGGGCACCTCCACGGGTAAGAGGACCATGTACGTGGCCTCAACCCACATGATCAACGGAGGACGAGGAAGGCCGCGCAAGGCGGCAAGAAGACCGGACAATGACTGGAAAGTCGAGCAAGTTATCTTTCCAAAAGTCTGGGGTGGACCGCGCGACAGACGCGCCGTGGTTATCACAGGCCACCTGGCTCACTACTGCACCGAGCGATTATTTATCGACCCGGGCAGTACATCCGATATTATATACGAGCAATGCTTCAACCAATTCGATCAAGAAGACAAAGATCGGTTACAGCCGGTGGACTACCCGTTGGCCGGGTTTACGGGGGAAACCGTATTCCCCCTAGGCCAGATTACTTTTCCTGTGCGCCTCACCAACGGAAGGCACACAAGAACAGAGGAGGTAAACTTCATGGCTTTACCTCACACCTTCAAATACGACGTACTTCTCGGGAGGGAGTCCCAGGGCGATTTCAACATGATAACATCCGTCCCCCACTCTGCCATCGGTTTCCCAACCGAGACGGGGATCGCGATAATATACGCCCGAAGAGAAGTTATGTCTACGGACGAGCTGCGTCAGACCAAGGTAGCAAGGCCTACCCCCAACACTCAACCAGAAAAATGGGTTCTTAACGCAAGACACCCAGAGCAAACAGTAACGTTGGGCCACGCCTTGTCCCCTACTATCAAAGCGCACCTGAAACAGCTCATCTTCAGGAACCAGGATATTTTCGCATGGACACCCGCAGACATGACAGGGGTACCACGTTAAATCGCGCAACACTTCTTGAATACCATGCCAGGTATCAAGCCGGTGATCCAAGGCCAACGCCACCTCGGATCAGCAAATAACCAGGAGATGCATGAGCAGGTGCAAGAGCTCCTCTCCGCAGGCATCCTGCGGGAAGTCAAATACCAGACTTGGCTGTCAAACCCAGTCATGGTAGAAAAACCATCCGGGGGCTGGCGCATGTGCGTCGATTATAAAGATCTCAACAAAGCCTGCCCCAAGGATTGTTACGCACTTCCGGAGATCGACGAAAAGGTCGATAACCTCGTACCATTTCGATGGAAGTGTTTCCTCGATTGTTACAAAGGCTACCACCAGGTGCAGATGGAAATCGAGGACGAAGATAAAACGGCATTCCGCACTCCTACCGAGAACTACTGCTACACAAAAATGTCGTTCGGGTTGCGCAACGCGGGCGCAACCTATCAAAAGTTGATGAACGAAACTTTTCGCGGTCAAATCAGCAAAAGTGTGGAAATCTATATGGTCGACCTGGTCGTCATGAGCATGGAGGAAGACACCATGCTCAATGATATTGAAAGAACATTCCAAACTCTGCGAAGCGTCAACATGAAGCTCAACCCAGGGAAATGCTTGTTTGGAATGGAAGAAGGCAAGTTCCTTAGATTCATCATAACCAAAGATGGATTCAAGGTGAACCCGGAAAAAGTACAGGCGATCGAACGCATGCCATCGCCTTCTATGATGAAGGAAATGCAACGACTAGCCGGCAGGCTAGCCGCACTGAATAGATTCTTAGCCAACCATGTAGCTAAGTCTTATCCTTTCATCAAGACCCTGCGAAGCTGCTTAAAAAAGGAACAATTCCAATGGACCGCAGATGCCGAAAAAGCTTTCCGGGAGATGAAAGAGTGTTTGATTCAACTCCCAACTCTAACCGCACCATGTAAGGATGAGCCACTTATCTTGTACTTGTCTGCCGCTGACAACGAGGTAGGCGCGATACTCATAGTGGAACGGGAAGGAGTTCAAACACCCATCTACTACATCAGTAAAATGCTCAACGACCCAGAGACGAGGTACTCCATCATGGAGAAGTTGGTATTAGCAATAGTATACGCGTCAAGACGGTTGCGACGTTATTTCGCGAACCATGCCATTACGGTGCTAACCAACTACAGGATCGGCCCGATCCTATCAAAACCCGACATCTCTGGTCGATTAGCAAAATGGGCAATTGAGCTGGGCGTACTTTCACTGAACTATAAGCCGCGCCCCGCAATCAAAGGCCAAGTCTTGGCTGATTTCGTTGCTGAAGTACCAGCAAATCGCATTCAAGAATGCGAAGAAGAGCAAAACCCTGCATCGCCACCATCCTCCGCAGAAACTTGGGCACTATATAAAGATGGTGCATCCAACAAAGATGGTGCAGGTGCAGGTCTGCGACTCGTCAGCCCCGATGGCCAAGAGCTTACCTATGCAATCTGCCTCGATTTCAAAAGCACAAATAACGAGGCAGAATATGAGGCTCTACTGGCAGGGCTACGTCTGGCAGTAAAACTCGATGTCCAACATTTGGAGGCACACGTCGACTCACTATTGGTTGCAGGGCAGATACGCGGCGACTATGCCGCAAAAGGGGATATCATGATCCTCTACCTCGAACAAGCCTTGCAACTGAAATCAAAGTTCACCTCCTTCAATATTCGCCATATCAACAGGAGTGATAATAAACCCGCGGATGCACTATCAAAACTCGCTTCCACCAGCTTCCAACACCTGCCAAAAGAGGTACGCATCGAAATCCTACAAAATCCCTCGGTACCCCTACGCCAAGTCAATGTCATCCAGTACGGTACAACATCCTGGATGACACCAATCATTGCATACTTGCAATCAGGTGTTACTCCCGAAAGCAAGGCAGAGGCACGTAAGTTGCAATACAAAGCGTGTCATTACCAAATGGGAGACGGTATCTTATACCGAAAATCATACCCGGGGCCACTATTACGATCCGTCAACCCCCAAGATGCCACATACCTTATCAGAGAAATTCACGTGGGAATATGTGGCATACACGCAGGCCTACGCATGGTGGTGGCCAAAATCATGAACGCCGGGTACTACTGGCCCGGCATGCACCTAGATGCAGTCAAAATCTTGCGCAAGTGTTTCAATTGTCACTGGCACGCTCCTAAAACCTTGCGCCCCAAGAACAACCTGATCCCCGTCACCACCGCATGGCCATTCCAGAAATGGGCAATCGATGTGGTAGGACCATTTCCAGACGCACCAGGTGCAGTGAAATTTATCATAGTGGCTGTTGATTACTTTACAATATGGGTAGAGGCAAAACCGCTCGCCTCAACCACCGCTATGATAACAAGGAAATTCGTCTAGGAACATATCATCTGCCGTTTCGGTCTACCAATGTGCATTGTTACCGACAACGGTACCAACTTCGCTGCAGATGACTTTCAAAAATGGCTAAAGGAGCTAAATATTGAACACATATTCTCCTCAGTGGCGCATCCGCAAGGGAATGGCCAGGTCGAGAGTATCAATAAAAGCTTAGTCGAAGGCATCAAAGCACGGTTGGGAACAGCTAGACGCGGCTGGGTTGATGAACTCCCAAGTATCTTATGGGCACACAGGACAAGTGATGCGTGTGAAGTGTGTATATAAGTTTAAGTATATTTTAAGCCCTTTTACACTTTCTTTAGCCAAGTTTTAAATTTATAAAACACGATATTTACTAACACTAAACACACATATGGGCAAGTGCACCCATCGTGAGCGTAGTATAGTGTTGGTAAGATACCGAGGTCGTCCAAGGACACAAGAGCTTTTAGTACCGGTTTATCCTCAACGTCTAATCAAATCAAAAGGTTTAGAAAAATGTTTTAAACTAAGAAAAATAAAATTAACTAAAATGCTGAAAATAAAAATAAAAAAGAAAAACAGATAGACAAGATGAATCACTTGGTTCTGACTCGTGTTTAGTGTAACCTTTGATTATTTTCGCACTTTTGCACTTATTTAAGAGATTATCTTAGTTATTGTAGTAGGCCCCTCTTTTGAATGTGACGTTACCCTCAACCCAGTAGTTTGAGTCAGCAAGGATACAATCCTAAAGGGTCGGATTATTGAAAGATAATTAATTAAGTTATTAATGCAAATTATGGTAGGCCCCTATTTTGAAGGTGACGTTACCCTCGACTAAGTAGTCTGAGTCAGCAGGGATACAGTCCTAAATAGCCGAGTAATAGTATTAATAGTAGTTAACTTATGAGGGGATCAAAGAGTTTGGACCCTCGCCATCCAATACCGTTAAGTATTGAAGGAGGTCCTACTAAATTTGACCCAGGTCCCTTGCAGGATCTCTAAACGCTGAACAATGGCAAGACTCTTACCAAACCGTTCCCTTAACCCCCGACCAGGTAGCCAACATACCTCCATATAGACCGTGGAGATATGAATGGTGAAAATCTTTTATTTTATATAGTCAGTAAAATAATGCCAAGACACCATGGACAAACGATAAGGAAGAATCACCTTCAACATAAGAAACTAGTTATTAAAGTCATTAATACAAAACCAAGTAAAAAGTGCGAAAAGATTAAAAATAAAAAGTATTACACTAGACACTTGTCTTCACCAAGTGATGTAAGAGACTTAGGCAAACATGGCCTTGATTGTCAAGAACTCTTACGATCAATCTTGGATCCCGAGACGACTCACACACTCTATGATGGACAATGGATGATGGTGGTGGATGATGGTGTTATGGTGGTGGTGGGTGGTGGGTGAAGTGTGAGAGATGTGGTGTGCCAAGGGATGGTTTGAGCTTGAGCCAAGCACTCCTATTTATAGGCTGAACAGAAGCTCGGGCACGGCCCCGTGTCCACATCCTCTCTTTCTTCATTTAATGCAGCTTGTCTTTATTAGTTGACCACGCCCCCGTGTCCACTGAGCACGACCCCGTGTGCAGAAGAATCTTTGTACTATGAAGATTTGCCTGGATTGTGCGAATTTTATAGTTGACCACGACCCCGTGCCCGCTGAGCACGGCCCCGTGGTGGGCAATAGAAGCTTCTACCACTTTGTCTTTTCTGCTGACAGTTGGGCACGCCCCCGTGCTGGCTCAGTACGGGGCGTGTTCAGTCTTCTGTCTTCATGTTGTCGTGGGGTCGTTCAGTCTTCTGACAGTTGCACACATCAATTACCCCCACACTTGAATCTTTGCTTGTCCTCAAGCAAAACTCCTTATAATGTGGCTTTACACACCCAAATGGAATGGGTAGAAGAGAAAGTTTTCGGGCTTGTCATAGAGTGTCGGGATTTCCAAGATTCTTTATTACGTTTTATTTTTATTTATTTACAATCCTATTCGTCATGATTTATTTAAAACTTTTCATAAGTTAAATTACTTATTAGGGCATAACATGCTTCTTTAAAATTCTCTTTATATACAAGTTCACATACCTCACGGGGGATCACTCATCACTCGGCCGAAAATGTATTTTAGTGAATCTCTCGAGAGCGGCATGGAACTTACTCCTACCATAGGATTGCCAAGCAATCAATCCTCATCCTTTTTAACTATATACCTTTGTAAATATCAAGAGGACTTTTGGGTGAAGGGTTAGGCTTGGGCTAAAGGTAGGTGGTTGGGTTAGTGGTTAGTAGAAAGGGCGAAAAAGCGTAACAAGCGTCGGTTTTCGTAAGACTTTTTATTTTTGTAACTTTTATTTTGATGAAGCTTTTATTCAAACAAAGTTATTTTTGAAAAACTTGTTTGTTTATTTTCTTTTGCTTCATCATCAACACAAAATTTTTTTTTTTTTTTTTGAAAGTCATACGGAAAACCGAGCTAGTTACTAAAACAAAGGGTTAAAAATAAAAAGGTTTTGGTGGGTGAAAGGGTGTTTGGTTTGGGTTAAGAAAAGAAAAGGTTTAGGCTCAAAGGGGTTAACTATGGGGATTTTGGGTAGGTGGTAAAAAAAAAAGAAAAATAATGGTGTAGAAATAAAAAGGGTTAGTCCTAATGCCTCCATCATTTACTTACTCGGGTTTAAGTTGGTAAGGACCGGGAATGTATCGTCATGGCAAGTTCTAGAGTCGTAAGAACCAAGCGGCTATTCACACAAGAAACGAAAAATGAGCATTTAGTATAATGATATGTATTTGTATGCTCAATAAAGGCTCAAAACTCACTTTTGTGGGAATGGGTTTTTATGTGATCAAGTATATATAATCAAATTTTAACTAAGTTTGCCATGCCTTTTCATAATTTTCTTATGTTGGTTCTTTTTATCACGACGCTATCGGTTGTAAATTTGTCAAAATATAACCTTTTTAGAATTTGAAATTCCCAAGTTAAACCTAGACAAGTAAAAAAAATGAAAATTTTTGAAAAAAAATTGGGGTGATTAGCGGTTCCAATAGAGTTTTGTGTAAGGCTTGTATTTAGGACTTGCAAGATTCAAGGTTTTAGCATCCCCCCCCCCCCCCCCCACTTAAATTACACATTGTCCTCAATGTGTGCCAAAAATAAGTTTTTAGGTTGATTGAATGTGTAAAAAGGTGTGAAAAAGCAAAAATTTTGTGTTACTGGGCGCTGAACACGGCCCCGTGTTGTCCGGGCACGGCCACGTTTTCAAGTGCCAGTAACAAAAATAAATCAAGAGAAACAGAAGCCTGGACACGGGGGCGTGTTGGGTGAACACGGCCCGTGTCCAGTTACCTGAACTGGGTATTTCTGCAGACTGTGCAGCACGGGGCCGTGTTGGGCGGACACGGCCCATGCCGAACTTACTGTAATGAAGAAATTTTGTCGGATGGTCCTGTTTTCCTGTATGGGGTGCTGGTTCAAGTTTCCCTTGTATCCTTTGCCATCTCAAGTGTGTTTTATTCCTGAAAATTAAAACTAACTAGAAAACATAAAAATTAATCTAAACTAAACTAAGGATAGTTCCGCGGAATGCCTCCGTGGTGCGCCACGTTTATAAGGGTCCTTGGCAGACCCAAAGCCTGGTCATATGTCATTCAAGTGGGATGTTTCGCATCCCATGTTGCACCATCGGAGAGCGTCATCCAAACTTGAGTCTATGACCTTCATGTAGTCGACCGGGTTTCTGTCTTCTACTCTCTTTCCAACTCCAAACTTTACTTCCTCGTCCCCAAACTTCAATGTTAGTGTTCCGTCATTCATATCAACCACTGCTTGGGTGGTGGCTAGAAATGGCCTCCCGAGGATGAGAGGAACATCGGCGTCTTCTTCCATGTCTAGGATGACAAAGTCGATTGGGAAAACGAAATTGTCAACTTTGACCAATAGGTTTTCAGCGACACCTTGTGGAATTTTGATGGATCTGTCAGCGAGTTGTATGCTCATCTTTGTAGGGCGCGTTGTTCCTAGGCCGAGTCGTTTGAACATCGATGTGGACATGAGGTTATTGCTAGCCCCAAGATCGGCTAATGCATTGCGAACGGGGGATTCCCCAATCGAGCAAGGAATCGTGAAGCTTCCGAGATCGATTTTCTTTTGTGGGAGTTTGTTGAGTACTAAGGCGGAGCATTCTTCGCCTAAGTTAACTAATTGCAATGATTCAATTTTCCTTTTATGAGTGAGGAAGTCCCTCATAAATTTTGCATATTTCGGCATTTGGGTAAGTACCTCAATAAAAGGAATATTAACATGCAATTGTTTTAGTAGATTTTCGAACTTTGTGAATTGCTCATCGGTCTTTTGACGATTTAACCTACCAGGGTACGGAATCGGAGGAGTCTTGGTGGGCTCTTGATTTGGTAAAGAAGCCTTTTCTGGTTGGGGTGCGGGTGGAGTCGTGGTTTGGCTGGACTGGCTTCTTTCATCTGACGGTAATGGAGCCTCCTCGGGACCCACGGTTCGATTTCTCAATGTGATGAGATGTACTTGTGCTTTTGGGTTGGTTTCGGTATTGCTAGGTAACGTGCCTTGTGGTCTCTCGGAGAAATTTTGAGCTACTTGATTTAATTGTTTTTCAATGTTTTGAATGCTAGCTTGTTGATTTCTAAAATTCGATTCCAATTGCTGAAATCGATCCGAGTTTTTCTTTTCGGTGTCGGAGATGAGGCGAGATACAGTATCTTCAAGCCTTTCTCGTCCACCTTGTTGTTGAGAAAAGTTTTGTGGTTGTTGAAAGTTAGTTCGTTGGTTTTGTTGGTTACAACTATTGCTGGGGTCTCTCCAACCAAGGTTTGGATGGTTACACCATCCTTGGTTGTAGGTACCCGTTGGAGGACCCGACGGCCTAGGTCTGTTATCAATGTAGTTTACCGTTTCCGTTTGTTCATCTAATTCTTTCATACAACTCCAATTTTCATGTGGCCCACCACACCCTTCACAAGCCATAACCGAGGCCGTTTTTGTCATTTCTAGCTTTTTTATTTTCGAAGAAAGGGCCTCGATTTGGGCTTGTAAAGAAGTGCTTTCATCAACCTTATGGGCGCCCGGGGCAATAGACTTATTACCTCGGGGAGTGTGCCATTGAAAATTAGTTTGAGCAATTTCCTCAATTTGATTATATATTTCATTTGGGCGACGATTACCTAAAAGTCCCCCGGAGCTAGAATCAAGCGTTTGTCTTGTGTGTGGCAACAACCCATTGTAAAAAGTGGATACTTGTTGCCATACCGCAAGACCGTGATGAGGACACTTTCTTAGTAGCTCCTTGAACCTTTCCCAAGTTTCATATAAGGATTCCCCATCCTCTTGTGAATATGTATTAATTTCAGTCATTAATTTAGCCGTTTTAGCAGGAGGGAAATACTTATATAGAAACTTTTGGGCTAGTTCATCCCAGGTGTTTACCGAGCCAACTGGGAGGGTGTTAAGCCAAGCCTTAGCTCGGTCTTTTAGTGAAAATGGAAACATTCGAAGGCGGATGGCGTCATTCGATGCTCCATTGATCCGAAATGTATCACATATTTCTAAGAAATTAGTAATATGTAGATGGGGATCCTCGTCCGCAAGCCCATGAAAGGTTGCGGAGTTTTGAATCATTTGTATCAAATGCAGTTGAAGTTCGAAGTTATTGGCTTCGACATTCGGTGCATTGATAGCGGCGCCGAGATTACCTACGGTGGGCCGTAGGTAATCCATGAGGGTACGTTGATCCGCCATTGGAAGTGGGTCCCCCGAAACTTTCTCTTGATTTTTAGCTTTAAGTCTTTTTCTGAGAAAGCGTTCGGGTTCTTCTAGAGGTTCTTTTATGTCTCTACTAGAACTGGAGCTCATGCACTACGTAAGAAGTTCAAATGTGGCGCCAAGGTTCCAAGTCCTGCAATAAAAATAGAAAAGAATGTTGGTCAGAAGGTTCACCACGGCCCTGTGCTTAGTGAACACGGCCCGTGGTCAGAGTTACAGTGATTGTTCTCCGGATCCCTGTTACTGGGAGTTGGACACGGCCCCGTGTTGCACCGACACGGCCCCGTGCTCAGCTCTCTGTAACTCGGAAAATAAAAACTGCCAGTGATAATGCTGGGTACGGCCCGTGTCCGACCAGGCACGGCCCGTGCTGAGCTCTGCAGAAACTGAAAAACTAAGAAAAATCCTAAAAAAATGAAAAATACGAAAAACGATTAGGCCGTTGATTCCTAACTTTCTTAAAATCCTTGTGTCCCCGGCAACGGCGCCAAAAACTTGATGCGTGTGAAGTGTGTATATAAGTTTAAGTATATTTTAAGCCCTTTTACACTTTCTTTAGCCAAGTTTTAAATTTATAAAACACGATATTTACTAACACTAAACACACATATGGGCAAGTGCACCCATCGTGAGCGTAGTATAGTGTTGGTAAGATACCGAGGTCGTCCAAGGACACAAGAGCTTTTAGTACCGGTTTATCCTCAACGTCTAATCAAATCAAAAAGTTTAGAAAAATGTTTTAAACTAACAAAAATAAAATTAACTAAAATGCAGAAAATAAAAATAAAAAAAGAAAAACAGATAGACAAGATGAATCACTTGGTTCCGACTCGTGTTTAGTGTAACCTTTGATTATTTCCGCACTTTTGCACTTATTTAAGAGATTATCTTAGTTATTGTAGTAGGCCCCTCTTTTGAATGTGACGTTACCCTCAACCCAGTAGTTTGAGTCAGCAAGGATACAATCCTAAAGGGTCGGATTATTGAAAGATAATTAATTAAGTTATTAATGCAAATTATGGTAGGCCCCTATTTTGAAGGTGACGTTACCCTCGACTAACTTGTCTGAGTCAGCAGGGATACAGTCCTAAATAGCCGGGTTATAGTATTAATAGTAGTTAACTTATGAGGGGATCAAAGAGTTTGGACCCCCGCCATCCAATACCGTTAAGTATTGAAGGAGGTCCTACTAAATTTGACCCAGGTCCCTTGCAAGATCTCTAAACGCTGAACAACGGCAAGACTCTTACCAAACCGTTCCCTTAACCCCCGACCAGGTAGCCAACATACCTCCATATAGACCGTGGAGATATGAATGGTGAAAATCTTTTATTTTATATAGACAGTAAAATAATGCCAAGACACCACGGACAAACGATACGGAAGAATCACCTTCAACATAAGAAACTAGTTATTAAAGTCATTAATACAAAACCAAGTAAAAAGTGCGAAAAGATTAAAAATAAAAAGTATTACACTAGACACTTGTCTTCACCAAGTGATGTAAGAGACTTAGGCAAACATGGCCTTGATTGTCAAGAACTCTTACGATCAATCTTGGATCCCGAGACGACTCACACACTCTATGATGGACAATGGATGATGGTGGTGGATGATGGTGTTATGGTGGTGGTGGGTGAAGTGTGAGAGAGGTGGTGTGCCAAGGGATGGTTTGAGCTTGAGCCAAGCACTCCTATTTATAGGCTGAACAGAAGCTCGGGCACGGCCCCGTGTCCACATCCTCTCTTTCTTCATTTAATGAAGCTTGTCTTTATTAGTTGACCACGCCCCCGTGTCCGCTGAGCACGACCCCGTGTGCAGAAGAATCTTTGTACTATGAAGATTTGCCTGGATTGTGCGAATCTTATAGTTGACCACGACCCCGTGCCCGCTGAGTATGGCCCCGTGGTGGGCAATAGAAGCTTCTACCACTTTGTCTTTTCTGCTGACAGTTGGGCACGCCCCCGTGCTGGCTCAGCACGGGGCGTGTTCAGTCTTCTGTCTTCTTGTTTTGCTTGGGAAGATGTTGTCGTGGGGTCGGGCATGTCACGTTTGTTCCTTTTCTTGTATTTATGTTAGATTTTGCTGTCTTTTTTCTTCTTTTGTTAATTTGAGCTCATTTAATCCTGAAAATACAAAAGGAAGACAAAAGCATACTTTTTCCAACATTAGTACTAAAAAGGGTTAGTTTTATGCCACAATTGATGAAATTTATATGTTGCATTTTGCACACATCAACAAGCCCAAAGACAAGTAACAGTGAGACACCCTTCAGCCTGGTCTATGGCACTGAAACGATGATCCCCGCAGAAGTAGGCCTCCCTTCACCTAGGATGTTGGCTATCAACAAGATAGACAACAATGAGGAACGCAGGGTTGACTTGGACCTCCTGGAAGAAAGGCGTGAAAACGCTGCCATCAATGAGGCCAAGTATAAAACCAAACTTGAAAAGTACTACAATGCACGCGTCCGCATTTGTACCTTCAATCCGGGAGACTACGTCCTTCGTGACAATGAAGCATCTAACGCGGAACACCCAGGGAAACTCGCCCCCAAGTGGGAAGGACCCTACCTCATCCAAGAGGTCCTTGGCAAAGGCGCATATAAACTGCAAACATTAGAAGGCGAAACTATCGCACGCACATGGAATGCACAACAGCTTCGACGCTGTTATAGGTAAGCCATGTTTTTTACATTTACCATGTAACCTATCGGGCCGCAGGCCATTTGCAAATAAATAAATAAACGATTCAATGCAATATTGTTTATTTACTCCTATTACAAATGCGTGTTCCACTCTGCGGTATCTACAAAAACAGATTGGCAAAATCTTCATTCGCGATACCCACACAGAGTGGTGACCACACGCAACTATTGTAATAGGCCAACAATGGCAAAACATGAATCTCCTATCCGGCTGGATAGGCGACTACGGTTTTCACAAAGCCTACACAATTCCTAAACCCTAACGGGATAAAAACAGGAATTGACTAATACTCATACGACAAAGGTATAGAGTATACTTAACCGCGCTTTACAGCGGGTAGAGTTCTTCATACTTGCATATCACCAAGATACGCAAAAGGCAAATACAGATTGTGTTATATACAATAACATCAATTCATACAAGTTCAAACATGCAAGTAATAAAAACACTTGTACAACTCGAACAAAACTGTTAAAGCTTTATATTCAAAAAATTCCTACACGGTGCATAAGGGATTTACATAAAGTTCTTAACATTTACATGGAGGAAACAAAAAAGGCACGTAGGCCAGCCTAGTCTTTCTTTGTACCGCTGGAACCCGCACCATCCTTGCCCTCAACAGCAGGCTTTTCCTCATCGTCCTCATCAGCATATAACACCCGCAAGCGGTCTACATAGTCTTCCGCATCCAGGCATTGCTCAAGTTCCTCAAGAGCGGCAATGGGGGTCTCGTTGTACGCCGCAAGAGCGGCAGCAAGAAGTGCTTCAGTATCCACACCGTGGAACCCAGACCGCTCATCAGTATATTCGCCCCGGGCCAAAACATTCATATGAGCAATGCAACGGTTATAACCAGCTTTAAAACCCGCATCCCGGGTGCGCAACTTAATCTCATTAACACCTGCCACATTCTCAGGTGCGTCAAGGATGGACGTAACAACCTGCAAAACAAGGCGACTACGGTTATCAAAGGCAAACCTAAAAAAGATAGCATAGGCAACGGATACTTACATGCCCGATACCGTGCATACGCATCCATTCGCGATCGTCCTTGAGTTGATCAAGTGAAGCAGCAAGGCTATCTCTAGCCTCTGCAACCTCCCTAGCCCGCATTTCAGCATCAACAGCACGGGCACTGATCTCCTCAATAGTGGCCACCCGACTCCGCACTTCCGCCTTTTTACAAAGAGAACACAAGTATACAAATATAATCAACATACTTGTAAGACATGTACAAATTCAAAAACAGAAGAGACTTATACCTGAAGGCCCAGGATAGATTTGGTTAAGTTGGTACGGTCAACATTTTCCCCTTCAAGAGCCCTTGCAGCGCGGGCCTCCGCCTCCTTGGCTTCTTCAAGAGCCTTGGCAAGGCGAGCTTCTGCTTCCTTGGCCTCTTGGGCAGCCGCAACAGCTGCGGCTTTCTCTTTAGCCAACGCAGCGTTCGCTGCCTTGGCATTGGTAAACTCCTGACGAACATGAAAGAGAATTCCATTCTGTTTGGCCCAAGATTCTTTCCAAGTCTTGCGCTCATCAGATAGCGTCTTGCGCTCATTAGAAAGAGTTTCTTTCCAACGCTTGCGCTCATCAAAAAGCAGTTTTGCAAGGGTACGAACCTGTTTAAGCTCAGCAGTTGCAGCCCACTCCTCGGTCTGCTTACGCTTTTCAAAGGCAGCCCTATCCCTTTCAAGCTGCTCCGCACCATCACGAGCAGCCTTCACCAACTCTTCGGCCTCAGCCCGCAAGCGCGTATTCTCCTCCTCCTTATGCCCTAGCACCTTGTACTTTTCCATAATGGCATTTGCCATTATGGAACCCCCCACAAGCATGGAGGAGAGTTGGTTAATCTGGACCTCAGTTGGCAAAGAACGGGCCCGATTGACTTCAAAAGGGATGCCCACACCACCCAAAATCTCCCTACACGCGGAAGCGTCAGCAGTAATATCATCCCCTTGCATTACAATCCATGGGGGGCGGTGATAGGTCATGGCCCGGTCTTCAGTATAGGTGTGGTAATAAAACTCCAACTCAGACTCTTCAGGCTGAATAGGAGTCCCTGTATAACCCGCACCCCCAGAAGAAGAACCGGAAACCTTCTCAGCAGCAGGGCATTTTTTCTTCTCACCATCAGTAAACTTCAAGTGAAGCTCGTCAGTATCCTCTGGGGTGGTAACATTATCATGGGAATCTACGGTATCAAAAATACGCGCCGTAGGCTTCTTCCCAGTATCCTCCGCCCGCGCAGAGGACTCAGGCGTAACATCTTTATGAACCCCCACATCCGCAGCAGTGTCATGCGGGGGGAAAGGATGAGCATCAAAAATGGAGAAACCTTCATCTTGCGGTTCTGTAGTCAAAGCAAAAAGACTTTAAACTACAAGTACAAAGACAAAATACTTGTAAAAGTTATGAATTACTTACCAGAAGCAACCGCAGGTTTCACAGGCTTCAGAACAGCCGTCCGTCTGGTCTGAATTTTCGGTTTCTTCTTCTCTCCAGCATCAACAACCTTCTCGGCCCTTATCTTCTTCTTCTCATCAGCAGGCTTGGAACCCGCATAGGTCCCACCTGCAACCGCACCACCACCTGGAACACCCAAACCCTCAAGGGTGTCAGATACTACCACGTAATCGGTATATCTGCGGAAATGAGAATGAGAGATACCTGCCGCCTGTGGCACCAAAGGCGGAACAACAGGAGCCTCAGGTTTTTTCTTGCCACGACCCCGCGGAACTTTCTCCGCATGCTTCTTCGGAGCACCCTTCACCTCAAATTTACCCAGGGCCCCAAGAGTACCTGCGTGTAAATCACAAAACAAGCAAATAAGAAAGATGAACTTCTTTACAAAGAAGTAAGAAGATTATATAATATACCTTCGCCTTGCGGCAGGGGTGCGTTCAACACATCGCGAGCAGGAACGCGGAAGTTCTTAACAATGGTCAAGTTAAAACCTTCACCTTCTGCAGTCTTAACAATCTCAAGCTTGCCTTCGAAGGTCGGATCAAATATTCTCCACAGCTCAGCATCCTCTGATAAGTACATTTACAAATCAGTAACAATGGTTAAGGGAGGAAACCGCAAAAGAGTAAAACACGCACCTCCACTTTTCTCCCGCACAACGGGCTTTGCATACCTATCAGCCCTGGTCAACATCATCCACAACACCCACAGCTGCGTATTGTCCAGCTTCTGATGCTCAATGGTCCTTAACCTTGGGAACCATTCCACCGTTCCCGGACCGGGAAGATCAATATCCTCTACAGGGACCGCCTCGTTCACGTTGCGGAAGGTCATCCTTGCAACAACCACCATTGCCTTAACGTAGAAGAATTTCCTCTTCCACGTTGTGAAACCCTTGGGTGGGGTCATCAGCTTGGTGCTCCCATACCGTTGGCTAAAAGAAAAAAACCCAGTATTTACAGTTAACTTTTAGAACCGCCGGAAATTCTCAACGGTAATCGGCAAACCAAAAGCATGAATGGTGTACTCAAAGTTTCTAATACGAATCATCCCGAAAGGACTCATCTGGGAGATATGAAGTTTATAAAACTCCAAAACTTCGGCAACAAACACGGTTAATGGTAAACGAAGGTTACCATCACCGAATGAATCAGCCCACATAGTGACATAACCGGCCGGAGCACTAGCACCGGTGTCACCCTCCTGGGGATAAAGAGCCCCAAACTCCTTGGGCATTTGTATGCTGGTCATCAGTTGGCTAAACGATGCCTTCGACCACTTCAATACCGGTAGGCCACCACCAGGAGCACTACCACCGTCTTCTTCTTCTTCCCCGGCCACCGGAGAAGAATGTTCAGGGTTTTCACCCTCAGAATGGTGTGGATCAGATGGTTCAGCCATCAGGTGTAAAAAAGATAGAAGAATGAGGTTACAGAAAAACCCAGAAACTCGACCGAAAGTTCAGATAATCCTATCGGAGAAGACAAAGAGAGCACACTCTTTTCACCGGAGAAATTTTGAAATTTGAACAAAGTGAGGAGAAATCAAACGGTTTCCCCTTATATACCCATCGCAATTAATGCGATGCAGTAAACCGCCTCATCACGTTCAAAAAGGGCCAATCACGTGTCGCCACGTGTTCAGCGACGTTTCTGCTGACGGTTACCACGCGCGCGTGGCTGCCCACGCGCCTGACAGAAAAGACCTTTACACTACTTGCTACAGTGCATTTATGACCTCGGGCAGTGCAAACGTCCTTTCAGATCAGCATATGACAGAAATCCTACCAACTTTCACCAACCCACACGTGCGTTTAGCCACGTATGCAGCACAAAAGCGACAACATTATCCAAATATAAGCGGCATGCGGTTTCTCTGGTTTACCGCACCATAACCCATACTGCATGTCGTTTTTTACATACCCCTCAAAAAAGGCAAAAATGTATATCTCATTATATAAAGGGGTATAAACAATAACCGCACATACCCACGAGCACATGTGGAATTTGCGGAGATGACACACACGACCCCGCACGGGTGTGTCAGATACTCAGAACCAGCATGGTTCTTTGGACTGCGAAAACCGCTTCTCAAGATGCAGCCAACCGCATTCCATACAAGCTTCTTCAAGTTTCAAATCCCTCATGTCTGGTTCACAACCACGGAGGGAACGCAAACAGCTTCTCCTTAGGATAAAGGAGAAGTATGACTGAGCAACCGCACATCAGCAACCCTGACTCCTGATCCTTCAAGAGCCACATCCAAGCGTCAAACTCTCTAGAAGCGAGTTCTTTGATGCAAACCGCAGACACTCACGAGTAGCTGCGACGGAATATAATTACCCTAACGGTAGCTACGGAAGAGCCACGACTAAACCGCCACCCGGTTTATCAAAGCTATTTCTAGGAAAACTGCTTTCCAGATAAACGTAAAGGAAAGTGGTTACAGAATGAATGCGGAAGAGTTTCAACCAACTTCCCAAGTATCTAAGGCGATCTCCCCCGGCGACACTACTTAAAGGAAAACTACTTTCCACCAAAGCGTGAAGGAAAGTAGCTCCAGAACAGCGGTAACAAGTCTGCTTATGACTGGTTACCCACCTATGGACCGCATGGAATAAACAATGGTGGGCACAACCATGCCTATGACCATGTTTATCTGCCCATAGTCCAGATTCACATTGTTCGACCAAACACGGCCAACAATGACGCAACTACCCCACGTAGCTCAAACACACATGACCAACATGGCGCAGCAACGAGGTAACCGCAAAGGACGTGCGGTTACTTGAGAGCTAAGCCACAGAGGACGTGCGGTTACTAGAGAGCTAAACCGCAACAGACGTGCGGTTACTTGAAAGCTAAACTGGAGAACACGAACACCCCACAAAGTAGGGATCATCGCTGAATGTCCAGTTGAACATAGAGCTTGAGCAAAGTACTTACAAACATTGCATAAGCTGACACAGAGGTTACAACTAGAGTTGCGGTAACGGACACCTTCCGTCACCATCTCAAAGGTTGGTTCGAACCCTGCGGAACACTTTCCGTCACCATCTCAAAGGTTGGTTCGAACTCTGTTAACATCTTCAGTCACCGTTTCAAAGGTTGGTCTGAAACACCAACAGGTGGCTGATGACATCAGGAAAAGGTAGACCAAGAGTCAAGTCCTTGGCTGAGAATTCCACATCAGACGGAACTTGCTCACCGGACATCCTTCTCAAAGGAAGAAACAATCCACTCGTAAGGCCTACCGACCAAACGGACTGTCAACCGAACGGTCAACAACTTGATTTACTTAAAGGAAGAGCCATCCGAATGGCCCATATTCTACCTTCTAGACACCATAGTCCAGTATTCCTCCCACATGCAACTTGCATAAGGAAGAAACACTAGACTGGGGGGACTTGAAGGGGTATGGTCCCAGATCTTGCGTCAGCAAGACCGCGAATGACCATTACCCTTATCAAAAACCCCACCAGCAATAACTTACCTGTGTCCATGCGGGCACGCGCGAACACAGCGGTCCAATCTGTCCAGTGCTGAGAAGACTTACCTCAAGTACGAAAACAGATGTTACGCATAGCGATGCGGCCTGGCACCGCATCCTATGAACATTTTCGTCACGACAAGGGATCTGGACAACAGTAACAGTCACTAAGCGGCGATGCGGCATGACACCGCATCCCGTATGCATCCTGGATAGAACAAAGAACGCGGGAACAACGTAAGTGACCGCAAGCAGCGATGCGGCCTGGCACCGCATCCTGCCCATAAGGCAAGTGGGTCTGACACCACAGTGCAAGTGGCACTGTGAACAGTCGCCTATCAGCCCACGTGTGTGCAACAGTCTGACACCACAGCAGGACGTGGCATCACCACCATAACCAACAGGTCTAACACACCTGCAAGTAGCTGTGCGATGTCAGACTAGCTACTCAACTACCCTCCTTCACTCCTCGGCTATAAATACCCATCCCGAACCAGGTTTAAGGTATTACTTCTCAACTCTCTCGCTACTACTACTATCACACTTTGCTTCCCAAGCAAACTACTGATTCTCAAGCCGGAGAGTGGTAACAAGGAGCACCCCCCACCCCATCCTCCTTGTTACGAGTCACGGCTTGTTTTCTTGTGCAGGGAACCAACCACCGGACGATCCAGCCAGAGATCCTCGGAAAGAAGGGATTAACCCTACTTGACGAGACCAGTGAGTTAACCCCACCCGGTTAACCATTGTTTCACCAATATCTCACATAGGTAAAAGATGATAAATACCATAAACATTGCTTTAAAACACCCGTAATCAGAAAAATATCAGTTTCTTTGAAATTTAAAGAAAAATTAAATAAATTAAAACAATTTAAGATGCTAATATATCATAGATAATTATTGTTATTTATCAATAAATACATAAGTTAGAACTTACAATTTACACAACTTGAATTATGAATAATTTGAAATGAAAAACTACACATGATAAATCTGTTAGTACGTCTAAACATTAAATATTAGCTAGAGCACATATTTTATTAATGAGTTTCATTTTGATTTCATGTTTTGTTTTTTGTGCAAAGAATAGTAAAATTTATTTTTTTAAGTTACCACAAGATTTTTATACTCGAAGATTTAACAATTTTATTTCATTGATTTTTTCTTTAGGTTGCTATACTGAGTGTCGGTATTGTAACGAATCAAACTGATATTGATCGAAACTAAATTTCTACCACATTGTACGAGGGATTCCGTTATTTATAATTTTAAATTATATATTTGTTATTGTTAATAACTAAAAACATTAAACTCATCCCATTAATTTATCTCTTCGATCAAATGTAAACTCATGTAAATATCTTATACAATAATGAGAAATAACTTATATATATGATTGATCCTTAAATTAAATTAAAACCATAAGTTAAATCGAATTTAATAACTATATAAACTAAATCAGATTAGACCCGTGCGAATCTGATCAAATCCTTTATGTTATAAATTAATTAATAATATTAGAATTATTACATCAATATCCTTTATGTTATTATATTATATTAATAATAATAATAATAATTAATAACAAAAGACCTACGTTAAAAAAGAAAATGTCATTTGTCATTTAGTGGAATCTTTTTTTAGGTTTTTAGTCTATTGCGTTTTAGAACAAACACATCTTTTTTGTATTTTTTGTCCATTACATTTAAGAAAAAGACACTTTTTTAGAGAAAACACATTTTTTTTGTGTTTATAGTCTATTGCTTTTTAGAAAGGAAAAAAAAACACATTTTTGCGTTTTTTGTTCATTTTGTTTTAGAAAAAAAACACTTTTTTTTATTTTTTATTACGTTTTAGAAAAAAAAAAAAAAAAAAAAAAAACAGATTTTTTCTTTGTAATTTTTGTCCATTATGTTTTAGAAAAAAAACACATTTTTTGTGTTTATAGTCTATTGCGTTTTAGGAAGAAAAAAAAACACTTTTTTGTTTTCATTGCGTTTTAGGAAAAAAATAGTTTTTTTTTTTGTGTTTTTTGTCTATTGCGTTTTACGCATCTAGATTTTTGAATTTTTTTCTCCAAAAGTATGGTAATATTATACTCGTTTTAAAGATATAAAAAGACTCGTTTTTATGGTTTAATTTTTATAAAAAAAAATAATGTTGTTTGAAAGAGTTATTAAAGTTTTAAAAACAAGAGAATTGGAGAAGAGATAAACGATTAGGGATGTGCATTGTACTCGTTCCGTACCGAACGGTACCGTTACCGAAAAAAGAGGAAATTAGTACTGATACGGTACCGGTATTTACAGGTGTTTTACCTGTAAATACCAGTATGGAAAAACAGAAAAAATAAGTACCGGTACCGAATATAACCGTTACCAAATTTCCATCCCTATAAACTATTGATTTGTGTTTATACCCCTAAAACTAACACACACGCCTCCTTTTTTTTTTAATTCCACCTATTAAATCTTTGTTATTTTTTTTAAATCTAATGGAAACGATTGCTTCCTAACCATTATACCAAAACAATTTCTTTAGTATATGCTGACAGTTACTTAAAAACATACATATCTAAAGAAACCTCTTTTTATATGATTTTTCTTTATCCTCCTTTTTCATGTACACAGTTACTTAAAAACATACATATCTAAAGAAACCTCTTTTTATATGATTTTTCTTTATCCTCCTTTTCCATGTACAACAGTTACTTAAAAACATACATACCTAAAGAAACCTCTTTTTATATTATTTTTCTTTATCCTCTTTTTTCATGTACAAAACATTTGACCACCAGTGACGGACCTATAATCTATTTTCATGGAGTAAAAAAAATTTGTCAGTTGATTATCGCTATATACTAATTTTCCTCGATTGCTCAAGTTGGGCTGGATCATATAAAAAGATAAATCAAACAAAATTTTATATACATTAAGAAAGTATGTCAAACGTTATTACAAACTATGTTAAAAGTTATATATAATTATATAATAATCAATTAGCCTTTTTTGAAAGATAACGTGAACTTTTATATTACCAACCGAAGTTGAGCGCATAGCAAGCTGCTACCGACCCGGATACAATTTACATTTACTACACCAGAAAGAAAACTACGTTCACCAAAACTTTTATATTTGTATGTTGAAACTACTCCACTCCTCCCATGTTATGTTTTTTAACTTTGACCGATACACCACGCAATCGTACCCCATTTCTTTGATTTCTTCCACTAATCTCTGTTTGTTTACATTTCCACCTTCGAATCTTTTTCTGTTTCTAGCTTTCCATATACTCCACATAGTCAAAATGTAAACTGCGTGAATATTCTTTGAAACATTCATCTCGTTGACACTTCGGGGCTTCTCTTCAACTGTAGGTTTTGCCTGTTGTAACAACACCGAAAACACCTTATAAGGATCTCTGATCGCAACCCTGGACTTGTACGGCACGAACAGGGGCGAAAAAAAAGAATCTTGTAACTAGACTCTCAGAAGACACGCGTGGGGGGGGGGGGGGGGGGGGGGGTTACCCCTTAATCTTCCGCGTGTCGCGGAGGAGTACCAAGTCGTGTTTATCTCAAACGCAACGAGTGGCAGTGCTATACATGCAACGAGGCTAGTCTAGGAGAAATAAGCATCACATGCGACACGCGGAAGGTGTCACCGTTCCTTTCGCGACGCGCAAGAGGGACCCAGATGACCTATAAATGCAGTGGCTTGGGACAGAAGCCTGCACACCATTTCGACGTTCTTTTGACGAAAACTCACTCTGTTATCTCCGTTTCTTTGAAGTACCCCCCCTAAACCTGCAAAGCTTTGCCCTGTTGTAAGTGTTTCAACCCCTGATCACTGATTCGATACCCTGTCTGATCAATCCGAAACCAAGCAATGGATGCCAAGGTGTTGACTGAATAAGGCTACACTTTGTTAACTACGTTGGGGTTTTGATCTCGTGATGTATTGATAGAGTTTGAGTTGGGTTATTACACTAACACGTGCGCATTGTATTTTTATTTAGGAACCAGGAATTATACACAGAGGCTTTAAGTTAAAACCCTCAGTTTACAAAGTGAGTCATTCTTCTTTTTCTCACAACATTGTGAGTCATTCTTTCATTTACCAAATGCTTTACAAAACACGGAATGTTTTTCAGTTATACTTATAGTGATTAAGTTTTTGTATTCTGCAATTATTACTGGTATGTGGGGTTTTGTATACATTACTTGATAATCTCCACCATTGGACAATGACTTAGCCAATGTGTGATATGACCATAGTCACAGATCCGATCGAGTGACAAATACCGAATTGAGTATTTGTTTGATATAAACAATGTAATCACCCTTGATACTGTAAAATATAACAATGTGTCTTTTTATAAATTTGAATGAACTCGCCAGTATTTTTCGCTGATAAAAATGTTTTCAAACGCATTTCAGGTAACTTATTGTGAAGGTAATAGAAGCCTGCTATGGAGCACTGAAGGCTTAAATAAAGTGGCTATGATTACGTGAATAAAAGAAAAAATTTATGTTTTTAGCAATTAGGGTTTATCCCCATAAAAATATTTTAATGGAATATGGGTTTAGCTCATTTGTTTAATATTAAAAGTTTGGTGTTTTACAAACTCTGAAATTATTTTCTAGCTACAATCCTGATGATTTATTCCGCTGCAAGTTTAATAAACACCGATACCACCTGTAATCTGGCTTCACGGCTCCCGCCCAGTGTGGGGTTGGGGGCTATCACAACTGTCCCCATGGCACATTCATCCAATTGTGCAGCTGCTGCCAAACTTCCACCGCAACTTTGCAATTTAGAAGAATGTGGTCCACTGACTCAGCATCGTGCTCACACATAACGCACCTGTCATTTTGTACATGGATACCCCTTGATCCCAATGCATCTCTCTTAGGAATCCGTTGTGTCGCCGCTCTCCAGACGAATAGGCACGCTTTTTGTGTTGCAATCTTGTTCCGCATAAAAGTACTACCTGCCAAGTTCAAATCCAAACGATCTGTCAATTCCTGCCTCATCGTTTTGACCGCGAATCCCGGCCCTGGTTCTTCTTTCCAGCACCACGTGTCGCTTATTGTACCGATGACTTGTTGCACCAGCAAATTATTTAATTGCTCCATTTCAATCTTTTCCTCCTCTTCACTAGGTATCCTAGCCCATCTCCAATCCCATATGATACTCCTTCCCGCCATGCCCCCTCCCGTTGTGCTGTAGCAATCTTTTACCCTACATCTTTTATCTGCCGCCAACTGGTATAATAATGGAAATTGGTCTCGAATTGTTCCTCCTGCAATCCAATTATCACACCAAAACAGTGTTTTGTCCCCCACCTTGCTTTTTAAATTCGCATTTATATTAACTCCATACTTTAAACACTCTTTATCCATACCCATTATTTCGTTCCAAACCCCCCACGTTTGTTTTTTGGCGGGAACAAACTACATAGTGGAACAGTCATTAATTGCATAGTGTTGGTGGAATAGTCCGCTTTCGAGTCAGGTAGGAACATAGTGGATGGACCACTGATTTTGAATGAGGTGGTGAATTGGGCTAAAAAGGGTAAAAAAAAAAAACAATATTTTTATTTAAAGCAAACATTGAGATAGCATACGGAACATTAAACTGGAAATTTTTAATAAAAATCTTAACACACATGGGTTTCCCATCAAAATGAAAAAATTGGATCATGGGAATTTTATTTTCGAGGAGGGCATCGGTATTGGTAAATGGGTCTCCATCGGGGGAGTTCCAATACGAAAAAGGATTAAGGTAAGGTGACACTTTGTCTCCTTTTCTATTTGTAATAGTGATGGAAGCACTTCATGTTCTTATGGTGAAAGCCATGGATGGAAATGTGTTTTTAGGGGTGAAATTACCTAATGACGGCCCATATGTTTCTCACATGTTTTTTGCGGATGATGCGATGTTTTTGGGCAAGTGGGAGGAAGAAAACATAAAAATCTTAGGAGAATCTTGAGGGTGTTCTATGTCATATGTGGTTTGAAAATAAATCAAAAAAAGAGCTTTTTGTATGGGGTTGGAAAAAACGAGGAAGAGATTGAAAACATGGCGAACATGTTGAGATGTAAGGTTGGATGTTTTCCATTCTGGTACTTAGGATTAAAGGTGGGGATAAACATGAATCGGATAGCAAATTGGAAAGAGACTACTGACGTTTTTTAACAAAAGATTATCATCTTGGAAAGCAAAATTATAGATAACTCGTTTCGGAGGGTTGTAGCATGTAGAAGAAGAAAATCAACAGGGCACTAGACAAAGGTTGTGGTAATGTGGTAGTAAAGAGTGGCAGAGTAATAGGCAGCCGATGAGGGGTGTGTGATGCTCATCGTTCATTATTCTTTCTCGTAATCTCGTTCTCAAATCCCAAAATGACTTGGCGCTAGTTTTTTTTCTTTTTTATTATGTTTAAATAATTCTAATTAATTATAGGTTAAACTTTTAACATCAACATGGGCTTAAATTGCTTTTTATTTATTTAGTTTTGAACGTGTAGAGTTGTGGCGTTTTTTATTTATAATAGATAAATACATAAGATGTTTGTGTATGTGTTTGATTGGGCTTAAATGTTTACATAGAGTTTATATATGTTTTTAATTTAGTTCTTCATGGGGGTTGGTCTTGAAATTTTATGGGGTTGGTGTCGAAATTTCATAATCAATCGAGATTTTATTGTATCTTTAGTATTAATTTTTTTTTTAATATGTGGCAGCTCCCCCCCCCCCCCCCCCCCCCCCCCCCCCCTATGAATTTGGGTATGCCACTGTCCACGACACAACAAAGTAAATTTGAAGGCTAAAGTAGATGTATCCATCATTTTACAAATGATTAAAGATACAGGGTTGTAAATGGTTTAGACTTACTATTGTAATAGTGTCGTGCATTGTGATAATATAAAACACATTGTTTTATTTAATTTAGATGCAATGGTGGAATCAAATACTTAATGCTTATTAATATTTTCTATTAATACGCTAATAATATACTCAAATCTATACTATATAATAAAAGAAACCTGTTTTGAGACACTTGTCATTCTCTCATTTAATTGATTAAAATTATTAATAATACTAATAATAATAATAATATTTAATCTAAATTAATACAAATTTTTATTATTAATAATATTTAATCAAATCTAAAATCTAATCTAATAAAAATTTTTATTATCAATAATATTTAATCAAATTTAATAAGAATTCATAGTTAATAAATTCAACTTATCTATGTAATCTTAAATATTCCGATTGGTTAAGTATTATGGGTTGAATGGAAGCTTAAATTATCGACAAGTTGAAAAAATTACATTTTTTTTTTGTGAAAGTTGATATTAACTTTCAAATAACTAAAAAAAAAAAAATCCACCTAACATCACAAATGTTTCTGTTAAATTCGATTAATTAATTTGTTCAACAATCACTATTATCTTTATCATTCAGTACGGTTAACCGATTTATCATCATACAACCTCCCACCTATTCAATCATATGAATTTTCAATCTTATATTAACTAAATAAATAAAGATTAATATTCAATCTTATCATACTTTAAATATAAAAAAATCCGTTAGTTTTTTTAAATATATATTTTTATATTATTTGGTATATAAAATCATATTTATTCAACCCATGTAATACACAGGGGTTTTTAAAAATATAACTTTTTTTATTATTTGGTAAACAATATTACATTTATTCAACCCGTGTAATACAATTGTTTTAAAGATATAATTTTTTTTATTATTTGGTATATAATATTACATTTATTCAACCCGTACAATACATATGGTTCTTATAGATATAACTTATTTTATCTCTCTATACTAATAAACAAAAATCATTTTTGGACACGTGTCATTTTCTCGTAATTTCTCACTCTTATTTTTTATTTATGTCATGTATTAAATAATAATAATATTAAACATCAATTTAAATAAATCTATTTATCTCTTTTGTTTAACTGATTTCTTTTTTAACTCTAAAGTTTCAGTCTTTGACAATTTAAGTCTAAAGTTTCGATTTTTGGTATTTTAACTCCTTTGATTAATTTGATTTTTCACTTCTAATTCAAAAGTTTTCATCTTTTGCAATTTCACCCCTCTAATTTTTTTTTTACTTTCAATCCAAAGCTTTTCATCTTTTGCAATTTAATTTCAACATTTTTTTACTTTCAACTTTAGTCTCTTATATACTTTTCACCTTTCATAAGTTCTCCGTTTAACGTGTCGTTCTAAATTTCAGACTTAACACGCCGCAACGTGCGTGTGGGGTTCAACGTTTTTTCATCTATTTTTTCCCCGTTTGATAGGTCTGCCGCAAGGTGTGAGTCAGAGATCGACTTAGTTATTTTTTTCTCGGTTTTACACACATTCTCGTGGTCATGTGAGAAACATTTGCCTTTCATCTAACATGATATATAACTATTGAATCCCCCGCCGCATTGCGGCGGGTGGTAATATAATATTTTAAAATATTTTTCAGATTTCAAAATTATTTATCCTGAAATTAACAAAAGATGTACGCTAAATATAAATTAATATAATGTAAATGATTTATTTATTTTATTAAACTAAAGTAGTTAAGGGTCGGATTTAAAAAATGTTTATAAGGGGTAAACAAAAATATTAATCAATGTTTATTGCTTCTATACTTTTATTTTCGTGTTCGACTCTCAACTTAAATACGGTAATCACTATGTTTACGTGACATTTATAAGAACCATCACCGCAATCACCCCATCCATCGTATATCGAGTATATCCGTTAATTTTTTTTAAATATAAATTTTTATTAGATTCATTCAACCCGTGTAATAAACGAGGTTTTTTAAAGATATAACATTTTTATTTTTTACTATACAAAATTACATTTATGCAACTCGTGTAATATACGGGTTTTTCAAAAAATATAACTTTTTTTATTATGTAGTATACAAAATTAGATTTATTCAATACATATAATACATAGGGTTTATAAAGATATAACTTTTTATTGTTTGGTATATAAAATTACATGTGCTCAACCCGTATAACATATGAGGTTCTTAAAAGTGTAACATTTTCATTCTTTAATATGTAAAATTAAATTTATTCAACCCGTACAATACATGGTGTTCTTAAAAATATAACTTTTTTATTATTTAATAATAAAATTACATATATTCAACCCATGTAATAAACGAGATTTTTAAATATATTTTGTTTTATTATTTGTTATATAAAATTACATTTATTCAACCCGTGTAGTAAACGAGATTTTTAAAGATATTTTTTTTATTATTTGGTATATAAAATTACTTTTATTCAACCCGTGTAATACACGGGGTTCTAACCTAGTTATAGATAATTGAATTCGGTACCTTTAAAAAAAAAAAAGATAATTGAATTCGGCAATACTATAATTTTTTGTAGAACACTGAAATATATAAAACTCGTTTAAGTTTAAAAAAATCTTGAAAAAAAAATTTCATATAAAATTACAGATTATCCAAACAACCTTTGAAAGTCAAAATAAGAGAAAAATCAAACATCACTTTTCTTCTTCATTGACTCGTCTCCTCCTTTTGTGACCTTTTCTTTTTTCCTTGCCTCTTCTTCCCCTATCCTTCTTGCATTAATGAACCCCTAAAAACATGCAAAAGAGACCTTTTACAATTTATTTAGATTTTTATAGAAATAAATATTTTTTTGCATTACTATAGAGCTAGGCTTGAATAGGGTATTCCCACTGAGAAAAATATATATTCGTCCTTGATAACTCAAGTAGCTCTATTAAATATTCCCTACTCAAAACCCACTAAAAGCATCACTTAAATACCCAATAAAGAAAACAAACTACAAAGCCATGGTTACAAATCCTAGATGCAGAGTAAACACCTAATGTGTGAGGTACAACCGGTAGAAGCACATGTATGTTGCAAATTGACAGTATATAAATTTATATCGATGTTTTTTATTTAATATTTATAGTTGATTTATAAACCTCATACGTTGATGTAGAAAGATTTCTATCATCAGCATGCAAATTCACGTCGTCTTTGCTTGTCCTCTAATTCCAAATTCAAGATTTCATTATCATTAGACTTTTAGTATTTATTAGATTTGAACTACTAACCATATCGTTAGACTTAAAGAGGTGTTTAGAATTTGTTATATTTGAACTACTAACTACATACTCTTTATGTTTGTATATAAATCTGATAAAGGTTATGGTTTCTATATAAATGATTAATTGCATAGTGTTGGTGAAATAGTCCGCTTTCGTGTTACGTAGGAACATAGTGGACGGGCCACTGATTTTGAATGAGGTGTTGAATTGGGCTAAAAAGGGTAAAAAAACAATATTTTTATTTAAAGCAAACATTGATAAAGCATACGAAACATTAAACTGGAATTTTTTAATAAAAATCTTAACACACATGGGTTTCCAATCAAAATGAAAAAATTGGATCATGGGAATTTTATTTTCGAGGAGGGCATCAGTATTGGTAAATGGGTCTCCATCGGGGGAGTTCCAATACGAAAGGGGATTAAGGTAAGGTGACACTTTGTCTCCTTTTCTATTTGTAATAGTGATGGAAGCACTTCATGTTCTTATGGTGAAAGCCATGGATGGAAATGTGTTTTCAGGGGTGAAATTACCTAATGACGGCCCATATGTTTCTCACATGTTTTTTTGCTGATGATGCGATGTTTTTGGGCAAGTGGGAGGAAGAAAACAAAAAAATCTTAGGAGAATCTTGAGGGTATTCTATGTCATATGTGGTTTGAAAATAAATCAAAAAAGAGCTTTTTGTATGGGGTTGGAAAAAACGAGGAAGAGAATGAAAACATGGCGAACATGTTGATATGTAAGGTTGGATGTTTTCCATTCTGGTACTTAGGATTAAAGGTGGGGACAAACATGAATCGGATAGCAAATTGGAAAGAGACTACTGACGTTTTTTAACAAAAGATTATCATCTTGGAAAGCAAAATTATAGATAACTCGTTTCGGAGGGTTGTAGCATGTAGAAGAAGAAAATCAACAGGGCACTAGACAAAGGTTGTGGTAATGTGGTAGTAAAGAGTGGCAGAGTAATAGGCAGCCGATGAGGGGCGTGTGATGCTCATCGTTCATTATTCTTTCTCGTAATCTCGTTCTCAAATCCCAAAATGACTTGGCGCTAGTTTTTTTTTCTTTTTTATTAGGTTTAAATAATTCTAATTAATTATAGGCTAAACTTTTAACATCAACATGGGCTTAAATTGCTTTTTATTTATTTAGTTTTGAACGTGTAGAGTTGTGGCGTTTTTTATTTATAATAGATAAATACATAAGATGTTTGTGTATGTGTTTGATTGGGCTTAAATATTTATATAGAGTTTATGTTTTTAATTTAGTTCTTCATAGGGGTTGGTCTTGAAATTTTATGGGGTTGGTGTCGAAATTTCATAATCAATCGAGATTTTATTGTATCTTTAGTATTAATTTTTTTTTTAATACAACCCCCCCCCCCCCCCCCCCCCCCCCCATATGAATTTGGGTATGCCACTGTCCACAACACAACAAAGTTTATTTTAAGGCTAAGGTAGATGTATCCATCATTTTACAAATGATTAAAGATACAGGGTTGTAAATGGTTTAGACTTACTATTGTAATAGTGTCGTGCATTGTGATAATATAAAACACATTGTTTTATTTAATTTAGATGCAATGGTGGAATCAAATACTTAATGCTTATTAATATTTTCTATTAATACGATAATAATATACTCAAATTATAGATAATTGAATTCGGTACCTTTCAAAAAAAAAAAGATAATTGAATTCGGCAATACTATAATTTTTTGTAGAACACTGAAATATATAAAACTCGTTTAAGTTTAAAAAATTCTTGAAATTTTTTTTTAATCTATACTATCTATAATAAGAGATTATTGGCTGATGTAAATCTGCCTATGTGTCAACTTCTAAGGTATGCCACATGTCAATGATGATGTCATAATTCCGGTTTACAATTTACAATCTACAAATAATCTATAAATCTGATTTTTATTTTTATTAGAATTAATTAGTGGTTTTTTTAGGCGGGACAATTTAAAATTCAAAATTTAAGCATCTGACCCATAAAAACCTCTCTCTAAAATTCAAAATTTCACTTTCAGAAATCAATCCATTTCTCTCTGATGGAGTTGGTTCTCCTGTTCACTCCACACTCTCTGCTTCTCTAACGCAACCCCTCAACGACTCAGGTCACAATGTCATCAACGACTCATGATTTTCAACTACTCAAAACAAAAACAACAAGATTGATTATCGTTCAATAGAGTTTTCATTCTTCAATCGCCGATTATTCCAACCATTAATTCGTTCGGTACTCTCTCCACTTATGTTTTGATTGTTCTCTCAAGTTAGGGTTTTTTGTTGTGCAAATTCGATTTGAATTTTGTTGAATTTACGGTGCATTTGGTTGTTATGTGTGCTTCATTTGTTGTATAAGGTGTGCTTGATCTGATACTTGCTGAAACGGTGCCGTTTTGTAGGTATGAGATCAAAATGAAGAATAACGCACCAATCTTCTCATTCTTGGTTTTGAGTTTGACGCTGCAATTTCAGATTAAATGACCTGCTTGGAGTTGCTTCTGTAGGTCCAATACCTCTTCTAATTGTTGATGGAACCAGTTGTAGTTATATGAAGTTTTTCTAATACATTTTGAGTTTTTTTTTTTTTGCTTATCTTACCAGATGAGAAGTATTACAAGGGATTATGGTCTTCAGGAATGATTTTATGCAAAGATGGATCTAGAACATTCACCAAGTCACAGCTTAATGTGATGGCACCGGTGAACCAGTTTTTCTAATACATTTTGAGTTTTTATGACTTATTGTGCAATTAGGTTTGAATTCAACTTGACAAAGTTCAAAGTAGGTTTGAATTCAACTTCATAGATATAAACTTTAATAAGAGTGATTTTTTGATGTATCAATGAGCAAGTTAGGTTTGAATTCAACTTGACAAAGTTCAAAGTAGTGCACTTATCTTAACATAACGGTATATGTAGCTTTGCAGGAACATCAGCATGCCCCACTAGGAAATTCTATTGCAGAAACGCTGGACATAGTTCCCTGACTATAGTTTTTTGTAGGATAAATGATGGTGGTATCTATGATAAGTAATGTTTTTACTCACAAATCTTCACCATATCACATGTAAGAAACTACAATCCTTATTTTCTGAGTTTAAGCTCTCAGCGATTAGTTACTTTGTCTTTTTATTCAAAAAGAGGCTTTATCTACCTAACATGGCAAGGGTTATCTGAATAATGTTTTATTGAGTCCTTTTTCACATTAAAATAATGTTTTAGTAACATTTTGTTTAAATATTAATTATTTATTGATTATTGATTTATAATTTTAATTAACCAGGTGGATACGATAAGGAAGACAAAGCAGCTAGATCTTATGAATTAGCAACCCTCAAGTATTGGGGTCCCACCACCACCACAAACTTTCCGGTAGTAATCTTTATCTTTATGCCCTGAATTAATTGAAAGTAAGGATCGGCTTGCTAAAAGCTTATACACCGAGTCTGATCATATTTTATATACATTTGGATGATTTAGGTTTGCAACTATGAGAAAGAGCTTGAAGAAATGAACAACATGACTAGGCAAGAATTTGTTGCTTCACTTAGAAGGTATATATAAGTTGTGTTGGTTTCACTTTGTGAATTAAGTGCAATCGTGAGTGCATTAGGTTATATATAGATAGTGTCTAATTAACCTTTAAATTTGTAGGAAAAGCAGTGGTTTTTCTAGAGGAGCCTCAATTTATAGAGGTGTGACAACGTGACAAATGTTAGTTATCATATAACCGGATGTTCACCGTCCAGTTCGCCAAGTTTTTGTGAAAAATATGGATTAAACTGCTAATAATGGTTTTAGATTAAGAAAACCGAACCGACCAGGTTGGTAATTGGTTGGGTTGCCAGTCACTATCACAATGCAGTATACTATCATTTTAATGGCTAAATTTTCAATATCTTTTGCAGGTGTCTTCTTTATTCTTTGGTTCAACCCATGTGCACAATTTACTATCACTTATTCTTTTCATTTGTGGATTTCTGCCTTTGACATAGGTACGTAGAAGTAATTTTCTTGCAATTTGATTATAATATGTTCGATAATTACATAATATGTTTGTGGTTTATGTTCATATGTTTGGTTTAGACTTAGTTTTAAGGACGAGCACAAGCTCAAAAACATCTAAATTTATAACTACTAAATTCCATAAACAAGTGTATATTTTCTACTTTATTTAATTTTTCTTTAGCTTCTATTTGTCTTGGTATACCGAATTACATTGTTGGAATTGAACCTTAACAGAGGAACAGTTGATTAAGGCCAAAACCGGTTCAGAGCAGTGGAACCAGAATAAGCAGTTGTTAGGCTTCAGACTTTCCCCTTAACAGTGGTTCAAACAGCTGCTGATCTATAATTCTGATTTGTTTTATCCACTGCTTAGCACAACAGCTGATGTGAAGACTAAAAGAATGCCAAAGACTAAGTACTGCTCTTCCAACTATTGCCTTCAGTCAAGCATTGCTGAGAAGACCAAAGCCCTGCTTGGAATAAAGCAGTGGAATGAAAAAACAGTTGTTTACTTTGTCTTATTATAATAGGATCAGTTGTTAGATAACAATGGATGTATAGATCAGTACTTAGAGTTAGTAAGTTGTTAGATGTCACTATCATGGTGACGTCAGCCAAGATGCTTCAGTGGTTTGACATGCTCTATAAATGGACCAGTACTCTGTACTGTTTCACTTGATGGACTGACTGTGTTTATCTCCTCTGATCCAATCCTTTCATCTTGTGTGATCGACCAAGTAGCATCAGGCTGAGGGGAAGTTTTAGTTTGTAAGCATGCAATGTAATGTTTTGATTTGATTTGTAATCTTTCGATTAATGAAAAACATGTGTTTATCAAAACTATTTTCCTCCTTGATTGTGTTTACAAAGTTTGTGTTCATTTCCGCTGCATAAATCATTGAATCATATTCATTCATTGTTCATCTATTACAAAAAACACAATCAATTTAACAATCAATTCATCTATTACAAAAAACACAATCATGAC
Source organism: Helianthus tuberosus (assembly GCA_030545235.1). Taxonomy (NCBI): domain Eukaryota; kingdom Viridiplantae; phylum Streptophyta; class Magnoliopsida; order Asterales; family Asteraceae; genus Helianthus; species Helianthus tuberosus. The sequence continues at coordinate 33,653,156 of CM060441.1, forward strand.
GACATCTGAGCAGCAGATGTACAAAACAGATGTGTTGGAGTATAGTTGTCAAGATTTATACTCATCAAACTTACCAAAGGATGAGAATGTTTTGGGCAAAGGATGAGAATCTTTTGGGCAAAAAGTGGAACCTCAAAAACATTGTATATGTTGGAGTATAGTTGTCAAGATTTATACTCATCAAACTAAGCACAAACAGCAGATGTTTCCACAACCACTGTTTTGAAGAAGACTATGTTGCTGCTGCATATTGAGAAAATAACTGTTTGTTTCCTCAAGCTCGGATATTTGATTTTGATATAATTGGTCGAAAGACTTCTTTTATGCAGGATTGTCAAGCAGCTGAAATATATCATAAAAAATCTTATACCTCATACATCCATCCTCACTTATCATCAAACATCACTTTGCGAGGGTTTGCTATAAAAAATGTTTGATTTGTCTGCATCATGTTCCCACTAAGGATCAGCTTGCAGATGTGCTAACCAAAGGTTTAGACACATCTATCTTTGAAAGCTTGATCTCTATGATTGGCATGCTAAACATGGAATAACAGGAAAAATCCTGTTTTTCTATTAATAAAAGCATTAAAATGTTTTCAGAAAATCAAAGTCTGTCGTAACCACTGATTGGTTCAAACATCTGTTGGTTTGTAGCTATCCACTGTTGAAAGTCAACCTCTGTTTCATCATTTTCATTGTTTTCCACTGTTACCAAACTTCAGTGGTTTAAACCACTGACACAGCTATCCACTGATAGTTAAAGTCACCCACTGTCCTCATTTTCATTTGTAATCTACTGATATTCATTCAACAGTGATTTCCTTAACAATTGTCTTCCATTATCCTTCATTTCATCAGAGGTTGGCATATGTTCAGTTCTTATCCGTCAGATATTTGTAACCGTTGCCACGTCAGCAATCACCTTTTTCCCTGTAAAACCCTGATCAAAAACCCCAAACAGGGGTTTTACTGTCGATTCGAATTCACAAAAAAACTGTTCTCAAATCAGTTTCCATCTTCTTATCTCAAATTCATTCTTCGATTTTCTTCATCAAAATGACGAAATCAAAATCAAAATCATCATCATCTTCCAAAGAGGTCGCTCAAACGGCCGCTGAAACCATTGAAATACCATACAAATCCCCTCACAACTACTTGGGTCTACTCACAAACCCACCAACAATCACACCTTCGATTCAATCATCGACATCATGGCCGCATCAAAGTATAAAACTTTGCTTACAGCAGATGCTCCAATTTACCAACAAACTCAGAGAGAATTTTGGAAAAACGCTACCCTCGAAAAAACAAGGCGAGACCGTCACTGCCATTAATTCTTCCATACAGGGTAAAGCGATTCAAATTACTCCACAATCCATCTCAGAAGTCTTTAAACTCGATGATCAGCAAGGTAAAACTTCTTTTCTTAAAAGCGAGTTGAAAACTGATTTTCTGGAAAGGGGGTATGCAGATCAAATAAAAAAGGATACCTTAGAAAAAGGTTTCTTCCCCTCTGCAACTAGGTTTTTATTTCATACTCTTTTGACATGTGTTTCAAATAAAACAACTGCTTTTAACGAAATACCATTAAAGATCCAATGCCTGGGTTATGCCATTCTACATAATGAAAATTATAACTATTCCCAGGAAATCTTTAATGATTTGGTGAAAAATGTTGATAGCAAAGCATTTCTACTTTTTCCAAGGTTTCTAAGCTACTATTTCAAAGAAAAATTTAGAAAAGAAAATGAAAATTTACTCGAACAAGGTGCTTATTTTAAAATAAGTGGTTTAACCACTGAAACATTCTCTAGAATGATGGCACCTACAAAAACAAAAGCAGAGGTGCCTGAGCAGAATTTAGCAGAAAACACTGCTCCTCAGGCATCTACTGTTGAGCCCACTGCTCCAGGTGATCATAGTAGCACAACCACTGCTATGAAACCCACACCTATAATCACCAAAAAGACCAAAAAGAAATCATACAAAAAGCCCACCAAACCCAAAGCAAAGGCAACTCTGGAAGATGAGATCCCAGAGCAACTGCCAGTGACAACACAAAAGTCACCAATAACCACTGCTGCTACTTCCTCACATCAGATGGAAGAAAGATCTCTACCATTTCCTCAAACTCCTCCGACATCCTCACAAAAGGATTCAGTTGTAAACACAGGGACCCCACATTATGAAGTTCTGGATCCAATCGGCTCCATCTTCCTCAGTCCTGATCCAAAGGACATGTCTCTTTCTACACCTATTGCTTCACCTGTCACATTACCACAATCAATGTTACCTTTGTTGCATGCAGTTGCTATAGCTCAGACACAAACCAGTTCCTCTCAATCACCTATCACTGAGAGTATACTCCCACAAGTGACTGGGTCTGATGTTCATACCTCTGCTAGCCCAGCAACAACTGAGGAGGTTACACTGCAGGAATTACCAGTAATTCCTGTCAGTAGTTCAAGTGGAGCAACAACTACTAATGTTGGACCCACTGGTCTACATTGGGTCAGTTGTTCCATAAATAAGACTCCCTTGAAGGAAATTTCTTCAGAGACAACCAAGGCAACCACTGGGGTGTTTACTTTAACAACTGGTGAGTTGTTCAAAGTGTCCACAAATGAAGAAAGAAGTCCCCAGTACCAAGAAAAAGGGGCATCAGTAGATGACTTTTGTGACATATTCCCTAAGTCTACTGCTGATACAACCACTGTTGGTGGGAAATCAGATGATCCCACTAAGTTGGGTGATGGTTTAAAATACCAAGAACTGACGGACAGAATTGACACACTTGACACATTTGTTGCTGAACTAAAAAATATGATGCAACAGATGTTGGAAAATCAAAAGGTACCACCCACGGTTGTTCCAGGTCAAGCACCTACACAACCTGCACCTGTTGTAAATGAGTTATGCAACTTATTTCAACCCCTACTCCAACAACAAAGACAGTTGACTGATCAGCAGCTTGACATACATGTCCAAAAGCTGAGGAACATGATGGAGTCCAGATTTAAAGACACCCAAGCTAACATCAAGGCCATAAAGGGCCATATCTTGAACACCACTGGCAAAGCACCTCCCACTGTTCTCTTCCTTGATAATCCACCATCAGATAATGCCAAAAAAGGGGAGAAGATCAAGCTGTGGAAGAAGAAAGGGATTGAAGATGGTCTCTACATTGAGCCACAAAAAGATTGTATGACTAAAGACATTCCCTTGCCAGATGATAGCAAAAAGATTGATTTTACCACAAATGCACTTGCTGAAGCAAAAGCAAGTGTAAAAAGGGATAGAGAGGCAAATGATAAATCAAGGTGGAATGAGGAGAAGAGAGCTTACATGGAGCTGAATGCACAGGGTTGTTCTAAGCCAAAGGATGTTAAAAATCCTGACCCAAAAAGAAAAAAATCCCACTAGAAAAGTGAGGGAACCCAAATCCACACCATCCAGACTTACAAAGCATACTCCAAAACCACCATCTAAAAGCCCTCAACATCAATCTTCCACCCAAAGAGCTGTTGTATCAACAACTGTTGATACCTCAATGGTTTCAGCAGTTGTTAAACCAACAACCACCACGTCAATGACAACAACTGCTACTTCAACACACACCACTCAAACACCTGATCTCACTAAATCATCCACCACCACTTCAACCACATCACCAACCATCAAATCATCACCTGCCACTGTGTAGAAGACTTCTACTGACACATCAGTAGTTATAATGACACATCAATCTTCCACCCAAACAGCTGTTGTAACTCCTGTTGTATCAACAACTGTTGGTACCTCAGTGGTTTCAGCAGTTGTTAAACCAACAACCACAACCTCAATCACAACAACTGCTACTTCAACACACACCACTCAAACACCTGATCTGACTAAATCATCCACCACCACTACAACCACATCACCAACCATCAAATCACCACCTGCCACTGTGCAGAAGACTTCTACTGACAAATCAGGAGTTGTAATGACAACAGTGGTTGAAACACCTGTTGTTTCAACAACTGTTAGTCAAACACTTCTCACTTCAAACACAACCACTGATCCACCCAAAACATCATCAGTCTCTCCTCAACCAAAAAGGAGAAGGTTAATTTTAATTGATGATGAGCCTTCACCTTCACCAACATCTTCACAACCTCTACCACTTGTCACTTTACCAAACCCTGTACCTCTCTCTTCAACACAGATACAAAAGCCAATCACTGATATTGCTCCTGCAGGTGTTCAATTTCCTCTAGAACTTATTGCTGTCAGCGAAGAGATCAAATCCTTCTACTATGAGGATGATCCTGCAAAAAGGAGTTTACCATCTGTTGTAGGATATCCTAGGCCTAATAATATTGACGAATATTTAAAATTAAAGGCCAAACAAGCAGAGGATATTGCTAAAAGAGAATCAACAGGGAAGACTGACAAAGAATATCAAAGGCACTACCAATTTTTGTTTACTCAAGTCACATCCCTGGAACAATTTGCAAAGAATGTTTGTAAAAAATTATCAGAAAGAGCAGATGAATCTCTGAGAAAAGACTATGTTGAGAATATCATGGCTCACAAGAAGTATAAGGGAGAGAAGCATATGTACAAAGATTGGACCATTCCTGAGCTTGAAAGTGAAGCAGCCAGGATCCAAAAGATGCTTAAAAATAAGGTTAAACACACTCCTCCTGACTGGGAAAAATTCAAAAAGAATGTACCTGACAAGGCTTTAGAGTTAAAGAGAATGAAAGAGGAGCTGATAGCAGCTGACTATGGGTCAAAGAATTCAGTTTCAAAGTGGAGAGAAGATAGGGTCAGGGCCACTTACAAAATGTTGGAGGAACTAAGGAAGAAAGATCCAAATGTTCCACAAAAACCTGACTATCCTAAAACTGAAGGTTCAAAAAGACCACCAAAGTTACAAATCAAGAGATGCACTGATCCAGCAGGTGCTGCTATTTATCAAAGAAAAAGACAAAAGCAGATGGATACTGAAACCTTGAAGGAACTTATGGCTGGTGATGAACTTGTAAAAGAAGGTATCAAGAGAATGGTGATAGAAACTCTTGAACTGAATCAATCTGCAGGCACAGATCAGATATGATGGTGATGTGATTCTCCTTGATCTTCAACTGTGCAGGGATGAGGAAGATACAGATTCTGTTTAGCCAATTCTACTTTTTTACTATATAGTTTTTTTTTTTTTTCTTTTTGAGGTTGAATTACATGTTAAACTCACGAAAAATTATTAGTTGGTTTTGAATGTTGATGACACTGATGGCCCAGGTACATTATGTTATCATGACGATAACTGGATTACGTTGATCAATTCTTCTTTTTTTACTTTTTGTAAATTTTTATCATTTAGTTATGTTGTATAGAAAAGAAAAATATACTAAAGCTTCTTGCTAATAAAGTAGACCTAAAACAAAAGTTTCATTGAAAATTAAAATTATAGATTTCATCGGTTTGCGGATATTATTAGACATAGATGATTTATTGAAAATGTGTATTACCAAGATCGGTAGGCCAAGTACCAGTATTGGGATGTACTGAGTTTGTGGTTGGGACTTTTAAATGTATACTTAACTAAAATGCGAATGTGAATTCATCAAATATTTGTTCACATGATAGTTTACATATTTACATAGACAAAAACTTTTATCATTATAGTTATTATAATACTAACACATACTGTCTTTAACATTATTTTACAAAGATATAGATCTAAAGACCAAAATTTAAATGATATATTATAATCTGTTTTTTAGTATTTGATTTCAATAATTACTAAACTTACCCGTGTGGTTACACGGCTCCTACACCTAGTATAAAATTACAGATTATCCAAACAACCTTTGAAAGTCAAAATAAGAGAAAAATCAAACTTCACTTTTCTTCTTCATTGACTCGTCTCCTTCTTTTGTGACCTTTTCTTTTTTCCTTGCCTCTTCTTCCCCTATCCTTCTTGCATTAATGAACCTTATTAACTTATTGGTTTTTCCCACCCCATAAACTAATTCAAACACTTTTTTAAAAACTCATTTTTTCAAAAAGTTATAAATCAATAAGTCATTTTAACAAAAAGTTCTTTTGAGTTAAACAAGCTTAGCTAAACAAGCCCTAAAAGTCAAACCTATTGAGCTATTTTTAATTAGAGTTAATTGTCAAAATCGTCCCTGAGGTTTGGGCACGTTTGCCATTTTCGTCCAAAATAACACTTTTGTATCAAATTGCCTTCAACGTTTCTAACTTTTTTCCATTTTTATCCAAACCACTAACTTAATTTATTTTTTCTGTTAAATTGAGGATATTTGGATGAAACTGGCAAATATAAAACCATATGGACGATTTTGGCAATTTACTCAAACCCTTTTTAATTTCTTTTATTTAATTATTTTTGTTACATATATAATAAAAAAGAATATACATGGAGTTTTAAATTATTGTTACATTGCAAACTATGTACAGTTGTACCTAGTTCATTATATATAATAAATTTCAATATTTAGTTTTTTTTAGTTTATGATGATTTTTTAAATTATTATATTAATTATTAATTAACTTAAAAATCAACTATATTTACATATTACACTGCTATGCATTAGTTATTTATGAATCATTATATATAATTAGGAGCATTAAAGGCTAAGTGATCTTTATATTTTTTATAATTTATGATGTAATCCGGGTCTTAAATCCGGTCAATATGACCCCGTAAGGTAATCGGGTTGACCTCCGGTCCGGTCATCTTTAGTATTTCTTTTGTGTAGAGATGACCTTGTGGGGGTTGCTTCAAGGGGATTCTAGAGATGTCAAATTTGTGGTTAATGATAAGGTTGAACCGGGTTTGAACAGGGGTGTTGAGATGAATGTTACCTGTTGAACCGGGTTTGAACAGGGGTGTTGAGATGAATGTTACCTGAGGATCCGTCAAAGCAGGGGGCTCTACTGTCGTGGAGGGAGATGAGGGGGCTTCTTCTGATGGAGAGGAGAGCTCCCCCGATTCCCTTCTAGTGAAGAATTCTAGCCATGGTGATGAGGAAGACCTGGAGGGTCGTTTGGCTTGAAAGCGAAAACCTGTTAGTCCCAAGCAAGTCCCGGCCCCACGCGGTATCCGGCTTCCCCTATCCTTCTTGCATTAATGAACCCCTAAAAACATGCAAAAGAGACCTTTTACAATTTATTTAGATTTTTATAAAAATAAATATTTTTTTTGCATTACTATAGAGCTAGGCTTGAATAGGGTATTCCCACTGAGATAAATATATATTCGTCCTTGATAACTCAAGTAGCTCTATTAAATATTCCCTACTCAAAACCCACTAAAAGCACCACTTAAATACCCACTAAAGAAAACAAACTACAAAGCCAAGGTTACAAATCCTAGATGCAGAGTAAACACCTAGTGTGTGAGGTACAACCAGTAGAAGCACATGTATGTTGCAAATTGACGGTATTTAAATTTATATCGATGTTTTTTTATTTAATATTTATAGTTGATTTATAAACCTAAAATCATACGTTGATGTAGAAAGATTTCTATCATCAGCATGCAAATTCACGTCGTCTTTGCTTGTCCTCTAATTCCAAATTCAAGAATTCATTATCATTAGACTTAGAGAGGTGTTTAGTATTTATTAGATTTGAACTACTAATCATATCGTTAGACTTAAAGAGGTGTTTAGAATTTGTTATATTTGAACTACTAACCATATACTCTTTATGTTTGTATATAAGGGTGGAGATACAATAGGAAGTTTATTTGGCTAGGAAGGCTAGGAAGTGATCTTGACCATCCATTTAGTTAATCAAGGGCTAAGATTAAATCAGAGAAATTGAAAGAAAAAAAAAAAGAGGAGAGTGAGTATGTTTAGGGGTATTCTAGTCAATCGAAGCCAATAGTTTCTCTCTCATCCAATTCCCCCCCCCCCCCCCCATTTTTTAATCGTTAATAACTCTTTCATACGACATTATTTTTTTTATAAAAATTGCACCAAAAAAACGAGTGATTTTTTTATCTTTAAAACAAGTATACTATTGCTATATTTTCAAAAAAAAAAAAATTAAAACCCAGTTGCGTAAAACGCAATAGAAAAACCCCCGGTATCGTAAAACGCAATGAAAAAAAAACCTAAAAAATGACATTTTTCTAAAACGCAATGCACAAAAAACACAAAGAAATGACTTATTTGTAAAACGCAATGGCCAGAAAACACAAAGAAATGTCTTATTTCTAAAACGCAATAGCCTAAAAACTCAAAAGAAAATGTACTTTCTAAAACGCAATGGAGTAAAAACACATAAAAATGTGTTTTACCTAAAACGCAATGCACCAAAAACACAAACAAATGTCTTATTTCTGAAAGCAATGGCCAGAAAACACTTAAAATGTCTGTTTTCTAAAACGCAATGGACTGAAAACACATAAAAAAGTGTTTTACCTAAAACGCAATGCACCAAAAACACAAAGAAATGTCTTATTTGTAAAATGCAATGGTCAGAAAACACTTAAAAATGACTCATTCTAAAACGCAATTGCCTAAAAAACAAAAGAAAGTGTTCTCTGTAAAACGCAATGGACTGAAAACACCTAAAAAAGTGTTTTACCTAAAACGCAATGCACCAAAAACACTTCAAGAATGTGTTTTTCTAAAACGCAATGGCCTAAAAACACCAAAGAAAGTGTTCTCACTAAAACGCATTGAACCATGACAATAGTTTTGTCTGTGCTGTGAATTGTCTGTGCTGTGAACTGTCTGAACCAATGCAGTTTCCAGAGGCAATTTACAGAAAATTAATTTTTCTCTGCCCCTTGGACCCCGCCAGGGGTTGCCGCCCCTGGAACCTCGCTACCAGGGGCGCTGCCCCCGGACCCCCGCTAAGATCGTAAAACGCAATGACTAAATCAAAAACCTAGATAATAAAAATGAAATTAAAGAATTTCTTACATGGATCGAAGTGATTTCTTCAACAATTGACGAATTTTGAATAATTGGAACACTTATCAGCGCTATAATCGAACGAATTGAGTGATTATCTTCAAAATCACCGGAAAAAACGAGATTTTGTATGAAATTAAACTGGGTTTTCTTCAAAAAAAAAAGCTGAAGAACACGTTGATCGGGTGTTTGAATCATTGATTGGTGATGAAAATCGCACTATAATGTAGTGATTATTGAGATAGAAAGTGAAGAAATGGTTGAAGATGGTGGGTTTTGAAAATGGTGGGTTTTGAAGTTACTGGGTTTTGAAAAGGAAGAAGAAAGGGTTGGATTGACTAAAATACTCTTTTTCTTTATTTTAAATGTTGCCACATGTCCTAATCCTATTGCTTCCTACACTTCCTAGCCAAAATAAACTTCTCATTTGATATTTTCCCTTGTATATAAATTCGATAAAGGTTATGGTTTCTATATTTGTTCATATGATAAATCCGAAAAAGGTTAGGTAAAACTTGACTATTCACATGTAAATACGAATTGTTATGACCAATGTTTATAAACCCGGGCCGGTCGGACCAGTCCGGCCGGGTGCCAGAAGCATCATCAGGCCGGTTCTTACGTTTAACCCGTTTTTCATCGATCCGGGCGGTCGGGCCGACGGCTCGTCTAATTAAGATAGGGAAGCTCGTCTGGTTCTTAAGTATAGAGAAGAAGATAACCTTAGCATTATTAAGGGCATGTTTGGCTAAGCTTTTTGAAACAACTTATTGACTTATTGGTTTTTTTAAAAAGCCAATAAGTCAAAATAATGTTTGGGTAATTAAAAAGGAATTTTTGAAACAACTTTTTGTATAGAAGGAAAAGTCAGTTTTGAAAAGCTAGTATTTTGTGACTTTTTGAAACTTCTTATAACTTTTCAAAACACAATTACAGAATTATTCATTGCCCTAAGCTAATCCACTCATAAGATAATCCAAACACTTTAAAAAAAAAACAACTTATTAACTTATTGGTTTTTCCCACCCCATAAACTAATTCAAACACTTTTTTAAAAACTCATTTTTTCAAAAAGTTATAAATCAATAAGTCATTTTAACAAAAAGTTCTTTTGAGTTAAACAAGCTTAGCTAAACAAGCCCTAAAAGTCAAACCTATTGAGCTATTTTTAATTAGAGTTAATTGTCAAAATCGTCCTTGAGGTTTGGGCACGTTTGCCATTTTCGTCCAAAATAACACTTTTGTATCAAATTGCCTTCAACGTTTCTAACTTTTTTCCATTTTTATCCAAACCACTAACTTAATTTATTTTTTCTGTTAAATTGAGGATATTTGGATGAAACTGGCAAATATAAAACCATATGGACGATTTTGGCAATTTACTCAAACCCTTTTTAATTTCTTTTATTTAATTATTTTTGTTACATATATAATAAAAAAGAATATACATGGAGTTTTAAATTATTGTTACATTGCAAACTATGTACAGTTGTACCTAGTTCATTATATATAATAAATTTCAATATTTAGTTTTTTTTAGTTTATGATGATTTTTTAAATTATTATATTAATTATTAATTAACTTAAAAATCAACTATATTTACATATTACACTGCTATGCATTAGTTATTTATGAATCATTATATATAATTAGGAGCATTAAAGGCTAAGTGATCTTTATATTTTTTATAATTTATGATGTAATCCGGGTCTTAAATCCGGTCAATATGACCCCGTAAGGTAATCGGGTTGACCTCCGGTCCGGTCCTGAAAACATTGGTTATAATCTTTTTTTACATGATTTCTTAACTTCTCACTTTTTCCATTGTTCCCAATTGAACTTCACGTATATATCCCCATGGTTAGAGGCGAGTAAGGTTTGTTGGCTTTTTTTATGATGAAAGTTTGTATAACACGTAGATTCAAACTTTGGGACATTCTATGGTGATTAGTGATGGGCTACTACTGGGCCTTAATTTTTATCAAACACTCATATGAGATTATGGGCTTTGGGGCCATAGGCCATATCACGAGGCATCAACAATTCAACATAGTGCAATTTCAATCTCCTTATCCTTTTTCCTTCCGCCACAAATGAAAATTGTATTATATCAAGTTTTCCTTTATAGTATATTCTCATGGGTCATGTATACTTTTAGAATGAAGGTTCTGGAAGATGACAAGTGTATACGGACACTGGCGAAGCTTGAAAATTTCCACCGAGGGTCGAAAGTCACCGGACCTAAAAATTCTATATAAGTAATTTTCTTTATAAAACTGGTGGGTCGAAAACGTATATACCTAAAAAAAAATATGAAACGTACATACATAACACTACTGAGCGAAAAGTTCGTGGGGTCGGGCGCCTCCCGGCCCCTTGAAAGCTACACCCCTGCATATGGGCAACAGTTCTAGCTTTTCAGACGGCTTTTTTATGTAAATATTTTGCTCTTTGGGAGCTTGGGGGCCATATTTTTACATTTTGTTAAAGCATTTTTTTATGCGATTGCTTATAAAACAACTTATTGATTTATAACTTTTTGAAAAAGGAGTTTTTTTTTTGAAAATGATGTGGGTAACGGGTTGAAAATGAGGTTTTAAGGCTTTGAAAATGAGAAACGGAAAAGTTAGGAGAAAGTGACTTTTTGAAAAAGGAGATAAGGAGATGGAAAAGTCAATAAGGAGTTTTTCATAAGTAATCCCAAACACCAACAACGGGTGTTTAGCTTTGCATAACTATTAATCATTGAATTTAGGGGTGGATCTAGGTAGAGGGTTGGGTGGGTGGGCGCAACCCTTGAAAAAAAAATTAGTGTATTTTATAGGGAAAATCCCGATCCTACCCTTTGAAAATTTGGTTAAACCCATCGTTCGCAACCCCAGAAAATAATTCTTGCGTCCGTCACTGAATGATTTCCAAAATGCATGTATATAAACTTTTTTTTTTAACGGCAAATTTCTTTACTCTTGTCGTCTGTGTGACTTGAACCCAAGACCTCTCCCTCGCAAGGTGTTTAAAGACATTGCCTTTGCCAATGCACCACCACCTCATTGGTATGTATATAAACTGTTTGATGAAAATATTGAAAGAATGTAACTTTCTTAATGATTTACTATTATTGATTACGAAGATCTTTAATACGACTATGAAAATCAATTAATAAATGAAATAACAAGTGTCGAATACCCTACTCCCTGCTGACGTTCAAGAGGGTCTTCGCTGACGTTGAAATATCCCAGCCTTTGTGTGCTACAAAAAAGGAAACCGTTAGCCTCGCCACGGAGGACCCCGGAGGGGGGATCCGTGACCAAGCTCCGGCGTGAGAGTAAGTAAACTTGCCGGAGAGTATGAGAAGCTTACTCCGATGAATATGATCACCGGAATGTTTCTCTATGGTGTGAATCAGATACGTGTGTGGGTATATTTATTGTGTGAGTATTATGAGAGTAAATGAGAGAATGAAGCATTAAGTGAGAGAATACCTCGGACTTACCCTTTGAATCATTGCTTACCTTCCTTATATAACCAAGAGGCCTTATCTTGCATCTGGGATTATTTCCGAGATGATCTAACGGACTCTGAGCACCATTGGGGAACTCAGACACGTTTCTGATCCCCAACGGAAAGATGATTCGCCTTCATTTAATGATACCCGCTCGGTAGTACTATGCCAGCCGGAGATGCCTTTCATGTCATTTATCAAATGCATGTTGTCTCCTCTGAAGTTCCTTTTCCCGCCCGTTTTCATAAGAGAAACCTTAATGGGTAAGTTTTATAGCATTGGGCCTTATCTGTTGGGCCTACATGATGATAGCCCAAGACGGGTAAATGGGGCGATCCATTGGCCCGTTGTCAAGTCATCTTTAGTCCCTGGTTATGAGACCTGAGTCTCATGATCCGGGGCTGAGTCATAACTGTTCAAAGGAAGTAGTTTTCTTGGGCTAAGAATGTGGGCCCACCCTTAGCTAATCATCACGCGCCCCTTCTTTTTTCGAGGCTCATCAATCGCCGAATATCAATGGCTGGGGTTTAATCCCCTTATTACACGTGCACAATAGTTTTAAATTTGAAGGGATGGTGATGTGACGGTTTTCCCCTCCTGTCAGTTACCCTCTTTAAAACCCTCATGGCCTTTTGAATTTTTCTTCATTTCCATCACTCTTCTTCCACATTTCTCTTCCACTGTAATTTTCCGATCACCGTTTCTCCCTTTGTCATGAGCCGCACCGGCCGTTCCACGATTCGGTCTGTTTTGACAGCGAAGGATCTGGAATCCTTCGTTGAGACCTACAAGATACCCGAGCATTTTTCTCTGACCTTATCAGGCCATGATGACTCGGCCGAGTGCACACCAGATCGGATCGTTCTTTATACTTTGGCGTTTTCTTCCTGTGGTGTCCGGTATCCCCTTTCTTCCTTTAAGATAGACTTGTTACGCCATTTCAGAGTCCATTTCTCCCAACTGCACCCTCTAGGGTTCATGAGGGTTGTGCATTTTGAGTTATCCTGCGTGGTGGTTTCTGGTGAGCCGTCGATTCCTCTGTTTTGCACGTTTTATAAGTTAATTTCCAATGGGAATTGGTTCACCTTCGCCAAACGGAAGGATAGTATGTCTCCACCTTGTTATTCCTTCATGCCGACCTCTACCTACCCTAAAGCATGGAAAAGCAGGTTCATCTTTGTTTCTGCTGCTATGATACCAGAGTCTCCACCGTTGAGGGATGCCAAGGCTGCCATTGAAGACAACGTTCCTACCTTATCTGCTGATGAAATTGTCCAATGGAAGCGTATGTATGAGAATCCGACGAGAGCTTTTACTTTCTCCGAAGGGATCCTGGCTATGGGAGGACTAAGCCCCTTCTACTCAGTCCGACCCAAGGCCTTTTTTGGCAAGAAAGGTGTTCTCTTGTTCTTGACTTGTTGTGTCTATCTTTATTTTTAGGAGTTTATGTAGTCATCTTTAGTATTTCTTTTGTGTAGAGATGACCTTGTGGGGGTTGCTTCAAGGGGATTCTAGAGATGTCAAATTTGTGGTTAATGATAAGGTTGAACCGGGTTTGAACAGGGGTGTTGAGATGAATGTTACCCGAGGATCCGTCAAAGCAGGGGGCTCTACTGTCGTGGAGGGAGATGAGGGGGCTTCTTCTGATGGAGAGGAGAGCTCCCCCGATTCCCTTCTAGTGAAGAATTCTAGCCATGGTGATGAGGAAGACCTGGAGGGTCGTTTGGCTTGAAAGCGAAAACCTGTTAGTCCCAAGCAAGTCCCGGCCCCACGCGGTATCCGGCTGAGGCTCCGGAGCGCCAGTGGCCAAAAGGCCCCCCTGTTGCAAAGGCTGCTTCTGAACTTCCCCCGATTGGGGTCAAAGGCTCTTTGTCTAAGCATCTGCGATCCTCCAGCTTTGTGAGCGAGCCCTTGTTGGTAAGCCCATCACTTATCTTCTGTTTTGGATTTACTTTGTTTTGATAGGTTTCTAATGTTTCCTTTCCTTTCTTTCTTTGGAGCAGGGGAGTTCCCATGCCCCGATTGAGATCCCTACTGCTCCTTCCACTTCTCGTGTCCGGGACAAGACTCCCGAAGTAAGCATTGCTCGCGTTACATCAGCTTTTGAGATTTCTCCTCACCATGCCACCGGGACCAGCAAACCTTCTCAATTTGAGGGTTTTGCTTCTCGATCCCCTCTGGCTCCCTTGTTTGCCTATGCCCTTCCAGTCCCCTACGTTCCTAAGTGGAAGGTTACTCAATCTTCGGTGGTTGGGACCCCTGAAACCGCCCGGGACTTCTTGACTCATGTTGTTCCTCCCTCCCATAGGTTTATGAACTCTCTTTTGAGGGATGATCTCTTTGATGATCAGTATAGCATGTCACTCTGTGAAGGCCTTTTCAGGGGTGTTGGTATGTTACAACAAGTTGATGATCTGAGGAAAGAGAATGAGGGGCTCAGGAGTGACCTTAAGACTTCTCAATCCGTTGCTGCTGAGCTTCGGTGTCAGGTGGTTGAGGCTGAGCGTAAACTGCAGGAGGAGAAGGTGCATAACCTTCCTCCCCTCTCTCTTTTTTTTGTTTGACCCCTTTTTGAATCCCTTGTAATATCTTTTGCTCAGGGAGCTGGTGTTATGCTGGAGCGGAGGGAACGAGCTTAGGAGAGGGAGATGGCAGCTTTGGCTAAAGAGAAGGAGGAGCTGGCCGCCGAGCTGAAGCATCAGAGGGAGCTTGACTCTGTTTCTAAAAAAGATCTGGATATGATGTATGCTGAGTATGGAATGACATAGGATGATAACCAAAGGTTAGCCAAGGAGAAGCACTGGTTGATCGTCGAGGGCTTCGGGGCCTTCCTTACTGTCGTTTCCCAGTCGGGGGAGTTTAAAAGCAATCTTGAACAGGTCTACAGGGCTTACCGAGACGTGGGATATCAAGCAGGCTTAAAGGATGGGTATGCTTACTCAGCTCAAGGCTTGGGCAGGAAGGAGACCCCTCTTTATAATTCCAAGGCCAAGAAGCGGCTGTCTAAACTGGATAAAGAGTTTAGGGGTAAGACCCCTGCCCTTCTTGAAAAGATCCCTGAGAGCCCCATGATGTCCATTGATGAGCTGAAAGCCTTGCTGACTCCCGCTGGTCCCTCTTCTCCGAAGTCTCTGTCTGGGGGTGATCTCCAGTAGTTTCAAAACATTCGCGATTTCGATATGGTTGTAACTAAACAATTATGCACCTTAGAACACTGTTAACTTTTTGATGTATGGGGGAGGATCTTCGTGTCGGGGTCCTCCCGGTATCTAACGTATGGCCTACCAGCCGTCTTTTGACTGTATGTTATCGACTTGCTTTTGTTATTTTTGGTGTGTTGTTCTTTTTTGCAGGTGTTCTTGCCGGGAGCCCAGGGTTTTCCTGGAGACTTTGGCTATTTGTAGCATGTTTGCAAAAACTCCGTTAGTCTGTTTACTAGGTTTTCTAGCTTGTTTGTGTGTATATTAGCTTTTCTTTCAGGGTTAGTAAGATTCCATGTTGTATTTATGTATGCTTACTTTGTAGTTTATACATAAATAGTTTCTTTTTTCTGGTGTGCATGTTTTAGCTCTTTTTGTAGTTTACTTACAAAAATGTGTTGTTTTCTTTTCGTGGTTTGTTTCATAAACCAGGATTTTCTGTTCGAGGACAATCTCTTGGACAAGTCTATAATGTTAGATTATGCCTTCTAGCTTGTTCGTCCGTTCCCTTTTGGGCTAGCTAGGCCCTGTTTTTCCCCACAGCCGGGCATTTTGGTATGTTGAGTATACCTTTTACACGTGTGTTTGTTTGTTATTAGGTTTGCAGTTTTTTGGGCACGTCTGCCCTGATACAATACCTGCGTTTTTACCAAAAGAAACAAGTGAATTGTTCATTACCATACATTTCTTGGGGACTATATCCTCCAGTACAAGATTTTACAAAAGGTTTTTCTTGGGGTAATCCCTTGACTAGTGGTTAATTTTTGCAAAAGTGGCTCCCTGGCCGTTTTCCCTTAAAGGCATCTTCGTCTTTCACATGTGGTACTTCTTGAGTTGCATAAGGTTCCATGTCCTTGGGACCTCCCTGCCTTGAAGTGTTTCAAGCTTGCAACTTCCCTTGCCGTTTGCCCAAGTAACCCGGTAGGGCCCTTCCCAGTTAGGCCCTAGTTTCCCGGTGCTTTCTTGCAAGCTAGCTTCATTTGCTCTCAGGACGAAGTCTCCAGGGACGAGATTGAGCTTTTTCATCTTGGCGTTATAGTAGCTTTCAAGTTGCTTTTTATACTTGGCCTCCCGGACTGCCGCTATCTCCCTTCTTTCTTCAAGCAGGTTTAGGCTCATTCGAAGATCTTGTTCATTCTCGGCTTCCCTGAGCTTCATCCTTGCGGTTGGGGATCCTATCTCGGCTGGGATGACAGCCTCCGTCCCGTAAGTTAAGCTGAAGGGGGTTTCTCCGTTGCAGCCCTTGGGAGTGGTCCTATATGCCCACAGGATAAATGGCAGCTCCTCCAGCCATCCCTTTTGCTTCCTCCCGAGTCTCCCCTTCATTCCCTTGATAACACTTTGATTTACTCTTTCTACTAACCCATTGCTCTAGGCGTGGGTGACGGAGGTGAACACCTGGCGTGTGTGCATCTGCTCGCACCATGGCCTGAAGGGTTTCCCAGCAAATTGGACACCATTGTCACTCACCAGCTCCTTTGGGACCCCGTATCTACAGATGATGTTGTCCAGTAAAAACCGTCTCATTTGTTCCCCGGTTATCTTCGCCAAGGGCCTTGCCTCTATCCACTTGGTAAAATAATCAATGGCAACAACCACGTACTTAACCCCTCCTGGGCCTTCTGGGAATGGTCTGATGATGTCGATGGCCCACTTCTGGAAGGGCCAAGATGTCGACACAGGTATCATCGGGTGTTTGTGGCGGTGTGTCATGGGCGCATGGACCTGGCAGTTGTCACATCTCTTGATCTCTTCTGATGATGTCTCATACATTCTAGGCCAATAAAATCCCGCATTCATCGCCTTTGCCACTACTGTCCTTGGCCCAGAATTCATGCCGCAAATTCCTTCATGTATCTCTCTAATCACATATGTGGCTTCCTCACTATCGACGCATTTTAAGGATGGGCCCAGGTACGACCTTCTGTAAAGTTCTCCATCAACTAACTCGTATTGCAGAGCTTTGACCCTTACCTTCCTGGCTGCCCAGTCTCCCTCAGATAGTGTTCCATCTTTGAGGAATCTTACAATTGGTGTCATCCATGTCTCCTGTGCATTTTCAATCGCAACTACTTCTTCTGTGTCAAGGGAGGGGGAGGTTAAGATCTCCACCTTGACTTATCTTGCTAGGTGGTCGAAAGCTACGGAAGCCAGCTTGCTAAGAGCATCCGATTTCCTGTTTCTCCTACGGGGGATGTATTCTAGCTTGAAGGTCTTGAAAACCTTGGCTGTCTCCTTTACTTTCGCCACGTATTGAGCCATTATGTTGTCCTTAGCCTCGTACTCCCCGTGGTACTGCTTGACTACTAGCTGTGAGTCAGTACTGGCCTCCACATTCCTTGTTTTCATCTTTTTGGCTAATCTCAACCCTGCCAGAAGGGCTTCGTATTCCACTGTGTTGTTAGTATTCTCGAAGTCCAGTCTGATGGCATAGGTTAGCTCAACTCCCTCAGGACTGATCAACGTAATACCCGCTCCACTTCCCTCTTCACTTGAGGCCCCATCTGTGAGTAGTTTCCGTATTGCCTCATCCTCCTTTTCTTTTTCTTTCTTCTCCAGCGCTGCCCACTTTAGGAGCTCCTTCTCTTCATCCTCCGAGACCTCCGCCAGGAAGTCAGCCAGTATTTGTCCCGTCATGGCAGTTCTGGCTTTGAATTCTAAGGAGTGCTCTCCCAACTCGACTTCCCATTTAGCCAGCCGACCTGATAGTTCTGGTCTCCTTAACACTTTTTGGAGGGGCTGATCCGTCATTAGGGTGACCTTGTGTGCTTGGAAGTATCTTATAAGTCTTCGAGATGCGAAGACGAGAGCCAAGGCCAACTTCTCCAGGGGCATGTAGCGTTCCTCAGGACCCTTGAGGGTCCTGCTAATGAAGTATATTGGTATCTGCTTTCCCTCCCGTTCCACCATTATTACCGCACTTATGGTTGTTTTTGAGGCAGACAGATACAAGAGCAAGTCCTCCCCGGGGACTAGAGTGGCTAGGGTTGGGAGCTTACAGATGTAACTTTTCATTTCTTGGAAAGCGGTTTCCGCTTCTGGGGTCCACCTGAATTTGTCCGTCTGAAGACAGTCCTTCAGCACCTTTATGAAGGGAAGAGTTCTGTCGGCCACCTTTGATAGGAAATGGTTTAGAGCAATTAACCTTCTGTTCAGTTGTTGAATATCCTTTAGGGACCGGGGGGATCGCATTTCGGCCACGGCTTGAGTTTTCTCCGGATTAGCTTTGATCCCGCCCTTGGTGACCACTACTCCAAGGAATCTCCCTTCTTCTACCCCGAAGCAGCACTTCCCAGGGTTCAACTTCATATTCACATCTTGCATAGCTTGGATGGTTTCGGCTATATCGTCTATCATGGCCATCTCAGTTAAGCTTTTTATGACAATGTCATCAACGTACACCTCCAAGTTCCGTCCCCGCTGCTCTCTGAAGAGGGTATTCATGAACCTTTGGTAAGTATCCCCAACATTTTTTAGCCCGAAAGGCATTTTGGTGTAGCAAAAGGCTCCCTCGTCTGTAATGAAGGCAGTCTTCTCCTCGTCTCCCATTGACATTTGTATCTGATGATATCCTTTGTAAGCATCCAAGAAACACTTTAGGGGGTACTGAGACAAGGAGTCCACTTGGACGTCTATCTCCGGGAGGGGATAGCAGTCCTTGGGGCATGCTTTATTCAGATCTTGAAAGTCGATGCACATCCTCCACCCCCCGTCTTTTTTCTTGACCATGACCGGGTTAGCAACCCAGGATGGATATTTCACCTCTCTTATTATCCCCGCTCTGAGCAGCTTCCTAGTTTCTTCGCAGGCTGCCCTTCTCTTGTTAGGACCCATGCTTCATTTCTTTTGTTTCACTGGCTTTGCCCAGGTGTATGTATTGAGTCGATGCTCGGTCAGACTTCTTGGGTTTCCTGTCATGTCTCCATGCTGAAATGCAAATACATCTATGTTGAAGAGAAGCAGCTCCTTGAGAGAACTCTTGTATTTGTCACTCAGGTGGCTTCCCACCTTAACTGTCTGCTCCGGGAACCTGTCGCAAAGGACCCATTCTTCTACTCCCTCTTTTTGGGGCTTCTCGGATACTTCTCCCTCAGAGACGGAAGACACTACTTCATATGCAGATTTAACCCAGGCCAAGCCCTTTGGCGTCTAGAATACCAAGGCTCCGTGTGGGGTTGAAGCCTGTGCTTGCAAATCGCCAATCTCAGGCCTTCCTAGGATTGCATTGTATTTTGAGGGTGCTCGGACCACCGTGAAAGTTAAATTTATGGTTCGGACACGATCCCCTACCTCGACTGTAAATGGGAGTCTGATTTTTCCCAAGGGGTGTGATACACTGTTGTTGAAACCCACTAGGGGGATAGAATCTTCCTCGAGCTGATCCTTCACATCCCTATCAAACCTTAGGAAACTGTGTTCATATATTACCTCTACTCCGCTTCCCCCATCTACGTGTATTCTGGCTACCTTGTGCCCAGCTATTATGGCTGAAATGTTGAGGGGAGCCGTTGTACCTCGCTCTCCTCCAGGTGAGGCATCAAGATGGGAGCTTTCATGCGGTCTGGGGGGCCCAGGACTCTAGCTTTTACACTCATGGTAGTATCAAATTCATCCTTTCTCCTAATCATGTCTACATCTGCCTTTCCAGGCTCCCTCACGTCCTTCCCTTTGCGGTCCCCTCCTCCTTCCTTAATCTCCTTAACCAAATGAGCCAGTTTACCCGTTTTTACAGCGGCTTCTATTTCCCTCTTTAGGTACATACAGTCATCAGTTTTGTGACCAAAGCCCCTGTGGAAGTCACAGTATTCGTTCGGTTGTGCCTTTGGTCCTGGTTTTATGGGTGGTGGTCTTGGAAAGGAATTCTTCACCCATTCGGTAGCCAGTATTTCACTTGGAGTCTTAGTGAGAGGGGTGAAGCTATCAGAGTAAGGGAATGACCCCCTCCCCTGAGGTCTATATGGGGAGTACGTGGGTCTCGCCCTGTCATGCAACATTTTATCAAAAGCTGGTTTTCGTGAGTAGGGTGTACCTTTTTCTGGAGGTTTTAGAGTTGGGTTGATCCTTCGGGTCGGGGTCTCCATCTCCTTAGCTTTTCTAACTGTGTCATTTCCCATGACAAAGGCCCTGACTCTGTCCATAAGGTTGTCGAAGGAGTATTGGAACTCCTCCCCTAACGTTTCGCATAGTTGTGTATGCTTTAACCCATTGATGAAGCTACTGATCTTCATGACCTCCGGGACGTCTTTGATGTTCATACTTTCCTTGACAAACCTCTCCATATACTGATTTATTTGTTCATTATCCCGTTGCCTTATATGCATGATCTCGTTTGGGTTTTTTATTACCTTTCTTTGTTGACCAAAGTTCCTTAAGAACTTCTCGCTTAACTCCTCGTAGCTGTCAATTCCACCAGGAGGGAGGCTGTCGAACCAGAGCCTGGCTCCCTCCGTTAGGGTTTGCACGAACATATGACACCAAACAGGCATGGGCCACCATCCCAATTGCCCTGCACCCTTGAAAGCATGGAGATGATCCTCAGGGTCTCTTGTCACGTCATATCTGTCAAAGTTTGGAGGTAATTTAACCTTGGGAGGCATAGGTGCTTCAGTGATTCTTTTGGTGAACTTTGAGATCTCGGCTAGATCTCGAGGGAGGTAAGGCTGATCCAAGCCGTTGTCATTCTGACTTTCCTTCTCCTTCTCCTTTTCTTTTTGCTTCTTTCCTACAATAAGGTCTTCTCTTTCTTCCGAGGACATTTGCCTGAGGGCTGTCATGAATGTTTCCAGATGGTCGGTTCCACCGTCCTTGTTCTGTGGATCTACTCCTCCTTGGTTGGGTGGTGTGTCAAAGGATAGTCTAGCCCTGGGGCTATCGAGTCTCTCTCATCTCTCTAGATCCTCGAGATGTTTTTTCAGCTTCTCCCTATGCGTGGCAACGAAATCTGGAGTGATGGTTTCCTCCCTTTCCAGGATTTCTACCTGGTTTTCATTTTCTTCCTCGTGAGTGATGTCTTCCACTGTGACCTTATCGCGGTCGTTTTGCACCGTCTGGATGGTTCGTGAACTTGGTGGTGTTGCCATGTTGTTTCTTCTCGAATGGGTTATCACAACGTCTATGTTTTGGAGTGAGAAGATCAGCTAGACTGAAATGTCCCACGGATGGCGCCAATGTCGAATACCCAACTCCCTGCTGACGTTCAAAAGGGTCTTCGCTGACGTTGAAATATCCCAGCCTTTGTGTGCTACAAAAAAGGAAAGTGTTAGCCTCGCCACGGAGGACCCTAGAGGGGGGATCCGTGACCAAGCTCCGGCGTGAGAGTAAGTAAACTTTCCGGAGAGTATGAGAAGCTTACTCCGATGAATATGATCACCGGAATGTTTCTTTATGGTGTGAATCAGATACGTGTGTGGGTATATTTATTGTGTGAGTATTATGAGAGTAAATGAGAGAATGAAGCATTAAGTGAGAGAATACCTCGAACTTGCCCTTTGAATCATTGCTTACCTTCCTTATATAACCAAGAGGCCTTATCTTGCATGTGGGATTATTTCCAAGATGATCTAACGGACTCTGAGCACCATTGGGGAACTCAGACACGTGTCTGATCCCCAACGGAAAGATGATTCGCCTTCATTTAATGATACCGGCTCGGCAGTACTATGCCAGCCGGAGATGCCTTTCATGTCATTTATTAAATGCATGCTGTCTCCTCTGAAGTTCCTTTTCCCGCCCGTTTTCATAAGAGAAACCTTAATGGGCAAGTTTTATAGCATTGGTCCTTATCTGTTGGGCCTACATGATGATAACCCAAGACAGGTAAATGGGGCGATCCATTGGCCCGTTGTCAACAAGTATATTTGGTGACCTCATAAATGAAATAACAAGTATATTTGGTGACCTCTTTCGGTTGAAGGATGGATGACATAAGGTGGTAACTGGTTAGAGATGACTGGTATTATAATTAGTGGGTGAAATCCACACAATACGACATGAATGTTAAATTTTTGTAAGGCTTGATTTTGAGGGCTAAAAAAGTTTATTTACAATGGCTTTGGTACTAGTGGCGGAATTAGAAGAAATATCCAGTGGTATCCCAATTTTTTTATTGTACATTTATAGAATGAATTTTTTTTACCTACATTACGGGGCGGAGTCGATTCTGAAAATTCAAGTGCTCTGGACAAGTCAAAAAAAGGCCCTTAGGCTTTACTGAATTAAATCTTATAAACTAGTTTTTTATATGTTATTAGTATTTAGGTTAACGAATCAATACTTCTATTGGGTTAAAGTATCATTTTTTTTTGTCAGGTGTATCCTCCAGTGGCAGAACCAAAAAAGTTTAGTTGAAGGGTCAACATTATTTTTTTTACATTCACTAATGTATATAAATTATTTTTAACAATGTAATATAAGCTTGAGAACAACTATGCATTTATGGAAATCAATTTTTTAGACTTCAAGTTGGTATATACAACTTTTAAAATTTTATCTCTTGAAATAGTTATAAATTTGTTCTATTTTCCCTATATTAATTAACAAGATTTGCTCTCCTCTCAAATTTAATGTTCAATTTCCCTTAGTTTTTATTGGTGCATATCCACCATTTCACTCTGTCATTGGTCATAACACATCCTACTTCTTTTCTTTCTTCTTCTTTTCAATAATTTGTGGTTTATATTTATAACCGAGAAGTAAGCATCTTTCTTTCCCCCTCTCACTGTCGGATGGTGTTCGACATGAAGCAAGGTTTGAGGTCAGATTGGGTTGAACTTTCAGTGTGCTTGATGGTGTTGGCGTGGTAGAAGCAGTGCTCGATGTCGCGGTGGCGGTGGTAGGGGTATGAAGCTACACTAAATTTCGTTGATGACATCCACCTCCTTCAAAAATACGATGCAGGTACGCGCGGATCTACAAGCATCGGCGCCTGCATGTGGACAAACAGACGCTCACTTTCCTGGCAAAATCAGGTACGATTTCCGGTGGTCAGTGATGGCAATGCACACCAACAGAGGCAACAACCCTTGGGTGGTGTTTTTCCGGACGGCATTGATTTCTAGGTCCAGTTGATGGTGGTGGTGTCATTGATTGTTGAAGTGTGCTCATCTGGTATCATGAGCACGAGCCACCGAAGATGGCGCACTGTGTGACCAGTGGTACAACCAAGCACCACCGTGACTTTGGTCAAACAAGGGTAGGGTGAGGGTGTGCTAGGAAGGGTCATAGGTATAGTTTTGAATAATGTGATGGAGGGATTAAGACGTAACAATTTGAATGTAACGTTTATACATATCATAGAACATGCATTTTACAAAGTAAATATTCTATATGTTAATTTTGTTTTATAAAAATGAATGCTTAACTCTCATTTAATCTAGAAATATAGCAAAATCTGTTTAATTTTTATATTATTGATAACTATCTTAGGTTCTGTTTCAGACTATAATTACTTTAGTTTCATTATCGTTTCGAGTTAGTTATTATTTTTCATGATAGTGTTTTACAATTATGTATAAATTTGATGAGTTAACACTTTGCGATGCGCATACATGGTTCAATTTTTTTACGTATAATTTTGTTAGGTCTGACAGTTCCGCTGCAACGCGCGGGTTATAAAAACTCGTTTTTATAAAATTGTAACAATAATTAAAATAAATCTGTGAATAATTGATTTGAATTATGATGATCATTAGTTCCAATGTATAATCTATTGAAAATTGAACCATAGAAAATATTATAAAATAATAATGAGCTTGTCGTATTATTGGACTCAAGTTTTAAGGGCCCATCATATAAATGCTTTTCTCTTTCTTCTTCTCTACTTATAATATTCAGTCAGCGAGAATACCACCGGAGTTTTTCAGATGACATTTCCTACTTTATGGGTGATAATAAGGGGTGCAACTAACAAAAAAACGACCACATAAGAGGCGTGACTTACAGAAAACTAACTGAGTATTTGGTCACCGGAGGATTGCGGAGAGTCAACGGAAAAAAAATACACTACTGATACGAAGTTGAGCCATAGCCCATGCTACGACTCGTTGAATGCTAGTTCCGCCCCTGTTTGATACATAAAAGGTGTATGATGTAACAAAAAAGGTCGTGTTTTATATCAATCGAAACCCATAAAATCGAATGTTGATATCATTTCCAATAACACTAATACCGTTACCGATTTTGTTTGGTCGGTATTGGATCAGTCCGTCACCATATCGCTATTTCTAATACAACTCCGTTTTAAATAACATTTATATTGGAATGTCAAGAAAAAAAAATCAATGCGACCACATATTCAATAGGTGAAACCCGCACCATACAAAGATGTTAAAGTTTGTAAGGCTTAGTTTCGACGACTATACAAAAGTTGATTTATAATGGTTTTATTACACAAAATTTTTATGATGTAACCTAAAAAATAAAGCCGTGTTATACATCGATTGAAAACCATAAAAAAGAACATCGATATTGGTTCCGACAACACTGATACCGGTACCAAGTTGTTCGGCAGGTACCAGCTTGTATGGTTAGCGTACCATTATTTCGAATACAACTGTGTTTTCAATAAAATTTATATCGGAATGTTGAGAAAAAAAATAAATGCAATCACATATTTAGCTTTAATAAAACAAACTAACAAACAGAAGTTATAAAAGAAAAATAAAATTGTTGAGTTAAATGTGTATATTATTTATAGTAAAATAGATGAAATAGAAATTAAAAAACAAAACACAGTCACAATTCACCTAGATTGCGTACTATTAGAATAGAATAGAATAGAATAAGAGAAGTGTTTGGATAGTCCTTGTGGTTTGCCCATTTTTCACCTTTAGTCCCTAACTTTCTAAAATTACAGCTATAGTCCCAAACTTTTGAAATTTCGTTCCCGGATAGTCCCTGCGCAGATAGGGGTTAGTTTTTGGTGTTAAGTGGGTGCGGAATGACTAAAATGCCCTTACTACAAAACAAAATAATAAAAACAATAAAACATTTATGAGTTCAATGAGCCCCACCCAACCCCTCACCCAATCAAACACCTCCAATCTTTCTTTGTAGGACCCACCGTCTCCATCTTCAACCTACTCCACCCACCTTTGCAGCCTCACTCTCCCGCCACCATACTCCACCAGAATCACAATCTCCACCACAACATCACCCTCTCCCAAAATTTATATCCCAAAATTTCAAAAGTTTCATTCTAGACAATTTATTGTAGTACATCCTCAGCCACCACCATCGGAAATTTAGGGGTTTTCACATGGCCTTCGCGATTGTGCTGCTACCAGCAACAAGACGAACATCACCAACAACCATAATAAACTTCACCCGCAAATTGAACATTACTACCTGCAACTACTCATCTTCATCCGCATCAAGGAAGCAGTTGATTCTTTACTCAAAGCCCGACTGCTGTTTTTGCGATAGCCTCAAAGAAAAACTTAATACTGCCTTTTCTCTCTCTTATCCCACCCCTCATTCCATTTCACTCCATGACGTCGACTTGCAGGTAGCTTCCATTTACCCCATAATTCATGATTGTATGTCGATTCAGTATTATTATTAATTTGTGTTTGTTTATATTTGGGGGATGTGAAACAGATTAGGGATATAACGAGCAATCCTGAATGGGAAAAGGCTTACCAGTACGAGATACCGGTCTTGACTAGACTCCGTTCTGATGGCACTGATGTAACAACACTCAAAAACACATTATAAGAAACCTTAGTTGAGACCCAAAAAATGTAAGACGCGAACCGAAACAAAAAATCAGGATTTAGGGTTTGGGGGGGGGGGGTCATGGGGGGTACCCCTAAACCTTCCGCGACGTGCGAAAGGTACTAAAACGTGTCAAAACTAGAAATCGTCGACACCACAGAGCTAGAAACACAACAAGGCAGGCCTAGGCAAAATAGGTCTCTCAGGCGACACGCGGAAGGTGACCACGTTTCTGTCGCGACACGCGGGAGCGGACCATTTTGGGTATATAAAGCCTGGCCTGGGACTTGAATTTCTGTACCATTTCGATCGAATTTTGAAATCTCTGTCATTCTGTATCTCCATTTCTTTCAATATAGTGCACCCCTTATTCATGAAACTCTGTCTCGTTGTAAGTATTATAACCCCCGGTTACGTAGTAGTTACTATGCCGGATTGATCTAGAGCTCCGTAACGCATGTCAAGGCTCTGCCTGACTCAGTCGTTGGAGTTCTGTCTCGGGGGTATAGCTAATGTAAATTGGGTTATCTTACTAACACATGTGCATTGTGTAATTTTAATATATTATAACCAGGAAGTCACAAGAAAGCAGTAGTATTACCTAAAACAGCAAAGTGAGTACATCTTATTTTTGTAAACTGTTTTTACAAAACCTCAATTGTTTTAAAGTATAATTAACAGTGATTGAGTCTATGTATTCTATAATTAATGTCGGTATTTGGGGTTTTGTATACATTACTTGTTACTACACTATGAGTAGTAGCATGACCACAAGTCAGGATTGATAGTACCGTGGGTGGTAATTGGGTAGATAAAACATTGTAATTGCTCTCAATACTGTAAAGTATAAAAGCTTGTTTTGATTAAACTGGGATGCACTCTCCATTATTTCTTGCTAATAAAACTTTTTAAAATGCGTTTCAGGTAACAAAATGTGAAAGCCCATAGAAGCCTGCTAGAGAGCACTGAAGGCTTGGAAAAGTGACTATAAAAGTTACCTAAACAAGAAAGAAGTTTTATTTCAATAAATTAGGGTTTATCCCTATAAACATATTATAATGGAAACTTGGGTTTTTCCCATGTACTTATTATTTATAAAAATGTGGTGTTTGAACTCTGATAAAGTATTTCCTAACTACGGTCCTGATGTTAATTTCCGCTGCCAATTTAATAAACACCGATACCACTAATCTGGATCTCGCGACACCCGCTCCCGGGTAGGGGTCGAGGGTTGCGACAGAGAGTGGTATCAGAGCTACAGACACTGGTTTAAGCCACAAAAGTGTTCTGCTGACACCAAGATTTTTATCAGTTGTGTTAGGAAATAATGTGATTAAGTGTATATATGTATATTATTGTGTTGTGTTATTTGAAAATTTGTTAGTTTACAGTATGAGTGAGCAAGGTACGTCTGACGCTTACCCTCATCTAGCTAGTTCTCCCAAGAGTGAAGGAACTTCATCACAGCCTACTCATTCGGGGTATTCTGTTGACATTGAAGAAGGAATCTTCATTTTTAAGGCTCAATCTGAGGAACCATTCCCTTCGAAAAAGAGAGAATGGTTTAGTAGGGGAGCACATGAGAGGAGAAATCGAATGAGAATGTTACAACAGCAAAGAGCGTTAGCAGCAGCCAATAGGGAAGTAAATGCCCAAACCCAAGAAGCAGTTAATAGACAGTTGACAAACTTTCGTATGCTAGCCACCACTGCAGCAGATCCAAACCTAGATCAGATAATTGCACCACAACCATTGCCACTATTCCCAACCCAACCAATGGAGATAGAACCTAACCAAGGAGACCAATTTCCCATGCCAGCATTTGACCCTAACGAAATACCTAGAATCCCAGCACCTAATCCTCTAGCATATGATACATGGGAAGATGACCATAGGGACTAACCCTAACGAAATACCTAGAATCCCAGCATCTAATCCTTTAGCATATGATCCATTGGAAGATGACCATAGGGACTATCAGGAACTCTATCCACAGGGAGAACCAATAACAAATCCCATAGCACAGTATACCAACCTTAATCCTTTAGATCCGTATTGGAATGCCGATCAATATTTTCAGGAAATATTAAACAACTCGTACCCATATGTAGAGCCTATACCTCAATACCCTGACCCAATACCTGCACCACTGCCATCCATGAGTGAAAAGAATGTGCGGGAACTCCGCACATATGGTGTGGAATTAGTAGAAGAAGGAGAGAGGATAAAACAGATAGGAGAAAAGCTCGTGTGGAAATACGACGAGCAAGAAATGCAATTCTGGATGAATAACCCATAATATATATATATATATATGCGTGTAGTTTGAAAAAAAAAATATATCAAATCAACTAAAATAGATAGCCTAATATCTATCGATGCATAACTAGTAATGTGTTTAAATTTCTGTTGTAGATTGTAATATATATATATATATATATATATGAAAAGAGTAAAAGTCGCAATGTTCGACGTTTTTGATCAATTTGTTTGCCTGATTGTTTGCCTTAAATCTTATTCTATGATATTAATACTTGGTAAATTTTTATAATCCAGATGGACAACGAAGTAAATCAGGAAAACCCGAATAATGATAATAATGGAAACCAAATAGATAACAGTGTCATTTAACATATAGTAGCACAAGGAATCATAGACGCTATGCCACATATTATCAAGACTGTTAAAGAAGAAGAAAATAATAAAAATAACAGTGGAAGTAAACGACCACCAACTGAACCCAGTAACAGCGTGAATAATGGACCGCTACTCCAATTACCTATTCCAAAAAGAAGAAGAACCATGTCATATGGTTGTTCTTACAAAGAATTTTGGTCTTGCAAACCAATAGAATTCTCTGGCAATGTAGGAGCCATTGCAGTTCTACGTTGGATAGAAAAGACAGAAGCAGTCTTAAAAATAAGCAAATGTGCAGAGGAAGATAAAATTTTGTTTGCTTCTAATCTTTTTAAGAATGCAGCTCTATAATGGTGGAATACTATTCTCTAGTCTAGAGGAAGTGATAAAGTTTATAGTATGGAATGGACTGACTTTAAGAACATAGTTGAAAGGAAATTTTGTCCTCCTCATGAAAAAGAACAAATCGCTAATAAGTTCTTAAATCTTAAAATAACTGGAACAGATAGTAAGGGTTACACTACCATATTCTTCGAATATGCTAGAATAGTGCTAACCCTCGCCTCACCAGAACCAGTATTAATCTCCCGTTACATATGGGGATTAATTAGTGAAATCAGACACGTAGTTAAGGCAGCTAGACCCCAAACCATAGAAGAAGCGGTAGAACTAGCCAATACCTTGACTGATGAATTGGAATGTACGCAAGAAGAAAATCAGATAAAGAACCTAGCCAAAAACTTACCCAGGAATTTCGCTACGGTAATTCCAACCATGGGAAAGGTACAGGTTCTACTTCTGCACCTTACTGTAAGTACTGCAAAAAGAAGCATTCCGGAAGATGTTCCATATACTGCAACTTCTGCAAAATGTCGGGAAACAAGGAAAAAGACTGCAGGAAGAAACCCAGCAATAAGTTATGCTTCAACTGTGGAGAGACTGGGCATATCAAACCGAAGTATCCGACACTACCTCCAGCAACAAACAGCAAAACTACTAAGAATGCCAGAGCATTTGTTCTGACAGCTGAAGAAGCCAAGATGATTCCGGAGATGATTGCCGGTACGTTTTTAGTTAATGATATTTTTGCTAAACTATTATTTAACTCTGGTGCAAACCAAAGTTTTATTAATACTTGATTCTGCAAACTTCTCAATCAACCATTAACTAAACTTCAACAAGAATGTTAGGTAGAAACGGCAAATGGAGAATCCATTATGATCACTGAAATCTTGCAAGGAGCAAGAATAGAAATTTTAAGCCATAATTTTATTGCTAACCTTTATCCAATGAATCTGGCTGGATTTGATATCGTGTTAGGAATGGATTGGTTGGTAGCCAATCACGCCAGCATTTTATGTGATCAAAAGTCAATACAAGTAAAGTCACCAAAGGGTGAAAAGATCACAACTAAAGGAGATAAGCCAACCAGGTCCACAAAATTCATCTCTGTGATGAAAACAACAAGCTATATATGATTTACCTAATCATTAACACTAAAGGAAAAGAATTGAAAAATATTCCTGTAGTATCTCAATTCTCAGATGTTTTCCCAGAAGAATTACCTGGATTACTGCCAGATAGAGAGGTTGAATTCAGAATTCACCTAATACCAGGGACATCACCGATTGCCAAGGCACCTTACCGTTTAGCCCCAGCGGAGATGCAAGAACTGAAGAAACAGTTGGACGAACTTCTGGAGAAAGGTTTCATACAGCCTAGTTCATTACCATGGGGAGCACCAATCTTGTTTCTCAAGAAGAAGGACGGATCAATGCGTATGTGCATTGATTACCGAGAATTGAACAAGGTCACGATAAAAAAAATCGGTACCCACTACCGAGAATCGATGATCTGTTCGTTCAACTTTAAGGAGCTCGATTCTTTTCTAAAATCGATTTACGCTCAGGATATCATCAATTGAAAGTACAGGAAGAGGACATTCCTAAAACTGCTTTTAGAACAAGGTATGGTCATTATGAATTTACAGTCATA
Source organism: Helianthus tuberosus (assembly GCA_030545235.1). Taxonomy (NCBI): domain Eukaryota; kingdom Viridiplantae; phylum Streptophyta; class Magnoliopsida; order Asterales; family Asteraceae; genus Helianthus; species Helianthus tuberosus. The sequence continues at coordinate 33,684,148 of CM060441.1, forward strand.
TCATTTGGTTTAACCAATGCCCCAGCCGCATTTATGGACATGATGAACAGAATATGTAAACCATATCTAGATAAATTATAATTGTCTTTATAGATGATATTCTTATTTACTTTAAGAGTAAAGAGGATCATGCAGAGCATTTGTTTATACTTTTAAATTTGCTGAGAAAAGAAAAGCTTTATGCTAAATTTTCAAAATGCGAATTTTGGTTAAAAGAAGTGCAATTCCTTGGACACCTGGTTAATCATGAAGGATGTCACACCCCGATATTTCCACATATTTCTGGTGGGCCCGGTGGGGAGTATCGTGACGTAGTTGATATCATCATTGTCAATTAACACAATTATAGCATAGCGGCAGGCTTCGAAGTTTATATACTATTACAACCCATAATGTCCAAAGTCCAAAACAAAATAATATACAGATGGATTGTAATAGAGATCCACAGGCGGACCATAAAAACAAATACATAAAACTGAGTTTAACAGACCTCAGGCATCTAAGGATTTGCAAGATCCTCTTAATTGACACCAAGTAGCTCCAGCCTAATTTCGAGAGGTACCTGTCACTTAGTCTTTGGAAAATACGTCAATTTTCACTAGTAAATACAATTAACTGACTCATTTGAAAATTTTAAGAAAATTGATTTAGGCGCACGAGGCACAAAATCATTTGTAACTTGGGACAATTCTTATTAAAATCTTGTATACAGATTTACATGTTTGTCATACATTTGGGGTTGGTTTGTAAGCCGGACATGAATAACTGACTCGCCACTTATAAAACCCACAAAGGAGTTATCCCCAACATGTGGGTTATTTAATATTTAGCATTTTCATCTATCGGGTGTATGCCTACACCCCGTGCATAGATCGTGGCCATTAATAACTTAAATGAGCCGAGGATATCCAGGACACGGTCGTTAACCCCCAATGTTTATGTTATCAAATAAAACAGATCAAAACGGGTTATGCGGATTTATTTAAATCACAATCCGACTAAATAATCCCATACCCGACCAAGCGGTAATAATTTACCGTATCCCAAGCCCGTATAGGAAAAATAAGTTAAAAGTATTTACCTGAGTTAATATGCAAGAAAATGCTACTCAGCCGTATATTCTTAAGACCTTATGCAAATATCTTCTACCAAAGCTACTTAATCTGTAAGGAAGGTTTTATTAACCTATTAGGATACTAACGGGTCATATTTAAGTCAAAGACTTAGACCGGTTAGTTTTAAGGATACTTTACGGTTCGAAACGCTAGATTAAGCGGAGACCGGAATGGAATGTAATTTAGAACCAACAAGTAGGAATACTTGTATAATATGGGTAAACTAAATACATTATGGATTTTGAAGTTTAAATGACAAGGTTAACCCCGTTTCGGTTATTTTATGCAAACTAGTTACATATACCGAACCGAACGCGTACAAGCATAACGGGTAACCGAATGAACCATATATAAGTTCCATATATTATTATGCTCAAAATATGTTAAGACATCAGTAGGATGTCAACATATATGCCCAAAAAGGATTTAAAACCGAATTAAGCCTCATAAGGGCGTTTTGGTCATTTTAGGATTTATAAAAAAGGTTTATAGGTAAACTGATGTTCTTGTCAAAAACATTCTGTAAAAATATTTATTTTATGATGTTATAACAGTAGGATATCATACATATGAGTGATTTACCATTTATGGCCAAACTATGCCCCGAAAGGGTATTTTGGTCATTTCACATATGCTTTTAAGGATAAAATTGGAAATCTGAGTTCATGACTTATACCTACTATAAAAATATTAAAAATTATTTTTAAATTCAGTAGGTAACAAGTCTTGGGTGCTAAATATGGTTTTAAACCATACTATGCACCAAATTAGCGTAAAAGTCGGTAATTGACGATATATGCAAGGTTTATGTGATTCTGAGATTTTGATCAGCCTTGAATGGTCAAAACATTTTATTTTTCATATTAAACCAGTAGGAAAATGTTTTGCATGTTAATCATATATAAAACACATTTTATTTGCAAAAAGGACATTTTCGTCAATTATAGAATTTATACAAGAACTCAATGTTAAGGTCAGTATATAATCTGACCCAATATTCAAAAAATCCCTAAAAATAATATCACAATAGTAGGTAAAGAGTTTTTAGTCAAATTTATGTTTTAAACGTGATTTATACCTCGAAGGGTAATTTAGTCTTTATAAAAGCTTAATTTACGATTTTTAGCATAACATCAGTTTATGACCAGAATGTAGGCATCAAAATACTTTAATTATGTTTACTAATCAGTACCTATTTCATTTGCATGCATATTTATTCAAAAATCTCATTCTTTGATCATAAGGGCATTTTAGTCAACAATGAGCATAATAATAGAAACATGCATATAATTCAGAATGAAAGGTGACCTGATAATATAACTTCAGAGAGTTATACTACAACATTAAATGGTCACAATGGAAGCTTAAAACATAAAGGAATTAAGATTAATCGGGTCAGAACTGAAAGTCAAAGCAAAAGTCAAGCCTTTGCGACTTTCGGTTGCGAACCGAGCTTAAACTTAGAATTGTCGGGTTGAACATGCCTAGACATGTTCTAATAATATTTACCAAGTTATTTAAGTGACAAAATATGATTCATAACCTCTAGATTATTAGTTATGATTTTTGTTTAAAAATATGACTAGTTTGACTTTTTACTTGATTACTTTGACCCAACAATTAACTAAGTAAACGTGGTAATTAGGATATGCCCTTTTGAGGGATTAACACACACCTAATTACAATCACGTAGCCATATTCGCCTCGAACAATGGCTGGACCATTTAGGTCTAAACCGAAAGTCAAAGCCGTTTTGCGGCAACTTTGACTTTCGGTATTTAAACACATAAAAACCGAAGTAGAGTGACTAAGGACACTTACAAAGGGTCCTAGATCGAACTTGAACTCAGGGGGGGGGGGGGGCTTCCTTTTTAATCAGGAATCCCAAGGAAATGCTCAAGGATGCTCAAGCAAGTGAAAGATGAGAAATTTATGAATTAGCAAGGAAATGTGGCTGCTCAAAGGGCCTATTTATACTTGAAGAGGGTAATGTTTGATCATGCCAGGTGTTAGGGGAGTCCAGGGATGATCACAAGTGTCCATAGTGGTTTTAAAACCCATCAAACATCCCTAGAATTTGAGTATGGTTTGTTTGGAGACCAAGGAAGAAGATAACCTGCCACTGGCAACAATAGTCTGTCAGATTGGACCCGTCGCGTCGTGCGACGACAAAGGGGGGTGTGTGGTTGCGCCCCGTGAGCCCTCATTTCAAGTTTCCAAGTTGGCAGCTTTGGTCTCTGGTCTTCCAAAACCCTTAAATACTTCCATTTTCAACATATTTAACCCCTCTAAAGCACTTTAAGGTATAAATTTGGCACAATTGATCTTTGAGATTGATTGTAATTATTCTCGGGAGTGTAATCGAGTATTGACACTTTTAACCCATCTTCTTGATATTTTGCACAATTATCATACAACTATACCGAAACCTTATGAATTTATTATCACACGTTCTCAAGAGTATAATCGAACATTACGAAGCCCTGGGTTTGTTAAAAGGTCACTCAAAGGTAAGAATTAACATGTTGACATGTTTAACCCTTTTGTCTTGAAAACTTTCGATTCCATTCACAAACGGCTTCTTACGTCCGACAATTTACTCGTTAAAGAATATGAATATCATGTGAGGTCAATCAGAGGCATAAATTTAGCATGTTGACACTTTTAGTCCCTCCGCATACGTATTTTCAATGTTTGTCAACTTTAGTCCTTCTAACTCAAACTTTTACATGTTTAGGGTTCAGGACACATGTCTCCACATAATTGGACACGATTTTACGAGGTGTTACATCCTCACCCCCTTAAAAGAAATCTCGACCCTGAGATTTGCTAAAACAAATGAGGGTACGTTTATCGCATAGTGGACTTAACCTCCCATGTATATTCAAGGCCTCTACGGGCATCCCATTTTACTTTCACAATCGCTACATGTTTCCTTCAGAGCTTTTTAACCTGTCGATCCTCGATCGATAAAGGTTTTTCAACAAACCTCAGGCTTTCATCAATCTGTACGTCTTTATGAGACATTGCTAGCGACTCATCAGCTAGACACTTCTTTAAGTTACTGATGTGGAACATATTGTGAATTCCACTAAGCTCCTTAGGTAAGTTTAGCTTATAAGCTACACTCCCAACACATTCGATGATCTTGAATGGTCCGATGTACCTTGGGATTAGCTTGCCCTTCTTACCAAAATGGATCACACCCTTCCAGGGTGATACCTTCAGTAAGACCTTATCTCCTAGCTTAAACTTTAGAGGTTTTTGCTTTTTATTTGCATAGCTTTTCTGCCTATCTCTGGCAGGTTTTAGGCGATCACAAATCTGGACAATCTTGTCTGTTGTTTCAAGGACTATCTCAGGTCCTGATAACTGAGCTTCTCCAACTTCTGCCCAACAAACGGGCTTTCTATACTTCCTCCCATATAGAGCCTCGAAAGGTGCAAGCTGAATGCTGGTATGGTAACTATTATTATAGGAGAACTCAATTAAGGGAAGGTGGTCATCCCAACTACCACCTAAATCAATAACACATGCACGAAGCATGTCCTCCAATGTTTGAATTGTACGCTTACTTTGCCCATTTTTTTTAGGATGGTAAGCAGTTTTGAAATTCAAACGAGTGCCCAAAGATTGCTAGAAACTTTTCCAGAAATGAGAAGTGTGTCTAGTATCTCTATCAGATACAATAGATACTGGCACTCCATGGAGAGATACAATCCCATCCACATACAACTAAGCTAACTTATCGGAGCTATGAGTCTCCTTGATGGGTAAGAAATGAGCTGACTTAGTCAGTCTGTCAACTATGACCCATATTGTATCATTTCCATGCCTTGTCTTAGGTAACTTGGTAATGAAATCCATGGTTACCATCTCCCACTTACATGTGGGAAGTTCCAACTGTTGTAGTAAACCTGACGGCTTTTAATGTTCAGCTTTAATCTGAGCACACGTCAGACATTTAGCAATGTGTGTGGCTATGGACTTCTTCAAACCCATCCACCAATAGTTGGCCTTTAGATCTTGATACATCTTGTCACCTCTAGGGTGAACTGAATATCTGGAGTTATGAGCTTCCTGGAGGATTACATCTCTAAGTCCTCCACGAATAGGAACCCAGATTCTACCATTTAATATGAGGATTCCATCTTTACCAGGTGATAACTGATCAACAGTTGCACCTAATTTCTCGTTTGGAAGATTAGTCTCTAGTACAACTTCTTTCTGAGCGGTTAACAGCCTTTCATTCAAGCTGTTCTTGAGTTCAATACTCTTAGCATTAATTCACATGGGTTTGATCCTTTTCTTTCTGCTCAGTGCATCAGCGACTAAATTAACTTTTCCAGGATGGTAGCGAATTTCAAAATCGTAGTCGTTCAAGGTTTCTATCCAATGGCGTTGCCTCATGTTGAGATCCTTTTGATTAAACAAGTGTTGGAGACTCTTGTGATTTGAGTATATCACACATTTAGTTCCATACAAATAGTGTCTCCACAACTTAAGTGCAAATACAATGGCACCAAACTCCAGATCGTGGGTGGTGTAATTCTTTTCATGCACCTTTAGTTGTCGTGATGCATAGGCAATTACTTTACCTCTCTGCATGAGCACACAACCTATACCAGTATGTGAGGCATCACAATAGACAACGGAGTCTTCTATTCCTTCAGGCAATGTCAACACAGGAGCATTGCTCAACTTTTGCTTGAGGATCTCGTAGGACTCTGGTTGTTTAGGACCCCAATCAAATTTCACATTCTTGCGGGTTAGAGTAGATAACGGTGCAGCTATTCTTTAGAAGTTTTCGATGAACCTTCTATAGTAACCTACTAATCCCACAAAGCTGCGAATCTTTGTAGGTGTCTTAGGTGCTTGCCAGTTCAAAATTGCTTCTATCTTGGCGGGATCTACTTGGATACCACGCTCTCTTACAACATGTCCTAGAAATTGGACTTCGCGAAGCCAGAATTCGCACTTGGAGAATTTAGCGTAAAGCTTCTCCTGTTGTAGTAGTCCTAGGATACACCGAAGGTGTATGAAACACCCTAACACGTATCAACTTGAAAACGACGTAGTGAAAATATGAGCCCAAAAAATTTATTTCTTTATTAGCCACGTAACATACTTGGAGTTTATTACTAGAACAAATAATACTTCACTAAAAGGTTTACAACATTCATTCTTTTTAAATTACATTAATTAAAATATAGAACTCCAATCGAGTGACCACTTTTCCCGTACAATCCTTACTCTTGACTCGATCTTCAATCCTCTTATTCTTCGTAATAATATGCCCAACCTGCATTCACCACATACATAAACTTCATTAAGATTTGGTGACGTCCTTCTTAAATTAAACATATGCAATCAAATAACCACTTCATGTTCCTCCTTCTCATGCCAGTCTCTTCGAATAAACTTTCGTGTATAATCATGCATTCCAATTCTTTAAACCTTCACAAGGTCCTTATGGTGTACCTGCATTCTCATTTCATACTTAAGATCCTGATTTAGTAATTTAACACTCAAACATACACACATATCCCATTCATTCGTAAGCAATAAATCTCACTTCGTACACAGACGCAATCATACATATAAATTAAACACGTACTTCACTACATGAATATGTACACATAAACAAATGTACAAAACTATACAAACATACACGCTACATAAGACATTCCAAAAGGGTTTTCTAAGACACCCTAAATACAAGCTTCCCAATAAAAAGATCACGTACGTAAGTGGTTACGGGCATTCTTTCTTCTATTCATAATTACCTAGTAGTCCCGACTATCGGAAGGTAATTATTTTTCTTAACGTAATACATATAAGCGTTTACAATAGAAACCGGGTGGTTAAGCCCTTACAATTGGCAAAAACATAAGAGGGATTAGTCATACGTAACTTAAAACGTGTTTAAACGAGTTCGCGAGACAAAACCGACTAAATAAACAAGTTTCGCCAACCCAGCCTGCCGTCGCGTCGCTCAACGGCTCCTTGTCCCTGCTGTCGCGTGGCGCAACCCCCCTTCTTTTCCAGAATGTTTGCTGCTGATTGCAGCAATTCCCAACAACGCTAATCTACACAAAAACAAACATAACTTTCTCGTTTTTTATTCGTTTTGCATCCCGTTTCTTCCTACGTGATCGGAAATTAGTCCTCTATCATAAGACTCAATTTCTAACATCCAAACTAGAGAAAGTTTCTTAACTTATGTGCCTTCAACTAATTAGTCAATTACAAATTATTCGACCCGTTCATGTTTTTAGTAAACAACTCATATGTTTAAACTTAAGATTCACATGAACGTTATAACTATAACACTTTTACATTATTTGAAGTATCGTACTTGGGATTTACTCACCCGATACTTGGTATGTGCTAAACTCATACACTTCATTCATTCCCAAGAGATCATACTTTGATAATAAAATTTCATTCACAAATTGGTTTATTCGTTAATTATAACTCACAACCGAGTCTTTTGTCTATAATTTGCGTCTCCGTTTCCCGATTAGCATTCTTATATGAAATGCTACCCATTACCCGGTTACAATATCGTAGCCATTACTTAAGCATCATTCCGGCATATCAACACTACCTTGTTTTGACCCGTTCGGTCTACGTAGTAAAAATCACCGATTTCATACAACCAAACTATACTCAACTTCAATCGTCATCATGCTTAATTAACTAGTCACTACCTTACTTCAACAACTAAGAAGTGATTCCGGAAGTCACTTACTTAATACCCTTACTTGATATCATCATTAAAAACGCATCTCAACATAACCACTAACAATTATCAATAATGTCATTTACTACTAAAAAGTAAGTCCGTAAATTTACTTACCTTACGCATCCATATTCGCTCTCGTTTCCTCACGTCCTCATGACCCGTTAGCCCTTTATGCTTCCATCCATCTTGACATGATCCCTATACTTTCATTGCGTTGCATCCACATTCTTGTTAACATATAAAATTATACATATGAATGATCATGTCAATTTACATTTCACATTCGGCTTCATTTTAATTTTACTCATCAATTTCCAACAACTCAAAGTACAACTAGAGTCGCATCTTTTAATTCCACATAATTCTTCATGTCGTCACATATATCACATATTGATAAAGCATGTACTTAATAATTTCTAATCCCACACATCCACAACATTATAGTCGTTTATACTACGGACAGTGTTTCCATTTCATACTCACATAGTAACACATTTACAATCACAAGATCATGTATGCACGCAACATAAAGAATTCCTTACATACTAGTCAACTCATAATTCCACAACTAACAACATCATTCAAAATCACTATCCTTGAATCCGATATCATTCTTACTAGCAACCCACATTCTTGTTCTCTTAAGCATTTCATCAAACACTTGGCGGGTTTCGCATTTAAAGCATAATGTACAAATATTTTCATGTTCATCTTCCTAATTCTCGTGGTCACTTGTCATTAACATCTAAGTAAAAATTTCATTACTTCATACCATACTAAATCTAACTAACAAGAACCAATCACATAAATCATAACACACCAAAATTTGCATAAGATTTGACATGGGTAGTATACCCATGTCGCCACCCTACCTGTAGCAAATGGGTTTTCCCCAAATCTTCTTCATAGTCAAAATTAAACATACTTTAGTATCTACACATTCATCATAACTAACATTCATGCTTAAATCTTACACTATAATCACAAATTACACAAAACCCACTTAATCAAATATCATTAAAACACCAAATTCGACTTACATGATGGTAGAAACACTTAAGTGATCGACATTCCACGTTCATGCATTCATTTAGACCTTCAATCCTCCTTCAATTTGATGGATTTTGGTGATCTAGGCTTTAACCCTCTTTTCCCTTCTCTCCTGGTCGAACATCGACTCCCACACACACACCGAGTGTGTGATTTTGGGGTTTTAATTTTAATTTTAATTAAACATAAACTTTCCCACTTTTTGACAACCTTGGCCCCTCTAGTTGTTACTTGATCATAATTGTAGCAAATTCCTTTCCTTGATTGTTTTTCTTAGACATTTAACCAAGTTTAATAACTTAGTTATTATATTTATTCAATTAAACATGGTACCATTCTAACGAATTTTAAAATTCGCGTTTTGGGATGTTACAAGTCTACCCCCCTTAAAGGAGGTTTCGTCCCCGAAACCTTCCTCATGCCTACTTGGTCAATTCTACTCCCAATCCATTCATCTTTGCATTCATAGCGCTCATTACTTGTGACTTACATATAGGGGTAGGAATCGCTTACAACCATAAAAGTGTATCTTGTCCTCACCCTAGAAATCAAGCGTTAAACTTTCAGACATTTATCATTCATGGTGGGACATACTATCCCTACCTCACTCATTTGCATAGAAAATATTACATTCTGGGATTAGTCCCACGAATATTTATTGTGGTTTTAACTTGGCATTCTACCTTAGCAACCTTTCTAGGTACTTTCTTTACCACATAATACCTTGGACCACCTACTGACTCAATTTCATTGACATTCATCTGAGTTTAACGTTACCACTGGATACTTATTATTAATCCATTACTAATTTCGTTCTCTGTTTCTTTTATACCATACTTATTTTACCGCTCGTTTATTATTGGGTAGCATTCTATCTATCAATTCTTATTTATCAATCATGAGTTAAACATTTTACTGACCTCGTCAGCATTGCGTAATTCAATGATCCGTAGGCCGGGTCAATCCGCTTCTTCATAGTACCTTCCATACCAGGATTGATTTTCATTCATTCATGTATTAAGTTCCTGCTCTTGAGCATCCTTTCATCAGCTCTACTACTTTTATCATGCCAAGAATTTTACCATTCTCATCTGTAACATTATCGGTTAGTACATATCATTCAAATTTCCTCAAGTATGGCGTTTATCAATTTAACTTGTTTACATACTAGCCCATACTAGATTCTTTTAAAACATTAGTTCGCTCAACTCATTCTTAACGGGTCAATACATGACCATTTCTTAGCATAACATTTTCATTTATTTGACTCGTTCACAACTGGTCAACATATGACCATTTCTTAACATATCATATACATTCAGTCATTCAATTTATTCGGTGTTGACTCACCCATATTCTTCCGTAAATCCTTAACTTACTAAGCATACTACATTATACATTTCATTGCTAACGTAGAACTCTCTCATGAGTTAATTTCCAATATGTCTATCACATAACTTTACTCAGTACGCTTCTCAACTAATGCTTTCGTTGATACTACAACTTTTGTCGGTTTTTGCTTGTTTAACAAATCGAACTTTTCATATTATTTTACTATTACTTGCTTTTTTGTTAATATTCTCAACTCTGTTTGGACTTATAGAAAGTCAAACTATTAATGTACCCTTATTTACGTTTTATTAATCAACTATGACTTACCCTTTACGTGTTCATTCATGCACTTACACATACATATGCATTTCGTTAGTCAAACGATATGGTTGTCCCGATAATGCTATTTTCATCGCCTAACCGCTATGTTATACTTACTTAAGGATTTCAGTCTTCTCATTCTTACATATTACTCTCTTGTATTAGGTCTGTATTTGCCTACACATATTACCTTTCCCTCATTCTTTGTATTCTTTTATGTTTGACTCCGTCAATGGGTTCAGACCTTTAATTCTTTCGTGTTTGAATCCCTCACTAGTCGAGCCATAAACTATTACCGAAAACATAATCTTTCATACGTACCTGGCGACAGTAAAAAAAACTGACTCATTATCCATACCTTGTGTTGGTTATTTCTTTCCAATTTGTGGCAATGCATGCCCATTCATTACGCTTGCCTATAAGCATAAAACTTGTCAAAACAGGACATTAAATACAAGATTTAAGTGGTGATTACCATTTAACCCGCATGTCTCATTCGTCCCTTTTACCATTCTTGCATACAAACATATTTGTGTGTGTATATATATATATATAAGTGTAAGACATAAATTAGATAATATCCGCTTTTAAAGAATATTTACTTGCTTAGTCTGTAGTTACTTACACATTCGAACTTTTCATTCTTATCATTCATTCCCTTCTATGTTTCGAATCCGTCGCGCGGTTTCTAACATATCATTCATACTTTTCATTCCTTCTTTGTTTTGAATCCGTCTCGCGGATTCTAACATATCATTCATACTTCCATTCCTTTCATGTTTCGAATCCATCTCGCGAATTCTAACATATCATTCATACTTCTCATGCGTATTTGGTAATTTCAAATCCCTGAGAGCCTTGCATTTCCCTTCACCCTCACTTCCACCTACTACCTAATTCTAACGGACATACCTGTAACAATTATCACGGTCTCACGAACGTCATATGTTTCTTGTGTACTGGCCAGGTACACAATCCACATACTAGTTTCGTGTCTTGTGTAATAGTCACCTTATGTCCGAAGAATTAGGTTTTGGCACGTGTAACATTTTCATAACTTCATTTCCATTCTAATATTATATTTTATTTAAAGTTTTCCTTCACTTGATAGATTTTACCATTACATGCACCCACATGCTAAATTTACGTACCTGGGTCAATATGTCTTATTACATGCCTTGGTGCCGGTCCTAGACCACATTCACGGATCATCCTTTCCAAGCGATTATGCTTACCTTACACATATCATACTATTAGTTTCCTTCATATACATACTTTAATACAGACTTACATTCGCTTTTACCTTTAGGCCTTGATCGAGTCTTGGATTGTACAGGTTCCTTGTTACAAGAGCACACAGGTTTGAGTTCAAGTATTTACCTCCTTCTACTTTATTTCTCTCAAACCAGGGCTCTGATACCAACTTGAAACACCCTAACACGTATCAACTTGAAAACGACGTAGCGAAAATATGAGCCCAAAAATTTTCTTTCTTTATTAGCCACGTTACATACTTGAAGTTTATTACTAAAACAAATAATACTTTACTAAAAGGTTTACAACATTCATTCTTTTTAAATTACATTAATTAAAATATAAAACTCCAATCGAGTGACCACTCTTCCCGTACAATCCTTACTCTTGACTCGATCTTCAATCCTCTTATTCTTCGTAATAATATTATGTCCACCCAACCTGCATTCACCACATACATAAACCTCATTAAGATTTGGTGACGTCCTTCTTAAATTAAACATATGCAATCAAATAACCACTCCATATTCCTCCTTCTCATGCCAGTCTCTTCGAATAAGCTTTCCTGTATAATCATGCATTCCAATTCTTTAAACCTTCACAAGGTCCTTATGGCGTACCTGCATTCTCATTTCATACTTAAGATCCCGGTTTAGTAACTTAACACTCAAACATACACACATATCCCATTCATTCGTAAGCAATAAATCCCACTTTGTACACAGACGCAATCATACATATAAGTTAAACACGTACTTCACTACATGAATATGTACACATAAACAAATATACAAAACTATACCAACATACACGCTACATAAGACATTCCAAAAGGGTTTGCTAAAACACCCTAAATACAAGCTTCCCAATAAAAAGATCACGTACATACCATGTTACAGACATTCTTTCTTCTATTCATAATTACCTAGTAGTCCGATTATCAGAAGGTAATTATTTTTCCTAACGGAATACATATAAGCGTTTACAATAGAAACATGGTGGTTAAGCCCTTACAAATCGCTAAAACATAAGAGGGATTAGTCATACGTAATTTAAAACGTGTTTAAACGAGTTCGCGAGACAAAACCGACTAAATAAACAATTTTTGCCAACCCAGCCTGCCGTCGCGTCGCGCGACGACTCCTTGCCCCTACTGTCATGTGGCGTGACCCCCCTTCTTTTCCAGAATGTTCGCTGCTGATTGCAGCAATTCCCAACAACGCTAATCTAGACAAAAACGAAGTTTTTGATCCGTTTTACATCCTGTTTCTTCCTACGTGATCGTAAATTAGTCCTCTATCATAAGACTCAATTTCTAACATCCAAACTAGAGAAAGTTTCTTAACTTATGTGCCTTCGACTAATTAGTCAATTACAAACCGTTCATGTTTTTAGTAAACAACTCATATGTCTAAACTTAAGATTCACATGAACGTTATAACTATAACACTTTTACATTATTTGAAGTATCGTACTTGGGATTTACTCACCAGATACTTGGTATGCGCTAAACTCATACACTTCATTCATTCCCACGAAATCATACTTTGATAATAAAATTTCATTCACAAATTGGTTTATTCGTTAATTATAACTCACAACCGAGTCTTTTGTCTATAATCTGCGTCTCCGTTTCCCGATTAGCATTCTTATATGAAATTCTACCCATTACCCGGTTACAATACCGTAGCCATTACTTAAGCATCATTCCGGCATATCAACGCTACCTTGTTTTGACCCATTCGGTCTACGTAGTAAAAATCACCGATTTCATACAACCAAACTATACTCAACTTCAATTGTCATCATGCTTAATTAACTAGTCGCTGCCTTACTTCAACGACTAAGAAGTGATTCCGGAAATCACTTACTTAATACCCTTACTTGATATCATCATTAAAAACGCATCTCAACATAACTATTAACAATTATCAATAATATTTCAATAATGTCATTTACTACTAAAGAGTAAGTCCGGGAATTTACTTACCTTACGCATCCATATTCGCTCTCGTTTCCTCACAACCCGTTAGCCCTTTATGCTTCCATCCATCTTGACATGATCCCTATACTTTCATTGCGTTGCATCCACATTCTTGTTAGCATATAAAATTATACACATGAATGATCATGTCAATTTACATTTTACATTCGGCTTCATTTTAATTTTACTCGTCAATTTCCAACAACTCAAAGTACAACTAGAGTCACATCTTTTCATTCCACATAATTCTTCATGTCGTCACATATAACAAATATTGATAAAGCATGTACTTAATAATTTCTAATCCCACACATCCACAACATTATAGTCATTTATACTACGGACATCGTTCCCATTTCATACTCACATAGTAACACATTTACAATTACAGGATCATGTATGCACGCAACATAAAGAATTCCTTACATACTAGTCAACTCATAATTCCACAACTAACAACATCATTCAAAATCACTATCCTTTAATCCGACATCAATCTTACTAGCAACCCACATTCTTGTTCTCTTTAGCATTACATCGAACACTTGGCGGGTTTCGCATTTAAAGCATAATGTACAAATATTTTCAGGTTCATCTTCCTAATTCTCGTGCTCACTTGTCATTAACATCTAAGTAAAAATTGCTTTACTTCATACCATACTAAATCTAACTAACAAGAACCAATCTCATAAATCATAACACATCAAAATTTGCATAAGATTTGACATGGGTAGTATACCCATGTCGCCACCCTACATATAGCAAATGGGTTTTCCCCAAATCTTCTTCATAGTCAAAATTATACATACTTTAGCATCTACACATTCATCATAACTAACATTCATGCTTAAATCTTACACTATAATCACAGATTACACAAAACCCACTTAATCAAACATCATTAAAACACCAAATTCGACTTACATGATGGTAGAAACACTTAAGTGATCGACATTCCAGGCTCATGCATTCGTTTAGGCCTTCAATCCTCCTTCAATTTGATGATGAATTTGTGTTCATTCGTCAAAGTACTAGATTACATCATCTAAGACCTAATAACTTGTTATGATTCTAATGGGTATTCTTCCCATGAAAACATTCTAACCCTTGGGGTTCATAGTGTCAAACAAGTACTAGATGATTAGATTATTACTTTTCATATGTTTATTTTCATGCCCACAAACTCCAAATCCTTAGACCACATGTAGACATCTCCTAAACTCCAAATCGAACACATTCAACTTGCTAGTCTCAACAAATTCGTCACATTGGATAATCGGAAGAATTAGCAATATTGTGAGTATACTTGACCCATTTTACCATTTTCACACTTTTGGGTGTAACATGTTTTTATATACAAAACACACTTAGTATACATATTCTTATGCAAATACATAAACAAATGATCCAAGACATGCTTACTATTTGTTATGCTTGATTCGTGTTTTCTGGGTGATTCTTATGTGATGAACTTGTCAATAGCTTCGTACAAGCCTCCACTTAACATGTACAACGCTAAAGGAGTAACGCACCACTCTTGAACGAGAGGTTATGTTAGGTTTATTCATTCATACTTGCGTAAACAGAGGGTTGACTTGTAAATCACATGCCAGTTTAATACGTTAATCCTGATAACTAGGTTTGCCATGTCGATTGTTCCTTATCATTTTTATACTTATATACTACGCACCAAACTTGTATGCTTGCCAATACTTTTGTATTGAACTACACTTTTAAAACATGTTGCAGGTTTTGCGATGACGTTGGTGATGCATGGAATCTAGTAGGATGCTTAGATACACACTTTAAATTTATATTCTTATTGTATTGTATTTCATTATTCATGTTGTGATTGTTTCAAATCCTTGTAATTGACTCTTTAGAAATGAAATGAAAAATTTATTATTTAAATACTTGTCACAAATAGCGTTTTGAAGTCTCTTGCAATCTATTTCGTCTCACTCCAATGTTTCCGCCATCGGTTGGGGTGTGACAGATTGGTATCAGAGCCATAACTATAGGGAATTAGGAAAATTGCCATGCTTTTTACCTAGTCTATAGTTCTAGAGCTTTATTCTTATGTTTTGCTTGAACCACTTTCATGATACCTTATTTGCTCCTTATTTATTTTCTTTTGACCTTTTAAACATGTATGTCACTTTTGTGTTAATACTTGCTTTATTTTGTGTTGATACTTGCTTTATTGTTCTACCCTTTGTGTGTTATTCTCGACATGCCTTCTTATGTGTTTATATTTGTTCGCTTATTTTGTTATTTTAAATCCGACAACACTCGCACCATACCAACGAGACGACTTCACCAAAATATGCGTGAAACCCACAATTTGGTGAACGAGTCTCAATCCATATATTCTTTTCACACGAAATTCGCCACCAAGTTAGGAGTGAGATCCTCATCTTGATGGAGAATCTCCATTTTCAAATTCTAGTGGACCCTCGTCAAAATGTCGAAATTAAATTTTTGATCCAATGAGTACAAACCACACTTAGGATACGAAATCGCCAAGTTAGGGGTGAAACCCGCACCTTGTCGACTAGTTCCACTCCTTGATTTTTTTATAAATCCCGTCAAGTCTCGAAATTTCGATTGATTTGGGACATGTAGTAACCGGAAGGGTAAATACCGTTAACCGACTTGTCGGCAAGAGTATTCCACCTATTAGGCCAAAGCATGCTCCTCAAATACGAAATACTTTTCGACCACTTCGGTTAGTCAAAGTTTCGTTGACCATCCAAATTTTAATCAAACATGTGTTTCTATTATTTATCTTATACGATGCAACCTTTCAAATTCAAAATTTACTTTCGATACTTTCTTCTCACACACACAACAAATTAAATCTTTGTCATACATTTATACATATGCATGATTTCATATAATTTAAATTCATATTCCTTGTAACGACAAATGGAGACATATCATCGAGATAGGAGTGATTTCCTTACCTTGACGATTAACTCCACTCCCTTTTCCCTTAAAACGACCTCACCAACGAGTTAGGGGTGATTCCCTTACCTAGGTGATCGTTGCCAAAACTTTCCTTCAAAATATTTTATTATGCAAACCCGATCATGTTTTATACCTAAATCATTTTTCATTATTCAAAATACCTACTTGTACCGATTTCAAAATACATTGTTTTATCAAACGTACTTCTTATTCTACAATCTATTTTCACTCAACTCATATACACGAGATTCTTAATCATCTCTTAAAACGTTTTATTACCCGAATTTCAAAACCTTACGAAATGCTACCTATCAATTCAATCGGTCCAATGAATCTCTTGCCCATGAACTTCATATTCGACTTAATCACTAAAACACACCAACACGTTATATCACCATACTAAAGACTTTCATTCTCGATCGGAATTCAAATCAACTTTCTCATATACTTATAAGATCTTATAGATATTATACGAACATTTTACCAAAGACGCTTTTCAAAATCAACAAATCATTTGGTAAAACTCTTTTCAATGACCACTAAGTCCGTTTTGCTAAATTCCTTTTCTAAGGATCAACGTTTTCATAAGAACCTCCAAAATGCAAATGAGGCAAACCTATTATTTTCGAAAACTTTATTCTACACCGCTTAATTAGTCATTCAAAGTTCAAAACACGTGGGTAAGAAGACTCCATGGGGACCGACAATCTTCAACTTATGTAAGCTCTTTTAAAACAAAACTAGCATTTTCATTCATTACAAAATACGTTATGCATAACCAACGAGTACTTTATGTTCTCTACATTTACAATCTACATTCTACCTTCCAAATCAAGCTCAATCTACTTTTGATTCAATAAACTCAACATTTCGCTTAACCAACTATACATGTATATCGTCGTATACGTTTTAATCGATACCTCGCAACGAAATCACTTATATCACTCGTTTTACATATTCAAATTTCTAGAGCATTTTATATGCCCAAATTCGTTATGCTTCAACATACACTATATACGTGATTTTTATTATTTGTACCTACACTCATACCCATACGTTTTATGCTTATACTTATACTCATACTTACGTGCATATTCATACTTAAACTTATATTTATGCTTATACTTTCATTCATACTCATGATTCATGCATTCGTGCCCGTACGCGAGTGGAATCCGAGTGATTCGCTTATGTGGGTCCCATACATACTTAAACATGGACTTGCTTATATGCTACATTCTTATACGTATACGTTGTTATTTTTAAATTATGTATACCCTGATTCATACACAACTAGTACAAGCTATGCGGATCATGCGACGATCAAAATAATCGCGGGTGCACATGGGATTATAGTGATAGGCGCATGAGAACCATAGAGTGTACTACTGTGTATGGTAAGACACGGAACGTAACATGACATCGAATACGAAACAGACGAAATATGGTCAAAACATGGTGGATACGCCACTGGTACTTCCTATATATAAGTGTTTTCACCATGTTACCAAACTTTCGTAAGACGTGCCATGAGAAATTCGGTGTTTTACAGACCTCTCAGACCTAATTCAAACTTTAAACAACTCACAAACGCATTATATCCAATTATCCACGACGTGACCTCATTCTTAACACAACACCTTCGTCTATCAAATACTTATGCCATTCTTATACTTGCATTCATTATGAGTTAATCGTTCACTTCCATACTCCGATTATTCCCCATTATTCTTTCCTTTATACGAATCTCGTTCACAATAAGTCTGTTTAAATATTCAAATACTCACTTATCTCCCAACCTTAAAACTATCTCCCTATTCTCGTACTAACATACTTAGTAGACCATTAACACTTTATTTAAAGTACCAAACTTTCTCGTTCCTCTAAAAAAAAAGGCAATTTTTATGAATATGTGGTTTTATACTATCCTTAAAACTTCCTACGTACTTTCATCGCATACGAACCGTTTTTTATAGAAAGATCTCCTTCATAAATATGTTACATTTTGAAACAACTCCAAATTTAGTTACTCAAAACTTGCTTAAAATCGTTTCGCCTATACACTTTTCACTCATGCTTAAGCCTCAAATCTATTTTAGCCAAACGAATTCTTTTACAAACCCACCTTATCGTTTTTCAAAATTTCATTTTTTTTTTTTGCATATCAAAATTTCCAAGTCTCAATAATCACTTTTTGCTAAAACACTTTCAAGCCTTCCTCTTGAATAAATTTCGGGATGAAATTTCCTAAATGAGGGGAGACTGTAACGCCCTGCGTTTTCATACTTTCCATATTTGGAAACCTTTGCTTGAAACTCTATTTTTGGAAGTCTTGTATTCTTGTAATCATTCTTTCATGGCAATCATTGTAAAATCCGAGACTTGATTCATAAATAAAACTCGTATTTCTTTAATTTCGTGTTAAATATACTTTATACATGCTCATACATTTAATTTCGTGAAACAATTGATGCTTATTCATAATTCTTGGAAACTATGTGAAACTTATGCATAAAACGTCTTTTGATCGTATACGATACTTAAACACGACATTCATATGCTTAATTATACTTGGTTTATGTTCTCCATACTTAATTTGTCCTTAAACTTTGCTTAAATGTCGAAAACAACCCCTAAATGACCTAAAAACCCTAATTAATAAACTCTAGGGGCCAATTTGTAATTAATTGAAACTTGATTTCGCCCAGCCACCCCTTGTCGCAAGCCGCGAAGGGCCAAGCTCTCTGGCTTCGCACCCTGCGAGCAACTTCCCAGATCAGAATTCCAATTCAACTCGCGAATTTGAGCGGGATTTCGGGTTTAACTTGAGTTTGAACGAGTTTTGGACATTAATTACTCAACTAACATAACCCTAAACCCTTCCCTATATAAATCCAAGTGCCTCCAAGCCATTTTTACTTTACAAACACCCTCACAACTCTCTCAAATCAGTCACAAAGTTGCTGCAAACACAAGTTCGAGCAGATTCTTCAAGCTACACTAAAATGAGCATAACTCACTCAATTCTTGTCCGAGTCACTCCATTCTTTTTCCTATGTGCTTGGATTAACCTTAGCTTCGATTCCATGGGTTTTTCACAGAAAACCAGTCCCTGGAACGTCACCAAAAGGGCTCCAAAGTGCACTGTTTGTTTCTGTTTTGATTCAATCTTTACTAAACTTGTTTAAACTTGAGGAAACTCATCTCAAACCTGTGTCCTTATGCTTATTACCACTTCTATGGTTAGTTAGGCTTAAAAACAAGGTTGAGACATTCAAAATCAGAGGTATAAACCTCACAAACTTTCTGTTTTGTTCAAGGGTTTAACCCACAAGTGATGTTCAAGCTCAAAGCTTGATGAATGTGTGATTTAGGATTTACTTGGGTTATCCTACATGAAATCCACACATTGCTTGATGATTTCTCATAGATTAGTGGTTCTTGTTCTTGTATTACTTGTAAGTTCATGACCCTCCTTGAATGTTCATAACATCAAGTGTAGTGGTGAACACTTAGAGGTGCCTAAATGGAAGACTTTTCTTCCTACCTCCTACATGATTTCTATGATACTTAAGAGATTCCTAAATGGAGGATTTATCCCCCTACCTCATGCTTGAACTATTGGACTTATTTGATATATTACATAACTTATATAATACATATATAAACTATCCATATATTCGAACATTTGATGATGAATTTGTGTTCATTCGTCAAAGTACTAGATTACATTATCTAAGACCTAATAACTTGTTATGATTCTAATGGGTATTATACCCATGAAAACATTCTAACCCTTGGGGTTCATAGTGTCAAACAAGTATTAGATGATTAGATTATTACTTTTCATATGTTTATTTTCAAGCCCACAAACTCCAAATCCTTAGACCACATGTAGACATCTCCTAAACTCCAAATCGAATACATTCAAATTGCTAGTCTCAACAAATTCGTCACATTGGATAATCGGAAGAATTAGCAATATTGTGAGTATACTTGACCCATTTTACCGTTTTCACACTTTTGGGTGTAACATGTTTTTATATACAAAACACACTTAGTATACATATTCTTATGCAAATACATAAACAAACGATCCAATACATGCTTACTATTTGTTATGCTTGATTCGTGTTTTCTGGGTGATTCTTATGTGAT
Source organism: Helianthus tuberosus (assembly GCA_030545235.1). Lineage (NCBI taxonomy): Eukaryota > Viridiplantae > Streptophyta > Magnoliopsida > Asterales > Asteraceae > Helianthus > Helianthus tuberosus. The sequence goes on from CM060441.1 coordinate 33,705,080, forward strand.
GAACTTGTCATTAGCTTCGTACAAGCCTCCACTTAACATGTATAGCGCTATAGGAGTAACGCACCAGCCGTGAGCGAGAGGTCATGTTTGGTTTATTCATTCATACTTGCGTGAAACAGAGGGTTAACTTGTAAATCGCATGCCAGTTTAATACGTTAATCTTGATAACTAGGTTTGCCATGTGGATTGTTCCCTATCATTTTTATACTTATATACTACGCACCAAACTTGTATGCTCGCCAATACTTTTGTATTGAACTACACTTTTAAAACATGTTGCAGGTTTAGCGATGACGTTGGTGATGCATGGAATCTAGTAGGATGCTTAGATACACACTTTAAATTTGTATTCTTATTGTATTGTATTTCATTATTCATGTTGTAATTGTTTCAAATCCTTGTAATTGACTCTTTAGAAATGAAATGAAAAATTTATTATTTAAATACTTGTCACAAATAGCGTTATGAAGTCTCTTGCAATCTATTTCGTCTCACTCTGAAGTTTCCGTCATCGGTTGGGGTGTGACAACTTGCTTCTTATCGCAGGCAATCTGGGCTTGGTTACGTGACAACCAATCCATGCCTAAGACTACATTAAACCCAGCCAATTTCATTGGCAAAAGAGATAGCGGAATAGAATGATTCTTAAAGGATATAAAGCATCCATCAATAAGATTTGAAGCGGTTTCTAAGGTACCATCTGCGAGTTCTACCTCATATTTAATGTCTAGAGTTTTTATACGCAGATTCAATAATGTACTATATTTATGGTCTACAAACGACTTATCAGCACCTGAATCAAATAAAACTCTAGCATAAATATCATTAATGAGAAAGGTACATGTTATAACTTTATCATCATTCACCGCCTCCCTGGTGTTCATCTGAAATACCCTAGCATTGGTTTTCTTCGCCTCCTCAGGCTTCTTGGTGTTCTTTGGGCAATTAGTCTTAATGTGCCCTTTTTCATTGCAACCATAGCAGGTTGCATCTTTGAAATTCTGGCACTCCAAAGATTTGTGCCCTTTCTTTTTACAGATTCCACAACGCTTGGCTTGTGGATCCAGATTGCATTTCGCGAAATGCCTTTTGTCACAATTCTTGCACCTGGGCTTATCGCCAAACTGTCCTTTCTTAAACCCAGAGTTTCCTTTCTTTTTCTTGTTTGACTGGTGGGACTGGTCATCCTCCCTTTTTCTCTTCCCCTCCTCCGTGGTCCTCCTAGACTTACTCCTTATAACATCAAGAGTAAGTGACAGTGACATATCAACAGCCGATCTATAAGTGGTAGGCTTTGAGGCCTTGACATTCCCCTTGATTTCAGGGGCTAAACCACCAATAAAGCGCGCAATGCACTTATGCTCTGGAGTGACCAGGTATGGAACGAGTCGAGACATTGCATTAAAACTGGTAACATATGATCTACAATCCAGATCTTTCATAATTAAAGTGAGGAAATCAGTCTCCACTTTCTCCACCTCGTGCTGTGGACAATGAGTATCTTTCACCAGCTCAACAAACTTAACCCAAGAAAGGTTATACAGAGGGATTTTCCTTGTGGATTGCACTAAGGCTTTCCACCATGTCAGGGCATCGCCCTTAAAGGACTGTGATACAAACTTTACAGTGTCCTCCTTGGCACACCCACTGATATCTACAATTGTTTCCATCTCGTCCAACCACTTCATACAATCAATAGCTCCCTTTTTCCAGTGAAATCTCTTGGTTTACAAGAGACAAAATATTTGTAAGTATAACCCTTGTTGTACCGGGGAGCCTGATCAAATACTATCTGCTTTTCGGATTCACTTTTCTGATTGGATGAGTGTTGAGATTCATCCCTTTTGACGTATGCGGTTTTGAGAGGAACTTTGAATGGGTTTTTGAACGAGCATTGCTTGGCTCTTTAAGTACCTCATTCACAGCTTTAGTAATGGCTGTGTTTATAATAGCTTGTAATTCAACATTAGTGAGGTTTATTCTAACAGTGCCATCCCCATTAGCTGGGTGACTATTAGCTTCATCGGAGCCAGCCATGATTTGAATGCTATAATCAAGTAACAACAATTTGTTTAGTTATTATATAACGAATCATCGTATTTGATGATTAAATAGCCATGGTATAGATAAACCATATAGGCTAATAAAGAAATATGTTTGAATTTATTTGATCATAATTTGCCTAGGTTACAAACGAACCATTATTGGCATTTAAACAGGATATAATCCTTTATATTTATTAGACAGGGGACATAGTCACAACTGTCAATGTCATATAGACATTTTTATATATAGCATGTAGGCTTGTCTCGAAGGACATTTAAATTGGCACAAAAGGCCTTGTCACTAGGACAATTTAAAATATGATCTTGATCTTTTTAGATCAAAGTTTTTAAGGGTTGAACATAGTTCATCGCCTTTTGACAAGAAGTTATAGAATATTACTATCTTTGTCATGAATATACATTGGCCCGTAGGCAGAACACCTCAAATGGATGTTTTTGGTATAGACATCATATTCGATGCTATTAGCCATGATTTGCATTGATCATTTAGGCTATGTAAGGGATTAGAAGAATCCAATATTTTGAAGGCTGACATGGTTTCTCAAGCCACACTGCCAGGAGTGTTAACATGTTTTTAGATGTTAACAAGGAGTCACTATCTTAAGAAGGTTATACCATCATAGCCATTAATATTTTGGCTAGGTTATACCTTTAAGAACATCTTTGGATATATCAAGGCAGATCAATTTAAATTGAAATGATTACTTGCATGACGTTGTAATGAAAATACATACATATATATATATATATATATATATGAATTTCAAAAGAAAACTCCATTAATAGTACTAAGGATTACAAAAGCTGCCCTAAACGGGTCTTTGAAATAAATTGTCCACGCAGGGACTACACAGGAAAGACAAGTCCTCGTAGGGACTGATACTTAAAAAGAAATGTCCACGCATGGACTTACTTGAAATAACAATACAAAATAAATAAAATAAAGGTCTTCAATGATCCTTCTTCTTTTCCATAATAAATTTTGCTAGACCTTTGAGAAACTTATGGTTCTTTCTATCACGTTCTTCTGCTTTACGCTTAACCTCTTCCACCCTTTGTAAGATTTCTTGATGTTGTTGTTGGGTTGAAGGTTGAGGTTGTGGTTGTTGCTGATATGGAGGGCATTGATACCCTTGGATTGGATACCCAGTTGGGTATGCGGGTGGATACGGCGAAGGATAGAGTGCGTTGTAGTTAATTGCTTCGACGTATGGGTCGTAAGCAGGAGGTGGATAGCTGTAACCAGTAGGAGCTTGAGGCTCAAACGGGTTATACCCAGTCGAATCTGGGTAGGTAGGTATTGGGTTTTCATAACCCAATGGAGGTGGCGGTGGTGCAAAATGGCCGGTGTGGTATCAATTTCCGGTACCGCGTGTGAAGGTCCACCCATTTGTGGATCTTCGGGAATCGGAGGGTAGTTACTAAAAGTTTGAGGGGAGTTAAACCTTGGTCCCCCTCGCACGGATATTCGTGCATTCCTCCTCCGTCTTGGTGGCTCAGGAGGTGGCTGAGGTGGTTCCTCAGCTGGCAGTGGTGGTGGAGTCACAGCTTCAAAGTGTGGCTCCTTATGTGGCTGTTGTAGTGGGGTGTTGTGCTAAGAAGGGGTGTTCACAAAATCCCATTGCCCAAACCATTCTTTATAAGTATCAGGACCTCGATAGGGAGATCTTGCAAGAGAAGAACCGCTAGAAATTTCGATGGGATGCGTAGGCGTCCCAGACGGTGGCATTGCTGGATCCGGATCATCGCCCATATCCATGTCTTGAGAAAAATGGTCCTCGGGGCCCAATGGGTTATATCCCACTGGTGCATTAATATAATCATCAGGGTTAAAGTGACCCTGAGAGTAAGAATGATGGGAATGAGCGTGATGTGATGAGTGGTGAGAGGAGTGGTGAAAAGAGTGTGAATGCAGCGAGTGCTGTGAGTGATGTGAATGTTGGGGTTCATCCAGTTGCAGCGGCACGAATGAATGATGGTATAAAGGTGAGGTACTAAGCAAAACGGAGCGTCTCGCTGGTTCGAAAGAGTGTCTCCAATCATCATTGAATTGGAGCTGCTGAATGACGTTGTAGGCGTGCGTCTATGAGAGGGTCCGGCATGACTGGATGGTCCCCCTCTCATGGGACCTTTTCCTTTTCCCCTTACTCATGGCGACATTATTTAAACCTGTGAAAAACAAGAAAACAACATATATAAACAAAACGAAGGTTAAGAGTATTCCTAGGTCATTTTCCTAGACTCGGAAGTCTAAGGAATGTGCTATTGTGTCATTGAGATTAAACACAAAAGGCTAGTGTTTAATTCACTCAATGTTGGCTCTGATACCAACCTGTCACACCCCGATATTTCCACATATTTCCGGTGGGCCTGGTGGGGAGTATCGTGACGTAGTTGATATCATCATTGTCAATTAATACAATTATAGCACAGTGGAAGGCTTGGAAGTTTATATACTATTACAACCCATAATGTCCAAAGTCCAAAACAAAAGAATATACAGACGGATTGTAATAGAGATCCACAGGGGGACCATAAAAAAAATACATAAAACTGAGTTTAACAGACTTCAGGCATCTAAGGATTTGCAAGATCCTCTTAATTGACACCAAGTAGCTCCAGCCTAATTTCGAGAGGTACCTGTCACTTAGTTTTTGGAAAATACGTCAGTTTTCACTAGTAAATACAATTAACTGACTCATTTGAAAACTTTTAAGAAAATTGATTTAGGCGCACGAGGCACAAAATCATTTATAACTTGGGACAATTCTTATTAAAATCTTGTATACGGATTTATATGTTGTCATACATTTGGGGCCGGTTTGTAAGCCAGATATGATTAACTGACTCGCCACTTATAAAACCCACAAAGGAGTTATCCCCAACATGTGGGTTATTTAATATTTAGCATTTGCATATGTCGGGTGTATGCCTACACCCCGTGCATAGGTCGTAGCCATTAATAACTTAAATGAGCCGAGGATATCCAGGACACGGTCGTTAACCCCCAATGTTTATGTTATCAAACAAAACAGATCAAAACGGGTTATGCGGATTTATTTAAGTCACAATCTGACTAAATAATCCCATACCGGGTCAAGCGGTAATAATTTACCGTATCCCAAGCCCGTATAGGAAAAATAAGTTAAAAGTATTTACCTGAGTTAAGATGCAAGAAAATGATACTCAGCCGTATATTCTTAAGACCTTATGCAAATATCATCTACCGAAGCTACTTAATCTGCACAGAAGGTTTTATTAACCTATTAGGATACTAATGGGTCTTATTTAAGTCAAAGACTTAGACCTGTTAGTTTTAAGGATACTTTACGGTTCGAAACGCTAGATTAAGCGGAGAGCGGAATGGAATGTAATATAGACCCAACAAGTAGGAATACTTGTATAATATGGGTAAACTAAATACATTCTGGATTTTGAAGTTTAAATGACAAGATTAAACCCATTTCGGTTATTTTATGCAAACTAGTTACATAAACCAAACCGAACCGAACGCGTATAAGCATAACGGGTAACCGAATGAGCCATATACAAGTTCCATATATTATTCTGCTCAAAATATGTTAAGGTATCAGTAGGATGTCAACATATATGCCCTAAAAGGATTTAAAACCGAATTAAGCCTCATAAGGGCGTTTTGGTCATTTTAGGATTTATAAAAGAGGTTTATAGGTAAACTGATGTTCTGGTAAAAAACATTCTGTAAAAATATTTATTTTATGATGTTAATAGTAGGATATCATACATATGTGTGATTTACCATTTATGGCCAAACTATGCCCCGAAAGGATATTTTAGTCATTTCACATATGCTTTTAAGGATAAAATTGGAAATCTGAGTTTATGACTTATACCTACTGTAAAAATATTAAAAATTATTTTTAAATTCAGTAGGTAACAAGTCTTGGGTGCTAAATATGGTTTTAAACCATACTATGCACCAAATTAGAGTAAAAGTCGATAATTGACGATATTTGTAAGGTTTATGTGATTCTGAGATTTTGATCAGCCTTGAATGGTCAAAACATTTTATTTTTCATATTAAATTAGTAGGAAAAGGTTTTGCATGTTAATCATATATAAAACACATTTTATTTGCAAAAAGGGCATTTTCATCAATTATAGAATTTATACAAGAACTCAATGTTAAGGTCAATATATAATCTGGCCCAATATTCCAAAAATCCCTAAAAATAATATCACAACAGTAGGTAAAGAGTTTTTAGTCAAATTTATGTTTTAAACATGATTTATACCTCAAAGGGTAATTTAGTCTTTATAAAAGCTTAATTTACGATTTTTAGGATAACATCAGTTTATGACCAGAATGTAGGCATCAAAATACTTTAATTATGTTTACTAATCAGTAACTATTTCATTTGCATGCATATTTATTCAAAAATCTAATTCTTTGATCATAAGGGCATTTTAGTCAACAATGAGCATAATAATAGAAACATGCATATAATTCAGAATGAAAGGTGACCTGATAATATAACTTCAGAGAGTTATACTACAACATTAAATGGTCACAATTGAAGCTTAAAACATAAAGGAATTAAGCTTAATCGGGTCAGAACTGAAAGTCAAAGCAAAAGTCAAGCCTTTGCGACTTTCTGTTGCGAACTGAGCTTAAACTTAGAATTGTCGGGTTGAACATGCCTAGACATGTTCTAATAATATTTACCAAGTTATTTAAGTGACAAAATATGATTCATAACCTCTACATTATCAGTTACGATTTTTATTTAAAAATATGACTAGTTTGACTTTTTACCTAATTATTTTGACCCAAAAATTAACTAAGTAAACGTGATAATTAGGATGTGCCCTTTTGAGGGATTAACACACACCTAATTACGATCACGTAGCCATATTCGCCTCGAACAATGGCTGGACTGTTTAGGTCTAAACCGAAAGTTAAAGCCGTTTTGCGGCAACTTTGACTTTCGGTATTTAAACACATAAAAGCCGAACTAGAGTGGCTAAGGACACTTACAAAGGGTCCTAGCTCGAACTTGAACTCAGGGGGGCTTCCTTTTTAATCAGGAATCCCAAGGAAATGCTCAAGGATGCTCAAGCAAGGAGAAAAATGAGAAATTTATGAATGAGCAAGGAAATGTGGCTGCTCAAAGGGCCTATTTATACTTGAAGAGGGTAATGTTGGATCATGCCAGGTGTTATGGGAGTCCAAGGATGATCAAAAGTGTCCATAGTGGTTTTAAAAACTATCAAGCATCCCTAGAATTCGAGTATGGTTTGTTTGGAGACCAAGGAATAAGATAACCTGCAGCTGGCAACAATAGTCTGTCAGATTGGACCCGTCGTGTCGCGCGAAGGCAATGGGGGTGTGTGGTCGCGCCCCGTGAGCCCTCATTTCAAGTTTCCAAGTTCGTAGCTTTGGTCCCTGGTCTTCCAAAATCCTTAAATACTTCCATTTTCAACATATTTAACCCCTCTAAAGCACTTTAAGGTATAAATTTGGCACAATTGATCTTTGAGATGGATTGTAATTATTCTTGAGAGTGTAATCGAGTATCGTTAAGCTTCGGGTTTTGTTTAAAGGTCAGTTAGTGGTTAATTTGAACATATTGACGCTTTTAACCCATCTTCTTGATATTTTGCACAATTATCATACAACGATACCGAAACCTTATGAATTTATTATCACACATTCTCAAGAGTATAATTGAACATTACGAAGCCCTGGGTTCGTTAAAAGGTCACTCAGAGGTAACAATTAACATGTTGACACGTTTAATGCTTTTGTCTTGAAAACTTTCGATTTCATTCACAAACGGCTTCTTACGTCCGACAATCAAAACCAAACTCAAATCCAACATGGGTTGTGTGTAATCCATGACTAAATGTGTGATTTAACATGAATGCTACATCACATGATCATAGGGAAGTTATTCTATGTGCAATTTTGGTTACATTGATAGTTTGGAGCAAAACCCACATGAAAATTGTAGGTAATTAAAGTTAAGAAAAGTTATGGATTAAATTGTGAGATGTTGATGATAAATTGTGTTATAGAATGTAGCTTTGATGGGTATTTTAGAATAAGTCATATGAGTTAGGGTTATGATATTGATTTTGATAGATCATGTTTACCCATTGATAAATATGGTAGATGTGATGTATTTACTTGTACTTCATGCTTTATAAATAGTACGCACGCCATGTGTTCGATGAAATGCCTAAGAATGATTTAGTCAGAATTTGACATGAACTCTCGATTTAATGGTAATGTAAATAAAAAAACGGATGTACGTGAAATTATGTAAGCCATGATGACTAAATCAAGATACTTGTATGAAGTAATGTTTATGAAAGCTAAGGTATGAAGTTATGACATGTAGGCACGAAGAAAGAAGAAGGTGCAAGTCACTCGAAGTCCCAAGCATCACAAGATCGCGGTAAGTTCATATGAACTTTATGGACTCTATTTGTAGATTTATGTATAAAATATTTAGTACTATGAACTTAGTGTAAGTTTCCTTATGATTCATGATTGAATAGATGCAAAGAGTTTATATGGAGAAATGTCCAAAAGATGATGTTGTAGTAAATTTGAAATGACCTGTCTAATGGGTTGGAATGATAAGTAAAATGATTGTTGGAATGTTTGGGAATTTGACTTGTTCATAACGGGTCAAATGATGTAAGTATATTGAAAGTATGGTATGTAGCGATTCATTACAAATGAATCGGAAAGTAGTATGATGAATGTTTCCGAAAGAGAGTGATAATGTTAGTAAAGTAACATGTTATGTTAACGGGTTGAATAATGATACGGAAGTAAAGGATTTTCAATTGTTATGTATTATGAACTAACAAGTGTTTTGTTGTTATGAATGATAGGTAAATCTCATGATTAATTGCGGCGCGCTCGGACCGAACACACACGCAACGTCGACCTTATGCGCTTCCGGTCCAAGTTGTTTATTTTGATGGGTCAACTTACCATTTTGTGTAGTAAATGTTAATTAGTAAGTGTCTACTTTGTTAGTAAGAAGTTTGGATCCTAAACTTTTGTGTAGTTTGTACAAAATGTTCATGGCGAACCTTATATGGTCTTAACTTTTGTTATGTTGAAAAGTGTCATAGTATTAATTAAAATGGTATTGTTAAAAGTAGGGAGAAAAGTTCTTAATACGAACGGGTCATGTCAAAATTTTGTAAAATTATAAGAATTTTATGTTGTTGGTCGAATGAGTAAATTTTGGGCGTTACAAGTTGGTATCAGATCCTAGGTTTGAAGGATTTAAGCAGCAAATGCTTGAACTCAAACTGAAAGCTCGTGAGAAGTGTGTGTTCGATCCGCGGCGCAAAGCAAGTAAGTATTTTAAAAGTTGAAATTTTTGCATTACGAATAATTTAGTTACGGAATGTTATGGAATGGTTACGGGATGTTGTGGAAAGATGTGGGATGAATCGGATCAGTTTGGGGGTTAGAACGGGTCAAAAAGTGGGTAAAAACAGGAAAAATTAGCCATTGTACGCTGGGCGTCACCGTAAGCTACGGTGGTACCGTAGCTTACAGTAGCACCTGGGAAAAAATGGCCACCGTAAGGCAGTAGCCCAGTAGCGTAAAGGAAAAGAGGCCACCGTAAGCTACGGTAGCCACCGTAGCTTACGGTGGAGGCTATTTTCAGCCATTTTGAAATATGTTGTTATGTTTATTGTTTTATTCATATGGAAAGTATTAAGAACATTATAATGAGATCCTAAAGGTTAAGAAAAGTGACTCTAAGGTATATGGATGAAAGAATACTATGATGTTGGTTGTCGGAAACGTTGAGTTTCCAAAGAAAGTTTAAGTGTGATTTAGTCGCGAGTAATTTCTTTTACGTATTAGAAAGAATGAGAGCTACGCATTACTAGCATGGTTATATGATAGAAAGGATGAATGAATGTTTAAAATAAAGAATGATGTTTATGTGTAGATGGCGGATACAAATGATGATGAAGCGACACAACAAGAACAACTAAAGACTATGATTTCGGAAGAAGTAAAGAAGGCAATAGAGGCTAGCATTCCCCGACTAGCTCAAGAAGTTGAAGGGCAAGTATTGGGGGTAGTTGATACCTTAGTAATGTCCAAGGTGGAGGAATTGAAGGAAATGATCAACGAATTGCAAACAAAGAAGAGCACTCGAAGGTGCACGTATAAGGAATTTATGGCATGTAACCCCTTGCCATATAAAGGAGAAATTGATCCGATAGCATGTTAAAGATGGAATGTCCGAAACTCCAACAAGGGGCAAAGAAAGTGTGTTACAATTGTAATCAAACGGGGCACATTAAAGCAGAATGTCCGAAACTCCAACAAGGGGCAAAGAAAGATGGAAAGAAGGATGAGTCTTCCAAGGCCCGCGGGAGGATGTTCCAGTTAACCTCGGATGAAGCTAAGACTAGCCCAGATGTGGTTTCAGGTATATTCTTGGTTAATTCTATGCATATGAATGTTTTATTTGATTCCGGGGCTAGCAGATCGTTCATTTCTAATGAATTGTTAGTTCATCGATCGTTTAAGCTTGAAAAGATGTTAGTACCCTTAGAAGTGGAAGTTGCTGATAGTAAAAGCTATTTGTTACATGATATTTGTAGAAACTGTAAGATTTTGATCGAAGATGAGGAATTTAGTATAGATCTTGTTCCGATGTACATGGGGGAATTTAAAGTAGTTGTAGGAATGGATTGGCTAGCCCAAAACCACGCTGAAATTCAATGTGAAAAGAAAGTCATTCATGTAGGAACCTTGGGGGGGGGGGGGAACGGGTAAGTGTTTAAGGGGATAGGGTCATCAAGTCGAAATTGTGTTCTATAATCAAAGCTATCAAACATGTGAAGAACGGAGGTAAGGCGAATCTATCTTACGTGATTGACACCAATCAAGGTGTCCCAAAGCTTGAAGATGTGAATGTAGTAAACGAATATCCGGATGTGTTTTCGGAAGATTTACCGGGGCTTCCGCCCGAACGGGAAGTAGAATTCAAGATAGAGCTTAACCCGGATGCAAAACCGGTAGCTAAAGCTCCTTATCCGTTGGCCCCGACCGAAATGAAAGAATTGATGACGCAACTTCAAGAATTGCTCGATAAGGGTTTTATTAAACCAAGTGTTTCACCATGGGGAGCGCCCGTATTATTTGTGAAGAAGAAAGATGGTTCAATGCGAATGTGCATCGACTATCGAGAGTTGAACAAGTTAACGGTGAAGAATCGTTACTCGTTGCCCATAATTGATGACCTATTTGACCAGCTTCAAGGGGCAAGTTGGTTTTCGAAAATCAATCTGCGGTCGGGTTACCACCAACTGCGTGCACGAGAAGAAGATGTGCCGAAGACTGCGTTTCGAATGCGGTACGGACATTACGAGTTTTTAGTAATGTCTTTTGGGCTAACGAACGCACCAGCTGCGTTTATGGATTTAATGAATCGGGTGTGCCGACCTATGCTTGATAAGTATGTAATCGTTTTTATTGACGATATACTAATATACTCCCGAAGTGAAGCAGAGCATGCTTCCCACTTACGTGATGTATTGGAAACGCTTCGCAAGGAAAAGTTATATGCAAAGTTCTCAAAGTGTGCCTTTTGGCTTAGAGAGGTACAGTTTTTGGGTCATATAATCGATGCGGATGGTGTCTATGTGGACCCATCCAAAGTAGATGCGGTAATGAATTGGGTACCCCCGAAGAATCCAAGCGAAATAAAAAGTTTTCTAGGCTTGGCTGGGTACTATAGGAGATTTATCCAAGATTTCTCCAAGATAGCCTCACCTATGACGAAGTTAACAAAGAAGAGTGAAAAGTTTATATGGGGCGAAGAACAAGAAAAAGCGTTTCAGGCTTTAAAGGAAAAGCTCTCAAAGTCCCCAGTGTTGACATTACCGGATGGAACGGATGATTTGGTGGTGTATACTGACGCCTCTCACCAAGGTTTAGGTTGCGTGTTAATGCAAAAGGGTAAAGTCGTTGCTTATGCTTCAAGACAACTCAAGCAGCATGAAAACAATTACCCAACTCATGATCTAGAATTGGCGGCGGTCGTATTTGCCTTGAAGATATGGAGGCACTACCTATATGGGGTGAAATGTACTATTTACTCGGATCATAAAAGCCTTAAATATTTTTTCGAGCAGAAAGATCTTAATATGAGGCAACGAAGATGGTTGGAACTCATTAAGGATTACGATTGTGACATTCATTACCATCCGGGAAGGCTAATGTAGTGGCGGACGCTCTAAGTCGAAAGGAGTACCCGCCCCCGATTCGGGTAAAATCTATGAAGATGGTAGTCACTCCTAAACTCCTTGATGAAATTCGAGAAGCTCAAACAAAATCTTTAAATGCTGATGACTCGAAGAAAGAAAGGACGAAAGGATTTATTCATGAATTGGAATAGGATGCAAATGGTATGAAAACGAGGTATGACCGAATCTGGATACCTCGGGAATGTGATGTGAAAGAATTACTATTGAATGAGGCTCACAAGTCTCGATACTCCGTTCATCCGGGAGCTACAAAGATGTATCGAGACTTGAGGATGGATTATTGGTGGTCGGGAATGAAAAGATACATTGTCAAGTATGTTGCTAAGTGTTTGACATGTTCTCAAGTAAAGGCCGAACACCAAAGGCCATATGGAAAGTTGCAACCGCTGGAGATACCAGTGTGGAAGTGGGAACATGTAACAATGGACCCAGTAACTAAACTTCCTAAGACAAGAAAGGGGCACGATGCTATTTGGGTAGTCGTTGACCGACTAACCAAAAGCGCACATTTCTTACCCATTCGGGAAACCTATAATTCGGAAAAGATGGCGGAAGTTTATACGAATGAGATTATATCTCGACATGGGGTTCTGGTGTCCATAGTGTCCGACCGAGATATCTGGTTCACATCTCGTTACTGGAGGAAGTTTCACGAAGAATTAGGGACCCAGTTACATATAAGCACCGCCTACCATCCACAAACCGATGGCCAGTCGGAACGAACTATTCAAACATTAGTTGATATGCTAAGGGCGTGTGTTATAGATTTCAGAGGAAGCTGGGATGATCATCTACCTTTGGTAGAGTTTTCATATAATAATAGTTATCATAACAGCATAAAAATGGCCCCTTACGAAATGCTCTATGGAAGGAAATGTAGAACCCCGGTTTGCTTGGGGGAAGTGGGTCAGCGCGAACTCGCGTTAAAGGATGTAGTAGCCGAAACGAATGAAAAGATTGATATGGTTAGATCAAGAATTAAGGCGGCGCAAGATAGACAAAAGTCTTATGCGGATCGACGAAGGCGACCAATTGAGTTTCAAGTGGGAGATCATGTGTTACTAAAAGTCTCTCCATGGAAAGGGATAATTCGTTTTCGTAAACGCAGGAAGCTAGGTCCTCGATACATCGGACCATTAAAAAATACTCGCTCGGGTCGGGGTGGTGGCGTATCAGTTAGAATTACCACCCGCGTTGGATGGGATTCATAACACCTTTCATGTGTCGCAACTGCGAAAGTGCCTCGCGGATGAGACAACATACGTGCCTTTCGATGATATTGAAGTAGATGAGAAGTTGAATTATGTTGAAAATCCCGTCGCAGTAAAAGATTTTAAAGTAAAGCAACTCCGCAACAAATTCATTCGACAAGTGTTGGTTCAATGGCAACACCGGAAGGGATCGGATCTCACGTGGGAAGCGGAGGATGATATGCGAATGCTATACCCAGAGTTATTCGGTATGTATTTTGGTTTCGGGGATGAAACCTTCTTTAAGGGGGGTAGACTTGTAACACCCCAAATTTCGTATGACATGTTATAATGTTTAATCGCAATACTTTAGCGAAAAGAATTGGTAAACATGAAATTTTACCATTAATAAGATTTGTAGCATTTTAACAAAACCTAAAATCTTATAATTAGGCATGAAAGATTATTAAGTTAGTAAATAATAATGAGAAAGGTGTCATGTTCTAATAGTTAAGGGGTTAAAGTGAAAAGAATGTAATTAAAACATAAAAAAAGAGATGTCATGTATGTGTGTATGTGGGCGATCGTGAGAGAGGCCAGGAGCAAGTTCACCTCTCAAAACCCTAACATCCAAAAATCCTTCAAATTGAAAGAGAAATCAAGGGTTTATCAAATGCATGAACCAAGAACTTGGATTATCTAAGTATTCTTGACATCAAGTAAGTTTAATTTCATGATTTTGTGATGATTGATGAAACGGGTTGTTGGGATTGAACCCTACCAGAGGAACAGATAATTAAAGCCAAAAGTGGATCAGCGCAGTGGATCCGGAATAAGCAGATATTACATACAAGTCTCTCCCCTTGAAAGTGGTTTTCAACATCTGCTGACCTCCTATCTACTGATCGTGCAAACTGCTGACCTACAAACTGCTGATCTAGTAAAGGCCTGATGAAAGACTAAAGCTCTGCTGTTCAATCTACTGCCTTGAGTCAAGTACTGCTGATCCGGATAAGTGCTGTTGGGTTCACATCAGTGGAAGGATGCAGCAGTAGTTTATTATGTCTTTATGTAATGAAATGTAATAGCAGTAGTTTAGCATAGCAGTGTTTGTATTGATCAGAGGTTAGAGTTTGTTAGGAGGTTAGATGTCACTTTCATGGTGACGTCAGCTTAGATGCTCAGTGGTTGCTAGTGCCTATAAATAGAACAGTGCTCTGTACTGTTCTATTAGCTCTTTGCAACATCGTCTTCTCTACACGAACAAACACTGAGCTCTGGCTGAGGGGGAGTTTGTATTCAATCATTGCAATTGTAATCATAATTGAAATAAATTCAATCTTTCGGTTCATTGTGAAAAATGTTTGATCAAAGCAATACTCTCGTTTGATTGTATGCAAAGTTTGTTTCCATCTTAATTCCGCTGAACAACTCATTCATTTCCATCTTAATTTCAAACGTAAAATACAATCAAAACCAAACTCAGATCCAACAATTGGTATCAGAGCTTGGACAGTCAAATTTGATTTAACAATCATTTTGACATAAATAGTTCAGCTCAAAATCGTTGATATCGATAGTTTGTTCGGTTTGTTGAAAAACATAGTAAGGTTTAATCACCATTAAAGTTGATTAATCAGTGCCTGTAAAACAAACAGGATGACGTCACAATCACAAGATGATAAGAATAACATTGGCTCTCTTTTTAAACCACCTATGCTTAAACGTAATGAATACAACATCTGGGAGAGAAGGATGGGTCATATCCTTGCTCAACAGAACACTGGATGTTGGAGGTCTGTTGTTTTTGGTCCCCATGTTCCTATGGTGCCAAGTGCTGAGGATCCAAAGAAGTTCATTCCTAAACCAACTGAGAACTATACTGAAGTTGATTTTCAAAAGTTCGAACTCGATGCCAAAGCATTTAGCTTCATAGCATCTGCATTACCAAATGAGATCTATGCTGGACTGTTACATTGTAACAGTGCCAAAGAGCTATGGGATGCATTGAAGGAACAGTTTGGGGGGACTGAAGAAGTCATTGAAAACAATAGGGAAATTCTGAATCAGCAGTATGAAACATTTTGTCACATCAAGGGTGAATCATTGACTCAGCAGTTTGAGCGATTCAGTTGTCTCATTAGTGAACTAAGGCTTGTTAAAGTAACATTTCCAAATTCAACTCAAAATAGCAGGTTCCTTAGATCACTACCAGAAAAATGGGATACCATAGCTTTTGTCACTAGAAACTCTGCAGAGTTCAAAGATCTGACCCTGACCCAACTTCATGGTAGACTCCTGACCTATGAAAGGGAGTTGAACCAGAAAAAGAAGTTGCAAGAGTCTGGAAAAGTTGTTGATGATTATTCATTCGGTAGCACAGCTCTTTTTGGTCAGGAAGAATCTGGTAGCAGTGGTAAGGAACAGGGTTATGATCACTTCATTGATATAACTGCTGGTGGAAATTTTAACAACCCTGATCCTCACTCTGCAAATTATGCTTTTACTGCAAACGGTGAAAACCAGATGTCAGATAATTTGTGCTTTGAACTCAATGATTTGCAACATTTTGATCCCACTGACTTAGAAGAGATGGACATTTTGCATCAGTTGGCTTTGCTTAGTGTAAGAACAAGCAAATTCTACAAAAGAACAGGGAGAAAATTCCCAGGGTTACATGGGAATCTAAGGGTTGGGTTGGATAAATCGAAAATCAAGTGTTACAAGTGCAATAGGCTAGGTCATTTCGCTAGGGAATGCAGGAGTCAAACTACTGGTCCTATAATCACTCATCCTAGCTCAAACCCTAGACCTCAAAATCAAAGCACTGTGCACTATACCCAATATACCCTAGCAGCTCATGTTAACACTGCTCATTATGCTGCTGCCCCTGTGCCTGTGCATTATGTCCAAACTACTGTTCCACAAATTCAGTATGTTCAAACCCCTATCCCCCAGGCATAAGTGCAACCTGTTGCACCTCAAACAGCTGCTCCAGCAGTGGTACAACCAGATCAGCAAAGTTTTTTCACTCAAGGCTTTGTTGACTGGAGCAGCATGCCTGATGAGCTTGGTGATGAAAATTTTGCACTCTATGCCTTTAATGAGCCTTTTAATGATGAATTTTGTTTGATGGCATTAGAGTCAATACCAGAGGGGGTTGAAACTGAAGGTGAACAGCTAAGTGCTGAAATAGTGGATGAGGTGACTGAAGCAGTGGTTACTGCTGTGGCTGGTGAACTACTGCTGGGAGAAAGTTCAGGAACCCTGATTGAACCACTGACAGATCCATGGTCCAAAGAAGACAAAGAAGAAGAGGAAGAGAAAAGAGCAGGTGAGAAAGAAGCAAGAGCTGGTGATGAAGAGGATCATCAATGTGACTGTGCAATGATGGCTGCTGCCAAGGTATCACCTCAAGTTCTTGAAAAACTGTGTTCAGACAATTGCATTATTGCTTTTGCTAACATCAAAGAGGTAAATGAAAACCTTAGGAACAAAGTCTTGTCTGATGAAGTCAAATTTGAAAAGTTATTAAAAGAACTTAGAAACAAATTGGCTGAAAAAGATAAAGAGATCAGCAGTCTGAAAGAAGAGCAGAGCATAACCAAAACTCAACTCCAAACTATGGTAGAAAAATACCAAGTTTGCAAAAAGGAGTTGGAGTCCACCCAGATTACCTGTGAAAAATGGGTGGAATCATGCAAAGGGTACGAGGTTATGCTTGAAAAACAGATTAAAAGCAATGTGAAATTTGGGGTTGGTTATAGAAAACATGATGATGAAAACACTGCTTTTGAAAAATCTGTTCAAACCACTGATGAAACAACTGAGTACATTCCCACAAACAAGAATGGCCAAGAAGTGAAAATCACTGATAAACTTGGTAACAAAATCACACTTGACAGACCAATGGGATCCTCTACTTTTGAGGAGATTGAGAAATACCAGTTTAAAACCACATGGTCTGATGAGTGTGACATTCTTGAAAATTTTAAGCCCATGGACTTTACAACCACTGACGGTGTTAAAGCTCCAAAAGCAAAAGTCATTCCTCTCAAGGACATCCCAACAGAGGTTAAAAACTCTGTTGCAAAGGAGTCCGAAAAGAGAAAGAAGAGAGAAAAGGTCAATAACTTGTTTTGTGAATTTTGTGAGAAAAGGAATCATCTAACAAAAGACTGTTTCCATTTAAAAGCATATGATTTAAAGAAAACAAGTGTCATTATTCCTGCTGAAAGCTGCTTGTCTGTGGTAAAACAAACCACAAAACTCAAGCATGTGTGTATCTCAAAAACTTTGATGTGAAAAAGAATGAGTACATTGCTAAAACATCCTTGAGTCCATCAACATCATCTGTCAAATTCACCAAGAACCAACCACTGTTTGTGCCAGTTCAAACAGCTGTCACAAAACAGCTGAACCAAACATCTGTCAAAAGAGATGTTCAGGTTACTGATGCACCCCCTGCCAATCAATACAGAAGAGGTAAGGAGAAACAGTCTTACCAAAGGATTCCACACGTTTATGAGACCTACAAAAGGCCCTCTAAACCTAAAGTGAACAGGCATCCTTTTGGTTACCAACAAGTGATTGGTCAAGACCCCCAACAGTGGTTAGCAAGAAACAGTCCTAAAACTGTCCAAACCCCTGACCTAACCACTGTCCATCAATGTGCATCCATCCCAGACACTGTTGAGACCCCATCCAAAGCCTTATTGGCTTTGGAAACCCTAATGAACTAATCCTTTTACTTCATGTGCAGGGAGCTTCTGCCTGCTTAGATAGTCTTTGGTATATTGATAGTGGAGGTTCCAGGCACATGACTGGATGTAAAGCCCTACTCAAAGATTTCAAAATTCATGGAGGGGGTGATATATCCTTTGGGAATAACAGTAAAGGGAAAGTTCTGGGGTCTGGTACAGTACAGTCTGGCAATGTAAAATTTGAAAATGTCAATCTGATAGACAGTCTGAAATTCAACCTCCTGAGTGTTTCACAAATGAGTGACAAGGGGTATGGGTCATTCTTCACAAAGGAGTGTTGTAGGATTGTTGGACCAGAAATGGTCAAAAAGATTGAAGCAATAATAAAAACTGGTCAAACAAAACTTGTTGCTCAAAGAAGTGGCAATGTTTATGTTGTTGATATGTCAAAAGAGTGTCCCAGAGTTGATGCATGTCTGTTCTCAGCTGCCTCTAACAAAGAGACAGAACTTTGGCGCAGAAGACTGGGGCACACAAATCTCAAGACAATAACTGAAATTTCAAAAAATGGTTTGGTAAGAGGCTTACCACAAAAATTGTTTTCATGTCCTGAGCATAGTATTTCCTGTTTAAAAGGAAAACAACTTAAAAGCTCCTTTAAGTCCATTGAAGAGTCCAAAATAACCCAGTGTTTGCAAATGCTGCACATGGATTTGTTTGGCCCAGTTCAAGTCATGAGTCTCAAGAAAAAGAGATATTTTTTGGTTATTATTGATGACTTTTCTAGGTTTACATGGACTTTCTTTTTATACTCAAAAGATGAGACTACAGGCATTTTGCAAGACTTTGTGACACAGGTTGAAAAGCAATTTGACCTTTCAGTAAAAATCTTTAGGAGTGACAATGGCACAGAATTCAAAAATAAGGAGTTGGATGCCTTCTGTGTGAAGAAAGGGATTGTAAGGCAGTACAGCATCCCTAGAACACCAGAGCAAAATGGGGTAGTTGAAAGAAAGAACAGAACTTTGATTGAGGCTGCCAGAACCATGCTTGCTGATTCAGGTTTGCCATTGACTTTTTGGGCAGAGGCAGTAAACACTGCTTGCTATGTCCAAAACAGAGTTTTAATAAACCCCAGGCACAAAAAGACTGCCTATGAAATTCTGTATAAAATCAAACCACTGATCTCATATTTCAAAGTATTTGGCTGCCCATGCTTTATTTTGAACTTAAAAGATTCCATATCAAAATTTGCAGCCAAAATTGACTGTGGTTATCATCTGGGATACTCAACCACTGCCAAGGCCTACAAAGTGTTTAATACACGGACCAAGGCAGTGGAGGAGACCTTGAATGTAAAGTTCAATGAACTTTCATCAATGAAAATCCCAGTAAATCCTGCAGATCTGTTTGATCTTGATAAATTCACTTTTGAAAATACTGTTGTCAAGACTAACAGTGCAGGTACATCAGTGGATGCAACACCAGACTATGGGTATGAAATCATCATCCCTCAAAAGTCTGCCACAATGGGAAAAGCATCAGTTGTTCAAAACAGCTGTCAAAGCTCAACCACTGCTACCTCAACAGTTGTTGACCAAAGTAGCCCATCAACCACTGCTTCCACATCAACAAACACTGCCGAAAAATCAAATTCAAAACCAGAAAAAAAAATCGGCTAACAAATAAATCCGGCAAACAAAAATAAAAATAAAAACAAAAACAAAACTGATGAAAGGGGCATTGTTGTCAAAAATAAAGCCAGGCTTGTGGTTCAAGGTTACAGACAGGAAGAGGGGATTGATTATGATGAAACATTTTCCCCTGTAGCAAGATTGGAAGCTATAAGACTGTTCCTGGCCTTTGCTGTCAACCACAATATGAAGGTGTTCCAAATGGATATCAAAAGTGCTTTCCTCTATGGTACAATTCAAGAAGAGGTGTATGTTTGTCAACCTCCAAGTTTTGAGGATCCATTTTATCCAGATCATGTCTACAGGCTAAACAAAGCCTTGTATGGCCTGAAACAAGCACCTAGGGCCTGGTTTCTCAGACAGTGATTTTGCTGGATGTCACACCACAAGGAAGTCTACTTCAAGAGGGTGCCAGTTTCTAGGTGATTGCTTAGTTTCTTGGCAAAGCAAAAAGCAAGCAGCTATTTCAACATCCACTGCTGAAGCTGAATACATTGCTGCTGCAAGCTGTACAGCCCAACTCCTGTGGCTTCAAAACTAGTTGCTGGATTTTGGTATCACTGCCTTAAAGACACCACTCATGTTGGATAGCCAGGCAGCAGAAAATATCATTAAAAATCCAGTTTCCCATTCAACCACCAAACACATCGACATCAGACATCACTTTGTGAGGGATTGCTATGAAAAAGGTTTGATTTCTCTGCATCATATCCCAACTAAAGACCACCTGGCAGATGTGCTCACAAAAGCACTTGATACAGCCACCTTTGAAAGCTTGGTCTCTAGAATTGGGATGCTAAACATGGAATAACAAGCAACATCTTGTTTTCCTATGAATAAAAGCATTAAAATGTTTTCAGAAAATCAAAAAATCCATCCTTAAAAATAGCTAAAAATGAATTTTTCATTAAAATCCTTAAAAGTCTGCCATAACCACTGCTTGTTCAAAAGTCTGCTCTGCTTCAATGTCTGTCCACTGCTGAAAGTCAACCCCTGTTCCCTCATTTCTTTGATAAAAACTGTTGTTCAAAAGCAGTGTCTTATCCACTGATATGCTATCCACTGATAGTGAAAATCATCCACTGCTTCCATAACCACTGCCTTCACCAGTAACTTTCATAAAAGTACTGTTCTTCATTTCATCAGGGGTTGTCACGTGGGCAGTACATTGTGGTCAGACCTTTTGTAACCGCTGCCACGTCAGCATTCACTTTTTCCTTTATAAAACCCCCACTCACCACCAAAACAGGGTTTTACTGTCGAATTGAATTCTCAAAAATTCTCTTCTCAAAGCAGTTTTTCCATCTCATTTCTTCACAAATTTCTTCGATCATCATCCTCAAAATGACAAAATCGAAGCCATCTGCAAAACCCACCCCCAAATCATCGTCGAAAGCGGCCTCTCAAAAGGCCAATCCCACTGAAATTCCACACAAACCATCTCACAATCTTCTGGGTCTTCTCACAAAACCTGGCACCACAGATGCTTTCGACTCCATCATCGACACAATGGCTAAATCAAAGTACAAAACTTTGTTAACAGCCGATGCACCAATTTACTTAGCAATTCAACGAGAGTTTTGGAAAAACGCAACCCTTAACAAACAAGGTGAAACTGTGGTAGCCATTAACTCCTCTTTAAAGGGTAAAGCTGTTCAAATCACGCCACAATCTATATCAGAAGTCTTCAAACTCGAGGATCAGCAAGGTAAAACTTCTTTCCCTAAAAAGGAGTTAAAAATTGACTTCATTGAGAGAGGGTATGCAGACACAATGATGAAGAAAGCTACCTTACAAAAAGGTTTCTTTCCTTCTGCAACAAGGTTTTTATTCCATACCCTCCTAATGTGTGTTTCAAACAAAACCACTTCTTTTAATGAAATACCATTAAAGATTCAAAATCTGGGATATGCTATTCTTCAAGAAGAAAATTTTATTTTTTCTCGGGAAATCTTTAATGATTTGTTTAACAATGTTGCAACAAAATCATTCTTACTGTTTCCAAGGTTTTTAAGTTATTATTTTGAAAAGAAATTCAGTAAGGATGATATTGCTGCAATAAACCAAGGTGAATATTTTCAAATGCACAGCTTAACTGCTGAAACTTTTACAAGAATGTTAACACCTTGCAAAACACAAGCAGAGGTGCCTGAGCAGAATTTAGCAGCTACCACTGCTCCTCAGGTATCTGCTGCTGAGCCCACTGCTCAAGGTGATCAAAGCAGCAGAACAACTGTTTTGAAACCCACACCTACAATCCACAAAAAGCCACACAAAAAGAAAAGTCAAAACCCCCCAAACCTATCAAAAAGGCAACTCTGAAGGATGAGATACCAGAGCAACTGCCAGTGACAAAACAAAAGTCACAAGAAACCACTGCTGCTACTTCCTCACAGCAGTTGGTCAAAATATCTCAAACCATAACCAAAACTCCTCCTGCTTCTTCTCAAAAAGAACAGGTTGTACTCATAGGGACTCCACAATATGATGCTCTGGAATCACTTGTTTCCATCATCCACAGCCCAATGCCCGGGGCAAATTCTCTTTCTACACCCAACCCTCACATCCACAATTCCCCCACAAACAAAATTTTTGTTGGATGTAATTGATTTGAACCAGGCACAAACCAGTCCTTCTCAATCACCTATTAATGAGAACATACCTCAACAAATGACTGGGTCTGTTGTATCAATCTTTGCTAACCCACCAACACAACCTGAGGAGGTTACACCCCTTGAGTTACATGTAACTCTTGGTGGTAATCCAAGTGAAGCAGCCACTACAACTGTTGAACCCATTGGTTTGCAGTTGGACAGTGGTTACATTAATAAGACTTCCTTGGAGGCAATTCCTTCCATAGCACCTCTGACATCTACCAGTGGACTTTTCCTGACCTCTGGCAACATCAAAAGACTGTCAAGTGTTGAAGGGAGAAGACCCCAGTACCAAGAAAAAGGGGCATCAGTGGTTAATGTTTGGAGTAAACTCCCTACCTCAACCACTGATAAAACCACTGCCAGTGGGAAATCAGATGATCCCATTAAATTGGGTGATGGTTTAAAGTACCAGAAATTGATGGATCGTGTTGAAAAACTTGATAACTCTGTTGCAGAACTCAAAGATATGCTGCAACAGTTATTACAAGTACAAAAGGTGCAATCCACTGCTGTTCCACCTCAAGCACCTGCTCCACCACAAGCACCTGCTACAAATGAGCTCTGGAATCTATTTCAACCTTTTCTCCATCAACAAACACAAATGGCAGATCAGCAACATGAAAAACATGTACTAACGCTGAGAAATACATTGGAGTCTAGGTTCAAGAACACCCAGGCTGATCTCAAAGCTCTAAAAGCCCAGATCCTGCATACCACTGGCACTGCTCCTCCAACTGTCCTCTTTATTGATCAACTTCCTCCAGATAATGCCAAAAAGGGGGAGAAAATTCAGGAGTGGAAGAAGAAGGGAATAGATGATGGTCTTTACCTGGAACCAGAAAGAGAAAACATGACCAAAAATATCCCTTTGCCAGATGGTAGCAAGAAAATTGATGAGACCACAAATGCACTGGCAGAAGCAGTTGCAAGTGTCAAAAAGGATAGAGAGGCCAAGAAGAAAGCTAGGGTGGATTATCCAGATCAGGGTACTTCTGGGTCAAAGGATGATGAAAATCCTGTTGATGAAAAGAAGAATCCTACTAGAAAAGTAAGGCAACCCAAATCCATCCCAACCAGACGTTCAAAATCTGCTCCAAAACCACCATCCAAAACAGCTGTTGTAACTCCTGTTGTATCAACTACTGCTGGTACTTCAGTGGTTTCAACATCTGTTCTCACTTCAACACACACCACATCCACTGCTTTACCACCATCACCACCAAAAACAACATCACCTGCTGCCAAAAAGCACAAGACAATGATCGGAGTGTCGCGCTCCGATCAGAGATAATATTTATAGTCCCAAATTACCCTTAACAAATAGCTAGTGGTAGTAAGGGGTCGAACCACGAAGAGTATGTGGTTTGCGATTGGATTTGGATGAATTGAAATATGTGTCACAACTTATGAAGCTTGCTATCTTGTTTTTATGTATTTTTGTTTGATTGAAAAGATGTTAATTAAAATTACTAATGTAATTGGGTTGATACTACTAATGATTAACAATTGCAAGAATGTAATTAAAGGTTTAAACAAGATAGAGAAAACAAGGCTCACACCCGGTTCGGTAATTGCAATCCTAGGGTTCTTACATGTTTTAAATTTGATTCACTTGAATATGTTATTAACGGATTTCTATCATCAAAGCTTAGGTGCCAATTGCTATCAACGCATATCACGGACCACAATGCACTTCGTTACTTCGGACAAGTAAAACCTTTTGAATGACAAGGCATAATTGCACAAACTTGTTTCGCAAAGTCAAATTTCATAACTCACTCGACAATTCACAAATATAGTTCAAATGCAAGACAATTGTCAATCAATTCAAATACAATTCAAGTTGTTACAAAATCAAACTAAAACATTGTTCAAACCCTAGACTTACAATAACCTACATCGGGGTGAAACCTCCAAGAATTAGCCGCTCATGGTCGAAGAGGCACGATCAACGGATGATGGAAGCTTGAATTGGGTCATCTTGAGTTTGGAGAATGATGGAATGGTGATTAGGGTTTGGGTAATTGTGGAAGTGAATGGATGGTGGAATGGTTAGGGTTTGAATGATGGAGATGATGATGGGTTGAGTGGTGATTCGGTTGATTCGGATGATGGAAGGTGTCCCAGATGGATTGGAAGTGATGATGGTGATAAATATTAGGTTCCAAGAACAAGTTTCAAACTCAAAAACAAGTGTAACCTCCGTTTCTTGGTCAAAATTGATGTTATAACTCGTCCCCAACTCAAAAATCAAGTTTTTTCGCGATATGAGAATGCAGGTGGCGTCGCCGACAGCCATTTAGGGCGTCCCCGACGGCCCCTGGAAGTCTCAGTTTCGCCCGACGTCTTAATTAGCTGTTTACGGAGGTTTCTGGCCGACGGAACAATCCAGAGGGCGTCGCCGACGGCCCTTTTGGGCGTCCCTGACGCTGCCTGGTTTTGTCGGTTTCGTCCAAAACTGTTTTCTTCATAACTTCTTCGTTATAGCTCCGTTTTACTCACCGTTTTCGCCCACGTTCTCGTAATTCAGCCCTCTATCATGCCATCTTCCAATATATTCATTTTAAATCCATCAACATTCCCCAAAATACATCCAATCTTAGTGATTAACCCGGTTTTCTTCATTTCACATCCTCGGTTGATCCGTTTCGCGTCCCGGTGCTCCGTTTATCTCCCGATTAGCTCCTTAAACTATTTTAGACCTGTAAAACACAAATCACATTAAAAGTAGGCTATTCAAGATTAAAAGCTACGTAAAAACATCAACTTAAGCATAAACGATCACCGGTTTTCAACCACGTATCACATCCCCACACTTGTCGTTTGCTTGCCCTCAAGCAAATCTGTTTTTCACTTTCACGTGGGTCGAACAAAGAATACACTCCCCATTCCCGAGACGAAGGTTAAGGTCAATTGTCATACTAAAGTTCAAACTCTTTACAATTTGCAACATATTTAACGGTAAAGTATATTCACATATATAAAATGGTTATCCAAGATGAACTCGCCAGTGAAATCAACAATTCATGCACATCCCTCACAATGTTCTCTCCACTCGGTTTATAAATTGGCTAATTTTTATAATGTATTAGCATTTCAAAGAATGATCGCTCATAACCGATTAGAACACGTACCCGCATAGGCTTGCAACTCAATCATTCTCCACCACCGAACACGAATACCAAACACAAGTCAAAAGGTCTTTGTAAGGGTTGTAACGGGGCTAGGCTAAGGGTAGGGAATAGGATATTTAATGTGGCTATGGTGATGAAAATTCGACTTTTATTGTAAACAACTATTCTAAACACGACTAACTACCAACATCAAACTAGAAGGCAATAATTTTCGCCTTTTATTCCACAAACTACTACTCAATTTTTTGTATTTTTCTCAACAATTTTTTTCTCTTCTTTTTTTTTCACAACTTTTCTGAATTTTTTGATTTTTTTTTCACAAAATGTAAAGCACAACTATACAAACAAATAGACATACAATCGAATTTTCATCACACGGGTTTAAAAGAAAAGGTTTAAGGTTATGGGCTAAATGGGTTGTCAAACGAAATGATTAGGCTCAAAGTGGGCGACTAGGGGATTTATTTGGGGTAAAGGTAAGCAAATGGTGTAAAAGGAAAAGGTTTACCTAATGCCTTAATCATTCTTGTGCTTGCATTACGTCTATGGTCTCAAACGCATCAAAAGTTGCAAGTTCTACAATACATGACTAATGGTTCACTCAAACAAAGAAACATGAATATGTAATTCTATGATGTAAAAGTGGCTCGAAACCTCACATATATAGAGGGTATGGTATGTGACATGCATGATGTGCTAGTTTCTTAGGCGAATTACTCTCAAATAACCACCCGCTAAATACCCGTCATGCTATTAATTTGAACTTGACCATGACAAAAGACCAAATGAGTTGTGCCATCCCTCGTTGACTTAGTTACTTGTGCTTTAAGATCGCTTTCGAAACAAGACATTTTTGAAAATTTTCCCCATCCCCGCACTTGAGGTAAACATTGTCCTCAATGTGTAGTTTTTAAATGAACGGGTCAAAATTGAAAAACTTTTACTACTCCCCCATCCCTACACTTGAGGTAAACATTGTCCTCAATGTGTAAGAACTAGAGTTTTTAAAATGCACAAGGGATGTGACACGGCTAACTTCCCAAAAATTCCACCCCGAAAAATAATATACAATTACAATCCACTTATTACTAATCTAAAAAATCAAGGTAAAAAGGAAACGCATGCACCTGATTTTTTTTTTCGCTAGATGCTTCTGTCTTCTTCTTCTCTTCACAAAAACCGTCGTCCCTCGAACATGATGTACCTACAAATTTTAACCCTTGTGTAGAAGCATGCTTCTCACAACCATTGAAATTTGTTAGCTTCTTAGTTCTATCATTTTTATGAAAGTGTTACCAAATCATGCGTTAAATTACCTTGATTTTTGTGGAAAAATAATGTACAACAATAACAAATCCTAACTCACTTTCGTAGGAATCACGGTTGCATTTAACGTATGCAACAAGCCCTTTTAAACCCCCCAATAGCTTGGGAGGACGAGTAGGTCTCGTGAGGGTTATATAGGGAACACACCCACAACATTCATTTAACTACTAAAATGAAATAACAACGTCATACAACAACAACAACAAAACTACAAAGAAAAACTAAAACTAATTGTGAAAGAAAATATACAACAACAATTGACTTACCACCTCATGGTGGTCGAATGGCGTGCTTGCCGCCTACGAACTCCTCGAAATCACCCACCGGTGATTCATACCATTTGTTGCCAAACGATACAAACTTCCTCACCTCCTCTTCATTCTTCTTTTCTAGAGGTGACTTCTTCGCCTTCTTTTTCTTGACTGTCTTCTTCTTTGTTTCTCCAAACCTACCAACCATAGCACATACCTTTTTGTTTGGATTCATGTCCTTTTTAGGACACTTATCCTCACCGAGCGGGTTAGTGAAATTTGGAAAAACATTTAAATTTAATTCCCGGTCCCCAAATTTCATGCTTACCGTTCCCGTTGCACAATTTATTATGGCATTAGCAGTTGCCAGGAACGGTCTAGTTGGGTGTCCTCAACACACCCAACATAGTCTACTACCAAAAAGTCAACTAGGTAGTAGCAATCGTCCACCTTAACAATCACATCTTCCACCATCCCCCTTGGATGCGTAGGAGTCTGATTGGCCAATACTACAGGAGTATCAAAATTTTTTAATGGACCAAAATCGTATTGGTCATACAAACTCCCGGGTAAAATGCTCACACAAGCTCCAAGATCGAGGAGCGCCCTCTCAATTTTAAATGTTCCAATTTGAATTGGAATAAGAGGATCTCCCGGATCTTGAGCTTTTGGGGGGAGCGCACTTGATAAAACGGCACTAACATGTGATACCAAATCGATAGGTTTGGGTAATTTATTGTGCCATTTTTCAATGCTCAACTCTTTCAAGCATTCCACATGAGCCGGAACCTTTTTAATATCATCAAGTAACGGCAAATTAATTTTAGCTTGTTTAAAATTTTCCCACCCCTCGTCCTTTGGTGGGCACCGTTCTTCACTTTTTGATGTATTAAGCGGGTTAAGTTGATTTAAACAATTTTCACAAAAAGAATTTTTAGTTACATTTTCAATTGTACTTTGTGAAATCGTTTCTTATTTATTTTCATGTTCTGGCTCATCACTTATATCTTCCACTACACCATCAACGAATTGTGGTGGTGGAATGCTTTCAACACTACAAACTTCATCATTTAAAAGAATACTTACCGCGCTAATGTGTGCATTCCTCACGTTGCTTGTGCTAGAACCTTGATGCTTCGGGTTCACTGTAGTGTCACTTGGAAGTCCTCCTCCACTTCCACGAATTTGAGCCATCTCTTGAGCAAGTTGCCCCACTTGCTTCTCCAACGCCTTGTGGGATTTATCTCTTACTTCAAATTCCTTCTTCATCTCGGCTTTGAACTCTTGATGTGAATTAGTAAGAGCTTGATGTGAATTGGTAAGATTACTCACCGCATTCATGATGGCATCAAATTTCGAACTTATCGAATCATCACCTTGGGAATTTGAAGCACTACCCCCATTTCCACCTTGGTTGTAACCCCGTTGATAGTTGCTTTCACGGCTTTGATATCCTTGGTTACCCCCTTGATTGTAATTCCTTTGGTAACCCCCTTGGTTACCACCTTGATGATTATTATACGATGAGCCACCTTGATTACCCGCTTGGAAATTCGGATTCATTTGATTTAAGGCGTTACCATACCGGAAGTTAGGGTGATTTCTCAAACCCGGATGGTAAGTGTTGGAGTTCATGTCATATTGCTTTTGATCCCCATACACTTGGTTTACCTCCTCAGTGTACTCACTCGACCCCGTTGGACATTGCTCGGTTCTATGGCCGATGTCTCCACACTCTTCGCACACCGCGAATTGTACCGCGTTCACCTCCTTCTTCTTCATACGAGCCATTTCCCGTTCTAAGGTAGAAATTCGATCCTTAGAATCAAGATCGGGAAGTGACCGGGAAACGAGATGTTTCTTGGCTCTATCGGCCGATTCCTTTTCTTTAGACCGCTTGCTCATTCGCTCGAGAAACTCCCAATCGTCATCTTCATGATTGCTCAATAAAGTCCCGTTGCTTGTTGACTCAAGGCGGTTCCATGTATTGTCGTCTAGACCCCGTACAAAACACTTAACTAACTCCCACTTCTCTATTTGATGATGTGGGCATCTCCTCATCAATTCTTTGAATCGAGTGAACGCTTCATGTAACGGTTCACTCGATAATTACCGAAACGACCTTATCTCATCCCTAGCGTCGTCGGTCTTCGCCATCGAATAATATTCGTCTAGAAAGACTTGTTGCATCTCACCCCATGTCCGAATGCTATTCGCTGGAAGTGTGAGAAACCATTGCTTTGCCTTGTCTTTCAACGAAAATTGGAACAAACGAAGCTTGACCTCCTCTAAAGCAAAGTTGTGCCCCCCGATCGTGTTACATATCGATGAAAATTCCGCCAAGTGTGTATACGGTTCATCATTAGACCTCCCGTTGAAATGGGGAAGTATATTGATGTAGTGCGGCTTACAATCGAACATTCTTCTTTCGCAAACAATCGGTGAATCATTCTCGGTGACCACCGGTCGAAAGCGGTCATTCACTCCCCGTGGAGGTTGTTGATGACGTTGTGGACCGTTAACCTCTTGATCGACCGGTCTTTGATTGTCTCTTCGGTCACCTCTTCTATCCCCACCTTGATTTCTACCTTGGTTGCCTCTTTGGTTAGCACCTCCCAGGAAACGAGGAATCCGATTAGGGTTACCATTGTTGTTATTGTTGTTGTTGTAAAACCCATCATCTCGGTTCCGTTGGTTATTGTTTCGTGGTTGACGGTTGTTTCCGTAACCATCATTTCTCACGTTCCCGTACCCATAATCATCATCCCCCACAAAGTTGGCATTTTGATAGCCGAACTCGTCATCTTCAAAACCTCTTGCATTGTAGACATTTCCCCTATTCACGTATCCCCAATCTTCCTCGTCGTTAACCCGATCATCATAATATCCCCCATCATCCGAATTTTCCGTATGTATGCTCACATGCTCCGGTGATTGATAACCGGGAACACTATACGGTTCGTCATCGGGGATGGCTTTCCTCAAATCATCTATGTTGAAGAAAGGGTCTTCGTTCGTGGGATTGCCACGATCTCGATTACCTCGACGATCGGAATTGACATTCCGGTCATCAAGATTGATGGGTAGGGAATTGTGTCTATGAAGGTTTTGTTGTTGGGGTGTTTGTTGGGTGTTATTGTGATTTTGGTTTTGAAACGGTGGTGTGGGTGGTCCATTGTTGTTGTTACCACCCGGTCGCTCTTGAGGCATGGGTTGAACATTTTGAGCGGGGTAAAAGGTTCCTCGGGATTGGAATTGGTTTGGGTTTTGGTTTTGGTTTTGGTTGGAATCGGTTTCAATGGATGGTGTATGTTGTGGTGTGTTGGTGGTTTGATTAGAAGCAAGTGTTGCTTCTAACCGGCTTGCTAGATTTCTTCTTGCTACCCTTTCGATTTCCGGTTCGTAGACTAAAGGTGAAGTCCTCCCGGAGTTCCGCGTATGCATGCACTACCTGTAACCTGCACAAGTAACACACCCGCGTAACAAGGAAAAAGACAAAGTGCAAAAAGAAAGCTAAACAATTTAAACAGTTAATCACGCAAATTCAAACAATATCCAAACACAAAGCGCACGCACTCCCCAACAACGGCGCCAAAATTTGATCGGAGTGTCGCGCTCCGGTCAAAGATAATATTTATAGTCCCAAATTACCCTTAACAAATAGCTAGTGGTAGTAAGGGGTCGAACCACAAAGAGTATGTGGTTTGCGATTGGATTTGGATGAATTGAAATATGTGTCACAACTTATGAAGCTTGCTATCTTGTTTTTATGTATTTTTGTTTGATTGAAAAGATGTGAATTAAAATTACTAATGTAATTGGGTTGATACTACTAATGATTAACAATTGCAAGAATGTAATTAAAGGTTTAAACAAGATAGAGAAAACAAGGCTCACACCCGGTTCGGTAATTGCAATCCTAGGGTCTTACACGTTTTAAATTTGATTCACTTGAATATGTTATTAACGGATTTCTATCATCAAAGCTTAGGTGCCAATTGCTATCAACGCATATCACGGACCACAATGCACTTCGTTACTTCGGACAAGTAAAACCTTTTGAATGACAAGGCATAATTGCACAAACTTGTTTCGCAAAGTCAAATTTCATAACTCACTCGACAATTCACAAATATAGTTCAAATGCAAGACAATTGTCAATCAATTAAAATACAATTCAAGTTGTCACAAAATCAAACTAAAACATTGTTCAAACCCTAGACTTACAATAACCTACACCGGGGTGAAACCTCCAAGAATTAGCCGCTCATGGTCGAAGAGGCACGATCAACGGATGATGGAAGCTTGAATTGGGTCATCTTGAGTTTGGAGAATGATGGAATGGTGATTAGGGTTTGGGTAATTGTGGAAGTGAATGGATGGTGGAATGGTTAGGGTTTGAATGATGGAGATGATGATGGGTTGAGTGGTGATTCGGTTGATTCGGATGATGGAAGGTGTCCCAGATGGATTGGAAGTGATGATGGTGATAGATATTAGGTTCCAAGAACAAGTTTCAAACTCAAAAACAAGAGTAACCTCCATTTCTTGGTCAAAATTGATGTTATAACTCGTCCCCAACTCAAAAATCAAGTTTTTTCGCGATATGAGAATGCAGGTGGCGTCGCCGACGGCCATTTAGGGCGTCCCCGACGGCCCCTGGAAGTCTCAGTTTCGCCCGACGGCTTAATTAGCTGTTTACGGAGGTTTCTGGCTGACGGAACAATCCAGAGGGCGTCGCCGACGGCCCTTTTGGGCGTCCCCAACGCTGCCTGGTTTTGTCGGTTTCGTCCAAAACTGTTTTCTTCATAACTTCTTCGTTATAGCTCCGTTTTACTCACCGTTTTCGCCCACGTTCTCGTAATTCAGCCCTCTTTCATGACATCTTCCAATATATTCATTTTAAATCCATAAACATTCCCCAAAATACATCCAATCTTAGTGATTAACCCGGTTTTCTTCATTTCACATCCCCGGTTGATCCGTTTCGCGTCCCGGTGCTCCGTTTAGCTCCCGATTAGCTCCTTAAACTATTTTAGACCTGTAAAACACAAATCACATTAAAAGTAGGCTATTCAAGATTAAAAGCTACGTAAAAACATCAACTTAAGCATAAATGATCACCGGTTTTCAACCACGTATCAGACAACAGATGTTATAACATCTGTTGTAATGACAACAGTGGTTGAAGCACCAGTTGTTTCAACTGCTGTTAGTCAATCACAAACCACTGCCACCAAATCTACCACCACTGTTCCACCCAAAACATCATCAGTCCCTCCTCAAACAAAAAGGAGAAGGCTAATTCTTAAAGATGATGACAATTCACCACCACCAATATCTTCAAAATCCTTGTCACTTGCTACAATACCCAAGCCTATTCCTCTCTCATCAGCACAAGTTCAACAGCCCTTGGCTCCTGCAGGTGTTCAATTTCCTCTTGAGCTCATAGCAGTCAGAGAAGAAATCAAATCTTTCTACTATGAGGATGACCCTGCTAAAAGGAAGCTGCCATCAGTAAAAGGATATCCCAGGCCTAACAATATTGAAGAATATTTGAAAATCAAGGCTAAGCAAGCAGAGGATATCTCAAAAAGAAACACAAAAGGGAAATCTGATAGGGAAATACAGCAGAACTATCAATACTTGCTCACACAAGTCAGATCTCTGGAAGAATTTGCAAAAAATGTATGTCAGAAAATCTCAGAAAGAGCAGATGAGACTCTGAGAAAAGACTACATTGAAAGCATTATGGCAACAAAGAAATACAAGGGAGAAAGGCACATGTACAAGGAGTGGACCATTCCTGAGCTTGAACAAGAAGCAGCCAGGATTCAAGAAATGATAAAGAATGAGGTCGAACACACTCCTCCAGAATGGTCAAAATTCAAAAAGAATGTGCCTGATAAATCACTTAAGTTGAAGAGAATGAAAGAGGAATTGGTTGTTGCTGATTATGGGTCTAAACGACAAATAGCAAGATGGAAAGAAGATGTAGTCAGGGCTACCTACAAAAGGTTGGAAGAATTGAGGAAGAAAGATCCCAAAGTTCCTCAAAAGCCTGACTATCCTGAAGTAGAGGTTTCAAAAAGACCAACAGAGCTGCAAATCAGGAGAGCCACTGCTCCAACTGGTGCTGCCATCTACAAAAGAAGGAGTCAAAACCAGTCAGATGCTGAAACAGTTCAAGATCTAAATGTTGGAAATGCCATTGTAAAAGAGGGCATTAGATTAATGATGAAAGAAGATCCTGAATTGGAACAATCTGCAAGTACTGCTCAGCCAGTCATGAATAGGCCAACATCTCCAAACTCCTCAACAAATAAAAATCTCCCAAGAAACCCACCAGGCTCAAAAGTACTAAAGTGGGAAACTGATAAACAGACCCATGTATTGACTATGTTCAGGTCTGGTGGAGAAGTGAAGAAAATAACAAGGGAACAAGCTCTTGGCCCGAGTCTTGAAGATATGCAGGATCTCCTTGATCTTCCACTTGGTAGGGATGAAGATGACACAGTTGCCCTAGACTTTGAGTTACAACTTAAAGGTCAGATAAGGGAACTGTTGATGAGGCAATAAAGTTCCACAATAATGAAGAGTTTTGGCATTATCTGTTCCAGGGGGAGATTGTTGGGATTGAACCCTACCAGAGGAATAGATAATTAAAGCCAAAACTGGATCAGCGCAGTGGATCCAGAATAAGCAGATGTTACATACAAGTCTCTCCCCTTGAAAGTGGTTTTCAACATCTGCTGACCTCCTATCTATTGATCGTGCAAACTGCTGACCTACAAACTGCTGATCTAGTAAAGGCCTGATGAAAGACTAAAGCTCTGCTGTTCAATCTACTGCCTTGAGTCAAGTACTGCTGATCCGGACAAGTGTTGCTGGGTTCACATCAGTGGAAGGATGCAGCAGTAGTTTATTATGTCTTTATGTAATGAAATGTAATAGCAGTAGTTTAGCATAGCAGTGTTTGTATTGATCAGAGGTTAGAGTTTGTTAGGAGGTTAGATGTCACTTTCATGGTGACGTCAGCTTAGATGCTCAGTGGTTTGCTAGTGCCTATAAATAGAACAGTGCTCTGTACTGTTCTATTAGCTCTTTGCAACATCGTCTTCTCTGCACGAACAAACACTGAGCTCTGGCTGAGGGGGAGTTTGTATTCAATCTTTCGGTTCATTGTGAAAAATGTTTGATCAAAGCAATACTCTCGTTTGATTGTATGCAAAGTTTGTTTCCATCTTAATTCCGCTGCACAACTCATTCATTTCCATCTTAATTTCAAACGTAAAATACAATCAAAACCAAACTCAAATCCAACATGGGTTATGTGTAATCCATGACTAAATGTGTGATTTAACATGAATGCTACATCACATGATCATAGGGAAGTTATTCTATGTGCAATTTTGGTTACATTGATAGTTTGGAGCAAAACCCACATGAAAATTGTAGGTAATTAAAGTTAAGAAAAGTTATGGATTAAATTGTGAGATGTTGATGATAAATTGTGTTATAGAATGTAGCTTTGATGGGTATTTTAGAATAAGTCATATGAGTTAGGGTTATGATATTGATTTTGATAGATCATGTTTACCCATTGATAAATATGGTAGATGTGATGTATTTACTTGTACTTCATGCTTTATAAATAGTACGCACGCCATGTGTTCGATGAAATGCCTAAGAATGATTTAGTCAGAATTTGACATGAACTCTCGATTTAATGGTAATGTAAATAAAAAAAACGGATGTACGTGAAATTATGTAAGCCATGATGACTAAGTCAAGATACTTGTATGAAGTAATGTTTATGAAAGCTAAGGTATGAAGTTATGACATGTAGGCACGAAGAAAGAAGAAGGCGCAAGTCACTCGAAGTCCCAAGCATCACAAGATCGCGGTAAGTTCATATGAACTTTATGGACTCTATTTGTAGATTTATGTATAAAATATTTAGTACTATGAACTTAGTGTAAGTTTCCTTATGAATCATGATTGAATAGATGCAAAGAGTTTATATGGAGAAATGTCCAAAAAATGATGTTGTAGTAAATTTGAAATGACCCGTCTAATGGGTTGGAATGATAAGTAAAATGATTGTTGGAATGTTTGGGAATTTGACTTGTTCATAACGGGTCAAATGATGTAAGTATATTGAAAGATATGGTATGTAGCGATTCATTACAAATGAATCGGAAAGTAGTATGATGAATGTTTCCGAAAGAGAGTGATAATGTTAGTAAAGTAACATGTTATTTTAACGGGTCGAATAATGATACGGAAGTAAAGGATTTTCAATTGTTATGTATTATGAACTAACAAGTGTTTTGTTGTTATGAATGATAGGTAAATCTCATGATTAATTGCGGCGCGCTCGGACCGAACTCACACGCAACGTCGACCTTATGCGCTTCCGGTCCAAGTTGTTTATTTTGATGGGTCAACTTACCATTTTGTGTAGTAAATGTTAATTAGTAAGTGTCTACTTTGTTAGTAAGAAGTTTGGATCCTAAACTTTTGTGTAGTTTGTACAAAATGTTCATGGCAAACCTTATATCGTCTTAACTTTTGTTATGTTGAAAAGTGTCGTAGTATTAATTAAAATGGTATTGTTAAAAGCAGGGAGAAAAGTTCTTAATACGAACGGGTCATGTCAAAATTTTGTAAAATTATAAGAATTTTATGTTGTTGGTCGAATGAGTAAATTTTGGGCGTTACAAAGTTTACCAATGCACCCATACTAGCATTACCAGAAGGAACTGAAGATTTATAGTCTATTGTGATGCGTCTAAGTTAGGTTATGGATGTGTGTTGATGCAACGTCAAAAGGTTATAGCTTGTGCCTCTAGACAACTTAAGAATCATGAAGAGAATTATACAACCCACGATTTAGAGTTAGGAGCCATAACTTTTGCCCTTAAAATTTGGAGACATTATCTTTATGGTAGTAAGTTTACTGTTTTCACCGATCATAAGAGTCTAAGATATGTTTTCGGGAAAAAGGAGTTAAATATGAGACGACGACGCTGGATGGAGATTCTCAGTGATTATGATAGCAATATCCACTATCATGCAGGAAAGGCTAATGTAGTAGCCGATGCTTTAAGCCGAAAGTATCATGAGAATCCAAGACGAGTACGTTCTCTCAAATTAAATCTGCAGATAGATTTAAATGAGCAAATTAGAAAAAAGCAGGAAACAGTAATCAAGGACGATACTGAAAAATTAAAAGGAATGATTAAGGAATTAAACAATGAACAGATGGAATTTGGAGATTCCATAAGAAAAGAATATGGATACCCAAACAAGGAAACCTACGCCACTGAATTCTAGAAGAAGCCCATAAGTCTAAGTACACGATACATCCTGGTAGTGATAAAATGTATCAAGACTTAAGAAAGAATTTCTGGTGGATAGGAATGAAAAAGGATATAGCCAACTATGTTGCTAAGTGTCTAACATGTTCATAGGTTAAAGCTGAACATCAGAAACCCTCAGGTTTATTGCAGCAACTAGAAATGCCAATATGAAAATGAGAATTGATAACAATGGACTTTGTTACTAAATTACCCAAGACACGAAAAGGTAATGATGCAATCTGGGTGATTGTAGACAGATTAACCAAATCTGCCCATTTCTTACCAATGAAGGAAACTTTCAGTATGGAACAATTAGCCAAGTTATATGTAAATGAAATAGTTTCATTACATAAAATTCCTTTATCTATTGTTTCTGATAGAGATAGCCGTTTAACTTCTCATTTTTGAACTAGTTTCCAGAAAGCAATGGGAACCAAGTTAAATCTAAGCACAACTTATCATCCTCAAACGGACGGACAAAGCGAAAGGACAATTCAAACAATGGAGGATATGCTTAGAGCTTGTGTAATTGATTTCGGAGGAAATTGGGATGATCATTTACCATTAATAGAATTTTCCTACAATAACAACTATCATACCAGTATCAATGTTGCACCATTTGAAGCACTTTATGGACGAAAGTGCCGAACTCCAGTCTATTGGGCAGAAATTGGAGAAAAGCAACTGTCTGGACCAAAGATAGTACAAGAAACAACGGACAAGATTATGCAAGTCAAGGAAACACTAAAAGCAGCACGAGATCGTCAAAAGAGTTATGCTGATAACAGATGAAAACCATTGGAATTTCAAGTAGGAGATAAGGTATTATTAAAAGTTTCTCCATGGAAAGGAGCGGTCAGATTCATAAAAAAAGGGAAAGCTATGCCCCAGGTATATTGAACCTTTTGAGATTATTAGAAAAATAGGATCAGTAGCATACCAGCTACAACTGCCAGAGGAAATGGCAGGAATACATGATGTATTTTATGTATGTAATCTCAAGAAATGTTTAGCAGATGAATCATTAACGGTACCTCTTAAGGACATAGAGGTAAATGAGAAACTTAAGTTTGTGGAGAAACCCCTGCAGATTGAAGATGAAAAGATCAAGAATCTCAAACACAAGAGATTAGTTCTAGTCAAAGTGAAATGGGATTCCAAGAGAGGACCATAATACACTTGGGAACTAGAGTCAGAAATGCAAAAGAAGTATCCACACCTATTCCAGTGAATCTCGAGGACGAGATTTAAAACTAGGTGGGGAGGATGTAACAACACTCAAAAACACATGTTAATAAACCCTAGTTGAGACCCAAAACATGTACAACGCGAACCGAAACAAAAAATCAGGATTTAGGGTTTGGGGGGGGGGGGGGTCATGGGGGGTACCCCTATACCTTCCGCGACGCGCGAAAGGTACTAAAACGTGTCAAAGCCAGAAATCGTCGACACCACAGAGCTAGAAACACAGCAAGGCAGGCCTAGGCAAAATAGGTCTCTCAGGAGACACGCGGAAGGTGACCACGTTTCTGTCGCGACACGCGGCGAACCATTTTGGGTATATAAAGCCTGGCCTGGGACTTGAATTTCTGTACCATTTCGATCGAATTTCGAAATCTCTGTCATTATATATCTCCATTTCTTTCAATATAGTGCACCCCTAATTCACGAAACTCTGCCTCGTTGTAAGTATTATAACCCCCGATTACGTATTAGTTACCCTGCCCGACTGATCTAGAGCTCCGTAATGCATGTCAAGGCTCTGCCTGACTCAGTCGTTGGAGTTCTGTCTCGGGGTTATAGCTAATTTAAATTGGGTTATTTACTAACACGTGTGCATTGTGTAATTTTAATACATTATAACCAGGAAGTCACCAGAAAGCAGTAGTATTACCTAAAACAGCAAAGTGAGTACATCTTATTTTTGTAAACTGTTTTTACAAAACCGCAATTGTTTTAAAGTATAATTAACAGTGATTAAGTCTATATATTCTACAATTACTGTCGGTATGTTGGGGTTTGTATACATTACTTGTTACTACACTGTGAGTAGTAGCATGAGCACAAGTCAGGATTAACAGTACCGTGGGTGGTAATTGGGTAGATAAAAACATTGTAATCGCTCTCAATATTGTAAAGTATAAAAGCTTGTTTTGATTAAACTGAGATGCACTCGCCAGTATTTCTTGCTGATAAAACATTTTAAAACGCGTTTCAGGTAACAAAATGTGAAAGCCCATAGAAGTCAGCTGGAGAGCACTGAAGGCTTGGAAAAGTGGCTATAAAAGTTACCTAAACAAGAAAGAAGTTTTATTTCAATAAATTATGGTTTATCCCTATAAACATATTATAATGGAAACTTGGGTTTTTCCCATGTAGTTATTATTTATAAAAATGTGGTGTTTTAACTCTGATAAACTATTTCCTAACTACGGTCCTGATATTAATTTCCGCTGCCAAATTAATAAACACCGATACCACTAATCTGGATCTCGCGACACCCGCTCCCGGGTAGCGGTCGGGGGTTGCGACAACTGAGGTTGGTTTTTTAATTTGAATGTTTTAGAGGGTGATGTTGTGGTGGCGATGGTGGTTCTGGTGGAGTGTGGTGGCGGAAGGGTGAGTCTTCAAAGGTGGGTGGAATAGGTTGAAGATGGAGATGGTGAGTCCCACAGAGAAAGATTGTAAGTGTTTGATTGGGTGAGGGGTTGGGTGGG
This sequence comes from Helianthus tuberosus, assembly GCA_030545235.1. Taxonomy (NCBI): domain Eukaryota; kingdom Viridiplantae; phylum Streptophyta; class Magnoliopsida; order Asterales; family Asteraceae; genus Helianthus; species Helianthus tuberosus. The sequence continues at coordinate 33,744,485 of CM060441.1, forward strand.
GCCCATTGAATTTATAAATGTTTTATTGTTTTTATTATTTTTTTGTAGTAAGGGTATTTTAGTAATTTCACATCCACTTAATAGCAAAACTAACCCCATCCGCGTCAGGGACTATCTGGGAACAAAATTGTAAAAGTTTGAGACTATAACTGTAATTTTAGAAAGTTAGGGACTAAAGGTGAAAAATGAACAAATCACAAGAACTATTCGGCATTTTTCTCATAGAATCTAATACTAATAAAAAGGTCACCTTAATGCCACATGCCATTCTTTTATAACAAAAGATTTTACTAAAAGGCCATGTGTCAATTTATTATGTTACCTCAATAAATAATAAGTAAATTAGCATAAAGTTTATTAAATGATTGAATTTAATATATATTAAAATAATCTTATATTCATGATTTCTCTTCAATATTCTTAATATTAGTTATTTATTTACCTATACTTTAATATAATATCTCTACTTTAATAAATAAAAACATACTTATCAAAAGAAGATGAGATAACCAAAAATATATACATCCATCCATCCATCGATCCATCACTATATGATGTAACCAAAACTTTCAAACCTCATCATGTTTATATATATAGGGTTATATGCACTCATATCAAAATTTATATTTATTATGTGTGATGCAAGAAATAATATAATAGAATATCAACTCCATGATTATCTTAAAGCTTTTCCTTTTGTAATTTTCTTTCCTCAAACCATGTAAGACATGGGTCTATAACCTAGTAAAATATAATAGAATATCAATTTTTAAATTTAATCCATACTTAGGGGAGGAGAGGTGGTTTACTAGTGATAGAATTCTATCACTCCCACTATCCAATCAAATCATGCCATGTCATCACCCAATATTCTATCACTAGTGATAGAATTGTAGTGGGGGTGGTATCACTAGTGATGGGATTCCAATGTACAAGTATTAATACACAATGTACAATCATACACATTGATTCCTCAATATTCAACGCGTTATATATATAACGAGTTATTTCTATCACTCGTTATATACATGGAGGCGGCGGTGTTCCAAATGCTATCACTCGTTATGATGACTCCATAACGGACCACCCCGTGTGGCCTTAAAAAACGCCTAATTAGTATATTCCTTTGACTGGTTATTTTTTGTGTCTTTTCAAAAATACTTATATGCGACATGTCTATTTTGATATAATTTTTTTATCGAGTTTTAAATGGTAATGTATGAATGATCCAAAGCTACCTCATATTTTGGTGATTTTTTAAAATATACCATTGTGAGGTACTTATTTTTATGAGTAAACTGTCATTTTGGTCCCTATGGTTTGGTCATTTTTGCCACTTTAATTCAAAACTCAAACTTTTTGCATCTGGATCCCTGTGGTTTCAGTTTTATTGCCATTTTGGTCCAAAAATGAAATCAGGTCATATTTGTATTATAAAATCCTGTTATTTTGTCCTTTTCCGCAGAGGCAAAATGATCATTTCTTTTTTATAAATAAATACCATATTTTATAAGACAAATATGACCTGATTTGCCCCTGAGAAAAATGACAAAATTGCATGATTTTATATGATAAATATGATCTTATTTCATTTTTGGACCAAAATGGCAATAAAACTGAAACCACAGGGACCCAGATGCAAAAGTTTGAGTTTTGGACTAAAGTGGCAAAAGTGACTAAACCTCGAGGACCAAAATGGCAGTTTACTCTATTTTTATTAATGTTTCAATAATAAATTTTCAAAAGCAAACGAGTCAAATATAACTGATTTTTTTCTTTCTCGTGACAAATCAAACAACTTTTGTACCAGTACCAATATTCGTTTTCATGGTTTCTAGTATAATTTGTTGAAAACAATGTTCTATTCGCAATAGATTATCTTTATGTCATCTTAAGCTATAAAAGTGCTAACACCGTACTAGTACCATGATGATCAAACTCTTACCGTCCAAACAATATCAGTACGAGTAACAGTCTTTGGTTTTATCTCTTTCAGTTGCTATATCAATACGTATAATATCGTAATGAGTCGAACCTTGACCGAACTGTCGCTGTTCTACTAGCTTATTAAGAGTTACGGTTTAGTGACTGTCAGTTTGGATGATTATAAATTTATAATTGTGTTGCCCTAACTCTAATTATTCACCTCTTCTTCGTCCGTCCGTCCTTACACTAATCACACGGTGGGGCTGAAACAGGTAGAAACCAGAAATCATCTTCTCTGTAATCAATCAATTCAAATCACAACGGTTGCCAAACAACAACACACTTGATCACTTTCACACTCTAATTCATTTTGTTACATACAGGTCCTGTAGTTAACAACAAATGGCGTTATTCACTCCGATTTCATCATCATATTTCCCAAAACTCTACTCTCGACGATTATCAGCGCATGATTCAACGGCTGAGCAAAACTCTAGGGTTTGCTTATCAAATGCGTCATCCTCACTCACTTACACCTGCTGCAAGTAAGATTATAATTCTCACTTGTTATATAAGCAGTAAAAAATCGGATATCGGTAATTTAAATATCATGCTGAATTTATATATAACAATTCACAATTGTAGCAAGTAGGAACCCATTGATTAAGACTTAAAACACTAACAATTAAGATTTAAAACACTAATCGCAGCAATAAGAAGAAAGACGAATGATTGAACGAACAAGAAAGGTACTGATCAGTGGCGGACCTAGGAATTATTTGCTGGGGGTGCGGATGAGTGGCTCAAGCATATTTTCAAGGGGTGCGGTCGGGTTTTTTGGCTAAAATATACACTAAATTTTTTTTTCCAAGGGGTGCGCCCGCCCACCTTGGGCATAACCTAGGTCCGCCCCTGGTACTGATATTGGGAAAATCGGTGATATATCGGTCAATACCGCCGATAATACCAGTACCGATATTTTGCACCGATATCTAACGAGGGGACCGATAACCGATATATCGGTGATATATCGGCGATATTAACTGCATAGCTTGTTATTGATGCCAGAGACTCATTATGATTGTATTCATTTGAAATCGAGCTATATCGATCCCTTAGTTGCATGTTGTTGTTCTATTGAAGGAAGTGTTTAGTCATGGTGGTTTGCACATTGTGACTTACTTGAGGAACCCTTATAAACAACAAATATATTTTGCTTTATTTTATGCTGTATAAAAATTTAGTGGAAGTACTAAAGGAAGTTTGTTAAGATAAGGGTGTACAAATGTACAGGTTAGTCGCTCCTAGAGTTATGCGTTGTAAAATTTACCTAAGAGATTACTCATCTTTGGTACTGCAAAATTTTGTAGTGCTTAAAGATTGAAGTTTGTGTCATGTATAAAGTATCATGACAGCTATGAAGCACGGGGAAGGCATATTGCATCGAGTACCCGTCCCGGGGGACGGCTCGGGGACGGAAACGCGTAGGGGACGGCTCGGGGACATTTCCCAAACGTACCCGGATATTGGGGACTTCTACAAAACCGTACCCGATATTGGGTACTTCCAAAACAGAGTATCGGGGACGTTTCCTAAAATATTTAAGGTTTTAACCCTTTTAACTTCCAAATATGTAAGTCGGCCTTTTATAATTATATATGCTACGTCGGCCTTTTATAAATATATATGCTATTCTAAACATTCACGTACAACAAGTCTGATCATCATCTCTATTCAAGTATTCATCATTCTACGAAGATGTTGGGTTTTTGGAGGTTGCCAATCTTTCGCTAGATGAACCGGAATTTGAAAACGTTTTGATTATTGATAATTAATTACCTATGGTTGATGTAATGTTTTTGGAGTTTAATATATTTTTGGACTTTATTTGATATAGTTTTATTTTTGGGACTTTGTTTAATATATTTTTATTTTTTAATATTTTTTTTGCCGTACCCGTATATTGTATTTTTGAGTTTTGCCGTTCCCCGTACCCGTATCGTCCCCGTACCCGTATCCGTGCTACGTAGCATGACAGCATGTAGATGATAATCTTGGTACACATAACAAACTTATTCATGGATTTAATATGGTACTCCACTGCATCTTTGCTTATATCATCTTAATCCTTCGTTTTCCAAGCGCTCATTTTTCTCTTTTTTCCACCCTAGCCACAGCTCACATCTTATTATTCTACTCCTTTCTGGAGGAGACTAACAGCGATACACAACAAGAACAATTCACATAAAATAGGTTAAGACTAATCTATTACATTTTGTTTCAACACTTAATAAAAGCAGTGGAATAAGAACGGTACATTAAAACTTAAAAGGCATACGCAATCAGGAATTATAACCTTGAAAATAATTGCATCAAACATTTTGCTTATCTAAACATGCATACGATCAAGTATAATTTTGATTCTGTGAGTATGTTACAATATGTCTTTATGAAGTATCTGTAGCCTCTGTGCCTTACTACTTGGGTATTCACTTTCATGAGGGCAAATAATTCCACATTTTTTATGTCTAGCTAATCTTTATGTGCCTTATCTTTGACTTCCTTATAAACTCATGTTTCGTCGTTAAGCTCTAAGCTTATGCATCTAACTTGCAATTCAGAGTAGGTTTTTCTTCCCGTTTGGTAAAAAGCGAGTCCTACAACTTCAAAGCTTCTTCTTCAGTTACAGGTCTGAATTTAAGTCTTTTTTCACATCGACTACAGTCTATATGCATGCAAATTGCTCTTCCATATGTCTAGAGTCCCTTTTTTATATACATTCTGTTTGCTTTTATCTACCTGTCAGATGTTTCAACACCTGAAGTACCTGTGGAGTCTTCAATTGTCAAGGGTGACACCTGGTCAATCCATAAATTCGGTGGCACATGTGTAGGAACTTCCCAAAGAATTCAAAATGTTGCCAATATTGTTATGGATGACAGTTCTGAACGAAAGCTTGTTGTTGTCTCTGCAATGTCAAAAGTTACAGATATGATGTATGATCTTATCGAGAAAGCACAATCACGAGATGATTCGTATTTATTAGCACTTGATGCTGTATTTGAAAAACACAAGTTGACTGCACTTGACCTACTTGATGGGGAGGAACTTGCTAGTTTCTTGTCTACTCTCACTCTTGATATCAATAATCTCAAAGCGATGCTACGTGCAATATATATAGGTTTTAATCTCCTCTATTCTCTCTTCCTATCTTTTATGCATAATAGCAGTGGTAGCAGTAATAACGTTGATACTAATAATAGTCTTATGTTTTTATGTTGTTCAGCTGGACATGGCACAGAATCTTTTTCAGCTTTTGTTGCGGGACATGGAGAGTTATGGTCTGCACAGATATTGTCATCTGTCCTCAGAAAGGTGATTACTTTTGTTATATATATAATATATATATTACGTCAAATACAAAAGGCTCTTAACATGCTAAGGTATGCAGCCACCAAATTGCGCCGTGTGGAATTCCATATTTTCAGAGGGAAGGGTACATTAATCAATTCAGATAAAGTGTAATAACATGCGTTTCTGAAAACATAACACGCATTTCTGAAAACATAACATGCGTTTCTTTAGTTATGTGTAGTTATACAGAACATGTGTTTCTGCGTTTTTAAAACAGCCTCCATCGTCTTCAACCTCTGGTACACTGTAACTCATAAGTTATTACTCTGTGGATCTTGTCAATTGCAATCATAATCAGATTATTTAGATCGTTCTTGTGAATCATTCGGCTAATCGATTAGAGATTATGCATCTAATCAATCAAAATTTAGTATGTGATCCGAATCCAAAGCATATCAGCCAAACTAAGGGCTTATATATCGTTTCCAACTGTTAATCGATTCTTGAAGGTTGAATTGTAATTGACAATTATGCCCTTCCCACTCGATTTTGTAATTGAATTCAAAGTTAATTACGTGTTATGCAACCGCGTTAAATTGAGCTCTAGATTGGATCAGATGTGTGGTTCAGATGATCGCGTACGCATCGCACGCTAAGGGGCTATTGTATGATAACCGGCCTCGTCAAATATGAGTGAATTATAGATTTGTAGTTTTTTATAAATGTGTTTACTTTAACAGGGTGGGGTGGATTGTACCTGGATGGACACACGGGACGTTCTGATCGTGACACCTGCCGGCTCTAATCAAGTTGATCCCGATTATGAGGAATCAGAGCAAAGACTCGACAATTGGCTCTCGAAAAATCCTTCTAAGGTAGTAGTTGCCACTGGTTTTATAGCTAGCACACCTCAAAATATACCCACAACTTTGAAACGAGACGGGAGCGACTTCTCTGCTGCTATCATGGGTGCTTTATTCCGGGCCCGCCAAGTGACAATCTGGACCGATGTTGATGGTGTGTATAGTGCAGATCCCAGAAAAGGTTTGTTTCGACATGTTAGGAGATATAATAATAACATATTACATAGCTAAATGTACTTTAGGTGTCGTTGCTATTCTAAAGAACATTTTTTTTGCAGTTAGCGAAGCTGTCATATTAAATACGTTATCTTATCAAGAGGCTTGGGAAATGGTAAACAGTAGACTAATTCATCTTTTCTTGATATACCGTGAAGATTTCGCGATTAATTTTTGTAACTAATATGAAATGCTTGATGCAGTCGTATTTTGGGGCGAATGTTTTACATCCTCGAACTATCATTCCCGTGATACAGTACGACATTCCAATCGTTATAAGAAACATCTTCAACCTATCTGCACCTGGAACAAAGATTTGCAGGGAACCCGTCCTTGAAAATGAAGAAAAACAAACACTGGAAACTTATGTAAAAGGCTTTGCAACCATAGACAACTTGGCCCTTGTAAACGTTGAGGGGTTGGTTTTCCACTTTTTCACTTATTTTGTTTTACATTTGTGTGTTGCATGACTGCATCTATGTAATGCTTTCTCAGAACTGGAATGGCTGGTGTTCCGGGTACGGCAAGTGCCATTTTTGGTGCTGTGAAAGACGTTGGAGCTAATGTCATCATGATTTCTCAGGCATATTTCTTCACTCTCGTATAAATGTATACACAATTGCTTTCTTATGCTAAGTGTAGTCTTGTTACAGGCTAGCAGTGAACATTCTGTGTGCTTTGCCGTGCCTGAAAAAGAAGTGAAAGCGGTTGCAAAGGCATTAGAGGCTAGATTTCGTCAAGCTTTGAATGCCGGACGTCTTTCTCAGGTAATGAGCTTCGACTCAAGACAAATATTTGCCCTTTGGTTTGTATGGTTGAAATTTAAGCCTTTTCTTAATTTGGTAATTTTGTGTCACGAGAATCTGAAATCACAAAATTTGGCTGTACCTATGTCTGTAGGTTGTTTATAGTTTTTATTTGAAACATAATTTACTACATGATATAAAAATTATTTTGGGAAATAGTACTGGTTACTGTAACTCAGGATTGTAATGTGGTTTAATTTAGCTGTCAACCCTGCATTTTGCAGGCTCCCAATAGATGCATTTTTTATACATAAGTTACTGTTAGAGAAACTAGCATTTTAGGCCATGTAGCCGTAGGGCGGTAAACGAACCAAACGAACACGAACAAGGCCTTGTTCGTGTTCATGTTCGTTCATTAAGGAATAAACATGTTCATGAACACTTACCGAACGAGATTTTTTGTTTGTGTTCGTTCATTAAGGAAATGAACATGTTCATGAACACTTACCGAATGTAAACGAATGCAAACGAACACAAACAAATGTTCATGAACATAAATGAACACAAATGAGCGTTATACATTCATTCTAAAATAAAATCTGCATTTTTCATCATAAATTACGAAATCCACCAAAAAAAAAACTACTTAACATAACTATCCGAACATAGTTGACATCATCATCATCATACTCAGTAAATCCCACCAATAGCAAAGCTAAGGTAGGGTCTGAGGAGGGTAGATGTAGACAGCCTTACCTCTACCCCGTAGGAATAGAGAGGCTGCTTCCAGTGAGACCCCCGGCTCGATTGTAGTTTTGTATCAAGCCTTGGACCTAAGACACATAACACTCAAACAATCGGGACAGAGACTGATTGGTGCATGTACCACCGTGTCCTTCAGCTATCAACGTCACCACATGATGCATGATTAACCATCTGCCGCTTTTAATGTTATTTTCACGAAATTAGTAAAATAACGTTAAAGTTAGTACCATTTCACTTTTGCCCCCCGAGCGCCCACACATATATACATTATATGTGCACACCGCAAGTGGGGCACAGTTGACATAATTATCATAAACATAACTAACACAAAAATTAAGAAGTTTGTCAAACTTTAAGATAAATTAAAATTGATATGGTCAAATGAGGGATGATGGTGGAGGCGTATAGTATAACTATAATTTCAAATTTTAAAAACAAAAACCAATAAATATAACATAAAAAAACCTTTAAATGAAAGAACACAAATGAACATAAACAAACCCATTACCGAACGTTCATGAATATAAACGAACGAACGCAAACTCTATTCATGTTCGTTTGTTTAACTTATCGAAACGGAATTTCTTGTTTGTGTTTGTTCATTTATTAAACTAAAGAACATGAACGAACTTCCCGTTGAACATTCTGTTCGTTTACAGCCCTACATGTAGGTACTGTTTGCAAGAAATGTTTCACTTCATTCTTCTTCATTGCACTTGCCAAATGTAGCAACTATGTTGTTTTTCCCCATTCTTGGTCTTTGTGTGGTTTGCATGTATAGAATTGTAAGCTGGATGTGTATCCACCATATTATGGTGTGTGTGTTCTTCAAATGTAGTCATGTACTGATGGACTTATATGTGTATCCTACAATCTTAGGGCTGTTTACACTTTACATACTGTGGAGTCACACATGGGCATATACATCCTTACATTACGTATCCTGTTTTTATGTTCTTCCAGATTGCAGTAATTCCAAACTGTAGCATTCTTGCAGCGGTTGGCCAGAAAATGGCCAGCACGCCAGGTGTCAGTGCCACTCTATTCAACGCACTTGCAAAGGTCAGTTTTGTCACACATCTTATATGGTCTGCACGCTATAATATTATTCTATCACCTCTTCACTGCTACATACGCTTTCTGTATGGAAATTTTAAACAATTTAGTTTATTGTTTGTTAACTACAATGTATGCAACATATTGTAATGCAGGCTAAAATTAACGTCCGAGCTATAGCGCAAGGATGCTCAGAGTACAACATCACTGTAGTTGTCAAACGGGAAGATTGTGTAAGAGCCCTACGAGCAGTCCATTCAAGATTCTATCTTTCCAAAACGTCAATAGCAGTGGGCATCATTGGGCCTGGGCTTATCGGTGCAACTTTACTTAATCAGCTTAGGGACCAGGTATATTTTACATTTCATATTGTTTTTGACTTTTTGCTGTACTCGAGAGCATTTAATAGAGTTTTGAACACTTCATATCAGAATCTTTGAAAAAAACCCTAAGCCAGTTTTGCGACTTTCATCCAAAGGTTTGTTTTTCCGCATCTGGATCCAAAAGGTTTGAAATCTTGCCATTGCTCGTTAACTCCATTCATTTTCCTCCGTCAAGTCTCGGGTATTTTTTGTCTTTTCACCTTGTTTTGTTCTGAATACGTTAACATTATGTTAAATGCTTGTACATAAAGTGAAAAAGACCGAATTGCCCTTTAAGTTAACAAAAAGACAAAAATACCCCTGACTTAACGGAGAAAAATGGATGAAGTTAACCGGCCGGATGAAAATGGCAAGATTTTTAACCTTTTGGATCCAGATGCGGAAAAACAAAACCTTTGGACGAAAGTCACAAAACTGGTCAAAGCTCAGGGGCGAAAATGGCATTTTACTCAAACCATAAATATACAAGTCATACTTATTTTTTTTAACTTTGCTGCTTCATTTGCTTGTTTCTGTCCAAACTCCAAAGAGTGTTCTACCTTTTTATGCAATGGCAACAGCTATATATTCACTTCTGAACACATTAAGATGTTTCCGTTGCAGGCAGCCGTCCTGAAGGAAAAGTCTAAGATTGACTTACGTGTCATGGGTATTATTGGGTCAAAGAAAATGCTGCTGAGTGACACGTAAGTTTTACGTACAAATATGCCATTATATGTTTACTTATATTTTTTCAATATTACGCCCTGTTGGCGGTAGGCGCATATGTGTGGGCGCTCGGGGGGCAAAAGTGAAAGTGCACTAATATTAACGTTATTTTACTAATTTCGTGAAAATAACGTTAAAAGAGGGGGATGGTTAATCATGCATCATGTGGTGGGCGTTGATAGCCGAAAGACAAGGGAGTACATGCACTAATCGGCCTTTTTCTTAATTGCTGAGTGTTATGTGCCTTATGTCCAAGGCTTGATGCAAAACTACTATCGAGCCGGGGTTTTCACTGGAAGCAGCCTCTCTATTCTTAATGGGTAGAGGTAAGGCTGTCTACATCTTACCCTCCTTAGACCCTACCTTAGCTTTGCTATTGGTGGGATTTACTGAGTATGATGATATTTTTTTCAATATGCATAAAAAATTCCTAATACTTTATGCTAAAAAGTCAAATACACCCTCTAATAATGTTTTTTTAACCTGTTTGCAGGGGTATCGATCTTTTTGCATGGAAAGAACTTCTGAAGGAGAAAGGAGAAAAAGCCGATCTGAATAAGTTTGCTCATCATGTGCATGGAAATCATTTTATTCCCAACACGGTATTAGTAGATTGTACATCAAGCACGGAAGTTGCAGACCACTACCATGACTGGTTACACACAGGAATTCATGTGATCACTCCTAACAAGAAAGCAAATTCAGGACCACTTGATAAGGTAACACAGTCGATGTAACGTGTAACGGACATACATATTATAAAATATTTCTAGTTCTTGATGGAGCCCCTATATTTGATGCAGTATTTGAAACTGAGAGCTCTTCAAAAGCAATCGTTCACTCATTACTTTTATGAAGCTACCGTTGGAGCTGGTCTACCGATCATGCATACTTTACGAGATCTCCTTCAAACAGGGGATAAGATTATACGAATTGAAGGAATTTTCAGGTCATTCAAGAATCTCCTTAAAACAGTAGAAATTTTGAAGCCGATGAAACTTGTTCTCATAACATTCCTTATGTGTCTTTGCAGCGGGACATTGAGTTATATATTCAATAATTTTGTTGACACGCGGGCATTCAGTGAAGTAGTGATGGAGGCAAAAGCAGCAGGTTACACTGAACCAGACCCTAGAGATGATCTTGCTGGAACAGATGTAGCCAGAAAGGTAATATACAAATAAACTGTATTTGCCTTTTCTTTTTACGAACTGCCCTTTGTATTCTGATATTTTATTTTCCAAAGAACTTGACAATATCGTTTTTGATATTTGGTTCGAGATGCTTTCCGCAAGCATTAACTTTTACTTGCCGTACTTGCTTGTATCTATAACATGTACGGCATATTATTTACAAAGGCAGCTATTAGTATGCAAATACTTGCTATTCTTTATATGGTGTTACAATTTTGAACCAACGTTTCAGGTGATAATTCTTGCTAGAGAATGTGGTCTAGATCTTGAACTTTCGGATATCCCTGTACAAAGCCTTGTGCCAGATCCATTAAAGGTGAGAATTTTACTTTTAAGTAAATGGATATGAAGAAGAGATAAACGTGAAGCAGAAACGTAGACTAAATGATGAAGTACACAAATATTAAATACATGCTTATAGTCCATTACTAAGTTTGCTTAAACTATAGACCATGCAATATATAGTCTCAAAAAGGCTTTTTGAGGCAAAAATATGCAAAATACAAACTAGTGAACCACACAAGTATGTAAATATATTGATACCTACAAACCCACTCATATGCATGCATGTATACATACATATGCATATCATGTCTCAACAAATGCAAGATCAAATACTTGCATTTCGTATCGTATATCTATCATTGTGTACATTACAAGTTCAAATATAACTTTTTCTTTAATACCAGGAAACTGCGTCTGTGGATGATTTTATGCATCAACTACCATCCTTTGACTCAGATATAGCTACTAAGCGTCAAGCTGCAGAGGATGCTGGAGAAGTGAGCAACTTTTACTAAAGATCCTTATAGAAACAGCGTATACTAACCGCTGCGATTGTTTTGACCCAAGTTCTTGATCATCTTGCCACTTCTAGTTTTCTGGAGTATAAGGGTCTGATAATGTTTACTTTTTCATCAGGTTCTAAGATACGTCGGGGTTGTGGATGTTAATAATCAAAAGGGAGCTGTGGAGTTGAAAAGATACAAGAAGCAACACCCATTCGCCCAGCTGTCGGGTTCTGATAATATCATTGCTTTTACAACGGAAAGGTACAATAAACAACCTCTAATTGTCCGTGGTCCTGGAGCCGGAGCACAAGTAACAGCGGGTGGTGTTTTCAGTGACATATTAAGGCTTGCCTCCAATCTTGGTGCCCCTTCGTATTAATCGTGTTTGTAAATCATGCTCCTATGTGACAAACTATAAATTAATAAACCGAATCCAGGTTGTTGCAATCATGGATTTTACGGTTTGGTTTAGTCCCTAGCGATCATGGATTCTAGGGTTTTGGAATCGCCTGCTCATGTGTCAATAGCACGTGTGGTTGTAGGATATCGTGCTTTTTATGTCGTTATATGTCTAAATGTACAAACCATGTTTTGGTTGCGGGTGGGTATTTAATCATATATATTCTTGCTGATCATCTTAAATGTTTGTCACATGCATCCAGTTTAATCATTTAAAATCATAAACCTACTAAACCATCTTTAAAGCTCATCATTTAAAGCTGACCAAGTACACCTACAGTTTTGCAACCTAGAAATCACGGACGGGGTGGGGGTGGGTGTTCCTTCTAGGCAGGTGGGAACGGCTTTTGTTGCTAAGCATCGAGGAAGTCGAAAATAGCTCGAGAGATCGAGAGAGAGAGAGAGAGAGAGAGAGAGAGAGGGGCGGCGAACATGGAACAGAGAGTGGGTCATTGATAATACACAATCCTCATTTTTTATTTACTTTAAGTTGATGCAAAATGCTTAGAAGATGTTCCCATTCCTATGAATGGGCAATAGGGCATGGCCAATGCTCTAAAACAAGGATCAAATATAAGTCTCCCATACAAGTGTGTTGAAAGTATCAATAATATGTTTTTGCAATTGGCAATATGCAATGACAAGATATTAATAGAATTCTACTGTCTGGGACCTACACCTTAGCTTTCTGTTTCCTTATCTTTTGGAAAATGCCATAAGCAAAGCATATTTCTTGATTCTTTGTTCTTTGAATGCAACAGCTAAATATGTTTTCCCACATTCAATTCCTTCTTTTAATCTTGTTTTCAAGCTGTAATTTTGACTTTTATGTAATATTATAACATGGGACCATGAAAGTGATGGGCTACACATGCCAATTTATTAACGACCCAACACATCCATAGATACTCACACTTGGAACAACCAGGTTTACGTAAGTGCACTAGAAAATGGTCTACTTAAAACATACCTAACTTTTGATCTGTCTAGATTCTAGAATTTCCCTATAGTTAATTTATTCGAGATTTCCCTATAGTTAATTTATTCGAACATTATCAATTTTTGCCGAGTGTTCTCTTTTTATCTCTTTTGGTTCCGCTCTACATCTACATCAGTTATCAAACTTAATACAAGATATATCGTTTTAGGTTTTGTACTAGGAAAAACATCATTGCAAGAACATGCAGTCAATTTGACTATAAGACCATGCGTAGTCGTCTCAAATTTGGGCGTTTTTTATTAAGCCACACCCCACAACGCCGAATCCACCGCCCCCGGGGTGTTTTTGAACAAAAATTTTGAAAAGCGTTGTTTTAAAAATGCTCGAGCCCCGCACGAATTTCAAAACTTTACCTTTGAACAACGATATAATTCATGAAAAATTAATTTTTTTTATTTCAACTTTTACCCTATTTAAATCCCACTTTTCACCTCATATTTTATAAACTTTTCACCCACACTCTATTTTTTTTAAAAATTCTCCACTTTTCACTCACAATCATGAATCTCTTCTGACCCCCATTCGGTGTGCCGTCGAGACCCGGTAACCCCAATACATATCGGCCGAACACCACGCAACCGCAACTGAGCTTCAACCTACAAAACATGGATCCTAATGTATTTGAGTATGCCCAAATACTAGCATCGGGCGGTTCACAACCAACCATTCTTTCAAGTTCCGCAAACCTTTCCAACCATGGGCGGTTCGCAACCGTCTACTCAAGATACCAATCCGGAGATAGAAACGGTACCGGGGACACAACCCAAGCCCGTTGTCGAGGGATCCATACGTGGGAAAAGGTCTCACAAAAGAAAGATCCAACCGCTCCTCGTCGAAAAGGAAACTACCAAACATGGACGAAAGACAAGGAGTACGCGTTGGCACGTGCGTGGCTAGATATATTGGAGGCCCCCGATGTTGGTAAGCATTTTAAAAAGTTATTTTTTTACAAGTATTCGGCCAATGTATTATTTTTTTAGTTTTTTGTAAAATATAACATTATAATTTTTTTATTTCTTTGTAGCAAATTATCAAACATTACCGGTTTTTTGGCAAAAAATTTGTGAAACGTTCTTTAAAGCTATGGGGAAAGATGAATATCGAGACAGATTCTATTTCGAGCAAATGGACCGATATCAACCAGAAATGTCATCAGTTTCAAGAGGTCTTCCAACGCACTCGGGACAATTGGGGAAGCAGCCAAAACGATGGTAATATTATAACAAGAGCGTTGGAAGAATAAAATGCTACGAAAGGCAGTTTCACGTATTTAAGATGTTTGGAGCTTTTACGAGGAAGTCCAAAATGGTCAAACGTACTGTTGAAATATCTGGTGATTATCATTCATTGGTTCTTTGGGCTTCTTGACATTTATATTATTCTGGGCTCTTATTTCTCATGTTGGGCCTCGGTATTGGGCTGTTATGGTTGTTATGTTTGTTGTGTTTGTTGCAACAGGTTAAAAATATCTGGAGGGGCTATTGTGTAAATTTTGAGGGACTCCGATCATCTTGGCAATAGTTTTGGACTAAAGTGAAACTTCAAAGTTTCACATTATAAAAGAGATCTTCATCTCTTTAGTAGTTCAGTTGTTCATTTTTTACGCATTGTATCCTCTGTATTATCTTTGTTATGGTTTTGTTGTTCAAGATTGTATAAACAATCTCTCAACTGTATCTGAGAGATTGTCTAGTTGTGTTGATGGTCAGCTTTGTATGATCATCTGGATACTGTTTATATCTTGTATTGTTCAGATCTTATGATTGTAAGATCTAGGGTATTTTGGGGGGAAAATCTTTTGGGTTGGTTTAATAAGATTTTGTCACCTGTTTTGTCGCTATTTCTTGTGTTGATTTGTGTTTGTATTTGATTCATAAAATTCTACTTGGTATCAGAGCTAAATGCTCTTGATATGTGTTTATTTCCGCTGTTGTGGCTCCTGAGTAAAGGCTTGTCCAGGCACCATAGAGTGACAAACCTGGAATCTGGTCCCTGACTCAACTTCGCCTTAGGGTCTGTGTATCTATCTATCTTGTATTGGTGTTATCTGTTGATAACCTCTGTTTGTTTGTGTTTTCTGTGTTCTTGTTTTGAGTGTTGATATCATGGGTGATGGTGAAGGTACTTCTCAAACCTTGATTAGTAAGTTGGGCATAGGTGACCCCTTGTATTTGCATCCAAGTGATTCTAGTTCTTTGACTATAGTTAGTATAAAATTAAAAGGCACTGAAAACTATAGGGTCTGGTCTAGTGCCATGAAATTGGCTTTAGAAGCCAAGAACAAGTTTGGTTTCATTGATGGGAAATGTGAAAAAAATTATGATGATGCTGTTTTAAGTAGTCAGTGGGACAGATGCAATTCAGTTGTCTTAAGTTGGTTGTTAAATTCTGTGTCAGAAGAGTTATACTTAGGACAAGTTTTTTCAAAATTAGCCTATGAAGTCTGGACAGATTTGAAAGAAACATATGATAAAGTAGATGGCTCTATAGTGTATGATCTGTATAAAAAAAATCAAATGTATTACTCAAAATGGAAGTTATATTTCTGAATATAATCATAGATTGAACACAATGTGGAAGCAGTTTGATGCTATGCTTCAACTGCCTACTTGTTCATGTCAGGCTGCTAAGGACTATAATGATTTTTCCACATTAATAAAACTAATGCAATTCCTTATGGGTTTAGATGATATCTATCAACCTGTAAGGACTAATATGTTAACTAGAGAGCCATTTCCTTCTGTCAAAGTTGCTTTTTCAATTGTGTCCAGAGAAGAATCACACAGAAATGCTAGTGTAGGAACCAAACGTCAAAACATGTCTTTTGTGTCAAAAGTTAACCAGTCTGTTGAACAAAATAAAGGGTGTTTATAGGACTTAACCCAAATCTTAAATGTACTCACTGTAATATGATTGGCCATACAATTGATAGGTGTTTTGAGTTGGTTGGGTATCCTCCAGGGTTCAAAAAGAAGTCTGGAGGCCAGGTTGGGAAAAAATTTTCAAATAATAATCCAAATGTGTCTTCTGTGCCTTCTATGTCTCCTTTTTTTCTCTAGAGCAGGTTGCAAAACTTTTGAGTCTTGTTGGTGAAAAAACTAGTACTGATCCTCAGAGTTCTAATATGGGAGGTAAGTCTAGTTGTGTTTTCAATTCTTTAGGCAGTTTTGTGTGCTGTTCAAGTTTAATTAACTTTGGTTTTGATTATAATTGGATTGTTGATTCTGATGCTAATCAGCACATGGTCAAAACTGATAAAGATATGTTTAATTATGTTGATGTGTCTGATTATGATTTAACTGTGTGTCACCCAAATGGAACCAAAGCTAAAGTGTCTAAAATTGGAAGTATCAAACTAGCTAAAGGGGTCTTTTTAAATGATGTGTTTTTTGTTCCTGATTATGATGTCAATCTTTTGTCTGTGTATAAGTTGTCTAAAGATAGTCAAATCACTGTTGTTTTTAATGAAAATACTTGTTTACTTTAGGATTCGAAATCAGGGAGAATCCTTGTGACTGGTAAACAAGATAATGGGCTGTACTTTGTAAATAAAGATGGTAATTCTGTTAATTTGTGTTTTAATAGTTTGAACAACAGTATTCTTTGGCATAGTAGGTTAGGACATCCTACTGACTAGATCTTGACTATTTTAAAAGGTGAATTAGGTGTTGCTGATGTTGTTAGTCATCCATGTGAGATTTGCCATAGGGCCAAACAAGTTAGAGTACCATTTCCATTACGTGAGCGTAAAACTAAAAATGTAGGTGATATTATTCATTTAGATGTTTGGGGACCATATAAGGTTACTAGTAAAGATGGGTTTAAATATTTTCTAACAGTTGCTGATGATTATTCTCGAACTGTATGGTGCTATTTGTTAAAAAATAAAATGGATGTGTTTGAAAATATTGAAAGTTTTTATGAGTTAATATTAACTCAGTTTAAGAAAAAGGTGAAAATATTTAGAAGTGATAATGGCAACGAATTTGTTATAGTAAAATGGATAGTTTCTGTAAAGCTAAAGGAATTTTACACCAAACATCATGCTCTTACACACCACAACAAAATGGTGTGGTTGAGAGAAAACATCGGCACCTTTTAAATATGGCAAGATCTCTGTTGTTCCAAAGTGGTGTTCCACTTAGCTTCTAGTCTGATTGTCTGTTGACAGCTGTTTATCTTATTAACATGTTACCCTCGTCTGTGCTTCTAGGAAAAGGTCCATATGAACTAATGTTTGGTTTTAAACACTCTCTTACTCACCTTAAGAATTTTGGTTGTTTATGCTTTAGTACTATCTTAAATGATTCTGATAAGTTTTCTTTTAATGCTGAAAAATATGTCTTGATTGGTTATTCCAATGTTAAAAAAGGTTACAAGTTATGGAGTTTGGATAATCAAAGGGAGTTTTATTCTAGAGATGTAAAGTTTTATGAAACAGTTTTCCCTTATAAATCTAATCAATTAACCAATCAAGATAAAAATTTAACTGACAATGTGAATCATTTGAATTTTTTGATAGTATTGAAGTTTTAACCAACAATTCTGTAAGTCCCAATGATGAAGAGGGGAATCATGGATCTCATGAGGTTACTGGTGATGATCAGCAACCAATCCCCTCTACATCTGCCACTCCAAGTGATGTTGAAAATCAACATTCCAAAACTGGAAGTGAGAGTAGTAGTAGTGAAGGATTTGGTAGGGCAGATGACACTAGTACTTCAAATGATGAGACCAACCCATCTGAGGGAACTAGTTCTATCCTTAGGAGGGCAAATAGAAATGTTTTTTTTTTTTGGGTAAAGGGTTACCCCGGTAAATTTATTTCCAACAATCAATAAAACCAAGTGTGGGACAGGATGACCCACAGTTCTCACGTATGACATGCCATACGGGAGTTTACAAGCAAAGATAAAAACCAAGCAAACAAGAAAACCAATGTCACTAGACATACAATACAACCAGAAAATAACAAACATTAACCGCAATCATCATCCGCTACCAAAAGACCTCGCGGCAAGCTCCAATCTCGCAAAATCCCTTCAATCTGACTGGTCCTTTTAAATCGCATGGTATGAAGCTTTAGCCGAATAGTAGTCAAAACCACCTCTATAAGCTGCTCCGAGGTTCTCTTTTTATTCGAAAAGAGTCTTAGATTTCTTTCTTGCCACACAAAATAAGCCGTAGCCGCCACTATTAGTTTTGCAATGATATGTTGCGCCTTCGTCGATGACGCAACCTGAACCAAATATCCAAAGATTGCATCCCATGTATCTTGAATATGTCCCATACCCACTTTAGCTTTAACACCATTCCAGACTTGAGAAGCATATCCGCAGTCAAAAAACAAGTGCTCATGAGAGTCCGGACCTAATACACAAAGCGAGCAACACAATAGATTAAAATTAGCATTACCCGTGGATCACCATTTACTCATGACATCCTGCGTTTTAAGTTTCTTGTTAACAAGAAGCCACATGAAGAACGAGTGCCGAGGAATAGACTATGTGAACCACACCATGTTAACCCATGGAACCTCGTTATGATGAATACGAATATCGTCCCACACAATAGAAGCACAATAATCAGCCGATTGACCTGACCGAGTTTTCCAAATCAATCGATCATGGGTAGCAGAGTTTAAAGCAATGTTTTGCATATTGTGGAGAACCGGGAACCTCTGGAGCCAGTTAGTCGGCCACCTCCACACCCCTTGGTCCCAAACCTCCGCTACTTTTGAAGTTATAGAAAATCCAGCATTAGCAATTAACCGCGGGGTAATAAACGAGTTTAGCGGGCATACATCATCCCATCTGTCAAACCAAGTTGAGGTACTAGCCCCATCGCCGATCTTGGTCCATATATGTTGTTGTATAATCGGCCGTATACCCAACAATTTCCTCCAGCTCCATGTTGTATTATTACGTAGTGGTCCATAATAGAAATGTTGTTTTGCCAAAATGGTTTGAAAATTTTGTGCTAAATAGTAAGGTTAAGTATGCTTTAGTTAAAGTGGTCAATTATTCATGTTTGTCTGTTGATAATCTGTGCTTTGTTGCTTCCTTGAATAAAATTGTCGAGCCTACGAGTTTTGAGGAAGCAGTTAATGATCCCAGGTGGGTGGATGCAATGAACAAAGAGATGGAAGCTTTGTTCAAAAATAATACCTGGATTTTAACTGATCTTCCTTAGGGTAGAAAGGATATTGGTTATAAATGGATATTTAGGGTTAAATACAAGTCTAGTGGTGAAGTAGAAAGGTTTAAAGCCAGGTTAGTTGCCAAAGGTTTTAATCAGCGAGAAGGTCTTGATTTTGGAGAGACCTTCTCACCTGTGGTCAAAATGGTCACTGTTAGAACTATAATAACCTTAGCTGTGCAATTTGATTGGCCGTTATACCAACTTGATGTTGATAATGCTTTCTTGTATGGTACCATTTCTGAAGATGTGTATATGAAGTTTCCCCAAGGCTACTATTCTAAAGATGAAACAAAAGTGTGCAAACTTGTTAAATCTTTGTATGGCCTTAAACAGGCACCTAGGAAAGGGAATGAAAAGTTGATTGCTGTCTTGTTAAATATTGGCTTTATACAAAGCAAATGTGATCATTCGTTGTTTATCTTGTCTAAGAAGGATGTGACTGTGTTTCTATTAGTGTACGTAGATGATATTGTTATAACAGGTATTAGGAAATGTCATATCTCATGGAGAAATATCCTCCCTCCATTAAATTCTTTAATATGTATTTATTTAGTCAATTTGTATCCTTGTATAGAGGAGTAATTCTCTCCTCAGTAGTTACCTTATATCTCTATTTAAAGAGTTTGTACATAATGTAAAAAGCACGTTGACCATTGTGAATCAATATGGTATCAACCTAATAACATTCAAGATCCTTTTCCTTCTAGCAAACACCTTTTTCTTCTCCTTTTTTCTCTTTCTGTCGCCATCCCTTCCATGGCTGCCAATCCTGCTTCTCTTCCACTCCATTCTCTCAGTCACATTGTCCACATCAAGCTAACCTCCACCAATTACCTCACATGGGAGAAAAAAAGTACTCCTGTTCTTTCTTACCTCAAACTTGTCGGCCACGTAATCGGAACCACCCATTCTCCACCCGTAACTACCACCACCAATAACAAAACTGTGCCAAATCCCGACTTTATTGATTGGCAAATAGCTGATAAGAAAGTTCTACTTCTTATTAACTCTACCCTAACCGAAGAAGCAATGGCCGAAACTATCGGTGACACCACGACCAAAGCCGTCTGGAAGGCTCTAGCCGATGCCTATAGCCACTCCTCTATTGAACGAATCCACACTCTCAAAGACTCTCTTCGAACCCTTCAAAAAGGAACATCTTCGGTCTCGGAATTTGGTCAAAAATTCAAAGCCATCGCCGACCAACTTGCGGCTATAGGCCATCCGATAAGTGACGAGGACAAACGCAATTGGTTCCTTTGTGGACTAGGCGCTTCGTTTGAAAATTTTTCCACTTCTCAACGAACCATTTGCCCGGATCCTTCATTTCGTGATCTCTTAGCTAATGCCGAGACTCAAGAGATGTTTGTTCAACAATTGCATGGTTCTCAACCACCTCAGGCCGCGTTCTATGCCCACCCAAACAAAACTTCTCACACTCGTTCTTCTTCTTCTCGTGGAAGAGGTTGCACCTCTTCTTCACACGGCCGTACTTCTTCCTACACCAAAAGACCTCCACATTGCCAACTTTGTCGCCAAACCGGTCACTATGCGAGTTCCTGTCCTCAACTCGCCTCTTTCGCCCAAAAATTGGTTCCCCTTGATGCCAATCTTGCCGACGATTTTCATGCTCAATGTAACATAGCCTTCGACTCTCCTGATTAGACCGCCGACTCAGGTGCTACAACACATATGTTACCCTTAAATCATGGTTTACATAATTCGAAATCCCAAAATGGTAGCCTTCGTGTTACGTTTGGGAACGGAAAATCATCTCCCGTTACTCACATTGGGAACACTAATTTAAATGAATTTATAACTTTACAAAATGTCTTAGTAGTTCCTAATTTAACAAAAAATCTTCTATCAATTAGTAGATTAACAAATGATTCTCCGGTTGATGTTTTATTTTCTAATGATTTTTTCCAAATTCAGGACTGAAATACGGCGGAGGTTCTAGCTAAAGGCATGTACGAAAATGGTCTCTATGTTCTCACCCAAGGTCACAAGTCTCTAGTTGCTGCGCTTTCAGCATCGCACTTGCGTGCATCGTTTAATAAATGGCACAGTCGATTAGGACATGTTTCTTTTGATACAATTTCTACTTTGAATAAACTTGGTCGTCTTTTTGTTACATCTACATTACCCAAACCGGGATTATGTGAATCTTGTGAATTATCAAAAGCAAAATGTCTACCATTTATTGAAAATCCAAAAAGCGCACAACATGTCTTAGACTTAATCCATTGTGATCTTTGGGGACCCGCACCCGTGCCTTCCAAGGATGGTTATCGGTATTATGTCATTTTCATCGATGACTATTCCCGTTTCACTTGGTTCTATCCTTTAAAAGCCAAATCGGAATTCTTTGCCATACTCACCACTTTCTTAACCTTTGTTCAAAATCAATTCTCATCAAATGTTAAGGTTTTTCAAAGTGATGGTGGCATCGAATTCACCAATCACCAAGTGCAAACATGTTTTAAAAAACAAGGCATCCATCATAGATTATCGTGCCCTCACACACCCGAACAAAATGGGAGAGCCAAGCGAAAGCACCGTCATATAACCGAAACCGGTCTAGCCATGATGTTCAATGCCAATGCCCCACTGTCACACCCCGATATTTCAACGTATTACCGGTGGGCCCGATGGGGGGTATCGTGACGTAGTTGATATCATCATAGTCAATTAATCACAGTTCAATGCACATCGGAAGTCTAAAGTAATAATAATACAAACGATTCGAAAGTATAATAAAACATTACACAACGGTTGTATATGGATACACAGGAGGATCCTAAAACAGAAATATAAACACTGTTCAACAGACTTTAGACGTTTAGAACTTGCAAGATTCCTTATTAATGCCTTGAGATCCCAGCCAATTACGTACAATACCTGTCACTTAATCTTTTTGGAAAATACGTCAGTTTACACTGGTAAATACAATTAACTGACTCTTTTGAAAACATTTATGAAAATTTATTTAAATGCACAAGGCACAAATATCCTTTTATAACTTGGGACAATTATATAAAAATAATCTTGTATACAGATTTATATGTTCGTTATACATTCAGGGCCCGATATAGAAACCGAGTCAAGATTAACAGACACACCACAAGTATAGGCCCACAAGAGAGTGAGATACCATTTTTCCTACGCAACTGTCAGGTGTATACCTACACCCCGTGCTTAAGACGTGGTTATTTCTTAATAAATGATGCCAAGGATATCCGGGACATGGTCATTAACCCCCAAAGGCTTTGTTTCAAACAAGACAGATTAAAACAGGTTACCTCAATAATTTAACCACTAATCGATTAAACGTTCAATACCCGACCAAACGGTATTATTATAATACTGTATCCCAAGCCCGTATAGGGAAAATAAGTTAAAAATATTCACCTGAGCTAAAATGTAATTTTATTCTCAGCCTTATATTCAAATCAGCAAGCACAAGTACCTCTACTGGGGCTCTCAATCTGGAATGAAGGTTTTATTAACCTATTAGATTCCTAACAGGTCTTATTTAAGTCGTAACTTAGACCTGTTAGTTTTAAGGAAAGGTTTACGGTTCAAAACGCAAGATTAAGCGAAGACCGGATTATATTGTGATTTATACCGACAAGTATGGAGACTTGTATAATATGGGTAAGCTAAACACATTCTGAATTTTGAAGTGAAAATGATAAGGTTTGACCCATTTCGGTTAATTCATGTAAACTAGTTACATAAACCATACCGAACGCGTAAGATGCATAACGGGTAACCAAATGAGTCATGAACATGTTTCATAAGTTAATATGCCTTAAATATGTTGTGATATCAGTAGGATACCTTCCATTATGCCCAAAACAAATTTAAAACCAATTTATGCCCCGTAGGGGTATTTTGGTCATTTTAACGTTTATAAAAAAGGTTAAATAATAATCTGAGTTTCTGGTCTAAATAATCAGTAAAAATATTTGTTTTATCAAGTTATATCAGTAAGATATCATATATACGTGAAATTTATCATTTATGGCAAAACTATGCACCCTAGGGGCATTTTGGTCATTTCACATATGTTAAAAGAGCCAATTTTGGAAATCTGAGTTCAAAACTTTTAATTGCTGTTTAAGTATAAAAATTTATTCATAACATCAGTAGGTATCAAGCTTTAGGTGTCTAATATGGTTTTAAACCATACTATGCGCCTAAATCGCATAAAAGTCGGTATTTGACGATATTCGGTTTAAATAGGGAAATCTGAGATTTTGACCAGCCTTTACAGTTTAGAATAACTTATTTATCATATAAAATCAGTAGAAAAAGGTTTGACATGTAAAGGATGTATAAAACTCATTTTATTAGTAAAAATGGCATTATCGTCGTTTACCGATCCTATGCGAGGACTCTATGTTATGATCATTTTAAAATTTAATAAAAATTTCCCAAAATCCCAAAATAATATATTACATCAGTAGGTAAAAGATTTGATGTCAAAATTTGAGTTTAAATAGGATTTATATCAAATATGGCGTTTAATTAATAAAAAGGCCTTCCTTTACGATATTGAGCATAACTCTCATTTTAGACCATAAACCGATGTCAAACTTTTAGGACATACTTAAATATTAGTAATAAAGGTTTTTGTCCTCTCACATTTTCAAAAATCTCGTTTTAATATCAAAAGGGCATTATGGTCAACATTTAAGCATTTAACGGAAACATGCAAATGAATCTGATTAATAAGGAACCATGTAGTATAACCTCAGAAGGTTTTACTAACATATAATATGGTCCTAAAGGAACCTTAAGGCATATCTAAAACAAGCTAAATCGGGTCAGAACTGGAAGTCAAAGCAAAAGTCTACTTTTGCGACTTTCGATTCCGAACCGAGCCTAAACCCAGAATTGTCGGGTTGAACATGCCTAAACATGTTCTTATGTTAATTACCAAGTTATATTAGTGTTAAAACAGGTTCCATAACCTCTACATTGTTAGTTATGAATTTATTTGCAAAAATAGCTTATGTTGACTTTTTAATAACAAGTTTGACCAGACAATTGACCAAGGTAGAGTGATAATCAGTGGGTGCCCTTTTAAGGGTTTATTACCCACATAATTGCCAACTCATAGCCACTTTCAATTCGAATAATGGCTGGACTGTTAGTGATTAATCACAAAGTCAAAGCGTATTTACGATATCTTTGACTTTCGGTCATTACACTAATGAAAACTTTATTACGGAAGCTAAGAGCACTTACAAGAGTCCTTAGCAAGAAGATTTAGACTAAGGGAGCTTCCTTCCAAAGTAGGATGCTCCAGAGAATGAGATTGAAAGCTCCAAAGCTTGAGAAACTTTGAGAGTTTGAGAAAATTTGAAGTGTGAGGAATGAGCTCCCAACATGGCCCCTTTGTATATGTTTTTGAATGCTCTAGGATCAAAGCAAGTGTCCCCCAGGTGTAATCTTGATCATACAAGTGTCTAGTGGTTTTTAAAACCATCAAAGAATCCATAGAATTGAAGTTATGTGAGTGAGGAAGTGGTTTGGAGAAGATAGCATGCTGAAACTTGCAGCTGTGCAAGAAATCTGTCCAGATCAGGCCGTCGTGTCGCGCGACGGCAGAGGGTGTTGGTGGTGGCGTGACGCCACTATAGGGGTAACCTGATCAGCAAGTTTTAAAGCTGGCATTTTCACCCCCTGAACCTTTTGAAACGCAATATCTTTCATTTTAAGCTCATTTAACCCATTTAACTTTTATTTTTATGATCCAAGAAATATAACCAAACATCGTTAGGTCCGGTTTCGTTAAATGATAACCGAAAACACAAGTTTTTCCTTGTTGACGCTTTTAACCCCTTAATTACGAAAGTTAACGTATTTTCCTCATACGATATCGAAACATTGTGAAATTTTTATCACTTATTCTTGGGAGCATAATTAATCATTACAAGGCTTCGGGTTCGCTAAAAGGTCACTCAGAGGTATTATTTAAACATGTTGACACATTTAACCCTCACGTCTTGTAAACTTTCACTTCCTTCCACAACAGTTTCATATGATTCATGATTTATTCGTTTAAGGGTATAAACTTCGTGTAGGGTCGTTGAAAGGAAAATTTTTCATATGTTAACACTTCGGATCCTCTTACACACATACTTTCTTCGTTTGTCAACTTTAGTCCCTCGTAATCCATTCGATACACGTTTAAAGTTCATGACACGTGTCCTTATAATATTGGTCGTTATTTTACGAGGTGTTACATCCTCACCCCCTTAAAAGAAATCTCGACCTCGAGATTTGCTCAAACGATGGAATATCTCAGTGGTTCCATGCATTAAACCTCCATACTGATCAGGCATGGAAGCAATCTATGGAACATATCAAGATACACCAATCCTCATATGGCGCTTTTATCATACAATCTGGTATTCACAATTGATAGAAATCAATGAGATAACAAACTAACATATACAGACGTACTCCATCTGGAGAGAGAGTACTTTAGAATTTTACTACTGAAGATTTCTGACAGGAACAGAAGAAATGGTTCCTATGATTTTCGTCTGTAAGTTTTACCTTACACTTAATCTCTGGGATTCTTATGGAAGATTTTAAAAGTTTGCTACACTTACAATTTATGAAGGATTTATTGGTACCCGAATCAAAACAGAACTCTTAGCATTTATTTTACTGATAAATGATAAGGAATGTACCTGATGTCACTATTGATATGAACTACCTCTGGCATCCATCAAAAGAGTTTAAACGCTTTCATTCTTAGGCTTTCTATCCTTAGCCGTACCTCCCTTGACAGATGTAGGGCATGTGGTCTTGATGTGGCCTTTCTCACCACAGCCGAAACAGACTGCATTCTTTATGTCCTTGCAATCCAACGTTTTATGCTCTCTTGATTTGCATATCCCACAAGCCCTAGGCTGTGATTGGGATTTTGATTCGAACCTGCACTTTCCTAGATGGTGCTTCTTGCAGGTCTTGCATACAGGTTTCTTGTTGGACTTTTGTTTGTTCTTATTGAACTCAAGCTTACCCTTTTTCTTAGAAGTCTGGGAGTTATCTTCCCCCCTTTTCCTTTTTAGTTCATTCTTTGCATCCGAGGCATGAACAAGATCCTTCTCGTGAGTAAGGGAGTGTAGTCTTAAATGGGATTTGGAGCAAGTAGCATTGGGCTCTTTGAACTTTTTCACGACCTTCCTCACAACTTTTCCAACAGCTGCGTCTATCATAGCTTGGAGAACATCTTTGTTAATTTTAAGGTTCACAATTGTAGCATCATTAGCATGTGTCACATCATCAATGACGCGATCGACTGTTGTCTTATCCGAGTTTTTCATACTCGAGACTTGGTCCCTAACACCAAATGAAACAATTACTTAGTTGCACTACAACAGCTATTCATCATCCTGATGACCTAGCATATACTAACCATGATATCATTAAACCATACAGGCTAATACAGTACAAACCTTCCTAATGAATGCTATTTAAATATATATTAATTATATTTAGCCTAGGCCATAAAAAGACCATCAATGGCATTTAAGGTTTGGACCTAGTCCATTACCTTTTTGACAGGGGATCAAGATGTCACATCTGTCTTTAACATATTGATGATTTTGGATGGCTTGAAAGCTCGCCATAAGGTTATTTGAGAAGAGTAATTCCTAATGGATATAAAGCATCCATCTAAGACTGTTGAAGCAGTCTCTAAAGTATCATCGGTCAATTCTACCTCGCATTATATGTCTAAAGTCCTAACAGGCGGATACAACAGCTTACAACATTTATTGTCCATAATAGACTTTTCTGCGCCATAATCAAACAAATTCCTGCATAAACATCATTGACAAGGAAAGGTACCTGTTATGATGTTATCATTCTGTAATGCCTCCTGGGTGTTCATCTGGAAGACTCATGCGTTTGTTTTCTTGGCCTCTTCAGGCTTCTTTTGATTATTAGGGCAGTTAGTCTTGATATACCCCTTCTCGTTGCAACCATAAAAGGTTGCATCTTTCAACTTCTTGCAATCCAAGGTTTTATGTTCCTTAGACTTGCAGATCCCACAAGGTAGAGGCTGAGATTCAAATCTGCATTTCCCGAGGTGGTATTTCCTACAGGTTTTGTACCTGGTCTTTTCACCCGACTGCTGGTTGTCCTTCTTAAATCCGGAACTCTTCTTATGATCAGAGTTCCCCTTTTTCTTCTTATCAGAGCGATGAGAATTCTCATCCTCCCTTTTACGCTTTCCATCATCAAAAGCTTTGGCAGCCTTGTTTCTAATCACATCAAGTGTGAGAGATAGTGACAGATCTGCCGCTGACCTGAACATAGTAGGTCTCGATGCTTTCACACTTGCCTTGATTTCTGGGGCTAGACCCCCAATAAAACGAGCTATACGCTTAGGTTCCGGTGTGATCAAGTAAGGAACCAATCGAGACATCGTATTGAAACTTGTAAGATATGCCTGACAATCTAAGTTCTTCATGCCCAATGTCAAGAAATCAGTCTCAATTTTCTCAACTTCATGTTGAAGACATAAATTTTCTTTGATAAGAGCAACAAACTAATCCCAAGTCAAGTTGTACAATGGGATCTTCCATGTAGCTTGGATTAGTGACCTCCACCAAGCTAGAGCTTCTCCTTTAAAAGATTATGAAACAAACTTCACAATGTCTTGCTCTGCACATCCACTAATATCAACAATGGTGTCCATCTCATCGAGCCACGTCATGCAATCGATGGCTCCCTTTTCTTCTGTGAAGTCTCTGGGCTTGCAGGAGACAAAATATTTATATGAACATGTTTTAACACGTGGCTCTTGATTAAGCACAACCTGTCCAGACGGAACACTCCTCTGATTCGATGAGTGATGAGAATCGTCCTTATGAGATACATGCCTTTGGGAAGGTGGTTTTGTATGAGGTACAGACTGGGTCTTGGTACGTGTACCACTTGATTCATTATACTGTCTGTCAAGAGCTTGAGTAACGACATTATCTATTAATGCCTGCAGTTCTGCACCAGCTATATTAACTCTGGTAGTATCATTATTCTCCCTCGGGTGGCTATTAACCTCATCTGATCTAGCCATGTAGCTTGATTGCTACATAAATATTGACAATGATTTATTCAGAAGTCTATTATGGAATTGTCACTTATGGCAATTCATTAACCATGGGAATTTTAAGCAATACTGGTTAACTTAATTTATTTAAATTTTTATTGTATTTTATCCCCGTTATAAACTATTAAGGATATTGAAATGGCACAAAAGGCCTTGTCACGAGGACAATTTTGAATTTATAAGCCATAACCTTATAGGATCGAGGCATTAAGGTTTGAACACAGTTCATTACCTTTCTTGACAGAGAGTCAAAGACTACAACTGTCTTTTGTCTTTTAGGACAGTAGATATAGCCCGTAGGCATTTCATCACTAAGGGATGTTTATTATATGATCATCTTATCTGATGATTTGAGCCATGATTTTTAAATTACTAGGCTAAATAAGAAATTGGAAGAATCCAATATAAGGATGACTTGTGTGATTTTATCGAATCACATTTGCCAGGAGTGCTAACATGTTTTCAGATGTTAACAAGGGTTTAAATCTTAAATTTTTTTTTACCATCTAGGCCATGTCTAAATGACATATAGGCTAGGTTATACCTTCAAGATTTTCTTTCAATATTCAAAGGCAGATCAATTACAAAGGAATGATATTTTGATTTATTTTATATGTTATATTCATACATATAAGGACAAATGAAACTTTAAATTATAACATTCCATTAAATGGAAAAAGTACATAGATGCCCTAAACGGGACTTTTAAACAAGAAATTTGTCCACATGGGAACTAAAAGATAAATATGTCCTTATAAGGACTAATAAAGAAATGAAATGCAACAAAACGTGTTTCTTCTTCACTTTATTTCTGGAAATTTTCTCCTTGGTTCTCTGTGTGAGGTACGAATACTGAAGGTTTTGGTGTGTAGTCGAAATCTTCTATTTTAGGAATCCTTGCAATAGTGGAATCCAAGGATTTTATGGTTAATGAATAATACGAATCATGAATAAGGTCAGGACATGTATAATCCAAGTTTGGGATTCCAAGACTTGGAGGTAAGAAATATGAGTCCTTTGGGTCCATAGGTATTATCTTTGGAGCGGGAGCTTCAGGGACAACTGGTATGAACTCCTCCGATGTTGGCTTCTCATTTGAAGTTTCAAAAGTCTTGGGTATAGAATTTGAAATATGGTTAATGGGTTCAAAAGGTCCTTTCTCCATAATGGTCGTATGCTAATTCGAGCTGTAGTATGAAGCTTTACATTCTTAAACTTCGGATTTGGAGAGCCTCCACCAATGGCAGCTTTGCTCGGCGACATGTTCCTGAAGTACACAAATATCAAAAACAATGTATGCATATAACAGGGATGAGATCAGTCCTAGTTCATGTCTAGACTCGGAAGTCAAGGAATGCGCTACTGTGTCATTTAGATTAAACACAAAAGGCTAGTGTTTAATTCACTCAATGTTGGCTCTGATATCAACCTGTCACACCCCGATATTTCCTCGTATTACCGGTGGGCCCGGTGGGGAGTATCGTGACGTAGTTGATATCATCATAGTCAATTAATCACAGTTCAATGCACAGCGGAAGTCTAAAGTAATAATAATACAAACCGATTTGAAAGTATAATAAAACATTACACAACGGTTGTATATGGATCCACAGGCGGATCTTAAAACAGAAATATAAACACTGTTCAACAGACTTTAGATGTTTAGAACTTGCAAGATTCCTTATTAATGCCTTGAGCTCCCAGCCAATTACGTACAGTACTTGTCACTTAATCTTTTTGGAAAATCCGTCAGTTTACACTGGTAAATTCAGCTAAAATGTAATTTTATTCTCAGCCGTATATTCAAATCAGCAAGCACAAGTACCTCTACTGGGGCTCTCAATCTGGAACGAAGGTTTTATTAACCTATTAGATTCCTAACAGGTCTTATTTAAGTCGTAACTTAGAGCGGTTAGTTTTAAGGAAATGTTTACAGTTCAAAACGCAAGATTAAGCGAAGACCGGATTAGAATGTAATTTAGACCCAACAAGTATGGAGACTTGTATAATATGGGTAAACTAAACACATTCTGAATTTTGAAGTGAAAATGATAAGGTTTGACCCGTTTCGGTTAATTCATGTAAACTAGTTACATAAACCATACCGAACGCGTAAGATGCATAACGGGTAACCAAATGAGTCATGAACATGTTTCACAAGTTAATATTCTTTAAATATGTTGTGATATCAGTAGGATACCTTCCATTATGCCCAAAACGAATTTAAAACCAATTTATGCCCCGTAGGGGTATTTTGGTCATTTTAATGTTTATAAAAAAGGTTAAATAATAATCTGAGTTTTTGGTCTAAATAATCAGTAAAAATATTTATTTTATCAAGTTATATCAGTAAGATATCATATATACGTGAAATTTATCATTTATGGCCAGACTATGCACCGTAGGGGCATTTTGGTCATTCACATATGTTAAAAGTGCCAATTTTGGAAATCTGAGTTCAAAACTTTTAATTACTGTTGTATAAAAATTTATTCATAACATCAGTAGGTATCAAGCTTTAGGTGCCTAATATGGTTTTAAACCATACTATGCGCCTAAATCGCATAAAAGTCGGTATTTGACGATATTCGGTTTAAATAAAGAAATCTGAGATTTTGACCAGCCTTTACAGTTTAAAATGACTTATTTATCATATAAAATCAGTATAAAAAGGTTTGACATGTAAAGGATGTATAAAACTCATTTTATTAGTAAAAAGGGCGTTATCGTCAATTACCGAGCCTATGCGAGAACTTTATGTTATGATCATTTTAAAATTTAATAAAAATATCCAAAAATCCCAAAATATTATATTACATCAGTAGGTAAAAGATTTGATGTCAAAATTTGAGTTTAAATAGGATTTATATCAAATATGGCGTTTAATTAATAAAAAGGCCTTCATTTACGATATTGAGCATAACTCTCATTTTAGACCATAAACTGATGTCAAACTTTTAGGACATACTTAAATATCAGTAATAAAGGTTTTTGTCCTCTCACATTTTCAAAAATCTCGTTTTAATATCAAAAGGGCATTATGGTCAATATTTAAGCATTTAACGGAAACATGCAAATGAATCGGATTAATAAGGAACCATGTAGTATAACCTCAGAGGGTTTTACTAACATATAATATGGTCCTAAAGGAACCTTAAGGCATATCTAAAACAAGCTAAATCAGGTCAGAACTGAAAGTCAAAGCAAAAGTCTACTTTTGCGACTTTCGGTTCCGAACCGAGCCTAAACCCAGAATTGTCGGGTTGAACATGCCTAAACATATTCTTATATTAATTACCACGTTATATTAGTGTTTAAACAGGTTCCATAACCTCTACATTGTTAGTTATGAATTTATTTGCAAAAATAGCTTCTGTTGACTTTTTAATAACAAGTTTGACCCGACAATTAACCAAGTTAGAGTGATAATCAGTGGGTGCCCTTTTAAGGGTTTATTGCCCACATAATTACCAACTCATAGCCACTTTCAATTCGAATAATGGCTGGACCGTTAGTGATTAATCACAAAGTCAAAGCATATTTACAATATCTTTAACTTTCTGTGATTACACTAATGAAAACTTAATTACGGAAGCTAAGAG
Source organism: Helianthus tuberosus (assembly GCA_030545235.1). NCBI lineage: Eukaryota > Viridiplantae > Streptophyta > Magnoliopsida > Asterales > Asteraceae > Helianthus > Helianthus tuberosus. Next base: position 33,776,887 of record CM060441.1, read on the forward strand.
CACTTACAAGAGTCCTTAGCAAGAAGATTTAGACTAAAGGAGCTTCCTTCCAAAGTAGGATGCTCCAGAGAATGAGATTGAAAGCTCCAAAGCTTGAGAAACTTTGAGAGTTCGAGAAAATTTGAAGTGTGAGGAATGAGCTCCCAACATGGCCCCTTTATATAGGTTTTTGAATGCTCTAGGATCAAAGCAAGTGTCCCCCAGGTGTAATCTTGATCATACAACTGTCTAGTGGTTTTTAAAACCATCAAAGAATCCATAGAATTGAAGTTATGTGAGAGAGGAAGTGGTTTGGAGAAGATAGCATGCTGAAACTTGCAGCTGTGCAAGAAATCTGTCCAGATCAGGCCGTCGCGTCGCACGACAGCAGAGGGTGTTGGTGGTGGTGTGACGCCACCATAGGGGTAACCTGATCAGCAAGTTTTAAAGCTGGCATTTTCACCCCCTGAAGCTTTTGAAACACAATATCTTTCATTTTAAGCTCATTTAACCCATTTAACTTTTTTTATGATCCAAGAAATATAACCAAGCATCATTAGGTCCGGTTTCGTTAAATAATAACTGAAAACACAAGTTTTGCCTTGTTGACGCTTTTAACCCCATAATTACGAAAGTTAACGTATTTTCCTCATACGATATCGAATCCTTGAGAAATTTTTATAACTTATTCTTGGGAGCATAATTAATCGTTACAAGGCTCCGGGTTTGCTAAAAGGTCACCCGGTGGTATTATTTAAACATATTGACACATTTAACCCTTGAGTCTTGTAAACTTTCACTTCCTTCCACAACGTTTTCATATGATTCATGATTTATTCGTTTAAGGGTATAAACTTCGTGTAGGGTCGTTGAAAGGCAAAATTTTCATATGTTAACACTTCGGATCCTCTTACACACATACTTTCTTCGTTTGTCAACTTTAGTCCCTCGTAATCCATTCGATACACGTTTAAAGTTCATGACACGTGTCCTTATAATATTGGTCGTGATTTTACGAGGTGTTACACCCACCTAATCTATGGTTTGATGCTTTCACTTCCGCTACCTACATTATAAATCGTCTACCCACAAAACTTCTAGACAACAAATCTCCTTTTGAAGTTCTATTTAACTAACCACCCACTTACTCCAACATGCGTATTTTTGGTTGTCTAGTCTTTCCTTACCTTAGAGACTATACAAAAAATAAACTTCAACCAAGAAGTGCTCCTTACATATTCATTGGCTATAGTCCTAAGTATAAAGGCTTTCGATGTCTTGAACCAACATCGGGTCGTGTCTACACAACTCAACATGCCAAATTTAACGAAGACATCTTAACTTTTCATGACAACTCCACATCCACCAATACTACCAATTTACCTATCACCAATTTTGAAGAAAACATACCCACCATTACCACTCCCCAAACTCCCTCACCAAATATAACAACAACATCTAACCAACACAACATGTGCTTTCCTTTCTGTGATGTTCCCATCGCCCCAAACTCCCAACAATTACATGTTCATCTTAACAACCCAATCCAAAGCCCAAGCACTCCCAATGCCTCAAGCCCATCCACTTCCACTTCCACTTCTCACACCCCACAAACCGATACCCCTATACGGCCCACATACCCACCACTCCCTCGAGCCCATTTATCTCTCAACCATCCGGCCCACCTACCTTTTCTGGTGACACCACTAACCCAAACCCACCAACCGGCTCCCTCAGCCCACCTCCCTCGCACCAAAATCCCTCCCCACCGCAACATCAGTCAACCTCCACACCCTCATTAAATACCCAAACCATAAACTCTCATCCCATGACCACTCTATCAAAGGATGGGATCTTCAAACCGAAACACCTCTCTCATCTTTCACAACTCACCGCCTCTCCTCTACATCACTTGCTATTTTCTTCTTATATCCCAAAAGGCATCAAAACCGCTCTAAAAAATCCTAAATGGGTTCAAGTCATGCATGACGAACTCAAAGCTCTTCATGAAAACCAAACTTGGACTCTTGTTCCGCGTCCCGCTAACACCAACATCATTGGATCTAAATGGATTTATAGAATCAAATATAAATCTAACGGATCCATCGACCGCTACAAAGCACGCCTTGTGGCTCAAGGATTCACACAAATATCGGGGATTGATTTCTCTCATACCTTTAGTCCCGTTGTCAAATCTTCCACCATCCGAGTTGTTCTCAGTCTCGCTACGATCCATAAATGGACTCTCCGTCAATTAGACGCCAATAATGCGTTTCTAAATGGTCATTTAACCGAAACCATCTTCATGGAACAACCTCCTGGTTTTGAAGATTCCAACAGACCCAACTATGTGTGTCAACTGAATCGTGCTCTCTACGGCTTAAAACAAGCACTACATGCTTGGTTCCACCGATTAAGATCCTTTCTTCTTAATCGCGGCTTTGTCAACAGTCGAGCTGATACATCCTTATTTGTTTACAAACACCAAAGCATCTTAATTTATCTCCTTGTTTAGGTTGACGACATCATTATTACTGGAAATAATGACATTTTCATCAACAATTTCACAGCTTCTCTAAACAAGGAATTTAAAATAAAAGACCTTGGCTCGCTAATTTTTTTTCTCGGTCTTGAAGTCCACCACACCAAATCGAGTCTTTTCCTAAATCAATCAAAATATGCTCATGACATTCTCACCCGAGCCAGTTTACTGGACTCCAAACCGGTTGCCACTCCTCTCACATCCAAAGATGTCTTCACCTCCCAAGGCCAACCGTTTCATGATCATACTCTGTATCGTTCCCTTGTAGGTGCTCTCCAATATCTCACCATCACTCATCCAGATCTATCCTATGCCGTCAACCAAGCTAGCCAATTCCTTCAAAATCCCACAACCAATCATTTCCAGCTAGTAAAAAGGATTCTTCGTTATGTTAAGGGCACTTTATCACATAGTTTAACATTTGATCATCCACCTAACACTACTTTATTAGGTTTTTCAGATGCAGATTGGGCTCGCTGTATCGACACTTGAAGGTCCACCTACGGCTATTGCATCTACTTAGGAGGAAACTTAGTGTCTTGGAGTGCTAAAAAGCAACCAATGGTGTCACGATCCAGTTGTGAGTCAGAATATCGAGCAATGGCGAACACGGCAGCAGAAATTATTTGGTTAACTAACCTACTTCGGGAACTTCATGCTCTTCCACCTGAGCGACCGACTCTATTATGTGATAACAAGAGTGCGTTGTTCTTAAGTCAAAATCCGATCTCACACAAAAGAGCGAAACACATCGACATCGATTATCATTTCGTTCGTGAATTAGTAACCGCCGGGAAGCTTCACACAAAATTCATCTCAATAGATAAACAAGTCGCAGATATTTTTACCAAGAGTTTACCAAAACCGTTATTTGAAAATTTTAGAACAATGCTTCGTCTTGGGCTACCTCCAACTTGCATTGACGGGGGTATTAGGAAATGTCATATCTCATGGAGAAATATCCTCCCTCCATTAAATTCTTTAATATGTATTTATTTAGTCAATTTGTATCCTTGTATAGAGGAGTAATTCTCTCCTCAATAGTTGCCTTGTATCTCTATTTAAAGAGTTTGTACAGAATGTAAAAACCACGTTGACCATTGTTTTGGTCAAAAATTACCTAAGCAATTTAGTGATCAAATTAGTAATGTGAGGCAGTGTGCTAGAAAGTTTATAAAAAATGTGATTGTTGAGTTATTTAGAAAATCAGTATTCAGGATACGGCTCAGGATATTGAGTTGTATCTGCGATCAAACAATGAGTAAATAATAAGCAAAAAATAAAGGAAACGACACGAGATGTACGAGGAAAGCCCTTGATCAATCTAGATCGCCGGCATAAAACCTCGGGAGCTGACAATCGCAGCTGCCTTGTTCTTCTTATTGCTTTAAACTTCAGGATACAGTGCAGGATATCAACCAGATCGCTAAGTGTTACAATGAATTCGTGTGAGAGTACAATTTGCGAGAGAGCAAGTGTTGGTGTGTAGTGAGTGTGATTTCAGTGAAATTGTTGTGTCCTATTCGATCCGGTGTTCCTCCTATTTATAGTAACGAAATACAAACAAATATCCCTATAAACATGGGATGCTCCGAATATTCCATCACGAACGTCATAGACCGAGTAATAAGGCTTCAACGTCTTTCTTTGAACGGTTTGGACCGAGTCTTCCGCAGAATAAGTCTTTGTGAACGTTGCTAGCTTCTAACCCACGTACCTGCACATAATCCGTTAGTGATCCTGAGGATACCATTCAGGATATTACCAATACCCTGAATCTGCACCCCGGACATGAACAGACATTATTTAATCAAGATATAAGCCAAGATATTTCTCAGGATATGAGCTCAGAAATTAGCCCACAACAATTGTCCCCAAAAATGTTACCGTTTAGTATCCTCATTACTAACGGTTACATTTTTTACGCAAACCGAGGCATTTAAGAGATAAGACCTGTGATGTGATCGTTTGCAACTACCCAGCCTATATCTACTCATCATACCCTATATCTTCTCATCCTCATCTTCTTTTTTAATCATAATCGACAAGGAAAAGGTACATTTTCTCTCTATCTTTCATACTTATCTTCATCTTTTCTCTCCGGCGAAAAATTCAGTCGATCAAATGCCGCGCCAAACAAGATCCAATTCAGGTGACTCGGCCCCTACGTTCTACCAGCAAAACCTTCTCCAAGAACCGGAGAAGGAAGCATGTACCTTTGATAGTGCCCACCTGTCAGCCTTAAAATCCTCCGGTATCTTCCCGGAAGGAATCGTATTCAGACCGTTTGACCGTGAAATCCGGTCAGATATGGTCTCCAACGAGTGGATATGCTTTAGTGCTTTCCCTTTTACCCTAGGGCTACGATTCCTCTTTCCGAACTTCATCACCGAATTCTTTAAGATCACAAAAATCTCTTTTAGCCAAACAATGCCAATGCTCTGGCGTGTTTTATCTGTTCTTGACCAGATCAAGAGAAACCACATTCCTGATCTTTCCATCCATGATCTCCCCCTGGCTTACAAACTTAGATGCCACGGATCATGTAGATTTCTGTTTTATTCTACTTCCGGTGACCCATTGATACTTCGTGCCACCAGGAACGAGGATGGTTGGCAATCCAAGTTTTTCTTTGTAAAAAGGGACTCAATCCCTGGTGGGACGGAATATCCGGTACAATGGTTGAGAAAGGGTAGGATTTAGGGTTTAAGAATGATCCTGTCGCTTATCCTGTTCCATATCCTGAACTAATTTATCTTCTCTATTGTGCAGCTGATTTCAGGAAGATTGCTCCTCCTCTTGCTAATTCCCAAGAAAGAATAGACGCCATTAGACTTCTCCCAGAGGCAGAAAGAAGTTTCAACCCTTCTCCACCAACTCCAAGTCCTCTTTCAAGTGCCAACATGTCTGGTAAGGATCCTGCAAGATATCCTGCACACATATGCTTCTTATCTGTTATTTATAGGAGGGATTTAGAATTTACTCCCTGTGTGCAGATTCCAGCAAAGTCCCAGTCTATCTTGACCTGGATGAACTTGACAGCTATCCAACTCCAGCCATAGTTAAGAAGGAGACTCCTGCTACCACCAGCTCCAAGCCACTCCCGGCTCCCAAGGCCAATCCAAGAACCCGTGCTTCCGCAGCGAAAAAGAGAAAGGGCCTTGAGGTCAGCACTCCAGGCTCAGAAGGGTTCTCCTATGATGAACTCAGCTTCTCCGACTCCTTAGAGCCAATGACATCCTTCCTCAACAAGGTAATATCCTGACGCATATCCTTCATGTATATCCTGCACATATATCCTGCACGTATATCCTGCACGTATATCCTAACAGGATATCCTGGTAGGATGTCTTAGTCAGCATACATTCTAACCCCATACCTGTGATCAATGTACAGGGCCTCCAGCATTTGCTCCACTTGTACAATGACGCTTGTGGTACTGTGGCACTTCATGAAGCCAGGATCAAGCAGCTCGAGAGCACCATTGCTGACCAAGGTGCTATTGCCGAAGCAAAGAGCCGGCACTATGAAAGCTTGCTGAAGAAGGTCACCCAAGATGCTGAGGTCAAACTTGCCAGCGTTCAAATGGACCATGATCAGGCCTTGATCAGCTTTCGAGAGGGAATCAAGGCTTCTGCTATCGTCTCCCTGCTACAAGCACGCATCAAAATGGCCTATGAGGCCAAGGAGACGGGCCTTGTTTGTCCATCTTGGCCAGTCGAATCCTGGGTGGCTAAATTGAAGGAGCTCGGAGGCAAAGCTGTGCCACTTCCTGCTGAAGCCGGCGAGTCTTCCAAGTCAACGGAGGTGGTGGTCCAAGCTGGAGAGAAGAAGGACGCTGGAGGTGATGCTGAAATGGACATTGGTCAGGATGCTGCGCAGGATGCTGGTCAAGATACTGGAGCGGAGAAGTCTGAGAAGGTTGAAGGTGATGCCGCTATGTGAGGGCACCTAGGTGGGCAATGACGGATATACGTGCCAAGGCCAGAGCCCACCTTTTTGAATTTGAATGTTGGTTTGCAGTTCCACAAACAATTTACTTTTCTGCATTTTACTTTTCCGTACCTGAACAATTTATATTTCCTGCATGCTTTTTGAACAATACAACAGTTGAAGGTGGATGGGTCTCGGTTTGAGATGAAGCCCTCAACTGTTGGGTAAATATGGTTATGAACTACTAGTGCTCTTAGTGGATGGGCCTTGTTTTGAGGTGAAACTAAGAGCACATCTTTTGGTATGTTAATAATATAACTACTTTCTTGACTTTATTGTTATTGTCACACAAATTTTACTTGTGAAAACCGTTTGGTTTGAACATTCTTAGGAACACATATCATAAATGTATCCTGGGAGATATCCTGAAAGATATCTTAATAGGGATATTGAAATATAACCTATAAATTATCCAAATAAAAAGGAGAGATCATACCAGAGATCCTTAGAGAATCAGTCCCAATCCTTTATCATAAATTTGTCCCCAGTGCATACTTATAAACTTGGATCCATCCTTTGAATTAGAATAATGTGTGTCCCCTGCGTTTGACAAAGACACAAATGTATTTACTTTTTGACTCGAACGAATTCTGAATGCCCAAGGGCAGAACCCCTGATATCCCGAAGAGAATCCTTAGCATATTGGGGATAAACCCTGGTATCTGGGGATAAACCCTGAATTTCATGCGCTACAGGCGAGAGTGTATAAACTCCTAGACTTAGAAAGGTGAAAACCTTTAAACCTTTGAGAGTATGAAAATACTCTTTCGTGAGAGAGGGTGATCAATCCTCATATACCTTTAGGATCCAGGATATAGCCAACAGTAACGAAATTGTCAGCCACTTTTACATGAACTGGTCCCGCTACCTTGAACTACACCTAGATAACTTGCGCTCCAGGCGAGGTGTTTAAACCCAATTCGAAAGAAAGGTGAATACCTTTAAACCTTTGAAGGGATCAGGATCCCTTAATCGTGAGAGAGGGGGCCAATCCTCTAATCTTTCGACTCATCCTGGGTATATATCCTGGAGCTATATCCTGAAACATATCCTGCAAAACAGTTCTAAACTAAGGTAGGTGTTAGCTTGGCTAACACCCCTCCGATGCTTAAGTCAGTATTGGGTTCAAGATAATAAACAAATATATTTTAAAGAGATAGAACACATACCATTCCGAGATAGAAAATAAATTCTACTCTTACTTGAAATAGAGCTTCAAATGTATTGCATTCCAGGATCTTGGTAGCATATCCCCTTCCACATTCCTGAGTCGATATGCTCCTTTCCCTGCTTCTGACTCGATTTCATAAGGTCCTTCCCATTTTGGAGCTAGCTTGCCATCGGCAGGATTAGTGGTATTTTGAAAAGCCTTTCTAAGCACCCAATCACCAATTCGAAATCTCCTAGTCCTTATGTTCTTATTGTATGCTCTGGATATTCTTTGTTGATATGCTGCTATCCTTAGCCTTGCTGCATCTCTTTTTTCATCTATAGTGTCCAAATCCTGACATAAGACTTCAGGATTCTGTTCAGGATCCTGTAGCATAGATCTTGCAGTAGGTATCGTCATTTCTGTTGGAATCATCGCCTCTGCTCCAAATACCAAGGAAAACGGGGTTTGGCCAGTTGCATTCTTCACCGTTGTCCTATCAGCCCACAAAACAAAGGGTAACTCTTCCGCCCATCTTCCTTTTTTGGCTCCAAGTCTCTTCTTTAAGTTATTGACTATTACCTTGTTCGAGGATTCGGCTTGTCCATTCGCTTGAGGATGTACCGGAGTAGATGTGATCATTTTGATTCCCCAACTCTTGCAAAAGTCAGTAGTCCTTTTGCTTATAAACTGGGACCCATTATCACAAATGATCTCAGCTGGTACCCCAAACCTAGTCAGGATATTCCTCTTTATGAAGGATACTACTTCTTGGTCTCTTACTTGAACGAATGCTTCAGCCTCGACCCATTTAGAGAAATAATCCGTCATTGCTAACATAAATACTTTTCCTCCCGGAGCTTTTGGTAACTTCCCTACTATATCCATCCCCCACTTCATGAATGGCCAAGGGGAAACTACAGGATATAGTGGTTCAGCTGGTTGATGTAGTATGTTACTATGCCTTTGACATGTATCACATCTTCGAGCATATTCTGCAGCATCTTTTCTCATTGTTGGCCAAAAGTATCCTGTCCTCAATACTTTCGAGAATAACGATCTGCCCCCAGTGTGATTACCACAGTCCCCTTCATGTATATCCTGAAGTACTTCTTTGGCTTCATGATCCTCCAAGCACCTTAAATATGGTCCTGCAAGAGATTTCTTGTATAGAATATTATTTATAATAGTGAATCGTGATACCTTCATCCTAAATGCCTTAGGATTTTCATTTTCGGGGATGTGTCCATTTTTAAGATATTTCAGAATTGGAGTTGTCCAGGATTTAGGATCCTGTTCAGGATATTCCACTCCAGGATCCCGAATATCCGCTACTTCTTTACCCTGAGGATTAGTTGCAGGATATAAGACATGTATTATTGGTACTTGGGTCCCTTCCGGTATCCTGATTGATGATCCCAGATTTGCTAAGGCATCCGCTTCAGCATTATCCTCTCTTGGTACCTGTTCAAGTGTAAAAACATCGAAATATCCTGCTAATTTTTTGAGAATATCAAGATATTCAGTCAATTTCTCACCCTTAACTGCATATGATCCATTAAAATGGTTAGTAATTAACAAAGAGTCAACATATGCTTGTAAATTTTTTATACTCATACTCTTAGCCAATTCTAATCCTGCAATTAAAGCTTCATATTCTGCCTCATTATTGGTAGCAGGAAATTCACACCTAATAGCCTGGGGTAATATGTCCCCCTGTGGCGATTTTAGTAGTATTCCCAATCCTACTCCTCTTATGTTAGATGCACCATCAGTATATAATGTCCAGGATCCTGAGGATTCTCCTAACTGTTGAACTTCTAGGTCTACCTCATCCTGAATGTCACTACTAAAATCAGCCACAAAGTCAGCTAAAGCCTGAGACTTTATGGCATTCCTAGGTTCATATACTAAATCATAGGCACTTAACTTTACCGACCACTTAGCCATTCTGCCTGACATCTCTGGTTTTCTAAGCACATTCTTGACAGGATAATTTGTTTTAACATGAATCCTATGTGTCTCAAAGTAATGTCTAAGTTTCGTTGATGCCATGACTAATGCTAGTATTAATTTTTCTAAGTGAGAATACCTAGTTTCAGCATCTAACAAACTTTTGCTAACATAATAAACAGGATATTGCTGACCTTCATGGTCTTTTATAAGAACGGCACTTACAGCATTCCCTGATACAGCAAGGTACAGGGATAGTGGTTCACCATTTTCGGGTTTCATCAGTAGAGGTGCGGTTGAGAGATATCGTTTCAAATCCTGTAGGGCTGCTTCGTGCTTCTCACCCCACTCGAATTTTTTGTTCTTCTTCAGGATATCATAAAAATCTTTGCATTTCTCTGAGGATCTTGAGATAAATCTGTTTAATGCTTCCACTCGCCCCGTTAATCGTTGAACATCTTTCATATTTGAGGGTGATTTAATATCCAAGATGGCTTTAATCTGCTCCGGGCTTGCTTCTATTCCTCTTTTGGTCACCATATATCCTAGGAATTTTCCTGCTCCTACTCCAAAATGGCACTTGGCAGGATTCAGCTTCATATTATACTGATCCAGGATATCAAACGCTCCTTTAATATCCTGGAGGTGATCCTGAGCTTTCTTTGACTTTACCACCATATCGTCAATGTACACCTCCATGGTGTCCCCCAGTTTGTCTTTGAACATCATATTTACCAATCTTTGGTATGTTGCACCTACATTTTTCAAACCAAAAGGCATAGCTGTGTAACAATAAATACCTGTTGGTGTCATGAAGGCAGTATCCTCCTGGTCAGAAGGCTCCATTTGGATCTGTTGAAATCCTGAGGATGCAACCATGAAAGTCAGCATTTCATGCCCAGCAGTGGCATCTACCATCGCATCAATATGGGGAAGAGGAAATGGGTCTTTAGGACAAGCTTTATTCAAGTCTGTGTAATCCACACAGACTCTCCATTTTCCGTTCTTCTTCTGTACCACTACCACGTTTGCTAGCCACCTTGGGAATTTGACTTCTCTAATCATTTTGGACTTCAACAATCTTTCAACTTCTTCTTGAATAATTGTATTGCGTTCAGGAGCAAACTTCCTTCTCTTTTGTTGCACTGGCTTGAATGATTTATCAATTCCAAGCTTGTGAGTGATAATATCTTTGGATATGCCTGTCATATCCTCATGCTTCCATGCAAACGTTGACATCCTGCATTTTAAAAAGTTAATTAATTGTTCTTCAATATCCTGAGGGATATTGGTTCCCACGAGCACCGAAATATCGGGATTATCTTGGTCCAGGACAATTTTCTTCACATCCTGCTCCGGATCCTCCACGATATCCTGGGCCCGCGTCTTTAATTGCTATGCTGCACTAGGTTTGGTTGAGGATTTCATCGAGGATGAGTAGCATTCTTTCGCCTCCTGCTGATCACTATCAACTTTAACAACTCCCCAAGGGGTAGGTATCTTGATGCATTGGTGATATGTTGATGGCACGGCCTTCATATCGTGAATCCACGGTCTTCCCAATATAATGTTATAGCAGGATAGAGAGTCCATTACACAGAAACGTTGTATCGAGTTGACTCCTTCAACATACACCGGCAACTTTATCTCTCCCACTGTGTTTCTGGCCTCTCCACTGAACCCAACAAGCACGGTGGACTTCGAAGTGATATCCATTGGAGATACATTCATTCTTTTAAGCGTCTCTAGTTGGATTATGTTGACGAAGCTGCCATTATCAACCAATATCCTGCGTACAAAATGGTTAGCCACATATAACGTTATTACCAGAGCATCATGGTGAGGATCCTGGACAGTATCCCTGTCATCAGCATCAAATGTGATCACTTTGTCAGTTGTGAGTGTAGTCATCCTGACAGGTTTGTCTCCCCTTTCGGCCTTAGCTTCTTTTGCATGTCTCTTTGCTGCCGAATACGAAGTCCCACAAATGTCGGATCCTCCCGAAATGAAGTTGATTATCTTGGCATCCGCGGGAGGTGAGGCTGCTCGCTCAGGATCCTTATCAGTATCCTGACCCTTATTCTTCTTCCTTCCTAAGAGATCTTTCAAATATCCCTTGCTTAGAAGATAGCTTATCTCTTTCCTCAAAGCAATGCAATCCTCGGTCATATGTCCGAAATCTTCGTGGAAAGCACACCATTTTGATTTGTCTTTCCAATCCGCCTTTTGTTGATTCTTTCGAGGCCATCTTGCCTTGTCCCCTAGACCCTGCATGGCATACATCAATTCAGGGATGTTAACAGAAAAGCAATATTCAGATAATTCAGGATACTCTTCAGGATCCTCATCTTCGACAGCATTCACTCTCTTGTTCTCATTTCTGCCATATGGCTTAGGCCGATACGACTTGAATGAGGATTCCGATTTCCTGTTAGTTGACTCATAAGTGTTGGATGAGTTCATCCTTTCTTGCATCTTTCTGTCATCTTCCAACCGAATGTATCTTAGGGCCCTGTTCCGAGCTTCATCCAGGTTCCTGCATGGGTTCATTACAAGGTCTTGGTAAAATTGAGAATCCTTTTGCAACCCCATCTTGAAAGCTTGCACAGCCGTTGCAACATCAAGATGAGGAATGTCTAGTGATTCCCGGCTAAACTTGTTCACATAATCCCTAAGGGATTCCTGAGGCCCTTGTGTTATCCTGTAGAGATCACTTGTTAATTTTTCAAAGCTCCTACTACAAGAAAACTGACTATTAAATAAATTTACTAAATGAGCAAAAGATGTAATTGAATGTGGAGGAACATTCAAGAGCCACTTCAAAGCTGATCCTGTCAAGGTTGAACCAAAACCCTTGCACAAGCATGCTTCTTTGAGATCCGGAGGGATAGGGTTGATCTCCATCCTCTCCCTATACTGAGCAATATGCTCCTCAGGATCCGTCGTTCCGTCGTAAAGCTTCATGTTGGGGGTTTGGAACCTCTTTGGAATTTCAGCATCACAGATAGGATATGCAAAGCGAGATATCTTATGACTGTCTTGAGACACTTCCGGGATCGGCTGGACCACCCCGGGTACACTTGATATCATGTCCTTCAACTTCTGAAGTTCCCTAGTAAGTGCTGATGTCACACCTGTATCCTGCAAGGATCCACCATTGTTAGTATTATGAGTATTATTATTATTTGACACGTTACCCGTTGGAGGATTTTGCCCATATCCTGAAGCATATCCTGAGCTCCTTATGGTCGATATCCTGACCGAGGAGGGTATTTCAGGGGTATGATTCTGAGGAAGGCTGGGCACAATATTTCCCCGGTTATCCTCAGTATACACAGCTGAACTGAAGTTCAAAGTTCTGGGTTGTAATGGAGTGACAATATCCTCAGCGGATCTGCTCGAGCCAGACTTCAGGAGCTGTATTTCCCTTAAGAGCATTTGGTTCGTTTCCTGCTGCTGCCTCATTTGTTCCTGCACACTTCCAAACAAGGTTAAAATTTCGTCGTTAGATGCTAAAACAGGGGCAGATTCCTGAACACTGCGGGTAGGGATAATATCCTGAGGTCGTGTAGAGGCTGGCATTCTTGGAGGAGGTGGTGGAAGCACCGAACCTGTAGTAGCAGAAGTCGTAGCAGACATGGTAGAGGAACTCATGTTTGATCGTGAGGCCATTGTGGACAATGTAGCAAAAAGTTTTGAAAATAAAAAACCGATTAGCGATTTGATAAAAATTTTTAGTAAAGAGAACACCACTTGCCCCACGGTGGGCGCCAAATTGTTTTGGTCAAAAATTACCTAAGCAATTTAGTGATCAAATTAGTAATGTGAGGTAGTGTGCTAGAAAGTTTATAAAAAATGTGCTTGTTGAGTTATTTAGAAAATCAGTATTCAGGATACGGCTCAGGATATTGAGCTGTATCTGCGATCAAACAATGAGTAAATAATAAGCAAAAAATAAAGGAAACGACACGAGATGTACGAGGAAAGCCCTTGATCAATCTAGATCGCCGGCATAAAACCTCGGGAGCTGACAATCGCAGCTACCTTGTTCTTCTTATTGCTTTAAACTTCAGGATACAGTGCAGGATATCAACCAGATCGCTAAGTGTTACAATGAATTCGTGTGAGAGTACAATTTGCAAGAGAGCAAGTGTTGGTGTGTAGTGAGTGTGATTTCAGTGAAATTGTTGTGTCCTATTCGATCCGGTGTTCCTCCTATTTATAGTAACGAAATACAAACAAATATCCCTATAAACATGGGATGCTCCGAATATTCCATCACGAACGTCATAGACCGAGTAATAAGGCTTCAACGTCTTTCTTTGAACGGTTTGGACCGAGTCTTCCGCAGAATAAGTCTTTGTGAACGTTGCTAGCTTCTAACCCACGTACCTGCACATAATCCGTTAGTGATCCTGAGGATACCATTCAGGATATTACCAATACCCTGAATCTGCACCCCGGACATGAACAGACATTATTTAATCAAGATATAAGCCAAGATATTTCTCAGGATATGAGCTCAGAAATTAGCCCACAACAACCATTGTGAATCAATAACAGGAAATTCAAATGTTGAGATTAAAAATGTTAAACAAATCTTAAATGAAAGTTTTAAGATTAAAGATTTAGGAGTTTTGAAATATTTTTTAGGTATTGAAGTGTTATATGACAAAATGGGCATTTTCCTTAGTCAAAGAAAATATTGTTTAGAACTCCTAAATGAATTTGGATATTTAGGTTGTAAACCTGTTAATACACCAATAGAACAAAGTTACTTAGTTACTTCTAAAATTGATAAAAGTAAGCAATTTCTTAAAAATTGTGACTGGTTTTCAAAAACTAATTGGAAAGCTGATTTACTTGTCCTTAACAAGACCTGATATAAGTTACACTGTTCAATTTTTTAAGCCAGTTTATGCACAGTCCAAAAGAAGTGCACTTAAACTTGGCTTTGAGACTGTTAAGGTACTTAAAACAAAGTCCTGGTAAAGGACTGAGTTTTAAGAAAAGTGATAGGTTAGATTTGCATGGGTTTGTTGATGCTGACTGGGCAAAATGTTTGTCCACTCGGAAATTAGTAACTGGCTTTTGTGTTTTCTTAGGAGAGTGTCTTGTTTCTTGGAAAAGCAAGAAACAGAACACTGTTTCTAGATCAACTGCTGAAGCCGAGTATAGAGCCATGTGCTCTGCTACTTGTGAACTTATGTGGTTAAGAAATTTGTTGACTGAATTGTGTGTCAATTGTCAATTGCCTATTGTTTTGAAGTGTGATAGCCAAGCTGCTATGTCAATAGCAGCTAACCCAGTGTTTCATAAAAGGACCAAACATTTTGAGTTGGATCTGCATTTTTTGAGAGAAAAAGTGGCTGATGGTGTTATAAATCCTACTAAAGTTGACTCAGAAAGTCAACTTGCAGACATATTTATAAAAGGTCTTAATGCATTACAGCATGAAGAATTTTGTAAAAGACTGGGGTTAATAGACTTGTTTAAACCAATTGAATGAAGGGGGGATGTTGAAAGATCTGGTGATTATCATTCATTGGTTCTTTGGGCTTCTTGACATTTATTTATTCTGAGCTCTTATTTCTCATGTTGGGCCCCAGTATTGGGCTGTTATGTTTGTTGTGTTTATTGCAACAGGTTAAAAATATTTGGAGGGGCTATTGTGTAAATTTTGAGGGACTCCGATCATCTTGGGCGATAGTTTTGGACTAAAGTGAAACTTCAAAGTTTCACATTATAAAAGAGATCTTCATCTCTTTAGTACTTCAGTTGTTCATTGTTTACGCATTGTATCCTCTGTATTCTCTATGTTAGGTTTTCGTTGTTCAAGATTGTATAAACAATCTCTTAACTGTATCTGAGAGATTGTCTAGTTGTGTTGATGGTCAGCTTTGTATGATCATCTGGATACTGTTTGTATCTTGTATTGTTCAAGATCTGGGGTATTTTGGGAGGGAAATCTTTTGGGTTGGTTTAATAAGATTTTGTCATCTGTTTTGTCGCTATTTCTTGTGTTGATTTGTGTTTGTATTTGATTCATAAAATTCTACACGTACCGGCGATGACGTCTAGCGGTAGACGTAAATCAAAGCGGTCCAAAACATCATCGTCGGTTGACCCGGACACACCCACATCAGATGCTCGTAACGTCGATTTAAATATTATTTTAGATGATGACGAGGATTTGGAGTTGGAACGACCGCCAGGTAGAAGAAGTGCCAAAAATAAGGGAAAAAAAGCGGAGTCCTCTTCTTCTAATCCCGAAATATTGAAGCCAGGTTTCGAAGAGATGAATCGACGCCTTTAGGACATTCGAGATCTCGGTCATAGGCGTTTACAAACTATGGAGGAAAGAAACGCCGAAAACAAAAAGTTTGTCGCGATACAAGAATCGAGACAAATGGAGAAAGATGTCGAATTTTTGTCTAAACCCATCGACCATCTCACCGGCGACGTGTTGATCCTAGCCCAAATGTGTCGGTAACAAATCCGCTAAAAATACGGACTCTAGCTTAATAGTTTTTTTTATTTATTTGTTTCGTTTTTTTTTGTTTTTTTTAGGATTTTAATTTTTTTTCTTATTTCGGGTTTTTATTTTTTTTAGAATGTAATGTTTTTATTTAATAAATTTTATTAGCTTTAATTAAAAAAAAATAATTCACCACTACGCCCCTTTACTGACTAGGATGACACGCAGTGGCGGATCTAGAAAATCCGCCAAGCCGTAACGTTTTATAAATAAGCCGTAACGAAATCGAAAAAACCTCAAATTTTTCCAAAATTTACACTAATTTTTTCAAATTTTTCCGCGCCAAGCCGTAGCGGGCGTTGCCCCCCGGCATAAGGTAGCTCCGCCCCTGATGACACGTGCGGAAAATGCCCATGGATGGAGCATTATTCACCCTTACCACTACGCATGGTCTACCGTTGTCAAAATACAAAAACTACCAAATTTGACAAGTTTCCATTGTATCTTTTAGGAATGAACAAAACCAACATTGGTAGTTTCCTTTTCAGGCGTAATTAACTCCTAGAACATGTAGTCAACATGACTTGGATTAGTATTAAAAACAAAAACTACCAAAATTAGAATACCAAAGTTCATAATCTTTATATTTTGCAGAGATATGCATATGCATATATGTTATAGGATTCTCACTTTCCAGTGCTGTGCTAATGCTGAAATAAGAATTGCATGTATAATATACATATAACTATGCAGATATTCTGGACATTTTAAAGTGCCAAGTGAATTATATACCCTATCAGCAGGAATCATTGTTGATGCTGATTCTCACCCTTTATTTGTTACATGAGTGCAACAAGACCTTAGATTATAACACCACCTCTATAATTTTGTTTCTTTTAATCTTACCTTTAAATCGATTACCCTCTAATAAATGAAGCACTGTTGATCATCCTTATGGGAAAGCTAGATATCCTTTCTTCGATTATTCTACACAAATAAATGAACAAACGTACCCAGTTAAATCCGATCACATAGAATAAAGAACCACAAGTTGGTTATTCGCGAAGATCTAACTAAATTTATTTGACAGAAATTTTATGCCGGTTTACTGATGACGGGTGACGTTTAGTAACTCTCAATCACTATAGAATTCTCATCGGTTGGTGTCCACGCTTTTCTTCGATCTTTTGAGACCCTTTTTTTTCATAAATTCGTTTCCATTGTGGTTCAGAAGATATAACTTTGGCTTTCAAATATACTGAGTGGTGAGGGAATCCTATAGCCCATCACAAGTCACTATGTGCAGGTTCCTTATCTTACAGAAACCGAATGCTTGATATAATATATGGTTGACACAAGCCGATATATAATTAATTAAATTCATAATATTCAAGGACCACAGGGTCACATTGCAAAAATCATTCCACCATCTATGGAAGCTTTATACCTAAAATCTCTTGAGATGATAAGGATTCTACAATATCAAAAGAATGGAGCATTTTATACAGATTCTTAATCTTCATATCACCCGAAAGCATGCAGGTCCCTCCATTGTTTATAGTGGGAAGGATCTTAAAAGCATAGGACCTCAGCAAATTGTCCAAATGTCGCCACCATCACTTTTTATTTTTCCTAATTTATGTCAACATTAATCCTTCAACACAAGCTTTTTTAGACTCTGAAAAAGCTTTACTTTCTATTTTCTTTTCAGTTAGTCAAACCGGATTCTTTTGGTTTAACAACTCAAAAAGCTAGTCCTCAGACATCATTATCGAACGAACATGATATTAACCTCTAATAACTGATTATTTAAACTCTTAGCATATGTTAGTGACTTGGTATGCATATAACAATTGTCCAACCAAAGATATATAGCATAATATCTTACACTGTCGAAATCCATGGTGTCAGCGCATCTATCTTCTATCCTAATGGGTTGGCTTTGAATTTGGGATCTAATACCATAAGCTAAGGTAATAAGGGCTATCATAAAGCCACTTGCTGATGAATTCATGATATTAAAACAGACAAGAATAAGACTTTCAAGAATATATATATATATAGTGTTTAATAATTACCACTCTTTAGAAAGTAACTAGTCTGACTTGCTTATGTTGTGGGTTGCCAATGGACCGAATAACGCGATAATATTGTATGTTTTATTAAGATAAAAAGATATATATTTTTATTCTCCAACTTGCTCCACCTTGCATCTTTTTCTTCTTATTTATAGAGAGGCAGCATGGCAATCTAATGCATACCATCTCCTTGACTTAAGTCTTCTCCTTTGACTAAGGCATTCTTCATATTTTTAACTTTCCATTTTTCAAATCTTTACTTTAGTCTTCTCCAATGGCATCAAGTTCTATGACGTCTTCACGTAGCTCCGGGTCCACATGGACACAGAGGCAAAACAAGCAGTTTGAAGAGGCTTTAGCTTACTACAACAAGGACAGTCCCGACAGGTGGCACAACATTGCTAGGGCTGTTGGTGGAAAGTCAGTTGAGGAGGTGAAGAGGCATTATGAAATCCTTGTGAGGGACATCATGCAGATTGAATCAGATCAAGTTCCTTTACCTAACTATCGCAGTATTGGAAGCAACGGTCGTGGATTCGCAAACGAACAAAGGTAGTTTTAACTTTTATTGTCTTTCAATTTATGTGTTTAGCATGGATCAATAATAGTAACAATAATAATAATAATAATACAATGTGCTTCTGGAACATCACTTTCTATTTTGAGAAGCCAGAACAAATGGCAATCGAACGCTTACCATTCATATGTCAAAGTTCGTTGCATCTCTATGCGCATGTGTTTTTCAATTATTTTACAAGACATTTATATCATTTGAATTTTAAAAGAACCACATGAAATCTAATCTTACTTGTTTTGTTCACATGCACATGCTCCAAACATATACTTTAAGTGTATAATATAAGCTAGTGACTCCTCTTGATAAGGGTGGACACATGATTGGCAAAATATTTTATAAACTTATCACAATCCTCAACATTTTTTTTATTAATCTCAAGTTTAAAATCATGACAGTTCTCCTGGATCTGACTACAAATTTAGTCAGTTGTCCCAACTTATTTAACTACCTTTTTCTACAAAGAGGTCGGTTGCCATGTTGGTGGGAAGTCAACTGCCAAAAACATGTGGAAGTTTGTAAATTAACTGTCCCTCAATAAAGTCATATGTTGAATGTTTTCATGGACTAGTGTTTAAGCATCTTTACATATGTGACATCAGCATGTTAATATTAAAAAAAAGCATAACAAGATTTGTAAAGTATTGTCTTTTCTCATTCAACTGTTAAACTGTCAACAGGCTTTTGAAGAATCTAAAGCTATGAAGCTATGGACAACTATTACAACAATAACAAGGTTCAAGGAGGAGGAGCAAATAGGGTTAAGAGGAAGAATGAGGTGGATTATATGTGTTTGTGTGCATTATTATCATTATGTTTCTTGATTTGGTGATGTTGTCATTGCAGTATAACTCAAAAATGGAGTTTAAATTTGCAGAAAATTAGTGACAAGTATTATGTTGTAATATTTTCTTTTAACTGTGATGTGATATCAAGTTTAAGATTGTATAAAATTGTGTGGCTTTCATCTATCAAACGCGTCAATGTTTAAAACAAAAAAGCGCAATAATTATCGAACAACAATCAAACGCATAAGCATCAGATTAGCAGTTTAATTATAAGATGAACATGCATATATAGTTTTCATCTTTGTTTACTCTATTCCATATTAGCACATTTAAATCCATGGATAATCCGGTTATTATAATGTCTTGACATGATGAAACAGATATAGTTATTGGAGAGTTTAAATCTTACAAGGTGCAATATAAGAGTATTTAAGACCAAGTTAGTTTGTAGGTAAAAAAAGTAAAAATTAGTTGATATGTTCAACAATTTTTGTTATGACTTTAAATCTTATTGAGTAACCAAGTAAATAGTAATTGAGCTCATTTATGTCCAATGTTGAACAAGATGTCGAGAACAAATTAAGATAAATGTGATATCTTATATATTGATATGAGCTTTTGAGCTTAGCGACCAATACCGACACATATTCGTGCATTAGGCCACATGGTATGAGTTTGGGATGAGACTTGAAACAAGCGGGACCGCAAAAGATAATCCCGATCGGTGAGGTTCCTGATTGTATTAATAACCTTTCAAAAAAGAGTTAACTGCCATTCTCGTCCCTGTGGTTTGGTCATTTTGGCCATTTCAGTCCATTTTTCAAAAATGCGCATTTTTCCTCCCCGACGTTCTGGAAAGGTGCCATTTCAGTCCAAAAATCATAACCCAGTTAAGTCGGTTAGTAAATAAGGACTGATTGTGTAAATTTGTAACATAAATGACTGATTGTGTAAATTTGTAACACCACCACCACCACAGCCACCACCGCCACCACAGCCACTGCCACCACAGCCACCACCACCACTCCGATTGGTTATCGGGCACGGTGGTCTCGAGAACTCCGAACACAGCGGTGGTGATGTGCTTGGTGATCGTTGTGATCGTTGACGGAGATGATGACGATGATGAACGGTGACTGTTGATGAACAATGATGGATGGATTGGTGTATGCTCTGCAATCACCACCATAGTATGATGAATAAGTTGAAAGTGAAATTGCTCAGAGGAACTAGGCTCCGGTGAGAGAGATTTTGGTTTCGTTGGAGAGAGTTACACAGATGGGATTGGAGGATGATTGATGATAATGTTGTTGCTGCTGTTACTGTTGCTTCCTTCAAATATTATTTCCCACAATACAATGGAAACATATTGGTATTCTTTTGGTCTTGCTCCTGGTAGAGGCTACATTATGAGGGAAAACAACTATTAATAGAGGCGATGATGATGATGATGATGATGAAGCAAACGTGATGTTTGCCGCCGCCACCGCACATTCTCGTTCATCGTTCATCACCGCACCATCACATTCTCGTTCATCACCTATTCACCATCACCGATTCACCGATTCACCATCACATTCTCGTTCCATCGTCATTACTCCGACACGCTCCTCATCACCGCACAATCCGAACACCGCAATCACCTCCGACAACCATTAACACCACCGTCTCCTCACCGCTGCACCATCACCATAACCCACCACCACTTCACCGTAAACCACCGTTCACCTCTGTCATCACCTCCGTTCACCGCTGTAAAACCGACAACCTGCAACTCATCTTCATCAATCATCATCACAGTCGGAGAGAGAGAGAGAGATAACGACGAGAGAGAGAGAGAGAGAAGGAGGCGGGAGAGAGAACCGGTTGTGGTGGCGGTGGTGGTGGCAGTGGCTGTGGTGGCGGTGGTGGTGGCAGCGGAGTGGTGGTGGCGGTGGCGGTGGTGGTGGTGGTGGTGGTGGCAGCGGAGTGGTGGTGGTGGCAGGGCTAGTGGTGGTGGTGTTACAAATTTACACAATCAGTCCTTTATGTTACAAATTTACACAATCAGTCCTTATTTACTAACCGACTTAACTGGGTTATGATTTTTGGACTGAAATGGCACATTTCCAGAACGTCGGGGAGGAAAATGGCGCATTTTTGAAAAATGGACTGAAATGGCCAAAGTGATCAAACCACATCACATGGACGAAAATGGCAGTTAACTCTTTCAAAAAATAACAATATATGTAATGCTAATGAACAAGCACGACTAAGATTTTCTTTAATAACATGCCATGTATCATTTAATTTGATATTCTCTAACAATTTATGTTTCTTAACTTCAAAAAAAAAAAGCTAAATACGGAATTCTGTTTATTATTATTATTATTATTTTTTTGTCAATATTCTGATACCGTACTAAATCGAACCAATCCTGGTACCAGCTGAACAACATCCTTATCGGTACCGGCATTCATTTTACTATTTTCGGTTTCTATACATGTTGGTTATGGTAATTTAATTTTATTGGAAACGCTACGCTGAGTACCGGTAATGTACTGATACTTTACCGAATCGAAACCCGATACTAACGAAACAACACCGGTACCGATATTCATTTTTATGGTTTTAGATCGATGTAAAACATGTGTCGCTATCACCTGGACCATATCACAATCGTAAAATTAAACATAACACCATTGTTTTCTTGTTGCATCGCCGAGACGAATTTTCCACAACAAAATAAACATACCCTACCATCACCTAAAAACCTAACCCCCCCCCCCCCCCTCAAAAAAAAAAAAAACTATAACTCACCAAAGCTAGATGCTAAAAACTAAACCATAAAGCTAAACCCCACAACTAAATGCTAAAAATTGTTTTTTTTTAATTAAAAATCTCTAAACTTCGTTTCTAAAAAAACTACGACATGTGCATGCGTATGCACATGTGCAATAGTACTGTTGTTAATTTTTTTAGTGACGAAATTTAACGATTTTTAATTAAAAATGTGTTTCTTTTTATTTTTTTAGGTATTTTTTGTTGTGCTCACACTGGTTCTTGCGGTTCTCGCAATAAATGGTGGTTCCTAACGGATCCTTGTCATATACATATATATATATACACACACATCGAAAATATTTCTTAACGTGCGATGTGTACGCGAGAAAATTACAATGTGCGTAATTATTTTTATAACATGCATGATTAAGGTTTACCCCTTGCGTGATTTATGATTTTGTTCATGTATGATTTCTGATTTTGTTCATGCGTGATTATGTGTTTTTGTTCATGTGTGATTATGGCTTAATTTTTATAACATGCTTGATATAATATCTTACGCATCGCATGTTAAGGAATATTATACGTTAACCTTCCCCTATATATAAAAGCCTAAAAAACACACAATTTTTTTGTTAGTTTTCGCTATTTTTAGTATATAAAAAAATAACAAGCACTACACATGTGCATTGCTACGAAAAAACCTAAACCCCCTAACCCACCCCCACACCGCCACCCCCAAAAACCTAAATCCCCCATCCCAACCTAAAACCAAACCCTAAACGTAAACCCTCAAAAAACCTAAAACTAAACCGTAAGGCTAATTGCATGTGCAATATATATATAGAGGCCGGTTAACGTACAATACCTCTTATCCTACATTATGTACGCGATGCCCTCAGCCGTACGATCTTCAATCGATCAAACGCGGGCGAAACTAATTTAAATGATTAAATTAATCATTTTAATATATCTAAATCATACCAGGAAGGTTAAAACGTCATTGCGAGGTCATAAATCTCTGTAATTGACCGATGATAGTTCAAAATCAAACCCTAAATCAAATTCAAAAACCTGAAATTCTTCTTCCCCAACCTCCCTTCGTTTCTTTAGGTGCGATATCGATAATAAGAACTACTAATTTGGGAGTTGTAAGGGTCAAACGGAAGAAGACTGACAATGATCGACCAGCAATCGAAGAAGATGAACAGTAACACACACACAGATTATACACATGCGATTTCATCAAAATTACCACATGCGAAATTGTTACAAAAAAACATGTTATTTCATCAAAATTATCACATGCGAAATTGGTACAAAAAAACAACATGCGAATTCATCAAAAATTATTACATGCGAAATTGTTATAAAAAAAACAACATGCTATTTAATCAAAATTATCACATGCGAAATTGGTACAAAAAAACAACATGCGAATTCATCAAAAATTATCACATGCAAAATTGTTATAAAAAAAACATGCGATTTTAAAATGCGGGAAGATGATCTGACGGCTGAGATTGTAGCGTACGTAATGTACGATAAGCAATATTGTACAGTACTCTTTACCTATATATATATATAGGGGACCGCTAGAATGAGAACCACCTCGAGTTATGAGAACCGCGAGAACCACACCGTACGGGGCGAGGTGGACCAATTTTTTTTTTCAAAAACGTAGATGCATCTATTATAAACACATTCGTAAAAAAAAAATTAAAAAAAAATGCCGTGTGTGTAGTTTTTTACATCACAAGTTTGTGGTTTACGAGTTCCGTGAGTTCCGTACGGAACTCGTAAACCACAAACTTGTGGTGTAAAAAACTACACACACGGCATTTTTTTAAAAAAAAATTTTACGAATGTGTTTATAATACATGCATCTACGTTTTTGAAAAAAAAAAATTGGTACAACTCGCCCCGGATCAAGTGGTTCTTGCGGTTCTCATAACTCGAGGTGGTTCTCATTCTAGCGGTCCCCTATATATATATATATATATATATATATATATATATAATGCACATGTGTAGTAGTAATTTTTTTATAAGTTTTTTTTATACATTGCTATTTTTAATAAAAAAATTATTAAAAAATATCCTTATTTTTGTTACCACCGTTCTCAAAACATTTTCTCTCAAATTTCAACCATATTTTAGAACATGGATCTGTTTCACATTTGATCATCTAGTTCGTCAAGTTTCGATAATTCGTCTTTTCATACAACAATTCATAACTATCAATTTCTCTGTACAATTGTTCAAGCATCGTTTGCCATGCAGTTGAAGATTACTTCAAGGTTAAGCACTGGCGGATCCAAGAACTTTTTTAAGTGGGTTACATTTGGTAAATTCTCACTAATTTATTCCAAACCATACAAGGTCCTCACCATTTTTTTCCCATTTGTTCAAACCGAATGGATTTCTAGGAACCCACAAAAGAGACCTAGATCCGCCCTGAGGTCAAGAGTTTGTATACTTATCATGAAGCCACACATGATCGTCCGTAAAAGATTACTTAGTTGATTATCCAAAATTTAACGATGAGGTGTTTAGAAGAAGGTTTCAGATGCGAAGAGAACTATTCGTACAAATAGTTGGTGATATGATAAAAAAAAAAAGCTGAGTTCTTTAAACAACTTGGGACGCTAGATGGAAAAAGAGTTTTATGTCATTACAAAAATGCTCATATGCAACATGTCAACTGTATACGATAATGTTTTTGAAGCGTATGATGACTACTTTAATATGTCCGTGAAAGTATACAATACTTTTGTGATGATGTTATTCACTTATACGAAAAATAATATTCTCTTAGACCAGCATACAACTTTTGTACGCCGCATTCAAATACAAGTAACTTTGAAAAATTAAATCACTTAGTTGTAGTTAAATATACGCGTTTCATTCATATACATTATAGCTTCGCAAGAACATTTAATAGTTAGAAGCACTGGAAATTATAGGCCACTTTTATTATCCACGACTCCATCAGAGATTTTGGGCACATACCATTTCGTTTTTTTTTTCAATTCATGGTTGGAGAGGAATGGGTTCATGGAGTTTGTATTGGGGAAATACAACCAATTCTCATTTGGTGGGCCCGTAAATCTGGGTTAGTTATGTGAATATGTGAATTCTCTCATAATCATTGAGAGATTGTAATTACATTAAATAGAATGATACAAATAATATGTACAAGGAAATAATATAATACAATTGATTACAAATCAATCACAATAAAGAAATGAGATATTCATGGAGATTTGATTGATTCTAGAAACATTATCTTTTATCCCCCTGCAAGCGAAACTGTGGTGATTGAACCCGAAGCATGTCACGAAAAAATTCAAATTGCGGTCGTGACAGGCTTTTTGTAAAAATATCAGCAAGTTGAAGCTTGGTAGGAACAAACTTAGTGTGAAGCTTTCCTGACATAACCAATTCCCGAACAAAGTGATAATCCAGGTCTATGTGTTTTGCCCGTTTGTGAGAGACCGGATTTTGACTCATAAATAAGGCACTTTTGTTGTCACATAACAAGGTAGGACACGTAGATGGAAGAGCTTGTAATTCTTTTAATAGATGAGTAATCCAAACAATTTCTGCCGCCGCATTAGCCATTGCACGATATTTCGATTCACAGCTGGATCGCGAGACATTCGGTTGCTTCTTCACACTCCAAGAGACTAAATTTCCCCCCAAAAAATTGAGTAACCATACGTGGATCTTCTTGTTTCAATACACCGAGCCCAGTCGGCATCCGAGTACCCGAGAATAGTGGATGTAGTGGGACGAGTGAAGACAAGGCCATGAGAGATGGTGCCCTTAACATACCTGAGAATGCGTTTGACTAGCTGAAAATGCCTATCAGTGGGTGCGTGAAGGTGTTGACAAGCTTGGTTAACCGCATAGGATAAGTCAGGGCGGGTGATAGTTAAGTACTGAAGAGCCCCGACAAGAGACCGATAGGTAGTAGGATCGGAGTAAGGAGTACCATCGGTGGTGAAGATGTCAGAGGTAGAAAGAGGAGTGGGAACCGGTTTAGCATTGGTGAGACCAACACGTTCGAGGATGTCGTTAGCATATTTGGTTTGTGTAAGAAATAGGCCCTCATTATTTTGAATAACTTCAAGACCAAGAAAATAATTTAAGGAGCCTAGAGCCTTGATAGCAAACTGTTTGTGCAACCGATCAGTGAAGTCACGAAGCAAAGTAGGATTATTACCCGTGAGGATAAGGTCATCCACATAGACAAGTAAGTACATAATGGATTTGTCATGATGAAAGACGAACAAAGATTGATCGGCATGGCTACAATGAAAGCCGTAGGTAGTGAGGAAGGTGCTAAGCCGCTGAAACCAAGGGCCTTGTTAAGTTTGCAAACATGATCCGGAAATCGTTGTTCTACGAAACCCGGTGGTTGCTCCATAAACACGGTTTCAGTTAGAAGCCCATTAAGAAAAGCGTTGTTCACATCCAGTTGATGAAGGGGCCACTTATTGATGACGGCTAAGGATAGAACAACCCGAATTGTGGATGCTTTGACCACAGGACTGAACGTATGGTGAAAATCAAGGCCTGGTACGAAAGACCCATTTAGAACCAACGACATTAGTGGACGAAGGGCGAGGAACAAGGGTCCAAGTTTTGTTGCGGTGTAGAGCAAGAAGTTCATCATGCATTGCCTTCATCCAATGAGAGTGTTTAGAGGCACTCCGAAAACCTTTCGGGTCAGTGTGGGAAAGAAGAGCAGCATGGAGACATGAACTCATGGCTTGAGCAAGGTAAGACATGTGTTTGGGGTTCGGTTTGAATGTGCCAACCTTGGAGCAAGTGACCATCGGATGGCTTGGGGTATTTTGGGGCTGAGGTGGATCAAGAGGAGGTTGAACGGTGGTTGTGGCTGATGGGACCGGCGGAGTGGAAGGTGGCTGTGGTGGGGCGGCAGGATGCGGAGGTGAAGGTGGCGGTGGTGGGTCAGCAGTATCGGAGAAGGAAGCCGCAGCCGGCTGAGATGGATTAATGGGATCCATGATTTGTGGAGAAGTAGGAGTGTCCTTGCATAAAGAGCAAGGGGTAGAGGAGTGATTGGAAGATTGGTTATGAGGAACAAAAGATGGTACTGAAGATGAAGATTTTGAGTGTGAAAAGGAAGTTGGTTCATCAAAGGTAGACAAAAAAAGGTTGGCAACATCAGTATGAGATGAGGTATTATTAAAGGGAAAATATGCCTCATCAAATCTAGCATGACAGGTGACATAGGTACGCGATGAAGCTGGATCAAAACATTTGTAACCCTTGTATTGGGGAGCGTATCCCAAAAAAATGCAAGGAATACTTCGTGGGGCAAGTTTGTGTGGGGCATAATCGCGCAAGTATGGGTAAACACAACACCCAAATACACGAAAATTGGAGTACGTTGGTGGCGTTTTGAAAAGAATTTCGAATGGAGATTTGTTTTGCAAGATTTTGGTAGGCAATCGGTTTATAATATACGTTGCGGTACTAAATGCATCCACCCAATGTGTGATGGGGACACACGCATGAAAAAGCATGGCTAGTCCAGTCTCAACGATGTGACGATGTTTTCTTTCGGTTCGACCATTTTGAGGTGCGGTATAGGGACATGAGAACCGATGAAATGTGCCATTTTCATCAAAAATTTTGCGCACAAATTGGTTTACAAATTCCGTACCGCCGTCACTTTGAAACACTTTAACTTTTCTTGAAAATTGAGTTTGAACAAGTCGCAAAAAAGGTTTGAAAAGTGGTGTAAAATTCAGTTTTGGTTTTGAGCGGATATAACCATGAAAATCTAGAGCAATCATCAACAAACACAACGTAATATCTATAACCATCTTTGCTAAGAACGGGAGCGGGTCCCCATAAGTCACAATGAACAAGGTCAAGGGGATGAGAAGCACGTTTCTCATTTAAATCAAACGGTAATTTATGGGCCTTAGCAAGTTGACATGGTGAGCAAACATTAGGTTTAGGTAAAATAGAAGTAAATGATAAACATCCAAGTTTTTTGTAAAACAGAAACAGTATCAAATGCCACATGGCCTAAACGATTTTGCCAAAGTTCAAATGAGGCTTTATTGGAAGAAAGAGACGCAACAAAAGCGAAGGACTTGTCCCGGATGACATATAGACCATTCTCACAGCGACCGTCAGGGAGCGGTTTTCTTGTCTTCCGATCCTGAATGACAAAAAAAAGAGTCTGAGAAAAGTACATCAACGGGAAAATCGTTTGTCAACTTGCTAACCGAAAGGAGGTTTCTAGTTATATGGGTTACGACTAGAACATCCTTTAGTGGGATATGGTTGTTCAAGGTCACGCGACCTGTGTGAGCAATGGGAGATGCTAAACCATTTCCAAAAACAACAGACTTAGTTCCATGATAAGGCGAAAAGGAATGGAGTTTACCGATGCCGTCCGTCATGTGTAGATCGGCACCACTATCGGCTGTCCAATCAGGAACATCATCATCAGTAACATTACATTTGGAATGAAAAGCATGAGCAATACCTTCATCAGTGGATGCCGACTTCACAAAGGATGAAAGTTTGGGGCACTTGTCCACGTAGTGCCCGTTGGTTCTACACAACTGGCAATGTGGTGGACGACGGGTTCCCTTTGAGGAAACGGACTGAGACTGACCGCGTGAAGAAGAGCCGGAGCCAGACCCAGATCGGGTACGGTTAGAGTGGGGTGTGCGAGTGGTGTGAGCATGAAAGGCAACGGGTGCGGGAGTGGGCGGGTGAAGAGAATGAAGAAACTGTTCTTGGCTCTCGGCTTTGGTAAGTAAGTCGCGAAAGGGTAAAGGGTCACGAGCGGTGCGTATGGCAGTGGACCAACTTTCAAAAGTCGGACCAAGACCACACAAAAACCAATGGGTTTTATCCGTGTCGCTAACCGGATGGCCAATGGCCGATAACTGATCACAAATCGCCTTAAATTTGCGACCAAAATTAGCGACAGTGGAAGAACCTTTTGTCAATCTACACAAGTTATCACGTAGGAGATGCATACGTTTAAGGGACGTGTTGCTACAAGCCGCTTCAAGAGCAGTCCAAATCTGTCGAGCGGTTGAGAGGCCGAGAATTTCGGTGACCGCGTCCTCGGTAATGCCAAGAAGGATAGTTGGTGGATGAAAGCTTAAGAGTGATCATGTGTAGTATAGTGGCCATTGGGAGTTTGGATTCAGCAGTGGAAGAGGAGGATGAAGATGAAGCAGATGGTGCCATAAGTTAGGAATGAAAAGAAAAAGAAAAGGGCAGGATCGAAGGGGAAGGTGGGTTGGAGAGTTGGTTGGCTGATACCATGTGAATATGTGAATTCTCTCATAATCATTGAGAGATTGTAATTACATTAAATAGAATGATACAAATAATCTGTACAAGGAAATAATATAATACAATTGATTACAAATCAATCACAATAAAGAAATGAGATATTCATGGAGATTTGATTGATTCTAGAAACATTATCTTTTAAGCTACGAAACTAAGGTGGCTAAAAAATAGAATAAAAGAGTGGCTTGGGGTGGAAAAGAAGTGAAATGAGGAGATGTATACATTGAGGCAAAAAAGGTTGGCTGATTTGGATTTGCTGGCTGAAGAAAGGTCTCTGTCACGAACCGAAATGGATCTAAGGATGGAGGACAAACAATTTCTTTTGGAGGTTGACTGACATAAACAGTTAGATACACGCCAAAAATA
This sequence comes from Helianthus tuberosus, assembly GCA_030545235.1. Taxonomy (NCBI): domain Eukaryota; kingdom Viridiplantae; phylum Streptophyta; class Magnoliopsida; order Asterales; family Asteraceae; genus Helianthus; species Helianthus tuberosus. Next base: position 33,806,913 of record CM060441.1, read on the forward strand.
CCCGGCGAGGTGGGCAGTCGAGGGAGATAAGAATACAGGGTTTTTTTCACTTGACCGTGAACACGAACACTAGTTCTAATCGCATTAATGGGGTATTTATTGAAGATGAGTCGGTCACCGATACGATAGTTATAAAACAACATTTTTACGACTATTACAGTTTACTCGTTACCGAACCTATGGTAGCTAGGCCACCAATAGATAGCTCGGATGTGTTCAGTTTTAAATTCCTTAAGCGTTGTTGGAGTGTTTAGCAACAATATTTCGTAAGGGTGTTTGAAGAATTCTATGCAAACCTGATAATCAATAGGAGTTGTTCTTCGTCTTTTATAGCACTTATTCCTAAGGTGAAGGACCCGTTGAGGCCATCTGATTTCTGGCCTATAAGCTATATTGGGTGCTTCAATAAGGTCATTTCTAAAGTCCTCGTGAATAGGCTAAAATGTGTGATTGGGAAACTTATATCCGAGGAACCAACAACTTTTCTTACCGGTGGAAGTATCACCGATGACCCTTTGATTCTCAATGAAGTGCTTGGGTGGATGAAGTTGACCAAACGACGGGCATGATATTTAAAAAGGCTTACGACTCATTAAATTGGGTTTTTATCAATTCCATAATGGCACAAATGGGTCCTCCACTAAAATGGCGTAGGTGGATCATGGAAACACCATACTTGGCTCGGGCATCGGTGTTAGTTAATGGTTCACCAACCATGGAGTTTGAATGTTCTCAGGGGCTTCGACAAGGTGACCCACTTTCACCGTTTCTATTCCTCATTGCAATGAAGCCTTATCGGGGGTCATCAAGAAGGCATCCAATGTGGGTCTATTTCACGGGATCTGGTGCAAGGATATGGGTAAGACTTTAACTCATTTTTAGTATGCGGGCGACGTAGTATTTATTGGGGAATGGTCGAGTTCAAAATGATTAAAACTTCCGGGATCAAAGTTAATCTCTCTAAGTGTTGCTTGTATGGTATGGGTGTGGGTGTGGGTGTGGGGGAAGCGGATGTGGCATTTATGGCAAATAATATTGGGTGCAAGTCGGGTACTTTACTATTCAAGTATCTCGGGTTATACGTTGGTGCAAACATGATTTTAATTAAGAATTGGAAACCTATTATTGAACTACTCAAGAATAGGTTGTCCATTTGGAAGGCTAGGAAACTATCATATGGAGGTCGAATTACTCTCCTCAAATCGGTCTTGAGCTCCTTGCCGACGTACTATTTTTCACTTTACAAAGCCCCATCCACGGTGTTAAAGTATTTGGAACGAATTCATAGGGTTTTCTTTTGGGGAGGGTTGGAGGAAGAGTCAAAAATGAGTTGGATGGCTTATGATAATGTTGTTGCTCCAATTGCTTATGGGGGGTTGGGGTTTGGAACACTACGGATGCTAATCTTGCGATGCTAGCGAAGTGGTGGTGGCGTTTCAAGATTGATAAGGATGGGTTATGGAGGAAAGTTATTTGGGTAATTCATTGTAACTCAAGGTCTTGGTCTTATATTCCAACAAAGGCTTCTATTGCAGGCCTTTGGAAGCAAACTCTTAGCATTTACACGTTGTTAGCAACCTTGGGGTAGATATTATCAAAACTACAAAAGCTCAGTTAAGGGCGAGGCAGAAGTGTCATTCTTGATTGATACACGGATCTGTGATAAACCTCAATCTGTTTAGTTTCCAAATCTGTTCCTTTTAGAAAAAAAAAAAAAAAAAAAAGAGATGTATGGTTTTAGAGTGGGTAAGAATGGGGTCAAATGGTGTGGAGTTCCAATGGGCATGGAACAGACAGGCCTGCAGTAATGAACACACTAAACTGCATCAGTTAAATCTAATTAGTAGGGGTTTTCGGGTTCTACTGGAGCAGAGGTCTTGACCTGTTGGGTGAATTTTCTGTTAATAACATTAAACGGACCATCCAGATACGGAACAACCAAAGTATGTGGTGGTTTGGAATAATTGGGGTCCCGATGAAGGTCGGCATAGTAGCATGGCAAGCAGAGAAGGAGAGACTTCCTACTCGGGAAGCGCTCTCCATGCATGGTGTAGTGGTTCAGTCCATGATGTGTATGTTATGTGGAGCGTACTATGAAACTAGCGATCTGAGACACTTTGGATCATTACAAATCTTATGGTGGCTCTAGGAAAAAAAGAAGGCTTTCCACGCAATTTGCCTTACTACAATCGGGAAGATTTGGAGAACAAGAAATGAGTTGTGCTTCATTGGATGTCCACTATCAACAACTAAGGTAATTGAAGAGATTAAAGCGTTGAGTTTTATGTGGATAAAGCACCGATCTAGGGAGTCGACACTCACATGGGAGCTGCGGAGCATGTTTGAGGGTTTTTTTTTTTTTTTTGATGTAGTTTGGGTGGCTGAAGCTTTGCCTATGTTGTTTTTTATTTTCTTTATGTTCCGGTGTACTGCACAGTTTGGTGGATGTATGTTTGGTGTTAGCACCTAGCTAGAATATGAATAAAGATTTTGTTGGTCGTTCAAAAAAAACACCGGAAATTGTAAATGATTTTAGAACTTGAATAGACACGCTTCTATTAGTATTCCGTCGAACCGAAGTCATTAATATCTTTATAGTGTTATATACAAGTAAAATCATATAACTTTCAAATGATTGCACTGCTCAAAGTCATACAAACCAAATGATATATCCAATCTAAAAAAATCTGGTAAAATTTAATAGCAAACCTAGAGGTGTATAAAATCGTTATTTTTTTAGGCAATGTGTAGTGGTAATCCTCAGTGTCACAAAAAGTGCAAAAGGGGGGTTATGTGACATTGCATAACATTTGGGTGAAGTGGTAACACACATAACCCCACAAAACACATTTCCTAACAAACATTCATCTCTCACCTTCACCACATAACCCCGTTATCACCATCGCGGGAATCAAATTCACCAACACATAGTGCCGAGGGGGGCGGTCTTCCCCGACGCTATGGGGCGCCATGGTGACCATCACAGCTGGATGGTGCTCGACTACGCATGCTCTTAAAAAACAGGTCGGTTCCTATGCCGAATTCAGTTTTTACATAGCGGGCTCAAACCGGGTTGGCCCAAACCGGTTCAGGTTATGAATCAATTTTCAGGTTGAAATTCCAAGCCTACCGAAATCAATTTGTCGGGTTCTAAGCTAGTTTGGGCCCAAAACTTATTCCAGAACTGATTTTTTTTGTTGTACAAAACCGGCAGTTTACAAACCGGTTTAGGTCCAAATCGATTTTTTCATTGAAATCTCAAACTAATTACCAATTGGGGGGTTGGGCCAGGGTCCAAACCGGGTTTGGTTCAAACAAGCTTTTAGGTGTATTGGGCCAGGTTAGAAACTGGTTTAGGGCAGAGGTGCACAAAAAACACGTACCAGATAAAAAAACCCTGAAACTAGTTATTTTTGTACCTGGGTATTGTATACCCGTAACTGGACTCGACCCTACCCGTAGGGCATGGATAGGGTATACATTTTGAACTTAATACCCGTAACTGAAACCGTACTCGATTTATACCCGAAAATACCTAGAACCAGTCATACCCTATACCCGAACCCGGTTATACCCTATACCTGATACCGGTTTTTTTAATACCTGATAGAATACTCGAATTTTTAAGGTAAATTTTTATGTTTACTTTGCAACTTTTATATTTAAGTTTTTTAGAAATGCATATTATAAAACAAATAGTTTGTATTTGAGTGAATTTTTATTGTAATTTGTTTTTAATTACTTTTACAAACCAAATTTTAATTTCTAAACGCATTTATTTTTATATAAAATAAAAAAAAACATAATTTGAAAATCGGGTATTAGTACTCGGATCCATACCCGGTTATATCCGAACCCGATTATACCTTACCCGGGTACATAGGGTATGACTTTTCTCTTCAATACCATTAGCCGAACCCTACCCGATTTCTCTTAATACCCGATCATACCCGGAACCGGGTATTAACAAAAACCCGATTTGTGCCCCTCTTTTAGGCTCAACCTTTTTTTACACCTCTAAGCAAACCCAAATACCCAATACATTTGTGTTGGGCCATGATGACCATTATCTGGGCTTAACGATTTTTATTCCATTTTTCTTTGTTCATTTTTGTTGTTTAAATTTGTTTTCTTGTTTAAATTTTGTTTCTTGATTATTTACGTTTGTTTTATTTTGGTTTTAATTTGTTATTTAAGTTTCTTGGTGAATCTAGTAAGTGTTCAAGAAATTCTTTTTATATTTTTTTAACTTTTTGTTTTGATTTTTTTAAAAGAGAGTCAAGATTTTAATATCTGGAATTAAACAATTAGATTTGTGCTTCATATTGATGATGTAACTGTTTCAATATTAAACACTTAAAAAAGGTATGGAAGACATCGTTATAAAAGATTAGTTTATTATGATATCTTTAAAAAGCAAAATGGTATATAAAATAATAAGTATGAGTTTCAATATATGCTTAGATTGATATTTGTAGGGTTACATGAATATGTGATAAGAGTATTGAATTGTTGTTGGTGCATATAACATTATTATCTGTGGGTACAATTACAATTAATGAATTTAAAGTATACAAGACACATAAATTATATCTAGCGTGCACCAATTAGTATATATTAATAAACGAATTCTTTGAATAACAATATATTGAAGAAGAAACCAAGAAGTATTTAACTTTTTGATTTGCAAAACGGTTTGTTGGTTTTTTTTTTTTTTTGAACGGCAAGAAACGACGTGCCAACCACCATGACATCAGGCGTTGTGGCCAAGGTCGGCTATTCGACCGCCGTCAACCCCTTGGCTCTCCCAGATGCGTGGAAACCCGACCTCCACCCGCCCGAAGTCACGACAGTGGAATAATCGGTAAAACCTCACAACCCATCCAAGACGAACCGGTGCCACCCGTATTCGCCCTTCACCTGAATGCCGCAGAAAATAACGTGGAGAGTGAGAGTCGAATATGGGTCACAAGCAACACCGAATCTTTCCCCAACCATTCCACCACTACTTCATTGGCTGTTTTGTTGGTTTGATATAAACGTATGTGGTTGTGTATATTTGGGTTTGGATGTGAATATTTTTGGTTGTCAAAACTTATATATTGGTCACTGTCTAGTCTTGTCATGTTATTAAAACCTATATAAATTAGCAAACTTTTTGTGCATAAGGACTTGTAAGTTGTACTTTGGATGTTTTCCAAAAATAAAAACTTGATTTTTTAGTTTTAACCCAAAGGTTTGTACCTTTTTCAATTTTAACCCTACATAATTTGTTTTTTTAACTTTAACCCAAAACTTTTCATTATTTGCAATTTAACTTCACAACTTTTATCATTTATACTTTTCATATTTCCCAATTTTTTGTTTTACGTATAGTTCTAAATTTTTCGAGTTAATACGATGCAACGTGCATGTGTGGTTCAACGTTTTTACCTCTATTTTTCCATGTTTGACAGGTTCGTCGCAATACGCATATTATAGGTCGAGTCAGTGTTGGTTGTCGATGACGGTTGTGTGACATCAGTACTATTTGATACCGTTTTAACGCCCCGCCGCAACGCGGGGTGTGTTTTGGGGATTTTTCAAAGAAAAAATTGTGATGCATATGGTTGTCGTAACGTTGGCTTTGGGGGTTTTCCAAAAAAAAAAATTGATTTTTTTTTTACTTTTCACCCAAAAGTATTTCATAAATTACTTTTAACCCAAAACTATTTGTTTTTTACTTTTAACTCAAAACTTTTTATCTTTTACAATCTATCCTCATAACTTTTTTTACTTTCAACTTTGGTCCTTTATAGTTTTCATTTTCCGCAAATTTTGCGCTCTATGCTTGGTTCTAAATTTTGTGACTTAACACATCACAGCGTGCGTCTTTGGCTTAACGTTTTTACGTTTCGTTCTAAATTTTGCGAGTTAACACGACGCAACTTGCGTGTGTGGGTGAACGTTTTTACATCGTCTATTTTTACCCCGTTTGACAGGTTTAACATAACGTGTGGGTCATAGATCGATTTAGTTATAAATAAAGAATCCCCGCCGCATTGCGGCGGGTCGTAATCCTAGTTTTATTTACCTATTAACCTGTTAAATTTCTTAACTCGTTAACATAAACAGATTATATAAATTGTGTTTAACTTACACGATTTCAATTTTCAAGTGTATAATATATCTAATTTCTAGTTGTCTTTTTACACAAATAAATATGTAGATCATGCTTAGTTTATCAATTTAACCCAACAACTCAGGCTACTTGGTATGGTTGATGGAGGTTGGACCTCCACGTCAGCGCCACGTATGATGGGTGTGAAAATAGAGCAAAAATGATGGATCTAAGGAAATGGAGGATAGACCTAATATATATATATAGAGAGAGAGAGAGAGAGAAACGGGATCAGGAGAAAACGCTCAAAAGTGTGAGAACGGTGAGAACGCTTCATGGCCCAACACGTGTCACGCCGCATAGAAAATGGCGGAGGGGCTTTTTTGTCCTTTCATCTTCTGCTTTTCCAGTTTCGCTTTTCCCAATATTGTTTTAATTTTTTGTTTTTAAGATTTTTGGCGTTAACCAAATTCAATAATTAATGGCGTCTTAATGGTTTCATTGTATTAACATTTTGACGTTTATGGCATTTATTCAAATCGTATGCCATTGGAACCCAGGGTGGTCAGGAAATCTATCTGAATGGCGTTTTTCAAGGCGTTTTAAAAAGATGGTCCATTGTTCTATTATTTTTTATAAAGATTTTGGCGTTTGTGCTATCTTGGCGTTTTACAAATGTTAGATTATATTTCAGCCACAGTAAAAAAAATACAAGCAAAGAAAATAAATTAAAAATCCTAATCGGATCTCTCTTCACAATCTTCACTGTCATCAATCTCCCTGTTCTTTAATAGTACAAGAACTGTCACAAAAAATATGGCATTTTATTTAAAACTTAACAAACTCATCGGTTTGATTATTTTGTCTGCTCGTCTGTTGAAGTGGGTTTTTTTTGTGGATATTTGGGGTCATAGATCTATGACATGTGGGTGGGTTTTTCGCTTTTTCTTCATGTTGATCCTAATCTTTATAATCATCCCACTCTTCAGTGTCATTGATCTCTTCTCCTCATCTAAGCCTTCTTCAAGAACAAAAAATACAAAATGCCATATGACTGGCATCAATATCTTTTTCTTGAATTTTTTGTCCATCTCATGAAGCAAAATCTTACTGAGTTACTCGCCTCCACTAACAATTCATTCAGTGAAACTTCACGAATAACAATACTGAATATCCAAGAAAGCATATTAGTCATCTTTGATTTTTTTTTTTTTTTTTGCGTTTTACAGTGAGTGGTATTTACTAGTATTGGCGTTTGTTTTTTTGTTTTTTTTTTTTTTGTTTGATCAAATGGAAGTTGCTGAGACGTATCATTTTATAGGATCTCTTTTTGGCACCTAAGTTAGACGGTGCGTTATTATAATAAAGTATTAGTCTTTTTAGTTACTGTTTGCAATTATTGTTTTTGAGAAGCTTTATCTCTGAAGTCTGTAACACGTCTCATCTTTCAAGTTTGGCGTTTTAGATTATAATTTAATAAATTTTCCCTATCTTCAGTATTACTGATTTGTAGTTGCTTTTTCTAGTTACATTTTCAAGTTTGTTTTTATTTATTTTATTATTTTTTTTTTGTTTTTTATAATACTTGTCCAAAGTAATTTTATGATGGTTTGATAAACGCCAAAGCTGTAAGACATTTGGCATTTTGACGTTTTTATTAGATATGGCGTTGTTTCTATATAACAATCATCTGAAAAAAGAAAATTAAACAAAATAAATATTGATCTTACAAATTTTCACTGTCACCAGTCTCTTTCTTCTTTTGAAGCATCTTCACTAGTTGTTTCGACTTTCGTGTGACTTTTTTTTATTTTTGTTTTTTGAAGTAGTCAGTGGCGGACCCAGGATTTTTTCCTGGGGGTGCGGAAATTTTTTAAAGATTTTAGACCCCTAGCTATATAAAAAAATCGGTTCATAGCGGGTCGGATCGGGTCATGTAAAACAAGTAAAAACAAACAAACAAAGTTTAATGGCGTGTCGAATCAGATCGGGTCGGGTCCATTTCAATTCTCAAACAATCAAACCCTAGTTCCTAACTTCCTATCACATTAACAAACAAAAAAAACATCAAAGTTCAAACCATCCCTACTTTTATTTCTCTTAATCATTCAATAAAAGAATAAAAAAACTTATCTATAACATACCTTGGTCTTTAACTAGAATAATCCGGCGAAAAAAAGTGGTTCAACCCCTTTCCTCTTGAGAAATCGCGCCATAACTTCCCTACTCATTGTTCATTCCTAATCCTATCACATACAAAATAAACCAAGGATCTTCAAGTGTTCAACCATAGCCCATGTTCCGTAATTTTCAATTTAAAATTTTGAATTTCAAGCCCTAGTAATTATTATTTGCCAACCAACAATTATATAATCAACAAACATGTTTGCCAAGTGAGACAGAGGGAGGGCGGGAGTCGTTGGCAAGTGGCAGCGATTTGGGTTTTTTTTTTTTTTAATTACGTGGACGGGTTTGTTTAACAAAACTAGTAGTTGGGTTGGGCTTGAATGGGTATTAAGTTATTGGGCTTGATGGATTGAATTTAAGTTTTATTAAAGGGGTTAGTAGGCTAACTTGTTTATATAATTTGTTCGGGTTTCAATCCGTGTTCACAATTTTTTTACGTAAATTCCTAACATTTTTTTCTAAGGGGTGCGGTCGGAATTTTCCAAGGGGTGCGGACGAAAATTTTCAAGGGGTGCGGTCTGGATTTTTCGCGAAAAATACCACTAAATTTTTTTTTTCAAGGGGTGCGGCCGCCCACCCACCCCATAACTTGGGTCCGCCCCTGGAAGTAGTTTTTTTGTCGCCGTTTGGAAACACAAAGTCTGAAATCAGCCTCTTTTCTATAATTTTTGTCCATCTCATACAGCAAAATGTTATTGAGTTTACACCCTTTCAGCTAAAATGTTATCTTTTTTGGCGTTTTACCGAGAAAAAGAACGTCACAAAATAAACCATCTTAAAACTGTAAATTTGATCATGCTAAAATCAATAAAGTGTTGTTGTATGGTGATGGATAACATTGTTAATCCTCAGTTAAGAAAGATAACTGACAATTTTGTCCACCCCATACAGCTACACTTTATTGACAACAATATATTTGATGTTTGGGTTTTCTGGCGTTTTATCAGACGAATGGTATATATTAAATATGGCGTTTGGGGTTTTTGTGTGTGTTTTTAATTGAAGATCTGAGTTGTATATATAGGATTTTTTGGCGGTTTTTTTAGGCGGAATTTTACTATAATTAAGTTTGGCGTTTTATATCTAATGGCGCTTTTAGTTAGAATGGTGTGTGATTTTTGTTTGGCATTTTATTTTCATGAGATGTCATTTTGTTTGGAGTAGTCAAAAGATGCTTTTACCCTTAATGAAGCGCGTCCACGTAATAAAATTGATGTTATTTAGGAAAACGTCATCGCGCCAATCTAGTCCATAGATTGTTTTAATCGGACGATCCATAAGCGTTCTCACCGTTGTAACACTTTCCACCGTTTTCTCTAAATCCCGACCCTATATATATATATATATATATATATATATATATATATATATATATATATATATAGAGTAGGAGTTGGGTGGAAAGTCTATTTTTCCTAGAAAGTCTAGGAAGGAATAAGAATTGGACATGTGTCATTGAGGGATTTTAAGTAGAAGTGCTATCATGTAATTTCACATTTTAATTTTATTTTTGGAATGTATCTTCATTAACTAAAATTCCATGATTTTCGGAATTTTTATTATTTTCGAATTCAAATCTGGAAGTCAATGTGTTCATTAACTAAAATTCCATGTCACATTACATCGCATATTCCATTGTTCAGAAGATTACTGGAATTTATCAGCATGTTCTTGGTGCTGTGTTTTAACAGTTTACAGGGCTAAAGTCAATTTTTTTTATAGATCCCACAATATAAAGATGGTAAAACACAGGGTATGAATCTGATTGTTGTTAAAACACAACTGTATGAATCTGAATGCTAAAACACAACTGTATGAATCTGATTGCTGTTAAAACACAACTGTATGAATCTGAATGCTAAAACACAACTGTATGAATCCGATTGCTGTTAAAACACAACTGTATGAATATGAATGCTAAAACACAAGTGTATGAATCTGCTTGCTGTTAAATCACAACTGTATGAATCTGTTTGCTGTTAAAACACAACTGTATGAATCTGAATGCTAAAACACAACTGTATGAATCTGCTTGCTGTTAAAACACATCTGTATGATTCTGCTTGCTGTTAAAACACATCTGTATGAATCTGGATGTTAAAACACATCTGTATGAATCTGCTTGCTGTTAAAACACAACTGTATGAATCTGCTTGCTGTTAAAACACATCTGTATGAATCTGGATGTTAAAACACATCTGTATGAATCTGCTTGCTGTTAAAACACATCTGTATGAATCTGCTTGCTGTTAAAACACAACTGTATGAATCTGTTTGCTATTAAAACACATCTGTATGAATCTGAATGTTAAAACACAACTGTATGAATATGCTTGCTGTTAAAACACATATGTATGAATCTGGATGCTAAACCATAACTGTATGAATCTGCTTGCTGCTAAAACACAACTGTATTAATTTGCTTGCTGTTAAAACACATCGTCAAGAAAACGGAGATGATAAGAACAATATTTGAATGGTGATGATGAACTCGGAGATGGTGGAGATGGAGAAGTGTTTCAATTTGATCCGGTGCTCTCCATCGTTTCTAAAGTTATCTTCTTCCATGATTGTAGTTATTTTTGGTAGGGATTGGGGTTTCCAAGATGGGTTTGGAGAGAGAGAGAGAGAGGAAAAATCGCTTGAATTTAGGAACTGGGCGGTTATCTAATTGATTTAAAACACGGCCATTGACAAAATTGCCCCTACTCATTTAAAACAATCAATTAATTAAACTCAAATATTTCAAGATTGCCATTGATTTAATCTCAACCCTTAAACACACCAATCGGATGGACCAGATCGCTTCCTAGACTTTCTAGGAAAAACACACTTTCCGTGCGAACCCTACTCTATATATATATATATATATATATATATATAAACGGGATCAGGAGAAAACGGAAAAAAGTGTGAGAAAGGTGAGAACGCATCCTGGCCGAACACGTGGCGTGGGACATGATCAAGGTCCGAGGGGTTTTTTTTGTCTTTTTAGTATTCTTCTCCTTTCACGATTTTCGCGTTTGACATGCTTCTTTATTTTTTGCGTGCAAGATAATTTTGGCGTTTTGTAGATTTATTAATTATTTGGCGTTTTATTGTTTTTTCTGAGATTTCTTCTCTTTGAGTTAATTCTTTTTGTGTCACATAGTTAATATTTTGGTGTTATGGCTTTTTCCATGTCATTTTTGGCGTTTTGTATATTTTTGTTAATAATTCATTACCATAGATTAATATTTTAAAAAATACAATAACTCGAAAATCCAAATAATCTAATAGTCTTCCGTAGGTGAGATTACATCAGAGATCTACCCATCGCTTTGTTCTTCACTTTCTTCAGATTCTTCATCATCAAATTTCATTTTTGCATATAACGCCATTAGCTCGTCTCTTCTTTGTTGCAGTCAATTTTTGAATATCACCGCATCCTTGGATTTTAGATCGTTTGAAGGTGTTAAATCACAGAGTTGTTCAACGATAGATAGCAACCCTGTCTTCAACATTTCTTCCATTGGTCTTGAATATTGCACCCCGTTTTTATACGTTACTTCAAGTGTTCCTTCTTCCTCATTCAATACCCAACTGCTAAGTTTTGGTATTTGTGTATCTTCAATATCATCATCATCTTCATCATCTTCTGCTGGAAACTTTCTCTCCAGTCTTTTTATTACAGTTCTAGTTCTTTCACAATCGTTGTCTCTTGGAACCCCAAGGGCCAAGATATCCTTCTGAACATTTTCATTCATTCCCATTATGGCTTTTATTGTTCTTACCTTTACCCTTCTCCTGTCAGCGAACTTTATGATGAATCTTTTTTCTTTACTTTCAAACCTCCATGCAATAACCATAGCCATTTTTTAAATTTTTTGGCGTTTTGGAGAATATGTGGCGTTTTAGTTTTTTTAGCGTGTTTGAGCTTGGGTTCTGATGGTCTTCTTTTATATTGACTTTTTTTCCCGCGTATGTCAGATAATTATGGTGTTTGAAAAGGATAAAGAAATTTAATATAATAAATGTTAGTAATTATGTTTTCTGTCGTTTCATTTTACTGTTTTTTGCAGTTTACCGTGTTTTGTGTTTGAGACTCAACTGTTTTAATGTTGTAACACGTCAAATCTTTTTGACAGCTGTAATTATGGCGTTTTGTTTTCCAATGGCGGTTAGATAACTATTGGACTTCTTTTTGTTTTATATTCTTTGCACATTGTTTCACTCTTTTTTTATAATATTAGTTGTTCAAATTAATTTTATTATAGTTTGGTAGTTTTTTTGGGGCTTTTTATGGCGTTTTACACTTATTTGCTAATTTTGGCGTTTTATTATATTTTTCATTATAGCATTAATATTATTTTTGTTGTTTATTAACTGACATTACAGAACAAACAATAGGCAAAGAAAATTAAAAAAAAGTACAAAAAAAAAAAACAAAGCAAAAGCAATTTATGATTTTTAAATCTTCAGTGTCATCAGTCTCTTTTTTTTTTCTTTTGAAACTACTAGAAATGTGACAAATAAATGGCGTTTTGGGTTTGGCGTTGTTTATTTTCTTTGTTCATGTGTTGAAGTGTCTTTGTTGATGTTGGAGACATAGAGGGACCCCCTGTGGGTGGATGCCACATATCTATGTTGTGATTCTATATATCCTTGCTAATATAGAATCAAGGAAACTTCAAAGTAAATCATGATCAAACCGCTTCGGTCAGTATAAATAAAATGGTAAATTGCCACATATCTATGTTGTAATTCATTAGACAATATATATATAACAACCCTTCCAAATATTTTCGACACCCCTAATATATGTAAAGTGTCCCTATATATCTTAAAATACACCCCAATTGCGAAAACCGAGCCCTAAATACCTTATATAATTAAAAATAAAATAAAAACAAGATTTTTAACCTCGCTCGCGGGGCGCGAACGGGTAAGCGGTGACCTACGCGGGCCGCGACACCTCGGAGTTAGGGAGAGGCCCTGAGCCGCCACGTGTCACCATTCGTGTCGAGCCTAGTGGCAAGTCAGCCAAGCTATGGCCTACCCTAGCTGGCCTCGTGGGCAACGAAGGCCCTGGAGGAGGTTTACGCGGGGCGCGACGGAAGTCGAAGAGGCACTATAAATAGAGGCTTTCAGCCTCAGTCTCAACTCGCTCATTTTCTCGATCTCTCTCTCAATATTCTGCATAGCTATTATAATCTCGGGCGTAATACCCCCCCCCCCCCCCCAAATAACGAAGTTATGCCTCGTTGTAAGTATTATAACCCCTGGTTACGTATTAGATACGTTGCCCGATTGATCCAGGGTTCCGTAACGACTGTCGTGGTTCTACCCGACGTAGTCGTTGGAATGCCGTCTCGGGGAGGGTATTACTAATGTAAATATTGGGTTATTATACTAACGCGTGTGCATTTGTGTAATTAATAGATAATCACCAGGAAATCCTTAAGGAAAACCCTAAGACAGCAATGTGAATAATCTTCTTTTTGGAAACAATTTTTACAAACTCTTAAATAATTTACAATGTGATTAGCAGTGATTGAGTCTTTGTAGTTCTTCAATTACTGCCGGTATGTTGGGGTTTTGTATACTAAATGTGGAACACGTTACCATTGGACAACGAGATAGCCAATGCGTAATATGACCAACCAGTCAGTATTGACAATACTGAATGAGTAATTGTGTAGATATAAACATTGTAATCGCTCTTAATACTGTTTAAAGCTAAAACCTGTCTTGATTAAACTGGGATTCACTCACCAGTATTTCCCACTGACAAAATGTTTTTAAACGCGTTTCAGGTAACAAAATGTGAAAGCCAAATAGAAGCCAGCTGGACAACACTGAAGGCTTCGAAAAAGTGGCTATAAAAGTTACCTGAATAAAGAGATGTTTTTATTAAATAAAATAAGGTTTATCCCTATAAAAAATGTGTGTACTGAAAACTTGGGAATTTCCCACGTGTTTAATATTATAAAAATGTGGTATTTTACTCTGATAAAATATTTCCTAACTGCGGTCCTGATGTAATTTCCGCTGCCAAAATAATGAATACCGATACCACTAAATCTGGTCTCGCGACCGCCCGTTCCCGGGACAGTTAGGGGGCGGGGGTTGCGACAGAAGGTGGTATCAGAGCTAAGCCACTGATTCAGCCACAGAAGGGTTCTGCTGACACCAAAATATTATATGTTAGGAAATTAATTACGGAAATACGTGCATATCTGTATTTTATTGTTATGTGTTATTTGACTATTTGTTAGTTTACAGTATAAGCGATCAAGGACCCTCCGACGCCTATTGTCAGTTGTCTAGCTCACCTCAAAACGTAGGTACCTCTTCACAGCCTACCCTCTCAGGGTATTCAGCTGACAATGAAGATGGGATATTCGTGTTTAAGGCTCAGTCTGAAGAGCCATTCCCTCCTAAAAAGAGAGGATGGTTCAGTAGGGGAGCGCATGAACGCAGGAAGAGAATGAAAAAGTTACACCAACAGCGAGTTTTAGCAGCCGCTAAGAGAGAAACAGATGCTCACACCCAAGACATGCTCAATAGGAGTCTAGCAACTTTTCATATCCTAGCAACTACAGCTGCAAACCCTAATTTAGAGCGACTCATAGCACCCCAACCATTACCCTTGTTTCCCACACAACCAATGGAGATTGAAGTCAACCCAGAAAACCAAATCCCAGCACCAGCTTTTGACCCCACTGAGATACCTAGAATACCATCACCCAATCCCTTAGACCCAGACTACGACCCGTGGTTTGACGACCTTAGGGATCATCAGCAACGCTACCCAATATCAGAAGAACCCATAGCTGCTTACCTAGGTCTGGACCCTCTAGATCCCTATAATGATAATGATGAATACATTAGGGAAATCCTAGAGAATCCATATCCCCAGGAAGAACCAATGCCCCAGTTGTAACACCCCGAAAACGGGTTTGGTAATTAAACCCCGTTAATACTAAAGACGGGGAAAGTACCGTTAGTGGTAAAAGTACACTGGCAAGAATTAGGAATTAATTGAATAATCCTAATATTTATTTAAAGTGAATAAGAGCTTTCAAGAAAATAGAAAGATAAAAGGGCCGATTTAACGGGACTTAAAGTAAAACGGGTTACGACTTCCCGAACCTACTAAGCTAACTAGGAATAATTCTAACCTAGTTAGATAGTGACTTATGAGTGGGTTAAAACACTTAAATAATGAACTAAGGAAAATGGAGGGGCCAAAGATGTTAAAATTGAAACTTATGTTGCTGATTTTAATTAAAAACAAAACCAAACACCCCATTTGGGATGGCTGGTCGTACAAGAACAAGCAGGGGCGATCCCCCACTCTCCAAAACCCTAAACATCACTAAACTTTCAAATTGAAGGCTCAATCCAAGCTGAAATCGAAATTAAAGCATAGATTATTGATCCTCATCACAAGAGGATTACAAGGTATGTAAAATTTGATGAAAACTCTCAACTCAAAATTCTCATGAAATTGGGAATTTCTGAAATTTATGGTTGCATGTTAGTTTTATGATGAAATAAGAACAATACAGTGTCTAGGGACAAACCCTAGACCAATACAAGTTGAATTCATGTGAAAATCTAGAAAAATCCATAAACACCATTGTAGGTGATTAGTGGGTTATGTAGATTTTAATAAACACTAGGAAATTGGGTGATATTCTAGTGTAATTTGACAATTGTGAAGTGACTTCAGAATTATAGAAGCTAACAACTTTGTAAGATGGTTGATTTATGTGAAATTAGGGCTAAGAGATAAGCTAGAGACTTGATAAATAAACATGTAAAATTATGCCCATAAAGTGTTTGTTGAAATGCCTCAAAGAAGGCTCGAAACTAGAATTTTTGTAGTTAAAACACCTAATTGTGATGTTTTGGCTATTATGCAAAATGTGATTAAAAAGAGTTCTAAATGTGATAAACGTGGTTAGAACTTTGGTTAAAACGGTGGTCTAAAGATAACGCCTACCGGGTAATTAAAGAATGCTAAAACTAGTTGATGAACTCGAATATGCAATTAGTATACTAATGGGCATTTGACTTTTAAAAAGTCAAACTGACCTATAATACGATAAATGGTAATTTTTGATATGAAATGCGTAAGGTGGAATAATCGTATTAAATTATGATTAAACTAACCACCTTGAAAACGGTGATGATAGTTTGACGCGTAACAAGCTAGGTGGAAGCTTGATGAGGGAGCGAGTCAAACGAATCAAGAAGGAAAGGAAAAGCGTAGTTCGGATGCGAGGTAAGTAAAGCTTACGCCCCTTTTCATTATTTACAATGACATGATTGCAAGTATAGTATATGAATGCTACTAAGTGGTTGGCATAGGATGTTCCGACACGATTCAATGAGAGTCGGAACGAAGGGAAAATGGTAAGAAATCATAAGTTATGGACAAAGGGGTAAAATGGTAAATTAGTCATGTAGTGACGAACAAACAAAAACGGTTTTAAATAAAACGAGTACAAGGAAAACCGGGATAGGTTTAAAGGGGATGAAATGGTACTTAAATACCATCTCATACGGACAAATGGTCAATTTGACTAAATAGGTCAATTGGTGTGGGTAACGCCATTTGACAATAACATTTGATAATTGCTTGTTGAGTTTTGTAATCACAGGAAATAACATAAGCTTGCGTTGCTTTAACTATAAAGATTTAAAGCAAAAGTTAAGTAAACGGGTCAATACTTTGACCCGAGCCAGGTACGTGTAACTAAGCTTTTGGGTTAAACATACAATTTTGGTCAAAATATTTAGCGAAAGTCCTTCGTCGTGAAGTGAGAGACTAAAGTTGTCCAAAACACCCTTGAAGGGTATATTGGGCAAACGACTCATAGGGGTCGTTTAGGAACTTGCATAAAGATTATGGAATCATTAGACATGAATAAAGGTCATAGGAATGCACATTTGCGGGTCAAATGCTCAAAAGTGGTCATTTGCGTAAAATGATCAACCGATGGGTAAAATTGGGAAAAAGGGGTTCATTATGATAAATCCACCACAAAATAGTTGTGGTGGAATATTTGTAGTTAATTAGATATGGAACTTTTGTAGCGACAAAAGAAAGGCACAAGTTCTAGACTAAAATGCATAACTACCCTTAACGGGTCAAAATATGCATTTAAGCGTAAACGGGATTTTATTACTTAAGAAACCCGTGATTTGAGATTAATATAATAGGAGATATTGAAATAATGAATTTCGTGAGTTTAATGATCAAATAAACTTGTTGGTGTGATAAAATTATGAACGGGTCAATATTTGGTAAAAATGGTAGTAAGCCGAAGACTTAAAAGTCTGAAATTATGTTAATCCAGATGTCGGATTTTAACTCCATAAGATGGAGAATTAAATTATGGACGCGTAGGAAAAAGAATCGGGTAAAACGGATTAAAAACGAGAGAGTTATGCTCGTTTCCGTGAAATCGGGTTAAGCTGGGAACGTACAGCAACTGTTAAAGCATCAGGCTGTGAAAACAGGGGCTTGGCGTCACGCGAAGCCCCCTGTTCCGAGAAAAAAATTATTTTGTTGTTGTTTGACCCATGTAACTTGTTTATACTGATTAATTAACTATCAAAACTAACTTTTAAGTTGGTTTTGATTATAGGTGCCCGGATGAAGATCAAGCTCGATGAGGAACCGAACATGATAAAATTAAACACTCGAGATTAAAGCTTCCGCACGGCGTTACGTCATAACTTTTAAACGACGAAATTGTTTATATTATGTTGAAAACTTTTAAGTTGTAAAAGTTTTAGATTACTCGTATTTTCTAAGCATACTTAATTGTAATTACATGTTTATTTTCGTTAATTGTACGAAAACCTATAAAACAATAACAAGGGTGTTACAAGTTGGTAATCAGAGCTCATGGTTAAAGAATAAAGTGTGTTCGGTTCGAGACTTGATCGCAAATCCGGTAAGTACATGTATGTAAATAATTTAGCATGCTAAAGTGTTGTAAACAACACATAGGGCTATCGTGTGATACACGTTACCCCAATTAAAATGATTGATATAGTTGATGAAAATACGCGCGTTGACGCGTATAGTAGAAAATGCCTTGTATTATAATACGGGCGATTATTGAAGTTGACGTTACTAACTTTTATGAATGTTTTAATTGAAGGACACTCGCGTTTGAAGACGACGAGAGTCAAAAGAATTGTGGATATGATGATGGAACGGTCCGAGATATGGCAAGGAGAGCATAATCATCAAGGACCTAAATCGCGTAACGATCGCAAATAAGTAATGGCAAGAAAGCCCGTTAAGGCAAGCATTACCAGGTGCACATTTTAAATATAATTGCACAAATAGTAATATGCAACAAATATGTAGAAAATGAAAGTTGCATATGTAGATTAAAAACTTGGAAAAACCCGAATAGAAAATGTATTCGGGATATTGTTTCCAAGAGAAACAAATAGAGGCATTACTTAAATAGGGAGTGATGTGAAAACTATAAAAAGGTCATGCGTGTCACGTGTTAATCGCTTACTCTGGCCAAGTAAGTAGTGGCATATGATACCATGAACTTCTTATAGCGGACACATTTACATCCGATGTACTAAGGACGAGGTGAATGGGACAAATTAAAAAGTACCCAAATGAACAAAATAGTTGAAAATAATGTAAACGCACAGCCGGGTGATGGAAGCATATTACATAAGGATAATGAGCCCGATAGAAGGGACAAGGATTAAGGTAAATGATAATATAAATGAATGATCAGAAGAAAATTCACGAAAATAAGTCATCTTGGACGAAAGGGCCATGATGAACAAAACGGGCAAGTAAAACCAAAGTATAGATGACCGCCGGGTCATAAAAACAAAGGTGTTGCCCACATGAAAAAGATAATCAAGGTTGTTAACTTTAGTCGTAGTAAAGCAAGGATAATGATGATAATCATCACTCATAATTAATGAGGCCGCCAATGGTGGTCACGTAAAGAATAAAAGACATGGTCGAATAAAAGAGACGGATTTCGCTAAGATGACCAAGTAAATCGAAACAAAGTCTTAATGCATACCGGAAGAGGGTGCAATGATAACGATTTCGGTAAAACACTCGGTTGACGGGTAAGGAATTAGACGCATGCGTAGACTGAGAAACAGGAACGCGAAATAGAAAGTCAAAAGACTCGGAATATGAGTCATGACTAAAAGATGACAAGACTTTTCACAAACATAAATTTTGGTAATTGTGTTCAACCATTTCAAAGTTGGACGGGTCAAATAAAGAACGAAGTTTGACATTCATAAGTGATGAAAATTCACCCAAAATGAGTCAAACGAGTCAATTAAGGAATAACGCTTAATATAATAGGAAAACGCAAACCGGTGAAACCGGAAAGCTAAAAACAATAAGATAGAAGGACCCGGGTAATGGGTTGTAAAGGAGTATAAGTATGAACCGGGTAACGGTAAGCGTATGACAAACCAACGTGTAAATGACATTAGAAGTCGTAAAGTAGGAAAGATAGTCCTAAAGTAAACAAATGAAACCTTAGACTACGGTCAAGGTCAACTAAAGTTCAAAAGCAAAATTAAATGATTCCAAACATAACAAAGGATGCTTTAAAGCTATATATGTATAAATATACAATTGAATAAAGACTAGAATAAAAGATGATCTACGGGATCATCATAACCTACGGGATACTAATTAGTGTAAAAGCTTAAGGAAATAGCCTACGCGGTTAAGTGAAGGAACCTACGGGTCAATAGTGTAAGGTGAGGGAACTTGTTACGATTCCCCGCGTAAAACGAGAACGGAAAACAATAAATTATGGGTTGTCAATTTCCTTGATATGAGTAATTGACATAGTTAAAGAGAAAAACGTTAGACTAAAATTCAGTTTTAGTAAGAAATAACATTTTTACAAATATAAATTCTGATAGGAAATTGAATAGAAAGTATGAAAGATTCAAGTCTTGACACTGATAGGCGCAAGACGATATATTCGAAAAGCGATCATTTCGAAAATGAAAGGTTGATATAAATTAAACATGACGTGACACGATCACGGTCAAGAAATGCAATGTGAAGTGGAATCACATTATAACCAAGCGAGCGGTAAAAAGTAACTGGACTAATAAGTCTAGTTAGTGAGACCGGTTAAGGTCATTTAAGTAATTTGGTTGCTTGTAAGCGGTGGATTCGGTATAACTGAACCGAATAAATGAATTTGAAAACAAAAGAAATTGTTGCTAAAAGTGAAAGATTTCACTAAAGACCTTTAAACGGGTCAAAGTAACGGATTCATAAGGAATTCGATAGTATATGAAAGCGATGGATATCGCTAAGTTAACTAAACTAGTGGAAATAACGAGATTACGTTATTTCAAAGTTACACTATGTCGTATGAGATATGTAGACAATTAGTAACCAAAAGGATGTTACCATACTTTTCGGGTAATACTAACGATTGGTTAAAAAGTATAAGTAATGTTTAAAATATTTCTCGGATCGAATACATTGAGTTTAAACTCAATGAATTATGTAAGAAAAGGTTTCGAGGACGAAACCTCTTTAAGGGGGGTAGACTTGTAACACCCCGAAAAAGGGTTTGCTAATTAAACCCCGTTAATACTAAAGACGGGGAAAGTACCGTTAGTGGTAAAAGTAAACTGGCAAGTATTAGGAATTAATTGAATAATCCTAATATTTATTTAAAGTGAATAAGAGCTTTCAAGAAAATAGAAAGATAAAAGGGCCGATTTAACGGGACTTAAAGTAAAACGGGTTACGACTTCCCGAACCTACTAAGCTAACTAGGAATAATTCTAACCTAGTTAGATAGTGACTTATGAGTGGGTTAAAACACTTAAATAATGAACTAAGGAAAATGGAGGGGCCAAAGATGTTAAAATTGAAACTTATGTTGCTGATTTTAATTAAAAACAAAACCAAACACCCCATTTGGGATGTCTGGTCGTACAAGAACAAGCAGGGGAGATCCCCCACTCTCCAAAACCCTAAACATCACTAAACTTTCAAATTGAAGGCTCAATCTAAGCTGAAATCGAAATTAAAGCATAGATTATTGATCCTCATCACAAGAGGATTACAAGGTATGTAAAATTTGATGAAAACTCTCAACTCGAAATTCTCATGAAATTGGGAATTTCTGAAATTTATGGTTGCATGTTAGTTTTATGATGAAATAAGAACAATACAGTGTCTAGGGACAAACCCTAGACCAATACAAGTTGAATTCATGTGAAAATCTAGAAAAATCCATAAACACCATTGTAGGTGATTAGTGGGTTATGTAGATTTTAATAAACACTAGGAAATTGGGTGATATTCTAGTGTAATTTGACAATTGTGAAGTGACTTCAGAATTATAGAAGCTAACAACTTTGTAAGATGGTTGATTTATGTGAAATTAGGGCTAAGAGATAAGCTAGAGACTTGATAAATAAACATGTAAAATTATGCCCATAAAGTGTTTGTTGAAATGCCTCAAAGAAGGCTCAAAACTAGAATTTTTGTAGTTAAAACACCTAATTGTGATGTTTTGGCTATTATGCAAAATGTGATTAAAAAGAGTTCTAAATGTGATAAACGTGGTTAGAACTTTGGTTAAAACGGTGGTCTAAAGATAACGCCTACCGGGTAATTAAAGAATGCTAAAACTAGTTGATGAACTCGAATATGCAATTAGTATACTAATGGGCATTTGACTTTTAAAAAGTCAAACTGACCTATAATACGATAAATGGTAATTTTTGATATGAAATGCGTAAGGTGGAATAATCGTATTAAATTATGATTAAACTAACCACCTTGAAAACGGTGATGATAGTTTGACGCGTAACAAGCTAGGTGGAAGCTTGATGAGGGAGCGAGTCAAACGAATCAAGAAGGAAAGGAAAAGCGTAGTTCGGATGCGAGGTAAGTAAAGCTTACGCCCCTTTTCATTATTTACAATGACATGATTGCAAGTATAGTATATGAATGCTACTAAGTGGTTGGCATAGGATGTTCCGACACGATTCAATGAGAGTCGGAACGAAGGGAAAATGGTAAGAAATCATAAGTTATGGACAAAGGGGTAAAATGGTAAATTAGTCATGTAGTGACGAACAAACAAAAACGGTTTTAAATAAAACGAGTACAAGGAAAACCGGGATAGGTTTAAAGGGGATGAAATGGTACTTAAATACCATCTCATACGGACAAATGGTCAATTTGACTAAATAGGTCAATTGGTGTGGGTAACGCCATTTGACAATAACATTTGATAATTGCTTGTTGAGTTTTGTAATCACAGGAAATAACATAAGCTTGCGTTGCTTTAACTATAAAGATTTAAAGCAAAAGTTAAGTAAACGGGTCAATACTTTGACCCGAGCCAGGTACGTGTAACTAAGCTTTTGGGTTAAACATACAATTTTGGTCAAAATATTTAGCGAAAGTCCTTCGTCGTGAAGTGAGGGACTAAAGTTGTCCAAAACACCCTTGAAGGGTATATTGGGCAAACGACTCATAGGGGTCGTTTAGGAACTTGCATAAAGATTATGGAATCATTAGACATGAATAAAGGTCATAGGAATGCACATTTGCGGGTCAAATGCTCAAAAGTGGTCATTTGCGTAAAATGATCAACCGATGGGTAAAATTGGGAAAAAGGGGTTCATTATGATAAATCCACCACAAAATAGTTGTGGTGGAATATTTGTAGTTAATTAGATATGGAACTTTTGTAGCGACAAAAGAAAGGCACAAGTTCTAGACTAAAATGCATAACTACCCTTAACGGGTCAAAATATGCATTTAAGCGTAAACGGGATTTTATTACTTAAGAAACCCGTGATTTGAGATTAATATAATAGGAGATATTGAAATAATGAATTTCATGAGTTTAACGATCAAATAAACTTGTTGGTGTGATAAAATTATGAACGGGTCAATATTTGGTAAAAAGGGTTGTAAGCCGAAGACTTAAAAGTCTGAAATTATGTTAATCCGGATGTCGGATTTTAACTCTATAAGATGGAGAATTAAATTACGGACGCGTAGGAAAAAGAATCGGGTAAAACGGATTAAAAACGAGAGAGTTATGCTCGTTTCCGTGAAATCGGGTTAAGCTGGGAACGTACAGCAACTGTTAAAGCATCAGGCTGTGAAAACAGGGGCTTGGCGTCACGCGAAGCCCCCTGTTCCGGGAAAAAAATTATTTTGTTGTTGTTTGACCCATGTAACTTGTTTATACTGATTAATTAACTATCAAAACTAACTTTTAAGTTGGTTTTGATTATAGGTGATCGCCAAGAGTGCCCGGATGAAGATCAAGCTCGATGAGGAACCGAACAAGATAAAATTAAACACTCGAGATTAAAGCTTCCGCACGGCGTTATGTCATAACTTTTAAACGACGAAATTGTTTATATTATGTTGAAAACTTTTAAGTTGTAAAAGTTTTAGATTACTCGTATTTTCTAAGCATACTTAATTGTAATTACATGTTTATTTTCGTTAATTGTACGAAAACCTATAAAATAATAACAAGGGTGTTACACCAGTACCCAGATCCAGTACCAGCACA
This sequence comes from Helianthus tuberosus, assembly GCA_030545235.1. Lineage (NCBI taxonomy): Eukaryota > Viridiplantae > Streptophyta > Magnoliopsida > Asterales > Asteraceae > Helianthus > Helianthus tuberosus. The sequence continues at coordinate 33,830,793 of CM060441.1, forward strand.
TGCACCCCCAATGAGCACAGAAAATGTGCAAGAACTCCAAACCTTTGGTGAGGAGATTTTAGGAGAGAGTGAAATGATGAGACAAATCGGAGAATGACTCGTCTTGAAGTACGACGAGCGTAATATGGAGTTCTGGATGAACCCATATCAGTGATAATGGTAATAATAATAATAATAAAATAATAATAATAATAATAATAATATGTGTGTATGAATATATATATATATATATATATAATATCTATCGTTGTATAGACCACCTCGTGGTTAGTGACGCATAATAGTATTGTAAATTTTAATTCCAATTCCAGTTTGTATTAGATGCATAATATATAAGAAAGAGTAAGTCGCAATGTTCGACGCTTTTTATCAATATTTGTGTTGTGTGATTGTTTGCCTTAAATACTATCTTGTGATATTAATAATTGGCAAATGTTTAAAATTCAGATGGACAACGAAGTGAACCAGGAAAACCAGAGTAACAATAACCCGGATAACGATAACCCGAACAACAATAATAATGGAAACCAAGTGGATAACAGTGCCATCCAACACATAGTGGCACAAGTGATAATAGATGCGATGCCATATATTATCAAAACGGTTAAGGAAGCAGATAATAAGTAACAGTGATAGTAAACGACCCACTGAACCTGAACACAACATAAACAATGGATCCATACTTCAAATGCCCATTCCCAAAAGAAGAAGAACCGTGTCCTATGGTTGTTCTTATAAAGAATTCTGGTCTTGTAAACCAATAGAATTCTCAGGCAATGAAGGGGCTGTTGCAGCTTTACGCTGGATAGAAAAGACTGAAGCAGTCTTAAAAATAAGCAAGTGTGCGGAAGAGGATAAGATAATGTTTGCTTCCAATCTGTTTAAGAATTCAGCACTAGAATGATTGAACACTATCCTCCAGTCTAGGGGAAGTGATAGAGTTTATAATATGGAATGGGAGGAATTTAAGAACATGGTGGAAAGAAAATTCTGCCCTCCCAATGAAAAAGAACAGATAGCAAATAAGTTCTTAAACCTTAGGATGACTGGAATGGATAGTAAGGGGTACACTACTATATTCTTTGAATATGCTAGAATAGTGTCAACCCTTGCCTCACCTGAACCAGTATTAATCTCCCGTTATATCTGGGGATTAATCAGTGAAATAAGGCATGTAGTCAAGGCAGCTAGACCTCAAACCATAGAAGAAGTTGTAGAACTAGCAAACACCTTGACTGATGAATTAGTGCGTACCAGAGAAGAAGACCAGAGGAGGAACCTAGCTCAAAAGCTTACCCAAGATTTCCTTTCTGGAAATTCCAACCGTAGGAAAAATATAGGTTCTACTTCTGCATCCTATTGCAAGTATGGCAAAAGGAAGCATTCTGGAAGATGCTCCATATATTGTAATTTCAGCAAAATATCTGGACACAGGGAGGAAGACTGCAGGAAGAAGTCTAACAACAGGATATGCTACAACTGTGGAAAACAAGGTCATATCAAGCCAAACTGTCCAAAACTAGCTCCAGCCCCAAACACCAAGAATACTAAAAATGCTAGAGCATTTGTTCTGACTGCAGAAGAAGCCAAGATGATCCCTGACGTAATCGCCGGTACGTTTTTAGTTAATGATGTTTTTGCTAAAGTATTATTCGACTCTGGTGCAAACCAAAGTTTTATTAATACTTCATTTTGCAAACTTCTCAATCGACCATTAACTAAACTTCCACAAGAATGTCTCGTAGAAACAGCAAATGGAGAAACATTAAGATTTATGAAATCTTGCAGGGAGCAAGAATAGAATTTTTAAATCAAAAATTTATTGCAAACCCCTACCCAATGAATCTGGCAGGATTTGATGTTGTGTTAGGAATGGATTGGTTAATATCCAATAAAGCCAGTATTTTATGTGATCAAAAGTCAATCCAAGTAAATTCACCAAAAGGTGAAAAGATCACAATTAAAGGAGATAAACCCTCTAAATCCACGAAATTTATCTCTGTAATGAAAACAACAAGTTATGCAAGGAAAGGATCATTAGTGTATTTGATTTCCACAATCATTAACACTAAAGGAAAAGAACTAAAGGATATTCCAGTAGTATCCCAATTTTCAGACGTGTTTCCAGAAGAGTTACCAGGGCAACCTCCAGACAGAGAAGTTGAATTCAGAATCCACTTGCTACCAGGAACAACACCAATTGCCAAATCACCATACCGTTTGGCACCCGCAGAAATGCAGGAACTGAAGAAACAACTAGACGAATTATTGGAGGAGGGATTTATACAACCAAGTTCATCGCCTTGGGGAGCACCGATCTTATTCGTTAAAAAGAAGGATGGATCAATGCGTATGTGTATTGACTACCGTGAATTGAACAAAGTCACGATCAAAAATCGGTATCCATTACCAAGAATTGATGATTTGTTTGATCAGTTGCAAGGAGCTTGATTTTTCTCAAAAATCGACTTACGATCAGGATATAATCAATTAAAGGTACAGTAAAAGGACATTCCTAAGACCGCTTTTAGAACAAGGTATGGCCATTATGAATTTACTGTCATGCCATTTGGTTTAACCATTGCCCCAGCTGCATTTATGGACATGATGAACCGAATATATAAGCCATATTTGGATAAATTCATAATTGTCTTTATAGTTGATATTCTTATGTATTCTAAAAGTAAAGAGGAGCATGCAGCGCATCTGGACGCACTTCTAAGTTTATTGAGAAAATGAAAAGCTTTATGCTAAGTTTTCGAAGTGCGAATTTTGGTTAGAACAGGTACAGTTTCTTGGGCATTTAGTCAATCATGAAGGAATTCATGTGGATCCCACAAAGATCGAGGCGATTACCAAATGGAAAACCCCTGAGTCACCAACCGAGGTTAGAAGTTTCTTAGGATTGGCCGGTTATTATAGAAGATTTATTCGAGATTTTTTCTAGAATAGCCATTACCTTAACTAAGCTAACCTGTAAATCTGTTAAGTTTGAACGGGGATCAAAACAAGAAGAAGCCTTTAGAATTCTTAAGCAAAGACTAACCAATGCACCCATATTAGCATTACCAGAAGGAACTGAAGACTTTGTAGTCTATTGTGATGCTTCTAAATTAGTTATGGATGTGTATTGATGCAACGTCAAAAGGTTATAGCTTATGCATCTAGACAACTTAAGAATCATGAAGAAAATTATTCAACGCATGATTTAGAATTAGGAGCCATAATTTTTGCCCTTAAAATTTGGAGACATTACCTTTACGGTAGTAAGTTTACCGTTTTCACTGATCATAAGTTTAAGGTATGTCTTCGAACAAAAGTAGCTGAATATGAGACAAAGACGCTGGATGGGGATACTTAATGATTATGATTGTAATATCTAGTACCATGCAGGAAAGGCAAACATAGTAGCTGATGTTTTAAATCGAAAGTATCACGAAAATCCAAAAAGAGTACGTTCACTTAAACTAAATCTATAAGTAGATTTAAATGAACAGATTAGAAAAGCACAAGAATCAGTAATCAAGGATGATACTGAAAAGTTAAAAGGAATGATTAAAGAACTAGAACAAGGAACAGATGGAATTTAGAGATTCCATAAGAAAAGAATGTGGATACCTAAATTAGGAAACCTACGCCACCGTATATTAGAAGAAGCCCATAAATCTAAGTATACGATGCATCCTAGAAGCGATAAAATGTATCAAGACTTAAGAAAGAATTTCTGGTGGATAGGAATGAAAAAGGATATAGCAACATATGTTGCAAAGTGTTTAACCTGTTCACAAGTCAAAGCTGAACATCAGAAACCCTCAGGTTTGTTACAACGGTTAGAAATGCCAGTGTGGAAATGGGAATTAATAACAATGGATTTTGTTACCAAATTACCCAAAACGAGAAAAGGAAATGATACAATCTGGGTGATTGTAGACAGGCTAACTAAGTCCGCTCATTTTCTACCAATGAAAGAAACTTTCAGTATGGAACAATTAGCTAAACTATATGTAAATGAAATAGTTTCATTACATGGAATTCCTTTATCAATTGTTTCTGATAGGGATAGCCGTTTTACCTCTCATTTTTGGACAAGTTTCCAAAAAGCAATGGGAACCAAGTTAAATCTAAGCACCGCTTATCATCCTCAAACGGACGGACAAAGTGAAGGGACAATTTAGACAATGGAAGATATGCTTAGAGCTTGTGTAATTGATTTCGGAGGTAATTGGGACGATCACTTACCATTAATAGAATTTTCTTATAATAACAACTATCACACAAGTATCAATGATGCACCATTCGAAGCACTTTATGGACGAAAGTGCCGAACTCCAGTCTGTTGGGCAGAAATTGGAGAAAAGCAACTATCCGGACCCGAGATAGTACAAGAAACAACAAACAAGATCATTCAAGTCAAGGAACGACTGAACGCAGCACGTGATCGACAGAAGACTTACGCTAATAACAGGCGAAAGCCATTGGAATTTCAGATAGGAGACAAAGTGTTATTGAAAGTCTCTCCTTAGAAAGGAGTGGTAAGATTTATCAAAAGATGAAAACTAAGCCCCAAGTATGTTGGACCTTTTGAGATTATTAAAAGAATAGGACCTGTAGCCTATCAGCTACAACTGCCAGAGGAAATGGCAGGAATACATGATGTATTTCATGTATCTAATCTCAAGAAATGTTTAGCTGATGAATCACTCGTATTGCGTATTAAGGATATAGAGGTAAATGAGCAGTTAAAATTTGTAGAAAAGCCCCTACAGATTGAAGACAGAAAGATCAAGAATCTCAAGCATAAGAGATTAGTTCTGGTCAAAGTAAAATGGGATTCCAAAAGAGGACCAGAATACACATGGGAACTTGAATCAGAAATGCAAAGGAAATAGCAGCACCTGTTCTAGTAGATCTCGATGACGAGCTCTAAAACAAGGTGGGGAGGATATAACAACCCTTCCAAATATTTTTGACACCCCTAATATATGTAAAGTGTCCCTATATGTCTTAAAATACACCCCATTTGCGAAAACCGAGCCCTAAATACCTTATATAATTAAAAATAAAATAAAAACAAGATTTTTAACCTCGCTCACGGGGCGCGAACGAGTAGGCGGTGACCTACGTGGCCCGCGACAGCTCGGAGTCAGGGCAAGCCCCTGAGCCGCCACGTGTCACCATTCGTGTCGAGCCTAGTGGCGAGTCAGCCAAGCTAAGGCCTACCCTAGCTGGAGGAGGTTTACGCGGGGCGCGACGGAAGTCAAAGAGGCACTATAAACAGAGGCTTTCAGCCTCAGTCTCAACTCGCTCATTTTCTCGATCTCTCTCTCAATATTCTGCATAGCCATTATAATCTCGGGCATAATACCCCCCTAAATAACGAAGTTCTGCCCCGTTGTAAGTATTATAACCCCCGGTTACGTATTAGATACGCTGCCCGATTGATCCAGGGTTCCGTAACGGCTGTCGTGGTTCTGCCCGACGTAGTCGTTGGAATGCCGTCTCGGGGAGGGTATTACTAATGTAAATATTGGGTTATTATACTAACGAGTGTGCATTTGTGTAATTAATAGACAATCACCAGGAAATCCTTAAGGAAAACCCTAAGACAGCAATGTGAGTAATCTCCTTTTTGTAAACTGTTTTTACAAACTCTTAAATAATTTACAATGTGATTAGTAGTGATTTAGTTGTAGTTCTTCAATTACTGCCGGTATGTTGGGGTTTTGTATACAAAATGTGGAACACGTTACCATTGGACAACGAGATAGCCAATGTGTAATATGACCAACCAGTCAGGATTGACAATACTGGATGAGTAATTGTGTAGATATAAACATTGTAATCGCTCTCAATACTGTTAAAAGCTAAAACCTGTCTTGATTAAACTGGGATTCACTCACCAGTATTTCCCACTGACAAAATGTTTTTAAACGCGTTTCAGGTAACAAAATGTGAAAGCCAAATAGAAGCCAGCTGGACAGCACTGAAGGCTTCGAAAAAGTGGCTATAAAAGTTACCTGAATAAAGAGATGTTTTTATTAAATAAAATAAGGTTTATCCCTATAAAAAATGTGTGTACTGAAAACTTGGGAATTTCCCACGTGTTTAATATTATAAAAATGTGGTATTTTACTCTGATAAAATATTTCCTAACTGCGGTCCTGATGTAATTTCCGCTGCCAAAATAATGAATACCGATACCACTAAATCTGGTCTCGCGGCCGCCCGTTCCCGGGACAGATAGGGGACGGGGGTTGCGACAATATACGATTATCAACAATCATTATTAACTAACATACTCTTAATAATTCATACATGTATTCATAACATACTCAAATACGTTATATAGTTTTAACGACACAAGTGTCATTCGTTCATAAGCACTACTAAATGAACACATGTTTTTGCACATGCAGTTTACAACACCCGTGACTTTTCATTTAGCATACGCATCCATATTCAAGGAATCGCTCACTTCAACTCATGTAAATATATATAACTACATATAGGTTTAAAACAACATAATCACATCCGATTGGTTCCTTATAAATTCCTTAAGATTATGCAAGTACTATAAAATTTATGTTTTTCACTCAGCTTTACGCAGCTGTAGTAATTCAGTATTTTCCCCTCTTTGTAGTGATTATTTCACTTCAAACAAAAATTCTTATTAACGGTAACTCCGAGACGTTTCCATGGATATAAAATACACCCCTAACGAACATTCGGTTGATTTTCTATGAATTTTTAAAGAGTAGCAAAAATCTGGAAATAAGCTGAATTTTCAGCATTTGGGTATCTCGACCCATTAACATTGTGTACTCTTTCTTGATGGGTTAAAACCCCCAAAACATCGCTAAAACAATACGTTATTGTTAAGTTAAACCATATTCAATAAGTTGTATTAAACCACCTTAACTAATAAAACTAAAGTAAAAAAATAAGTCTATTTAAATCAATACGACTCCAAACACATTCGAGTCACTCACATTCGCCTGTAGGAGTGTTGTTGCTTTATTACTCGTTTGACCCGTTGCCATCCAGACGTTATTTCACCTATCTTGACAACAAATCAAACTTGCAAATTATTAGAACACATAACATGGACATTCATCTCATAATACCTAAGTAGTATCCACCCATAACCAAACACGTGTTCTAAATCATTCTTTTACCCCAAACTTGTTTATTGGTTTATCACCACGCATTTGACCCGTTATCACGCATTTGTGTTTGATCTTAACATACGAGTCATTTTCATCATAAATTTTCCAAAAATTAATGTTTACTAAACACCAATTTATTATTAGCAAATCATCAAAATCAAGTAAACATGGCAAATCTTTCAAAAACTCACTTTTATTTTGGTTTAGGCATTTAATCAAACACCTTGAGGGCATAAACTAAGATTCACCATTTTTATACTCATATGAACCTCCACACCCTCAATTCACCCTCAACGATGTCTACTTTCTTTGTAATTGTCATATAGTACCATCTTTCATGTTTTTAAATAAAAGCATCATTGTTTTTGAATCGTCAAATTCTACTCAGATTTTGGTCAGCAAGGTTACACATTGTTTTTCATCTCAACCTATTAGTTAACCAAATTTAGTAATCAAACCATAACATGCATTTGAATTTAAAATCCAATAACATCAAATATTCATTCTAGCATCTCAATCAAGGTTTCTCCATAGAAAATCCAACACTAGTAACCCTAATTTCGTGGGTTTAGAACCGACAACCTAACAACCCGAAATTCATGAATTTTACTAATTCAAGATGAAGGATTACATACCAAGAACGCAAGAAATTGATCAAAGAGAGCAGAGTTGGGGTTTTAACCATCCAATTTTGTGATTGTCATGATGAAATTTGCTCCCTCTTCTTCTTTTCTCCTGCTCGACATCACACCAGGCTCCTCTGGTCGATCTTTTTTTTTTTCTTTCTTTCATTTTTTTGTTTAACACCCTCTTAAACCTTATATTTTCCTTTTATCACCACAACTATTAGTTTCGATTCAGTTTAACCCCCATAGTTACATATATTTCATTACCAGAAATGTGATTATATTACATTTCACCCCTTGCAATATAAATATTTTTTTTATAAATTTTTAACATGATATATATTTTTTTTATTAAAATACTATCTTGCCAAGACACTATCATTTTAGAGATTAAATTTTCACATTTAGAATATAATTTAATCTCATGAACTATTGGGATGTTATATATATATATATATATATAGGGGAAGGTTCATTGGGGAACACTAAAAAAGTGGGGAATAGCAGGGAACCGACTCAAACGAACTCCGATTGGACTCATTCCAGCGGCGTTGGAACGGCTCGTCGAACCCTAACTAAGATCTCTTAGCCCTAAACCCTAAATCCTAACTCCTAAACTCTAAACCCTAAAGATAAAAAATAAGGCTAAAACCTAAGCTAAACCGTAAAATATAAACTATAAACCCTAAAAGGTAAACCCTAAAGGCTAAACCTAAAGCTAAACCCTAAAGCTAAACCCTAAACCCTAAAGTTAAACCCTAAAGCTAAACCCTAAAAGCCAAACCCTAATATATTTAGGGTTTAGGGGTTATGATTTAGGGTTTATGGTTAAGAGATCCTAATTAGGGTTCGACGAGCCGGTTCCAACGCCGCTGGAATGAGTCCAATCGGAGTTTGTTTGAGTTGGTTCCCCACTGTTCCCCACTTTTTAGTGTTCCCCAATGAACCTCACACTACACTACACACACACACACACACACACACACACACATATATATATATATATAGGATTAGGTTCAAGCGTGAACATTAGTGTAGTTTGCGAACTGAGCGAACTAATCATGGCCATACATGTGTGTAGATCAATAGCCAGGATTTGATGATGAAATCCTATCCATCCACATGTGTAAATCAATGGCCAAGATTTGTTCACTCAGTTCGCAAATTCACTAGTGTTCACTCTAGAACCCTACCCTATATAGTGTGCACCCTAAATATATAGGGTAGGGATAGTGTACATTAATTCAGAAGTGTGAGAAGTGTATTATAACACTATATATAACTCTATATAACACCATATAAACACCGTATAACATTATGTAACACCATATAACACAATATAACACTATGTAACCCTATATAACAATATATAACACTATACATCTATCATAGACATGCTATCAGACAAAATATAGTGTTATATTTGTTATATAATGTTATATAGTGTTACATAGTGTTATATGGTGTTACATAGTGTTATACTGTGTTTATATGGTGTTATATAGTGTTATAATACATTTCTCACACTTCTGAATTAATGTACATGATCCTCTACCTATATATATATATATATATGATTATGTTCAAGAGTGAACACTAGTGTAGTTTAAGAACTGAGCGAACTAATCTTGGCCATACATGTGTGTAGATCAATGGCCAGGATTTGATGATGAAATACACTAGTGTATTTTACGATTTGATGATTAAATCCTAGCCATTCACATATGTAAATCAATGGCCAAGATTTGTTCACTCAGTTCGCAAATACATTAGTGTTCACTCTAGAACCCCACCCGATATATATAGGTAGAGGATCCTGTACATTAATCTAATATTGTGAGAAGGGTGAGAAATAATGTGGTAATGACAAGTGTCCTATATCTAAATTAATTCAAAAGGGTGAATTAGTAATTTTCTATTTCTTTCAATTAATTGATTAAAAGATAACTGCCCAAAATAACCGTCACCCTTTATTATAGGAATTCGAATTTAATAATTAATCTACGAATTTGTGTCATCTCATTCACCGGTTATTAATTTTGTAGTGTTATATAATTTTGTAGTGCAACCACCAAAAAACACTATATAACATCATCATTTATTAATTTTGTAGTGCAACCACCATTCAGAACTGTATAGTGTTATATATTTTTACATAGTGTTATATAGTGTTATTTGGTTTATATAGTGTTATATGATGGATGCATAGTGTTATATTTTTCAGGTAGCATGTCTATGATGGATGTATATTGTTATATAGTGTTACATAGTGTTATATGGTGTTATATAGTGTTATACATTTCTTGTAGCGGTTACATATTTCTGTATTTTTAGAATTTAATATCGATAGAATTTAGCAGTTAAATTTGAATCGCTAGAATTTGGGAGTGAATCACTAGAATTTAGGAGAGGTTACCTAATTTGAAACATATACAAAGACACTATCACCCCTACAATTTTCAAATCAGTCCATATAATTAAAACACAATTTATAATTTGGTCCCTATTGATCTCAACCATTAGATCAAAGATCTAATGGTTTAAAACACTTCTTACACTTCTCACACTTTAGACAATTTGTACACTATCCCTACGCTATATATATATATATATATATATATAGTGGAGGGTTCAAATGAGAAATTTTTTTTGTAAGAATAAAAAAGAACAAACTTCAACCAATAATAATACTTCATTTTACTTCATTTAATTTTTGTATTTAATATGGGTGTAAGGGTATATTGGTAAAATTAGATAGATCGTTAATTCTTAGTCTTCCTTTTTAATAGCTCACTAAATTAAATGTGTAACTTATTTAAAAAAATATATATATTTTCAAAGAAGAAAAAAATTAATTTAAAGTGTAGGATAAATTATGAGGTGTGTAGGATAAATTACGAGTTGTGTAGGATAAATTTCAGTATGTGTAGGATAAATTTCAAAAACGTGTAGGATAAATTTTGATGTGTCTAGGCAAAAATTTTAGTGTGTAGGATGATACTCTTTATGACTAATTAATTCGTCAAAAATAATAATAAATGAGATGAGAGAAAAACTATTTAATATTTTACAATTGTACCCTTTATTCTTTTTCTTCTCAATTTAATTTTCTTCTCAAATGAACCTCCCCATATATATATATATATATATATATATAGGGAGGAGCTCATGCGAGAACCACCTTTATTGTGAGAACCGCGAGAACCAATGTGAACACAACCTAAAATAGCTAAAAAAACCTAAAAAAACCGAACCCCCACCCCCCCTCCCCCAAAAACCTAAACCCCCCCCCCCCCCCCAAAAAAAAAAAACCTAAACCTCCCCCCAAGCTAAATGCTAAAACCTAAAAAAAACCTAACCCCCCCCCCCCCCCCAGCTAAAATGCTAAAAACTAAACCCCCAAAAAACCTTAAAAAATCTAAAAAAATCTAAAAAAATTTTTTTTGAATTTTTTAATATTTTTTATGTTAAAATCGCTACTTTTAGAAGCCAAAAAAAAAATTTAAAATTTTTTTTTAATTTTTTTTGCTTCGAAAAGTAGCGATTTTTTTATAAAAAATATTAAAAATTCAAAAAAAAAATTTTGTGTGATTTTTAGCTATTTTTAGGCATTTTTGGTTGTGTTCACATTGGTTCTCGCAATAAGAGGTGGTTCTCGCATGATCTTCTCCCTATATATATATATATATGTGTGTGTGTGTGTGTGTGTGAGGCCTTTTGTCTTCTTGTGCCCGTCTTCATTGTCCCACCCCAGACCATCATGACGGCGACGTGTCTTGGGAAATGGTGTTTGGGGGCGTCGTCGGCCATCGCCGGGCCTGAACGACCCCTTGTGTGGTCTCAAAACCTATCAACTGACACGATTATCACCCGTATGAAAACAAACAAAATCCTATTTTGCGAGATACTGTGTCTGGCCAATGAATGTAGAATGTAAGATGTTGTGGGTCCGGTGATACTCTTAAGACTAATGGGTATGGGGGTCGGCTAGCCCCGGCTTGGTCCGGCGCCGAGCCCCCACACCGCCCCCCTTAGCCCCGGCCCGGCCCAAACGTCCCACATGCGCCGATTCAGTCGAGGCCCCACCTTTGAAACTATCCGTTGCCATTTACCCCCAAACGGCTATTTTAAAAAAAAAAAAAAAAAAATTCATTTTTCAATTTAAATACCCAATATCTCAACCATTTTTATACATTTCTATCCTTTCTACTCCCATTCTTCTCTAATTCTCTTCCTTTTTTTATAAAAACACTCCATATTTTTTATACCTTATTCTCTAAATCATGTATCCTTTCAACCCGAACAACCCCAACCCGCAACCGCCAACTTCCCAACCACCAACAAATTACATTTTTTTAGGAAATGTAATTGTTTTTAGGAAATGTAATTTTTTTTTTTAGGAAATGTAATTTTTTTTTTTTAGGAAATGTAATTTTTTTTTTATAAAGTTTTAATTAACTTAATAAATTAAAACTTAGGAAATTATAAAATAATGAGGTGGGGCCGCATCCCACACGAGCCTCCATCCCCCTCAAATTTCATGGAGGCCCATCCCCCACGAGCCGCCCACGTGGCGCCTACGTGGAGGCTCATCCCATTTGGGATGGGCCAAACCATACCCTTTAGTCTAAGCCGCCAAGATATAATGTGACTAGGTCAAGGAGAATGGGTCAACATGATATCCAGGTTCCACCAGAAGTCAGAACATCATTGTCAATACAAATTTCTTTCTTTGAAAACACGTAATTCAATCAATTAGTCCTTTCCTTTTCCCTTTATATATATATTGGTCGACATGTAATTAATTAATTATGAATATACGGCGAAAATAAAAAAAAAATTGTTGACTTGAGATTTTGTATTTGAAACAGACTTATGACAAAATACCATGTGTGGCTTTCGTTACATGAAGTCACGAACTATAGTATGCGAGACATTTGTTCAATTCACGATATATGTTAAGTGTATAGAACCAGGGCCATCTCCGAGAACAATAAAAATAATTTGGGCCTCAGACAAAACAAAAAAAGTGGGCCCACTTATTATAATATAAACTCATCAGTTATATATTAATAAATCATAATGCGACGATAATTGTTACAAAATAAACAAAACAAACCAAAAGTGGTGTAGTTGATAAAATATGTTTATACATCCATGTACTTATAAATATGTGATTCAAATTAGTGATGTTTCTAGGCATGACATGTCGCGTAATCTCACTTTATAAAATGTTAATATTGTTTTTAGAAAATGAATCGTTACAAAATCATTAACTAAAAATAAAAGTTAATAATGGGGTTTGAACTCATGACTATAACCCTAAATATTAACCAATGAATCATATAATCATCTTGTTAACTAGATCCAACTGTTAATTAATTAAGTGGATTGATAAATAAAAACGTAGGAGACTAACAGTTGAAATTTTTTTAAATAAAAATGCTCAAAATGGGATTAGAACTCATAACCTTAGTTTTTAAATTTGAGTGTCTTAGCCATCAAACTAGCATCAAATTTGGTTATTGAACTCATTTATTAAACATTTAACTTAGCGGTGCTTACTTAAAAATCCAGGCCTTGAAATTTTGTCAGGCCCTATAAACCCTTTGGGCGTTGGCATCTGCCCGGGCTGCCCAGCCTTAAAACCAGGCCTGTATAGAACTTAGTTTGCACACCCATTGTTCCCGGATTATAAAAGGTTGATCGCAAACATATATTACCACATATTTGGAGAGCAAGGAATGCGAAGTTGCTTGATGAAAAAGCAACGACTGGGATGAGATTGTGGATGACATTAAATAATATACGTATGTATGGCTCAACCGTAGGACGAAGATGCAAAGCTTAGAGTGGCATTTGTATTTTGTCATTTTATGGTGTAATTTTGATTTTTAACCATCACTTGTTAGTTTTTTCTAGCACATTTATAGTTGGGTATAAAACTTAGGAATATTGGATTTTAATAATTTTAACTATTTGTCGTTGGCCGTCAACGGTCTTTAACTTCAAAAATAACCAATGACAGTCTCAACTATTAACATATTGGTCTCCAATGGACCCAGACTAACGGAACCCTGACGCTGTTAGTCTCCGGTCGCCAGAAAAACGTTTTTGGCCGGAAATCTTCTTTTTGACCGGAAAACTCAACCTTTTTCATCCCAAACCTCTTTGTAACCTTATTACGGACCTTTATGAACATTTTTTCAAGTAAAAGCCCCAATCACTGAAGTCGATGGAAAACTTTTTTTTCGCCAGAAAATTTCTTTTTGGCCGGAAAACTCAACTTTTTGGCCGGAAAACTCAACTTTTTTGTCTCGACCCTCTTTGTAACTTTAGATCGGACCTTTAGGAAACTTTTTCTAGCCAAAAGTAGTTTTCCAGGACCGGAGACTAACAACGTTAGGGTTCTGTTAGTCAATATCCATTGAAGACCAATACGTTAATAGTTGGAACTAGGGGTGGCAAAAGTGATGGGTTGGGCAGGTTTGGGTCATGGTTTAGGATGTGTATAGGTTAGGATTAGTTTTTTAAGAAAAATGTTAGGATTGGTATGGGTTTGGGTAAACATAGGTTTATTAAAAAAAAAGGTTAACATGAGTTTGGGTAAATATTAGTTCGAATTTCGATCATGACAGGCTAAAAATAAAACATTAAAATTTTTAAAAACAAAAAAAATTAAAAATAAAAAAAAACAAATTTGAAAATTAAAAAAACAATAAAAATAAATAAATAAATAAATAAAAAATATTGAAAACATCAAAAAATTTAAAAATGTTTAGAATAAATAAAAAATTTTAAAAAAAGTTTTTAAAAAACTTTAAAAAATTTTAGAAATAAACAAATTAAAAAAATTTTGTAATTTTAAAATAATTATAAAAAATATAAAAAAAAGTAAAAAAATTATAAAAAATACAAAACAAAAAACAATAAGCAATAAAAAAGAAAAAGAAAAAATTTGGATATTTTGATTTTTAAATTTTTTAAATGTTACTAATTTATTTATTTATTTTTTTATATGTTGTGTATATGCAAGTTCATAATGTAAATATAAAAAGCACGTGGCCATTGAGAATTTAATTTATGTTCTACTTTAATTTCATTATTGCAACCATGCAAATAATTGTTGTGGGACATATTTGATATTACATTACAATCACTTACATTTGAGAGGTTTGAAATGGTCAATTGAACTTTTCAAAAAGTACCCCTTCCAATATGTGAAAAGTGCTAAGTAGACCTTGAGTGATGGTAAACCATTAAACCATTACAATAAACACAAAATAATGAACAAATAATGGGTTACTACCAGCGCTTCGCGCGCGCATGGTGGGGTTCGAAACACAGATAAAAATAAAATAAGTAAATCGCGAACGTGACGATAAAAAAACACGTCACGATGGTATATTCAAAAGTCAAGGAAAAGTTATGTCGTTTTATACAAAAAGCCAAGTTATTTAAACAAAATCTACACCGAAACATATATAAAGATAAACATGGCGGCCACGCATTACAATGGGTTGATTTAAATGAAGATAAAAAAATATGTCGCAATGACATATTTAGAGATGAGTGTCGGGTAGTTTAAAAAATAGAACGATTTTAAAAACGTTTAAAACAACCAGTCGGTTTAAAAACAACGTTACGAAAATTCACATCGAAACATAGATAAAAATTACGTGTGTGAAGCTTTAATATAACAAACGAAAACCATAAAAATTCACTTAACTTATATTCGTTAAAAACTCAAAATGATAATTTTATTAAAGTTTAGAATTTATAATGTAATCAGGTTGAGAAAAAAAGAAAAAAAAAATCAACCAACTAAACTGTAAGGGGTGTAAACAAAAATTAATTTAAAATATAATAGAAAATAAGATGGAAAAAAACAATAACCTAAAAAAATAACTATTTCACTATAGCTAAGGCTGCGTGAAATGTTAATATAACTAGTGTGTAAACCCTGAGATGTGGGTGTACGGGTCGTAAAACTGTGTAAAGTATTAAGCAAACGATGACTAAAACCGGAAAATCATAAAACAAAAACACGAATTTTTACCGTCACGTGATGATGTAAAGATAGACACAAACTTATACCGCAACCTGATGTAAACGTAAAAAAACTTGAATTTATACCGAGAAAGTTTAACTTTAACCACAAAAAGGCAAAACGTTAATGGTCAAAAGTTAACATATAAACCCAAAAAACTGAAAATGAATAAAAAATACTTAACTACAAAACAAAACAACAAAAGACAAAAAATAAATAAAAAACACTGTTCCTAACCACCTACCTAAATTGCATATATATAGTAATAACACATGGTTCAAATAAAAACTACTTTTAGTGAGTTTATCAGAACTTATGAAAATTAATTAAAATAAATTTTTATACAATCACTACCTTTATTAATAAAGTACAACATTAATAAAATAATTTTTTTTGTCTAATTAATTCAGCTCTCCTATTAAAAGTTACTCTTAATAATTTTTCATACATGTGTAAATACATGTATATTTTTTTTATTTACAGATATATACAAATTTTTTAAAGTTGTATTTTATATTATATTGGTTTTCACCGAGTTCTTACGATTCTCAAGAATTTTATAAGCTCTTATTTGAACAATTGAACGTCACCTTATGAATATATGAGAAAATTATTGTACAAATAAACTTAATGTACAAAACATACGAATTGTATGAAAAGGAAAAAGTAGGCGGTGACATTTTTGTAATTATTAGTAACTATCAAAGTTACTCTACAAATGTACCTGTGGAGTAATTTTGATCTTTTGTAGAGTAATTTTGTAAAATTGTCTTATAGAGTAATTTTGTTCTTGTAGGGTAATTATCAAAATTACTCTACAAATGATACTGTAGAGTAATTTTGCTCTTTTGTAGAGTAATTTTGTAAAATGGTCATGTAGAGTAATTTTAGTCTTGTTGGGTAATTATCAAAATTACACTACCCCCCCCCCCCCCCACACACACACCCAAACTAAAAGCTAAAAACTAAACCATTAAGCTAAACCCCATAACTAAATGCTAGCAAAATTACTTTACAAGATCAAAATTACTCTACATGATCATTTTACAAAATTACTCTATAAAATATCAAAATTACTCTACAGTTTTTTGGGGATTAGTGTAATTTTGATAATTACCCTACAAGACCAAAATTACTCTACAAAAAATCAAAATTACTCTACAGTTTTTTGATAAACTTGCAGGATAATTTTGATTCACTTGTAAAAGTAATTTTGATGCAGAGTAATTTTACAAAATTACTCTACAAAAGATCAAAATTACTCTACAAGAGTAATTTTGATAGTTACTCGTAATTACAAAAATGACACCGTGTTTTTTATCTTTTCATTCAGTCCGTATGTTTAGTACGTTTAGTTTATTTGTATTTGATCTTTATCCATGAATGTATGTATTCTTAAATGGTTTTTTTGATATTTTAATTTATTTTATATCAACTCTATATATTTAAAAACCAACCTTGAAATTTTAATTTATTTTATATCAACTCTGTATTTATATTTACATTTACAATACATACAAACATAATTTGTAAATGTCGGCGGAATAGTTGTCATAGGTGGTTGGCCAAAAGTGGCGGCCAACTTTTTTTTTTTCATAAAACAGTTATTTATAGGTACTGTCAAATTACGATTTTATCCCCTGTTTAAATTTCAATCTTGCCCCCAGTTCGAAATTAAATTCATGCTTTGCCCCCAGCTTAAATTTACAATTTTGCCCTAAGTTAAAAAATACGATTGCCAGAGTCCTGCCAAATTACGATTTGGTTCCTAGTTTAAAATTACGATTTTGCCCCCAGCTAAAAATTACGATTTTGCCCGAAGTTAAAATATTACGATTTGGCCCCTCAATTCAAAATAAAAAATAGTTTTGTACTCAGTTCAAAATATTATTTTACTTCATTTTAAAATTACGATTTTACCCCAGCTAAAAATTGCAATCTTGCCATGGTTTTTTTTTTTTGGCAAAACCATGGTAGTGTTTTATTTTACTTTGTTGACTGAATTTTGTTTTTATTCATGCCAAATAGCTGACTAGCACTCGCCAATTGTTCCTGATAAATTATTGTTTTGCCCCAAACTCTAATTACACGTTTGTCATCGTTTTAGTTATTTTTTTTATCATAACTATGGTACTATTTTTCTTTAATTGGTTAACTTGATGTACCTTTTTTGATACCGTGGGATAAGTATCATGTTAACTAACCGACATAAATGCGTACATGTTATTAAACTAAGAAATACTCGGTTTAGCGCCGCGCAACGCGGACGGCGCATAACTCTAGTTCACTACATATACATTTCTAAGTTAGGGGAATAGTGCCAGGCAGCTTGCATGGCACTTCCCTATTGGACCAACTTATTTTTAATTTAATTTTAGAGTTAATTGCCATTTTAGTCCCTGAGGTTTGTCCAAATTTGCCATTTTAGTCCAAATAGTTTTTTTCGCCTCTGGTCCCTGACTTTTCCCTTTTGTTGCCATTTTGATCACATACCCTAACTCCATCCAAAATCCTCATTTTTAACCAGGGGCATTTTGGAGATTATCATTTTAAATCTATTCAATTGCCATTTTGATCCAATTCTAAAAAAAAAAAAAAACAAAAAAAAAATATAATCATAAAAAAGAATTCTAAAAATCAAAAAAATTATAAAAAATAAAAAAAACTCTAAAAAATAAAAAAAATGTAAAAAATCATAAAAAATTTAAAAAATCCAAAATATTCTAAAAAATAAAAAAAATCATAAAAATAAAAAAAAATCTAAAAGTCAAAAAAATTCTAAAAGTCTAAAAATTCTGAAAAATCAAAAAATTCTAAAAAACCAAAAAAATCATAAAAATTCTAAAAAAATCAAGAAAATTCTAAAAAATAAAAAAAAATCTAAAAAAATCATAAAAATCTAAAAAATCATAAAAATTCTAAAAAAATCAAAGAAATTCTAATAAATCAAAAAATTCTTAAAAATTAAAAAAATCTAAAAACTCAAACAAACATATTATAAAGTTTCAAATTCAAAAAATGACGATATTCCTCGTCCAGACGAATATATTTTCAAGTTTTATCTATTTTATTGAGTAAATGAGTGGTTATGATGAGATAAAACCAGTAACTAATGAACATGCATGTTATGTTTTAGTTTATAAATTTTATATTTCATTATATTTATATTTAGTAAATTATATTAATTGATACAAAACTAAAGATGAAAATATTATTGTAATAAATAGTTTTGCTATGAAAACATATATAAAAAGGCCAAAAGGGTGATAATTAATGTGGAAATGTATGAATGTTTGTGAAAGACGTCAACTTAAAATGAAATTTGTTTTTTTTTAAATGGATAAATGGTTGTATCTCATCATGACCACTCATTCACTCAACAAAATAGATAAAACTTGAAAATATATTCGTCTGGGCGAGGAATATATCGTCATTTTTTGAATTTGAAACTTTAAAATATGATTGAGTTTTTAGATTTTTTTTATTTTTTAGAATTTTTTTATTTTTAGATTTTTTTTCACTTTTTAGAATTTTTATGATTTTTTAGAATTTTTTTGATTTTTTAGAATCTTTTTAATTTTTTTTATTTTTACAATTTTTTTTGATTTTTTCTTATTTTTTAGAATTTTTTCGATTTTTTATAACTTTTTTTATTTTTTAGATTTTTTTTATTTTTAGAATTGTTTTTGATTTTTTTGATTTTTTAGAATTAGATCAAAATAGCAATTGAAAAGATTTAAAGTGAAAATCCCCAAATACCCCTGGTTAAAAATGGGATTTTTGGATGGAGTTAGGGTATATGATCAAAATGACAAAAAAGGGAAAAGTCAGGGATCTAGAGGCGAAAAAAAAACTATTTGGACTAAAATGGCAAATTTTAACAAATATCGGGGACTAAAATGGCAATTAACTCTTAATTTTATTTTCAGTTTAAAATTTCGCTTTCGTCATTTGTTTAAAATTACGTTTATGCCCCCACTGGCTCAAAATTACGCTTTTGCACTCGGTTCAAAGACTCGCTTTTAATTTTGTTCCCAATTTAAAATTACGGTTTTGCCCTCCATTTAAAATTACGTTTTTGCACCCAGTTCAAAATAAAATGTTGTTTTTTTTTCCTCTAGCTCAAAATTACGATTCGGCCCTCAGTTCAAAATAACGTTTTTCCCCACAGTTCAAAATAAAATTATGTTTTTCCCCTAGCTCAAAATTATGATTTTGCTCTCAGTTTAAAATTATGATTTCGCCTCTAGTTCAAAATATAATTTACGATTTTGCCCTTTGTACAGACATACATGTTATGAGAGAGAAATATTCGGCTTATTACCCCGCAACGTAGGCGGGGCAAAAACTAGTGTATATGTATATGAACGAACATAAAAGAGTGTTCACAAACATAAATGAACGAACACAGGGTGTGTTCATGTACGTTCATCTAATTAAACGAACAAATTTTTTTGTTCGTGTTCGTTTATTAAATAAACGAACATAAACGAACTTCCCGCTGAACAAGTTCATGAACAGTTCATAGGCGTTCGATTTGTTTAGAGACCTACTTAAAACGATGTAACTTGAAGATAACTCATTTAACCCCATTTATGAAAATGAATCATAAAGGTCTACAAGTTGTAAACGGATTAATGAATTGTAAATAGGTTTAACGGTCATAAACAACTAGGAAGGTTAAAAACGTAACTTATACACACACAAATTTTTACAATTCCAATGTTGAAGGAGTTAACGTATTGACCCGTTTAAGTAGAGTACAAATTGAATACGACATGTTTATTACTAGGGTGGTAGCTATTGTGATCGAATTAAACTTTAATTTGACTTACAAAATTAGAGGTACATGGATCAACATACAGCCTAAATTTCTTTTTATATGTTGACACCATAATTAAAACACATTAATACAAATTAAACACCAAAATCGATAAGTTCGTAGAACTCACATGAGCCATGCAAGAAAATCAAATGCAAACCAATTCACGCGATACCTTCAGACAATCAATATAGAAAGATATACTTATATTTTCTTTTGAACGGGACATCCTACGTATATTAACTATATATATTATATATGCATGTCGTAGGTATTCTCATAAAGTAAATAGGTCCTACAAAACCCCACAAAGGATACCAAACAACTCCACTACCAATCATCCACAAAAGGCGGTGGGTTTAACGTGCGACAAACCTAGAATAACGTGTGGAACCCTGATCCACATGCTACGGCCTTGCTAACTTAGGCTTCGTCACATTTTCTATGATTTTCAACGCAAAATAATGTATGGACCCACCCGTCCGTAGACATGACGATTAAATTAGCGGTAAAACTCATTTGGCTCAAGAATCGAACCCAGGTTTTCTTGCGTCTCCTATCATTGCCCACTAATGCCTCATTCTGCTCCAAGTGGGAGTTGAACTTGCATCTCTCAAGAGAGATGCAAGCCTTCCACCACTTGATCTAGAGATCATTGGCCATGGTTTGTAGCTTTTTAGGGGCTTCATTGTGATATATAGGCGTGATGAAACACTGGTTAACGCCGAAGGTTAACTAGCTGGGTCGTTTCTTCTATGGGTTCAACCTCCTTCTCTACTCGCCTAAGACAGAGGTCCTGCAATACAGCAACACCGTTAGCTCGTTAAGAGGGGAATATGGGGGTTTCCCTCTTAACCGGGCTCCGGCGTGAGAATAAGTACTGTTCCGAGGGGAAAATAGTGTGTGTCATAGGTGAAAGTAAGGAGAACAGAGTGGATAACCTGAATGATGAAGGGTCCTATTTATAGCCGGAGGGTGAAAGAGGGAGGAGCGAACTTGCCAGCTGCTACCGGGCGCCAGCTGTCCCACCAAGGAGAATATCCTCTTGGTCTCCTCTGCTGTGGTCAGGATAGTGGTCCACGTGGCGCGCCGTCGTTTGTCCATGCTGGAAGAATTGTACTGCAGCTGTCGGTCTGCCCACAGATTGCGTTGCAGGCCTACATGGCGCCTAATTAGTGGTGACACGTGTTGTCCTTTTTGTCTGGAGGAGTATCTTTAGTGCCACCCTGACGTCTTCCAGAAGCTTCTGGATTTACTTGCTGATGTAGGCGCCATGTTGGACGGAAAAAAGTGGTGTGGTCCCTGCCATGTGTGCATGGAATTGGGACCATACCTCTTTAAGTCCCCCCCCCCCCCCAGTCCAGTGTGCCTTCTAGTTGAGTTGATTGTCTAGAAGGGATTCTGGACTCGTAGGGGTAGTGGTCTTTGTTGATTGCCTTTATGGGGTGCATGACAATAGCCTTGCAAAGTTGAGCCAAAATGGCGCACGTCACATGGTGGTAACCCTGAAAGTTGAGCCAAAAGGGTTCACGACGCATGGTGGCACCCTTGCAAAGTTGAGCCAAAATGGCGCACGACGCATGGTGGTTAACCTGCAAAGTTGAGCCAAAAGGGTGCACGACGCATGGTGGCACCCTTGCAAAGTTGAGCCAAAATGGCGCACGACGCATGGTGGTTAACCTGCAAAGTTGAGCCAAAAGGGTGCACGGCGCATGGTGGCACCCTTGCAAAGTTGAGCCAAAATGGCGCACGTGGCACCCTTGCAAAGTTGAGCCAAAATGGCGCACGGCGCATGGTGGCAACCTTATTTTTTTGGCGGTTTCTTCTAAGGGAAGCTTCTTTTATTGGGAAGAGACAACTGTTAGAACTGATGTGTCGTCTGAGGTGGCTGTCTTTTTGGAGGTGAACAGTTGCTTTTCAGAACCGTCAGTCACTTTTTCGCCGTCTGTCAGGTGCGTGGCGGCTACGCGCCCTGGAATCGAGGCAACGGTTTCTCACTCCTCTAACGTGTCATCTCCCTGTTGGTTGTCCTTCTGTCTTCCTGACGGTCTACTACCCATCGCATTAAATGAGATGGGTATAAATAGTTGGCGGTTCCACCTTTCCTTCACTTTCGAAATTCAAAATCCCCTTTTTTCTCTCTTTGGATTTTTCACTGAACTTCTTTCTCTTCTTATTCCTTCCTTCCTATCTGCAAGTTTCTCCTTTCACCTTTGTTAATCATGTCTACCACTGGTAATCTTTCGAGAAAAAGGAAGTACAAGCCTCGGAATCCTCCTGGTCCGGATCGTGCAGAAATAAACTTGAAAGAAGAAGAGTTTCAAAATCTTGTCCGGGATATGGGTTTCTGATCAGAGTGGGGTGCTCAGTTTCCAACCCCTAATTCTACCGCTTTTGATGCTCCATCGGGGTGTATAGCATTATATGCTGCTTACTTCCGGGAAGGTAACTTTCGTCTTCCTATGACGAAGTTCACCGGAGAGGTGTTGACAAACTATGGACTACATATTTCGCAGATAAACGCTCTAGTGTTGCCCCGAATTACTCACTTTGAGTTCATATGTAGGGCCAATCGCATTGAACCGACTTTCGAGATGTTTAATGTGTTCTATTTCATGAGTTATAATGGTGGCTTCTACTCTTTCAATTCCCGACCCGGTGGAGTTAGCCCTTGCAGTACTAACCTACCAAAAAGTTTGCATGATTGGAAACAAAAGTTTTTCTACATTCGGCGTGGGGTCATTCCCATTGATATGCATTACCATGAAGAGGGTGAATGGGTTCCTCGTGTGATGTGTCTGTAAATTTTGCTGAGCAGGAGTGGTACAAGGTGTTGACCCGGAAGGTTACTTATATCATTCAACTTGAAGAGAGGGCCCAGGTGGCTGCCGGGATGAGCATGTTGTGGGCACCCCAGAACCCTAGGGGTATTCCTATTTATGGTTATCAAGGGAAAGGTATTGTTGTTGCTAATTTGCTTGCATGTTCTTTTTTTTCATGCGACTCCTCATGTTGTTATGTTTTACAACAGGATATAGTTTAATGAATGTTCTTGACCCTAAGGCCGGTGGTGCCATGGTTATGGCGACATTAGCTGAAGGGAGGCCTTTGTGGTTGGATCAGATACGGGACCGATTCTTGCACCCTACGAGTGAAAGCTTTGCTACTTATGCTAACACCATTTTAGGTGAAGATGGTGGGGATGATCTTGACGATGTACTTAGTCCTACTCGAGAGGAGATTATTGTCCTTTCGAGTGAGGGTTCTGATAGGTCACCTGAAGGTCTAATCCTTCGTTCCCCGCGTACAGGTCCGCCACAAGGGACTGTGAACGAGCCTGTAAATGAGCCTGCTGGTGACGATGTTGATGTTCCGGTTGACGCTGCTGAACAATTAGAAACCAGGAGGAAGAAGAAGGTAGATAAGCCTGAGGGAGAGAAGGTTGAAGAACCAACGGCTAAGGCATCTCGTAAGCGTCCTTCTAATTCTTCCTTCCTGGATTATGTTGTCGTCTCTGACACGCTATCTGGTTTAGACGCAGGGGATAATCGTGCTGAGCGTGATCCCAATGACGATGTTACCCTGACGGAGATAAGAAAAAGGAACTTGATGAGCAGGCTGCTGCTGCGCTTGCTACAAAGAAAGCTAAGCTTCAGAAAGAGACTCCCCCTGCACCTTCAGAGTCAGAGATTGATTTGGGTGTTTTTAGTGCGAAACATGGTAACCTTCTGGAGAAGATATACGCAGCTTCTGGTTCTCAAGGTACAGGGTTTTTCGTTTGTATGCCTTGTTTTTTGCCTTTCTTTCTTGCTTCTGACTATCTTGCTTGCCCTGGAACAGGTGCTAAATCAGGTGACGGTGTTCACAAGGTTGATATCTCCAATATTACACCTCCTACCTCTCCGCCTTCTAGAACCTTTGATCTGTCTCCTCCACATCCTGACCCAAGGGGCAAAGAGAAAGAGGATGAAGTGGAGCAGGTGGAGAATGTTGCAGAGAATGTTGCTGGCGTTGGTGGTGATGGGGGTGGTGATGGTGGTGGTGGTGCCGACACTGAGATGGAATCGAGTGAAGCCACTCCTCGTCACACCACTTACACTAAACGTATACGGAGCTCTGGGAAGGTGGTGCTTCTGGGACTCACCACACTCCTGAGTATGAACATGTTCAAGGTGGGTCCTGGGATACCCACAATCCTGCGTGTGCCGATCTTCCA
This sequence comes from Helianthus tuberosus, assembly GCA_030545235.1. NCBI lineage: Eukaryota > Viridiplantae > Streptophyta > Magnoliopsida > Asterales > Asteraceae > Helianthus > Helianthus tuberosus. The sequence goes on from CM060441.1 coordinate 33,855,673, forward strand.
CACGCTCCTCGATGGAACTTGACTCAGGGCTCTCGGATGAACGACATGGAGAACTGCCGTGCATTCTTTTCTTTATCCCTCCCCCAGCTGAAAGATTATTCCAGAAGCGGCGTCCTCAGTTGGATCTCTTGGATGATCATATCCACCCTGGGGTTAACTTTTTCGCCACTTCCCAAGAGATTGTAAGGGAATGGCAGCTGATGGGAGAGGATACGACAGAATTTAAGGCTGCTAAGAAGGCGTTGGCTGAGGAGAGAGAGAAGTTTAATGCCGAAAAGAAGGGTTTGGCATGGAGGGTTGCGGACGCGGAAGATAAGCTTGCCAAGGAGAAGCAATTGAATGCTACTAAGCAAAAGGAGTGGGAGGTTGCTTGTGAACGAACCAACCGAGAGCTGCAAACCCAACGTGATACCATTGTTAGGTTGTCAGGAGAGAAGACTAAGATAAGTGAAGAAGCTGAATAGGATCGTGTTGCTCATCAAAAGAGAGAACAGAAATACATTCAACGTATAGCTAAATTGGAGAAGTTTGCTGCTGAGAAGGTCGCGGAGGGCAAAGCTTCTGAAATAGTAGTTGAGGAGGCTACTACTGATTGCAAGTGGCTACTTGCGCGTGAAGTGCCCTTGGTATTTTCTTTGTGTTTGCTTACTTTTTGTTGTCATTGTATTTCCGTTGCTTTCTGCAGATTTCTGAACATGTTGCCAAATCTGACGAACTTGCTAAATACATGTTCGAGTTGGGTCAAGCTGCATACAACATTGGGCGGAAGGATGGTTATGGTGAAGGTAGGGCGACAGATGCAAGTAATGAGAAAGATTATCATTTTGAGCTATATAAGCAAGACTGCACTGCTGCCTATACCGCCAAGCGCCAAGAGTATGAGTTTATCGAGTTTGGCATCGTGAAGGCTGTTGAAAAGTTATCCCGGATAGCTAATGCCATTGAATTCCTAAGGAAGGCTCTTGATGACCATGGAACTGGAGGTGGTGATGCAGGTCCTAGTCGCCAGGATTGAACGTTTCCTGCTTGCATGCCGTGTATAGGCTTGTATGCCTTGTAATTCCTTTAAACAATTACTTTGCCTGTCGTGCCTCTGGACAATTTCCTTTATCTTTGTTCTGATGGATGTTTGATACTTTAATATGCTTTTGGTATATATAATGTTAACCGTAGGTCGCTGGTTTATTCGTTGTGAATTTTGTTTTCGTTACAATATTTGCATGTGTTCAATTACTTTGATTAGGTATCATGAATGAATGATGACTATGACAGGTTAAGATGTGTTGGTCCTCTTAGCTTTGCATTGTATTGTGTTGTGCTTGGAGGACTTTACAACGTTTTGTTCTGTCGTTAAGCGCGTAGTTTTATTCGTGTATACGAAGTGATTGTTTTACAGGTTATTGTGTTGACCCGGCTGTGCTCAGCCTTGGAGGTCTTACAATGTTTGTTTCACCCGGTGTACGATGTTTTCGTGTGTAGGTGGGTACAAAGTGGCACCCGGCTTGACAGGCTTTGGTTGTGGTACTTGACCCGACTGTGCGCTTAACTGCGACGAGCCTTGGAGGTCTACAACGTTTCCTGTGTCTCGGCCATTGGTGTTTTCGTGTATGCCCGAAGTAATATATGCAGTTGTAACAAAAATTCACAGGAGATAAGATATCCAACACTTCTTGTATTAAAGTTTACTGTGTTAGGCTCATGGCCATTCATTACAGGTAAAGATAAAACCGTTGTCTTTTACATATAGCATTTCCTCAGTTGCTGAGCATTCCAAGTCCTGGGGACTTCTTTGTTTTGAAGTGTGCGCAGCTTGTACGCTCCTTTCCCGAGGACTTCATCGATGATGTAAGGTCCATCCCACTTAAGAGCCAGTTTTCCTGGTTTTTCGGCATTGGACGCTTCATTGTCCCTTAGGACGTAGTCTCCGGGGTTGAAGGTGCAAATTCTGACCTTGCTGTTGTAGTATTTTTCTAATTTGGTCTTGTATTTTGCCTCGTTGATTGCTGCCATCTCTCTTCTTTCTTCTAGAAGGTCTAAATCCAATCTTCTTTCTTCCTCATTGTTAACCATATTCATGGAGAGCATCCTTGGAGACGGCAGGCCAATCTCTACAGGTATCACAACTTCAGACCTATAGACTAGGTTGAACGGTGTTTCTCCGTTGCTTGTCTTTGGCATAGTTCTATGGGCCCATAGTATGCTGGGTAACTCATCCACCCATCCTCTTCGCTGCGTCCCGAGCCTCGCCTTTATACCATCCACGATACTCTTGTTTACTGCCTCCACTTGACCATTTCCCTGTGGGTGTGCTACTGAGGAAAAGGTATGTTCGATATTCAGCCCCTTAAACCAGTTCTGCAGGTCTTCAGCAACAAATTTTGTTCCGTTGTCGGTTATGATTCTCAGAGGTAACCCGAAATGGCAAATTATTTGTTCCCAGATAAACCTTTGCACCACTGTAGATGTGGTTGAAGCCAGCACCTTTGCTTCCACCCATTTTGTGGAATAGTCTACTGTGACTATGATAAACTTTACCGCTCCTGGGGCTTCTGGAAAGGGACCAACCATATCAATACCCCATTGCTGAAACGGCCATGCCGTTGTGACTGGGACCAGCTCGTTCTTTAGGCGCATCGTTTTTGGGGCGTGTCTCTGGCAACCGTTGCATTTTCTCAAGACCTTGACTGCATCAAGGTGCATCCCGGGCCAGTAGTATCCTGCGTTCATTACTTTCGCTACCACCATTCTTGGCCCGACATGGATGCCACAAATGCCTTCATTTACTTCACGGATCAAATAATTAGCATCTTCTGGATCTACGCATTGCAGTAACGGTCCGAGGTACGATTTCCTATACAGAATGTCGTCGTTCATTTGATAATGCTCGGACTAGTACTGTATTTTTCTTGCCTCGGCTTTGTTTTCTGGCAGTATTCCTAACTGTAGATACATAATGATCGGCGTCATCCATGACGTTGTCCTCAATTGGATAACGTTTACTTGCCTCAATGGTACCGATGGGTTGGTTAGGACCTCAATGCGTACATCTTTGGCAAGATGCTGGAAACTGGTTGATGCAAGTTTGCTCAGTGCATCTGCTGGTTTGTTCTCGCTTCTGTTAATGTGATGCACTTTGTAGGAATTGAAGGTTTGGAGGAGGGTTCTTGCTTGCTCTAGATACAATGCCATGACGTCTCCTTTGGCGTCGTACTGGCCATTGATCTGTCCTGCTACAAGCATAGATTCACGTGCGCTTCTATGTGTTTGACTCCCATTTTGATTTATAACCTCAGCCCATCCAGAAAAGCTTCAAATTCGGCTTCATTATTGGTGCTCTTGAAGTCTAACCGGATAGCGTATGTGAACTCATGTTTCTCTGGACTTACCAACCTGAGTCCTGTGCCTGGCCCATCTTCGTTAGACGCGCCATCCGTATATAGTAGCCATGGTTCTTCTGAGTGCTGCTTTTTGGCTTTCTCCATTGCCTTGCATTCTTTGCTTTGTCATCTGGCACTTCTGTCAGGAAATCGGCTAACACTTGTCCCTTGATTGCTGGGCTTGGTCTAAAGACCACGTTGTGGCCTCCCAGTTCTATAGCCCACTTTGCTAATCTTCTGGATATCTCCGGTCTTGCGAGGATGTTGCCAATGTTGTAATTTGTTAAGACATGAATGACGTGGTTGGCAAAGTATCTGCGCAATCGTCTTGACGCATGAATCAGTGCAAGAACCAACTTCTCCATTATGGCATATCTTGTTTCTGGGTCATTCAAGGTGCGAGAGACGTAGTATACTGGCGTTTGTATGCCTTGTCGGTCCACCAGTAGAACTGCTCCTACCGCTTTTTCCGATGCTGACAGGTACATCAACAGGGGTTCACCTTTCATTGGTGCTGTCAGCGTTGGAAGTCGTATGAGACAATCTTTCATTTCTCGGAATGCATGCTCGGCTTCTGGAGTCCACTGGAACTGATTTTTTTTACGCAGTTGCGGAGGGTTTTGATAAATGGAAAAGATTTTGCCGCATGATTGGCAAGGAAGCAGTTGAGTGCTGCTAACCGTCCGACCAACTTCTGCATTTCCTTTATCGTTGATGGTGAGGGCATCTGTTCTATCGCTTGAACTTTTTTCGGATTGACCTTGAACCCATCTTTGGTGACGATGAAACCCAGGAACTTTCCTTCTTCCATCATGAAGGAACATTTCGCTGGATTCAGTTTAATTTTCACCCCACGCAAGGTATCGAATGTTTTCTGGATGTTTACCAACATCGTGCCTTCCTCTTTACTCATAATGACAAAGTCATCCATGTATACCTCGATATACTTTCCTATGGCGTCACTGAAAGTTTCGTTCATCAGTCTTTGGTAAGTTGCACCTGCGTTCTTTATACCGAAGGGCATTTTTGTATAACAATACAACCCTGTTGGTGTACGGACCGTAGTTTTGTCTTCATCTTGGATAGCCATCTGCACCTGATGGTATCCTTTATAATAATCGAGGAAACATTTCCACCTGAAGGACGCCAGTGAATCGATTTTTTCGTCAATTTATGGTAGGGCATAACAATCGCGCGGGCATGCTTTGTTCAAATCTTTATAATCCACGCACATTCTCCATCCTCCGTTTCCTTTAGGTACCATCACTGGGCTGGCTACCCAGGTTTGATAACGGACTTCTCTAATGATACCGGCGTTTAGTAATTTGGTGATTTGTCCTTGCATAGTGTCGTGCTTTACATCTCCCAGGTGGCGTTTCGTATGTACCACAGGTTTGGCATTCTCAGAAACATTCAATCTGTGTTCTGCTATGTGTCGTGGGACGCCAACCATATCGGCCGGTGTCCAGGCGTACACGCCCATGTTCTCAAATAGCAATCTATTTAGCGTTACGCGCGTGAGGTCTGATATTGCTGGGCCCAAGGTGACAGTTTGCTCTGGATACTTGTCGTTTAGTATCCATTTCTCAGGTTCTGCACGCAGTGTGGGTTTGCTCGTTTTTGCTGGTCTGATTTCATCGGTTGCAAGGACGTCTTTGCTTGCGTAAATTATTGCTATCCCCGACTCTGTTGGGAAGCCCACAGCCGAATGTGGTCCTGAATAAATCATACTAAAATCCCCTTGGGACTCTCTTCCCAAAAGGATATCATGTCTTGAGTTTGCTGGCAACACCATAAATGTGACTTCCTCCGTTCTTGAGTTCTTTCCGTCCAAGAGCAGCACCGGGAACGATATCTGACCGAGGGGAAAAACGGCCTCGTTACAGAAACTAGTTAGTGGGTAATTGTAACATTCCTATTTTTATTATTATAGGTTTAACCACTAGTAACTACTTTATTTTTAATATAAATATTTAACCTAAATAGTTTTAAACACTATTTTATATAGTTAGTTGAAATATTATATTAATTAACTGGCCTGTAAATGGGTGACCTTTCTAATAAAATAAAAGTCTATAAAAACTTATAATTAGACAGGTAGCTTACAAGCAAGTTGACCGTAAGAAATATGAAGTATCTGGACGGGCCCATGAACCGTTTAATAATTAAACTATAAAAATACATTGTATTTTGAATCTACTCCGTTTTAATGAAACTTGGTTCAAAATGTAGATAAAACTATTCTCGTTCTAATGACATATTTATTATTTTACAAAACGTTATATTTTAGAAGTTATACGCGCCAAATAAGTAAAGCAGTTAAATTAATTATAATATATAAATTAATCATAATAAACTAAAATTAATTTGAGAAAGTTATAAGTATCCATAGAATTCGAAATATATGCCTGCCATTTTCTAACATTTTATAATAAAATAATAAAAATTCACATTCATGGATATGTCCTACATGCAAACCAAAATTCATACATACATGCATGAATATATATAATAAATTTGGTGTACGTGGCTTTCAAAGAATAAAATAATATTTCAACTAAAAGCATCAAATGAGATTGTGTTAAGTATGGACATACGTGTCTTTAACATATTAAAGAAAACAATGACAAGGCTTTTATGCCTTTGCTATAAATAGCATACAAGACTTCATGAAATATTTCATTTTCTTTCCTTCCCTGTGTCGCCCATCTTTTCCTCTCAAAATTTCTCTAGTATTTATTTATTTTATTTATAATAATAATAAGGTCCTGCCCCGTTTTAAGTGTTTTAACTCCCGATCACCGCTACCCTTTCCGATTGATCTGAGCCTCATAACTTATGTCAGGGCTCTGCCCGACTAAGTTGTTGGGATTCGGTCTCGTGACATAGGGACAAGGTTGAATGAGGGGTCCTATACTTAACACGAGTGCATTATATATTTTTAAATAGCTCAAAAGTTATACCCAAGATTTATACCCGGAGACTTTCTAGTTGAACCCTAAAGTTACAAAGTGGGTCCATTCTATTTTCTTACTATTTTATTCCCTTTTTCTTTGTAATATAATTATATTCAAAAATATCCCAAATCAAACCATAAGTAAAAACACGGACCCCTGAAACCCCAATCCATATCAAAAATAAAGAAATCAATATTTGTGGTCTTCTCGCGGGCCGCGTAAAGAAAAGGCGGAAGGTCACGCGGGCCGCGCCAACCTTCAGTTTGACCGGATAAGCATCCGGATCCACGTGTCGTCACACGTGTCGCGACTACCGGTGACTCAGCAACCTTCGATATGATCCACACTCCCACGCGGGCCGCGTAAGGTTTGGCCTGAGGCTTACGCGGGCCGCGAGGGAACCCAATTTCAGCTATAAATAGCCAAGCTCAGGATCTTTCATTCTGTGTCGACAAATCTTTCAGAATCATTCTCATTCTGTTCGAAATTCACTTTCAAAGTAGTGAGGTGCTATTACGGTACCGGGTATTAACTCAATCGCTACTACGATTCAATGCCCGATCGATTTAAACTATCCGACCGGATGTTTAAGTACTATCCTTTATCATTAGTCGTGATTCCGACAGGATGTTTGAGTACCACCCGAACTTGGGGAATACTCTGTCATTCGTTGTGAATCCGATGGATGTTTAAGTGATTGCACTTTGTCATTTGTCGTGAGGGTTTTAATCTTGTGAGTTATCGTAAAATGCTGTATTAGTTACTTACCTAGCTCGTGTGCACTAGGTTACAAGACTAATCAATAGGCTAAGCTCTGCCTGTATAAATCTGCAATATCAAGGCTAATCAATAGGCTAAGCTCTGCCTGTATAAATCTGCATGCTTATAATGTGAGTCATTCTCTTTTTATCAAATTACTTTCAAAATCATGTTTATTTTCAAGGTTATAATTACAGTGATTAAGTCTTTGTAATCACCAATTTACAACCAGTATGTGGGGTTTTGTATACATTACTTGATAAACTTCACCATTGGACAAACGGGTGGCCAATGGGTGATATGACCATAGTCACAGATCCGGTCGAGTGACAAATACTGTGGGTAGTTGGTTGATATTTGGAAACAATGTAATCACCCTTAATACTGTAAATTATAACAAATGAGTCGTTTTAGTAAAAAGAATGATTCACCAGTATTTCCCGCTGACACAACCTTTTTCAAACATGTTTCAGGTAATTACAGTAGATTGGAGTAAGAGATGGATACGGCACTGAAAGGCATCAAGAAGTGGCTTATTTTATTAATTAAATCAAATTAAGAAATATTGTTTTATGTAATTGGGTTTATCCCTTATTAAAGCTACCATTGTAAAACATGGGTTTATCCCTTCTATTTAATAAATAAAATCCGGTGTTTTCTAAACTCTGATATTTTTCCTAACTCACGGTCCTGATGAAATTTCCGCTACAATATTTTTCAAAATAATCACCGGTACCACTTGGCTGCTCGCGGCTTCTGATTCCGTCCAAGGTGGGTCGGGGGTCGTGACAGAAGGTGGTATCAGAGCCACTGCTTTAAGCCTATAAGTGTTGTGATAATAATACCTAAGCTTAAATAAAAGAGTTAGGAGATTGCTATTAACTGGTAGCACACATGATAACATTTAGACTTGAACTTAAGAAAAGATGCCTTAGTATAAGCTAAGCCACTTGTTTAAGCAATTAGGTGTTGTAATAATACCTAAGTTTAAACGGAGAATTTGGAACTTAATATTATCTGGTAACACTCAGGATGATATTTAGACTTGAACATAAGAATTTTGCCTTAATATAAGCTTCAAGATAAATTATTTATATAAGTATAATGTAATGAATATTGGTATGCCATAAGAATGGTAATTAGAACATTGCAAGGTACGATAAATAAGCAATAACACTTAATTGCTATTAATCCTTGATTATTGATATTGCTTGGTCTAGAATAAGATATGTTATGGGAATACAAATTTCCTTGATTTTGGATAAAAGCCCTAATAAAAGAGGCACTTTTAAAATCTTGAAAAGATACTATTTATGGGAAATAGAAAATTTTCTCCGGCAAGACTGGGTATGGTGTAGCAGACTCTCCAGCTTGTCCGGATATACTGGGGTTACCTCTCCGGCGCGAACCGGATAAGACGGGGTATATAATATGTCAAACAAGTGACAAAGATTCCCCTAAATAGTATCATGACCTGATATCTGACTTGTTTTTGGAAATATGAACCTGTTAAATACATTGACCTTATAGAGGGTATGTATACTACAGCATGTGAAATATATGATTATATAGATATGTATATCTATAAGAAATTCCAAAAGTTAGTTAGGAATAAAACACAAGCATATGTGTGTCAATAATAAATCTAGATTTCTTTATCAGGAATCTCTTGCATATATCTATAATTCCGATATCAAACATTATTTCGTTTGATCATCTACCTCGTAACTCATACAATGAGAACCCTTTAAGTTGGGACGCTATCAAAAGTATAAGAATTACCAATGAGTTACCATATACTATTAACGCAAGTAAGAAGCATGTAAAATTGTGCTAGTGCACAAGAAAACACATGAAACTTAAATTATACGTCCACAGACGTTGAAGTATATCACACACGACTTTCGAGGCAAGACCTTTTGAAAATATAGTTGGGCACAATGGCAACAAGGCTAATCCCGTCAGTGGAAAAGCTACTAATTAAAAAGCAGCATTTTGTCACATGATCCTACAAACGACATAAATATCACTGAGGTACTTTGAAACAAAATTTCACAACAATTGGTGCACGGTCTAATCAGAGTCATAATTATTATCACTACAAAAGGAGTCACATACCTTTGCAACTTTTCTATTTCATTTTATTCGACATTCCTTGGTAATGTCACTTAACAAACAGTTATCACACGAAATTCCAGATAAAGTTCTTATATTTCTTTTTATGACTTTTGCATATAATGAGTGACTTTCGTGTTTCTACTTCCTCTAATGGTCATCATACCATGAGGATTTCTTTCATAGTAGTGAATATTGATCTATTTTATTTCTTGGTAAATCCACACGTTACACATGCACTGTTTGTTGCGCATGTGGTTCATTCGATTTGTGAAGACCACTGGAGGACTTCATTCTAATTTGTCATTTTATCCAAACTCAAATATCATTTCGCTATATTTGATTTTTACTGTAAACCGCATTATTGCAAAACGATGATTCTTTGATATCGAGTCAATGAATTTTGTTAAATAATTGAGGTGAAGAATTTATACTTATATATATATATATATATAAATTATGTTGAGGTATACTTTCATTTAAGTTTATGTTTAAGTTATCTATTATTAATAATTTTATTATTAGTAATAATATATTAATAATAGTAGTGTTAATATTATTTTTAGGTACTAGGGTTATTGTCAAGGGCAGGTATTGGATAGCTTAGCCTTAGTTAGGCATGGACTGATCACCTATGCTTAAACAAGGCAACACTAACCAATATCCAACCATGATAATGACTAGTTAATGTATATAAATTAAGTTATCATACTTATTTAATAAATTTTAATTATATTATATATATATATAAAAATATATATACTTTGTACTGTAAGGAGAAGACATATTTTCATAAAACAATACAAGAATTAGAGGGACGAATAAAATTATATAAATAATTGTGTATCACATGTTTTGTGGTAACTATGTACCATAACACTATGGCAAGAAAATAACCATATAAGAATAATATGGTAGTCATCAACTACGTTGGGTTAGGAGAACATTGTAATATATAAGAATAGTCCCCGTTTTCACTTATTTACAACATTTGTAAATACATTTCACAACGTTATATGGTTTCAAAATAAAAATAAGTAATCACATAGAATCAACCCATTAAGTGTTGTATATTTACAAAATATTTTACAAATACTTTTGTACAATAAATATTTTTACACCTTTATTTACAACTTTCATTTAACGTTATAAATAATAGTGATTTCTTTTACAAAATAATAATACTAAAATATTTTGTAATGTAATAACTTTGTTGCGGTGTTTTGTAATATATATTACATAGTAAATATAAGTTATTTTACATAGTATAGTAAAATACTAAAATAATATTTATTTAAAAGTTGTGACCATTTACATAGAGTAAAAATGCGTAACAAATAAATATATTACATAGTAATTATATTTGATATGTAAGATACGGTTCAGACAGGGACACAAATAATATATATTACATTTTGCTTTACAAATATAATATAATGGTTGGTTGGTCATGCCAAAACAACTTGTTCTTATTATATTTCGATCTCTAGGACATAGTATGAAAAATATGGTCACTAATAGTGTACTATCACATTGTTTCACAATTAAAACAACTTGGAACTCTAAACAATGATACACTAACTCTATTATATCTTTGCAATTCACTCATTTCAACACTTTGATTTTCTCATATCTTAAATATTTGACAAATCATTTTTCATGCTTTTATTTCATTTTAAACCTGTCAATTCTAAGTCTTCCTCAGTTGCCAATCAAAGTAAGCTTTCTTTTGACAAAGAATTTTTATTGATTCTAAAAAGTCCTTCACATTCATTTTAAATATCTATTGATCATATATCTTTTGGCTTGAACCTAGTCACTTTGGAAATTATATCATTTTATCTCATTCGTTTGTCATCAATTTCTTGAACTAATTCAGTTGAACCGTTGAATCCTACTTATTATACAACTCATATTTACAAAATTAGATATTTTGATTCTGTGTCAATTATCTTAATCTTGTTTTTATTAACTATGATATAAGTCTAAAAAAAATATCATAACCCAAATCTCGAGGACGAGATTTAAAACAAGATGGGGAGGATTTAACATTCCTATTTTTATTATTATAGGTTTAACCACTAGTAACTAGTAACTAGTTTATTTTTAATATAAATATTTAACCTAAATAGTTTTAAACACTATTTTATATAGTTAGTTGAAATATTATATTAATTAATTGGCCTGTATATAGGTGACCTTTCTAATAAAATAAAAGTCTATAAAAACTTATAATTAGACAGGTAGCTTACAGGTAAGTTGACAGTAAGAAATATGAAGTACCTGGACAGGCCCATGAACCGTTTAATAATTAAACTATAAAAATACATTGTATTTTGAATCTACTCCGTTTTTAATAAAACTTGGTTCAAAATGTAGATAAAACTATTCTCCTTCTAATGACATATTTATTATTTTACAAAACGTTATATTTTAGAAGTTATACGCGCCAAATAAGTAAAGCAGTTAAATTAATTATAATATATAAATTAATATTAATAAACTAAAATTAATTTGAGAAAGTTATAAGTATCCATAGAATTCGAAATATATGCCTGCCATTTTCTAACATTTTACAATAAAATAATAAAAATTCACATTCATGGATATGTCCTACACGCAAACCAAAATTCATACATGCATGAATATATATAATAAATTTGGTGTACGTGGCTTTCAAAGAATAAAATAATATTTCAACTAAAAGCATCAAATGAGATTGTGTTAAGTATGGACATTCGTGTCTTTAACATATTAAAGAAAACAATGACAAGGCTTTATGCCTTTGCTATAAATAGCATACAAGACTTCATGAAATATTTCATTTTCTTTCCTTCTCTGTGTCGCCCATCTTTTCCTCTCAAAATTTCTCTAGTATTTATTTATTTTATTTATAATAATAATAAGGTCCTGCCCCGTTTTAAGTGTTTTAACTCCCGATCACCGCTACCCTTTCCGATTGATCTGAGCCTCATAACTTATGTCAGGGCTCTGCCCGACTAAGTTGTTGGGATTCGGTCTCGTGACATAGGTACAAGGTTGAATGAGGGGTACTATACTTAACACGAGTGCATTATATATTTTTAAATAGCTCAAAAGTTATACCCAAGATTTATACCCGGAGACTTTCTAGTTGAACACTAAAGTTACAAAGTGGGTCCCTTCTCTTTTCTTACTATTTTATTCCCTTTTTCTTTGTAATATAATTATATTCAAAAATATCCCAAATCAAACCATAAGTAAAAACACGGACCCCTGAAACCCCAATCCATATCAAAAATAAAGAAATCAATATTTGTGGTCTTCTCGCGGGCCGCGTAAAGAAAAGGCGGAAGGTCACGCGGGCCGCGTCAACCTTCAGTTTGACCGGATAAGCATCCAGATCCATGTGTCGTCACACGTGTCGCGACTACCGGTGACTCAGCAACCTTCTATATGATCCACACTCCCACGCGGGCCGCGTAAGGTTTGGCCTGAGGCTTACGCGGGCCACGAGGGAACCCAATTTCAGCTATAAATAGCCAAGCTCAGGATCTTTCATTCTGTGTCGACAAATCTTTCAGAATCATTCTCATTCTGTTCAAAATTCACTTTCAAAGTAGTGAGGTGCTATTACGGTATCGGGTATTAACTCAATCGCTACTACGATTCAATGTCTGATCGAGTTAAACTATCCGACCGGATGTTTAAGTACTATCCTTTATCATTAGTCGTGATTCCGACAGGATGTTTGAGTACCACCCGAACTTGGGGAATACTCTGTTATTCGTTGTGAATCCGATGGATGTTTAAGTGATTGCACTTTGTCATTTGTCGTGAGGGTTTTAATCTCGTGAGTTATCGTAAAATGCTGTATTAGTTACTTACCTAGCTCGTGTGCACTAGGTTACAAGACTAATCAATAGGCTAAGCTCTGCCTGTATAAATCTGCAATATCAAGGCTAATCAATAGGCTAAGCTCTGCCTGTATAAATCTGCATGCTTATAATGTGAGTCATTCTCTTTTTATCAAATTACTTTCAAAATCATGTTTATTTTCAAGGTTATAATTACAGTGATTAAGTCTTTGTAATCACCAATTTACAGCCAGTATGTGGGGTTTTGTATACATTACTTGATAAACTTCACCATTGGACAAACGGGTGGCCAAAGGGTGATATGACCATAGTCACAGATCCGGTCGAGTGACAAATACTGTGGGTAGTTGGTTGATATTTGGAAACAATGTAATCACCCTTAATACTGTAAATTATAACAAATGAGTCGTTTTAGTAAAAAGAATGATTCACCAGTATTTCCCGCTGACAAAACCTTTTTCAAACATGTTTCAGGTAATTACAGTAGTGTAACAACCCGCACTTTTGTGCGTTGTTACTACTCGATATACTCGTTACGCCTAGCACCAGAGATTCGGATCATAATGTGCCTATATCGCATACATCGATAATCGAAGGATAATCCCATATTTTCGAAATACAATATCACTATACTACACTATTATCACACTAACACTCACGGAGGCATTGAATGAGGACCTATTCTACCCTCCTCAGTGGCCGTGATGTGTCGAGCATAAAACAATTAACGCTAACAAAGACTCTCGGGTGAGTGCTATAACTCCAGTCGTCGTGACGATGATGACAATACGAGTGAATGGTACCCCGTCAGTCATTGTGGCACAACTCGCAATAACGTTCACGATGACGTCGAGAGAGGACCTATACTACCCTCCTTGATGGCCGTGAAACGTCGCTTATAATCGCACACTCGAAACGGAAACCGATTGTTAAGTATCGAAACTTTGGAATATGGATACGTAGATACGACCCCTAGTATATATATACATATATAATAATAATATAAATATAAAAGACGCGTACTTCGAAATCCATCAAAACGATCGAAACGGAGCTATACATCTTGACGGAGTGGCCATCCGGACGGATGGGCTATCCGGACGGATAGCAATCCGCACGGATGGGCTATCCGCATGGATGGGTCATCCGCGCGAACGGGCAATCCGGACGTGAACTCCCTTCTTCTCTCTGTTGCCTATAAATACCCTGTCACATCACTTGAACAGTGATGTGACGGCTCCTACTCGACCAAACACGCTCCAAGACCTTTTCTCTCGATTCCTCGCGATTCCGGTAAGATTTCAACCTAGAAACTTGTACTTCTACAATCTACACCCAATTCTACATCATTCTACCTTTCAAAACCCAATTTTTAATCGTGAAATCTGCGGATTTGATGCGTTATGAGGTGATGTCACCAAGAGTTCTTATGAACTTCCAGTTGTGACCTCATCCCACCATAAACGACTCAGATCTGGGTGATTTCCACATGTTTTGGTAACAAATCTCGCCTAAATCTATGTATTTACCCAAGGAACTGTGCGATTTCGAGTTAACCAGGAAGAACCATCACGAACGGCCAGATCTGATGGAACGGGGTGATTCCCGGCCGTTAGTGTGGGTCGGAATTGACGGAACTTCAAGCGTTAGTGCGAGATTACACTGTCCCGGCAACTCTACGCGCATTTTCCTTCCGATTACACATTCAGAAACAGAATGTGGAATGCGAAACAGACTTGTTGTCCGCACGGATCACATGTAATCCGCACGGATAACATGTAATCCGCACGGATAACATGTCATCCGGACGAATACATGTCATCCGGACGGAGTAGATATCAATCCGCACGAGTTACTCGTCCGCGCGAATGACACGACTGTCCGCACGAGTTGCTTGTCCGCACGAGTGACATGACTGTCCGCACGAGTCAACACTAATCTGGCCGGATAGTCTGTCATCCGACCGGATGACAGCCATCCGACTCAGATCCATAAGCCATCCGATCGGATGAGCCCATCCGAATGGGTGAGCACCATCCGACCAGATGACTAACTTTCGATAATATTCTAGCTTAACCGTGCATCGTTTACTATATCCTTCAATGATTAACGCAGACGTACTCGCAACCGATTCAATCAAGTTGTATTCCCGCTAAATACGCACTGTGAGTATACTTGACCCATTTTTAATCGAATTTTGGGTGTAACATACGTTTCTAACAAATCAAACTTATCAACGAATTATTAAATCAATCGAATTATCACTTGCGAATAACTGTTATGCATAGATGTACGTGATACTAGTTGCATATGTGCTAGGGCTTATACTCGCGACGTCCCACCATGACTAGTACAGTACTATTGCGCCCGACGGGGTCTAGTTTGCCATCGCATATTCGAGCATCGAGGACTTAGTTGGTAGTATTAGCTTTGTGAGTATATATGTCGTGTGTTACGTTCTGGCATATGGAAATTCGCTACACTTTTTATCTATTATGCTATACTCATCAAACCTGTATACTCGCCAATACTTTTGTATTGACAAATATTTTAACGTATGTTGCAGGTTAGATCGCAGACAATATCAAAATCAAGCTAGGAAGTCTAGAAACTCAACTAAAATCTAGGTTGTCGGATTTGCATTGTTCGAGAGGACAATGAATCTGTGATAACTTATGTGATTGTATTATTTGTTAGTATGGGATAACGAATGTATTAAATATTATCGCAATATAGTTGTTATGGATTCTCTTGAGCAATCTGATTCGCCTAGTGCCGCGCCCCGATGATTCCGCCATCGGTTGGGGTGTGACAGATTGGTATCAGAGCCATAACTATAGGGAATTAGGCTAGACTCGACCTAGTCCGGGTCGACGTCTTAGAGATTGACCTAGTCTATAGTCTAAGTACCAACAGGCCGACTCGTACGAACCCAGTGGGGTTTGTATCGGGCCTACTTGATACTCTCGATCGAAATTGCTAAAAGCTACAACTTTGTGTGAACACCGCGTACTACAACTTCACACGAAGAAGCCTTTCCTAAGGCTGAAATACTACTTAGCCTTTCCTAAGGCCGACACAATACACATGTTTTCAAAAATACTCGCATAACAAAACCGAGCGATCCAGTCGAGATCAGGTGTGAAAACCAAGAACTCTCGATAGGATTGCTCACTCAGCGCATTTTACTAGCACGAGAACCTTTCATCGAGTTTGGAGTGACATCCACATCTCGACGAAAGTCTCCATTTCGAAATCTAGTGGAACTCACGAATTTATTCGAAGAGCATAACCACAATTAGGAACGAAACTATTAAGTCAGGGGTGAAACCCGTACCTTAATAAGCCGTTCCACTCCCTATAAACTGGTTTTCAAAAAGCTCTCACCAAGGACTCGACTATCACGATAACTCGAGCCACGCGAGGCCTAGGAAGACGAATGCCATGAGCTGCATCCCAGTGGAAGCATGGAGTCTTCTAAGTCAACACGCGTGCACGAGCTTGTTAGATGTAGTTGGGTTACCTTGGGTAGTCGACGCCTAAACACCCAAGGCACTCTATCGTACGAACAACCAATTTTACAACTGGCTGGAACTTATTTACGTTTTGAAGCTTTACGCGTTATCAATTTCTCGATTTAATGATTTTCACTCCCTACTTTATAAACGCACAATTCGCACAGCCATCGCAATCTAAAACGAAACCCGAATGTTCGCAACAAAATTAATGCATAATCTATCGCCTTCGCTATCGTTTTCTCACCTCAACGCGTCCTCGCATATTCTAAGCCGACCTGTATGTGTATGAATACAAATTTCAGTTATATAAATACCTACATATACGTATAAACAACAAGTCATTGTGTGAGAACTTAGGAAATTCGTGTCTCCTATGTGGCTCCTATGTGATTCGTATTACTACTATACTATCGCACCAAGTTTTGAACGCGCTCAATCGCATCGCAAAACTCAAAAATCATTATGATCGAATCTCACTCCAAGTCTCTTCCTGTCTAGATGCCTTCCAACAACTCTACCTCGAGACGAGTAGCTAAGAGGAGAGCCAAACGAAGTGCCGATAAGAGGATTGTATCACTTGTGACTAAGGAAGTGGGTAAGCTTATTCCTCAAATTGCTGCTCGAGTGCACTCTCACAGCAAGGATCGAGCTTCGGAAGACGTTAAGACAGGAGAGCCGCAATCTACTTTCCTCTACAAACACTTCAAAGCCTGTGACCCGATGGAATTCACAGGTGAGGGAGGTGTAACCCAACTACTCCAGTGGTTCGATTCTATCGAAGTTACCCTTCGTCAAAGTGGGTGTCCCGATAGTTTCCGTACTACTTGTGCTACCGGAGTATTTCAATCACGAGCACTCGACTGGTGGACCGCCGAACGTAACAAACGTGGGATCTCCGCAGCTTACGCTCTCTCTTGGAATGAGCTGAAAGAGCTTATGAAGAAAGAGTACTGCCCTCCCCACGAAATTCAGAAGTTGGAAAACGAATTTTGGGAAATCAAGCAAACCGAAGGTGACAATGCTGGCTACACCGCAAGGTTCAAACAGCTTAGCATAATCTGCCCAAGTCAAGTCAACACACCAGAAAAAGCCATTTCGAAGTACATTCGTGGCTTGCCTGAGTGTGTGGGTGATTTTGTCGAAGCTGCGAGACCTGCCACCATCGAAGAAACCTACCGCTTAGCCGCAGAAATCAACAACAAACGACTCATGGAAGGATTTTTCTCCAACAATCCTGCCAAGCAAGCTTATCAAGCGATCGACATTAATCCCTCAGACGAGCATGTCAACGATTCTACTGACGAATCTGCTAACGATTCTCCTGACGAATCTACTGACGATTCATCTGACGAATCTGCTAACGATTCTTCTGATGAATCTGCTGACGATTCATCTGACGAATCTGCTGCCGATTCTTCTGGCAATTCTGCCGACAGTTCTTCCAACAACAAATCGGCCAAAGACTCTGCAAGTGAGTCCTCAGACGAATCCTCCAACGACGACACCTCTTCGCAAGGCACCGACAAACCCAGCCGCAAACGAAAGACTTCAAGCGCGAGCTCATCAACAACGGAACTGCTGCAACCGAAACCTCTTTGAACAGTTCCGATGTTTCCAAAACGAGCTTACACTGGAGCTCATCCTCAGTGTTACTCGTGTACCTATCATCATCCAGTTGGGGCTGACTGTCGCTATTGCAATAACTGCAACCGTTACGGTCACTTCACCCGCAACTGCCGCATCGAACCGGGAACTTGAGTACAACAACAACAGCTCCAGCAAAAGTTTTCAGCATCAGACATCTAGCAAGCGTAGGATAAAGTTGTAATGACACGATTTCCGACGTTTACTTTTGAGTTTTGAACCTACTCTATTACTCGACGTTGCCACTATGTATAACGTTAACTCTCGTCTTCGTTCTCTCTTTCATTTTTCCATCGTCGCACTTAGACTAGAATCACACGCATATACTATATCACGAAATAATGTGTTTTACCCTCACTACACTCTTAGAAAGAGGTACGATAAACGTGCAAGGAACGACTAATCATGGGTGCACACGGGATTATTTGGGTCAGTGCACGGAGATCGTAGTGAATTCTAAGGTGCCATAAACGTTTCGACGAAGTATGACACCAAATCACGGGATCTAAGTAGTAGGGGTTAAGCAAGGTGTGCTTTATCATACTACCAAAGTTCCGTGAAGAAAGTGCCACGTGGAGTTGAACGTTATTAGACCTATTATACTATTGTGATTATTTTCAACACACTACACTTAATCGCAAGGCGTAACAACTACATCGCATCATCACAAGACTTGTCGTAAGTCTGCAAACGTAATGCAATCGCCTCATCGATGGACTCTGGGGAGTCTACCTCGCAGGACAATTGCATCGACGCAAGACTGGTCGTAAGACTGTTGCAACGAATCTCAATCAAGCAAATAAACGCTCACGGTATTGTTGGGTGAGGACCTATTCTACCCTCCTCAATAACCGTGATGCGACGCAACGTAACGTGAGCTTATTCGAAACAAAACTCGACTAATTGCAATCGCTTATCTTGTGTATCTCGCAATCTCTGTCGCTTATTATATGAACCTATATCGCTTGCTGTGAATCGATCTATCGTTGTCACCTACCGTTATCCCTGGTGTTTGTGTTAAGTTAACGCACATGACCTCGCTTCACGAGATGAAGCTCATATGATTAAAGCAAGGTGTTTTAGTCATATCGGCGGGCTTTCGTGGAAAAAGGCCATGTGGGGTCTAATGTCAGTTAACCTCTGTGGTGTAAATCAATCGAATCGAACCGCGTAAATCGAACCGCATACCTCCGTCGCTTGCAACGCAACTACCGATTATGGTAATTCGTTTATCATCGCTGTCATCACAAGTGTTTTGTGTTTATTCGCTTAATCACCTAGTCGCTTATCGCTTATCGTGTGTAGCCTACCGCTTATTCGTGTATCGCGTACCGTTTATCGCTCGCTTGGTGTTCATTGCAGTCTGTGTGGTATTAAGTACACATGACACCGCTTCACGAGGCAAAACTAACCTGGTTAAGCATGGTGTTTCGCCATGTTAGCAAACTCTCGTGGAAATTTGCCATGTGGGTTAATGAGGAATCTAATCGAAAACGCGTTATTCAACTCGTCGGTTTAACTTATTCGATTCTATCTTATACTCGGTCTGACTTACTGTCGATTGGGCCAAGTAAGCGCAATTTCATCCATGTCGTATCGACACCCATGACACCTCCTCACGAAACGAAAGTAATATGGGCAAAACGTGGTGGATACGCCGCTGGTACTTCCTATATATAAGTGTTTTAATCATATTAACGACGTCCGTGGGAAGGTGCCAAGTGGGGTTTGATGCTAAATTATCTTTTTCAAACGGTTAAAACTGATTTTTTATAAAACTTTTATTAAAACCATGGAACAAGTGAAATCCCTCACAACGTGGAGGTAACATCGAATCAGCTCAATTCCATGTTCAAGGGGAGTTTTCATGAGTCCAATTTTCCCTTAAAACCTTTTGCAATATCAAAAACAAAATTTTTCTTAAGACGTTGGGTCGACATCGCGTTCAGCATTGAACCCAGGTCCTAGGAGAGTTTCCGTAACCCCAGTTTCATTTTCAAATTCCTTAAAACGTTTGAAACCTAAACTTTCTTGCAACGTTGGTTAACAATCGGCTCAGTTAACCCTACGTTATGAGAAACCTTTCTAAGTTCTTTAAAATTTCAATCGCATCGAACTTACGAATTCTACGCAACACAAGGTACTTTGGAACGCCAACTCGTGGGATATTACTTCTGTCTTTATGTCGCTTCCCGCTATTGCAATCGATCCCTCTTATTCGAAATGCTCTCGTTGTCAACTCTCGGTCAAATCACTCACTATATCGCTGATAATGCAAGATCAACTCTTGGAAGTCTACCTATTGGATTAATTTCGGGACGAAATTTCCTAAAGTAGGGGAGACTGTAACAACCCGCACTTTTGTGCGTTGTTACTACTCGATATACTCGTTACGCCTAGCACCAGAGATTCGGATCATAATGTGACTATATCGCATACATCGATAATCGAAGGATAATCGCATATTTTCGAAATACAATATCACTATACTACACTATTATCACACTAACACTCACGGAGGCATTGAATGAGGACCTATTCTACCCTCCTCAGTGGCCGTGATGTGTCGAGCATAAAACAATTAACGCTAACAAAGACTCTCGGGTGAGTGCTATAACTCCAGTCGTCGTGACGATGATGACAATACGAGTGAATGGTACCCCGTCAGTCATTGTGGCACAACTCGCAATAACGTTCACGATGACGTCGAGAGAGGACCTATACTACCCTCCTTGATGGCCGTGAAACGTCGCTTATAATCGCACACTCGAAACGGAAACCGATTGTTAAGTATCGAAACTTTGGAATATGGATACGTAGATACGACCCCTAGTATATATATACATATATAATAATAATATAAATATAAAAAGCGCGTACTTCGAAATCCATCAAAACGATCGAAACGGAGAAATCCATCTCGACGGAGTGGCCATCCGGACGGATGGGCTATCTGCACGGATGGGTCATCCGCGCGAACGGGCAATCCAGACCTGAACTCCCTTCTTCTCTCTGTTGCCTATAAATACCCTGTCACATCACTTGAACAGTGATGTGACGGCTCCTACTCGACCAAACACGCTCTAAGACCTTTTCTCTCGATTCCTTGCGATTCCGGTAAGATTTCAACCTAGAAACTTGTACTTCTACAATCTACACCCAATTCTACATCATTCTACCTTTCAAAACCCAGTTTCTAATCGTGAAATCTGCGGATTTGATGCGTTTTGAGGTGATGTCACCAAGAGTTCTTATGAACTTCCAGTTGTGACCTCATCCCACCATAAACGACTCAGATCTGGGTGATTTCCACATGTTTTGGTAACAAATCTCGCCTAAATCTATGTATTTACCCAAGGAACTGTGCGATTTCGAGTTAACCAGGAAGAACCATCACGAACGGCCAGATCTGACGGAACGGGGTGATTCCCGGCCGTTAGAGCGGGTCAGAATTGACGGAACTTCAAGCGTTAGTGCGAGATTACACTGTCCCGGCAACTCTACGCGCATTTTCCTTCCGATTAAACATTCAGAAACAGAATGTGGAATGCGAAACAGACTTGTTGTCCGCACGGATCACATGTAATCCGCACGGATAACATGTAATCCGCACGGATAACATGTAATCCGCACGGATAACATGTCATCCGGACGAATACATGTCATCCGGACGGAGTAGATATCAATCCGCACGAGTTACTCGTCCGCGCGAATGACACGACTGTCCGCACGAGTTGCTTGTCCGCACGAGTGACATGACTGTCCGCACGAGTCAACACTAATCTGGCCGGATAGTCTGTCGTCCGACCGGATGACAGCCATCCGACTCAGATCCATAAGCCATCCGATCGGATGAGCCCATCCGAATGGGTGAGCACCATCCGACCAGATGACTAACTTTCGATAATATTCTAGCTTAACCGTGCATCGTTTACTATATCCTTCAATGATTAACGCAGACGTACTCGCAACCGATTCAATCAAGTTGTATTCCCGCTAAATACGCACTGTGAGTATACTTGACCCATTTTTAATCGAATTTTGGGTGTAACAAACGTTTCTAACAAATCGAACTTATCAACGAATTATTAAATCAATCGAATTATCACTTGCGAATAACTGTTATGCATAGATGGACGTGATACTAGTTGCATATGTGCTAGGGCTTATACTCGCGACGTCCCACCATGACTAGTATAGTACTATTGCGCCCGACGGGGTCTAGTTTGCCATCGCATATTCGAGCATCGAGGACTTAGTTGGTAGTATTAGCTTTGTGAGTATATATGTCGTGTGTTACGTTCTGGCATATGGAAATTCGCTACACTTTTTATCTATTATGCTATACTCATCAAACCTGTATACTCGCCAATACTTTTGTATTGACAAATATTTTAACGTATGTTGCAGGTTAGATCGCAAACAATATCAAAATCAAGCTAGGAAGTCTAGAAACTCAACTAAAATCTAGGTTGTCGGATTTGCATTGTTCGAGAGGACAATGAATCTGTGATAACTTATGTGATTGTATTATTTTTTAGTATGGGATAACGAATATATTAAATATTATCTCAATATAGTTGTTATGGATTCTCTTGAGCAATCTGATTCGCCTAGTGCCGCGCCCTGATGATTCCGCCATCGGTTGGGGTGTGACAAGTAGATTGGAGTAAGAGATGGATACGGCACTGAAAGGCATCAAGAAGTGGCTTATTTTATTAATTAAATCAAATTAAGAAATATTGTTTTATGTAACTGGGTTTATCCTTTATTAAAGCTACCATTGTAAAACATGGGTTTATCCCATCTATTTAATAAATAAAATCCGGTGTTTTCTAAACTCTGATATTTTTCCTAACTCACGGTCCTGATGAAATTTCCGCTGCAATATTTTTCAAAATAATCACCGGTACCACTTGGCTGCTCGCGGCTTCTGATTCCGTCCAAGGTGGGTCGGGGGTCGTGACAGTAATCTACTGGTTCTAGGCGCGCTTTATCCTCTTGGTCCAATTGATTAAAGCACTGCTCGTAGATGATATCCGCGGTGCTCCCTGGATCTATGAAAATGTAGTCAGTCTGGTAATGACCGAACATGCTAGAAATGACTATTGCTCTTCGTTCTCTTGGGCCCCCTCGCACCACAGGGAAAACAAATTGTTTTTCGTGCCAAGAATCATCTTGAGTGCGCTTGTTATAGTTCTTTAGTGATCTTCTTAGACCCCCTTGGATCATGTGAGTTTCTAGCTTTCGAAGCTTTGTGTTGTCTGGGCCTTCTTCCCTTATTTGAATTTGGCGATTATCACGCTTTCCTCCTTTAACCAGATGGGTGAGCTTTCTATCTTTCAAAGCTCTTTCTATTTCCTGCTTTAGGCTAAAACAGTCGTTGGTCAAGTGACCTGTATTTTTGTGGAACTCGCAGAAAAGGTTTGGGTCTTGGCCCCTTTTGTTTCGCATCTGTAAAGGAGGTTTGAACTGGTGGTTCTCGGTTGACAGGACATCGGAAGGGGTCTTTGTCAGGGGTGTCCACTGCTTTTCCCTGTTTTCTCTTTTGACCTCTTTGCGATGACTGGTCTGATTGATCGTAGCACGCACATGTTCTCTTATCGGACTTTTTTCTCTGTAGCCAGATGTCTTCCATGACTGGCCTTTACCTTTCTTGTTGCGTCGATCATGTTGGCTGTAATTGTATTGACGGCTGTCATCGCATGTCAATTGTTTATCAGTTCGCGCAATTGTCTTTGCTGCTTCGATGAAGGTGTCCCAATCTTTGGGGCCTCCATCTCTTCCTTTTAACCGTTTGATCAGGTCATCACACTTTACTGCCCTCATGAAGTGTGTGCGCATCATCTTCTCTCCTACATCTCCGATTTCCAGACATTCTTTGTTATATCTGGTAATGAAATCTTCTATGCTTTCATGATCTTTCCTCCAAATATTTAGGCAATCAGCTAGGTCTCTGGTGTGCCTGTGTTGTTGGGAGAAATGTGCGAGGAACTTGTCTCGAAAATCCATCCAAGATTTGATTCTTCCTTCAGGTAGACTATCAAACCAGACGCGCGCCGCGCCGATGAAGGTTTGAGAAAAAAGATGGCACCAACCTGGTAAAGTCCAGCCACCTATTAATCCTTCGCCATTGAAGACTTGGATATGATCATCGGGATCAGTTAAGCCATTGTACTTGCCCATGTTGTGTGGCAATTTTGTCTTGTCAAACTGATAAATTTTGATTTTTCGGCTATGCCTTCTGGGCGATAGCTTAGCGAATAATCATGTTCTGCATTTGGATTGTATCCTGCGCGCTTGTGAGGTTTGTATGCTTCGTGGTTTGGTGGTAATCTGCTGAAGACTGTATTTTCTTGCTTATATGTCGTGTCATCGCCTTCGTTGTAGCTGTTCCATTCGTCGTTTATGTTGCGCGGGCCCAGGCGGCTGTGTACAGATTTCTTATGTTGGTGGGTATTCTGCACATAGTTACTTTCGGTTTCGCCATATGTATCGTGCGTGTCATGCGCGCTTTGTCTCCTTACGCTGGCTATTTTCTCGTGCTGCTGGATTCGCGCGTGCGCCTGCAGAGGAATGTGAGTGCTTGGTGCTCTTTTTGGTGGAGTAACAAAAGCGGACTGATTTGCTTGCGCTTGGAGCAAAGCTTGCTGTGCGCTTAACTGCGCATAGACAAGGTTCAGAGATGCTGTCTACTTGGCATACCAGGAGGCCATAGTTTCTCCTTCAGGTAGCCCTAAGAGTGCTGAAAAGTTCAACTGCATTTGACCCGATGGTGCTGAAGGACCAGCCCCATGGTTTGGTGTTGAAACTTCCGGAGGTGCTTGGTTAACTACCCCAAGTGGAGGTTGAAAAGTAGCTCTGTTTGTTCTTTGATTGATAACTCTGGAAGTGCTCCCAAAGATATCTGGTAACTCATTGTTTACTTGCCCTTCTCTGACGGTCTCGTTCCCTTGATACGTTTGGACGTGGGTGGTGTCCGTAACCAGTTCGAAGGAAGAGGCTTCTCCGTCCATGTGAGGGGAAGGGTTCAGTTCAGTCATTTAGAGAGCTTTTTTTTGAAGAAAAATGAGATGAAAATGGTTTGCAAAAAAATGCAGTGGGCGCCAATGATGAAACACTGGTTAACGCTGAAGGTTAACTACCTGGGTCGTTTCTTCTATGGGTTCAATCTCCTTCTCTACTCGCCTAAGACTGCGGTCCTTCAAAACAGCAACACCGTTAGCTCGTTAAGAGGGGAATATGAGGGTTTCCCTCTTAACCGGGCTCCGGCGTGAGAATAAGTACTGTTCCGAGGGGAAAATAGTGTGTGTTGTAGGTGAAAGTAAGGAGAACAGAATGGAGAACCTGAATGATGAAGGGTCCTATTTATAGCCGGAGGGTGAAAGAGGGAGGAGCGACCTTGCCAGCTGCTACAGGGCGCCAGCTGTCCGACCAAGGAGAATATCCTCTTGGTCTCCTCTGCTGTGGTCAGGATAGTGGTCCACGTGGCGCGTCGTCGTTTGTCCATGCTGGAAGAATTGTACTGCAGCTATCGGTCTGCCCCCAGATTGCGTTGCAGGCCTACATGGCGCCTGATTAGTGGTGACACGTGTTGTCCTTTTTGTCTGGAGGAGCATCTTTGGTGCCACCCTGACGTCTTCCAGAAGCTTCTGGATTTACTTGCTGATGTAGGCGCTATGTTGGATGGAAAAAAGTGGTGTGGTCCCTGCCATGTGTGCATGGAATTGGGACCATACCTCTTCAAGGCGTCACGTAAAACAAGGGACTCTATTGTATTTTTTCAATAACATCTATGGAATGGGTTAAAGCCTCCCAATAGCATCCCCCTTTATATTTATTTAGTTTTAAAGGCTAAAAAGATTGATGTGGGTCCCACTTTTCATCCGCTATTGTCTGTTATTGCATCCACAAACCAACAATAGCTCCCCCTCATTGGCGCCCGCTGTATGAAGAAGGGGGCGCTATTGATTATATTTTGGTGAGGTGGCATGGGGATGACGCCCATATCGTGTAGCCTAAGAGAATTCAACCAAATAATTTCATAAGAGCTCTAACCCCGATTTCAAGATGAAATCTGATGTGATGGTTTATGAAAGTCCGAAATTTAGTCACATTATAGACGCTCTAACCCCGATTTCAAGTTCGCAAGATGCAAATGAAGATCTATGATGATGATTTTAGCCTTAATAGGCCTTAAACTAGTAAACCACCCCTAAAACATGATTATAATTCGTTATTCATTGACGATTCAGCTTTAGTATAACCAACTATCAAAAGCAGAATTATATTGTAAATGTGCCATGTCATGTAATCATAAAACGGATGTGTATTCGATTACCTTTAAATGATAATCTAAAGTCACCATCTTTTTTTGTGGTAAAAAAAATATATCTATAAATAATATTCTTTAACATATATGTTTTTTCTGGCATCTCATGTTTATTTGAAAGGTGAGAAAATCATGTCATTGGGAAAAATCGTAGTAAATCAGTACGAAAAAGGAACAAGATATCACTTAAACTTAAATAGTAAGGGCCACTAACAAATCCCTAGCTTAATTTTTTTCATAAAGCGTGGACATGCATTCTATCTCTACAATATAAAAAAAAACACATAAAATAAATATTATACTTATTTAACTGGGTTTCTTTTTCTGAGGTGCGTCATTTGCACCTCACTGTTCCATCTTCTCTCCGTCTTTCTTCTCCAGCAATCCGTCGGTTGTGTTGGGCTTGTGTGCTCCGATCTTCTAACTTTCGAACGCAGGTAAATGTTGTTCTTTGTACAGTTTTCACCCTAACCTATTTAGGCTTTTAAGGGTCTCTCCATGACCCAATTAGGGTTTTCAGGTGAGTGTCAATTGGGTCATCTTTGACACCATTGTGTTTTGATTGTCGATTTTGTGTCATCTGTGTAACATACCTTATGATCTGTGGTTGCATGTGTTTGGCAATGATGAATCAATTGCTATTATGGTCATTGTGACCAATACGACATCAAAAAGGCTTTTCACTTAAGTTGTGTGCTCGAGCCTACTTTTTGAAATTCGTAAAAGTTTTGCGTTATTTAATTGTTGTTTTGGTAGAAGTAAACCATAAATAATATTTAAACTTGTGTGCTTAGAATGTCAACGCCTAACGACGATATGGAGGTCTTACAACGGCTAGTGGCGCTTCTTGAAGACGTTGTTGATTCCGGTAGGTGTATTAACGAGAAGCTTAACGAATTGTGAAAGATTTCAAAAAAATACGTTAAAAACAATGGAATAACAAATCGCTATTGACGTTATATTAAGCTTAATGTTGTTGAGGAAAAAAAAGATTAGGCTTATATATTAGTAACAATAATGTAACACATTGATTGAAATCAAACGTTATGTTAATATTTATATTGTTAATCGTTTGTGTTGTTTTATCACCAACTAAACAACACCCCACCCAATACGTTTAGCAAGTTTAGGAATTTAATTGACCACAATTTTTTAAATTTAAAGTTTAGCCACAAAATTCTTATTTTTATAATTTGATTTAAAAAATAAAGCTGAACACGTAAGCATGTTTAATTTTATTTTCTTGATGTTTCGGTAAAAGTTTTATGAGGAACCAAACTGATACTAACATAGGTACTAGTATCATATTGGTTATTATGGTTGTGATCTATGTAAAAAACATGTTGGTATCCTTCTCGACATATCATGATTTTTTTTTGGTTTTTTCCTTCGGTTTCTATACAGAGAATTGGTACTATACCAAATATCATAACGAATCGAAGCAATACGACCAAAACCGAATTCTTGTTGCATCGCGCGAAGGAATTCATCTAGTTTCTTACAATTGTAGAAGATGAAGAAAAGGACACGTGAGAAATGAGCAAAGTTGGTAGATTCACCCTTACATATAATAATTGAGAACGAGTGCTACTAAACGTAACCTCTTCCCCCTTCTCACAAAACATGGTGGGTCTCCCTCTGTTATAAGATATCATCCTTCTCGCATGATGTGATACATCCAGCGAAAAGGGAGAGTGAGAATGAGATACGTTTAGCCATCTTCTTTAGAACCCGTAACTTCTCTAATGAGAATTTGTCTCATAGGGGTTTAAATTAATACATGCATAGGTACTTCACCAATGGATATTTGCACCTCATGCTTGAAGTTTTTTTAATAATAGTTTATTTACCATTTAAGTTCATTTATCTCTAACAACATGCGTTAGTTGATTTTTTTTAAATCAACACACACAATTATGTTTAGTATTTATTGTAAACATTCTGATATAAGTTTTATTGCAAACAGAATTATATTCAAAATAAAGTATTGAGTAAACTTCTGTTTTACTCCCTATTGTTTGGTCATTTTAATGGTTTTGCATCAATCCTTTAAAAATAGCCATTTTACTCCCTGATGTTTTGGTTTTATCACCAGTTTGCTCCCGAGCTCTTAACTCAGTTAAATCATTCAATAAAGGTAGGGGTATTTCTGTAACTTTACATATAATTATTTAATTATATATTATTATTTCCTAAAATTCATTTTTAACTAAAATAAATAAACATAATTATTTGTTATTAATATATGTATATATTATATAAATAAAAAACATTCAACCCTCACTCCTATGTTTCTCACTATAACCTCTGTAACAACCACCATTACCATCGCCATCAGACACCACTACCGCCATTAGACACCACCCCACCCATCCCACCAGCCTTGGAATTCGACGATGACAACGGTTTAAGGCTAAACTGGAGCAGATCGAAGAAGTGTTGGTGGTATCTAGGGCTGTAAATTAACCGAACGTTCAGCGAACAGTTCGTGAACCGTTCGTCGAAAAGTTCGTTTATGTTCGTTCGATTAGCTTAACGAATGAACACGAACAAAAAATTCCGTTCGGTTAGCTTAGCGAACGAACACGAACACAGGTCTCGTTCGTTCAACTGCGTTCGTGAATGTTCGGTAATATGTTCGGTTACATTCGTTCATGTTCGTTTGTTTACATTAAAAAATAAATAATAAACCTTTTATATAAACATAATGAAAACTTGAAACCATATTTTTTTTCTAAGTTAGTTAAAATTTGGACATTCTAAGACATTTTTGGGGATAATTATATCTAAGTTAGTTAAACTTGATTCATCGTTTGGTGGTGTAGTAGACTTCTTGTGTTTTGATTTATCATTTGATGGTTGTATTTAACTACTTATATCAAATGTTTAAGGATAACAATGTTTTTATGTTTTATTTTCAAGTTAAATGTTCATTTGCGTTCGTTTTTATTTGCTTTCATTGGTTTGTGTTCGTGATCAGTGTTCACGGACTGTTCGTGAACAACTGAATTTGCTTAATGAACGAACACGAACACAAACTTATGCTCGGTATGCGTTCGTGAACAGTTCACGAACATGTTAATTTCCTTAACGCACGAACATGAACATGGCCTTGTCCGTGTTCGTTCGGTTCGTTTACAACCCTAGTGGTATCCACCTGCCACCACCATAAACTCCGGCATATCTTATCGGTTCACCTTTCCTGCCACCAACGCAAACTACCGATCAAGCCATCGCCACCCGCCACTAATATCACTATATCTTCGTCTCCGACAACATCATCTTTGAACATAGTAGATCTAAACGCCACTGCTCACTCCATCACCCGTCACTACCATCAACCACCACCCCACCTACTCTGCACCGCCGCACAACTTTCTCTCCCTCTCCCCCTTTTCTGAACCAGCAGATCTGAACACCCTGCCCCCATTTTCATGTCTCTTCGTCTCCCACATCCACAATCGTAATCGAACCCCTAGTCAAAGACCTAATCTAACCGATTTGAAAACTAGCATTCAGACAAGGCCGATTCTTATGGTTTGAGCCCTAATCCCTTCTATACAAGTGATTTGGTAGCTAGGATTTATGCGAGGAAGAAGATGATTTTGGGGGGTAATGGTTTCAGACGAAGATGAAAGGATGCTGGTGATAGTTTTCTTGGTTATAGGTTGGGTGTGATGATGGTGGTTTCATGGTTGTGGTGGGTGGTTTTTGGTGGTTGGGGTGATGTTAAAAGAGAATGTGTACAACTTGCAGGTAGATTTTGATAAGAGGTTGGTAGAGAGATGTTAGAGAGATTATAAGTTTTTTTAATATTAAAGCAAGAAAATATAAAATTACCGAAATACCCTACCTTTAATTGAATCATTTAACTGAGTTAAGAGCCGGGGAGCAAATTGTGACAAAACTGAAACATCAGAGAGTAAAATGGCTATTTTTAAAGGATTGGGCAAAACCGTTAAAACGACCAAACCACAGGGAGCAAAACAAAAGTTTACTCTAAAGTATTTTTTGTAGCATAAAATATACCAGTACCGGTAGGAGTATTCATTTTTTGGTTTGTAGTTTAATAAGGGCCAATTTTGGTTTTTTCCGGCATTTTTGCACTACTTGTACCGAACTGATATTGTACTGCCATAATCGATACAATGTTTGGTTTGTGTTTTTACTCAATTTTTATTTCGGTATTTTCGGTACTAGCACTGATTAGTTACTTTTTTGGTTAACTTTTAGATTTAAATATTTTTGAAAATGGAGTTTTATTCAAAATAAAATATTTTTGGTATTGTAAACTACACCGAGTAATGATACCAACCAAACAACATCGATATCGGTACAAGTATTATTTGTTATGGTTTTTTTATCGATGTAAAGTATTTGTCGATATCCTTTCTGCCATGCCACGACTTTATTGTTTTAGTTAGATGAGACAACTTTTATGTAAATTAACGTAACGCCAGTGTTAATACAATTGTATATATTGTAAGAGTTAGGATCAAATACATAGTCTCTTAAAATACGAAGTCGTAGGAAGGGTATTAAACGGACTCCAGTTGAACTAATTCAAGCGGCATTGAAACCGTCTCGTCGAACTCTACGATATTAGATTTTAGGTTTTCATTTTTGGATTTTTAGCTTGTAGATTTTAGAATTTTTGTTTAAATTATTATGTTTTTTATTTAGTATTATGTCTTTTATATATTTGCGTCATTGTATCTTTTTTGCGACTCAATATGTTATATTTCTCGGCATTGTGTTATATTTTGCTCAACATTATGTTTTATTTTACGATCTATTGTGTTTTTATACACTTCTCATTTTTTGAAGATTTTATAGGATAACTATAGCCTATATTGTAATATATACATGTTTCCCAATGTATCAAAAAATAAATTTCTACTAACTTATAACAAAAAATTTATTTGGCATGTATTTTACACGGGCACATTATGCGACACTTAAGTAGGACTAAAATAAGAGATGCTACACCTCGACAAAAAAAGACCATAATTATGGTAAGCATATTACGTTAAGAGGTACTATAATAACGTTTTTTTTTTATTAAAGTTATCATATTTATTAATGATGTATCTTTAAGAGGTACTATAATAACATTTTTTTATTAAAGTTATCATATTTATTAATAAGTTCAGGGCTAGTTAAGCAAACGATGAAGTACTTTTCCACAATGAAAAATATATGCATGTGTTATTGTCCGACATGTTGAAAAGTGTTAATTTTCGGTCATATCATTATAACAATGACAAATATGTCATATACGTCGTAGACTTTAATTATGTAACTAAATAATCTTAAGGTATACCATATGTTGATTGATTTTGATTGGTACACCTAACATGTTATTTCACACTTTTCGTATCATCTTACATTGCCGACATTATATATAATAATATAATATTGATGAAGAAACGTTTTGCTAGAATCAAGTTTCATATATTTGTGTTTTGCACATAGTTCGTTGTTAGTTTTTGCTTTTATGGTTGGACACGTTTGCACTTCACACATATTTCATTTGTTTTTTGCGTGTCCTTTCGTCTCTCTTCTTTAAACCTGTGTCCTTCTAAGGCTATAGGGTGTGGGGGTCATGGTTAGGACATGATTTGCCACCTAAGAACATGAATGGAATGTTACACCATCCCCTTGATTGATTCACCATGGTTTTCATGGATTAAACCATGGCAACCATGGTCCTTCTTTCCATTTTTCAACAAATCATTTCCTTTTTTCTTTACACAAAGATAAATTAAAATAAATAAGGGGCTAGTGGTTTGGGTCATGATCACACCTTAGGGTAGTGGTTTTGGATGGTGGATTAGAGGTAGGTTACATGTCACTAACATGGAGGGTCATGAGGGTCATGACCACACCCTATAGCCTAACAAAAACCCTAATTCATCGACTAAGTTTCTCTATAAACTTCATTCGGTCAAAAATCGTGTCCCTTTGTAGCTTCTTTGCTTACCTCATTCAATCAAAAACCTTGTTTGTTTCCTTTTTGCTCCCTGTTTTGTTTGGCAATTTAACGTTTTTGCTGCAAGAGTTTAAATAGTATCATTTTTCTCCCTGTGGTTACTATTTTTTCTGTAATATGCTTCTTGGTCTAACTCCATCCAAAAGCTCTGTTAAAATTATGGGAATTTTGGTAATTTTACATGTAATAAGAAGGGTATTTTGGTAACTTTAGAAATAACGATTTAACAGTTTATAATTAATCATTAAATCCTTTTTTTCTTCAAATACATACATGCATGCATGCATACATACATACATACATACATACATACATACATACATACATACATACATATCTCTCTGTCTCTCATCCCTTTCTCACTGAAAAAAAAAAAATCTTTGGCTAACCACCATTACCACTCGCCATTAGCAGGGGCGGACTTATGTATAAACATCGGGTTCCCACTTCCCAGGAACCCATTCGGTTTTCAATTTTTAGCGTAAATGTATAAAACAAACTGAAAAGGAATCCATAAGTAAAATATTGAAGGAACCAATAACACAAATGGTCAAGTGTTCCACTGGTTAAATGCGTACCTCCTTACCTTGACATCTTGGGTTCGAATCTTAGATAAGCCAGTTTCTTGCGTTTTTCCCCGATCTTTTTCCTTACTAAGAGTCTTTATTACATATTTACCCAAATCTTAAAACTAATTACATATTTCCCCTTTTTTCTTACCCAAATCTTAAAATTAATTACATATTTCCCCAATTTTCTTGTGAAATTATCCAATTACCCTTTTTTGTAATATAAATATTTGATCCTTATGATACTGTGAAGTGTGAAACTAATGAATCTGATGAAAGTGAACGATTGGAAAAGTTAATAGAAAGTGATTACTTGTATGCATTTAAATAGAACGAATGGCTTAGAGAACTAATTTGCACTTCAAAGAAACAGGGGAAAAGATTGGCTACAAGCATGTGATCAAAATAGATTTTTTGAATTTTGAGTGATGAGATGAATGTTTACAAGGGAGTGCAAATTAGTTGCTTAGTTTAGATCAGTAGATTGGTATGCTAATCTTCTGGTAGTGTAAGATTTGTGTTTAACTTCAAGATTATTGTAGGTCGATAAAAGGATGAGAGATTGGGTGTTAAATCAAAACTTATTTTAGGTCGATTAAAGATGGGAGATTGGGTGTTAATCAAATACTTAATCAGTTAGCTATTAATAAAAATGATAAATATTAATTATGTATTAGTTATAAGTTCATTAAAAGTACAACATTAATTCAATAATAGAAATATTAGTGAAATGGATAAATATGTAATATATATGGTTTAGGAAGAGGAAATATGTAATTGATTTTAAGGATTGGGTAAATATGTAATTAATGATCTTGGGAAGGGGATATGTGTAAATCACCCTTTAATTTAATGAAACCCATATTAGTAGAGAGTAATCAAAAGATGAAAACTCGTAAGGATCGTAGAGAGTAATGCAACGTTTTCAAAAGATGAAAACTCGTAGGGATCAACTTTAGGTAGTTTTTTTATCTGTTAAGACCACCGTATTTTCTATTACGTGTTTTTAAATTTCTAATGACGATGTTCTTTTTATTATTGTATCGTACTTTTAATATGTGATGAGCCTTACCCGATCCGAACTGTCGAACTGACCAGAAATTTATTATGTTCGGTCATATGAAATCGGAGCATCTAGAAAAGTGAACCCAGTAGAAAAAAATTCCTAGATCCGCCACTGGCCATTAGCAACCACCACCGCCATTACCACCATCGACCACACCACCAATACCATGTTCCATAAAAAACCACCACCATAAAAAAGAGCCCAACATCGTTCAAAATTCGAAAAAGGAGGCGGTGATATCTGATGAAAAAAGGGTTCAAATATGATTTTGTGTGGTCAAGATGGTTGGGTTTTGGTGAGCTTCGATTTGAGGGATATGGTTTGCTCAAATCTAATAAAGACGATTAGGGTTTCGTGTGATGAAGAGAGGCCATGATTAGTGTTGGCGTTGGTTTAGAGAGAGAAAGAGAGAGTGGTTGCGGTTTAGAAAAAGAGACAGTTTGCTTAGATCTTGGTCAAGTTGGTCGTGGTTTAGAGAGAGAAATAGTAGTTGGTGTTGGTAGTGGTTGACGATGGCAGCGATTGATGGTGGTTGGTGTAGGTGGGTTTGATCTTCGATCTAGTGTTGACAACAACAGTAGTGGGTGTAAGTTGAAGGTGGTGGTGATGGAGGCTGGGAGAGAGAGACTTGGAAATGTGAGAATTCTAGGGGTTTAAATGTTAGAAAATAAGGTTTGAAAGTGAAAAGATAGAAATGCATCTCATGTGATTTAAAAAAATATATATATACAATTACTAAAATATCCTTACTTTTAACAGCAAAAATGAATGGAGCTAGGGGTGAGGAGTTAGAGCGACCAACTTGATCAGATTATCAATTTTATTCAGCGCTTCATTAACCTCAAGATCTTCTTCCAAACAACTCTTGACTCTCCAATCTTTAATTTGAACTTTGATATTTTTAAAGAGTTTGTTGAGGTTACCAAAAGCATCATCACCCTAACCAAATCGGTCGTTGTCCCATTTACCACCTTTCATTATCTCCACTTTCAAGCCAAGAATTAAAAAATCCAAAAGGAGGGGCACCAAAGTCCACTATCGAACAATTCAAAACAAAGGCGAATGATCGTATAAGCGTCTAGGCAAAGGCAGAAATTTAGCAGAAGGCCAAGCTTGCATGAAGTCATCACAAACTAAGGTCGTATCTATCTTACTTAAACTCGACTCGACATCCGGCATGTAAGTAAAAGTACAACCTCCCATCATATATTCAACCAAATTACAATCTAACCGATCTTTAATAATTCTAACTTCATTAAAGTCTCAATAATTCATCAAAAACCTAGTAAATGACGTCTGAGATCTACCAACTTACCCAACAATGCACGACGTTCTGACACGTCCCTCGGCGCGTACAGATTAGAAATATTTAATGCCACACCCGAACCAATAATCTACCTAGAAACGACCAAGAACGAATCGTCAGACCAGATTGCAGTCTTTGAGAATAAACTAGAATCCCATATCGTGAACAGTCCTCCAGAACGGCCCATGGCATTCACGCTTGTGACACCCGGCTTTTCAGGCCGTACCGTACAATTGTAACACGTGTTGTGAATAGGTAAAAGGCTGTATTTGACTGGTTATGATGTTTATGTGTGGAATTTAATGAGTTGGTATATTTAAACTTTGGTAAAAATTATGTTGGCAACGATAAGATAAACGTTTATCGCGTAACGATTAAAATAAGAAACGAACGTCGGTGACCACCCGATCAGTGTTAAAATCCTAAAAATAGAATGTTATGATTAGAACAATAATTTTAATCATATTCGTGAGGAAAAATAAATTAAAACGCTAAGAAACTCTATTTTTCGAGTTTAAACGCGTACCGCGCGATGCAACGCGTATACCGACAAAATACTGTCAACACAACCTGTCAAGGCAACTGATAATCATTTTAGTAATAATTTGGTAAGTTTATTACTATAGAATGATAAAAATAAATAAAAACGCTTAAATCCCTATTTTTGCAATTTTAAGCGCGTACCGTGCAGCACAGCACACATACTGCCAAATACCGGCAACGTAGCGAGTCCAGGCAAACAAAATATTGTTCAGTAATATTTTGGTGGGTTTATTTTTATAGAGCATTAAAAATAATTTAAAACACGCTAAAACGGGATTAAAACGCTAGATAAAATACCCGGTATCCAGTAAAATACTTGTTTTAGCACTAAACTATATATATATACATGTATATGCGTGTGTATGTGTGTGATGTATGAGGTGTCGGCTGGTTGGGAGGGTTCTTCTTCTCTCTCTAGACACTTGTGGGCATGGGGAATATACAAGTGATGATTAATCCCTTAAAACCTTCTATAATCATTCAAAACCCAAGACATTTTTCACCATTTCATTCTCTCACTCTCATACTCACGGCCGAACACCCCCACATACATACACATTCAAAAATTTCAAATCATTCCATGAAGATTCAAGGGCTTTTCAAGGTGATTTCAAGCTTGTAAGGAGGTTTGGAAGTGATTTCAAGCAAGAACAAGCCTTATATCACCATCTTTTCTCAAAAACCCACTTTGAAATCTTGAAGGTATAAACTTATTTTTAAAAATCACATTCTTAATTTTTAGTGATGATGGAGATGTTAGATGGTTTCTCTTGAACTTGGAATGAATCACAAACTTATAACAAACAATGAATGAGATTTTAATCAAAGTAAAAAATGAGTGTGTATATGTGTGTGTGTATGGCCGAAAGTTATAAGTGTGTGTATATAGTTGTGTTTTGATTTCTTGTTGAATGATTCTTGATTAATTTGAGTTGATTCTTGAAAGATGGGTTCATGCATGGTTTAAAAAGATGTCATAAAAAGAAGGTTCTAAAAGGCTCTTGTGATTTGAGATGAATGTGATGTAAAGTGAACTTTTGAAAGTTCATAGGTGTGTGTGTATGTGTCGTATATATATATATATATATATGTATTTATGTATGCATGTATGTAAGTTTTGTCACATGTACTTACATGAAGGAATGTTTGTATTTATGTGAAAATGATTTGGTGATAATGAAATGGATATGTTTTGATTTACATAAACATGACATAAATATGGTCTTTGATGCATTTAAGATCATGTTGGATGATGATGGTATGATATGCGTATACTAGATGCATATACTTAGACATGCATGATGATATATGATTATAAAAAGGTGATTTGAGTATGATTTAGTAAAAATTAGATTTAATCAGATTATAAATACTAAAATAAAGTTATTTTAAAGTGTTTTAGTGACATATAACTTTGTCATAATGTTTGATAGCTTTGTATGTTGTACTTGGTGCATTAAAAGTGGTAAAATACGTGAAATCGCATGATTTATGTGACTTACACAAAAACTGCACTAATGTGATTATAACCACTCTTTTAATCAGTAAATAACATGTATTGTGTTAAAATATCAAGTCCTTTCGAGTTGGGATGATTATAGTAACGGTTAACGCAAAACTATGCGTTAAAACGGTCAAAAATCGGCTTTTCGAGTGATTTTTATAAAAATGATTTAGATCAGTAAGTAAACTAATATTTTTAGTTTAAAAATAAGTATTTTTAACTAATTTTAAGTTTACTTGGTGTTTGGTTGGTCATACGTGACTTCCGACGCCCGAAAACGTTACCGAATCGCTAAAATACGCATTTTTCAATGTACACTAGTATGGGTAAATTTTGGGTGAACCTTATGTGTTAAGATGTGTCATGTGATTTAAACATGTGAATGTTAAAATATGTTAAGTTTTAACATGATATTGAAAATTTAGATTTTGCATGTATACTGGTGCGTTTTGTGCAGTAGAAATGGTAAAAATCGTGTTAAATGTGTAACTTGTTTGTCGAGCATGAAATTTAATACACATGAGATATTTTATGTATATTAGCTTTAAAAATGACAAAAAAGATAAGTTAACAAGATTTCGCGTGTTTCGATGATAAATTATGTGAACGTTTATGTATATATATTACGATGCGCAAATCGTAGATATATTGCATATAAACGGGAGTGTTAACGGATTTATACAATAATGGTCACCAGTAAAATCGTTCAAGTCTTAAAAATCTTAGATATATATATATATATATATATATATTAACGTGCCAACATAATAAAAAATGACAACTTTTCGAGAAAATCTCAAAGTTATGTGACAATTCTAAGAAACATAGAAACTTAGGATTTTTGTGATGTTTATATTGATTTAAAATCGTTCCTATATATATAATAGGACGTGTAGAAATCAATCTCTGGGATTGCGCTATTTAAAAATACGCACCCAAATGTGAGTGTCACTAAACCCCTTTTTTTACTGCTTTGTATATATTTTGGGGATAGAACACGTCAATAAAAGGGTTTAATAATGTTTTTTTGGATTAAAACATACCTTTTAATATAAAATATATATTTTCGTTGAAAATATATGGAGTTTGATAAATCATACGTTTCGAGATAAACGTTTTTGATGAATGAATGTTTGGAGGAAATTGGGATGATACGATGTTTCCGAGGAGAAACAGACCGTAAAGTTGGGACGAATGCCGGCCTGGTCTCAAGGGAGGGGATCAGGGGATTCGTACAACTTCGTGTATTAAATTTGTCATATTAGTAAGTTATATATATTGTACGTGAGGCAGACATCATATTGGTCTCAAAGTGGACCATGCGCCCATGATGTTGTTTAATCTATTAAGTAAATGTACGCGAGGAATTGTTGGTAAATCTATCGGGTTGACAACCCCGTCGTGACCGGTCGCCCTGTGTCAAGTCAAACGACGAATTTAGATTCTGGTTATTGTCTAGCTTTGATTAACCCTGCATGGTAAATATATAGTTCGTATTGTCTAGCTAACATTACGAGTCTGAAAATTGACGCTATGAATTTAATATACAAAACCTGGGTAAGAGCTTTATTGTCGGGTTTTTGAACTGCGACGGATGACCCATGGATTTTATTAAGGAAGTAAAACGGACTTTTTAAAAATTATTTGGATGTTTTAAAATAAACACATAATTAGAAAGTTTTCCCTTGTAATGAATTGTTTGTATGTGAATATGTGAACTCACATTCCTTTGTGTTGACACTTGATTTTAACGTGTTCTACAGGTACTTGAGTTCGGCTTCGGGAATCATGGCGTATCTTGTGTTTGATGATGCATGTTGTGTTACTTAAAAATATTGGACTACTTTTAAACTTTCTGGGACGTATGTAATAAGATCTGCAAGGATCAAAGACAACTTAACTAATGTGGTTGTGTCTTGTCTTAAAACGTAACGTTTAATAACTTATGTTTAAAAATTAAATTGAAATGTCCAACAATTAAAATGCATCAATCAACAAGATATAAATGGGCACCAACTTCCGTCACCACTACGTTAATATTCCGCTGCGACGTTTTTGGGGTGTGACAGAAGTTGGTATCAGAGCCAATGGTTGTTAGCGAACTAGATGTTTTCGGGAGAAAACACTAGACTTCAACCGAAGAATTTTGAGATGTAAAGTCCAAAATTCTCGAAGCCAAGAATTTTAAATAAACGTGGAAATTTTATCATGTATGAAAACCCTTATGTGTTTATGTGCATACGTGATTTTCTGTTTATTTGGGCCTTATATGTTACCATTCATATTGATCACACACTTACTTGTACGGTTACATATGTGTCACAGATGTTGCACGAGCACGAGGTCATCGAGATCAACGACTCAGATAGCGAGCCACATTTCGAGACTTCACCCAGATCCATTCTACCAGAGATACCTATCACGACCCCATGGATGGTTGGTATGGCTGAGCTTGCTTCATCATTCCGTGTCGACCCTGCTACTTTCGCCAGCCAGGGAGACCCCCGATATGCTTTCACGAGCAACGAGTGGATTGATGACAACGATGACGCTCCTCTCTCGATTCATGATACGGGACAATCATCTGGCACAGTACCAGTTATCGATGACGTGATCAGAGGTATCCCTGTTATTGGAGGATCTCTTAGTATTGCACCAGTGGTGGATGCCACTATTGTCACGGCGCGACCATTGGATCCATCAGTTGTTCCACCTGCTATTATGATCGAGCCTATCACTGAGGTCCCTCCACTTGTTCTGTTAGAGTCATCCTTACCTATCTTAGAGTCACGCACATCTACTACGCCTTTATTAGTGTATTATCGCCATGGGAAGAGGGTTAGGCCTGCTGGGGAGATTGCTTCTACATCACGTGCTGAGACTGCATCTGCTTATAAGAAGCAGAAAGGGGTTTGGGTAGATCGATGTTGCCACTATGACCGACAGTTTGCTACCTTGTGCGAAGAACTGGAAATGACCAAGGGTAAGATGAAGGACCTCGAGGGGCAAATGGACTGGTACGATGAGTTGAAAGATTTGGACAACAGTGCGATGGACCAGATGCATTGGAGGATAGGGGACTTGGAGGAGTTGGTCAGGAAGATGCTAGATTTTCTGGGGATGAAGCGTTAGGTGTTAGTTGTTGGTTGTTGTGGTTGTTATGTTGGACACTTTTTGATACTTCTATTTGGGGACCTGCATGCCATTTATATATTTTTGTGATATTAGGTAGAATTTTTTGTGAAAACTTGTTATGGGTGTCGATGTAGACATGCCAAGGATAATTGGGGTGTACTGAAAAACAAGTTTGTTATTTTCTATGATAATATCAAATGATCTACTTTTGGTTTAAAATTCGTTCTCATTAATATGTGGATATTATACATGCGCAATGTTTGGTCCACTAACATTTAATGATTGAATCATTTTGGTTATCGTCTCATGTGATTATTATTGTTGTAAATAATAGAAACGACGAAAATGCTGCCAAAAGCAAGACAGGGTACTGGACTACCTACCACACCAGAAGAGTTGGCACGACTCATAACCCAACATGTTAATACTGCCTTGGAACAGCGTAATGCTAACCAAAATGATGGCCAGCAACGTGGATGTGGTGCTCACGGGCACATTCTTGATGGGACGCAGATTGGAAACCCTCCAGGTAAAATAATGATCGGAATGTTTTGGTAGTTCATCTGTTATGATCTTATTGGAACGTATTCCTGATTTTCATTAACCATATGAACAGTGCACAGGAGCATACACAAAACAATCCAGGGCTGTAGCTGTTATGGGTCATTTTCTGCTTAGATATCCTGACTAATATTCTGGCTTTAACTGTTTATCTGTGATCAGGATACCGGATCAGGATATTGGTAACATCCTGATACGATATCCTGGTACTAACCAATTAGCACACGTGCAGATTGTTGTAACAAGCTTCTAACGGTCAGGAGGACTTCTTCCCCTCGAGACTCGGGAAAATCAGTTAGCTTGTAGACGTTGAACCTGGAAGAAGTGGACTACAACGTTTACTTGGAGAATATTCGAAGCATCCCGGTTAAATAGGGTAGTTAGTTATTTTTGTTTTACTATAAATGGATTGATCGGATCAGGTTAAGGCACACACTTTCACGCACACTTTTACTCTCCTGTTGCAAACAATCACTACACTCAAACACTTGTACTCGAATTACGTTGTAACACCTAGTCGATCCGCATCATATCCTGCACTGTATCCTGATATTTGAAGTAATAGAAGAACAAGGCAGCTGCGATTGTCAGCTCCCGAGGTTTTATGCCGGCGATCTAGATTGATTAAGGGCTTTCCTCGTACATCCTGTGTCACACTTTACATTTTCGCTCATTGTTTGATCATAAATACAGCTCTGTATCCTGAGCCGTATCCTGATACCGTTTTTGCAAATAACTTAATCAACATATTTTTAACACATCTTCTTAGCACACTACCTCACTTAACTAATTTGATCACTTAATTTCTTCGGTAATTTTTGACCAAAACAATTTGGCGTCCACCGTGGGGCAAGTGGTGCTATTTCTACTAAAAACTTTTGCAAAATCATTACTTGGTTTTCTATTTTCGAAACTTTTTGCTACACTATTTTCAATGGCCTCGAGATCAAACATGAGCTCTTCCACCATGTCTGCTACGACCTCAGCAATAATTGGTTCGGTGCTTCTACCACCTCCTCCGAGAATGCAAGCCTCTTCACAGGGAACTGAAAGTCATGTGGCTCGGGATGTTATCCCCGCTCGCAATATCCAGGGATCTGGTCCTGTTTTGG
Source organism: Helianthus tuberosus (assembly GCA_030545235.1). Classification (NCBI taxonomy): domain Eukaryota; kingdom Viridiplantae; phylum Streptophyta; class Magnoliopsida; order Asterales; family Asteraceae; genus Helianthus; species Helianthus tuberosus. The sequence goes on from CM060441.1 coordinate 33,898,020, forward strand.
CTTCTAACGAAGAAATTTTAACTTTGTTTGGTAGTGTACAGGAACAAATGAGGCAGCAGCAGGAAACTAATCAGATGCTGATAAGAGAGATACAACTCTTGAAATCCGGCTCGAGTAGGCCTGCTGAAGATACTGTCACTCCCTTGCAACCCAGGGCTTTGAACTTCAGTTCTGCAGTTTATACTGAGGATAACCGGGGGAATATTGTGCCTAGCCATTCCCATAATCATACTCCTAAGATACCTTCTTCAGTAAGAGTATCAACTGTGAGAAGCTCAGGATATGGCCAGAATCCCCAAGCTGGTAATGTATCTAATGATAATAATACTCTTGCTACTAATGGTGTTGGATCTTTGCAGGATGCAGGTATGACATCAGCATTTTCCAGGGAGCTTAAAAAACTGAAGGACATGATATCCAGTGTACCTGGGATGGTTCAGCCTATTCCTGAAGTGTCCCAGGACAGCCACAGGATATCCCGATTTGCATATCCCATTTGTGATGCTGAAATCCCAAAAAGATTTCAAACCCCCAACATGAAACACTATGACGGGACTACGGATCCCAAGGAGCATATTGCCCAGTATAGGGAAAGGATGGAAATCAACCCTATCCCTCCAGACCTCAAAGAAGCATGCTTGTGCAAGGGTTTTGGTTCTACCTTAACAGGATCAGCCTTGAAATGGCTCTTAAATGTTCCGCCTCACTCAATTACTTCATTTGCTCATTTAGTTAATTTGTTTAATAGTCAATTTTCTTGCAGCCAGAGTTTTGAGAAACTAACCAGCGATCTTTACAGGATAACTCAAGGACCTCAGGAATCCTTGAGGGATTATGTGAACAAGTTTAGTCGGGAATCCTTAGATATCCCACATCTTGATGTTGCAACAGCTGTGCAGGCTTTTAAGATGGGATTACAAAAAGATTCTCAATTTTACCAGGATCTTGTAATGAATCCCTGCAGGAATCTGGATGAAGCTCGTAACAGGGCTTTGAGATACATTCTCCTGGAGGATGATAAAAAGATGCAAGAGAGGATGAATTCGTCCACAACCTATGAGTTAACCAACAGGAAATTAGAATCCTCGTATAAACCATACCGTTCTAAACCGTATGGCAGAAATGATGGCAAAAAAATGAATGTTGTTGAAGACGAGGATCCTGAGGAGTATCCTGAGTTGTCTGAATATTGTTTTTCTGTTAACATACCTGAACTGATGTATGCTATGCAGGGCTTAGGAGACAAAGCAAGGTGGCCCCGAAAGAATCAACAAAAGGCTGATTGGAAGGACAAGTCCAAGTGGTGTGCCTTCCATGAGGATTTCGGGCATGTTACTGAAGATTGTATCGCTTTGAGAAAGGAAATCAACTATCTCTTGAGTAAGGGGTATTTGAAGGACCTCTTGGGAATAAAGAAGAATAAGGGCCAGGATCCTGAGAAGGATCCTGAGCGTGCAGCATCACCTCATGCGGATGCAAAAATAATCAACTTTATTTCAGGAGGATCCGACATCTGCGACACATCGTATTCTGCGGCAAAAAGACACGTGAAGGAAGCCAAGGCAGAGAGGGGAGATAAGCCAACAATAATGTCAACCCTCACGACTGACAAAGTCATCACCTTCGACAATGATGACAGGGATACTGTCCAGGATCCCCACCATGATGCTTTAGTAATAACATTATATGTTGCTAACCATTTTGTACGCAGGATATTGGTGGATAATGGCAGCTCAGTCAACATAATTCAGCTGGAAACATTGAAGAGGATGAACGTATCCCCAACGGATATTTCTTCAAAGTCCACTGTGCTCATTGGTTTCAGCGGAGAAGCTAGGAATACCGTAGGAGAGATTAAGTTGCCCGTGTATATTCAAGGGTCAACTCAATGCAGCGCTTTTGTATCATGGACTCTCTATCCTGCTATAATATTATACTAGGTAGGCCTTGGATCCATGATATGAAGGCTGTTCCTTCAACCTACCATCAATGCATCAAGATCCCTACTCCTTGGGGAGTTGTCAAGGTGGAAAGTGATCAACAGGAAGCAAAGGAGTGTTATTCTTCTTCGATGAAGTCCTCAACAAAGCCTAGTGCAGCATAGCAATTAAAGATTCGAGGCCAGGATATCATGGAGGCTTCAGAGCAGGATGTAAAGAAAGTTATCCTGGATCATAATAATCCGGATATCTCGGTGCTCATGGGAACCAATATCCCTCAGGATATTGAAGATCGATTGACTAATTTTTTGAAATGCAGGATGTTAACATTCGTGTGGAAGCACGAGGATATGACAGGTATTTCCAAGGATATTATAACACATAAGTTCGGTATTGACAGGTCATTCAAGTCTGTCCAACAAAAAAGAAGGAAATTTGCTCCGGAGCGAAATGTGATCATCCAAGAGGAAGTTGAAAGACTACTAATGAGCAAAATGATTAGGGAAGTGAAGTTTCCTAAATGGCTGGCGAATGTAGTTGTGGTGCAAAAGAAAAACGGGAAATGGAGAGTTTGTGTAGATTACACAGACTTAAACAAAGATTGTCCCAAAGACCCATTTCCTCTTCCTCATATTGATTCAATGGTGGATGCTACTGCCGGCCATGAGATGTTAACTTTCATGGATGCATCTTCAGGATTCCAGCAGATCCAAATGGAACCTTCAGACCAGGAAGATACTGCCTTCATGACACCAACAGGTATATATTGTTACACTGTTATGCCCTTTGGTTTGAAAAATGTAGGATCACCTCCAGGATATTGAGGGAGCATTTGATATCCTGGATCAGTATAACATGAAGCTAAATCCTGCTAAGTGTCATTTTGGAGTGGGGGCAGGAAAGTTTCTAGGATATATGGTGACTAAAAGAGGGATAGAAGCGAGCCCGGAGCAGATTAAAGCTATCCTGGATATTAAATCGCCTTCAAATATGAAGGATGTTCAACGGTTAATAGGGCGAGTAGCAGCATTAAACAAATTTATTTCAAGATCCTCGGAGAAATGCAAGGAATTTTATGATATCCTGAAGAAGAATAAAAAGTTTGAATGGGGAGCGAAGCATGAAGCAGCCTTGCAGGATTTGAAGCGATATCTTTCAATCGCACCTCTATTGATGAAGCCTGAGGATGGTGAACCATTATCCCTATATCTTGCAGTATCAGGGAATGTAGTAAGTGATGTTCTTGTAAAGGATCAAGAAGGTCAGCAGTATCCTGTTTACTATGTTAGTAAAAGTTTATTAGATGCTGAAGCTAGGTAATCTCACTTGGAGAAATTGATATTAGCCCTAGTTATGGCATCAACAAAACTTAGACATTATTTTGAAACACATAGGATTCACGTTAAAACCAACTATCCTGTTAAAAATGTGCTTAGGAAACCCGAGATGTCCGGTAGGATGGCTAAATGGTCAGTGAAATTAAGTGCCTTTGATCTACTGTATGAACCTAGGAATGCCATAAAATCTCAGGCTTTAGCTGACTTTGTGGCTGATTTCAGTAGTTATATTCAAAATGAAGTAGACCTAGAAGTACAACAGCTAGGAGAAAACTTAGAATCCTGGACGCTATATACTGATGGTGCATCTAATGTAAGAGATGTAGGCTTGGGTATACTACTAAAATCGCCACAGGGGTGTTTTGGTTAAAAATTACCGAAGCAATTAAGTGATCAAATTAGTTAAGTGAGGTAGTGTGCTAGAAATGTGTGTTAAAAATATTTTAGTTAGGTTATTTGCAAAAAAAGTTTCAGGATACGGCTCAGGATATAAAGCTGTATCTATGATCAAACAATGAGCAAAAATGTAAAGGGTGACACAGGATGTACGAGGAAAGCCCTTGATCAATCTAGATCGCCGGTACAAAACCCCGGGAGCTGACAATCGCAGCTGCCTTGTTCTTCTATTGCTTCAAATATCGGGATACAGTGCAGGATATGATGCAGATCAACTAGGTGTTACAATGTAATTTGAGTACAAGTGTTTGTGTGTAGTGATTGCTAGTGGCTAGAGAGTAGAGTGTGCGAAAGAGAGTGAGTGAGTGACCTAATCTGATCTGATCAATCTATTTATAGTTAAATGAAATCAACTAACTATCCTATTAAACCGGGATGCTTCGAATATTCCCCAAGTGAACGTTGTAGTCCACTTCTTCCGGGTTCAACGTCTCTCACATAACTGGTTTGCCCGAGTCTTCAGGAGAAAAGGTCCACTTGACCGTTAGAGACCCGCACCTTCTAATCTGCACGTGGTTATATTAGTCATTACCAGGATATCACATCAGGATGTTACCAATATCCTGATCCGGTATCCTGATTACAACTAAACAATCAAAAGCAGAATATTAGTCAGGATATATGTTCAGAAAATGGCCCATAACAATTGTCCCCAAATATATCTGTTGGTATACCAATCCAACGGATATATTTAAAACTTTATCTCGTAAACCGAGGCAATCAATATGACGAGACTCTTGAAATGACAATGTGCAACTTCCAAAGCATTATTTACTCTTTACCCCCTATTATTCAGGCTATAATTAGCTGAAATAATTTGCATTTCGATCATTACTCCTCAGGCGAATCTCAGGTATTTCTCTCTTCTTCTCTGTTTTTCTTTTCTTTGGATTTCTTGTTTCTTCGTCAATACCCTTCATGACATCTCAAACAAGATCTCGGTCGAACGAACCAGTCGCAACACTCACGAGTCAAAACCTCATACGAGAACCACAAAACGAGATTTGCTCTTTCAACAATGCTGATATCGCCGCTTTGAAGGATTCCGGTGCCTTACCTGCCGGAGCGGTCATTCGTCCTTTTGATCGGGAAGTCCGATCAGATGCGTCGTCAAACGAATGGGTCTGCTTCCTTGCCTATCCCTTTTCTTTAGGACTCTGGTATCCATTTCCACCCTTTATCTCTCGTTTCTTTGAGCTTACCGGCCTCAGTTATGCCCAGACCATGCCCATGGTATGGCGAGTTTTAATAGTGTTAAACCAAATCAAATCTCGTCATTGCCCTGACCTATGCATTGAAGACCTTCCCATAGCATACCGACTGAGATCCCATGGCAACAGCCGCTTCCTTCTGTTCTCCACTTCCAAGAATCCCTTAGTCCTTAAGGCCACCAAAAATGAAGATCAGTGGCAACGAAAGTTCTTTTTTGTAAAAAGAGACTCTATTGACAAGGGTTTCGATCTGCCAGTTAGATGGTAAATCAAGGGTAGGATTTAGGGTTTTAGGAATATCCCCAAATGTATCCTTAAACTATATCTTAGACTGATATCCTGATATTTTGTGCAGCGAATTTCAGAGATCTAGCACCCCCAAGCGCGGAATCAGAGCCCAGGATCAAAGAGATCTACCGACTTCCTGCAAGTGAAAGAACCTTCTCCCTGTCCCTTACGAACTCAAGTCAAAAATCAAGCTCAGAGATGTCTGGTAAGCACAAAATTATAGTGAATATAAAGTATAAGTGTTACAAACTAAATATTTCTTCCCTTGTTCAGTGCCGGTCATTAACCTCGAAGGCTTCCAGCTTGACGAGTTGGACAGTTACTCTTGTCTCGCACCTGCCAAGCAAGAATCCAATCCGAAGTCTTCTGTCACACCGAAGCCTACTAGTTCAAAGACTACTTCTGCTCCTAAAGCTCCTCCAGCATCCAGAACTAGGGCCTCCAGCTCCCGGAAGAGAAAGGAAGTAGAGCCTCCTGCTACACCCCACGTATTCCCATTTGAGAACCATGGGTTTACGGAATCCAGCAAGTTCATGACCGGCTTCCTCAACCAGGTTAGTATCCTGGTCCATATTCTGCAACATATGTTGATTACAAATGTTAATTTAGGTTGTTACTTGTTTCCTTACCTTGTAGGGTCTTGAACGCCTGGTGTTTATCTATGAGGATGCATGTGGCTCGAATGTCATGCTTGAAAGCCAGCTGAAAAAGGCCGAAGCCACTATTGCAGACCAAGCAGCGATTGCCACCGCCAAATCAAGAGCATCAGTCCGCCATCCAAAAGGTCACCCATGAAGCTCAGGCCAAGTTCGATGCTGCCCAAGTTCAACATGAGCAGGCCATGGCTTCATATCGGGAGAGCCTCAAGAATTCTGTCGTCATCTCCCTTCTCCAGGCCAGACTGAAAATGGCTTACGAGGCAATGGCTTTGGGTTTTCAATGCCCTTCTTGGAACACCAAGGCCTGGGAGGCGAAACTAAGAGATCTTGGGGGGAATCCTGTGGAGCCTCTTGCCAAATCTGCTGTGGAAGAACATGCCAAGATGGTGGATGCCAGTGCTTCAAAGGATGCTGGTGATGATGCTGGGGCAAATGCTGGAGAGAATGCTGGTGGAGAGGATGCCGCTGATGATGCTGGGACAAATGTTGGAGAGGATGCTGGTGGAGACGTCATGATGAAGGAAGGAGCTGCCCCTTAAGTGCAGTGATGTGGGCGATGATGGATATACGTGCCAAGTCCAGAGCCCACTTTTTTAAATTTCATGGTTGTGGTCTGTATAAACAATTTACTTTTTTCTGCTGCTGAACAATTTACATTTCCTGCATTAGAACAATACGATGACCAAAGGTGGATGGGTCCTGTGTTTCAGGATGAAGCCCTTAGTCATCAGTTAGTATAAGTTGTTTTGGATGATGCAACGGTTGGAGGCGGATGGGTCTTGTTTTGAGATGAAACCTTCAACCGTTGCGTAAATATGGTAAAAAAACTAATCGTGCTTTTGGCGGATGGGCCTCGGTTTGAGGTGAAACCAAAAGCACAACTTTTGACTTGTTAATAATATAACCATCTTTTGACTTATTTGTTGTCGCCTTTTAACTTTTGTCATGCATCACTTAGTTTAGATTTTAGCTTTGCAAAATTAGCACAATTATTTCCTGAAAATATCCTGATCAATATACTTAGTGGTATCCTACGAAGACTTTTGTCAAATAGGACTTCTCAAAACCCAAATAATTTAGACAAAGTCTTTAAAGAATAAATGATAGTTTATTTTTCAAAATCCATTTTGATAACACTTGTTTGACTAGAGTATTTATTTTCAACCCAAGTATTATTTCCCAATCAAATATCCTGAAACGTATCCCGAAAACACATTTTGAGAACATATCCTGAAGATATATTCTTATCAGGATATTTGAGCCTTAAACACAGTTTCAAAAGTTAGACAACTTATGCAAGGTTCACAAAGGAAAGATCATACCAGGAATAGAGCGTAACCCTAGTACCAAACTTCAATCCTTTTGCAACTTCTTCAACTAAGATGTCCCCAGTCCGAAATACTTAGTACATTAGGTTTGAGTTTGGTTCTTCGAGCCTTACACAATCGCCTTGGGAGGAATGTCCCCTGTGCATAAAGCCTTCAAACCCTTAGTTAATTTTTGAATTCGAATTCTAACTATTTGGACAGTTCTTGTGTTACTGGGGTAAAACCCAAAAACATACTGGAGATAAATCCTTAGTGTCTTGGGGAAAATCCCATAAGTATCCTGGGGAAAATCCCAAATTTTCATGTGCTACAGGCGAGAGTGTATAAAATCCAAGACTTGGAAAGGTGATAACCTTTAAACCTTAGAGAGTATGAAAATACCCTTCCGTGAGAGAGGGTGATCAATCCTCTTATACCTTGAGAATCCAGGATATAGCCAACAGTGACGAAATTGTCAGCCACTTTTACATGAACTGGTTGCGCCACCTTGAACTATTCCTGGATAACCTGCGCTCCAGGCGGGGTGTTTAAACCCAATTCAAGAGACAGGTGAATACCTTTAAACCTTTGAAGGGATCAGGATCCCTTAAACGTGAGAGAGGGGGCCAATCCTCTAATCTTTCGAAGTATCCTGATTATATATCCTGGAGCTATATCCCGAAGCATATACTGCAAAACAGCTGTAAGCTAAGGTGGGTGTTAGGCTGGCTAACACCCCTCCGATGCTTAAGTCAGTAATGGGTTCAAAACAATAAATAATATTAAAATTTAATAAAAGAGATAGAATCCATACCATTCTGAGTTATAATTTAAATTTCAAACTCACTTGAAATAGAGCTTTAGATGTATAGCATTCCAGGATCTTGGTAGCATGTCCCCCTCCATATCCTTGAGTCGGTATGCTCCTTTTCCTGATTCTGATTCAATCTCATAGGGTCCTTCCCATTTTGGAGCCAACTTTCCATCAGCAGGGTTAGTAGTATTCTGGAAAGCCTTTCTCAATACCCAATCTCCGACCTGGAACCTTCTAGTCCTTAAATTCTTGTTATATGCTTTAGATATCCTCTGTTGATATGCTACCATCCTTAGCCTTGTCGCGTCTCTTGTCTTATCAACAGTATCCAATTCCTCACATAGGACTTCAGGATTCTGCTCAGGATCCCGGAGGTTGGATCTTGCTGTAGGTATTACCATTTCTATCGGGATCACTACTTCTGCTCCAAATACCAAGGAAAACGGGGTTTGGCCAGTTGCATTTTTCACCGTCGTCCTATCAGCCCACAAAACAAAGGGTAGTTCTTCTGCCCATCTTCCTTTTTTAGCCCCTAGTCTCTTTTTCAGGTTGTTGACAATTATCTTGTTTGAGGATTCTGCTTGTCCATTTGCTTGAGGATGTACTGGGGTGGAAGTGATCACTTTGATTCCCCAACTCTTGCAAAAGTCAGTAGTCCTCTTACTTATAAACTGAGATCCATTGTCACAAATTATCTCAGCTGGTACTCCAAACCAAGTCAGGATATTCCTTTTTATGAAGGATACCACTTCCTGATCTCTAACTTGAACGAATGCTTCAGCTTCGACCCACTTAGAGAAATAATCGGTCATTGCCAGTATGAAGACCTTTCCTCCTGGAGCCTTTGGCAATTTTCCTACTATATCCATTCCCCACTTCATGAATGGCCAAGGGGAAGCTATAGGATAAAGTGGCTCGGCCGACTGATGTAATATATTACTATGTCTTTGACATGCATCACATCTTCGAGCATATTCTGCAGCATCTTTCCTCATTGTCGGCCAATAATATCCTGTTCTTAATGCCTTTGAGAACAATGACCTGCCCCCAGTATGGTTACCACAATCCCCTTCGTGTATATCCTGAAGCACTTCCTTGGTTTCGGGCTCCCCTAAGCACCTCAGATATGGTCCTGCAAGAGATTTCTTTTACAAGACATTATTTATAATAGTGAATCGTGATACCTTCATTCTAAAGGCCTTAGGATTCTCATCCTTTGGGATGTGTCCTTCCTTGAGATATCTTATGATTGTGGCCATCCAAGACTTAGGATCCTTATCAGGATACTCATCAGGATCCTGAACACTTAGTACTTCCTTATCATGAGGATCCGTCGCAGGATATAGAATATGTAATATTGGTATTCGGGTTCCTTCTAGTATCCTGACTGATGATCCTATATTTGCCAAGGAGTCAGCTTCAGCATTATCCTCTCTTGGTACCTGTTCAAGTGTAAAAATATCGAAATATCCTGCTAATTTTTTGAGAATTTCGAGATACTTGATTAACTTCTCACCTTTAACTGCATAGGTTCCATTAAAATGATTAGTGATTAACAAAGAATCAACATATACTTGCAAACTCCTGATATTCATACTTTTAGCCAATTCTAATCCTGCAATTAAAGTGTAGGATCGTTTTCAGACCCGAACGAATCGATCAGAAGAGTTTATCTCTAAACAAAAGGCGGAAACAGACGTGTAGAGTGCAATTCAGCTAGATTTACTCATTAAACTGTTGTATGATTGATTATAAGACGTTTTATAACCTGACAACACTTCGGCAGCACTTCGTTGGACAAGCCGGAAAGATACAAATGATGAAAGTTTGAAGGGTATTTATAGGACAAGACCCTGTCCGTTTGAAGGTGACATGCCACCCTTCAAACGGTCATGCGTGTTCAAACGGTCTTGACATTCTTCAACCTAACACTCTCAAACGGACAGCTCTAAACATGACCTCTTCAAACGGTCATGACAATTCTGTTTCCATATGTTATTTTCACTTGATTTTGTAAGATGTGATGTCATCATTGTGATGTCACATAATGTCATTTTGATGATGTCACACTTGTTCAAATCTGCAATGAACCAGAGACTCGATATAAGACGAAGACGACAGATGTATGCACCAACAGACTCCCCCTCAGATGTTGACGAGTCTTAAGTATCGAGTCTTCACATCTTCAATCTTTATCAGTCCTCTTGAACTCTTTGAAGTATTTGACGTTTTAAGAATCCTCAAATCTTCTCTCTTTCTCTTTTTATCACCAGTAGACTTCCCTCAAACAATCTTTACTCGAATGTCTTCAGACTCCCCCTTTCGATATGCTGGGATCGCAGCCTGGCTTGTTAAAATCACCTAGCTTTTATCCTGCACATTCTCTACCCAAAAATAAATTTTCTGACGACCACTATAGAGAAAATTTTAAAATGATTCAACATTTATAGTCTCTGATGAACCACTTGCAGAAATATCATTTTCATTTCAAATATCTTCAAACAAATACTTTCCCAAACCTGTTCGTCATGTCTAGCACTCAGAATTTTGAAAATTAGCTCTCCAACACCAGTTGTCGAAAATCTTTTTGAATTTTTCAAAATTTATGCTAAAACACACTAAAATCTTTTTTATTTTTCAATGTAATGAAATGCAACGCAGAGAAGAAATATTTACAGACACTATTTTTGTGAGTTTGCGTAAGAGGATCATATCAGTTTATGAGACAAATTACCAACACCGTTAAGCTTTAAACATTTTAAGCTCTAAACGATTCACTTAGATTGTCAGTATACTGATCCACTTAAATTCTCACACAAAGTTCAATTGATTCGAGATACGAGATTAATGTCTTAGAAACTTAAACTTAATCGCGTGTCCCACCTCAGAATATACTCCCGTATCCAGATCCCAATATTCAGTCTTACAGGTGAGTATACCACAGATGATATCTGTAAGGGGTTAAAATGCGAGGGCCGTGAGAGCTCAGGTCGATACTTCCGTATACGCAGAGAGATGACGGCTTCGACTTTTGGTGTGTCCCCTTTAGAGGATCTTTTGTTTCAACAGCAATGACTATCAATTTTATTGTTTCATCAATTTGCTGAGGGCGGCGCTATGTTTCAAACAAGCGTAAAGTATTCTCCGAGGACTAGGCCATTGCTTCCGCAAAATCAGAAGTCCCGGGATAATACCCCAGATATCACTGAGTATAAAGACCTAGTATCTCAGAAATAGGGACCTTTCAAACAAGATTTCGGGGGTTACCCATATATCCGAGAGATGTTACCCACGATATAAGCAAGTTTGAATTTAGGTTTATATCTCGTCACAATCTACTAAATGTGCAAAAATCTACTGGCACATCATCAGTGAGACCGTTTATTACATTTTTAACTTTCCATTTCTTTAGCATGTTGTGATCGTCCACTGATGTACTATCATTTCCTCTTTTATACAACAAAAACTCATTTTTTGAATTTTATCATGTTTTTGGCTTTTTCAAATTTTCAAATGTTTTTGGATTTTCAGAACTTCTTACTCCCCCTAAAATGCAAACACATTTTAGGAAATTTGAAAACAAACTATACAATAAAATGACAACCAATATCGAATTGCTTCAATTAGCCATCCACTTGGCATAAACAATCAGAACTCCCCCTCACAACAAACTATTTTCCCATTGTGATTTCAAAACACTTATGTTTGTTTTAATCAAATGGTTTTTCCGGAAAATAAGTTTTGTTGAATGATTTTACCATTTATAAATTTAGGGGTTTGGTTCATCACATTGTCTTTCAACCAAATACCATTTTGTTAGAAAATGCAAGTACAACTTAATGTCCTTGATTTACCACTTGTAAGTGTAAACCTCTTCAACCACTTGTAAGTTCCCTCATCAACCACTTGTAGAAAACTAACAATTTAAATGATATCACCTGAACTTTACCAATTGTACCACTTGTATGATTATCAACCAAGAAAGATAGATGCCGATTCCTGCTCCACTCTTACCAACCTGGAAGCTCCGGCAAGTCCAGAGACTTACTGTTCATAATATGTACCATCCCAGTCACAAACCAGGGATGGTTCAACCTTATCTTTCTTCGACTTCTTCTCGTAAAACTCCTTCACTCCTTTGACCTTCCTGTCAATCATTTTACCAAAAATGTGGTGAACTTTGGAGTTAAAAGCTTTTTCAACATCGAAAACCTTTTTGTCATCATAAAATTGGTTTGAAATCTCAACTTTACCAATTTTCTTTTTATAAATTTCAGTCCGAAGTGATGGAAAATTTTCATCATCCACAGTCAGAACTGATTTTTCTCCTTTTGAAACAACCTGTGGCTCTTCTGATTTTGTGGAATCAGATTCATTGCCAGAAGATAGCTCCTCTGATTTAGACTTATCAGAATCATCACTAGAGCTACCACCAGATCTTTTAACAACCCATTTCTGGTTGTCAGATTTTGCCCTTTTCTTGTAAAATCTATTTGAACATTCACCAATCTCAAAAGTAGAATTTTTAAACAATTTAGTTCTGTCAATTGGTGGTTCAAACTCAACCACTTTTTCTTTTCGTTTACGTGATACTTCCTGTTTTGATTGTATTGCCTTTGAACACTCCCTGGCAATATGTCCAACTTTGTTGCATTGAAAACAGGTTCTCGTATCTTTCTTCTGCTCAGCCATCTTCTTCATGTCATCTTGCTTCTTTGCAAGGAACTCACTGTTTGACTGCCTCCAGAATTCTTTCTTTTCTTCTTCTTCTGAGCTAGAGCCTGAAACAAATGTCATTTTTGCTTTAAAATCACGAACATATTTTTCATTTTTCTGTTTTTCTGTTGGAATAAAACCAAGACCTTTCTTTTTGAAATTGGTTAAGAGCATGAATATCAAGAATTTGCAAGTATATGTTGATTCTTTGTTAATTACTAATCATTTTAATGGAACCTATGCAGTCAAAGGTGAGAAGTTAATCGAGTATCTTGAAATTCTCAAAAAATTAGCAGGATATTTCGATATTTTCACACTTGAACAGTTACCAAGAGAGGATAATGCTGAAGCTGATGCCTTGGCAAATCTAGGATCATCAGTCAGGATACCGGAAGGAACCCAAATACCGATATTACATATCCTATATCCTGCGACGGATCCTCTGGATAAGGAAGTAGTAAGTGTTCAGGATCCTGATGAAGAATATCCTGAGGAGGATCCTAAGTCATGGATGGCTCCAATCACGAGATATCTCAAAGAAGGACACATCCCAAAGGATGAGAATCCTAAGGCCTTTAGAATGAAGGTATCACGATTACTATTATAAATAATGTCTTGTATAAGAAATCTCTTGCAGGACCATATCTGAGGTGCTTGGAGGATCCCGAAACCAAAGAAGTGCTTCAGGATATACACGAAGGGGATTGTGGTAACCATACTGGGGGCAGATCGTTATTCTCAAAGGTATTAAGAACATGATATTATTGGCCGACGATGAGAAAAGATGCTGCAGAATATGCTCGAAGATGTGATGCTTGTCAAAGACACAGTAACATATTACATCAGCCGGCTGAGCCACTTTATCCTATAGCTTCACCTTGGCCATTCATGAAATGGGGAATGGATATAGTAGGAAAATTGCCAAAGGATCTAGGAGGAAAGGTCTTCATGCTGGCAATGACTGATTATTTTTCTAAGTGGGTCGAAGCTGAAGCATTTGTTCAAGTCAGAGATCAAGAAGTAGTATCCTTCATAAAAAGGAATATCCTGACTAGGTTTGGAGTACCAGCTGAGATAATTTGTGACAATGGATCTCAGTTTATAAGTAAGAGGACTATTGACTTTTACAAGAGTTGGGGAATCAAAATGATCACATCCACCCCAGTACATCCTCAAGCAAATGGACAAGCAGAATCCTCAAACAAGATAATTGTCAACAATTTGAAGAAAAGGCTCGGAGCTAAGAAGGGAAGATGGGCAGAAGAATTACCCTTTGTTTTATGGACTGATAGGACGACGGTGAAAGGTGCAACTGGCCAAACCCCATTTTCCTTGGTATTTGTAGCAGAAGCGGTGATCCCGACGGAAATGGTAATACCTACAGCAAGATCCAATCTCCGGGATCCTGAGCAGAATCCTGAAGTTCTATGCCAGGAATTGGATACTATTGATGAGACAAGAGACGCAGCAAGGCTAAGGATGGCAGCATATCAACAGAGGATATCTAAGGCATATAACAAGAATATAAGGACTAGAAGGTTCCGGGTTGGAGATTGGGTATTGAGAAAGGCTTTCCAGAATACTACTAATCCTGCCGATGGAAAATTGGCTCCGAAATGGGAAGGACCCTATGAGATTGAATCAGAATCAGGAAAAGGAGCATACCGACTCAAGAATATGGAGGGGGATATGCTACCAAGATCCTGGAATGCTATACATCTAAAGCTCTATTTCAAGTGAATTTGGAATTTAAATTCTAACTCAGGATGGTATGGATTCTATCTCTTTTAATATGTTTTGACATTATTTATTGTTTTAAACCCATTACTGACTTAAGCATCGGAGGGGTGTTAGCCAGGCTAACACCCACCTTAGCTTACAATTGTTTTGCATTATTTGCTTCAGGATATAGCTCCAGGATACACACTCAGGATATTTCAAAAAACTAGAGGATTGGCCCCTCTCTCATGTTTAAGGGATCCTGATCCCTTCACAGGTTTAAAGGTATTCACCTTTCTCTCGAATTGGGTTTAAACACCCCTCCTGGAGCACAAGTTATCCAGGGTTAGTTCAAGATAGCGGGACCAGTCCATGTAAAAGTGGCTGACAATTTCGTTATTGTTGGCTATATCCTGGATCCTAAAGGTATATGAGGATTGATCACCCTCTCTCACGAAAGGGTATTTTCATACTCTCTAAGGTTTAAAGGTTATCACCTTTCTAAGTCTTGGTGTTTAAACACTCCCGCCTGTAGCGCATGAAAATTTGGGATTTTCCCCAGGATACTAAGGATTTATCTCCAGTATGTTTTTGGGTTTTACCCCAGTAACACAAGAGCTGTCCAAACAGTTAGAACTTGAATTAAAAAAATTTCTAAGTATTCGGAGACTTCATGCACAGGGGACATTCCTCCTAAGGTGATTGTGTGAAGCTCAAACGATCAAATTTGGACCTAGTATACTAAGTGTCTCGGACTGGGGACATCTTAGTGAAAGAAGTTGCAAATGGAGTGAAGTTCGATTCTAGGCTTATACTCTACTTTGGTATGATCTTTCCTTTATGAACTCTACATAAGTTGTTTAAACTTTCGAAATTACGTTTAAAGGCTTAAATATCCTGATTAGGATATATCCTTGGGATATATCCTCAAAATCTGTTTTCGGGATATGTTCCAGGCTATTTGATTGCAATATTTGGGATATAATGCCTGGATTTAAAATCAAAGTTGAGTTCATGACAAATAAGTATTATCAAAACGGATTTTGAAAAATAAAATATCCTTTATTCTTTAAACACTTTATCTAAATTGTTTGAAAGTTTGAAAAACCCTGCTTGGCGAAAGTCTTCATAGATATCGCCGAGTATGTGATCAGGATATCTTCAATTTGCAAAGTTGAAATCTAAACTAAGTAATGCATGACAAAAAATTAAAAAGAACAGCAAATAAGTCAAAAGGTGGTTATGTTATTAACATGTCAAAAGTTGTGCTTTTGGTTTCACCTCAAACCGAGGCCCATCCGCCAAAAGCACGATTAGTTTTTACCATATTTACGCAACGGTTGAAGGTTTTATCTCAAAACGAGACCCATCCACCTCCAACCGTTGCATCATTCAAAACAGTTTATACTGATTGATGACCAAGGGCTTCATCCTGAAACCCAGGACCCATCCACCTTTGGTCATCATATTGTTCTAGTGCAGGAAATGTAAATTGTTCAACGACAGGAAAAGTAAATTGTTCAAACAGACCACAACCATTGAATTTAAAAAAGTGGGCTCTGGCCTTGGCACGTATATCCATCATTACCCACTTCGCTGCCTCTAAGGGGCAGCCCCTCCTTCAATCATGACCTCGTCAGCAGCATCCTTCCCAGCATTTCCTCCAGCATCGCCTTCAGCATCACCTCCAGCATCACCATCAGCATCCTTCGGAACGCCAGCACCATCCAACTTCTTGGCCACCTTGACAGGCTCCTCCACTGCGGGCTTCACAGTAGGTTCTACAGGATTACCACCAAGATCTTTCAGCTTCATCTCCCAAGCCTTGATATTCCATGAAGGGCATTCAACACCCAAAGCCATGGCCTTGTAAGCCATTTTCAGTCTGGCTTGGAGGAGGGAGATGATAACTGAATTCTTAAGGCTCTCCCGATACGAAGCCATATCTTGCTCATGTTGAACCTGAGCAGCGTCGGACTTAGCTTGAGCCTCCTGGGTGATTTTCTGGATGGCAGACTGGTGATCTTGAGTCATTGCCTTGTACTTAGCTTCATATTGTTCCGATATGGCGGTGGCATTTGCTGCTTGATCTGCAATGGTGGCCTCGGCCTTCTTCAGTTTGCTCTCTAAGATGGAGTTCAGGCCACAGGCATCTTCATAGAGGAATACCAGGCGTTCGAGACCCTGCAAAATAAAGAAACATGTATTAATTTCAATTAGCTTTAATAACCAGCATATGTTGCAGGATATGCGTCAGGATACTAACCTGGTTGAGGAAGCCGATCATGAATTTGCTGGATTTCGTAAACCCATGATTCTCAAATGGGAATACATGGGGTGTAGCGGGAGGCTCTACTTCCTTTCTCTTCCGGGAGCTGGAGGCCCGGGTCCTGGATGTTGGGGGAGCTTTAGGAGCAGTAGCGGTCTTCGAACTGGTAGGTTTTGGTGTGATAGTTGGCTTCGGGTTGATCTCTTACTGGGCAGGTGCGAGACTGGAATAACTGTCCAACTCGTCAAGCTGGAAGCCTTCAAGGTTAATGGCCGGCACTGAACAAAGGGAGAAATGTTTAGTTTGTAACACTTATACTTTATAATCATTATAATCGTGTGCTTACCGGACATCTCTGAGCTTGATTTTTGACTTAAGTTTGTGAGAGACAGGGAGAAGGTTCTTTCACTTGCAGGAAGTCGGTAGATCTCTTTGATCCTGGGTTCTGATTCCGCGCTTGGGGGTGCTAGATCTCTGAAATATGCTGCACAAAATATCAGGATATTAGTTAAGGATATAGTTTAAGGATATATTTGGGGATATTCCTAAAACCCTAAATCGTACCCTTGGTTAACCATCTAACTGGCAGATCAAAACCCTTTTCAATAGAGTCTCTTTTTATGAAAAAGAACTTTCGTTGCCACTGATCTTCATTCTTGGTGGCCTTAAGGACTAGGGGGTTCTTGGAAGTGGAAAACAGAAGAAAGCGGCTGTTGCCATGTGATCTCAGTCGGTATGCTATGGGAAGGTCTTTGATGCATAGGTAAGGGAAATGACGAGATTTAATTTGGTTCAACACCATTAAAACTCGCCACACCATTGGCATAGTCTGGGCATAACTAAGGCCGGTAAGCTCGAAGAAACGAGAGATGAAGGGCGGAAATGGGTACCGTAGTCCCAAAGAAAAGGGATAGGCAAGAAAGCAGACCTACTCGTTTCATGATGCATCTGATCGGACTTCCCGATCAAAAGGGCGAATGACCACTCCAGCAGGAAAGGCACCGGAATCCTTCAAAGCGGTGATATCAGCGTTGTTGAAAGAGCAGATTTCGTTTTGTGGTTCAAAGATAAGGTTTTGACTCGTGAGGGTTGCGACTGGCTCGTTTGACCGAGATCTTGTTCGAGATGCCATAAGGGGTATCAACCAAGAAACAAAAAATTCAAAGAAAGGAAAAGCAGAGAAGAAAAGAGAAATACCTGAGATTTGCTTGAGGAAGTAATGATCATAATGCAAAGTATTTCGGCTAATTATAGGCTGAGTAATAGGGGGTAAAGAGTAAATAATGCGTTGGAAGTTGCACATTGTCATTTCAAAAGTCTCGTCGTATTGATTGCCTCGATCCAGGTGATAAAGTTTAAAATATATCTGTTTGAATTCAGAATTCCAACATGTATATTTTGGGGACAATTGTTATGGGTCATTTTCTGCTTATATATCCTGACTAATATTCTGGCTTTAACTGTTTATCTGTGATCAGGATACCGGATCAGGATATTGGTACATCCTGATACGATATCCTGGTACTAACCAATTAGCACACGTGCAGATTGTTGTAACAAGCTTCTAACGGTCAGGAGGACTTCTTCCCCTCGAGACTCGGGCAAATCAGTTAGCTTGTAGACGTTGAACCCGGAAGAAGTGGACTACAACGTTTACTTGGAGAATATTCTAAGCATCCCGGTTTAATAGGGTAGTTAGTTATTTTTGTTTTACTATAAACGGATTGATCGAATCAGGTTAAGGCACACACTTTCACGCACACTTTTACTCTCCTGTTGCAAACAATCACTACACTCAAACACTTGTACTCGAATTACGTTGTAACACCTAGTCGATCCGCATCATATCCTGCACTGTATCCTGGTATTTGAAGTAATAGAAGAACAATGCAGCTGCGATTGTCAGCTACCGAGGTTTTGTGCCAGCGATCAAGATTGATCAAGGGCTTTCCTCGTACATCCTGTGTCACACTTTACATTTTTGCTCATTGTTTGATCATAAATACAGCTCTGTATCCTGAGCCGTATCCTGAAACCGTTTTTGCAAATAACTTAAGCAACATATTTTTAACACATCTTCTTAGCACACTACCTCACTTAACTAATTTGATCGCTTAATTGCTTCGGTAATTTTTGACCAAAACAGTAGCCCAAGATCATTTACTGGTGCCCTATGCAATGATGTGGCAGCAATATGCGTGATATCGGGCTGTCAAAATGAGTCGGCCATTCGAGTAATTCAGCGTCCCGAACCTAGAACTGGAGATTCGAAGAAGCGCAAACCTGAGAGCTCCCAGAAGACTCCCGAAGAGAAACGTGGGAAGAAACGTAGCTTAGGGAAAGCAAGTGTAGCTAACCCTAGAGAGTTGGGAAAGGGTAAAGTCGGTGATGGACAAGAGAAGTGCGCTAGATGTGGCCGAACCGGACATGTGACTCCCAAGTGTTATGCTAAGAATACATTGGATGGAGTTGCGCTCGAAGGATGCTTCGCATGTGGTGAACAAGGACACAACAAAAGAAATTGCCCGAAACAGAAAGAACAGGATGCTAAGGGCAAATCCGTTGAAGCAAGTGCTGGGAAGGCATGTGAGAGTCCTGCTACTGTTACTGGTATGTTTCGAACCAAAATCCAAACTATGTTCATACTTTTAATACCAAAGCTGACTTGAGTTTTGTTCGAAAAACTTTAAACCATTATTGTGTTCACCAACAAATAGGCTGAGTATAAAGTGCCCGATAGAACTAGCAATTGGAAAGTTGATAGACACTAGCGAGGTTGTTCGCGGTCATAGTACTTAGTTAGGAGATCATAGTTCTAGTGTCGATTTATTTTCAGTGGAGTTGGGGAGCTTTGACGTAGATGTAAGAATGGACTGATTACCCAAGGACAAAGTGGGGCTATCGATTGAAGAAGCTAGCTAGGATATCTCGTCCTGATGACGGTAGGGTGGTGGTAGTTATTCGCGAGATCGACCAAGTTGAGTGTTGAGTGTCGAGAGTTGAGTGTTGATAGTTGAGAGTCGTCAGTGTTGTGAGGATGCTCAAGTTGTTGCGAAAAGGCTATCCTGCGTTTTTAGTGAATGTGGTGGATACCGAAACCGAATGTAGGAATATCGAAGAGATTTCTATTGATCGCAACTATCCGGGAGTCTTCCTAAAAAGACTTACTTGTATTTCCCCCGGCGAGACGGATCGAATTTCGAATCGATCTGGCACCCGGTGTTGCACCCAATTGCACAATCTCCTTATAGATTAAGCACCGTCTGAGATGATAGAAATGTCGAGTCAGTTTCAAGAGCTTTTGGACAAGGGTTTCATTCGATCAAGCTTTTCGCTATGAGGCGCATCTGTTTTGTTGAGAGAAAGAAGGATGGATCCTTTAGGATATGTGATGATTTTAGGAAGCTGAACAAGAAGATTTTCAAGAATCGGTACCCTTTTACCGAGGATTGATGGTTTGTTCAATCAAGCTACCGGGATCCAGCCGCTACACAAAGATCGAACTACGATCAGAATATCATCAGTTGAAGGTTACTGACGAAGATATTCTGGGGACTGCTTTTCAAACATGATATGGCCATTACGAGTTATTAGTCATGCCTTTTGACCAAATTAATGCGCCATTTATATTCATGAACAGGGTATGGAGACCCTAATCAGATAAATTCGTGATAATATTCATCGAAAACATACTTTCCTATACATGAACCAAAGAGAATCATGAGTAACGTTTGAAGTTAACTATGGAGTTGGTGAGGATGAGGAAGGTATGCATGTAGATCAGTCTAAGATTGGAGCAATCAAATGATGAGGAACGCAAAATACCCCGTCGGGAGTACGATGATTCATAAGACTAACGGGGTACTACCAGAGATTTATTAAGAATTTCTCCAAATTAGTGCAACCTTCGACACTAATAAACCCATAAAGGAAAAGGGGGAAAATGAGTGGACAACAAAATAGTAGGAAGCTTTCCGGACCCTTGAAAGAAAAGTTAGGAGCGTGTATGATGGACTCCGAAGGAAGTTAAGATACTCACATGCCCTTGGCAGAGTTATCCTACAATAATTAACACGCTAGTATTTAGGTTGTTCGGATTAAAGCCTTGTATGGATGGAAGTGTCGATCATCACTTTGTCGAGCTAACATGACAAAGGATAATTAACCAGACCCGAGTTATCTAGGAAACCAGCGACAGGATTTGCCTAGATCGAGGGAAGGTTAAAATTCATCAATTGATCAACAGAAGGATTACATGGACAATTGAAGGGAACTATTGCGATTCCAGATTGAAGATTTGGTTCTGTTAAAGGAGTTATCTTGCAGAGATGTTAATAGGTTTAGCAGAGAAAAGAAAAGCTGAGCCACAATGATTAGGTCCTTTCAAGAGCCCATCTTGGGTTGGATCAGTCGCTTATAGGCTCAAGCTACCATAAGGATTGAGTAGTGTACATGGAGTTTTGCTTGGTCCAGTTTGAGAAAGTGTATAATGGATAATACACAGATATTGTTCTTGTAGAGATTTATTTAGAAGATAAACGGAAGTTTATCGAAGTACCATAGAAGCAGTACG
This sequence comes from Helianthus tuberosus, assembly GCA_030545235.1. Lineage (NCBI taxonomy): Eukaryota > Viridiplantae > Streptophyta > Magnoliopsida > Asterales > Asteraceae > Helianthus > Helianthus tuberosus. The sequence goes on from CM060441.1 coordinate 33,919,309, forward strand.
TATAGTTAGAAGAGTTATGTTAATAACTGGAGAGGTTATTTTAGCATTCTAGTAGTATATGTGATTTATTAGTGGTGTAACTCGTGGATACCTGAAATGAGTGCAAGAAGGAATGAAAACGAGTTTATGAGATTTTATTCTTTCAAGAGCCCATCTCGAGTTGGATCAATCATGTGTAAACTCAGACTACCTCAGGTACAGGGTAATGTATATGTAAATATACGTATATTAAACCCGAAATGGTGAAACTTTGACTTAATCTTCTTGATTAAGTGCTTGTAAATGTAGAACCTTAGAAAGGGTGGAGAGCGTTGAGACGTGAGATTAGGAATTAAGGGTGTGTGTAATATAGATCTATGAAGATTCTTTGAAAGAATCAAAGTTTCTCACAGAAACTACAAGACTATATTCATTAAACCTGTTTTACTGTTTCCACCTAGTGCGAAAACAAAACCTGTAAAGTAAAATTTCGGGGACGAAATTTCCTAAACAGGGGGAGACTCTGACACCTGGCTTTTCAGGCCATATCGTACAATTGTAACACGTGTTGTGAATAGGTAAAAGGCTCTATTTGACTGGTTATGATGTTTATGTGTGGAATTTAATGAGTTGGTAAATTTAAACTTTGGTAAAAATTATGTTGGCAACGATAAGATAAATGCTTATCGCGTAACGATTAAAATGCGAAACGAACATCGGTGACCACCCGATCAGTGTTAAAATCCTAAAAATAGACTGTTATGATTAGAATAATAATTTTAATCATATTTGTGAGGAAAAATAAATTAAAACGCAAAGAAACTCTATTTTTCGAGTTTAAGCGCGTACCACGCGATGCAGCGCGTATACCGACAAAATAATGTCAATAAAGCCTGTCAAGGCAACTGATAATCATTTTAGTAATAACTTGATAAGTTTATTACTATAGAATGATAAAAATAAATAAAAAACGCTTAAATCCCTATTTTTGCGATTTTAAGCGCGTACCGCGCAGCACAGCACGCATACTGCCAAATACCGGCAACATAGCCAGTCCAGGCAAACAAAATATTGTTCAGTAATATTTTGATGGGTTTATTTTTATAGAGCGTTAAAAATAATTTAAAACGCGCTAAAACGGGATTAAAACGCTAGATAAAATATACGGTATCCTGTAAAATACCCGTTTTAGCACTAAACTATATATATATATATATACATGTATATGCGTGTGTATGTGTGTGATGTATGAGGTGGCGGCTGGTTGGGAGGGTTCTTCTTCTCTCTCTAGACACTTGTGGGCATGGAGAATATATAAGTGATGATTAATCCCCTAAAACCTTCTATAATCATTCAAAACGCAAGACATTTTTCACCATTTCATTCTCTCACACTCTCTCTTATACTCACGGCCGAACACCCACACTACACACACATTCAAAATTTCAAATCATTCCATGAAGATTCAAGGGCTTTTCAAGGTGATTTCAAGCTTGCAAGGTGGTTTGGAAGTGATTTCAAACAAGAACAGGCCTTATATCACCATCTTTTCTCAAAAACCCACTTTTCTCAAAAACCCACTTTGATTCTTGAAAGATGGGTTCATGCATGGTTTAAAAAGATGTCATAAAAAGAAGGTTCTAAAAGGATCTTGTGATTTGATATGAATGTGATGTAAAGTGAACTTTTGGAAGTTCATAGGTGTGTGTGTGTGTATGTGTCATATATATATATATATGTATGCGTGTATGTAAGTTTTGTCACATGTACTTAAATGAAGGAATGTTTGCATTTATGTGAAAATGATTTGGTGATAATGAAATGGATATGTTTTGATTTACATGAACATGACATAAATATGGTCTTTGATGCATTTAAGATCATGTTGGATAGTGATGTTATGATATGGGTATACTAGATGCATATACTTAGACATGCATGATGATATATGATTATAAAAAGGTGATTTGAGTATGATTTAGTAAAAATCAGATTTAATCAGATTATAAATACTAAAATAAAGTTATTTTAAAGTGTTTTAGTGACATATAACTTTGTCATAATGTTTGCTAGCTTTGTATGTTGTACTTGGTGCATTAAAAGTGGTAAAATACGTGAAATCGCATGATTTATGTGACTTACACAAAAAATGCACTAATCTGATTATAACCACTATTTTAATAATTAAATAACATGTATTGTGTTAAAATATCAAGTCGTTTCAAGTTGGGATGATTATAGTAATGTTTAACGCAAAACTATGCGTTAAAACGGTAAAAAATCGGCTTTTCGAGTGATTTTTATAAAACTGATTTATATCAGTAAGTAAACTAATATTTTTAGTTTAAAAATAAGTATTTTAACTAATTTTAAGTTTACTTGGTGTTTGGTTGGTCATACGTGACTTCCGACGCCCGAAAACGTTAACGAATCGCTAAAATTCGCATTTTTCAATGTACACTAGTATGGGTAAATTTTGGGTGAACCTTATGTGTTAAGATGTGTTATGTGATTTAAACATGTGAATGTGAAAATATGTTAAGTTTTAACATGATATTGAAAATTTAGATTATGCACGTATACTGGTGCGTTTTGTGCAGTAGAAACGGTAAAAATCGCGTTAAATGTGTAACTTGTTTGTCAAGCATGAAATTTAATACACATGAGATATTTTATGTATATTTGCTTTAAAAATGACAAAATAGATAAGTTAACAAGATTTTGCGTGTTTCAGTGATAAATTATGTGAACGTTTATGTATATATATTACGACGCGCAAATCGTAGATATATTGCGTATAAATGGGAGTGTTAACGGATTTATACAATAATGGTCACCAATAAAATCGTTCAAGTCGCAAAAATCTTAAAAATATATATATGTGAACTCATATATATATATATATATATTAACGTGCCAACATAATAAAAAATGATAACTTTTCGAGAAAATCTCAAAGTTATGTGACAATTCTAAGAAACAGAGAAACTTAGGATTTTTGTGATGTTTATATTGATTTAAAATCGTTCCTATATATATATATATATATATATAATAGGACGTGTAGAAATCAATCTATGTGATTACGCTATTTAAAAATACGCACCCAAAGGTGAGTGTCACTAAACCCCTATTTTTACTGCTTTGTATATATTTTGGGGATAGAACACGTCAATAAAAGGGTTTAATAATGTTTTTTTGGATTAAAACATACCTTTTAATATAAAATATATATTTTCGTTGAAAATATATGGGTTTGATAAATCATACGTTTCGAGATAAAACATTTTTGATGAATGAATGTTTGGAGAAAATTGGGATGATACGGTGTTTCCGAGAAGAAACAGACCGTAAAGTTGGGACGAATTTCGGCCTGGTCTCAAGGGATGGGATCACAGGATTCGTACAACTTCGTGTATTAAATTTTTCATATTAGTAAGATATATATATTGTACGTGAGGCAGACATCATATTGGTCTCAAAGTGGACCCTGCGCCCATGATGTCGTTTAATCTATTAAGTAAATGTATGCGAGGAATTGTTGGTACATCTATCGGGTTGACAACCCCGTCGTGACCGGGCGCCCCGTGTCAAGTCAAACGACGAATTTAGATTCTGGTTATTGTCTAGCTTTGATTAACCCTGCATGGTAAATATATTGTTCGTATTGTCTAGCTAACATTACGAGTCTGAAAATTGACGCTATGAATTTAATATACAAAACCTGGGTAAGAGCTTTATTGTCGGGTTTTTGAACTGCGACGGATGACCCATGGATTTTATTAAGGAAGTAAAACGGACTTTTTAAAAATTATATGGATGTTTTAAAATAAACACACAATTAGAAAGTTTTCCCTTGTAATGAATTGTTTGTATGTGAATATGTGAACTCAGCTTCCTTTGTGTTGACACTTGATTTTAACGGGTTCTACAGGTACTTGAGTTCGGCTTCGGGAATCATGGCGTATCTTGTGTTTGATGATGCATGTTGTGTTACTTAAAAATTTTGGACTACTTTTAAACTTTCTGGGACGTATGTAATAAGATTCGCAAGGATCAAGCAACTTAACTAATGTGGTTGTGTCTTGTCTTAAAACGTAACGTTTAATAACTTATGTTTAAAAATTAAATTGAAATGTCCAACAATTAAAATGCATCAATCAACAAGATATAAATGGGCACCAACTTCCGTCACCACTACGTTAATATTCCGCTGCGACGTTTTTGGGGTGTGGCAACACTAACTAGGCAAGCTTCATCGGAACCCCAAAACTTAAGCAAGTACTCCTCATCCAGATTCAACATTTGAGTCTCTTGAACACACAAAACCCACACCTTATTTTTCCGAACTAGGCTTTGAACCCACTTCTTGTTTTGTAGACGCCCTGCCTCCCCTTACATTTATGGATAAAAAAAATCATAAATGGAGAGGTTTCTTCAGTTCCTCCCTAACCAAAGACTTGGCTTCATTTCTAAATTCAGATAAATTTATTCCTAATTTACTTCCAATTGTCAAAATAGCATCAGTTTCAGCATCTATTACACCTTCAAACATGTTTCACTTATCTCCAAATCTTCATTTAGGTCTTGCACTTTATTACACCCTATGGTTTAGGCGTATCCTTCTTGGTTAAGGTTGGAGCATAAGACAAATTTACAAGAGGGTTATCAGTACCATCAATACTACTATTCTTCCCAGATTTTTTTTATAGTTTGTGGCAGCATAAGATAGATATACAAGAGGGTTATCAGTACCATCAATACCATTGTTCTTCCCAGATTTCTTTTATAGTTTGTTGTAACAAATGACAAATCAGAGTTGATAATGGGCTCAAGCTGAAAGGGATCACTATCGGCAACACTTTCACATGCTAGGGACACCCCTTCATTAAACGCTACATCACAAAACTGTTTACAATGAGTTACATATTGAGCCCAAAATTATTAAGCCCATTGTCATCAACATCAATATTCCCAGGCCCACACTTAGTAGAGCCGCCTTCTAGATCTTCCGCAAAGCTTGACGGGTTTTTATGAAAGGTTGTCCCAACACGAGGGGAGCATCATCTAAGATGATGAAGTTGGTTGGTACAACCGTTTGTTGCATTTGAATGAGAACGTCCTCAACCACTCCCGTAGCATTTAAAGTTTTTCGATTAGCCAAGAGGATAGGAATTTTGATCGGAAGGAAATCACCAATACCTAATCTTTCAAATACATAGCTACGCATTATATTAACACAAAGATCTTTATCTATTGAAATGTTACTAATATAGATATTTTGAATAAAACATGTTACCGGTTTTATGTTTAATTCAATTTGTTTATCTTGTATTAGTAAAGTTTGATCTTTAGTTAAATTAACACTTTTCGTTTCTTTGATGTTAGAATTAGTGTTTAACTCTTTTAAAAACTTAGCATGAGATGGAACCAAACTATGATTATCAAAAGAAGGTTGTGAAATATGTATTTCTTGGAGGTCTTGTTGTTCCTCTTCGAAATTTACCTTTGTAGACTTACCTTCCGTGTGACTTGGTTTAGTTTTTTCATCTTCATGTGTTGAGTTTTCTTTAAGTGGTTCCTCTTCTTTCTGCTTTTGAGGTTTTACCTCTTCGTCGATTACCTTGTTGGTACAAATGGCCTCTTCTCTTGCACGAGATTGCTTAATCAATCATTCTAAGTTCTTGAGACTTTGTATGAGGCTTTCGGCTTCGGGCACGATGGTAGGTGGTGTCTCGTATGTTTCAAAGGTGGAGTGTCCCAATCAAAGTTTGATTTTAGGAGCTCAAACATTGGTTCCTCATATGTTGTGTATGAGGTTGATGGTTGAAAGAGGTAACAATTTTGTACAGAATGAGATTCACCACATATGGTACAATATGGTTCCTCGTAATCATCATCATAGTAGTAGTCATAATCTCCCCTGTAATAATCCATTGTTTGGATAATACCTAGAAGATTACGGCTCTCAGGAAAGATTTTTTTTTTGTTAGGACGACCCAATGTTGATTAAGCATGGCCTTGTGTTCAGGACTATGATTTATCTGATAATGGGCGTTTTTAACATGGCCCCGTGTCAGATATGGCCTTGTGTGAGCCTTCGGTGAAGAATTTTTTGTTAATTTTCAGCTACTTTAAGTTAGACGCGACCCGTGTTAATCAGGCACGACCCCGTGCTGAACCTGCAGAAACTAGAAAAAATGCAGAAAAAGAAGAAAAAAAACCTAAAAATAAAAATAAAGAAGATTAAAAATGATTAGGCCATCGATTTTAAACTTTCTTAAAATCTTGTGTTCTCTGCAACGGCACCAAAAACTTGACGTGTGAGGGTGTGTGTGTAAATTTTAGATATATTTTAAGCACTCTTTACTCGCGAATCAAACTTTAAATTTATATAACATGATATAATAGTATCACTCTACACACGTTAGGGCAAGTGCACCAATCGCGGATGTAGTATAGTGATGGTAAGATAACGAGGTCGTCTAAGGACACAAGTGCTTTTAATACCGGCTTATCGTTAACGTCTAATCTAACCAAATTTTGATAAAAAATTTTGAAAAATTTAAAAGATAAACTAGAAAAGAAAATTGTAAATATAAGGAAAACAAATAGACAAGAAGAAATCACTTGGTTTCAACTCCTCTTTTATGTATCCTTTGATGATTTTCTCACTTTGTGCTTTTAAGAGATTATTTTAGTTATAGTGGTAGGCCCCTCTTGTGAAGGCGATGCTACCCTCAACCTATTGGTCTGAGTCAGCAGGATACAGTCCCGCAAGGTCGGATTATTGAAAGATAATTAAGTAAATTATTAATGCGAAAAGTGGTAGGCCCCTCTTGTGAAGGCGACGTTACACTCAACCTATTGGTCTGAGTCAGCAGGCATACAATCCCGCAGGGTCAGATTATTGTTTTAATAGTAGTTTATAAATAAGGGATTACAAGTCGTTCTCACTTCCCCCAATTTGATGCTATTTGCCTCAAGGGAAGTCCTACTAAGCTTCAATCAGGTCCTCGCAGGATCTATACACTGAACGAGGCAAGAACTTTACCCAAACAGCCTTTTAACCCCCTTCCAGGTAGTTAACGCGCTTTATATAGACCGTAAAGACACGAATGAGTGAATCAACAAAACATGAATAAATGATTAAGTAAATTTCACCTTCAATATAAAAAACTAGTTATTAAAGTCACTAACACATAGCCAAATGAAAAATTGCCAAAGATCGAAAATCAAAAGTAATACATAAAAGATTTGTCTTCACCAAGTGATGTAAGAGATTTAGCCAAGCATGGCCTTTGATTGACAAGAACTCTTATGATCAATCTTGGATCTCAAGACTACTACACACTCTAAAAGATGAAAGATGGATGATGGTGGTGGCTGTTGATGTTGTAGTGGTGGTGGACAGATGGCAAGTGTGAGAGAAGTGGTTTGCCAAGGGATGAGTTGGAATGAAACCAATCACCCCTATTTATAGCTGGAAACAGAGTCTTCACATGGCCATGTGCCCACCTGGCATGGCCCCGTGGTCTTCACTTTCTCTCCCTTCATTAACTGCACATGTCAGGTCTTGTACTAACACGCCCCGTGGTAACAGAGCACGGCCTAGTGGTGAGTGTACTTGTTGTACTATCTCAGATTCTGCGAATCTTAGAGTTGACCACGGCCCATATTCAGTTGGCACGGCCCCGTGTTGGTTTGTCTTTTGTTGTTGTCTTTTTCTAGAGGGAATCTTGACTGGGCACGGCCCCATGCCTGGTGGGCACGGCCCCGTGCCTAAGCTTCTGTTCTTGTTATTTATGTTGTTTTCGATGTGGATGGGGGGTTCGGGCGAGTCGTGTCAATCCTTCTTCTTTGTATTTGTGTTGGTTTTTGCTGTTAATTTGTTTCTTTTGTTCATTTAAGCTCTTTTGATCCTGTAAATTAAAAGTAAACAAAGAAACATGCTTTTTCCAACATTAGTATCGAAAAAGGGTTGATTTTACGCCTTGTTTGATGTAATTTATATGTTGCATTTTACGCACATCAGTAAGCTTTATAAACAAAGCAATGTACAACACCACAAAAGCAACATACAACAACAATGAGCACAAAAAAATCCCCAAAAACATAATGTACAACACCTAAATGAACAACCAAGTTACAAATTAATATTGTCACCAACTAAATTAATCTTAAAACTATTAAATTAATTTGATAAGACTGATATTTATCACTTCTTATGCTTTATATAAGCTTTTTTATTTTCCATATATATATATATATATAATCATAGGATCCTGTAAAAGGACACTTTTTGTGAGAAGTGTGAGAAGGTATAAGAATTGACATGTATGCATCATGTTTTGGACTTGGTCATAATGTTTTGAGTTGTTTTGGCAAGAAAAACACCAAACATAACAATTTAAGACACAATGCTATGAATTCTAGGCATAAAATTTAAAACACCAAGCCAAGAACGTTAAGTAATGTGTTTTAAGTGTTAAGCAGTGTGTTTTTTGTTGTGTTTTAAATTTCATGCCCATAATACATTGCATTGTGTTTTAAATTGTTATGTTTGGTGTTTTCTTGCCAAAACAACCCAAAACATCATGTCTAAGTCCAAAACATGATGCCCGCATGTTAATTTTTATGCCTTCTCACACTTCTCAGAAAAGGTATTTTTTACAGGAACTCCACCCTATATATGGGTGTGTGTGTGTGTGTGTGTGTGACGTGTGCAAAACGCAACATATAAATTACATCAAATGAGGCATAAAACTAACCCTTTTTTAGTACTAATGTTGGAAGAAGTGCGTTTCTTTCTTCCTTTTGAATTTACAGGACCAAACGAGCTTAAAAGAACAAAAGGAACAAATAAGCAGCCAAAGCCAACATAAATACCAGAAGAAGAAATAAAGTAACATGCCCGACCCCTCAGCAGCATCTCCCAAAAAAAACAAGAAACAGAACCTGACCACGGGGTCGTGCCCGGCTGGGCATGGGGCATGATCAGGACCCTACACAACAAGACAAACATGCAGAAGCTTCTACGTCCACCACGGGGCCGTTCCCAGCTCTACACGGGGCGTGGTCAACTCTAAGATTTGCAGAATCTTGATAGTACATCAAAGAGTTGACCACGGGGTCGTGCCCAGAAGACACGGGGTCGTGTGGGGCCCTCTGCTGACAATTGCAATTAATGAAGGAAGAGAAGATGATGGCCATGGGCCGTGTTGCTGGACACGAGGCCGTGGCCAGAGCTCTGTTCTGGCTATAAATAGGGGTGCTTGGTTCACTTCAAAGGCATCCCTTGGCAAACCACTTCTCTCTCACTTTGCCACCACTCCACCACCACCACTACAACACCAACACCCACCACCATCATCCATCATCCATCTTTAGAGCGTCACACCCCAACCGATGGCGGAAATATCAGGGCGCGGCACTAAGCGAATCAGATTGCTCAAGAGAATCCATAACAACTAGTTGTGACAATATAGATTAATCAAAATTTCATATTAAAGACTAAATTTTCATACAAACCAAACATGATCAAAATTGTATCAAAATGTCATCCAAATTCGACAAGTTTCAAAATAGTGTTTATCTAAGATGAGTTTCTAAGGTCATCCTAGCTTGATTTCTTGTTTCCCCTGCTACTATCAACCTGCAACATGTATTAAAATACAATCAACAAAATGTTAGCGAGTATACAAGTTTGAATACATAGTATAATAGTTTAAACGTATAAAAACTCATATCCAACATGAACAACACATCACAAGTTTCAACATGCTAGTTTACGCGATTCATATGATAACCCAAGTCTCCAACGCGTTAACATGCCTTTCCTACTTCGTCGCAATGAAGAGGAGGTAAAAGAATCAAGAATCAAAACTTAACAATACTCCCAAGACTCAAGGAGCGGTGTGTTACCCCGATAGCGCTACAATTGTTAAGGAGAGTTACACATAAGAATCAAACGTTCACATAGCATAAAAGTCTCAAGTTTCACAAGTATCATGTTTTCATGTTTAATGCGGATAGAGTCTGTTTCAAATAAGTTTCAAGCGTCAAGTGTCAAGTGTTTTGATATAGAATACATGTTGCATCCCAAAAGTGTAAAGCAAAAAAGGATTGAGTACACTCATAGTGGGTGCTTAGAATCCTAAGCACAGTAGGATTGGATCGAAGGGAGCGCTGGATCAGCCTGCGTGCGGGGAACATAGCATAAGTCCTCTAAGTGCTGACCCGGTCGGGAACAGAGTGTCGAATCGTGTAAAATCGAATTAAAGTGTCTAACAGACTACCTGAGCAGATGGTCATCCGAACATACGGTCATCCGGACGGATGGCCATTCGAACAGTGGGTGTTGTGAACTGTTTAAAGTTTTCGATGTTTTGATCATAGTGTCCTGTAAAACAAACAGCAAGTGTTAACATAATCAGATCATCTGGACGGATGGTAATCCGATCGGATGGCCATTCGAACAGATGGTCAGTGGGTGAAGTTTTGAAAAGTTTTCAAATTTTTGAGTTAACGGAGACGGCGTGAAGGCGTGTCAAAGAATGGAAACACACCAAATCTAGCTACTCTGGTCAGATAGGTATCACCCCTTTCGAACCGACGAGCTGTTCTTGATGGAATTTCATGTTTGGACCTGTAAATCGGCCGCTTTTTCCAGTGGAAATCAGTTTTCAAGCCGACTCTTGACTAAGGAACGAGTCAAGAGTCTGTTTGGGTCCGATTTCATTGAGGTATTTGCATAAAAACTGAAGAAAAGCTTGGAAATCAGTTGTAAAACGTGAAGCTTATCAGATTCGAGTTGGAAACATGTGAAATTCCGTCCGATCTGGTATAAAAGTGTGATAATCCTTTAGATCATGTATAAAAGTTGTGAAAACCCGATAGATCTGGAACCAATCTTGGTTAAATGGTGCTCCACGACAGTTTGCATAAGCAACCGAGTGGAAACCACCTTCAAGAGGTCCAAAACAGTTGGTTTTTGAGAAAATGTTAAGGTGTTCATGTGATTTTTTGATGAAGAATGTGGTGTAGAAGTGATAAAAGATGATGGTTGTACAAGATTCGAGGAGAAATACTTACGGAATGGCCTTGAATTGTGATTGAAAGCTTTAGGGAGTGTGGGAGAGAATGGCTGAGTGAAAGGTGAAAATGAAGGGTCAAGTGTTCTATTTATAGATGACAGTGATAGCTCCAATCGAATGGCATCGATCGTATGGGTTAAGTTGGTGGAGGCGCGCAGGCGATCGGATGGATTTCCGGTCGGATGGCCATCCGGTCGGATGGTCATCCGGTCGGATGGTCATCCGATCAGATGTCCATTAGGACAGCCGATTCTCGTTTGCTATTTTTCTGACCTTGGTTTGTTTTGCGAGCGAGGTTAAGCGTTGCATTGCGTATTATTGTGAGTAATCATTACATAGAGTGTTGTTACATCATAATTTTGCACAAGGAGTTCCCGTGCTTCGGGTTTGTGTTTAAGCTAGTTTCCCGTTCCATAAGTATCAAAGCATCACAAGAATCAAGAATCATATCGTTCACATATAAAGCATCATAAGAATCAAGTTTCACATCGTTCATATATATGAGAAGCATCACAAAAGCATCATAGAGTAAAAGTTTCACACATAGTTTAACATAAACGAAGTTTCAAGCAGTCTCATTTTAATTATGATCGGACGTCTCGAGTGTAAAAGCATCAAATGATAGGAGATACGGGAAGACTTGCTATCGATAAGAGCATCAAAACGCAGGGTGTTACAGTCTCCCCTGCTTTAGGAGATTTCTTCCCCGAAATCTGAGAGGTAGACTGAACAAAGAGCTGTGGATACTTGGCTTTCATTTCACTCTCGAGTTCCTAAGTGAATTCGGCGCCACGCTTTCCTTCCAATCACACCTTAACTATGGAAATTTTGCTGCACCTTAGTCGCTTGGTACCTCGGTCCATGATCTCGACCGGTTTCTCCACAAAATGAAGAGTCTCGTTTATTTGCAAGTCTTCGATGGGAACCTGAAGTTCCTTATCTGCTAAGCATTTCCTGAGATTAGAGACATGAAACTTTGGATGTACGTTGCTAAGCTCCTAGGGTAAATCAAGTCAGTAAGCCACCTTGCCAATCCTTTCAAGTATCTTGAAAGGACCCACATAGTGAGGGGCAAGCTTTCCCTTTTTACCAAATCATATCACTCCTTTCCAGGGAGATACTTTGAGCAGAACGTGATCTCCAACATTGAATTCCAGAGGTTTACGCCTTTTATCAGCATAGCTCTTTTGTCCGCTCCTAGCCTTGATCATGTTATCGCGGATTTGAAAAATCTTATCCGTCGTCTCTTGAATGATCTCAGGGCCAGTAAGTTGCTTGTCACCAATCTCATGCCAACTGAGAGGAGATCGGCACTTGCGACTGTATAAAGCTTCAAAAGGAGCCTTCTGAATACTGGAATGGTAGCTGTTGTTGTACGAGAACCCGATCAATGTTAAATGTACATCCCAATTACCACCAAAGTCGATGACACAAGAACGGAGCATATCCTATAGGGTTTGAATAGTGCGTTTAGTCTGTCCATCCGTTTGAGGATGAAAGGCTGTACTAAGATTCATGTGAGAACCCATAGCGGACTGAAAGGTTTGTTAAAGACGCGAAGTGAAACGACCATCGCGGTCTGAGATAATGTCGATGGGTATACCATGACGACATATGATTTCATCAGTGTAGATTCGGGCAAGTTTCTCCACTTTGAAATCTTCACGAATAGGAAGAAAGTGGGCTGATTTGGTCAAACGGTCAATGATTACCCATATACTATCGTGATCGGCAGGTGTTCGAGGTAGTTTAGTTATAAAATCCATAGCGATGCTGACCCATTTCCAGACAGGGTTTTCGGGTTGTTCGAGAAGACCTGAAGGACGTTGTTGTTCGGCTTTGACCTTTGAGCAAGTAAGACACTTTGAGACGTAGGCGGCGATTTCCTTCTTCATACCAGGCCACCAATAGGATGTACGCAAGTCATGGTACATCTTATCAGCACCAGGATGAATAGAGTATCGAGATTTGTGAGCCTCACTCATAATGAGCTCATGGAGATTGTCGCGGTCTGGCACCCAGATGCGATTGAGATAGTACTGAAGTCCATCAGACTTTGTCACAAGTTGATCGATTGTAGCGCCTCGTATTTCAACGATTATACTACCTTCGTTGGCTGACGAGTATTGAGCTACACGGATGCAAGCATGAAGGTCACTAGCTACTAACATGAGTCTTACGACTAAGGGCATCAGCCACGGCATTCGCTTTTCCAGGATGGTAACGGATCTCACAGTCATAGTCGTTAAGCAACTCTACCCATCGTCGCTGACGCATATTCAGTTCCTTCTGGTTAAAGATAGGTTGTAGACTCTTATGGTCGGTGAAAACCACACACTTAGTACCATATAGGTAGTGCCGCCAAATATTTAACGCAAAAACAACTGCGCCCAGCTCTAAATCGTGGGTAGTATAGTTTTTCTCATGTATCTTGAGCTGTCGGGAGGCATAAGCGATGACCTTGTCCCGCTGCATGAGCACACAGCCAAGGCCACAGTTTGAGGCATCGCAATATACCACAAAATCATCATTCCCATTAGGGAGAGCAAGTATAGGAGCGTTACAAAGCAGATTCTTGAGGGTTTGAAAGGATTCCTCTTGCTCAGGACCCCAAGCAAAAGGTTTCTATTTCTGAGTTAATGAGGTGAGAGGAACGGCGATCTTTGAAAATTCTGAGATGAATCGACGGTAATAACACTCCAATCCTAAGAAGGAACGAATCTCAGATGCAGATTTAGGCGTACACCAATTCTTCACTGCTTCGATTTTGGAAGGGTCAACATGAATTCCTTGTTTGCTAACAACGTGTCCGAGAAATTGTACTTCATTAATCAAAAATTCGCACTTAGAAAACTTCGCGTATAAACATTCACCACGTAAAAGTTCTAACATAAGTCGTAAATCGCATGCATGATCAGCTTGGGTTTTCGAATAAATAAGGACGTCATCAATAAAGACTATCACAAAACGATCCAAATAAGGTCTACAAACACGATTCATAAAGTCCATGAACAAGGCGGGTGCGTTGGTCAGACCAAAAGGCATAACCACGAACTCGTAATGCCCATAACGAGTGCAAAATGCAGTTTTGGGGATATCTTCTTCGAGAACACAGAGTTGATGATAACCAGATTGAAGGTCGATTTTAGAGAAACAGCTTGCGCCTTGTAGTTGGTCAAATAGATCATCGATGCGAGGGAGAGGATAACGATTCTTGACGGTGAGTTTGTTGAGTTCACAGTAGTCGATGCACATGCGAAACGAACCATCTTTCTTCTTGACGAATAACACAGGAGCACCCCAAGGTGAGGTACTAGGACGTATAAAACCTTTGTCGAGTAGTTCTTGCCGTTGGCTAGATAATTCTTGCATCTCAGAGGGTGCAAGTCGGTAAGGAGCCTTGGTGACATGAGTCGAACCAGGTATGAGATCGATACGAAAATCTGCAGATCAAGGTGGAGGAAGACCAGGAAGATCTTCAGGAAAGACATCAGGGAAATCGCATACTATGGGAACATCACTTACACTCTTTCCCTTGCCCTTTTGTTCGACTATGTGGACCAAGAAGGCAAAGTGCTGTTTACGTAAGCATTTATTCGCTTGAGTGCATGACATCAATTTCAGTCCTCTAGAAGGTCGGTCTCCATAGACGTGCAAGGTTTCACCAGACGGGAGAGCTAGACGGACATACTTCTCGTGACAAGCGATTTCAGCATGGTTCTTACGCAACCAGTCCATGCCTATTATGATATCGAAACTACCCAATTGCATGGGTATGAGGTCAACAGTAAAAACGTGATCGTTAAGAGTCAGGGAACAATCACGGAGAATATATTCAACTAGGATAGACTTACCATCGGCAATCTCGACAGAGAACGATTAGGTAGTTTAGAGTGTGCACAGTTTAACAAAGATTCAAATTCAACGGACACAAAGCTTTTATCGGCACCAGTATCGAAGCGTAAAGATTATTGACGAGAAACGTACAATTAACGAAGTCGTTGTCGTTACGCGCCTGATTCACGTTGATGTTAAACGCTTGTCCTCGAGCAGCTTGCTGTTGCTTCTGATTCAACTGGGGACATTGGGGACGGAGATGAGTGGTATCACCACACTTGTAGCAGGCTCGCACGTTGGTTGCTGGTTTGGGGTTCGATTGAGCTGGCTGAGCTGGTGGTGCTTGCTGGACCTGATTGGGTTGACGACAGCAGGGGGCTGTGTGACCATAGCTACTACAGTTGGTACACTAGCGACAAGCTGCGCCGCCAGGGTGATGATAGTTGCAAGTGGCACACTTGGGATGAACTCCAGTGTACGACTTCTTGGTGTTTTCTGGAGCAGGAAGGTTTGGAGTAGTAGCAGCAGACACAATAGCATTGTAAGCAGGGTTTTGAGACGTTCGTTTCTTACCCTTGTTGCCACTGGGTTACTGCATGATCCGGTTAGCTGGTTTCTAGGGAGTAGGGCTTCCAAACTATTTATCACGTACACGGTTGTTGTTCAGACTTTTGGTAAGGCGGTAAACTTCTTCGATGTTGTCTAGCTGAGCTGCTTCAATGGAGTCACGCATGGCAAGAGGTAACCCATGAATGTACTTCATGATCATGCGTTTGGGAGTAGACACCAAATGTGGCACGATGATGCTGAGTTGTTTAAAACGAGTAGTATAAGCCAGATTGTCATCTCCAACATGTTTCAGATGCCAGAATCGTGATTGAAAGCTTCAGGGAGTGTGGGAGAGAATGGCTGAGTGAAAGGCGAAAATGAAGGGTCAAGTGTTCTATTTATAGATGACAGTGACGGCTCCAATCGAATGGCATCGATCGGATGGGTTAAGTTGGTGGAGGCGCGCAGGCGATCGGATGGCTTTCCGGTCGGATGGCCATCCGGTCGGATGGTCATCCGAGTGGATGGTCATCCGATCGGATGTCCATTCGGACAGCCGATTCCCGTTTGCTAGTTTTCCGACCTTGGTTTGTTTTGCGAGCGAGGTTAAGCATTGCGTTGCTTATTATTGTGAGTAATCATTACATAGAGTATTGTTACATCATAACTTTGCACAAGGAGTTCCCGTGCTTTGGGTTTGCGTTTAAGCTAGTTTCCCATTCCGTAAGTATCAAAGTATCACAAGACTCAAGAATCATATCGTTCACATATAAAACATCACAAGATTCAAGTTTCACATCGTTCATATATATGAGAAGCATCACAAAAGCATCATAGAGTAAAAGTTTCAAACATAGTTTAACATAAACGAAGTTTCAAGCAGTCTCATTTTCATTATGATCGGACGTCTCGAGTGTAAAAGCATCAACAGATAGGAGATACGAGAAGACTTGCTATCGATAAGTTAGTATCAAAACGCAGGGCGTTACATAGAGTGTGTAGTAGTCTCGGGATCCAAGATTGATCGTAAGAGCTTTTGTCAATCAAAGGCCATGTTTGGCTAATCTCTTACATCACTTGGTGAAGACAAGTCTTTTATGTATAACTTTTGATTTTCAATCTTTCGGCACTTTATAATTGGGTTTGTATTAATAACTTTAATAACTAGTTTCTTATGTTGAAAGTGAATTTTCTTTACCATTTCTTCATGATGTCTTTAATTTTCACATTCATGTCTTTACGGTCTATATAAAGTACATGATGATTTGCATCATTCGTGTCTTTACGGTCTATATAAAGCACGTTAACTACCTGGAAGGGGGTTAGGAGGGTGGTTTGGTAAAGTTCTTGTCTCGTTCAGTGTATAGATCCTACGAGGAATTGGTTCAAGCTTACTAGGACCTCCTTCAATACCCAATGGTATTAGATGGAGGGGGTGCGAATAGCTTGAACCCCTCATATGTTAACTACTATTAAAACATTAAATTGGCTTCTTGGGATTGTATTCATGCTGACTCAAACCACTTAGCCGAGGGTAACGTCATCTTCAAAAGAGGGGCCTACCACTTTTCGCATTAATAACTAACTTAATTGTCTTTCAATATTCCGACCCTTTGTGATTGTATCCCTGCTGACTCAAACAACTGGGTTGAGGGTAACGTCACCTTCAAAAGAGGGGCCTACTACTATAACTAAGATAATCTCTTAAAAAGTCCAAAAGTGCGAAAATCATCAAATGATACATTAAAATGAGTTGGATCCAAGTGATTCTATCTTGTCTATTTGTTTTTTCATTTTATTTATCTTTTCATTTTTAGTTTTAGTTTCATGTTTTAAAAACTCTTTTCTAAAAAAAAATTAGATCGATAAGACGTTGAGGATAAACTGGTATTAAAAGCTCTTGTGTCCTTGGACGACCTCAGTATCTTACCAACACTATACTACGCTCGCGATGGGTGCGCTTGCCCAAGTGTTTGTTTAGTGTTAGTGTAATATCGTGTTTTGTAAATTTAAAACTTGACTAATGCGTAAAACAGGCTTAAAATCTCAATAAAAACATATTACACTCGACAGGCACCAAGTTTTTGGCGCCGTTGCCGGGGACACAAGGATTTTAAGAAAGTTTAAAATCGACGGCCTAATTATTTTTATTCATTTTGTTTTCTAATTTTTAGGATTTTTTTCTTAGTTTTTCAATTTCTGCAGAACTCAGCACGGGCCGTGCTCAGCCATACACGGGGCCGTGTCCATCTCCCTTACTGGCAATTCTGTTTTAAGTCAGACAGTAGCTGGCCACGGGGCCGTGTCCACTCAACACGCCCCCGTGTCCACACCCCGGTTTCTGAAAACAGGAACGTAAGATCCCGACGGTTGGTAAGTTCTGACAAAGATAAGGCTGATATTTATTATTTTTACTTTCGCCACTCTTACGGTGAGTGGTGTCAAATATGTGGTGAATTTCATCAAGATTTAGAATGTTTCTTTCTAAATTATGAGCCCCACTATTTAAACCCATTGTTTTCTTGTAATCACCTTAAGATGGGCGAAAGTAAAAATGATCATTATTATCCAACCGAATGGCCTCAATCACCTCTTCAACCCGACATAACCTCTGAAGAATTATGTTAAATCGAAGAAAGAATTCTCCAAAAAATATAAGAAATACAACTTATGATGAAAATGAGTTATTCATCACAAGACACAAATCAAGGACAAATGTTGGGGCCACATTCGGAATATACCAACATCGACGACACCAAACGTACTTCAACCTCTTGTGAAAGCATGAGCGATAGTCATCCCTGTGTCGATTGTGCCGTGAAAGACTCTCCATCGGCTTCCACCGATGCGCTCATAGACCTGAGCGATTCGACATACACCTTCTTTAACAAGAGCCCGGATAAGGGGATAAAGGTTGGTTTCGCCCACCGGTGCGTAGTTCAGGTTTTACCCTTTCCGATAACCTCTTGCATTCTTACATAAATCAAGAGCAATTAAGGTACCTTAGGCACTTCAGTGTTGTTTAGGGTCGGGTTGGGTATATGAAAAATGACCGTTGTGACATCGGTGGAAGAGGTCCCCAATGACCGTATCAACTACTTGACGTTGAAAATGACCGTTGTGACATAAGTTACCATTTGTTTGTATGATTTTTGTATATATATACACACAATACAATTTTTTAAAATACTAAACAATCTCCCTACAATACAATCATTCCAACAGAAAAAATATAATCTTTCAAACTAAAAAAAATCGATTCAACCCAAAATGGAAGGTTCAAGCAAACGAGGTTCGGGTTAGAAGAAAAAACCTGTACGACCGAAGTTCGAGCTAATCTTGGCGAGTCGGTGAGATTTCGGTTGCAAGACGAACCCGACCCAATCCCACCATTTCAAACCCAACCGTTTCCCAACCAACCCTTTCAAACCCAACAATTTCCACCATTTCAAACCCAACCGTATCAAAACCAACTGTTGGGATTGAACCCTACCAGAGGAACAGATAATGTAAAGCCAAAACCGGATCATGACAGTGGATTCACAATAATCAGTTGTTTACTTTAAGCTTTCCCCTTGACAGTGAATCAAACATCTGATATGCTCCAAGTACTGCCCTTATCAACAACTGCTGATCCTATAAACCACTGTGAAACCAAAGCACTGATGAAGTTTAAAGGCTGAAGCTCAATCTACTACCGAAATCCAAGTACTGCTGAAGAGTTAAAGCACTGCCCATTCAAGGCCTGATCACCCTTTGAAGAAAGCACTGTTGCTCATACAACAGTGGTTGATTACGTCAGTGGAATGAAGAGTCAGTGTTTATATATCAGTGTTTGGAATGTAATCAATGTCTGTATGGTCAGTAGTTGTAGAACAGTAGATAGAGTTTGTTAGTTTGTTAGATGTCACTTTCATGGTGACATCAGCTGAGATGCCTCAGTGGTTTGGCTTTGTCTATAAATGGAGCAGTACTCTGTACTGTTACATTCGATTCGTTTTTGAGAGAGTTCTTCTCCTCAATTCAATCCTTTCATCTTGTGCAATCCAACCTTGGGGCATCTGGCTGAGGGGGAGCTTAGTATGTAAGCATATCTGTAATCATTTGATTCTCATTGTAAATCTTTTGACTAAATGAATTGCATATGTTTTCTCAAAACTATTTTCTCCTTTGATTGTGTTTACAAAGTTTGTTATTCATTTCCGCTGCACTTTGCTTTATTTCATATTCATTAAATATTCAAATCATACAAACAAACTCAATCATGAGAGCCTCAGATCCTAACAATTGGTATCAGAGCCAGGACAGTCAAAATTCGATCTAACAATCAATTTGACATAACAGTTTGGCTCAAAATTCATTGATACTAAGGTTGGTTGTATTTAGTTGAAAAACAGAGTATCGAGTAAATCATGTTCAAAGTGGTTATTCAAAAACTCTGTATATCAACCAAGATGTCATATGACACGCAAATTTCACACAACAAGTGAATTCATGCACAAGACACTCATGGTTTCTAGATCTGAAACAATATCTGTTAAACTATGAGATTATTTCTTATTTTCTAAATTGATTTCAATTATTGATGTATAATATGTGTTGTTTTCATTAAATACTAAAGTATGAACCTCAGATTAACAAAACCTATGTTCATAAAAACATTGATGTTTTGCTAACATAAAAAGAGGGAAATTAAAACTTTAGTCATTCGATCTTATGTGTTGAAAAACAGGTTGAGATCCTCAAAAGGAACAAGTCAACTTTGTTAAAAATACATTAAGAAAATTCATAAAAACTCAGAAGTGTGTTTATCTCAAAACTTTTGAAGTCAAAAGAAAAGAGCATAAACATAAAACACTGTTGAGTCAAAGGTTAGAATAATAATGGTCATTAAGCAACTGTGTGCATTCATCTGTTCAGGAAAAGGTTTTGATTCCGGTGAATGAATTCCAAAGAGGACTAGACAAATGTTCAAAAACATCCATGTGTCCTCATGTTTGCAATCAACCGACAAGAAAATGGTTCCTAATAGTGGTAAAAAATGTATTCAAAATTTTCTACCACTGACCAATTTCATAAACTTAAGAATGATATGACTACGTCTTCTACTGAAAATATACCAGATCCTTTTTGATGCTGTTCTCATAAAATCCTTTAACCATTTTTTATATAAAGGATTTTCTCGAATAACCAGGATATATTGTTCATTTTTTTAATAATATATTTTGAACTTTTACTGGTTTTTTATAGTAAAAGTTTCAATCTCCTGTCAGGATAAATAACCTTTACTTTTGTTGGTTATTTATCCTCAAGCAGATCAAAAGAAAATGGTATAATTGTCATGGTCATGTCAAACTCAAGTTTGCCCTTAATTTTTGAAAAAGGATTGATTGTCAACAGATCTTAAAATACCTAGGTTGTTTTTAATTCAAGTATTATTACAAAAATGAGTATCGTTGGTAAAAAGTTCACATTATCTGGGGTACTAAACCACTGTCAGAAATTTGGAAAAGCTTCAAAATGTGTATTTGACTTGTGGCAAAACCTTGAATGGAAATTTCCTTAAAAAGGTTGCTGAAAATGAACTTTCAAATCATTGCCATTATTTTAAACCCTAACCACTACTTTGTTCAAACGTCTGTTTCCTAATTATTATCCACTGCTGAAAGTCAACCACTGATCCTTCATTTTACTTGGCAAGCACTGATGCTCAAAATCAGTGTCTTATCCACTGATATACTATCTACTAATAGTAAAAATCTTCCACTGCTGTCACTTTATTACCGTTGTAACTACTGATGTTTGGTACATCAGTGGGTCTCAAACCAACCGTCCTCCATTCTTCATCCATATCATCAGTGTTTGACACGTGGTCAGTTTTTAGCCTTCAGATCAAAATAACCGCTGCCACATCAGCGATCACTTTTTCCCTAAATAAAACCTGATCAAAACCCCCAAACAGGGTTTTACACTATCGAATTGAATTCCAAAGTTCTCTTCTCAAAGCAGTTTCCAACCTTTCTTCCCAAAATCACTCTCCGATTCTTCTTCATCAAAATGACGAAGTCAAAATCAAAATCAAAATCTACACCAAAATCACCATCATCTTCAAAAGAGGTAGCTCAAACGGCCGAAGAATCCATCGAGATACCATACAAATCTCCTCATAATTATCTGGGTTTGCTCATAAAACCTACCGATAACCATACCATCGACTCCATCATTGATACACTTTCTACATCAAAGTACAAAACTTTGTTGACAGCAGATGCTCCCATTTATCTACAAACCCAGAGAGAGTTCTGGAAAAAGGCGACGCTTGAAAAACAAGATGATAAAGTCATTGACATCAACTCCTCGATACAGGGTAAAGTGATTCAAATCACTCCGCAAACAATCTCAGAAGTCTTCAAACTCGATGATCAGAATGGTAAAACTTCCTTTGACAAAAACGAGTTAAAAGCTGATTTTCTGAAAAGGGGATATGCAGAACAATCAAAGGTAGATACCTTACAAAAAGGTTATTTTCCATCTGCACCCAGATTTTTATTCCACACGCTTTTAAGTTGTGTTTCAAATAAAACAACAGCGTTTAACGAAATACCATTGAAGATTCAATGCCTGGGATATGCTATTTTAAACAATAAAGATTACAACTACTCCCAGGAGATCTTCAATGACATGGTAAAGAATGTTGATAGCAAATCATTTCTTCTTTTTCCAAGATTTCTGAGCTATTACTTTAAACAAAAATTTGAAAAAGAGGATGAAAATTTGCCCAAACAAGGTGTCCATTTTCAAATAAAAGGCTTAACAAAAGAAACATTTACAAGAATGATGGCACCAATAAAAACAAAAGCAGCGGTGTCTGAGCAGACTTCAGCAGTTACCACTGCCCCTCAGACATATGCTGCTGAGCCCACTGCTCCAGGTGATCATAGCAGCACTACCACTGCTTTGAAACCCACACCTGAAATTACCAAAAAGACCAAAAGAAAATCATTCAAAAAACCCACCAAACCCAAGAAAAAGGCAACTCTGGAAGATGAGATCCCAGAGCAACTGCCTGTGACAAAACAAATGTCACCACAAACCACTGCTGCTACTTCCTCATAGCAGTTGGAAGAAAGATCTCAACCATTGCCTAAAACTCCTCCTGCATCCTCACAAAAGGATCA
This sequence comes from Helianthus tuberosus, assembly GCA_030545235.1. Lineage (NCBI taxonomy): Eukaryota > Viridiplantae > Streptophyta > Magnoliopsida > Asterales > Asteraceae > Helianthus > Helianthus tuberosus. The sequence continues at coordinate 33,941,948 of CM060441.1, forward strand.
GGTTGTAACCACAGGGACCCCACAATATGAAGCTCTGGATTCAATCGGATCCATCTTCCTCAGTCCTGATCCCAAGGACATGTCTCTTTCAACTCCCATACCCTCACCAATAATATTACCACAATCCATGCTACCCTTGTTGCATGCAGTTGTTATTGCTCAGACACAAAGCAGCTCCTCTCTATCACCTGTCACTGAGAGTATACTCCCACAAGTGACTGGGTCTGATGCTTATACCTCTGCTTTCCCAGCAACAACTGAGGAGGTTACACCCCCTGAGTTACAAGTAACTCTCGGTGGTAGTTCAAGTGGAGCAGCAACTACAACCGATGGATCAACAGATCTTCAGTTGGACAGTTGTTTCATTAATAAGACTCCCTTGAAGGCAATTTCTTCTATAGCACCTTCGATAACCACCAGTGAGTTGGTTTTAACCACTGGTACCATAAAAGGATTATCAAGTGCTGAAGAAAGAAGTCCCCAGTACCAAGAACAAAGGGCATCAATGGGTGATTTTTGGGACTCAGTTCCTAAGTCAAACATTGATATAACCACTACAGGTGGGGACTCAGATGATCCTACTAATGTAGGTGATGATTCAAAATATCAGGAATTGACGGGCAGAGTTGAAAAACTTGAAGATTCAGTTGCTGAAATAAAGGATATGGTGCAAGAGATTTTAAAAGCTCAAAAAACACAAGCCACTGCTGTTCCACCTCAAGCACATGCTCCACCACAAGCATTTGCTGCAAATGAGCTCTGGAATATCTTTCAACCTTTACTTGAACACCAAAAGCAGATGGCTGATCAGCAGCATGAAACACATGTAAAAATGCTGACAAACATGGTAGAGTCGAGATTTGAAGATACTCAAGCAGATATTAAAGCTATAAAGGCTAGCATTCAAAAGACTGCCCATGGTGAAAAAGTTCCCTCCACTATCCTTTTTATGGATAACCCCCTTGCAGATAATGCCAAAAAGGGGGAGAATGTCAAGAAGATGAAGAAAAAGGGAATTGAAGATGGTCTGTATGTTGAACCAGAGCAAGAAAAACAGCCATCTAAAATATCAAAAGATTCAACATCTGAAACTTCCATCCAAACAGCTAATACAGCAGTGGTTACAAAAACTGCTGTCAGTAGCCAAACACCTGCCATCTCTTCAACACACATCACTCCATCACACACCCTCAAAACCACTGCCCTACCACCATTACCTCCTGTCATAAAACAGAAGACAACAGATGTTAAAATATCTGTTGTAATGACAACAGCAGTTGGAACACCAGTTGTTTCAACAGTTGTTAGTCAATCACAAACACAAATCACTGCCATTCAATCTCAAACCACTGAGCCACCCAAGACATCATCAGCCTCTCCTACAATAAAAAGGAGAAGGATTGTCATATCTGATGATTCACCACCACCATCACCACCATCAAAAACTACCTCACCACCTCCATCCCCTGCTCAAAAGCAGAAGACATCTGCTGACATATCAGTAGTTGTAATGACAACAGCGGTTAAAACACCAGTTGTTTCAACCATTGTTAGTCAGACATTCACCACTGTTTCCACCAGTCTCACATCACAACCAGCAAATCTCTACACCAGAAAAAGAAAACTTACCCAGCCAGATGAGGACCAATATGATCCCACTGCTGCAAAATATCCGTTGGAACTCGAAGCCATAAAAAATGAGATGAGGCAGTTCTACACTGATGATGATCCTTCAAACAGAAGATTTCCTTCACTCGTTGGCTTCATGATTCCAGAGGATATGGATGAGTATCTTCAGCTCAAAACAAGACAGGCTAAGATAATAGCAAAAGTTGAGTGTAAAGGTCAAAGTGATGAAGCCATTGCTGAAAGATTGGAACTTCTGCTCACAAAAGTCAATCTAATAAAAGATTTTGCACATGAGCTGAGCAAAGAAAAGGCAGAACAACGAAAAGAGATGAGAAGAAAACTTCTTGCATACATAATGCAAGAAAAATTTTATCCTGCTAAAGAAAACCAATTTGGTGAATGGCCAATAATGCTTTTAAAGCATGAAGCTGATAGGATTGATAGAATCAAGAAAGTTCCTAAAAAGAAGAAAAATGCTCCAAATTGGAGCAAATACAAAAAGTTCATCACTGACCTAACAGCTAAGTATAAAAGGAAGAAACAGGAGTTGGTGGATGCAAAAGTGGACACTGCAAATGCCATATCAAAATGGTCAAAGCAGTAAACTGATGAAGCCTATGAAAGGCTGAAGAAAAGGAACATAACTGTTTCAGGCACTTCAAAGAAGCATAAACAAATGATGAAGCTTGAACAGAAGATAGGAAACCTCAAAACACTGTTCCGGTCTACTTTTGTGACAAACCAAGAAGAAGGAGAACAGCTGACTAGTGAAGAGGTAAAGGAAAAGGAAGTTGAGTACTTCAAAGAAACCATCATGAAAATGGGTCTAAAAGAAGAGAATTCGGAAAAACTTCAAAACCTTTTTAAGAAGGTGTTAACTAAACCTCATCACCATCTGCTTCAGAAGTTTAAGACATTGAGCCAGATCAACAAAAGAGACAGGAGCAGATAGAAAAAGAAACTGCAGAAGACATAGCTGCAGCTAAAAATGTTATTGAAATGGCCTTCAAAAGAATGTCTGAAAGTCTGCAAGTTTTCTCAAGGCCAATATCTCAAAGCTCATCAGCAAATAAATATCTCCCAAGAAACCCATTGGGTTTAAAAGTACTAAAGTAGATGTCTGATCAAAAGACCCACGTATTGACCCTGGTCAGATCCAATGGCGAAGTGAAGTACATATCAAGGAAAGAAGCACTAGGCCTTAGTGTTGAAGATTTGCAGGATCTCCTTGAACTCTCACTGTGCAGGGATGAGGATGACACAAGTTCCAAAGAATTTGAAGAAGAATTTAAAAGAAAAGCAAGGGAACTTCTGATGAGGAATAAAGATCCAGAATAATGAAGGGTTTTGGCATTATCTGTTCCAGGGGGAGATTGTTGGGATTGAACCCTACCAGAGGAACATATAATGTAAAGCCAAAACCGGATCATGACAGTGGATTCACAATAATCAGCTGTTTACTTTAAGCTTTCCCCTTGACAGTGAATCAAACATCTGATATGCTCCAAGTACTGCCCTTATCAACAACTGCAGATCCTATAAACCATAGTGAAACCAAAGCACTGATGAAGTTTAAAGGCTGAAGCTCAATCTACTGCTGAAATCCAAGTACTGCTGAAGAGTTAAAGCACTGCCCATTCAAGGCCTGATCACCCTTTGAAGAAAGCACTGTTGCTCATACAACAGTGGTTGATTACGTCAGTGGAATGAAGAGTCAGTGTTTATATATTAGTGTTTGGAATGTAATCAATGTCTGTATGGTCAGTAGTTGTAGAACAGTAGATAGAGTTTGTTAGTTTGTTAGATGTCACTTTCATGGTGACGTCAGCTGAGATGCCTCAGTGGTTTGGCTTTGTCTATAAATGGAGCAGTACTCTGTACTGTTACATTCGATTCGTTTTTGAGAGAGTTCTTCTCCTCAATTCAATCCTTTCATCTTGTGCAATCCAACCTTGGGGCATCTGGTTGAGGGGGAGCTTAGTATGTAAGCATATCTGTAATCATTTGATTCTCATTGTAAATCTTTTGACTAAATGAATTGCATATGTTTTCTCAAAACTATTTTCTCCTTTGATTGTGTTTACAAAGTTTGTTATTCATTTCCGCTGCACTTTACTTTGTTTCATATTCATTAATTATTCAAATCATACAAACAAACTCAATCATTGATACCTGAAAAACAGCCCCCTCCCGTGGCGCGAGGGGCTGTCGCGTGGCGCGAGGGGTGCCCTCCTACCATAGGGTAGCCCCGTGTCTTGGTAGGCTTGCTGAGTTGGTCGTTCATGCAAATTCGAATTACACGTAAAACTGTGTTGATATTATCAACTAGGGTTTACCCCCCCTGAGTTTTAGGGGCCATGATCCTGATTTCGATTGTTCTAAAAATTTTAGTGCTTATGCAGGATCATTTGGGGGTCTCAATTAGGGTTTCTTATTGGGCAAAATAAAATAATAAATAATAGTTTTGGTGAGAGTTGTTACATCCTTCCGACCTTAATAAAAATCTCGTCCTCGAGATTCACTGGAATAAATGAGGATATTTCCGCTTCATTTCTGATTCCAGCTCCCAAGTGTATTCTGGTCCTCTCTTAGAATTCCACTTGACTTTGACTAGCACCAATCGCTTGTGCTTGAGAAATTTGATTTTTCGATCTTCTATTTGCAGTGGTTTCTCAATAAATTTTAGTTTTTCGTTTACCTTGACATCTTGAAGGGGTACTACCAGGGATTCGTCAGATAGACATTTCTTGAGATTGGATACATGAAATACGTCATGTACTTCAGCTAACTCTTCTGGTAGTTGTAAACGATAAGCAACTGGTCCTATACGTTGGATCACTGAAAATGGTCTTACGTATCTTCGACTTAGCTTTCCTTTCTTACCGAACCGTACTACTCCTTTCCAAGGAGAAACTTTCAAAAGTACCTTATCTCTGACTTGAAATTCTAGTGGCTTGCGTCGATTGTCGGCATAACTCTTTTGACGATCTCGAGCCGTTTTCAGTCGTTCCTTGATCTGAGTGATCTTGTCGGTGGTCTCTTGCACTATTTCTGGACCTGATAACTGACTTTCTCCTATTTCTGCCCAGCATATTGGAGTTCTGCACTTTCATCCATACAGTGCTTCGAATGGGGCAGCTTTGATACTTGTATGATAACTATTATTATAGGAGAATTCAATTAAGGGTAGGTGGTCATCCCAGTTTCCACCAAAATCTATCACACATGCTCGGAGCATGTCTTCCAGGGTTTGTATTGTCCTTTCACTTTGCCCGTCTGTTTGAGGATGATATGTCGTACTTAAACTTAGTCGTGGTCCCATTGCTTTCTGGAAACTTTTCCAGAAATGGGAAGTGAAACGACTATCCCTATCTGATACAATGGAGAGTGGAACTCCATGTAAGGATACTACTTCATCTACATACAACTTGGCTAACCTTTCCATGCTAAAGGTTTCCTTCATAGGTAGAAAATGAGCTGATTTGGTTAATCGATCCACAATTACCCAAATCGCGTCATTACACTTTCTGGTTTTGGGTAACTTAGTAACAAAGTCCATTGTTATGAGTTCCCATTTCCATACAGGCATTTCTAATTGTTGTAGTAGACCTGAAGGTTTCTAGTGTTCTGCCTTAACTTGTGAACAAGTAAGACACTTAGAAACATATCTAGCTATGTCCTTTTTCATTCCTATCCACCATAAATTATTTCTTAAGTCTTGGTACATTTTATTGTTACCAGAATGCATGGTATACCTAGATTTATGAGCTTCTTCTAAAATTTTATCTCTTAATTTTCCTTGCTTAGGTACCCAAATTCTATTCTTGTGGAATCTCCAAATTCCATCAGCTCCTGGTTCTAATTCCTTTATTCTTCCTTTCATTTCTTCAGCATCATCTTTGATTGCTGTTTCCAGGAAATTTTTCAGTTGTTCTATTAAATCTAACTGTAGATTTAATCTAAGAGCACGAACCCATCGTTGTTTCTCATGATATTTACGACTTAAGGCATCTGCAACTACGTTTGCCTTTCCTTCGTGATACTGAATATCACAGTCGTAGTCACTTAGGATTTCCATCCATCTTCTTTGCCTCACGTTCAATTCTTTTTGCCCAAATATGTATCTTAAGCTCTTATGATCTGTATAGACAGTAAACTTACTTCCATACAGATAATGTCTCCAAATCTTAAGAGCAAAAATTATGGCTCCTAATTCTAAGTCATGAGTCGTATAGTTTTCCTCGTGCTTTTTCAATTGCCTTGATGCATACGCGATTACCTTCTTGCGTTGCATTAGCACACAACCTAATCCTAACTTTGAAGCATCACAATATACTTCAAAATCTTCAGTTCCTTCTAGTAAAGCTAGAATTGGGGCATTGCTTAACTTTTGCTTTAAAATCCTAAAAGCTTCTTCTTGCCTAGGTCCCCATTCAAACTTAACCGCTTTACAGGTTAGCTTAGTTAATGGTACAGCTATCTTGGAAAAATCCTTAATAAACCGTCTATAGTATCCAGCTAACCCTAGAAAACTTCTAATTTCCATAGCTGATTGCGGAACCTTCCATTTGGTAATTGCTTCAATCTTAGCAGGATCTATGTGAATACCTTCATGGTTCACTATATGTCCTAAAAACTGCACTTCTTGTAGCCAAAATTCACACTTCGAGAATTTGGCGTACAACTTTTCTTTTCTTAACAATGTTAAGAGTGCATGCAAGTGCTGACAGTGTTCCTCCTGACTTTTGGAATAAATAAGTATATCGTCGATGAAGACAATTACAAATTTATCCAAGTACGGTTTACAGATTCTATTCATCATGTCCATGAATGCTGCAGGTGCATTCGTTAGTCCGAAGGGCATGACTGTAAACTCGTAATGACCATACCTAGTTCTAAAAGCAGTCTTAGGTATGTCTTCTTCTTGTACCTTCAATTGATGGTATCCGGAGCGTAAGTCGATCTTAGAAAAGTATCTAGCCCCTTGAAGTTGATCGAAAAGATCATCGATTCTAGGTAATGGGTATCGATTCTTAATTGTAACCTTATTCAATTCTCTATAATCAATGCACATTCTGATTGACCCATCTTTCTTTTTCACAAACAACATTGGCGCTCCCCATGGGGATGAACTAGGGTGTATGAATCCTTTACTTAGTAATTCATCTAATTGTTTCTTCAATTCTAGCATTTCGGTGGGTGCTAACCGATAAGGTGCCTTGGCTATCGGTGTAGTTCCGGGAATTAGATGAATTCTAAATTCTACTTCCCTGTCGGGTGGTAATCCTGGTAGTTCTTCCGGGAAGACATCCGGGTATTCTGATACTACTGGAATTTCCTTAAGTTCCTTACCCTTAGTGCTAATGATTGTCACACCCCGACCGCGTAAAACAACAAAACGCCGCGGAAACATCGGGGCGTGTTGCAACAGAATCATTGTTTCATAACCATGGATACAAAAATGTTATTTGTATAAAATGTCATATGATATGGTTTAACAAGGCCTACATACTACATGAAACCTAACCTAAGTGCTTTCGACCCATCGCGACCCATTAAGGTAGCTTATGCTACTTTAACGCGCCGTGCGCGTGAAACGCGTTCGGACCGTCTAACTAATCCTATGACAAGTGTTATATGCCTAAACATGTTACATAATCAGTTATGTGACAAAAGTTTAGGTTACATATGCTTAATTACCAATTATACATGAAAAGGGTATTCTGGTAATTTACCTAAGGCATATAAACTACTTATCATACAACTACTTAAACGAAGCGACCATAAGGTATAACCTCGGAAGGTTATTCCCTACCTACTATGGTCACCTAATGTATTTGGTCGGATCCTAATGATCGACCAAACTGGGTCGGGTTCGAAGGTATAAGCGATTTATTAGATCGCTTACCCTACGACCCTAGACAACGTGGTAATCAGTAGGCATAGTCCCAAGGGACTATAACCAACGTGATTACACTCACGTTGCGAAGTTCAAACGAACTTCGCATTGACCATAAACTGGTCAATGCAGAAAGTCAAACAAAGTTTGACTTTCAGACTCGAAAGACTCGAAAAACAATAAAAGAACGAAAGAATACTTACGAAGGGTCCCCGAATGCTAATCTAGATTACAATAACTCAGGTATGAAACAATGGTTCCAACTTAGAGTCATTTAGATCAGATTCTAGTGATTTTTGAAGTTGGGGTGATGGGGTATTTATAGTATTCGGAGAACTGTTAAGATCGTTTGTCGAATATCGTGCCTTAATCCCATGCGTACAAGTGTTGGAACCTTATGGTGACTAAAAGATGATCCTTATCAGCTGACTAGACAATTTAGAATGTGTGGGTGTGGTTAAAACAGCTGCAATCTGCTGTTAAATGCAGTTAACCTGGTCAGAAGTACTGACGTGGGCCGCGTGAGGATGTTAAGATCTTGAGGCGGGCCGCCTAGGAGTCACAGATCAGAACAAAGTTTCAGAAATGACAGTTTCAGTCCCTGCACGTGTTTAAGCCCATTTCCGGCACTTCTAAGGCCCGTAAAGCCAACTTTAAGGCCCTAAAATGATGCCTAAACATTGTGGACATGAAACATGCTCAAAAATATGCCAGATGTTGGTTCGTTTGGTTGTACGAACGCGATGTTCGCTTAATTACGACGGAATGCGCATAAGCGCGAAAAACGATCCAAATGACGCAACGAATGGATTTTTCTTATGCCAAACACTAAAATAAAATATTATAGTGCTTACATAAATTTTTGGATGTCCAGATGTATTCAGAACGTAAGATATGCTTGAAAATGCAAACTTGTGCACTTTTTGACACTTTTAGTCCCTGAATGACACAAAAGTTTATTTTAGCATACCGAACACCTCAAAGCCTATTTCTAAGCTATGTAAAGGATATTTATGGTATGATTAACTTATGGTCATGTTCCGGAATGTCTGTTACAGTTCAAATTGGCATACTTTCGCAGTTTGTCAACTTTAGTCCCTGTAAGCGATATAACTTGATTTCGGCATACCAAACCTTCCAAAACTTATTTCTAAGTTATGTAGAGGTTATTTAAGGTATGTTAAGCCTATTTCACTATTCCGGAGTGTTTGTTGCATTAAACTGGTTATATTTACGCATCAGTGCGTGTATAACCTTCCAGAAAGTGATTTAGAGCTTGAAATTGAACTAGAGTTGATATGTGCAAATGATACACATATTTTTAACAAATCCCAAGTACGAAATACAATATTTCATTGGTTTGGTATTTGTTTGATGGCCGTGGAGGCACAGGTGTTACAATGATTCCCGAAATCATATACACTATTCCTTGTTTTCGTTCATAACTAGCAACTTTCTTTACTGAAATGAACTTCATGGGTTTTTGCGGCTGGTTTCCTGTAACCATGATTACTTCTCCGGTAGGTGCTCGAATTTCTATAGAGTTCTTATCACAAAGGATTCGAGCATGGCTGGTTACTAACCAATCCATTCCTAACACAACATCGAACCCAACTAAATTCATTGGTAATAGATTTGCATGAAATTTATGACCTGAAAGCTCTATATTTTCTTTTTGCAAAACCTTATCTATTTTAACAGAATTCCCATCTGCTGTTTCGACTGTAAAAATCTGCCTAAGGTTGGTTAAGGGTAACTTAAGAGCTTGGCAGAATGAAGTATTTATAAAACTTTGGTTTGCACCAGAGTCAAATAATACTTTTGCGTAAACTTTGTGAACTAGGAACGTACCAGCTATCACATCAGGGATTCGCTCGGCTTCCTGAGTAGTTAATTGGAATGCCCGAACATTCTTCTTGGTAGTTCCTTCTGCAGGTTTAGCTTTGTTATCAGCTGGTTTGACCAGTTTTGGGCAATCTGGCCTAAAGTGTCCAGCTTCTCCACAGTTGTAGCAGACTGTTGCTCTCTTCTTCCTGCAATCTTCTTCTTGATGCCCCGGAATTTTGCAGAAAATGCAATACCCTTTGCATCTTCCAAAATGCTTTCTTTTACAGGCATTGCAGAATGGAACAGTGGAAGATTGCTCGGTTCCTTTTCTCTTGAAATTACTACGGTTACCCATACGGAATCCTTGGGTAATCTTTTGGGCAACTTCCTTTTTCCGGTTTTCTTCACTTGTGCGTACCAGTTCATCAGTTAGGGTGTTAGCTAATTCTACCGCATCGTCAATAGTGCGAGGTCTCGCAGCTTTAACGATATTACGAATTTCGCCAATCAATCCCCAAATATAGCGAGAAATAAGTACCGGTTCTGGCGAAGCCAGTGTTGGTACCACTCTAGCATATTCGAAGAATGTCGAAGTATATCCTTGACAATCTACACCCATCATCCGATGATTCAGGAATTTATTTGCCATTTGTTCTTTTTCGTATTCGGGACAGAATTTTCTTTCTATTAGCTGCTTAAATTCCTCCCAACTCATGGCATATGCCATATTTCTTCCTTTGGCTTGAAGTACTGTATTCCACCATTCTAGCGCTCCTTCTTTAAAAAGATGCGACGCGTACATGACCTTGTCTTCTTCGGCACATTTGCTTATCATGAGTACTGCTTCAGTTTTCTCCAACCAACGTAGTGCCGCAGTCGCCCCTTCATTGCCTGCGAACTCAGTAGGTTTACAGGCAAGGAATTCTTTGTAAGTGCAACCAGACATTGTAGCTTTCATTTTCTTAGGAAGCGGGGCCTACCGTGGTTCATTATCGTTGTTAGTATGATTACCGCCTCCATTTATGCTATTACTGAAGTTATCTTCAGAAGTACGTTTAATAGGAATAATTTGTTGAGGCTCAATAGGTTTCTGGGCAGCAGTAAGGATTTCTGGAATAGCATTGGCTATTCCTTGAGCAACGATATTTTCTATATCTTGCCTAGTCATAAAGTGATCCTCCTGGTGTTGTTGCTCAGATTGATTAATCTCGTTAACTGGTTCATTATTAGCGTTTTTCATCTGATAATTAATATATATAATTTATCAGTATAGAGTAAATAAAATTATACACAAAACAATCATACAAATTTCACAACACACATATAACCAAAATTATCGATTTCTCGATTCTCATTTTATATATATTATGCATCATTACACACCATTATCTTACAAAGGTTTTATTTGTAGGTTATTTACAGACTTATTTTATTATTATTATTATTATTGTACAATCACAACTTCAACATCATCCTATCCCTTGGTTCTTTAGAAGCGACGTTCCCTCTCGTCGTACTTCCAGGAAATTGGCTCTCCCACCTCCCGAATCCTATTTCCTGCACCTATCAGCTCCTCGCCAAAATGGCGGAGTTCAGCTAAGTTTTCATTACTCATTGGTGGATTTGGTATAGGTTCTGGGTCGAACTGAGGGAAAAACGTATACGGATTATTTAGGAGGTTTTGAAACTGCCAGTCATTGGTCCACCACTCATCCATTCCTAGAGGTTGAGTATGGATTAAAGGTTCTGGAAGGGCTGGTTCCAAATTTATTGGAAGTTGAGTTTCAGCAGGATAAGGGTAAAGGTTGGCATTGATAGGTCTAATGATATCACAACTTGCCAATATATGATCCAACTCTTCTTGTAATGGGAATTCCTCGACTTGTTTAGAACTCTCCCCAATTTCCATTTCTACTTGTCTAGAACCTTCCCCGATCATAATTCCTTTTCCTTTATCTATGGGATTCTCTATTTTGGGAACCTTTCTAGTTGCGGGTTTCCTCCTGCGTACACGCCTCCATCCTACGAATCTTCTCCTTTTCTTAGGCTTCGATTTCTCCGGTGGTGAAGCGTTGAATTCCATAGGTTCTTCTATATCGGGTATGTAACCATTAAAGTCTCGGGAAACTTCTATTTTCACCGGATAAAGATTGAGATTCTGAAGGGCTTCAGATAACTCATTCATGCTGTTTAGCATATATGCAAAATGCACACAAAATGCACACAAAATGCTAAGTTAAGGTTTTTATAACAAAATTTTCACAGATAAGTATTATTGCATACCGTGTGACTATTGTAATACAAAGAACAACTGTCAAATTAAAACATACTAGGGTTTATTGTAACTTATTTATTTACTGGGAAAAGTTCAGAGTTTCTGGATTATAGATGATATGGGTGCTAATATTAGGTCAGAATATTTAAAAATTTGTATTTACTGCTACAGTGGCTAACATATAGAGATCAGCCCATTTTTCATCTAATTTGTCTTCCCATGGTGGGTGATTATCTAGTTTCTGGGTTTCCTGGTTAACCCTCACTTCTTTTGGTTGTGACTTCTTTATTTTCTCCTGACTTTTCCTAATAATCAAACTTCTTTTATTAGGAGAAAGTGGTTCCTCATATTGTGCCTTTCGAACAAATATTCCTTCCTTAGTATTTGTTGGGCATTTTGAGGATGAAGTTCCTTTTTCTTTCGGTGAAGTATCTAATTATGATAGATATCCGATAGTCTTTGCTTACTCATACTGTAAACAAATTTTCAAATAATAAAACACATAATCACAAAATGGAAATAAGTAAAATTAAGTATTTTCTAAATACTTAATTTGGCTTAAATCAGTGGCTCTGATACCACCTTTTCCTGTCACGGCCCCAGCCCCGGTTTGACCCGGTCAGGAGCCGCGTGACAGGAACCTGTGGTATTCATAATGCGACAGCGGAAGATTTTTAACAGGATCTTTTTAATGCTAAAAATGCCCGATTATTTTATTTCATAATTCGGGATAAACCCCGTAATTTACAATAGAGGAATTTTACTAGGAAATTCCATGATTTATTAAAACATGTTTATTTATTTTAACTGAGCCACCTCTTCAAGCTTGTTAGTGCTCCGTAGCACGTTTTCCTTGATTTACAGCAGGTCGCCTGAAACATATTTTAAAAATATTTTTGCCAGCGGGGAAATACTGGTGAATCATTCATTTTGACAAAATGACACATAGTTATAATTTACAGCATAAGAGCGATTACAACGGCTTCTATCTTATTTTTTATCTGGCGTCTTGTCACCCGTGTGACGATGGTCATACCACTATTGGGTCCCACCCCAAGTAGTGACGTTTATCACGGTGAGGATTTGTTAGCCTAACCTGTGAGAAATTAGTAATGTGCACAATACCCCACTAGCCAGTGATTTAAGATAACCACGACTTAATCCCTGTAATTATAACATTTGAAAATGGAGTATTGTAAAATATTTAATAAAAAGAGAATGACTCACATTGCAGATTTAAATTGAGCAGAGTTTAGCCTACTGATAAGCTTGTTAACCTAATTTAAATAACAATGCACACGAACTAGGTTAGTAACTAATACAGCATTTACGATAACTCACGAGATTAAACCCTCACGACAAATGACAAAGTGCAATACTTAAACATCCATCGAATTCACGACGAATGACAAAGTATAAACCCAATTTGAGCAGCACTTAAACATTCATCGGATATTTTTAATCGATCGGACATTGAATCGTATCAGCGATCGAGTTATTACCCTGTATTGCGGCAGTGTTTCATGATCGTGTGTGTTTTTGTAGTAATCAGACAATATCTCAACGTACAATTTGAGTTTTTACGTCGAACTGAAGCCAGAATTCAAGTCCCAAGCCCCTACATTTATACCTGAAAAACAGCCCCCTCGCGTGGCGCAAGGGGCTGTCGCGTGGCGCGAGGGGTGCCCTCCTACCATAGGGTAGCCCCGTGTCTTGGTAGGCTTGCTGAGTTGGTCGTTCATGCAAATTCGAATTACACGTAAAACTGTGTTGATATTATCAACTAGGGTTTACCCCCCCCCCCCCCCCCCCTTGAGTTTTAGGGGCCATGATCCTGATTTCGATTGTTCTGAAAATTTTAGTGCTTATGCAGGATCACTTGGGGGTCTCAATTAGGGTTTCTTATTGGGAAAAATAAAATAATAAATAATAGTTTTGGTGAGAGTTGTTACAACGATAGTGAACCGGTTGAAGAAGAAGACGATCAAGAAGTTGAAATCGTCTCAACATCCACTCAGAGAGCTTGGAGGAACGAGGAGGAGGTTGCCATGGTCAAGGCATACTTACACATCTCCAAAAAAAAGAAACATTCGAATGAGCAAAAAAGAAACTTGTTTTGGAGACGAGTTATATCTCATTTTGGCAAACTTTCCGGTTCGACCGAACGAAACATGGATCAAATGACTTCGAAGTGAGGAGATTTGAATCGAAAAATGAGTAAATTTAACGCTTGCTTCATTCAGTTGGTACGTTTTTTTAAACCGTAAACTGTTTTTTTTATTTTTTATAAAACTGTTTTTTTATATTTAAAAATCGTAAACTGTTTTATTATTTTTAAAAAACAGAAAAATGTTTTTTTATTTATAAAACATAAAACTTTTTTTTTATTTTCTAGAAAATTAAAACTGTTTTTTTTTTATTTTAAAACCAGGAAACTATTTTTTATTTTGAAAAAACAGAAAACATTTTTTTTTATTTTAAAAAAACAAAAAACAATTTTTTTATTTTTAAAAAACAGAAAACTGGTATTTTTTTATCTTGTTTTATAAAAAAGTTTTTTTTTTTGTATTTTTTGTAGACCCGAAATTCACAAAGCAGAGCGAGCGAGGCGATTATCATAAAAAAGGCCTTAGATGACTATTGCTGGTTATACAAGCATAAAACTTTTCCACACTTGGCAGCATGGGAGGTTGCGAGACATCACCCTAAGTGGGTACCGGTTGCGTTGGTCGACATGGATGGGCCAACGGCTCCAAGGAGAAGAGGAGGTCCCAAAAGATCAAAAACCTCCGAGTCCGGGAACTACACTACTTCCGAGTCGGGTAACATGCCCCAAATGAATTTGAACGACCAACCCAATGATGAACTCGATCAAGATGATACACCGACAAGGCCGCACCGCAAGAAAAATGGTGATTTGTCAAGTAGAGGAAAGGAAGTGGTGACGGAGTCGATCTCCGAATTCAAAAGGCTAAATTGGTGGAAATGGCCGAATCCAAAGAAAGATGAGAAAAACTTGTGGGGGCAAAACGTAAACGTGAGGAGGCGTATATTAGACACTTGACCGGAAACGAAAAAATAGTGATTTAAACGTCTTGTTACAACCGTACAACAATCTCGACGAACCGTTTAAGTTGATCGTACTTCAACGTAAACGCGAGATATGTGAAAAATGGGGTTGGGAGATGTCGTAGATTTTTTAGGTTTTTTTAATTTGCTATGTTTAGTTTTTTTAGTTTGTAATTTAGGATCTATTTAAATGAAATTTATAATTTATAATTTATTGTTAATTTATATTTAAAAAAAACATCACTAGTTATGAGCATTTCCACTAAAATTCATCACTAGTGATGGAATAATGTTAGATGACATGACGAAACTTGATTGAATGTTGTGAGAGTTGGAATTTCATCACCAATGGAGCACCCCTACCCCCTATAAAGATGGAAAAAAATATAAAAATAAAAAAAAAATCTCTATTCACTTCTTACGTTAAGCCAAATTATATATTAACATACCGAAACCTAACTTAATCACTATAATATAAAGTAAGGTTTAAATCACTAAGACTAGTGGGTATGGGGAGGCTCATCCCCATGAGGATGGGCCGCCACGTAGGTGCCACATCACCATCCCATGGAGGATGGGTCTCCTCCATTTTTGAGGGGGGTGGAGGATGGGGCTACCCCACCTAATTATTTTATAATTTTATAAGTTTTTTTTTGTTAACTTAATAAAAACTTTATAAAAATTAAAAAATACAACATAAAACAACATAAATAAATTCATTTCATAACATAAAAAAATTACATTTCCTAAAAATAAAAAATATTACATTTCCTAAAAATAAAAAAATAAAACCTACGACGTCCATTTTTTCTTCACATCTTCTTTCATCCTCCGATACACCCCTCGTTCATCCTCCGGAACCGAGTCGAGATCCAACCTCATAATCCTAAAATCCTCCGCTCGAGCATAGTCGGCCGACACGGTTTTCTTGTGACTATACTTTTCGGCCGCGAACTCTTTGAACGAACGGAATTCGTTTATCAACTAGTCCATTTTCGAAGCCGCCCCCGAGCCGCCCCCTCCACCCGAACCCCCCTCCACTCGAGCCGGCCCCTTTTCGCTTTCCGGCCGCCTCTTTTTTTGATTTGTCCCTTCCGGGGGGACGTTCCGACTCGTGAACGGGCAACACATCTTCGTCATATATCAGGTCGTCGTTTATGTCGATTTGACAACGCCGGTGGAGCCTCCCGCGCTATAACTTCCGGACTCGGAAGTTTTAGTCCGTTTGGCGGTTGCGACCTCATTTGGAACCGGCTTCCATTTGTTTCTTTCTTTAAAACGTTCCATGCTCGGAGGTGCGGGAAAGGCGCCGGATTTTTTGAATCTCATTTAGCCATCGCAAGGTTAAGAATGTCCTCGTCGTTGCTCCCACTAGGAGGACAAGCGTAAATTGCGTTATAATACCCGCAAAATTCATTGACGGTCTTGTTCATTTTCCGCCACTTGCCCGATACGGAATCGATATCACGCATCGGGCCTTGCCCCATAAGCTCGTTAAATCTATCCGTTGTCGCCTTCCAAAAATTAGAACCCGTTTGATTGTTCCCTAAAATTAAAAAAAATGCATTAGTAAAAACTAAAAAATAAATCTTTTTAATTTTAAATTAAAAAAAATAAACTTTGGTTCATACCGACAATCGGGCACGTTGAGGACTTAACATACGCAATTGCTAGCGCCTCCTCTACTTTTGTCCACTGTCTCGGCTTTGCTCTCGAACCGCTTTTTTTTTGCGGTGTCGGGTTCAGTCTCAACCGCCTTCCCCTTCCCCGTGTTTTTTTTGCACTTGAGTTCTTTAGGTGGCGATTCGGGGACGACTTCTTCATCATCATCGTCAAGTTGAACCGGGGGTTGCGGTTGGGAAGTTGGCGGTTGCGATTGGAATTGATCAAGTTGAACCGAGTTGCGTTGCATGAATTGTTGGAGTGTTTGGTATTGTTGCATTTGTTGAACTTGGGACATTTGGGAGAAGGCGTTAGGTGATTGTTGGAAACCCGAAAACGTAAATTGTGGAGACACACACGAAGGATCCATAGTCGGAGTGTAAGCGGGACTCGAAAAAAAGTTAGGTTGGTTCGGGTTGGGGTTGTTCGGGTTGGGATTGTTTGGGTTGAATGGATTCATGATTGTATAAAAAAGGGAAATGTTTTTTTATAAAAATGGATGAGAATGAGAGAAGAATGAGAGAAGTATTGAGGAAATAGTATAAAAAATGGATAAAAGAGGGGTATATATTTAAAGTGAATTTTTTTTTTTTTTTTTTAATAATTCTAGCCGTTACCAACGGCTATAAGTTTGAAAATGAGGCCCGTGAAGAACGTCGGGTGGCAGCCGGTTTCGACGGAACGGGGCTAGGGGGCGGTGTGGGGGACCGGCGCCGGGCCACGCCGGGCCTAAGCCGGCCCCCATCCCGCTTGGTCTAAGAAGTTCAAAATTTTTCCTATGAATTTAGATGTATTTTAAAGAACAAGAAAAACTGAACATTAGGACAAATAAGATAAGACGTTATATTCTAAGTCTTTTTTATAATTATCTTGTGAAACTAGGAAAATTAAAATACTAGCGGACACTTATGTATAAATCATTGACTGTTTCTCGAAGACCATAATCATTATGACTTTTCGTTATTCCCTTCACAAATATGAACACAAATCGACAAATATCTTATTACTATTTTACTAAACTGCCCCTAAAAATTTGTTTTCTGCCACCATTTTTTGTTTTATATTGATACATAGCAATCATGCTAGTCTGATATTTTATAAACTAGTGGGAATTTACGGACATTCGGTCAGTATCACTTCGACTCAATACAATTTTACTAAACACTCGATATAGCAATCGACACATATTTTATATCGATCATATTGTTTTAGTTTACAATTTTCTAATTATATTATTATGTTAACTATTTTTAATATAAAATAAGATTAATAGGTTTAAAAATAGAAATAATCGGAAGCTGCAATATCACCCTCAATAATAAATATTTACATTTGATTTTTAATTGTTTTATTATTATTATTTTAACAAAGTGGTTGGAGAATTTAATAATATTTATATATGAAATTTAAAACATACCACACACTCTGGTTTCTTAGTAATATCTACCAACTAAAAGAAGCAACCAAAAAGAAGAAAAGAGGAAGTAAATGCAGTAACCAAATATGATGTTAAATTAAATTGATTGTTTGGTACCAACAGAACAAAAACACAACCAAACATTGGACAAATGTTAATGTTATGCTTTTTCTTCAGTGACCACAAAAAGAAATTTACAAAAGTAAAACAAAACATTAGTGGGTTACATATCCTGACTTTATCTTATCTTTTATCATATAATAATATGAGACTGAACTAAAGATTTACCCACAGGAACTTGCACATGATGACATTGCATGATTCTAACCACTGCTGTAAAACTGAGACTAATCGGTGATTAATCACTAGTCGGTTGGGTACTGATTGGTTTTTGGTTAATCGGTCTATTAATCGGTAGTCGGATCTAATCAAACCTAGTCGGTCGGCCAAAAATTGACGATTCCGGTCAAATTTCTGTAAAAATTCGGCCATTCCGGCCAAAATCTGTAAATTTCCGGCAGAGCACAGCGATCTTCAACCCTTCTAACGAAAGACTTGCTGACGATCACTTAAATGGCCGCTTTGTGAAACCTGAAGAATCCAACATCAAACACTGTAGATCCTCCGCCTCAAACTACTCCCGAATCAAGTTAACGCGAACCAACCTACAACCAAATGTAAGAATATCGCTTGAAACCTTAATCTTCAAACCTAACCCGCAGCAGGAAGAAACATTGGATTTCCAATGCCCAACAATGAACACTTCAAATTCCGCAAAGAAATGAAGTCAGTTCGATAAGTTAATAACGAACTGAACTTTGTAAAAATACATCCACCATCTTGATCAAAAGTCTTTAACCCTTTATGTATGATCTCATCTCATCACGAATCTTCATGAATCAATCTCCTATCTTCACAAATCCACTGAATCCCCGATGGCTTTCATCTTCGATCTTCCCCTCAAATCAAGAAGCATCACATTATTTCTAGAACAGACTAGCAACCGTCTTGGAAGAGGGACCAAGAAACCAATCTTTTCTACTCTAAACAACAACTTAATAAGGCTCACTCTTTAACTAGTCGTCACCCGAGAAATCAACTTCATCACATTAATACTTGATTAAAAACACAAACACACGTGACAACACTCCATCACACACGAGCCTTTTTACTCACAAGCTTTAGATTTACGAAGAATCGAATGCCCGAAAAAAAGTCCCGAATTGTCCGAAAACTCTAGTACGGACCAAATACGTACACCGAGAATCTAGAAACCGAATATAACTCAAAAATTCCGAATATAACCCACAAATTCGGACTTTATAAGTAAAAACCAACAAATTCGGATTCAAAATAAACCCTGACACACAAAGAAACAATAAATTCGACCAAGGAGGAATGAACAAATCCTTACAAATTCGGACAAGGAAGTACGAACAAACCCTTACAAAGGAGAGTGAACAAATCCTACAAAGTAGAATGTACAAATCCTTACACACTCGGACAAGGAGAATAAAGAAATCCTTACAAGGAGAATGAACAAATCCTTACAAAGAGAATGGACAAATCCTTAGAAGGAAAACTCACAAATCCTGACAAACTCTTAAATTCGGACAAACTCATAAATCCTTACAACCTTTAAATTCGGACAAGGGAATAAACAAATCCTAAGAACCTTTAAATTCGGACAAGGATGAAAGTGAACAAAGCGTTACAAGCTTTAAATTCGGACAAGGGAATGAACAAACCCGACAAACCTTTAAATTCGGACAAGTAAAAGAAATAACAAATTCGGACAGGGTAATAACCCTAACAAATTCGGACAGCTTTCACACTCACAAACTCAGATCCAAATAAAACCAACAAACCCTGACACAATGAGCAATAAATTCGGACAAGTTGACTACTCAACAAATTCGGACAGGGAAAACATTATACAAATTCGGATGGAGTACAAACTAGAAAATTCAGACAGCCAAAAAGGCTCACAAATTCAGATAACACCCTTGAACAAATTCAGACTTAGGAACATTCCAACAAATTTGGATATAAGACCTTTGAACAAATTCAGACAAGTGCAATTATCCAAATTCGGACTAATATCCCAGTAACCTTCTTCCAAATTTGTTTCCCAAGCGTGACTTCACACAAGGTCATAAACAAACTCGGAAGATGCAAATACGGACATAAAAACTTCTAACACTTACTTAAAATCAGACAACTCCTTTTCGGATCAAACCTCAGATCTGAAACAACTTGGAAAACAAGAAAAACATCTCAGTCGACGAACGTCTTCAATTTCTTTAATTTTTCTGCAGAATCTTCATGTCTCCATGATGTTTGGCGGAAGCAAACATCAAATCAAGAGCAATGGTGATTAGGAAGGCGGTTAGACCATTCTGAATCGGTAACCATGCTCTGATAGCACTGTGAAAGCATTGGATCGATGGCGAACATCAACATTGCACTTGATTCATGACGTGAAAACAACATAAGCAAACAAGATAGAAAGATGTAGAAGATGAAACCCTTTATTATTGAATCATTCATCACAGATTACATAAACCAAAAGAGTATACATCATTTACAAGTTGGTTTAGATCACAAAGATCTAAACCTACCTTTCTCTCACTAACACATAGTCATTCTCTTTCTAGAATGTGCACACACTGTTGAGGGATTACTGGGGTTTGTGAGAGTTGCATCAAGCTTGTTTTCTCATCTAACCTATACACACATATATATAGGCCAGGGCAACCCCAACAAACTCGGACTCCATAAGTCCTTACAAAAATAACCTAGTCTGAATTTGTTACATAAACAAATATGGACAAATAAATTCTCTCAACAAACTCTCTCAACAAACTCTACTTATAAACTCTGACAAAACAAACTCTAACAAAATATCCGAATTTACACCTAAATTCGGACTCCATCATGCTTCAATTCCTTTGACTTTGTTGACCAAAACTGATAAATCACAGTTACCCGACGAGAACTGCACTTACAGACTCCTCCTTAACTGTTGCTATCAGTTCTGTGTGGCATTGATAATCTTCAGTCACCTGAAACTGCACTTACAGACTCCCCCTTGACTGATGATTCATGTCTGCTTTGTACTTTGGCTGAGACTTGATCTTTCCGGCAGAGCACAACGATCTTCAACCCTTCTAACGAAAGACTTGCTGACGATCACTTAAATGGCCGCTTTGTGAAAATTGTTGTGATGGTTTGCCGCCTTTATACGGAAAATTTTTGGTCTAATTCTAGTATGCGGTTTTCCATAACAGAACTTACATATTCATTCTTGTTTTTCAATTTGAAAGTGATCTCATCACGATTCATAGAAATACCCAAGACATTACGATTTATAAAACCTACAAACTTACAATTTACAGAGAGAAAACACGTTACCACCATGTCGATTAGATAACGCCCCGTATATGTCTTAATCATATAATTGCTTATTGATTTATTAAAGGAAAAAGGTTATAACTTCTTTTTCTTCTCCAGTCAACACCACCAACTTGATATCCCCCTTCATCCTCTGTTTCACACACATTATCTCTATTTATTATCTTCACCTATATTGTTGTGAACAATATGGCGCTTCCATTAATATACATACATATATGTTCACAAACTTCCCTTTTAGATTGCATTTAATTACTTCAAAAAGCCTCTTTTTGGCGCCTGATTTACACACACAGTCATTATGATTAACACGGATATCACCCATCACACCAATCATCACACAATCATGCTTGTATAATGTTCATCAGTTGATGTTCATCACAACAATCATGAAGAATTTGCTCAAGGTATTGTTCCACTTCTGTTTCTTCTCGTTGCTGGTTAACTCGGTAGTGACTCAGTCGGAATCGGCTCCACTGAGTTCGTGGGTAGAACGAGTCGCGTTGTTAAATCTTCGAGCTTCTTTAGGAATCAGAGCCATTTACTGGCCGAGAAAAGCTGACCCCTGTGCCAATTGGACCGGGGTTAACTGCTTTAACGGCCGGGTTACCAGAATAAATTTGTCCGGTTTAAGACGCACAAGATTTGGGAAACGTAACCCTAGCTTTGCTATTGATTCTTTGGTCAATTGTACTCGATTAATTTCGTTTAATTCATCTGGGTTTGATCTTCCAGGGTCTATACCTGACTGGTTGGGGCGGAATTTAAGTGCACTCCAGGTGCTCGACCTAAGGTCTAGCTCAGTTTTTGGTCCAATTCCTCAGTCAATTGGGTCTTTAAACCAGCTTAATGTGTTACTTCTTTCGGATAATTCGCTTACTGGGATTATCCCAGATTCTTTGAGTCAGCTTTCGTTGTTATCGAATTTGAATTTGTCAGTTAATATGTTAACAGGGTCCATACCCTCTACGGTTTTCGGGCTCAGGAATCTTAAGGTTCTTGATTTGTCTTCGAATTTCTTATCTGGGCCTATTCCGGTTGAGGTTGGTTTGCTTTCGGGTTTGAAAATTTTGAATCTTTCTAATAATAGCCTTGCTGATTCTGTACCTTTAGAAATTGGTAATCTTTCTAAGTTGGTTGAGCTTGATCTTAGCAAAAATGATTTGGGTGGTGGTTTGTTTGGAAACGTGACGATAAACATGCCGGATATCGTCTTTCTTGATGTGTCTAGCAACAATTTAACTAGCGAACTTCCGGATTTCATAGCATTTCCGAATGCTTCTCGTGTCAGCTTAAACTTTTCAAATAATCAGTTCTATGGAAACGTGAGTTCCAGTCTTCGAAATGTTGGTTTCGTTGATCTCTCGAACAATTATCTTCTGGGTTCAGTGGTTAGTAACGGAAATGAAACTATCTTCTTATCAACAAACTGCTTTCGTGGACGCTCGGACCAAAAGAGTTTGAACGACTGTGAAACATTTTATGATCGGATCGATCTTCCTTTTGATAGAGATTCCATGGCTCCAGTGCAACCTCCAATGCCGAAAAAGAGTAGCAAACGCTTGAAATATGTGTTGGCGGGAGTTTTTGGTGGGCTTGGCGTCGTTGTAATTATAGTTATAATAATGGTTATAATGTTTAAAACATGTAATAAGAGATGTCTAAGCCAAAGAAGTGCAAATGTAGAACCGGTACAAGAAGAAGGAAACACAATCGATCAAAATATTCCAATTGATATAATAAGCTTCACAAACTCATTTACATACGAGCAAATGCTGCAAGCTACAAGCGGTTTTAGTGACACAAACCTTATTAAGCATGGTCACAGTGGAGACATCTTTTCAGGGAGATTAGAAGACGGAGTTGACGTAGTTATCAAGAGAATCGATATGCGATCCTCGAGAAAAGATTGTTACATGTCAGAATTGCAGTTATACAGTAAGGGTACGCACACCAGATTGGTACCTCTGTTAGGACATTGTTTAGAACACGAAACTGAAAAACTCATGGTGTACAAGTACATGCCAAATGGAGATCTATCAAATTCTTTGTACAGATCTACCAGTTTGGAAGACGATGGTTTGCAGTCGTTGGATTGGATCACGAGATTAAAAATTGCTACCGGAGCTGCTGAAGGGTTAGCGTACTTGCATCATGACTGCGATCCTCCCCTTGTTCATAGGTAATTAAAAACTTAATTTTCGGTTATTAATACTATACAAAAATCTTCCGTTTCTTGCTGGTTGTGTAGACGTTGGGGCATTAATTTTTTTTCTTTCTGATTTACAGAGATATTCAAGCAAGCAGCATCCTACTTGACGAAAAATATGATGTATGTCTTGGAAGCTTGAGTGAAGTTTGTGCTCAAGAAGTCGATAATAGTCAGAATGTAATCACAAAACTGCTGCGAATTTCATCGTAAGTATCATTTCTTTTGTTCTGTGAAATGTGCAATCTATAAATCTCTTCTATGAGGTTCGAGTAGAGTTGCCACTATTGACCCATTTGCTTTTTAATGGGTCGATTTGGGTTGTGTTTTATCTCAATGACAGATGTTACGATTAACACAATCTTTTGCAAACAACATACTTATACCTTTTTGTTCTTCTTTGTGGATGTGCAGGAACTCTGAATCAACACCTTCTGGTATGTGAACATCTTTATAACATCTACTACTTTTGTATTACCCTCTGTTTCGTTTATATAATTTTCAGTTAAGTTAAAACTTATATTTTTTATTATATTTTGGAACAAACAGGGCCACCACCTCCTAATTGTGCGTATGACGTATACTGTTTCGGGAAAGTTTTACTTGAGCTGGTAACGGGTAAACTCGGAATCAGCAATCCAGAAGATACATCCACAAAAGAATGGCTTGACCAGACTTTGACTTTCATCAACAACTACGACAAAGATTTGATATCCAAATTCGTTGATCAATCGCTAGTTATAGACGAAGACTTACTGGACGAGGTATGGGCAGTAGCCATAGTGGCCAAGTCTTGCCTAAATCCAAAGCCGGCAAAACGCCCTCATATGGCTCATATTTTGAAAGCGTTAGAAAACCCTTTTCGGGTTGTAAGGGAAGAAGACTTCAGTGCTGAAATATTACGAAACGGTTCATCAAGAACGTCGTGGAGTGCGGCTTTGTTTGGTAACTGGAGGCAGAGCTTTTCGGGGAGCACGAATAGTCAAGGTCAAAGTCAAACAAACAAAGAGGGTAACAGTGGTACAAAGCTTTCCAGGAGAGATAACTCTCAGGGAAGCAGTGCAGATGATAAGACTATCCAGTGAGATTTTCCTGGAACGTTGTGGAGAGACGAGATGAAGTCATGAAACTAGATGATGAAAAGCCGTTAAAAACTTAAAATGGTCTTGAAATTTTGACAAACGTCGTCTTGTTTGTCATGTTTGAGGGGATTGGATCCGCGATGTGAGGTAAGAGTATATAAAAAACTGGTTTGGTACCAATTTTTTATATGGTTCTGAGATTTTGTGCTTGCAAAAGCATGTATTGTTGTGCTTGTTATAGATCAGATCCATTTGAAGTTAAGTGTAAATTGCAAAGAGTGTAGCTTTGTAACATGCTATTGTAGTGATGTAATATGATTGTACCTTAAATATTCAAGAAAAAAAATGCTTGAATTTAAGGGAGCTTATGGGACTTCAAACTTAAAGAGTGGACATTAATTAATTAATTATCTATATATTAACAGATAAACCTTGTGAATAGTACAAGGGCATTCTGGTAATTTCATTATCCAGTTCCATCATAACCCCAAAACACGTACACCTCATTGTCATCTTTCGGGCATGTTTGACTAAGCTTTTTGAACCAACTTATTGACTTATTAGCTTTTTTTCAAAAAGCTAATAAGGAGATTTTGTGTTTGGCAAACCTAAAAGTATTTTTCAAAATGACTTTTTGTAAGGGAGAAAAAGTCATTTTTGAGAAGTTAGGATGATGTAACTTTTTGAGCAGCTTATAACTTTTTGAGCCATTTTAGTCATTTTACATCAATAAGCTAAACCAAACACTTTTTTAAAAAACAATTTATTGACTTATTGGCTTTTTCCACCATATAAGCTAATCCAAACACTTTTTAAAAACTTTTTTTCAAAAAGTAGTCATAAGTCAATAAGTGTTTTTCACAAAAAGTCATTTTTATTAATATTAATGTTTACTAGGTCCTGAATAGTAACAGGTTTCACTATTGTTTAGATAAACTTATTATTTATGCTATTTCTAACTTTAAAACTCACTAACAAGTAAGAAAACCATTGAATACACCGGTTGGGCCAATGATCTCTAGATCAAGTGGTGGAAGACTTGCATTTATTTTGGGAGTTGCAGGTTCAACTCCCACTTGGTGCAGAGTGAGGCACCGGTGGGCAATGATAGGAGGCCTAGGAAAACTTGGGTTCGATCCTTGAGCCAAACAGGTGTTACCGGTAATTTCACCGTCGTGTCTACGGGCATGTGGGTTACTGGGTTTTCCCCGGAATTGATGGTGGACTCGGGTTACTCTCGGAATACTCCGTTTGGTCCAGTGGATGCCCCGAAAGTGCTCGTGATTTAAAAAAAAAAAGTACACCGGTTGGTGTGAATTTATATTAGTTAGAAACCAATTAAATTGCATTCACACGATTTGGCAATCGTATTTATACAAGTTAGGTGACCAGTTTGAAGAATCATGAAACAAGTATTTTGTTTGGTTTGCAGTTTTGATGAAGGTCAACCAAGAAGCTTAGGCCTACCGAACCGTTTAAATGTATTATGTATTTTAATTTAAGAGCAAAGTACACGGATGGTTCTTTTGGTTTACCAAAATTTTGGATTTGATCTCTAGCTTTCGAAAAGTATATGGATAGTCCCGATGGCTTACACTTTGTAACACATTTAGTCCCTCACTTTGCCAAAAGTCACATGAAAAAAACCCTTGTACTTTACTGATCCTATCTGTTTTTATGTTATTTTATAGTTATAATATTCAGGCATAGATATCATTGTATTTGTTCAACGTTTTATGTTTGGAGAAATTCATGGTGTTATTTGTCTACAATTATGTCAGGATATAATTACATAGATGTCTATGAGAGAAGTATATCTTGATTAGACTGGAAGGTATGGAGGAGGCAAGTCCTCCAAGGAAAGGATGGGCCGCCACGTCACCGCCACGTAGGAGGGGCTTGAAGGGGATAGACCTAGGGGGTAGAGGATGGGGCTAAATATATATATATATATATATATATATATATATATATATATATATAGGGAGAAGATCATGCGAGAACCACCTCTTATTGCGAGAACCACCTCTTATTGCGAGAACCGCGAGAACCAGTGTGAACACATGGCATTTTTGTAATTAAAGTGAAATTCCATCTAACTGGGTTTATATCCTCGTCCTGTTCAAATCATTAGGGTTTAGTTCACTGCTACTACCCAAATCGTTCACTGCTACTACCCCCTTGACAACCGCCGCCGCCGCCGACACATCGCCTCTGCCACCACCGCAACACCACCACACCACCACCGTGACAACTCCTTCGACGACAACTCCTCCGGCGACAACCCATCTGTTGACGTTCATACATCTGCTCATAAGTCGCCACCGCGATAACTAATCCGGCTCGTCCTTATACGATTACTCCGTTTAATACATCATTTATCCGGTAATCACAACAAATTACATCCTTTTTTTGTCCGGTTATATTGTTTTTTGTCATCCATATACAAATAAACATCGTTTCAGTTGTAACCCCTTTGTAATACAGATGGCATCCTCTGATTCGTCACAATCTGATAATGACATTAACAAAGTTAGGTCAACTTCAGCTTATAAAAAGACCCATTTTTTTATATCCATACTATTGAATCTATGTCTACATCAGAAAATGTGTTGTAGCCGAACACTCAGTTTCCGCTTAATACTCAATTTCCTATGACAATACCTCAACATCGGCTGCTACATCACCCACAAATCTGGACCAACAACAATTGCAATTTATACCAACAATTACAATTTATACTATAGGAGACTAAAGGTAGTATACAGAGATAGTTTTTACATGCTTGATAACTCTATTTTCCAGTATCAGTTTTTATTTATCATTGTTCATTGTTTGTTTTTCTAGTTTTTACTTACTTTACTACTCTATGTTACAATATCATTGTTTATTTAACATTTGTTTGGTTACTCTATGTTTCTGTATCATTGTTTATATAAATTGTTCATTTTTTTGTTTGTCTGCTTGATCAATACAACGATCATGCACATGTGCATTATGTTGATAACACCCATACTCGTCACTGATCATGCACATGTGCATTATGTTGATAACACCCATACTCGTCATCCGTAAACTGTTAACCATCATTAACATGAACATGCACATGTGCCAACAATCCGTAATCATCATAAATAAACTGTTAACCATCAGTACATAATTATGCACATGTGCATCACATTACCAACACCCCATACTCACCACCAAAAAAAATGTTGAACATTTATACATCGTGCATATACACACCATCTACCATATACCATATTAATCACAATCTTATATGTTTTTTTCTTTTTTTCTTTATACAGGAACAATTACGACTTCTACACCTAATGGCACACCAAATTGGATACCCGATGTTGATGCTGGATACATCCCTATTATAAACAGTACGTTTAACAGTTGGGAGGACGTTGATTCCAATGATACTGATGAAGATGTTGATGATGATGCTAAAGACCCTGCATATATATATATGAACCTGAGTAACCTCGTAGACATTCATCCAGGCGTGCAGACATTCATCCAGGCGTCATAAAACATTCAACGATTCTTGATTATCCTATATATAACGACAAACAGTTTCTAAGCATTATTCTTTTTGTTTACAATCATTTTGCACTGTCTGTATACGTATTCATAGGTTATGATTGTGATCATGATACTTTGATATCAATTACTTATTATACATAAGCGTATGTAATTTCATTATTGACCACCTAACAAATATTACCAACATAGTTACTGTTTTGAAAAATGCACATGTGCATAAATGTTTACTGTTTCTCCCACATGGTAATTGTTTCAAACAATGCACATGTGCATACTTGTTTAATGTTTCACTACATATTGTTATTGGCTTTATTACCCTACAGATTCGAAGATTACAGCAGAAACAAAGAATGAATCAAAGATACAAGGGACACTAACTCTCAACTCTCAACTACAGATGATTATCAATACGATAATCATCGATTATCACAAGATCTCACAGCATGATCACTGATACAAAACAAACAGTGACCAAATGAACAGAAACCCTAAGCGATGTTTAGAGAGAGGAACTAGAGAGAATTCTGGAAACAAGTATCTGACCGACTTTTCTGAATGAGATTTTCTTTTTTATTGAAGTCTGTTGTCCCTTAGCTTCATATATGGTCTTCAAAGGCCTCCACTCTTTCTTTGATACACGAACACAACTCGTATAAAAGCCCATCCTTTAATCGGCCTTTTAACACTCTTTGACAGGCCCAGTAAGACTTGAACAAGCCCAACCTCACAATGAACAAATTAACAAATGGTTAATACTGAAAATATAAAACTGACTTATAATACATGTATTATTTTTACACCCCCTCTCAGTTTTATATTTAAAACATATTAATAAGACCCAAAGACTTACACGTCTCATCATGCATCCGAGGTAATAATCCCTTGGTAAAGATATCCGCCACTTGATTTGCAGACTCAATCCCAACAGTATTAACTATATCAGCTGCAATTTTCTCTCAGGAATACAAATACATATCACAATGAGATAAGAGAAATCAACTCTTTTGTAAACACAACACCAATATTCAGATCAGCGACAAATAGGATGTGATATCAATTACTTATTATACATAAGCGTATGTAATTTCATTATTGACCACCTAACAAATATTACCAACATGGTTACTGTTTTGAAAAATGCACATGTGCATACATGTTACTGTTTCTCCCACATGGTAATTGTTTCAAACAATGCACATGTGCATACATGTTTAATGTTTCACTACATATTGTTATTTTTTCAACCAATGCACATGTGCATACATTGTGCATACATGAATATCTTAACTACATGTAATCCGTTTTCCTTTACATATACATCATCATATGCAATGTGGTACCCCATACGTAATAGGGTACCACATACGTAATATGATATGCAATATCAAACTTTGCACATGTGCAATACCAACATTTTCTATACCAAACAACATAATACATCAAATATTAACAAACATACCATATACCTGAACAATCAAATAGAGTTTTAACCCATCAACCACCATATAAGACATCGTATAAGACAAACTTCTTATATCAACCGTTATCATAAAACTACCCACATATTACAATCAAAAGACATCAAGAAAACAAAAAAATGTCTTTATAAATTGCATATCCACAAACTACCTACATAACATTCGCATTAGTTCACAACCTCACACCTTCTGATCTTCTTTCCATTTCATAACTATCTTCCAACACTCCTCCTGTTTGAAACGCCTCTTCGTCCATCATTTTCCCTGGTATTTTTCATCCGTTAACCTATTAATCAAATACGTCTTTGTTGTCAATCCATGAGCAGTTTCGAATAACTTTTTCCTGCATACATTACATATATTACATCAATTATTTCATGTATGCGCATGTGAAGTAAACACATTACATACAATATGTACAATGTTTATGATTAAGGTAATAATGCACGTGTGCATATGCCGTAATACATTCATATTAACTTAATCTGACAAAATATGCATATGTGCATAACTATGCACATGTTCATTAACATGACTGACCTTATCAACAAGTTTATTTCAATAACAAAACTTAACCCTTACCAATCAAATTTCGTAATACGACCAATTATATTTAACATTAATTAGTAACAAAACTATTATGACAAACTATGCACATGTGCATAAGTTTTTTTTAATGTAAATGTTATTCATAGAAGCCAACCTCCAAAACAGAGGCGGCCGAACCAACCACTACAGCAAAACGAAAAACAAAAACTCAACACAATAACCTAAAGATCGAAAACTAGCAGCTACCTTATATCGAAACTACACCATTTTTCCCAACTTACGGACCTATTTTTGGACCGATTCTTATACCATAAAAACCCGACGGACTTAATATTACGGATAATCACTCCGGATTTAACTTAAGTCTCCAATAACCTTTTATTGTTCCTGGCTAACCATATACACCAAGTTGTCACGAACATAATGCCATGTAAAGCTTCTTTCACTTATCTATCTAGATTGCAAAACTCAGATGCAATTACAGAGGCAATTACGATATCTTTAGCCAAAAAGTAGAACAAAAGGACTCACCTTGCACCACTGACTGATGTCATACCAAACAGTCGACGCTACCCTGCACGAACAAAGAAGGTGTTCAGCTGTTTCATCGCCATCTTCACACAGACAACATTTCACGTATCCGCCCCAACAGTTCCGATCCTGGAGTGCAGTCAGCGTGGGAATACGATCTAAAACCGCCCTCCAAACAAAAATATTGCATTTTTTGGGACCCATTTCGACCATTTCACAACGTGCCTGCTGCTGAAATCGGAGCCGCTATACAGGAAGTTTTTGACAGTCTTAACCGAAAAATCAGAGTCATTACCTCCCAACAATTCCCAACCATCTTTGCCATCGGACAAAGTGACATTATTGAGGAGCCCAATCAACTCGTGCCCATTCTAGTAATTCTTTGGCCGAGCTTGGGCTTCTCGACCAATTCCAAACCCACATAAAGTTTCTATTATCCTGATTGTACCGGTCCGCCACCAGGCATCGTTTATCTTGTTCCATTCTAAATATTCTGTGAAACGGGTTTTGTGCATAATTGACCTTATTAACCTATTCTATCAAATTATGCACATGTGCATAATTATACGCATTTTCATCAATATGACTGACCTTGTTAATATGGCAAAATATGCATATGTGCATAACTATGCACATGTGCATTAACATGACTGACCTTATCTACAGGTTTGCTTCAATAAAAAAACCCTAACCCTTGACAAATTGAATTTCATATTACCACCAACCATATTTAACGTTAATCAGTAACAAAACTACATACAAAAACAAATAAATACCACACTACACATCGTGCTATCACAACAGTCGCCCTAATCCCTCAAAAATTATATACATCACACCATTTTCACTAATGCATATATGAAACTAAAATTTAAGCCTCATATTCACATATAAAATATCTGAATCGACCATTAAGCGTCATTTTAACATATAAATGTGCAAAACAGAGTGTATAAACTTACAAATTCACAGAATGGTGTAATGACGCTGGATATTCTGACAACAAGCGAGTTCATTGGACGTTTGTTCTTCACATTCTCCCCAATTATGCCACAATCTTCAATGATTCTATTCTTATTGCCCTAATTTCGCATATATGATCGATGATTCTTTTATCTGTGCCCTAATTTCAAACATACTACGAATAAAGGATGAATGGTAAGATCGAGATGACAGACGATGAATTTTGGAGAATCTGGAGTGACGGAAGTGAACTGAGATGACGAATTTTGAAGTCCAGGAGTGTCTGACATGGGTGTTTATGAGGAGGATGTCAGGTGTGTAGGAGGAGATGTTTAGGAGGAGACGCTTAATCTCAATTTTATTATGTATTTACAATATTGCCCCCTGTTCACATTGGTTCTCGCGGTTCTCGCAATAAAGGTGGTTCTCGCATGAACCCCTCCCTATATATATATATATATATATTACTATATATATATATATGTATATGTATGTATGTATAGCTTGGTGTGTGGAGGAGAGGCCGGTCGACTTCGGCTGCTGGGCGACGAAGAAGCCGGAACGGGGCAGGGGGGCGGTGTGGGGGACCGGCGCCGCGCCTCGCCGGGCCTAAGCCGGCCCCCATACCGCTTAGTCTTATGTATTTACTTGCATTCGTGTATCAATGATTCAGTCCCATCAAGCTAAAAATGTCTTGCATGTCAACTTTTTACTTGTGTATTATTATCAACAATCATATAAAATCCTAACAATATTTACAATATACGTAATTGACTCGTGTAGTGTTGATTTCCTTGCGTATCTAAGGTGGAAATAACAACACAATATTAGGTTTGCTACGCAAGGTAACAAGTTAAGAAAACAAATATCACCAATTCATAGCTCAATTAAACACGTACAAAGACAGATTGTTATGTATCAACAGTTTTATTATCGATGTCGATGATCCAAACATATCAAAGGCATTAAAATCACAAGATCAGTCGATGTTCGTCATAGGCTCATAAGATCAGTCATTCGAGTGATGTTGGGCAATGTTGCACGACCATTGTCGCACCACGGCTACATGTATTTACAACACTCTACATAAATGGGTGGTGTAGCTTAGTTCTCCCTCTTAATGAGTTGAAAATTACACCATCTTAGTATTTCAACATTCATTACTAAAATTCCACAAGATATTAACAAATAATTCCATCATACCTTCATTCGTAAGTGGTTCCGTTAATTTAACCCTTATTAATCTCTTAACATCTATATCATTACAAAGATAATGGAGATGGTCATCAAACGATGTCTAGAAATTGCACTTTATTATCATGATAACAACATTCCAATCCAACCAACAATTTCTAACACTTTGTTAATTTTCAAAATTATCTTGCAAATATTAGTGTTGTTGATAGAGGTCTACAAAAACCCGGTTTTAGAACCGAAACCGGTTTTCTTTTTAATTGTTTTTTTTAACCGGTTTCAACCCGAACCGGCGGTTTGTATAGCGGTTAGGGTTCTTGATGTTTGAAACCAGTTTAAAAACCAAAACCGGTTTTAGAAAACCGGATTTTTTTTGGCCAAAACCGGTTAAAAACCGAACCGAACCAGTAGGATGTGTTATTGTTTTTGGTTTAAAAAACCAGTTAGTTACCGAAACCGGTTATAAAAAAAACGGTTTTTGTTTTTGAAGACAAAAATCGGTTCGGTTAAAAACCGGACCAGTTTTTTTTTTATTTTTAAAAACGATTTGTACACCTCTTGTTGTTGACACATCTCAACTTTCTTGCTAAGGTCATCATCATCATCGTACTCAGTAAATCCCATCAATAACAAAGCTAAGGCAGGGTCTGAGGAGGGTAAGATGTAGACAACCTTACCTCTACCCCATAGGAATAAAGAGACTGCTTCCGGTGAGACCCCCGGCTCGATAGTAATTTTGCATCAAGCCTTGGACACAAGACATATAACACTCAGCAATTAAAACAAAGGCCGATTAGTGCATGTACTTCCTTATCTTTCGGCTATCAACGCCGCCACATGATGCATGATCAACCATCTCCCTCTTTAACGTTATTTTCACAAAATTAATAAAATAACGTTAAAATTAATACACTTTCACAACCCCCCCCCCCCCCCCCCCCCCCCCCAACCAACATATATACATTACATTTCTTGCTAAGGTACATCAATAATCTAGCCAACATCATAGTTTTAGTTATTAAAGTGGTGATATGCAAAGTTACATCAATAATCTAACTACAACTTATCCACATAAAATCTCTTTTCTTTAAAAAATATTAAAATTAGATATTTTATAACACCACCCGCAAAGATGTCACCACCGTCAATTTCCACCCTTATCCCCTCCACCACCGTCACCACCGCCCTATTCCCCCCAAAATCACCACCACTTTCAAACCCCAATCACCCCTCCTCTCTTCTCACCCGCAGAAATGCCGCCGCCGGCGTCATTCTAACATCTATAGCCTCCCTCCTCATCCCCTTCCTCCCTCAACCACCCGTCGCCACCGCATTCTCAATCGGCATTTGTACGTAACCCAATATTTTCAATTTGTTTTTGATTAATGTGTCTAGTGATTTATTTGATATTTTGAATTGTTGAATTGTTTCAGCAGGACCAAAGGATTGGTTGAGAGATCAGAAGAAGAAAGCGGCTAAGTATTTGTTAGCTCCGATTGATGCCTCCCGCAACAGCCTTCAATCTGCGTATCTTTTAATCAGTACTGTTTATGTTTCATTTCTTCTAAGAATCCGGGTCGGGAAATGGGTCTAGTTAAGTAAATTTAAAAAACCGGTTTAGTTGTTTAATTGGCAGCCCCATAACCTTCCAAAGTGGAGGTCATTGGCAAAAATGCTCTGGGTAGCCAGGTTTTACTTCGGTGGGTATTCGGGCGGTGGGTTTCTTCAATAATGATGGCATGCCGGGTCATCGGCGCTGTGTGCGTTCGCGAGCATGGGTGACCTTTTGCCATTGGGTCATGGTTGTAAAAATCCCGACTAGCCTCCCGCTAGTCGCTGATTAATCGCTAGTCCCAGGTTCACCGAGTAATTTTTATCTAATTGGCCAATTAATAAGTAGACGGTCAACAGTGGTCAAATCCAGTCCAGATTGGCCAAAAATCAGTGGCAGTCTAGCAATTCCGGCCAAATTTTTGACCAAAACCGGTAATTTCCAGCAATTAATCCTATCTACTTGAAAATATGGGTCGAAGAATGTGTTAAAACATGTTTACTTAAAAATACATATAAGAATGTGTGTATATACATATAAAACTAAAAATTTCATATAAATCCCAATCGGATTAATCCCTATTAATCCCGATTAATCGCTAGTCGGTACCTCACCTACCGACTAGCGCCTAGCGATTCTTACAACCTTGCATTGGGTTTACCCTGGTAATCGGCTTTTGTTGGTTGTTCAAAAATAAGTTGTTTAATGAACCGAAACAAAATCAAAAGTTAATGGTTTTAACAAACAAATTGGGTTCTTAAAATTAATTAAAAATATATATAAAAAAAAACAATTAAAGTTTTTGGCCTGAGGGGAGAGTGTGCAGTACTTTGCCCCTACCCGGAATTTCTTCATAAGAGTAGATTGAAGTTAAATGTGTTTTGAATTTGGTTGACTTGATTGGCAGCAGGTAGCGGAACATCGCCGGAAAAGGATCTGGAAGAGGTCGGAAGACTGGTTGTATCGGCATCGAGGGATTGTATTCCACAGGAGAGGAATTCTATCGTTACTTTTCAGTCGAATACCGGAGTTGAGGTTTTATTTCTTAACCTAATGCACTTTACTTTTAGCAAATGAATTAGGAGAACTATTACACTATTAGACAGTTAGTTTAGTTAGACTTTCTGTTAGTTCTGTTATATTGTTGTACCAGTTTATAGTTGATGCACATATCATTTCAGTTTATTGATTTTCTATTTCTGTTGTCATACCTGTTCTCTTATAAGTTTAAACTGTAAGATCATTGATTCATTTCAACATGCAGGTTTGCACGTTCAAGTTGGTCTTGAAGAATGCGGCTTCATTACTCGATGACAAGGATCCAATAAAGTTGGAGGCGGATGCTAAACTCAGTGATTTAGAAAGGTAATTGTAGTTTTAAGTTTTAACAAACGGTTGTTAGCTTTAAAAAACTTGTCAAGATTAGGGTTTCAGATGATGGGATATGGGATCGTGGATATTGTTTGTCAACAGGTGATGCTAAAGAGACAACACCCCCAAATCTATACACCTGTCACATCATATGTCACATCATACATGCCATATGATAGGGCGAAAAATGGTCATACGGGCCATTTGACGTCGTCATTGGTCATTCGTCAATCAAACATATCATACAGCCGTATGATGTGGCGAACACCACCTCATAGGGGTCCTCATATGACCATTTTTCGCCTGTCATAGGACCTAGGGGTGTGCAAAAAACCGAATTAACCGACAAAACCGAACCAAACCAAAAACCGGTGGGTCGGTTAATTGGTTTTCTGAAAACCGAAAGTAGCGGGTCGGTTATGGTTATCAATGTTTCCAATCATGGTTGTAAAAATCCCGACTAGCCTTCGATTAGTCCCCGATTAATCACTAGTTGGAGGTTCACCTATTAATGGCTGATTAATCGCTAGCGGTCAGTGGCGGTCCTATTCTAGCCAAATTTTGGCTAGATCCCGGCCAAATTTCGACCAAACCTTATAAATTCCCCCCATTTACTTAAATAATGGGTCAATGAGGGGTTAAAACATGTGTACTTTAGAAAACTACATATAAAAATGTGTATGTGTATATATAACTAAAAATTGCATATAAAAATCCCTATCCGATTAATCCCTATTAATCCTGATTAATCCCTAGTCGGTACCCCACCGACCGACTAGCGCCTAGCAATTCTTACAACACTGATTTCCATACCCACCATAACCGAACCGAACCGACTTGTAGTAAATCTTTGTCTGATTTTGGACTTTTCATTTCA
Organism: Helianthus tuberosus; assembly: GCA_030545235.1. Taxonomy (NCBI): domain Eukaryota; kingdom Viridiplantae; phylum Streptophyta; class Magnoliopsida; order Asterales; family Asteraceae; genus Helianthus; species Helianthus tuberosus. The sequence continues at coordinate 33,978,498 of CM060441.1, forward strand.
TCATTTTTTCAGTATTCGATGTTTTTGTTTCTTACAATTTATGGGTTATCTCATATCGTTTTGGTTGAATGTTTGTTTGAATTTACGAGTTATATCATATACTTTGTTTGACTATTTGGTAATAAATGGTATCAATATTATAAACTATATTTACTTTCTAGTATACGTAATATACTAATATATACAAATGTGTAATAACAATTTATTCCATGATAAAAAAAATCAAGTTACTTTTAGCTAGGCCTAAATTCACGGTTACCGGCCCATAACTGACCCGCTATAACCATCAAAACCGATTAACCGAAACCGTCATAACCGATCGGTTATGGTTATGATTATCCATTAACCGACATTGCGGTTATGGTTATGGTTTTGAGCAAAAACCGACCCACGCACACATTAGGACCCATATGACTACACATTTAATCCGGTTCGTGAACAGAACCCGAAGATCAACCCGAACCAAAACCGATATGGAGAGGAACTGGTTTGAACCCGATAGAAACCGTAGGTTTGGGACTAGCTTGTAATCCTCTCCTTTGAAACCGAACCAAACCGGTAAAAACCAATCAAAGCTGGTCAAAAAACCAGAACCGATTTGAACCTGAAACGAATTTTTACTTTTTATTGAACAACCTGAACCTGAAGTCCTGAACCGATTTAGTGTTTGAATCCGATTCGTGCACCTCTACATATGACCAATTGCGCATTGTCATATGGCCCATATGACACGTCCGTCTAGGACAAACGCCATACGCATCAAACTTTTTTAAATCAAAAGACACGTCTTTTTTAAGTTGTGACCCAATTGACACGAGTTTGAGTTATGTTCATGTTTCTTGAGTTTTGGATACATAAAAGTCAAAAGAGTGTTATACCATTGTTGCATTTCTAATTGCAGGTCTTTTAGTTCTCTTAATAGTGTGGCAAATGGATCTGCCCCTCAGCTTGCATCTGATAGGTACCTTTTTGTTAAATCAAACATGAAATATAGTTTCCAAAAGTACTTTTGAATCAAACATATAATAATATGATATAATATAATATTTATACTTTATTTTGCTACAGACAGAAGGTGGCTGATGCACTAATGGATACCATATCTTCTCTTAACAATTTTGAGCAGGGGATTAAAGATTGTCTTGAACTTTAAATCATTTACTTCTTCATCATGTAAACCTGCAACTTTGTGTTTAGTTGTTCATCATTTACTATCTTCTTACTGCTTCTTTAAAGAATCACATTAATGCAAACAAATCTACATATATAACATATCTCTGCTCATCAAGAACCGTTGGGTGAACCGGAAGCCTGCACCAAATACAACCGACGGCACGGAGTTCCATCATCCGGGTGGTTTTGGATGGATCTTGGCAAACCGCGCAGCCGGTTAAACAGATTGTGTGGATCATGCAACAGACCGTAATCAGCATCCGGGTCACCAATTTGTGAAAGTTTGACATCGGAGAACCCTAGAGACGGAAGCAGTTGATCAGGCCAGTCGCTGTAGAAGTGGTAGTTGGTAGCCGAAAGTGCGGTTGATTGTTTGTTCATGAAATCCGCTAGCAAAACCGTGTGTGTGATCCTGCAGTTATCGGCTATTGTTTTCAACACTCCCATGGCTTGAGAATGAGGGAGGTAATAAATGATTCCTTCGAGAATCCACACGGTGTTCTTCTCGGGGATGAAACCGGATTCCATAAGCTTCTTGAACCAGTCGTCGTCTCTGATATCTACCGCTATTCTTCTAAGCGATTTCGCGATCATCGTCGGCTCGTTTATCAATCCCATTGCTGCTTGAAGTAAAGTATGTTTCATTTGCATCACCTCCGGAAAATCTATCTCATAAACATCACTTCCTTTCAAGCATTCTAACCGATACGCCCGCGTATCCATTCCTGCATAATTCATGTTTACATTATGCACATAAGAAAAACAACAGTGCAAGTGTACAACCTCCAAAACCGATAATGAACGAAAAAGGATCACCAACCTGCACCGAGAAGAACAACCTGAGCTCCACCACCACCAAACGACTCAACCGCAAGCTGCAGCTTCGAATCGAACCACAGAGTCCTAACCGCGAGAATCACACCAGAAACCTCCGGCGCATTATTCAACCGGTCTTTCTTGATCTTGTCATAAAGATTTTTCAAATACATCTCACCCGCAAACAACTCGGCTAATGGGTCATTTACAACATGGTTCCATAGTGCCCGTCCCGCTGCAGTCTGGCAAGCCGACTGTTTAACCGAGTCCCACTCGCTCTCTATGGTTGCATGGAGCTCCCGAACTGCTTCGCTGTATGACAACACTGGTTGTGGCCAGTTATGGTGATCCGGGAGGCTGCCATTCATGTTTAAGATTAATTTGTTGGGAGGTGAAGGTGGAGTTGAAGAAGAGAGTAATGCATATTACAAGGTTTTAAGTGATAAGGAGAAAAGATAGCCAACCGTATCCATGTTCTTGGCATAGGGTAGTGAAGGAGTCCACGATGACCACCCAATTTTCATGAAGGAAAATCACACTATTAACTAAATAGTCACATTTTCTTATTAAATTTCTCCATTTAATCGTCATAAATCTTATAATAATGGAACCACAATCGATACAAGACACGTGGACCATTTTTATACGGTAATAGGGGAAGGGACCGACCATCACTCCATCACTAAACAACCAACCAATCACAAGTTGTCACCTTATTCTGTCAAAATTCTATCACACCATCACTAAATCACTTGCACCACCAATCATATGAAATGCATAAAAAAAATATGAAGAACAAATAACTAAAAACGGATTTTCGTTAAAATTTAAAAAAGTACATTAAAATAAAAACAAATAAACTAGAAGTTACAAATAAAAAAAAATCAGCCTAAAAGATTAAAAAAACAACCTAAAAGTTAAACAAGCCAACCACGCTTAGCAAAAATTTCCCGTTTGCGATCTAGTAGAATCGACAACCACGGTTCTACGACATTTTCATGCGGCTCCGTGTCAACTTTCAAATCCCGGTTCTTCTCTTCTTTGTGCAAGTGTTTGATGTATGTTTCATCTCTTTTTAATTTTGATTTCACCAACGCTTTGTGCCATTCTTTATTGTCCACAATTTCCACCATTTTTGCCTCCTTGTATTCAGAGACAACATCCACCAAACCTTCCTTCCCTTTGCTTGATGACGCCTCACATTTTTCTTTCGTTGCGGCCTTGTCGGTGAATGTGCCTACTTAATATCCATATATGTGATTCAATTTGTTTCTTAGATTTTTATACGTATGCCATGTGAATCGAAATATTGTTTATACTTTATTTTTGCTTAAACTCTATGTTCTCACCAACTATTTTTAGTTGACACTCTCTTTTTACACATGTTTCAGGTTATAATGTTCGTGTAGTCGATGGGGTCGTCATTTAAATTGATTTCGGGCATGTTACTTGATAACCCATCCATTGAGGTTGTTTAATTTCCCGACTCAGATGTTTTTGTTCGTTTTAGGGTATGACTATCTGTTGGGCTTTGAAGATCCATCAATGGAACGGGAACCCATTTGGAATGTGATCTCACAATCTCCCATGCCGACAAATGGGGAAAGATATCCTTTTATAGGTTTTTGTGTACTCTTTTGGTGCGATCTTGATGAAATCGGCCTTGATCCGATCCACTTGGCCATGGCAAGTCAACATAATTCAAATTTAATAATTAATAATTAATAATTTACATATTAATAAAAAAATGTAACAAACTAATATAAATAAAAAAATTACCTTTTGAACGTAACATGCATTGAATTCACTCATTTTTCTATTTAAATTCATCCATTTCGAAGTGATTTAATCCATATTTCGGCTTGATCCACCTAGTAGCTTTCCAAATTGTGCAATAACTCGACGCCAGAATATGTTTTTTGTTTGTTAATTTCCGACTCTTTGCCTTCAGGAATATGTAGGAAAGCCTTGCACAAGGCTACCTCAATGAGTATCTTCCACTTCTACTTGGTTGTCGTCTTCGTCTTCTTCTTCTTCAAACTCTTCTTGGGGCTCTTCTTGTTCTTGTTCATCATCGTCGTCGTCGTCGTCGTCGTCGTCCTCGTCCTCGTCCTCGTCGTCGTCGTCGTCGTCCTCGTCGTCATCATCATCATCATCATCATCATCATCATCATCTTCTTCTTCTTCTTCTTAATCCAAGTCGGGAGGTAATTCACGTGCCAGGTTACGAAATGGTAGGTTTCGGTAATGGGGGTTGGTTCGCGATACACGAAACAGTCAATAAGATGTTTGTCACCGGTCGGGAGTTAAAGTGAAATGACCGGTTGCGATTTGGATTGACATGTTGGGTTGGGTGTATAATTGTGTATAATCATTTAGAAACAGTCGGTTTGGTAACGTTTCGTCTTGTAAACGAAATCTTAACACGAACCTTCGGCCTAATTTTTTTCTTTGTAGCCAACGCTTTTTTGCTTGAACCCTCCACCTAGTTTCTTTCTTTTTTTTTTATTGTTTTTTTTTTTTTGAAGTGTGGTGTTGTAGTAGTTTTTTGAATAGTGAAGTGTGTGAAAATATTTAAGATTTGGTGTGTATATATATATAAAGTTAAAAAGGAGTCTTTTTTTTTTAAATTTCAACGGTCTCATGACCGTTTGCCCAACTGATACATTCCCATCTTTCATATCTTTTTATATCAACGTTTCTTAAGAACAAAATTACGAGGATAAATGTTTACTAAAATAGTCATTAATCTTTTCTTAAACTACCAGTATTTAGTTATTATAACTTACAAGGAAAACAAATCACAACAAGACACGTGACAACATTCAGAACAAGTGGCTCAAAAGTGGTAGTGTTTTTGTGTCAAGCGACACAAAAGTGTCAATCCTTTTAAGTTAAATGTCTAACCGGTACTTGTGCGCTGAAATTACTAACTTTTGTTCAAAAAATATTCACAAGTTTCATACTGATCAAGTTTTCTTATATGAAAACAATATACCAATTAAATGAGTAAATTACAAGTTTTGTCTTTTATGTTTGTACCAAATTACAGGCGGTATCCTTTACATTTCAATTTGACGAGTTTTGTCCTTAACGTTTCAAAATCCTGCACGTTATGTCATTTAGCCTTAACTCAGTTCGATTTTTTTGTCAAACATGGTCATGTGCCTTGCACATGAGGGTATTCTTGTCATTTTACCTCTCTAGTGACTATTGAGCAAATAAATTGTATTAAATGACTGAATATGTAAAAAGATTAAAGAATAATATATAAATAAAAAAAGAGTTAAATGCTTGGTTGGTCCCTGTGGTTTGCAAAAATTTCATACTTGGTCCTAGTGGTTTACTAATTACACGCGTGGTCCCAAAAGTTGTCAAAAATGAACTCGATTGGTCCCCTGACCTAACCTCTGTTAAATTTCTCAGTTAACTATGTGTGAAATGACTATACTACCCTTAAACAATTAAAAAAAAGACACACCCTCATCTTCTTCTCCACCCTTTCTTCTCAAATCAACCTCCAACACCTCCACCCAATCCCCCATTTCTATTTCCCGCACACCATATGACAATCACCACCTCCTCACCTCCGGCTCAAACCTAGCCCCGGATTGTTTCAAGTGTTGCTAATACCAAGTTTTGCACCAACTCTTTTCCCGGATAATGATCAATATGGTAGATTTGCGGTTCGTCAAACAGTTCTCCAATCTGAGCACTGAGTTCTTCAGCAGAAGCCAAGTCCCAACCAAACGGCTTTTCAACAACAATTCGAGTCCAACCACCAAGATCAGTTGTACAAACAATAATCTAACTTTCATTAATTCTTCACAATAACATGCTGCCTATAAGTTAATAAACAGGAATTAGAAATACATACACTTGGTCATGTAATAACTTCTTATCATTTTGCAGACAGGTGGATACACCAAAGGTGGAAGAGCAAGATAAAAGAGCCTTCTAGATGACCCTTCCGTACTGTTTTTCGACAACCTTCTATATTACACTGCAATCGGGGTTAGCAGGTTGAGTCGGGTCGAGGTGGCCGTGGCTAGGTTTGAGCCGGAGATGAGGAGGTAGTGATTGTCATATGGTGTGCGGGAAATAGAAATAGGGGGTTGGGTAGGGGTGTTGCAGGTTGATTGTAGAAGAAAGGGTGGAGAAGAAGATGATGGGTATGTCTTTTTTTTTAATTGTTCAAGGGTAATATAGTCATTTCACATATAGTTAACTGAGAAATTTAACAGAGGTTTGGTCAGGGGCCCAACCGAGTTCATTTTTGACAACTTTTGGGACCACGCGTGTAATTAGTAAACCACTAGGACCAAGTATGAAATTTTTGCAAACCACAGGGACCAACCAAGCATTTAACTCATAAAAAAACCTTTAATTTTCTTTATTACAAACTAACCCTTAAATTTTCTTTCTCCGGTAACACATCCCCAAATCAACCAAGATAGACATTAAGGGCATGTTAGGCTAAGCTTATTTTTCCTAAAAATGACTTTTGTAAAAAAGACTTGTTGACTTATTACTTTTTGAAAAGGAGTTTTTAAAAAAAGTGTTTGTATTAGCTTATAGGGTGAGAAAAGCCAATAAGTCAATAAGTTGTTTTTTAAAAAATGTTTGGCTTAGCTTATTGATGTAAAATGACTAAAAGCTAATAAGTCAATAAGTTGGTTTAAAAAGTCACAACATTCTAACTTCTCAAAAATGACTTTTTGATGACTTTTTCTCCTTCTCAAAAAGTCATTTTGAAAAGGACTTTTAGGTTTGCCAAACACTAAAACTCCTTTTTAGCAAGCGCTAGCAGGAAGCCGTTTTCTTTCTTCCAAACTAACCCTTTAATTTTCTTTCTTCCACCTAAACGGAAAGCTGGCGGTAAAGGAAAGAAGAAGTAAGTTTAATTGAGGGTTTATTTTTGTCTAGTGTTATTTGATTTTATGAAGCACGTTTCAATTATATGTTTGTGGATAGTAATGTTTTGAATCTCATGATGTCTTGTGAATCACTTATCACCAGCTGATGACAGATTTCAGTGGCTATGGTCTCTATGTGTGTTTACTTCAATTTGTCGGAAGCCATATCACTGCAAATCCACAATTTTCTTCTACTACCCAACCTGTCACCTGATTGATCTGCAAATCCGACGAGAAAGAGATCGATTTGGGTTAGTGGTGAACAGTGGTGGCGGGAAAATGGTGGAACATGGGCGGAGGTGTGCGACGTCTCAGATCTGGAGGAGAGTGGTAGTGGTTGATGGTGGGGGTGGTTGTTGGTGGCGGTGGACTGATGTGAGAGAGGGGGAGCACTGATGAGAGAGGGGGTGGACTGATAAGAAGAGACATGGAGAGAGATTAACTTTTAATATTTAATTTTGATATATTTTATTTAAATGTTTTTAAATAATTAGGTAAAAGGACTAAACTACCCTTGTGTTATCTGATTTAACCAAAAAATTTCACTAGTTTAGGACTAAAGGACATAACGTGTAGGATTTTGAAACGTTAAGGACAAAACTCATCAAATTTAAAGGTAAAGGACACCGCCTGCAATTTGGTACAAACATAAAAGACAAAAGTTGTAATTTACTCCCAATTAAATTGATAACTTTAGAGAATAACAGCCATATTGATATTATATGTTGTCGATGAGACGACGATATGGCTATTTTCGTGATTTTCTTTGATCGGTTAATATTTACGTATTAATAAAAAATGTAACAAACTAATCACTTGGTTATGGCAAGTCTACATCGTCGTCCTCGTCCTCGTCGTCTGCTTCTTAATCCGAGTGGCGAGGTAATTCATGTGCCAGGTTACGAAATGGTTTCTTCTTCTTCTTCTTAATCCGAGTCGGGAGGTAATTCATGTGCCGGGTTACGAAATGGTAGGTTTTGGTAAAGGGGGGTTGGTTCGCGATACACGAAACAGTCAATAAATTGTTCGTCCACCGGATCGGGAGTTAAAGTGAAATGACCGGTTGCGATTTGGATTGACATGTCGGGTTGGGTGTATAATTGTGTATAATCGTTTGGAACAGTCGGTTTGGTAACGTTTCGTCTTGTAAACGAAATCTATTCGGTTTGGTTAGATTAGCACGAACCTTCGGCCTAATTTTTTCTTTGTAGTCGACGTTTTTTTGCTTGAACCCTCCACTTGGGTTCTTTCTTTTTATATCTTTCTTTCTCTCTCTCTCTTTTTTTTTTTTTTTTTTGAAGTGTGGTGTTGTAGTGATTTTTTGAGTAGTGAAGTGTGTGAATATTTAAGATTTGGTGTGTGTATATATATAGTGTTAAAAAGGAGTTATTTTCTTTTAATTTCAACGGTCTCATGACCGTTTGCCAACTGATACATTCCCATCTTTCATATCTTTTTATATCAACGTTTCTTAAGAACAAAATTACGAGGATAAATTATCAAAATGTTAACTAAAATAGTCATTAATCTTTTCTTAAACTACCACTATGATTGTTATACATACAACATATTTTAGTTGTTATAACTTACAAGGAAAACAAATCACAACAAGACACGTGACAACATTCAGAACAAGTGGCTCAAAAGTGTTAGTGTTTTTGTGTCAAGCGGCACAAAAGTGTCAATCCTTTTAAGTTAAATGTCTAACCGGTACTTTTGCGCTGAAATTACTAACTTTTGTTCAAAAAATATTCACAAGTTTCATACTGATCAAGTTTTCTTATATGAAAACAATATACCAATTAAATGAGTAAATTATAAGTTTTGTCTTTTATGTTTGTACCAAATTACAGGCGGTGTCCTTTACCTTTAAATTTGACGAGTTTTGTCATTAACGTTTCAAAATCCGGCACGTTATGTCCTTTATCCTTAACTCAGTCAGATTTTTTTGTTAAACATGGTCATGTGCCTTGCACATGAGGGTATTCTTGTCATTTTACCTCTCTAGTGACTATCGAGCAAATAAATTGTATTAAATGACTGAATATGTAAAAAGATTAAAGAATAATATATAAATAAAAAAAGAGTTAAATGCTTGGTTGGTCACTGTGGTTTGCAAAAATTTCATACTTGGTCCTAGTGGTTTACTAATTACACGCGTGGTCCCAAAAGTTGTCAAAAATGAACTCGATTGGTCCCCTGACCTAACCTCTGTTAAATTTCTCAGTTAACTATGTGTGAAATGACTATACTACCCTTAAACAATTAAAAAAAAGACACACCCTCATCTTCTTCTCCACCCTTTCTTCTCAAATCAACCTCCAACACCTCCACCCAATCCCTCATTTCTATTTCCCGCACACCATATGACAATCACCACCTCCCCACCTCCGGCTCAAACCTAGCCCCAGATTGTTTCAAGTGTTGCTAATACCAAGTTTTGCACCAACTCTTTTCCCGGATAATGATCAATATGGTAGATTTGCGGATCGTCAAACAGTTCTCCAATCTGAGCACTGAGTTCTTCAGCAGAAGCCAAGTCCCTACCAAACGGCTTTTCAACAACAATTCGAGTCCAACCACTAAGATCAGCTGTACAAACAATAATCTAACTTTCATTAATTCTTCACAATAACATGTTGCCTATAAGTTAATAAACAGGAATTAGAAATACATACACTTGTTCATGCAATAACTTCTTATCATTTTGCAGACAGGTGGGTACACCGAAGGTGGAAGAGCAAGATAAAAGAGCCTTCTAGATGACCCTTCCGTACTGTTTTTCAACAGCTTTATATATTACACTGCAATCGGGGTTAGCAGGTTGAGTCGGGTCGAGGTGGTCGTGGCTAGGTTTGAGCCGGAGATGAGGAGGTGGTGATTGTCATATGGTGTGCGGGAAATAGAAATAGGGGATTGGGTGGGGGTGTTGCAGGTTGATTGTAGAAGAAAGGGTGGAGAAGAAGATGATGGGTATGTTTTTTTTTAATTGTTCAAGGGTAATATAGTCATTTCACACATAGTTAACTGAGAAATTTAACAGAGGTTTGGTCAGGGGACCAACCGAGTTCATTTTTGACAACTTTTGGGACCACGCGTGTAATTAGTAAACCACTAGGACCAAGTATGAAATTTTTGCAAACCACAGGGACCAACCAAGCATTTAACTCATAAAAAAAACCTTTAATTTTCTTTATTACAAACTAACCCTTAAATTTTCTTTCTCCGGTAACACATCCCCAAATCAACCAAGATGGACATTAAGGGCATGTTAGGCTAAGCTTATTTTACCTAAAAAGGACTTTGTGAAAATGACTTATTGACTTATTACTTTTTGAAAATGAGTTTTTAAAAAAAGTGTTTGGATTAGCTTATAGGGTGAGAAAAGCCAATAAGTCAATAAGTTGTTTATTAAAAAGTGTTTGGCTTAGCTTATTGATGTAAAATGACTAAAAGCTAATAAGCCAATAAGTTGGTTTAAAAAGTCACAACATTCTAACTTCTCAAAAATGACTTTTTGATGACTTTTTCTCCTTCTCAAAAAGTCATTTTGAAAAGGACTTTTAGGTTTGCCAAACACTAAAACTCATTTTTAGCTTTTTGATTAAGTCAATAAGTCATAAGTTGGGTTGGAAAAGTTTAGCCAAACATGCCCTAAAGAATGAAGCGCTAGCAGGAAGCCGTTTTCTTTCTTCCAAACTAACCCTTTAATTTTCTTTCTTCCACCTAAACGGAAAGCTGCCGGTAAAGGCAAGAAGAAGTAAGTTTAATTGAGGGTTTATTTTTGTCTAGTGTTATTTGATTTGATGAAGCACGTTTCAATTATATGTTTGTGGATAGTAATTTTTGAATCTCATCATGTCTTGTGAATCACTTATCACCAGCTGATGACAGATTTCAGTGGCTATGGTCTTTGTGTGTGTTTACTTCAATTTGTCGGAAGCCATATCACTGCAAATCCACCATTTTCTTCTACTACCCAACCTGTCACCTGATTGATCTGCAAATCCGACGAGAAAGAGATCGATTTGGGTTAGTGGTGAACAGTGGTGGCGGGAAAATGGTGGAACATGGGCGGAGGTATGCGACGTCTCAGATCTGGAGGAGAGTGGTAGTGGTTGATGGTGGGGGTGGTTGTTGGTGGTGGTGGACTGATGTGAGAGAGGGCAGTGGCGGAGCTAGCCTTTAAAACCAGGGGTATCCCAAAAAAAAAAATTACGGTGTATTCATATAAAATCCTTTATAGGGGTATCCTCGTATTTTTTTAGGGGTATCCTTTATATAAAATCGAAAAAAAAAACAAAAAATTAACACTGCGAAACACTACGAACACGTCTTTGAGCCGTAGCCCGTGCTACGGCTCCTAACATGCTGTCTCCGCCCCTGAGAGAGGGGGAGCACTGATGAGAGAGGGGTGGACTGATAAGAAGAGACGTGGAGAGAGATTAACTTTTAATATTTAATTTTGATATATTTTATTTAAATGTTTTTAAATAATTAGGTAAAAGGACTAAACTACCCTTGTGTTATCTGATTTAACCAAAAAATTTAACTAGTTTAGGACTAAAGGACATAACGTGTAGGATTTTGAAACGTTAAGGACAAAACTCATCAAATTTAAAGGTAAAGGACACCGCCTGCAATTTGGTACAAACATAAAAGACAAAAGTTGTAATTTACTCCCAATTAAATTGATAACTTTAGAGAATAACAGCCATACTGATATTATATGTGGTTGATGAGACGACGATATGGCTATTTTCGTGATTTTCTTTGATCGGTTAATATTTACGTATTAATAAAAAATGTTACAAACTAATCACTTGGTCATGGCAAGTCTACATCGTCGTCCTCGTCCTCGTCGTCTGCTTCTTAATCCGAGTGGCGAGGTAATTCTTGTGCCAGGTTACGAAATGGTTTCTTCTTCTTCTTCTTCTTAATCCGAGTCGGGAGGTAATTCATGTGCCGGGTTACGAAATGGTAGGTTTTGGTAAAGGGGGGTTGGTTCGCGATACACGAAACAGTCAATAAGTTGTTCGTCCACCGGGTCGGGAGCTAAAGTGAAATGACCGGTTGCGATTTGGATTGACATGTCGGGTTGGGTGTATAATTGTGTATAATCGTTTGGAACAGTCGGTTTGGTAACGTTTCGTCTTGTAAACGAAATCTATTCAGTTTGGTTAGATTAGCACGAACCTTCGGCCTAATTTTTTTCTTTGTAGTCGACGTTTTTTTGCTTGAACCCTCCACTTGGGTTCTTTCTTTCTCTTTTTCTTTTTTTTGAAGTGTGGCGTTGTAGTGGTTTTTTGAGTAGTGAAGTGTGTGAATATTTAAGATTTGGTGTGTGTATATATATAGTGTTAAAAAGGAGTTATTTTCTTTTAATTTCAACGGTCTCATGACCGTTTGCCAACTGATACATTCCCACCTTTCATATCTTTTTATATCAACGTTTCTTAAGAACAAAATTACGAGGATAAATTATCAAAATGTTTACTAAAATAGTCATTAATCTTTTCTTAAACTACCAGTATGATTGTTATACATACAACATATTTTAGTTATTATAACTTACAAGGAAAACGAATCACAACAAGACACGTGACAACATTCACAACAAGTGGCTCAAAAGTAGTAGCGTTTTTGTGTCAAGCGACACAAAAGTGTCAATCCTTGTAAGTTAAATGTCTAACCGGTACCTTTGCGCTGAAATTACTAACTTTTGTTCAAAAAATATTCACACGTTTCATACTGATTAAGTTTCCTTATATGAAAACAATATACCAATTAAATTGATAACTTTAGAGAATAGCAGCCATATTGATATTATATGTGGTCGATGAGACGACGACATGGCTATTTTCGTAATTTTCTTTGGACGGTTAATATTTAAAGTTTTGTTTGCGGAAGAAAGCGATACAAGTGTTAATGGAGAATGTACAACCCGTGATAAGTAACTAAAGAGACAAAAGATCTTCACATGAACCACATAGATAACGAAATTTATGGATCATGGATAATATGTGTTATTGAACATATAATATGAGTGGTTTCCATTAATGGTGAACTGTGGCTTTCAAGTACTGTTTTGTTTTTGCCATTTTTGGTGGTGTAAATGCCGGTCTATCTTGGCACGGTTCGGGCCATTTGTAGGTGGACCATTCAAGTGGTTCGATGAGATGGATCTCCACTTATTAATAGTGGACAACAGCCTACCGAGGTTTAAAATGTGGATAATGTAGTGTTCAATTTATTAAAATTATATTGTAAAACATCATGCATCGAAATGTATTCAGGAATTTTGGCTAAAATCAATAACAATAAATTAGTTTATGTACATCCCGAACTATTAAGTTAGACTAGTGGGTATGGAGAGGCTATCCCCTAAATGTGGTTGGTACTTGTCGGGTCAAAATAAAATTTCGACACTATGACAAGGGTCCACTAGAGTTGAAATGGAGATTACCATTAAGTTGTGGATTTCACTCCTAGCTTAATGGTGTAATTTCGTGCAAAAGAAATAGTTTAAGGTAGAATGAGAGTCGTTTACCAAATTGTGGGTTTCACGCCTATTTTGGTAAAGTAGTCTCGTTTGTGTTACAAGAGTATGCAAATAAACAAAGTGTATTCATGTTAACCTTAGGAAAATTTAATCAACAAGAAGTATAGCTAGGAAGCATGCATGGTAGAGTACAAAAGTTTTAAACAACACATAAGAGGCAAAATTCCTAAAACTATAGATTAGGGCAAAAGCATGGCAATTTTCCTAATTCCCTATAGTTATGGCTCTGATACCAATCTGTCACACCCCAACCGATGGCGGAAACATCGGGATGAGACGAACAAATTGCTCAAAACATCATAACACTATGTGACAATATTTAATTGAATTCAAATTTCATTGCAAGGACTAAATTGTCATACAACATTTAAAATGGAAATAACAACATTGTTCAAATTCAAATCAACAAAAGATAAATAGATTAAAGGTGTGTATCTAGTCCACCCTAAACTTGTTTCATCATTCATCCATACTTCAATAATCAACCTGCAACATGTATTAAAATAGAGTTTCAATGCAAAAGCATGAGCGAGTATACAAGTTTGTTTACATAGCATAATAGAATAAAAACTCAAATCCAACATGATCCATAATATGTGATTACTAGTATGCAATTTTGGCGTACAATATGATCAAACCCTAGAACACAACGCATAAAATAGCCTAATCCCAATCGTTCAGCGGGGTGGTAACTTAACAATACCCAAATAGAACAGCAGGCGGGGCGTTAATCCTATAGCGCTATAATTGTTAAGGTGGGCGAGCAAAGTTAATGAGCATATAACGTTCCAAATCGTTCATAGAGCATACAAGAATAACAAGTAAGTCACATTAGTTTCATGCTTGATCAAGGATTGAGTATGTTTAATTTAGTTTAAAAGTTGATTGCATAGATATACATGTTGCATCCCAAAGTGTAAAGAGGAAAAAGGGATCGAGTATACTCACGGTGGTTGCAAGCTTTCCTACTTGAAATCCCGCGAGTGTGTTGATGGATGGATTAGTTTGGAGCACCTAGTCCTTCTACACGAGGAAACATAGGTGTGTGAGTTTGGCGTACAACGGAAGATTATAATTTGGAGTTTAACATAACATAAAGTACGATATTGAAAATAATCATCTTTAACTTATACTCTCATATGAAACTATGTAACCACTAGGGTTATATTGTATTTCATGGGTAATACGCCCATTAGAATCATACTTGGAGTTTTAAGTCTTAGATGGTATTCTACTACTTTAACATATAAACACAAGTTTAACATTAAAGGTTCGAATGAGTGTATATATATTTAGGTTAAGTATTACATATTATTAAGTCCAATAATTCAAGTAGGAGGTAGAAGATTAAGATCTTCATTTAGGCACCTCGAGTTATTCATGGATGTCATGTATGGGGTAGTAAGAATAAGCTTCCGTTTAGGAACCCCTTGAATGTTCACCACTTCTCTTGATGTAAAAACAACCAAGGAGGGTCACGAACTAGGATTAGTATAATATAAACAATCTAACTAAGAGAAATCATCAAATCATGTGAGGATTGTATGTTTGGAACAACCCAAGTTGTTCCATAATCACTCTACATCAAGCACTAGCTTGAACATGACTTGCGGGTCAAAACACCCTAAACAAACAGAAAACTATGAGGTTTAATCCTCGGATTTCAAGTGTCTCAACCATGTTTTTAAGCTTAACCAACCATAAGAGAGGTTGTAAGCATTAGGACATTGGTGTGAGATGTGTTAGACACAAGTTGGATGAAGTTTAAACAAGTTTGAAAGAGTATGTAACAAAACAGAAAGTTTAGGTCCTTTTTAGGGCAATTCCAAGCCTGATTTCTCCAAGGAAAAACCAAGGAATCAAACCCAAGGACATAACAAAGCAATAGAAGAAAGAATCAAGTGATTTGGAGTGAAAACAAGCAAGTTACACTTACTTTTGTAGAAGTGTATGATTCTGTCCAAGAACTCAGATTTGCTGCAGATTTAGAGTAAATTTGTGAAGTGTAATGAGTTGTGAAAGTGTAAAAAGGGTTAGAGAGGGTGTGTATTTATAGTGGAAGAGTTTAGAGTTGATTGGAGGTGATTAGAGGTGGATTAAAGGGGATTGGGTGAGACTAGAACTTGGGATTTCATGCATAAAGCTGGAAGAAAACACAAGTCTGCCGAAACAAGGGCCTCGCGTGACGTGAGGAGGCTTGGCGTCACGCGGCGCCTCACTTCTGATGAGTTTCATTTTGTTGCACTTTAGTCCCTGAAGTTTCATGTTTGATGCCTTTAGGTGCATTCTTGATAGTTTAGGGACTTGTTTTGACATAAGGGCATAGTATAAGATAAAATCGAGCATGGCGTACATAACCCAAGTATAATTGAGTGTATAAGTATCATAATCAAGTGTCGTTCTCGTTCAAAACACGTTTCGTGCATAAGTTTAGTTTAATTACAAGTCTAGCACATAGTTTCCAAGAATAACGATTTAACATCAATTGATTCACAAAATCGAACATACGAGCATATATAAAGTGTGTATAACATATTTGTAACAACATACGAGTTTCATTAATGTTCCAAGTCTCGGTGTTACAACGATTACAAAGAAGGAACGATTACAAGAATACAAAGTTTCCAAAAATAGAAATACGAGCAAAACTTTCTATAAATGAAAAGTACAAAAGAACCGGGCGTTACACTCGTGAACGGGCAACACATCCTCGTCATATATCGGGTCGTCGTTTATGTCGATTTGACAACGAGCGGTGGAGCCTCCCGCACTATAACTTCCGGACTCGGAAATTTTAGTCCGTTTGGCGGTTGCGACCTCATTTGGAACCGGCGCCCATTTTGGTTCTTTCTTTAAAATGTTCCATGCTCGGAGGTGCGGGAAAGGCGCCGGATTTTTTGAATTCCATTTAGCCATCGCAAGGTTAAGAATTTCCTCGTCGTTACTCTAACTAGGAGGATTGTTGTAAATTGCGTTATAATACCCGCAAAAATCATTCACGGTCTTGTTCATTTTCCGCCACTTGCCCGATACGGAATCGATATCACGCATCGGGCCTTGCCCCATAAGCTCGTTAAATCTATCCGTTGTCGCCTTCCAAAAACTAGAACCCGTTTGATTGTTCCCTAAAATTAAAAAAAAATGCATTAGTAAAACTAAAAAATAAATCTTTTTAAATTTAAATTAAAAAAAATAAACTTTGGTTCATACCGACAATCGGGCAAGTTGAGGACTTAACATACGCAATTGCTAGCGCCTCCTCCTCTACCTTTGTCCACTGGTGTCTCTGCTTCGCTCTCGAACCGCTTTTTTTGCGGTGTCGGGTTCGGTTTCAACCGCCTTCCCCTTCCCCGTGTTTTTTTTGCGCTTGAGTTCTTTAGGTGGCGATTCGGGGACGACTTCTTCATCATCATCATCATCATCAAGTTGAACCGGGGGTTGCGGTTGGGATTGTTCAAGTTGAAACGAGTCGCGTTGCATGAATTGTTGGAGTGCTTGGAATTGTTGCATTTGTTGAACTTGGGACATTTGTGAGAAGGCGTTGGGTGATTGTTGGTAACCCGAAAACGTAAATTGTGGAGACCCCCACGAAGGATCCATAGTCGGAGTGTAAGCGGGACTCGAAAAAAAGTTAGGTTGGTTCGGGTTGGGATTGTTCGGGTTGGGGTTGTTCGGGTTGGGGTTGTTTGGGTTGAATTGATTCATGATTGTATAAAAAGGGGAGTGTTTTTTATAAAAATGGATGAGAATGGGAGAAGAATGAGAGTAAATGGTATAAAAATGGATGAAAGGAGTGGTATTTATGTTAGTACATTTATGTCTATCGCCTTCGTCAATCCGAGCCGTAGCGAGAAACAGAAGGAAACGAGTCGTTATATTAGTGATAGCTAGACAAAAGGCAAGGTGGCAATATTGTAATTAATGAGAAATCTCATTAAAAGCCAAGGCCTATAAATAGGAGCTTTATGTTTAGAATAGAGACTTTTGGATCATTTGTGTTTAGGAGAGCTCTAGATCTAGAGAGAGAATCTAGAGAGAGAATCTAGAGAGAGAAAGTGATTCAAGGTGCTTGTTCTTGTTAGATTTCTAATAGAATCACATTTATATTACATCGTGTGTGTTAGATTGCGTTCGTGTACGGATTCCACACGTTATACGTTCGTTTCGCAATCGTTTCGGAGTCAAAACCGGTCCTATAAGTGGTATCAGAGCAGGTGTCGATTGCACTGATCCAACACACATTTCCGCGCAGAAAATCATCAGATTCAGATCCGGATTTCATCTATTTCTTCATCTTTTTCATTTTTATCACGTTTTTCACTGAAAATAGTCAAATTGAACAGGTTTTTACGGTCCAAAATTCATGATTTTTTAATATGTTGTGCGAAAACACCTGATCTATAACCCTACCAAATTTCAGATTCATACTCCTAGCCGTTTAGGAGAAATCGAAAGTTTTAGGTCCGATTTTGTATCATATAATCAGGTTTCGCTTGAAAGTAATGAATGGTTTCGCTTGAAAAGTACAATATAATCAGGTTTCGCTTGAAATATCTGTTGGTTTCGCTTGAAAAAGTACATATAATCAGGTTTCGCTTGAAAGTAATCAGGGTGTTTCGCTTGAGTTGGGTTCCGCTTGAGTTGATCGCTTGAAGTGGGATTCGTGAACAATCACTCAACAAGTCAACATTGATAATCATTGAAATCATTGTGCATGTGATCTTCATTACAGCTGTATCGTCCTCATTAATTGCTGTCACGTGATTATCAAGTATAGATAGAATTCATATCTTCGGTCAAATAAGCATATAGATATATCTGAATTTGTCGGCCATTTATAATAATTCATATTAATTGTAATTCCATGTTCACGTGATTCATACATAATGGTCCAATAGGCATTTAAAGTTCATATTAGTTGTCGGCAACAATCTTATTGATAATATCAATTGCATGAGCATATGACAGTTTGTAGAAATCCAATGTTTTACATGTGCTAAATGTCGTTTTGTAGTTTGTTTACACGTGATTCAGGTCAAAAAGTCAATACGCTACTCGGTCGATTGTCACGCGATTATTGTCACCGTTGACTTGTGTTGACTCACTCGTTTGAGTATTTGTACGATCAAGTTGTTTGATAGTAATTGAACTAATCTTGTTTGTTTATATTCAGGTGATTCAAGATGGCTAAAATGTTTGATGAACAGGAAAACGAGAATCTTAAAGATTTAAACGTTTGGATTTCTGATTCTTGGATTGATAAGAAGAACAAGAAGGACATTTGGATTAAAAGATCCGAAAATTTCTTATGCATGAAACATGAATCTTTGGAACAGTTGGATAGACGTTTTGATGAATTGATTGATAAGATAGATAGATATGAGATAAAGTTTTCAAATGCTGAAAAAATTTCAAAATTTGCTGATGCATTACCTCTAGAATGGGATAAATTTTTGAGTGAACTAAAAAAGAATGCAAATTTCTCAAAGTTTTCATTTAGAGAATTCATCAATGAGCTTAGATCACATAAGTTTGATAAAGAAAAAAGAAAAGAAGAGTTGATGTATGAGATGAAGAGGGATTTAGAAAAGATAAATTTGGAAGTGATCATCGAAATGAGAAAAAGATTTTCTGTATGTCTTGCTGCAAAAAATGTCATGAATTATGATATTAAGAGAGGTTGTTTTATTGATGAATATGCAAACCCTCTTGATTTTGTTAAATTTTTTTGTGCAGGAACATTCAGGATGGAAACAAAGAAAGAAGCTGATGTTGAAAAGATGAATGAAAAATGCTCAAAATGTGATAAACTTGAAGCAGACAATGCCAAACTCTTGAGTGATGCGGAGAATTTGACATTGGAAAACAAAGCTTTGAAAGATGGGAAGAAAACTGATGATGAACAGATTCTAGAGTTGCGCTTGAACTGCGAAAAATTGAGATCTGAAAATGACAAACTTTTGAAGAATGTTGAGAGTTTGTCATCAGAAAACAAAAATTTTAAAAAATTAGAAAATGATTTCAAAAGTCAGATAAAGATTTTAGAAGATGAGAGAGATATTTTTGGTAAAAATAATCTCGAAAAACAATGTGCGATAAATTCTCATCTTGATAAAATCATTCGTCTTGAGCATGAAGCCGAAGATAATAGAAAGAAAATTGCTGAGTTAGAGAATAAGTTGAAAAGTTTTGTGACTTCTGCATCGTATGTTTGTCCAAAACCGATCAATGTTATTCCAATAAGTGACAAAGTCACAAATTTTGACAAAATCAAAATTGAAGATTGTGATGACAAAGCTGATGATGAAAAAGAAAAAGAAAAGAAAAGAAAAATATTTTTAGATTTACAAGAAAAATTTAAAAATACTGTTTTGCAATCTACTGAAACAGGTGAATATTCTAAGCAAATACCTGTTAAGAAGAGTGTAGAACAGAAACAAAAAGTTAAAAATTCGAAAAATTTTAAAAATGAAAATAAAAGCTCATCAGTTCAGTCATCCAATCATTATAAAAAATCACAAAAATTTGTAAATGAAAACTCACAAAATGATGGTAATAAGTGGTGCAGGTTTGACCACAGTGCTCAAAAGACAAATCCAGCTTTGAAGAGGAGAAATGATTATTACCAAGCCAAACAATGTTATGATCTGAAGGTTTGGACTGACAGAAGTGGATGGTACGATAACAGAGTGTGCTATACCTGTGGTGTTAGAGGACACATTGCTGTTAACTGCCAGAATTGGAATTTTAAAACACGAAGATGCTATAATTGCCATATCAGAGGACATATTGCCAGAGATTGTCCAAGGAGATCGATGGGAAGATCAAGGGTTGAATCTCAGAGAACGATAAAGAAACCAGTCAATGTCAAGCCCAAAGAACAGAAGGTTCTAGAAGAGAAAGTGAAGCTTTCGCAGGGGCAAAAAGACAGACTGAGGAAAAAGAGGAAGAAGGCGAGAGAGTATTTGGAGAAGATTTTGTTTTCAGGTTCACCAGTTGGTTCGAATAAAAGTTCTGATGAATCAATTCACTCGACGGCAAAGTCAAGCAAATCGAATTCTTCAGATACAAATCTGAGGACAAACAAGAAGAAAAAGAAAGTTATTGGCGATGAATCTGCCTCATCCAAGTCAGACAAGCCAAGTTCGAGCAATGAATCTGATTCCACAAAATCAGATGAGCCACAAGTTGAGAAAAAAAAGGAAGAAACAATTCCTTTAATGAATAATGAGAAATTTCCACCATTACAAGCTGCAAACCTAAAATCAAAAGGTGTTGATGCTGGAAAAATGTTTAATAGCAATGTTAAACATATTTTTAGTAAGATGGCTGATGGTAAGGAAAAAGGAGTAAAAGAATTTTATGAAGAAAAGAGAAAAGCTCAAAATACACCCAAGGACAGTCAGGTTTGGGTGAAACTTTTCAAATAGAAAAATCTGATTTGCCGGAGCTTCCAGGTTGGTAAGTGTGAAGCAGGTATCGGCATCATTCTTGAGAAATTCACAGGATGGTAACTGTGATATTTCGTCTTACAAGTGGTTAATCAAGGACATTAAGTTGTACTTAATTTTCTACAAATGTTTGTGATGTTTGACCTTATATTATTAAATTTTACAAAATGGTTAAAAGAGAACAAGGTGATGAGATGACCCCGAACCTACAAGTGATGGGTAAACAAACTAATTTTTTCCGGAAAAACCATTCTGATTAAAACAAACTTAAGTGTTTTGAAATCATTATGGGAAAATAGTTTGTTGTAAGGGGGAGTTTTGATTGAATATGCCGAAACCCTCACGGCTGAACAAACATGATTACTTTCACAAGATTGAAAAACGGTTTTCAAACTGTAAATATCAATGTGTTGTAAATCATGGGGGTACATTATTTTTCTGCAAATCAGTGCACATTAGCAGAAAATGGATGGCGAGACAAAGCTATCAGTATTGGTTGTCAAATTTTCTTTAAATGGTTTTGCATTTTAGGGGGAGAAAAATTGTCAGAAAATACAAAAACATTTGAAAAAATTGAAAAAGTAAAAAACATGATAAAATTCAAAAATTGAGTTTTTGCGTAAAAAGAGGAGATGATAGTACATCAGTAGACAGTTACAGTATGCTAAAGAAATGTAATGATTAAATAGCGTTAAACAGTCTCACTGATGATATGCCGATAGGTTTTTATACATTTAGTAAAAATTTTCGGGATATAAACCTAAATTCAAACTTACTTATTTCGTGGGGAACACTACTTGGATATATAGGTAACCCCTGAAATCTCGTTTGAAGGGTCCCTCTTTCTGAGATACTAGGTCTTTATACTTAGTGATATCTGGGGTATTATGTCGGGACTTCTGATTTTGCGGAAGCAATGGCCTAGTCCCCGGAGAATACTTTCCGCATGCTTGAAATATAGCGCCGCCCTCAGCAAATTGATGAAACAATAAAATTGATAGTCATTGCTGTTGTAATTCAAAAGATCCTCTAAAGGGGACACACCAAAAGTCGAGCCGTCATCTCTCTGCTGAACGGAAGTTCTGACCTGAGCTCTCACGGTTTCGTACTATAATTTATTCCCCTTACAGATATCATCTAGGTATACTCACCTGTAAGACTGAATATTGGGATCTGGATACGGGAGTATATTCAAGAGGTGGGACACATGAATGAGTTTTAGTTCTTAAATCACCTAATTCGTATCCTGAATCAGTTGAAATTTGTGTGAAAATTTAAGTGGACCAGTATATCGACAATCTAAGTGAAGTGTTTAATTCTTAATGTGTAACTAAGCTCAACGATACTTGTGACTTGTCAGAAACTGATATGATCCTCTGACGCGAACTCAAACAAAAATATTGTCTGTAAATATGTTTGTACATATTTCTTTACTGCTTTATATTTTCAGAAAAATACAAAAAGATTTTTGATTCTGCTTTATTTTCGACAACCGATGTCTGAAATGCTGACTTTCAAAATCTAAGTAAGCTGATTGTGTTTCTGAAAATAAAACAAGTTCATTAATTTGAAACTTGAATTAAAAATCAAAAATCAAAAACAGTTTGTGATATCTCCAAGGTCATTAGTTTGGACTTGGATGATTAACTGTGAGGGATTTTGGATACTTAACTCTGCCAAATATGTAAAGATTGTTGATAGGGGGAGTGATTTAGAAAGTTGAATAGAGCAAGATTACGATTTCTAGAAAATTGAATGTTCAAAATGTTTGTACTTATAAATGTTTGAGAATTGCAGATGTTGTACCAGACTACGATCCCGAAAGCTGAGTCTAAGGGGGAGTCTGAAGACGAGCTCAACGCAAAAGGAAGCGTGGATTCAAGGAGCCATGTAACTATCCAGAAGAGCTTGTATACGAAAAGCAAGGTGTCGATCCCAAAAGCACGGAAGCTTGACGAAAGGGGGAGCCTGATGAAGAAAAGAGTCTACAGAAAGGAGAAGCTGAAGACAGATCCACCAGGATTTTGTTCAAGAAGATTCAAAGAGAGAGAGAAAAAGAAGACGCTACGAGTTTAACTCAATGATCGAGATTGACTGCGGCAATATCCAAGGGGGAGTCTGTTAGTACATTTATGTCTATCGCCTTCGTCAATCCGAGCCGTAGCGAGAAACAGAAGGAAACGAGTCGTTATATTAGTGATAGCTAGACAAAAGGCAAGGTGGCAATATTGTAATTAATGAGAAATCTCATTAAAAGCCAAGGCCTATAAATAGGAGCTTTATGTTTAGAATAGAGACTTTTGGATCATTTGTGTTTAGGAGAGCTCTAGATCTAGAGAGAGAATCTAGAGAGAGAAAGTGATTCAAGGTGCTTGTTCTTGTTAGATTTCTAATAGAATCACATTTATATTACACCGTGTGTGTTAGATTGCGTTCGTGTACGGATTTCGCACGTTATACGTTCGTTTCGCAATCGTTTCGGAGTCAAAACCGGTCCTACAATTTATTTAAAGTTAAAATGTTTTTTTTTAAATTATAGCCGTTACCAACGGCATTCTTTTTGAAAATGAGGCCCGTCATCAACGTCTTCTAGCAGCCGGGTTTCACAAGACGGGGCGAGGGGGGCGGTGTGGGGGACCGGCGCCGGGCCTAAGCCAGCCCCCATACCGCTTGGTCTTAGTGTTTGGTATGCAAGAATGAGAGACGGAATGGAATCCTTTATCTAATAAATAAAAATAAATAGCCACGTGGCTGTTGTTCAGCCACTCTCATTAACTATTAAGATAGTCTATTTTTGCGACACGTGGCTGCCTCTAAAGCTGGTGAAGTTTACAAAGATGACCGTCTTTTGACTTTACTTACTTAATTAATGTTTTTTTTGTTCAAATTTCCAAATAAAATTTAGAGTTAAATGCCTGGTTGGTCCCTGTGGTTTGCAAATATTGCAGACTTGGTCCCAGTGGTTTATTAATTACAGAGTTGGTCCCAGTGGTTGCAAATTTTGCACTCGGGTGATCCTTATCACTAACATCTGTTAAGTTTTCCAGTTAAGTCCATGTTAAATGACCAAAATACCCTTACTTATTAACAAACCCCACCAAATCATATAAGTTTTCACAAGTCTCTCTTATCAAACAAGCAGCACAACCACAACCACTGAACACCCACCACCACCACCACCACCACCACCATCTCATCTCCACCCCCGAACACCCACCACCACCATCTCACTTCCGCCACTTCTCACCTCCACCCCCGAACACCAAAACACCCACAAACACCGAAACCCACCAGCACCGGATCTGCGGGCTCCGACGAGAAACACTACCTGAAAAACAGATATGCGGGCTCCGAAAATGAAACACTACCTGAAAAACAGATCTGCGAGCTCCGACGAGAAACACTACCTGAAAAACAGATTTGCGGGCTCCGACGAGAAACACTACCGGAAAAACGGATCTGCTTGCTTACGATTCTCACATATTGTGCTTTTTCGTTTTTGGTGCATAACTGAGTCAATATCTAGTTTCGCAAGCCAATTGACCTCTGGTTTGACTTTGTTAACATCAGTCAAATACTCCTCTAAAGGATGATAATTTTCAAAAGTACTGGAATCTTTTAATGAATAATTTTTGAATTGGAGCTTAATAATCCAAATTACAGGCGAACAGAGGGAAACATAATAAGTCAACGAACCTCTATAATCGACGCCAGAATTCAATTTGACAACAACAGGTCTGCCTCGAAAGGATTTGAGAAAATCGGATGGGGTTTTGGTTATTGATGAACCTTTCTCTGCAGGTCTACTGTCCCACTCATTCTTAATCAGATTCGGTACAGTTTGAATTTACAGTCGAAGAGAGAAAAACAGTGACGAACGCCCAGAACTGATTTAGGGTTTTCAAGGCGGACAAATTTTGAGGTTTTTTTACTACTGAACGACAATATCAACCTGATGGTGGTGATCGGTAATTGGAGATTGGAGAAGCGGCAGAGAGGTAATGCTTAATTAGATGTCGAACTAGAGGTTGGTGGTGGCTGGTTCTAGATGGTAGTGACAGAGGTGGTTTTATGTGGTGGCGTGAGTGGTGGTTTGTCAAAAATTGGGGGCTGGGGAGATGACGATGGTGATTGGAAAAGATGAGGGTGGCCTATGGTGGTGGGTTTTAGAGAGATAGAGGGGGGAGGAAGAAGAGATAGAGGGGGGAGGAAGAAGATGAGGGTGGACCATCTTTATTTTTTTATTGTTCAGGGGAAATCTAGTCATTTCGCAGACATTTAACTGAGAAAATTAACATGGGTTAGTGATAAGGATCACCCGAGTGCAAAATTTGCAACCACTAGGACCAACTCTGTAATTAGTAAACCATTAGGACCAAGTCTGCAATATTTGCAAACCACAGGGACCAACCAGGCATTTAACTCTAAAATTTATCCTACTATTTCTGTACCAATTGTTTCTATATTCAAAACTTTTGAAATTTGTATATTTTTTTTATTTTTAATAATCTTTAAACTATTTAATTAATATGGATTAGCTATCAAACAATTAATAATTTCATTTACTCATAAAAGGCAAATTACAAATCATGGGTTGGTAGACGGGCAACAAGCTGCGCCGCCACCCCCTTTTGAAATTGAATGGCCGAAAAAATTGAAGTTAATCATTTGATTTTGGGGAAACCATGTTTTCCACTCATATAACTTACGATAATATTATTTAAATTAATCAATATCTATATTTTTATCTTTATCTTTATTTAATATATTTCCCATGTCTCTACTTCTATAATATGTAAACTAAAAAGAAATCCAATTCATTAGTTTTTCAATCAATTATCAATTATAATCAACAAATCGATTCATTTTGAATTCATAATACACACGGTTCTTCTTTAACAATATCGAAAATCTTTTTTCTCCTTATTAAGGTACTAGATTATCACCCGTGAATACTCACGGGTTCGGATATTTAAATTTTATTAAACACAACTTTGTATATATTGAAAAATTGAATAAAGAATGACGAATAATGTATATTAATTAAACGTTAACAACGTCTTCAAAATTAAAAATACTTATCAAATGTAAGACAAAGAAAACAAACTTGATCATATTCGTAATTTTCTTTTTATTTAATGTTTTATATAGTTTCATTTAAAACCTATATTAACAAGATATTAGTTATATATATTATTATGTCAACTCTGTGTGATACACGGGTAACTAACCTAGTGGATCATTATAAGGGAATGAAAAAAGGGGTGTTTGGGTGGTCTGTGGAATGGAATCACCCATTTCATAAGGCATTTCATGCCCTCAAATCATTCCATCCACTCCCCATGTTTTTTTTTTCACTCCATCCCATCTAGCACCATTCATCACCAACACCACAACCCACCATCTTCGCCACCACCCACAACCACCACCACCGACGCCATCATCGCCTCCACCCGCAACCCGTCAACGCTTCCACCGCCACCCCGACAGCCACCGCCACCGCCGCCACCCACCTGCCACCGTTGCCACCGACTGCCGCCACCACCGCCGCCGCCACCCATAATGACTACCATCGACCACCCACCACTCATCGCTGATTTTATTCCTTCGTTTTTCTTGTCTACCAAACAATACACAATAATAATTCATTCCATTCCCACATGGTAATAAAAAAAGACATGAAATGGTAATGATCCATTGCATTTCCTTGTCTATTCCATTCTCTTGTCCATTCCATTACCCTGTACCAAACAGACCGGTACCAAGCTTATTGGTATTGCGAACTACTTGAACACAATAACTTTTTATCATCTTATTCTTACATTTTTTTTTCTTATGGTGACCATTCGTATTACATCATTCAGTTGTTCTCATTATTCATAGTTTTAACGTCGCTCAACAATTATTACAAGATTTTATTAAGTTTTACAATAGATAATGTACTTTATTAATCTGATTTAGTTCTTACTAAATTCCGTTATTTAATTTACTACGAGACAAAGGGTTTATAGCCCAGTGGCAGCGGTATTGCTCTAGCTGAAAAGGCGGGTGTTCGAGCCTCGTATCATAAGAAGCACTAATTCAGTATGATTAACTTACAAATATTCATAACTAGTAGTTAATTCAAAGTATTAACTTTATAGAAGTTAGGTTAACCTAGATCAGTTAATTTAATCAAAGTAGTTAAACATTAAAACCAATTCAATTACATTTATGTAATTAAAAAAATTATAAATTATAAAACTCAATTGGTTCATTTATTCAAATTTTATGATATTGGATTTTAATTTTTTTTGAAAGGAAAACTTCATAAACAAAACTCGCTAGTCCTTAAAGCAAGGACTAAGCGAAAAACAAATTACATCAATCCAAAGGGAATTTACACCAAGTTTTCCAATCCTTAAATTTCCAACGGGATCTATTACGAATCCAAAAATAAGACGTCGCTTTGATGTTCTCCACCAGCTGAACCGGATTCCTCTTCTTATCGTTAAAAACGCGTTCATTTCTTTCATTCCAAATCATCCAAATGGTCGTGTATGCGATGCCCCGAAGAATGTGCTTCGCGTCTTTGGACGTGGCTTGGGACTCCGGCATATCCAGTAAGTCCGGGATGTCAAAAAGAAAGGAGTGGCTTATCTTGCACCAATTTTCAATTCGAAACCATACCTCATTCGAATAACGACACCCGGCAAAAAGGTGCGAAGTAGTTTCCACATCCTCTTGACAAAATCTGCAATCTGCGTGTTGTATAGGAACTCCCCGTTTGATGAGTTCAATCGTCGTAGGAATGCGATTTCTAGCGATCCTCCAAACTAAGATTTTGCACTTCAACGGGACCCAACCTTTCCACTTAATCCCAAGATTGTCGTCTCCCACATGATGACTGGCAAGCAATCTCTTGGCCGAAGAAACAGAGAACAGCCCGTCCTTTGCTTCTGTCCACTTCCAACAATCATTACCTCCTTTCCAATCAAAGTTATAGACCATTTGAAGAAGATCAAATAATTCAGTGAGCTGCTCTTGGGTTTGCGGTTGTGTTTTCCACTCCCATTTGAGCTGTTTGTTGCCTTCTACACATTCAAGCCGATCACTGACTTTGCACCATTTGTACTTTTCGAGCCGAAATAGATTAGGGAACATGGCACGAAGAGGAGCATCAAGAATCCACGTATCACTCCAAAAATTAATATGTCTACCGTTGCCCAAAACCCCAACAAAAAAGGAATTGAGCGATCTACCGTTAGGAAGTTGGTTTTCACCGGTTTTAACAATATATTTCCAACACCCATTTGAAGATGCATTACATGGCAATAACGACCAAGGTCTACTAGAACCATGACATCCCAAGATGATCTTCTTCCAAAGATTATTACCCTCCTTTTTGTACCTCCACGACCATTTTAATAGCAAAGCTTTATTCACCTCTTCAACCTTAGAGATACCTAGCCCACCTTTGCTTTTAGGAGTCGTAACAACGTCCCAAGCAACCCACGAAATTTTGTTCTCAATACCCGGCCCGGCCCAGAGAAACCGCCGCATAATTTGTTCAATGTTCTCCACAACGGCTTTCGGGGCTTTATAAATAGAGAGATAGTAAATCGGAAGACTTTCAAGAACCGATTTCAATAATATCAACCGACCACCCATAGACAAATGCCGAACCTTCCAAGAAGCAAGGCGGGTCCGAATAGTATCGATCACCGGATCCCAATTTTTAACACGAGTCATCTTTGCACCAACTTGGATACCTAGGTATGTAAAAGGAAAACTTCCACGTTTGCAACCTAGATAGTCCAACATGTTGTCCAACTCTCCATCCCCCACACAAACGCCATATATATTTGATTTGTGAAGATTGATTCGAAGCCCCGAACACAAATAGAATATACGGAGGATTCTAGCAATGTTTTTAATATTATCATACGACCAATCCCCCATAATCAAAGCATCGTCCGCATACAAAAGATGACTAACCTCCATATCATTATTGGACAAGCGAATGCCCTTAAAAATACCAAGGTCCCTAGCTTTATCAAGAATCCAAGACAACGCTTCCATAACGATTAAGAAAAGAAAAGGAGAAAGAGGATCGCCTTGACGAAGACCCTTTTCACATTTAAATTCAAAAGTAGGGGACCCATTAACCAAAACCGCCGCTCTAGAAGACTCGCAAATGCCTTTAATCCAATCACACCATTTCAAAGGGAATCCCATTTGGGACATGATAGAAATCAAAAAATTCCAATTAACATTGTCGTAGGCTTTTTCGAAGTCTATTTTTAATAAAAACGCTTTCTTGTTTCTCTTCTTTAAACAATCCACAACTTCATTCACCACAAGAGGCCCATCAAGGATATAACGATCCGCTAAAAAAGCCGATTGAGTTTCAGAAATAACATTTCCCATAACCCTTTTAATACGATTAGCAAGAATTTTAGAAATAACTTTACTAATCATACCAATAAGGGTGATAGGCCTATAATCTTTTAACCCCAATGGAGATTTTACCTTAGGAATAAGAGTTATGAAAGAAGAACCGCAGCCTTGGTTAATTACGCCAGAAGAGTGAAATTCCGTAAGGATATTAAAGAAATCATCCTCAAAAAGCTTCCAAAAACGCTTAACGAAGCGAAAATTAAAACCATCGGGGCCCGGAGCCTTGTTGGAACCACAATAAAAAACCGCCGTTTTAATTTCTTGTCTTGAAAAAACATCAACCAAAGAATCCCGATCCATACCGTTAATCTGTTTAATACCTGAACACAAGGGGTTCGGCCGGCACGAGAAAGTCTCTTTAAAATGATTGCGATAGAACCGAAGGACCTCGCGTTTCACAATAGCCGGTTTAGTCACCCATTCGCCATCAATCAAAATACCCGGAATAGCATTTAGAGCTTTTCTACCATTCACAATATTATGAAAGAAACTGGAATTTTCATCCCCCAAAGATGCCCACTTAACTCAAGACTTTTGTCTAAGATCTCTAGCCTTGTGGAGTTCAATGCTTTCTAACGCCACCTTGCATTCGGTCCAAATCCAGACATCGGATTCTTCCATGTCTTTGGTCTCCAAAATCCTATCCATCTCTTCTTTTTCTTCACGAAGAATAGATTCTTCCAGCTTCTCACGCAAGCTCACATCTTGGAACCAACTTCTCAGCCGGTTTCTAAGAGTCCCCAGTTTTTTAAGAAGGTTCATGTCGGCCGGACCATGTGCCACCCACGAGTCAAAAACAGAATTAATAATATCAATACACCCAGGGCGGTCGATCCACGAATCAAACATCCTGAACGGCTTGGGCCCGAAATTAGTATCAACAACCGAGAAGAGCAAAGGCGAGTGATCCGACAGGTTCCTATTCAACACACGAACATAAGCATTTGGCCACTTGTTAAAAACATTTTCACAGACGAGAAACCTGTCGATACAACTATATGTGACGACGCCTTTTCTGCAAGACATATAAGTGTATCTAAAACCCTTCTGGTTGAACTCGCGTAACCCTGCCCTATCGATGAAATCATTAAAATCACTAGTGCTTAGCTTGTCAAATTTGGAATTCTTTCTTTCTTCCGGCATTCTCACCGCATTAAAATCACCAAGTAAAATCCACCACCCATCATTTGTACCAATAAGGGTATCAATTTTCGACCATAACCTCTTTTTGTCATCTTTCTTTTGAGGGGCATAAACGTTTAACACATTAATTCTTACCGATCCAGCCATGAGCATGCCCGAAACGAGAAGAAAATTGCTATCTTTAGTCACCTTGTCTTTGACAAAAACTTTTGGGTCCCAGATACTAATCAAACCTCCCGAATAACCATTAGCTTCCACAAATTCAAAATCAAAACTCGAGCCTCCCCAGTAAGCCGAAGCTAAACCAGGAAGAATGTTGCTACTCATAGTTTCCTGCATGCCAATAAATGAGACGCCATTATCGAATTTTATTTTTTTAATCCAACCCGCTTTACCAACACCACCAATCCTTCTAATATTAATCGAAATGCAATTCATTTCTTCACCCCTTGTAAACCTTCGGTAACTATGGATTCCTGTATCAAAACGTGAGAATTGGATAAGTTCGCGCCAAGAATACCCCCCAAAACAATTGTGGCCTCCACCGCTGGATCATTAACCTCATGTGAAGCGTGATTAAGAATATTGTGTCCCAATTCAGACGACCCAGACGGCTCAAGAACAACAGTAGAAGGCTGAACGTTCAGGTCCAAATCAGTGTTCTTGTCTAAGCCCAATAGAGGATTAAGCCCAAATACATCTTCATCATCTTGGACTCTATATTTCTTACCCACTTTGGACTTTTCTAAGCTACTAGAATATGCAGGATTAATCTGGCCCACCAAGCCCAGTCCACCTTTCTTTTTCCTTTTATTAATGTTAGGCCCACAATTATCCCCATCTAAATTACAATGGGCTTCAAAATCGAATTCTGCCCCTGGAATAAAATCTTGACTATCCGAAACATGCTCCACAATAATAGGAGTTTCCATCTCACCATCATTGACCTCATGATTGGCAATAATGTTACCATCAATGCCAGCATTAATTGCATTAAAAGGGGTTTCCAAACCTGAGTGGCCATTAGCCGAAGAATCCGTAACATCCGCTTCAACCACCGGACGATCTTTCTCCGGCATGTTCTCGAACTGCTCTTCCATGGTCTCTTCTTCATGCATGGTGCTATCAACATTAACGTCCTCATCATCATTAACATCAGGCGATGAATCAGAAGACGTAGGAACTTTATAAAATTCCGGGACCCATACGCTTGGTTCTTCCGTTACCCATACATTGAACTTCTTATCTTTCCACGTAACTGTAACTTCTTCCTCAATTCTTTTACCGTCACCGGCAAGAATACCCAAATAATCATAAGAGAGATCCCCATCATCTTCGTTCCTACTCGGCATATGTAACACCTTACCCACAGCATTACCAACGACGTTGATAACCTGAGCTGATAATAGGTGTAGAGGAACGCCCACTATCTTGACCCAAGCTAACCGTTCAAACGCGAATATTTGTCCTTCCCAAAGATCAACCGAGGAAAAGCGACCCAAAACTTCCTTAGCAGCATCACGTACCCTAATCGTTGTCTCTTTGTTTTCAAACGTAATCAACACCGATAATCCACCGATGTATTGAATCTTTCCAGCACCAGGACACAGGTCATTCAGAATGATATAGATGTTTTTAAGAGCATCTAAATCTATCATACGAACAACCAATGCCCTCCCATGCACGTCGGTCATCGCAGTCGCATTATCATCGACAACCACCGTTTTTCCGATCTTCAAAATCCCTTGTCTACCCAATAGAGTATCAGTAAAGGACCGATTACCATTAACGAACGATGAGTGAGGTTTATCAACGTTACGACCCACATCATCCCCGTTAGTCTGCTTCTTCGTGTTCACCGGATCTGGACGAATCTCGCCATCTTCAAGCGTGAATCTAGCGATATTAGCCTTAAGCCAGCAATCACCCATATATGTATTACGAATCTTCCTGATAATCTCCTTGGAATCCTTTACATCTAGGAAAGAAACAAACCCGAAACGATTACCAAACTTATCCCGTTTGCGAGCAATGTAGATATCGTATATATCCCCATATTCACGAACATATTCCGATAAATCCATCCCACTACATTTGTCTGGCAAGTTGGTAATGAAAACCTTAGTGATTCTTGAAATAATGGTTGCCGGAATTTTAGACTTCGCCGTCCGGCCGCTCATACCTAGAGAGTCTTTTTTTTTCTAAAACATGTTGATATTGGATTTTAATAATCTCAACTATTCACCGTTGGCCGCCAAAAGCCCTAACTTCAAAGATTGTCACTGCAGTCCCAACTAATGCCATATTGGCCATCAATAGACACTGACTAACAGAACCCTAACGTCGTTAGGCTCCAGTCACCAGAAAACCGTTTTTTGCTAGAAAAAAGTTTCTAAATGTCCGATCTAAGGTTACAAAGAGGTTTGGGATGAAAATTTGAGTTTTCCGGCCAAAAAGAAGTTTTCTAGCGATTTCGTTTCTCTCTCTCCTTTCAAGGGTATGTGTTATATTTGTTTTGGAGAAAAGTGTCTGCCTGTGATTTGCCCATTTTTCACCTTTAGTCCCTAACTTATTAAAATTACATCTATAGTCCCCAACTTTTGCAATTTCGTTCCTGGATAGTCCCTGGCATGGACGAGGGTTAGTTTTTGGTGTTAAGTGGATGTGAAATGACAAAATTACCCCTACCTAAAAAATTTAAACACTAATTAAAAAAGTTGTAGTTGCCACTCCTGTAATTTTAACTGCTTCTAAAGTCTCCAGATCTAATATAGCATCGCCAAGACCACCGGTTTTTTTTGTCGCTGTTACAGATGTTGATGTTGGGACCACATAGACGCCGGTTTCTGGTTCTGTTGGATCTTAGCCCTGTGTGAGTTCTCAGACAGCCACACCACCTATCACCGTTCTAGTTAGCTCTCTCCTAGTGTCTCTTGTTTCCACATCAAAAAAGGTAGAGGAAGGGGAAGAAAGGATCAAAGTGGAGTGGCCCCACAACCACAACCACCCCGTCGCAGGGAAAGGAGGAAGAAGGATGATATTGTATATGCGCGGAATCAGAAATCTAATGAACCATCACAGAAGAGAACACGAGCTTCTTCTGGGAGAAAAACTGTTGCTACAAGAAGTATGGCACGGAATCAAGCTTCTGAAATAGCTGAACCATTGCCGAAGTCTTCGTCAAAAGTGAGAAAAATCAAGCATATTAGTAGAAGTTGATACATTAAGCAAGTCCACTGGTGCTAGCAGAGTAGATGATAGTATAAGCACCCACAAGGAGAAGGTTGAACCAAAAGACGTTTTGGTGGCAGATAAATTAGTCGCCAGAGGTGGTGGTGGTGGTTACAGCTAGTGGTGGTAGTAGTCAAAGGTGGAAGGTAGGTAGTGGTGGTTATGACAGAGGTGGTGGTGATGGTGGTTCTGATTTAGAAGAAGAAGATAAAGAAGGATTTAGGTTTTTAATAACAAGGGCATTTTAGTAATTTCATATCCACTTAACACCAAAAAGTAACCCCCATCCGCGTCAGGGACTATCCGGGAATGAAATTGCAAAAGTTGGGGACTATGGCTGTAATTTTA
The DNA here is from genome assembly GCA_030545235.1 of Helianthus tuberosus. NCBI lineage: Eukaryota > Viridiplantae > Streptophyta > Magnoliopsida > Asterales > Asteraceae > Helianthus > Helianthus tuberosus. Next base: position 34,012,577 of record CM060441.1, read on the forward strand.
TAATGTTAAGGACTAAAGGTGAAAAATGGGCAAACTACAGGGACTATCCGGACATTTTCTCTTTCTTTTTGTATAAATAAAATACTTTCTACCAATAATCCCTTAGACTAGTGGTCAAGAGGTGGTGGAAAACTTTACTTCTCTTAGAGGTCTGGGTTCAAATCCAGGTTTTAATACTAACTTGACGATGCTAACATATTAACTACTAACCTGGTTAACGACATTCTAACCGTACACCGTTCAAAAATAAAATAAAATACTTTCGGTGAATTTGTCATTGCTTTTTGTGATTTTTTTTTTGAAAAGTATACTTCATTGACGGGGACACCGACCCAAAACGGGCCGACCCAAAAGGAAAACAAAACAAAATTACATATTCACAGCTTTACACCAATTATCCCAAGATACATCCTTGTGTTTCGATCTAGCTTTGAGCCATAAAAAACCTAACACCTTAATATCAGTGAAGATATTATCAATCTTGATTGGGGTAGAATCGAAGACCAGAGCATTCCTAGCCTTCCAGATGCACCAGCAACTAATTAAAACCAAGCCATGGACCAAATCACGTCTACTATCCGGGATACCGTTCCCTTTGTGAAGCTCAAGAAGGTCGCGAAACGAAAAAGCGAAAAAAGGAGGAACATTGCACCATTGGGAGATCAAGTGCCAAATATTCGAGGCCACCCAACAACTTGAGAACAGGTGATCAGCAGATTCGGAACCGAAGTTGCACAGAGGACACTGGTCAGAGTCGATGCCGATATTCCGAGAGATAAGAGCCGACCTCGTTGGTATCTTTTCCTGCTCACATCGCCAAGAAAAAACATTGACTTTAAGGGGAACCCAATTGCACCACTTCATAGCAAAGAAGCTGCTCGGAGAGGGTCTAGATCCGATAAATTCCCGAACATTCTTAACCGAAAAAAACCCTCCACCACCTGTCCAACTCCACTTGTCTTCCGCTGCCGAGAGACTCGATTCTGAAACAAGATTACTCAGCTGGGAAAGCTCTTGGAAAAGAGAGGCCGGGACTGGAGACTTCCAGTCCCACTGCGATGTCGTAGCCGAACCCGAAATACAGAGCCGATCACAGACCTTGCAGAATTTGTTGACTTCTAACTTGAAAAGGTTAGGAAATTTAACTCTAAGGGGCTCAGCAGAGATCCAGGGATCGAGCCAAAAAGAGATACCATCCCTTTTGCCAACGATCCCTTTAAAACAGTTACGAATCGGGGTGCCATCGAACGATGACTTGGACAATACTTTCACAATTTTGCTCCAGGTCCCATTGAGAGATTTTTTGTACTGAAAGCACTCCCAACCCACCTTACTGGAATGAAAAGAGACTATAATCCTTCGCCAAAAACTATCGGGTTCCGTTTTGTATCTCCATCCCCATTTCGACAAAAGGGCCACGTTAATGTCTTGAAGATTACTAAGACCGAGACCTCCCCATTTTTTAGGTTTCGTAACCCGCTCCCAAGCAACCCAATGCATTTTCCTGACGAGAAGCGAGCCACCCCAAAGAAAAGTTTTCATCATCCTTTCAAGGTCGGAGATAACCTTTTTAGGCGCTTTGTATATAGAGAAGTAGTAAGAAGGGAGGCTTTCGAGCACCGATTTAATTAACGTGACACGGCCACCGATAGATAAAAAACGAGACTTCCATACTGCAAGGCGACTTTGAAACACCTCGTAAACCGAAGACCAATTACCGATGCGGTTCATGTTTGCCCCAACTAGAATACCGAGATATTTGAATGGGGGGGCAGTCGGCTTACATCCAACTTCCGAGGCGATTTCAACGACATCCTCCCAACGAACCCCAATCCCGAAAAGATGGGACTTGTCAATGTTGATACTTAAACCCGAGCTGATATGGAAACATCGGAGGACACGAAGCATGATTTTAATCTCCTCGGCAGACCATTCTCCAATAATAATAGAGTCATCAGCGTAGAGAAGGTGGGAAATTACCGGACCGTCACCAGGGGTGGCAATCCCTTTGAGAGAGCCAGCAGAATTCGCCTTAGAGAAAAGACTCGATAACGCCTCCATGACTAAAAGAAAAATGAAAGGGGAGAGGGGATCCCCTTGTCTAAGGCCCTTCTGGCAGCGAAACTGGAAGGTGGGAGAACCGTTGACTAAAACGGACGACATGGCTGAATGGAGAATGCCTTGGACCCAGTTACACCAACGGGGAGGGAAGCCCATTTGGAGGAGAATACTATCAACAAACTTCCAGTTTACGTTGTCAAAGGCCTTTTCAAAGTCAATTTTGAAAAGGGCTGCTTGCTGCTTTCTTTTTCTAATCCAGGTCAGAACCTCGTTAATTATTAAAGGCCCGTCTAAAATGAACTTACCTTGCTGGAAGGCTGATTGCGTGTCGAAAATGACAGAACCGATGACCTTTTGCATCCTGGTAGCTAACACCTTAGAAACCACTTTGCTGATAACACCGACCAGGTTAATAGGTCTGAAATTGACTAAGGAGACCGGGTCCTTGACTTTGGGAACAAGCGTAATGAAAGAGGAAGAACTGTCACGGCTGAAGCATCCAACGTCATGGAACCGATTGAGAATATTCAGGAAGTCATCTTCAAATAAAGGCCAGAAATGCTTAATAAATTTGAAGTTTAAACCGTCTGGACCCGGGGCCCGGTCACTACCGCAGCTAAAAACCGCCTCTTTAATTTCTGATTTAGAAAATTTTTGAGTAAGAAAGGTTTTTTCTTCCTCCTTAAGCTGACCCAGATTGTCAAGGCAGGGGATCGGGCGAAAGGGAAGCTCCTCCTTAAATTTATCTCGAAAAAAAGTAAACACATGGTTTTTGACTTTGGACGGCTTGTTTACCCAAACACCGTTCAGGGCGAACCCATGAATCCTGTTGGAAGCTTTCCTGTTGTTAATCACCGAGTGGAAGAACTTAGAGTTCTCATCACCATCCGAGGCCCATTTCAATCTCGATCGTTGTTTGAGGTCCGCAACTTTCCTGAGCTCCGAATCTTTAATAATCTTTTTGGACTCACAGACGACCCACTCATCTTCTTCATTGAGGTCCCTTGATTCCAACTCTAACTCCAACCGCTCGAGAGTCTCGACGGCCTCAAGGACCTGCTCATTTTCCCGTTTGAGGAAGTCGTCCCTCCACTTTTTCAAGGACTCCCGAATACGTCCGAATTTTTTAGTAAGGATCGAATCAGGGGGACCCGACCACTGAAACTTTTTAACCGCCTCATACACAACTTCATCAAAGCCACTCCTGCCGAACCATGAGCTGAACACTCGAAACGGCCGGGCTCCAAAGTTTGAGTTCACAACTGATAATAAAATTGGGACAGTGGTCCGAATGGAGGCATGGGAGAGCACGAACGCAGGCGTCTGGCCAAATGGAAAAAAAAATCGTTGTTTACAAGGAAGCGATCAATTTTGCTAAGCTTCTTGCCACTTTCACGAACACAAGTGAAGCTCCTTCCTTGCATCGGGTATTCTAGCAGCCCAAGATTGAAAATAAAGTCGTTAAAAAACCTGGCACAGGAAGGTTTGAAATTAGAATTCTTTCTTTCAAGGGGGGTTCTAACTGCATTGAAATCTCCACACAAGACCCACAATCCGACGGAACCGGACAGAAACTCCGACAGATCTTCCCAAAGTTTTTTCTTGTCTGTTAAACCTTGGGGAGCGTAAATGTTTAGCAGGGTAATCTTTTCGCCACTTCCTTTAAGAAATCCGGAAATACTGAGAAAAAATCTAGACTTGAAGACATTTTCCACTTTCAGGACGTTAGGGTCCCACATCCAAATCAAACCCCCCGAGAGGCCAACGGAACTGACAAAATCAAACTCAAAGGTCCCGGAGCCCCAAAATTTAGCTAACTGGGAATCAGACACCACTTCCTGTTTAGACTCTTGTAAAGCCACGGCCGAGATACTGTTTTTATACCAAATATCCCTCACCCAATTTTCTTTGTGCCCACCGATAATACCCCTTATGTTCAGAGAAAGAATATTCATCGAGAAACCACATTGTTACCTTCTTTCCTGATGACCTCCTTCACTAACCCATCGAATTGATCAAGCGGAACGCCAATAGTGGCTCCCAAGGCTACAGTAGCATTTACCTCGGCATCAAGAAGGTCCGCAGCTGAACCTCCTTCCGCAGCAGACTCGACAGACCTAGGATCCCCCACTGAAAGACAGTCAATTCCGGCTCCATGATCGGAGGAGTGGGTACTGACATTTAGATCCAGAGATCTACCTTGAACTGCAATCCCTTGGTGGTCGGGCACCGCCTCCTCCATGTTTGTTTTACCCAAAAGGTGATCAGCAGGGTCTGATTTCTTGAAGATACCTGAGTTCAGAAATCTATCCAGATCAAAAGGATCCGAGTCGGAAGTGGACCTGGGCCTTTTCTTCGGCCTATCAAGGGAGATAGGGCTTCTGGAGACCACTTTTGGGCCGCTGCGTTTGGGCCTTAATTTAAATTTTTTACGCTTAGGCCTAGGACATGAACCAGAAGAAACAAAAAGGGGCCCCATGGAGCGACTCTTAGAATTACTATCACAGTCCAAAGCTGGGGCCACATTGGTATTGACCCCAATATTTAAGGCAGCTTCCTCATAAATGTTGGGGGGATCCATAGGGACTTGGACAAAAACCTCCGCCGTATTATGAATCCCATCATGATTATGTGGGACCTCGTTAACTTCAAACCCATGCAAACCGACTTCTGATTTTGAAAGAACCGAAGCCCGACTGTTCGATTCCCCAACGGAAGAATCCGAATCAAGAGACCCTTCAGAATCTCCGTCCACCGATTCCGACCGAACCTCCTCGAACATACAGTCCGGCACCCAGTCATCGAGATTCTGGCACCCACGTCGACAAGAATGCCCACGTAGGTAGAAGATAAATCCCACTCGGAGAGGGAAATGCTGGAACCCTTAACCACTTTTCCGAACCGGCTGGCGACGGCATCGAACACCTTGTTCTCAGCCAGATGTAGAGGCACCCCATGGAATTTGATCCATGCAACTCTCTCATAAGCCAAGGATTGACCAGACCATATATCAAGCGTCTTAAACCAGTCCTGCCATAGGGTAATGTTAAGGAGAAAGTCGGAGGCGTCGGTATCATCATCGAAAGCCAGCATAAGGTAGAGACCCCCCAGATAGTAAAGCTTGTACCCGGAAGCTCCTGCCTGCCTGAGAGAGAACCTCATATTGATCAGAGCTTCTAAGTCTTTAGTTCTGCCCACTACCGCTCTGCCTTGAAGATCGAAGAAGGCACTGGTCTCATTGTGCACAATAACATCCTTTGGAAGAACCACCGGTTCAGCCGCCGGAGGCCTGTAAGCCCCATTTTTCATGAGCACTGAACTATATAGGAACGCCCATTGCTAGTAAAGACATCAGTTCGAGGTTGGGGCCAACTTCCACCGAAAACGCCGGACGATTAGACGCCGGAGGGACCAAAATTTCCTCAGCCTGCCCATTCTCCCTAGCAAACCTGGCCCTGTTAATAATGAGTTTTGAATCACCAAGTTTGAGCCCCTGCAACCTGACTTCAAGCTCTTTCCAATCTTTAACTCCTTTGAAACTGACGAAGCCGAATTTTAATCCTCCCTTGTTCCTCTTCCTGGCAATGTAGGAGCCAGCAAGGTCACCGAAACTACTGAGGAGAGTAGCCAAGTCCCATGGTCTACAACCATCAGGGATGTTGGCAACGTAGAATTTTGTGATACCAGTCGCCATATAACCAAGACCAAAAGAAAGGGGGGAGAAAGCAAACCGACCGCCCCGGCAAGCCCCGGCCGCGAATGGACTAAACCAGAAAGCTTATTAGAGAGGAAGGTTAGATCGAGAAACGCTGAGTGAAGCGAGACGATGAAACCTCACACGCTAATCTGCTGTCATGATCGTCGTCGAGCAGACCAAAGGTTCCGGCGGTCTAGAGAGAATTTGTTATCAGGAAGTCCTCCCTTGCTTTTTGTGATGACATGTCACTAATTTTTATTTAATGTGGGTGCAAACTTCTTTAAAAGTTAATGCTGAATATCATACTTTTGATTTCCCAAGAAATCAGTCTTCCAATGAGCATACAAATTTGTGACGCTAAAGGCGCCTTCATGTTGTGCTCTTTTTTTTTTTAACCTTTGGATATACTTTAACCTAACTTAACTCCACCTAAGTGACACATCAACTTTTTTTTTTCTCATTTCACTTTGTCTCACTCTAAGGAAATGGTTTAACATGTTAACACATAACTCATTTAATGCACTTTAACATTGGTTTTTTGTCTAAAAAGAAAATAATAATTAATTTAATCTCTTAACATTGGGTTAACATGTTAACACATAACTCATTTAATGCACTTTAACACAAGGAGGGAGTGATTTGCAATGTTAGTTAACATGCCATGTCATTGTTAACACTCTAGATGTTAGAGTACACCCCATGGCCTAATAAAATAATAATAAGTCTCACAAATATTAATATGACCAATTGAGCAAACAATTAACATTCCAGAAAAATATATTAAGAAGACCCAAAGTAGACTCATTAATCATTATAATAATAACTTTGTATTTAAAAACATATCTTAAAGTAAAATGATCAAGAATCCGAAGTGTGTGAAGTGAAGGCCATCGTGAACACATTGTTTTTAGAAAGTTAATTTAACATTGCATGTGCTAACACGGGAAGCGCGAGATCACATGTGAGATTGTGAATACACAGTGACGAAACCATAATTTTCTTTTGTGGGTGACAATATTCTAAAACATCGAGAAATTAGCGCCACTCGAGTATTAGATATATGTATAAAAAAGTATCAAATACTATACTAACCCGTGATAAAACAAAACCACGCGATATTGCAAACACATAAAACCATATGTAGTGGAAGGGGGAAGATAATGCCCCAACCTTGGGCATTATCTGTCATGTGGCGGTACAATCAGCTTTTGAGCATTATGAGGCATTATGTTATAATGGGTGTAGTGTAGGGCCGTTCAAATTGCTCGCCGCTCGCTCAACGCTCGTTCGGAAATTGCTCGAAAAATTCTCGTTCGATTCGACGTTCGGTTGTAAACGAGCCGCTCTGCTCGGTTCGGTTTGTAAACGAGCCAAGCATGAGCAAAGGTCCGCATGGCTCGGTTCGGCTCGAATTATTATTTTTAATTAGTATATATACATATACACTTACATATATAATAAACATGTATATACACACACACATATATATATATGTATATATATATATATATATATGCACACAAATATAAATTATACATATATATACACACACCTAAATATATACACACATTACACATGCATATATACTTAAATATAAATTAATTTAGAGTTTTATATGTACCACTCTATTAGATTTTGGTCTACTGTGTTGGTGCATATGTCTGTCGACTTCGTCTTGTATAGAGTCTTGTAACTAGATTGATAGACCAGGACACGTAGTTCGAGAAAAACGAGAAACAGGTTGAAACCAGTCACCTCACACGAACTGACCAGTTCGTGCGAACTGGCTAGTCCGTGCGAACTGGCCAGTCCGTGCGAAGTGGGCCAGTCCGTATGGGACATGTTTGGTGCGACCTGGAATCTCTATATATAGTGGTCTTGTCATTTCAGTTGTAGAACTTCTGATTCCGGTAGCGAAGCTCTGCCGAAGTGTCGCCAGCTCTTGTAACGTTGTGAAATCAATACAATCGACATTTAATCTACTTCTAAGTGTATATCAAGCTGCAATGAAGATCAAATCACTGAATTCCGCCTCTGATTTGGCCCAGAACTCTTCTGATCGACTCATTTGATCGATTCAACGATCCTGCAAGTGGTATCAGAGCTCAGGAGGAAGAGTTCTTACCATTTCAACTTGTTTTCAAGGATAAAACCTGTTTTCTACTCACTTCTCATTTTCTACACATTTTCTTCAAAATTTCAACGAATTTACGGTCAATATGGTATGATTTTCACATATAACACGTAAAACTAAGTTTTAATCAATCCTTGAACAAATCAGAATCTAATTCGACCTAAAACTTGATAAAATTTGACAAAATCATATCAGATCGTTCGACAATGGTTCAGATCGTGTGACATCATCATCAATTCGCATGAGTTGCTTTCCAGATCGCGTGAAATAATTCAGTTCGCACGAGCTGAATAGTCCAGTTCGCACGGAGTGTTCAGGTCGTTTGAAAAAGTATTTCAGCTCGCACGGTTTGGGCAGATCGCACCAGTTCAGTTCGCACGGTTTGAAAAAGTAGTTCAGGTCGTACGGGGTGTTTGAAAGTGAACCAGGTCGTTTGAAGTTTGAACCAGCTCGCACGAAGTGATTCAGGTCGTGCGAGGTGATCCAGTTCGTTTCAAATCTCCAGTTCGTTTGAGAAATCTGTTATTGTGGACTTTTAAAAACCAAAACATGGAAAACGAATTTTACAACGCGTTTGCTACCCCGATCACTATGGCTCAGAACGTGAACTTAAAAAATGAAATGGGCAACATGCAAAAACCGTCAAAGCTCATGAATATCGAGGAGTATAATGGATGGGAGGAACGTTTCGAAAATTGGGTTCAAGCAAATCATTTAGATGCATGGGAATGTGTTGAACAACGATATGTTAGACCGATTGATGAAGACGGAGATATTGTTGCTATTAAAGATTTAACTGATGATGAGAAAAAGAAATACAAAAGTGAAAAGATGATGATCAGTATTTTGCAACAAGCCATTAAAGAAGACATCTTGATTTTATTGCAACACAATGGAAGTGCACACTCAATGTGGAAAGCAGTAAAAACAAAGTTTGTTGGAAGTCAAGACATGATCAAGAACAAAAAATCGCTTTTGAAGAAAGAATTTGATCTTTTTCGTGGATTGAAAACTGAAAATACCAAAACGATTATAGAAAGATATTGTAATTTGGTGGTTAACATGAAGCGATTGGATATCAAGAAAGATAGAGAAGAATGGGTTGAAAAGTTGGCAGATGCGTTACCACAAGATGTTTGGGGCACGTATCTTATGATTTTGAAGGAAAATGGTGAATTTGTAAATCTATCACTGAGCAAGTTCGTTGAAAAACTCGAAGTTCAAGAGATGGAACAACAGAAGATTGCAAAAATGAAGAATTCTAATGGTGAACAGGACATTGGTCTGTACTACAAAGGGAGTACGAATGATAAAACCAACATTGCACCGAAAATCGAAACTGCATTTAACGCAAACAATTCTTCTGGAGGGTCATCTCAAGGATCAAAGAATAATAATGGATTTTCTTCATATCCTTCATTCGATCCAAATTTTTCAGCAAGCAATAATGGCCAAGTACTACAATGCAACATAGCATTACATCTTCAGAATGGTCAGAATTTCTCGGAAGAGGTTGCTAAAGGTCTTATGTCGTTATTGGTGACCGTATTAGAGTCTTATGAAAGTTTGGTTGCGGGAAGAATCGGGAATCCTATGTTAACAAAAGAGGATTACGATCAGATTGATGCTGAGGAAATGGAGTTAATGGATATAAAGTGGTGTATGGCTAGTGTGTTGAGAAGAGCTGAAAAATTTAAACAGATCACTGGAAGAGATGATTTCCGTGATGCTGGAACTTCACCTTTAGGTTTTGATAAATCTAAAGTTACTTGTTTTCGTTGCAGGGAAAAGGGACACTTTAAGCGAGAATGCACTAATCGCGAAGCAAGTGGAGCTCAAAATCCATTCGGCAACAATGATTATCATCGAAAGGCAATTTATCATCAAGTTGCTCCGCATCAACAACAATCGCCACAAACTTCACATGCTAAGAAGGAGATCGAAGAACCATCAAAGAGAGCTTGTTATGGTCTGATAGATCAGTATGATAAAAGGATTCCAGAAGGTTTTAACTGGGATGATTATGATCCTAACAGACCTTCAAATTCTAAAGCATTTGTTGCTCAAATTTTTGAAGATTCAACTGCTGAAGAAGAAATGGCGTATGCTTATTATGAATCTCAGCAATTCAGTCCGAAAAAGAAAGAAGAAGAACCAGTTTCAACAAAAGAGGCTTTAGTAAAAGCACCAATTTTTGATCACTCATCAGATGAAGAGAGTGATGATGATAGTGAAGAAATTCGAAAACTTGAATATTATAAAAGAAAATTTTCATCTGATAGTGATGATGATAATTTGTATTTTGCAGGTAAAATGAAAGAGATCAAAGAAAAGGTCAAACCTGAGGAAAATGTTCAAGAAGTAAAAAAGGCAGGTTAAAGAAATTCCAGCTATCAAGGTTGAGAAGGAAGCTGATACTGAAAAGATGCCTGAGAAATGTGAAAATTGTGATACTGTGAAAAGGCACAACAACAAATTGATTCATAACATGAACAGACTGAAAGAATCTTATGATGTTTTAAACAAAGCTATGAATCAATATAACAAGTCAAGCAATGAACAAGAGATAGCTATGAAGACACTCAATGGAGCGTTCATGACGAAGCAGAAAATCATCAATAAGTACATTCAGAAATGTGCTGAACTTGAACAAAAATTGGAAACTCAGAGGATAGAAACTGAGAGGGTAAATAGGTTATTGAAAAGTTATTCATGTGCTTCTTACGTAATTGACAGGATTTACCCTACAGTAGAAGGAATGGAAGCATTTGAAGAGAAGAAATCTGAAGTAAAGGATACTGGTAAGAAACATAGTACCAATTATACAAAGTGTCCACCTCCGCTTGAAGAAGGATATTCTCCACGAAATCCTAATTCAGAAAGAGTAAAAAAGGCAACAAATTTAAAGTGGGAATTTGAACCTTCAGATGGATTGCCAGATAATATTGATGTCACATTCACATCGTCTGACACTGATCATGAGTCTGAGTTAATAAAGTAAGTGGTTGATCAGGTGTTGGATAAGGATGAGGAGTCAGAGTCAAAGTCTGAATCTGAGAGTTCGAGTTCATCAGTCAACAGTTCGAAATCATCAGTCAAAAGGGTTTATAATAAAGATTTTCTGATGTCACAAAATAATTTGAATGACGAAACAATCAAAGTAGTATATACTTTGAATGATTCCGACAAATTATATTCTGATGAAGAATTTCCAATAAGAGGTGTTAAAACTGAAATGATTAAAAGGGTTTTCAAATTAACAGAAATTAATATTTTTGAAATAAAAGATGTAAATCTTACTGAAAAACCTAAAAAATACACTTCAAGAGTTCAACAAAGGTTAAACAAGAAAAAAGGTTACAGTTCTGGTTCTGGTTATCGAAAGAAACTAAACCATAACAGTAATTTCAAAAAGAAGGGATTGGGTTTTATTCCATCCGAAAATTATAAAAATGAGAAAACTTATAAACCAAAAACTGTATTTGTTTCAGGAACATCTTCTGAAGAAGAAAAAGAGATTTTGTTCAGAAAGCAGACGAACAAAGAATTCATTGCTAAGAAGCAAGAGGGAATGAAGAATGAAGCTAATCAGAAAAAGGAGACAAGAAACTGTTACCGATGCAAAGTAGTTGGTCACATTGCATGGAACTGTCCAAAGGAAACCCAAATAAAACAGGGAGTCTCTGAAAACTTGAAAGAAAAGTTGGTTGATAATGAACCACCAACTGAAAAATTCAAAGTGTTTAAAAATTCTACATTTGAAGTTGGTGAGAGTTCAACACGTTTTTACAAAAGAAATGTGAATCTGAACAACCACAAGTGGGTTGCTGAAGAAACACTAGATAAATGACCGGAATCAAATTATCTAGAGGGTTAAGTTCTGCATAAAGAGGTGGTTCTCTCTCGTTTGATTCGAAGGGACTGATCTTCTTCTCCGGTGAACACTGCAAAACAGAACACCGTTAGCCTCGTCACGGGGAAAATGGAGGTTTTCTCCGTGACCCGACTCCGGCGTGAGAATAAGTATGTGTTTATGAAGAATAAGAAGTATTGGTGAAGTGAGTGTAACTTGAAGTTCATACCTGAATTGTTCTCATATTTATAACCGGGAGTTTGGGCAGGAAAACTCGTTGATGAAATATTAACGGAAGATGCTAACCCCGTAAGCGGTTACTTTTCCTTCCGTTAATCTTCTTAATCTGACGTGAGTGCACACGGATCGCTATTTCAGATCCACAGCTGGGGGAATGCCACGTGGAAAGTGAGCAAGTGGAGGTTTTCCTTCAATTCCATGCCATCATCGTGATTTCAGGGAGGCCTGAGATGATGACACGTGTCCCAAATGGTTATAACCGTTTGGTGGTGCACAATTGAGCCTTCTAGAAGGTTATTGCCATAATCCGGTGTGACTCCTTATCATGTGGCACCAGTTGAATAAATAATATCCAAGTCCGGGTATATTTAAGCGGAAGTGTTTAAACTAGGATTCTCATCCTTTGTTTGTTTATGGAGGAAGGCGCAAGGATTTATGATCTTCCTTTCAGCGCGCAAGTGTGGCCTGATATCTTTCTACTAAGCTCCTTCTGTGGGACTAGTTGTGCGGCCGCGCAAGGCCATAAGAGGGCTAAGAGATGAGGTTGTGGTATGGTCCCAAGTACTTGATATGAGGTTTTTGGGACCTTACCCCTTCAAGTCCCCCAGTCTAGTGTTGCTCTTATGCAAATAAGTGGAGCACTGGACTATATGAGGGAAATGTTTTTTGGCGCGAAAGTATGGAATCTTCTATGAGAATATACACTTTGCTTATTATGGTGATTTTGAAAATCTTTGACTTTGGGTAAAATGAACAGTTTGCGAGGAAAGATATTTATACCTTTGTTTATTCTGAACTGTTGCAATCTTGGACGAAGAGTTTGTGTAATCATGAGCTGACGATAGCTGACGTTATTTCTTATAACTTGTGCTGACTCTTCATCTCCTAGTTTAACTGTAGTTTCTGGGGATGCGTATGGACCCTGTCAGTGGTTTTAAATGAGATGTGATACTTGCAGTGGCAGCGCCATTGAGACAGCAGTTGATTTGACACTTAATCATCACAACTCTTATCTCGACGTTACCGCTTCTCTTTTTTGGTCTATATATTCACTTTGGGTGCGATATTCTTTTTCCTAATTTTGGAAAAAATGGAAAATAGGAGACCAATTCGATGGAGAAGACTTTCTAATGTTTTGAGGGTGCTCGACGCCGCTGATGGTTTGCTGCTGCTTTCCAATCCGGTGACTGATCTTGCTGATAGAGATGACGATGTTGAAAATTCAAACCGTCGGGGTGTTTCGGAGGACCGGATTCGTCTTCGTCTTGCCGACGATAACAGTGGTGGAGTTACTCGTCTGTCAGCACACCTTGTAGCCCGGTCTTTTTCGGTTGGTCAGAGAGGGAGTTCGTCGGTTGTTTACCAGCGACGTCCTCGTGTTGTCATTCCGGCTGAAGCTCCGGCTGGTGCTGCTGAAGTTGATGAGGAGGGTGTCAACCCATGGATTGTTGATCCCCGTCCTTTGTCTGAGTATGGTGAGGTTCTCCATACTCCGTATGGGGTGTTGGATCAGCTTTACTAGTTTGTTCTTATTTTGTAACTAGTACTTCCCCCCCCCCCCCCCTTTTTTTTTGAAGAAACACTGCTGTGTTCTTTGTAAATGGTTTGTTTAGGGTGCTTTTGTTGCACTAATGATATATATTTTTTGATGCACTGTCGTGCATGTATGCCTTGGTGATTTACCAGTTTATGTTTGGATTACAATATGTTGCATATGCTTAATTGCTTTGAGTAGGTAGAGCGAATGAGAATGGTATTGTGCTCATGTGTGAACGTACGTCTAAAACATGCGCGAGGCTGTGCTTTTTTAGACTGTTCATGAGGCGTACAATGTTCACCATATTGTTTTCGCGTAAACCAAAAGAATTATATGCAATTTGTAATAAACAATAATATGTGTAGGGATAATGTTTGCATTAATAGGGCGCAGGGCCAATAATACACGATGAAACAGAAAAATACATTGCCTGTATCGATTTGTTTTGTTGAATAGTTCGGTTATATATAACACATGCGCAGCTGTTGCGTGTTCCAGGTGCGGGGGACCAGTGTCCCGTCAATCCTTTTCAGGGTATATGCCCCTTTGCCTAGGACCTCGTTGATAATGTATGGTCCTTCCCATTTTGGAGCTAGTTTGCCTGGTTTTTCCGCATTGGAAGCTTCATTGTCGCGCAAGACGAAGTCTCCCGGACGAAAGTACATACGCGTACGCGCGCGTTGTAGTATTTTTCAAGTTTGGATTTGTACCTTGCCTCTGTGATGGCGGCGTTTTCGCGCCTTTCTTCGAGAAGGTCTAAGTCTATTCTTCGTTCCTGCTCATTGTTTTGCTTCTCCATAGCAAGCATGCGTGGTGATGGGAGTCCAATTTCGGCTGGGATTACCGCCTCCGATCCATAGACAAGACTGAATGGGGTTTCTCCCGTGCTGGTCTTTGGCATGGTACGATGAGCCCATAAGATGCTGGGGAGTTCATCGACCCATCCTCTGCGCGCTGTTCCGAGCCGCGCTTTTATGCCATCGACTATTTGTTTGTTGACACTCTCGACTTGGCCGTTTGCTTGTGGGTGCGCCACAGAGGCAAAGTTGTGTTCGATCTTCATTTCTTTGAACCACTTCTGAAGATCTTCCGAGGCGAAATTGGTGCCGTTGTCGGAGATAATGCGCAATGGTAATCCGAATCTGCAAATAATATGTTCCCATATGAATTTGCGGATTACCATTGCTATGGTTGAAGCTAATGCCTTGGCTTCGACCCATTTTGTGAAATAATCTACTGCTACGATAATGAATTTTACTGCGCCTGGCGCGTCGGGGAATGGGCCAACAAGATCAATGCCCCATTGCTGGAAGAGCCAGGCGGAGACTGGTACGAGCGGATTCTTTGGACGAAGCGTTTTTGGCGCGTGGCGCTGACAAGCTGCGCATTTTCGTAGTAATTCTACCGCGTCCACATGCATTCCCGGCCAATAATAGCCCGCATTCATTATTTTTGCCACTACCATGCGCGGTCCGGCGTGTATCCCACACAAACCTTCATGGATTTCTCTGACTAAGTACTGTGCGTCTGTTTTGTCAACGCAGCGCAGGAGCGGTCCCATGAATGATTTCCGGTACAGAATCCCGTCCGCCATCTCATAGTTTATTGCCTTGTTCTGGATTTTCCTAACTTCTGCCTTTCCTTCCGGGAGTTTGCCATGTTGCAGATACATGATGATCGGGGACATCCAGGATGGGTTGCCGATCTCTATGACGTTTACTTGTTTGAGAGGGACAGGAGGATTGGACAATACTTCGATGCGTACCTCTTTTGCTAAGTGCCTGAAGCTGGTGGCAGCTAATTTGCTTAGTGCATCTGCATGCTTGTTTTCGCTTCTGTTTATGTGATTGACTTTGAACGTTTGGAATTGGCTGATTAACATCCGCGCTTGTTCCAGATATAGTGCCATAGCTTCACCCTTTGCATCGTAATGTCCATTAACTTGCTCGGCCACTAGTTTTGAATCAACGTTAGCTTCGAGATTTTTTGCTCCCATTTTGAGCGCTAGACGAAGCCCTGCTAGAAACGCTTTGTATTCTGCTTCGTTGTTTGTGCTTCGGAAATCTAAGCGTATCGCATATGTAAGCTCGTGATCATCTGGGCTGACTAATCGGAGACACGCGCCTGCCCCGTTGTCGTTAGAAGCTCCATCTGTGTGCAGAGTCCAGACCCTATCGTCGAAAACGGGAACAGGGTTCTGGATTGCTTCACATTCTTGGACTTTGTCTATGGGGACTTCTGTAGCAAAATCTGCTAAAACTTGTCCTTTAATTGATGGTCGCGGTCTGTATAGGATATTGTATCCTCCCAGCTCAATAGCCCATTTAGCTAATCGCCCCGCCACATCGGGTTTGGATAGAATTTGCCCTAAGTGGTAACTAGTGAGAACTGTGATGACATGACCAGAGCAATACCGACGTAAGCGCCGTGATGCATGTACCAGAGCGAGCACCAGTTTCTCTATCATTGAGTAGCGTGTCTCCGGGCCGGTGAGCATTTTGCTTATATAATAAATTGGAGTCTGAATGTTTTCTCATTCCACCATTAACACTGCACCGACCGCTACTTCCGCAGCGGATAAATACAAGATTAGTGGTTCTTTTTCTCGCGGAGCTGTTAGCGTTGGCAATTGAATTAAACATTCTTTCATTTGCTTGAAGGCTACTTCCGCCTCTGGTGTCCACTGGAAGTGAGTTTTCTTGGCGCAGTTACGCAGTGTGCTAATGAACGGGTAAGATTTTGCAGCATGATTTGCCAAGAATCTGTTCAAGGCTGCTAATCGCCCTGCGAGTCTTTGCATTTCTTTTATTGTTGCAGGTGACAGCATCATCTGAATAGCTTGTACTTTCTCTGGGTTTACTTTAAAACCATCTCTTGTCACTATAAAACCCAGAAATTTTCCTTCTTCCATCCCGAAGGAGCACTTCGTTGGGTTGAGCTTTAAGTTTACGCTGCGCAAAGAATCAAACGTGCGCTGGATATTTTGAAGCATTGTTTCCTCTTCATGGCTCATGATTACGAGGTCATCCATGTATACTTCGACTGTTTTACCAATGTCTTCCCCGAAGACTGTATACATTAAGCGCTGGTAAGTAGCTCTTGCGTTGCGGAGGCCAAAGGGCATTTTTGTGTAGCAGAAGATGCCCTTGTCCGTGCGGAAGGCAGTCTTGTCCTCGTCCTCCTCTTTCATTTGGACCTGGTGGTAGCCCTTATAACAGTCGAGAAAGCACTTCCAGTGAAACGATGCCAGAGAGTCAACTTTTTTGTCTATCTCAGGAAGCGCATATCAATCTTTCGGGCAGGCTTTATTTAAGTCTTTGAAGTCGACGCACATTCGCCATCCGCCACTGTGTTTTTGTACCATTACTGGGTTGGCAACCCAGGTGTGGTATTGGACTCCGCGCAAAATTTCGGCGTTAATTAACTCTGTTACTTGTTCATTCATGGCTTCCGCTTTTTCGGCGCTGAGGCTGCGACTTCCCTGCGCGACAGGTTGTGCAGAGGGCCGGATGTTCAGACAATGTTGCGCTATATCTCGCGGAACCCCAGTCATGTCTGCTGGACACCAGGCAAATATGTCCTTATTGTTGGACAGTAATTCCTTTAATTGTATTCGTATCGTCGGTGAAATGGCGTGCCCTAGTAAGATGGTCTGTTCTGGATATTCTTCATTTAGGACCCATTTCTCCGGCTCTTTTGGTGCTGAGGGCTTAGCCACTTTTGCTGGTGGCTCATCGTCGACGTACATGACCTCCTTTCTTGAGTATAGAATTGCGACTCCAGCTTCTGTTGGAAACCCGCATGCAACATGTGGAATAGAGGTGATCATGCTGAATTCTCTCTGTGACCTTCTTCCTAGTAAAACATCGTGGCGCGATGTCGTCGGCATGACCATGAAATTTACTGTGACTGTGCGTGAGTGCTCGCCATCTGATAGAGTCACATGAAATGCAATTTGCCCTAATGGAAATACAGCTTCGTTGCAAAAACCGGTGAGAGGGAAATCAACCGGCTCTAGACGTGCTTTGTCCTCTGGATCGAGTTGTTTGAAACACTGCTCGTATATGATATCCATCGAGCTTCCTGGATCTATGAACATATAATCCGTTCTGTAGTTGCCGAAGATGCCAGTAATAATTACTGGTCGTTCTTCCTGAGGGCCTCCAGGGACAACAGGAAACACGACTTGCTGTTCCCTCCAGTGTTGATTGTGGTTTCGTTTATTTTGGCCTTCGTGAAGGACCTCCTTGTACCATGTGTACTTGTTTTGGTTCGGCTGTCTGACCGTTGGTACCTTCTGATTTGTGGGTTATTTCAGCATTACTGTTAGGTTGGATGTCCCACTGACCAGGTATCTGTGGGTCCAATACTACAGTATCAATTTTACTCTTGCTTTCTTTCATAGTAGCAGATCTGATGTTTAACGACTCAGATCTGCTGATTTGTGTGACAATTTGGTTTATAGCGACCTGGAATCTGCTGAACCAGTATTCCAGAGTTCTTTCTAGGGGTTGATCGGAAGAGTCATTTTCTATTGAATGACTGTCGTTTTCTTTGATTTCCATGATTCCGTCGATCTGGGTATCTTGGGGTGCAAAACCCTTGAACTTAGATCGAGGACTTGATGGGTGGAGTGATGAATTCTCTGCCATATGAAAACAGAGAATGGAGGAAAATAAATCGAAACGAGACAGAACTGATGAATCAGAGAAATTGGTGGGCGCCAATGAAGAAACACTAGATAAATGACCGGAATCAAATTATCTAGAGGGTTATGTTCTGCATAAAGAGGTGGTTCTCTCTCGTTTGATTCGAAGGGACTGATCTTCTTCTCCGGTGAACACTGCAAAATAGAACACCGTTAGCCTCGTCACGGGGAAAATGCACGGGGAAAATGGAGGTTTTCTCCGTGATCCGACTCCGGTGTGAGAATAAGTATGTGTTTATGAAGAAGAAGAAGTATTGGTGAAGTGAGTGTAACTTGAAGTTCATACCTGAATTGTTCTCATATTTATAACCGGGAGTTTGGGCGGGAAAACTCGTTGATGAAATATTAACGGAAGATGCTAACCCCGTAAGCGGTTACTTTTCCTTCCGTTAATCTTCTTAATCTGACGTGAGTGCACACGGATCGCTATTTCAGATCCACGACTGGGGGAATGCCACGTGGAAAGTGGGCAAGTGGAGGTTTTCCTTCAATTCCATGCCATCATCGTGATTTCAGGGAGGCCTGAGATGATGACACGTGTTCCAAACGGTTATAACCGTTTGGTGGTGCACGATTAAGCCTTCTAGAAGGTTATTGCCATAATCTGGTGTGACTCCTTATCATGTGGCACCAGTTGAATAAATAATATTCAAGTCCGGGTATATTTAAGCGGAAGTGTTTAAACTAGGATTCTCATCCTTTGTTTGTTTATGGAGGAAGGCGCAAGGATTTATCATTTTCCTTTCAGCACGTAAGTGTGGCCTGATATCTTTATCCTAAGCTCCTTTTGTGGGACTAGTTGCGCGGCCGCGCAAGGCCATAAGAGGGCTAAGAGATGAGGTTGTGGTATGGTCCCAAGTACTTGATATGAGGTTTTTGGGACCTTACCCCTTCAGTTGCTAAGAAATCAGAAGCACTTTCTGGCGATGAATCTGATTCGTCAAAGTCAGAGGAGCCACAAGTTGAGCTAAAAAGTGATAATTCCGTTCCGAAAATGGATGATGCAAATTTTCCACCATTGTCAAATGGAAACTTAAAGCATAAAGTTGGCAAAGTTGAGATTTCAAATCAATTCTTTTCTGAAAAGAAAGAATTTGATGTTGAAAAAGCCTTTAACCCTAAAGTTCTAAATATTTTTGAAAAAATGGTTGACGGGAAGGTCAAAGGGGTAAAGGGATTTTATGAAAAGAAAAAGAAAGGAAGGAAACCGAGTGATGATCACTCGGAATCACCCAAGGACCGTCAGGCTTGGGTGAATCTCTTTAACTGAAAATCCTGACTTGTCGGAGCTCCCAAGTTGGTAATCGTGGAGCATGAATCAGCATCATTCTTGAAAAATATTTGGAAAAAGTCAAATGTTAGTTTTTACAAGTGATGGAAAGAACAATGTGATGAAACCCCATGTTTGTGAAATCAACAAAACTAATTTTTCGGAAAAACCATTTTGATTAAAACAAACTTAAGTGTTTTGAAATCATAATGGGAAAATAGTTTGTTGTCAGGGGGAGTTCTGATTGTTTAAAGCCAAGTGAATGGGGAATTGATGCTTTTCACATCATTCAAATAAAATGACAAACTTATATTAAAAAAATTGAAACATATTTTTTCAAATTTTATTTGTACAGTTTATTGCTTTCATTTTCAAATTTTCCCAGAAAATCTAAAATTGAAACATATTTTTGATTTTAGAGGGAGTAAAAAATTTAGAAATTTTGAAAAAATTGAAGAATCCAAAAAACATGATAAAATCTAAAAACCAAAAACATCGAAAAATCAAAATGAGTTTTGTTGTGAAAAAGAGGAAATGATAGTACATCAGTAGACAATCACAGTACACTAAAGAATTGGAAAGTTAAAATGTGATAAACGGTCTCATTGATGATATGCCAGTAGGTTTTTACACGCTTAGTAGATTGTTTTCGAGATATAAACCTAAATATCAAATACTTACTTATTTCGTGGGGAACATCTCTCGGATATATAGGTAACCCCTGAAATCTTGTTCGAAGGGCTTTCTATTTCTGACATACTAGGTCTTTGTGCGTGATGATATCTGGGGTATTATAACAGGACTTCTGATTTTGCGGGAGCAATAGCCTAGTCCTCGTATAATACTTTGCATTGCTTTAATCTTAAAGCCCACCCTCAGCATAAAAAATGATGAAACATTGAAAAATGCTAATCATGTGCTGTTGAAAAGAAGATCCCCAAGGGGGACACACCTAAAGTCGAGCCATCATCTCTCTGATTTTGCGGAAGCAATAGCCTGAGCTCTCATGGCCTCGCATTTACCCCTTACAGATATCATTAGTGTACATTCACCTGTAAGACTGAATATAGGAGTCTGGATACGGGAGTATATTCTAAGGTGGGATACGTGAATAAGTTTAAGTCCTTAAAACATTAAATTCGTATCTCGAATCAATTGAACTTTGTGTGAAAATTTAAGTGGATCAGTATACTGACAATCTAAGTGAATCGTTTAGATCTTAAAGTGTTTAAAGCTCAACGGTACTAGTGATTTGTCAAAACTGATATGATCCTCTTACACAAACTCACAAAAATATTGGTTGTAAATATTTCTTTACTTCTTTTCATTAGTGTGTTTTAGCATAAATTTTTGAAAATTCAAAAAGATTTTATTTCATCTTATTTTCGACAACTGATGTTGGAAAGCTGATTTTCAAAATTCCGAGTGCTAAACATGATGAACAACAGTGGGTTGGGAGAGTTTATTTGAAAAGAGAAATGTTTTTAAAATGATTAAATGGTTCATTAATTTGAAACCAAATTTGTGTGTTACGAATACAAGTGGTTTATTTGAGAAATGTTAAACGATATCTACTAGTGGATTCTAAATTTGTTAAATTTTAAACAATTGTGAAATTTACTTTTAGGTAGAGTCTGTGCAGGAAAAAAGCTTTGGAAAAGCTAGGTCTCGACTCCTGAGAATATGCAGATTAGAGCCAGATTTCTGATTCTGTTGCTACGGAGAGCCAGGAGACGTGCCTGAACCTGTGAAAGCTGCAAAGTAAGATCCCCGTGTCTAAGCCTGAGCAGAGTTTGAGCCAGATTTTGGATCAACATCCAAGGGGGAGTTTAGCTGCTGATGCTGAAGAATTCAAAGAATCAAGAAATCTGATCAAGAGAATTTGATGAGTCAGGTTGCGATTCTGGGAAAGTAAGAGAGTGATAGAAGAAGATAGAGATTGAAGGATGCTTACAGAGAAAGATACTTTGGAGAGAGCGAGAAGACTGATCAAGACTGAAGACTCGACATACTGAAGACTCGTACCGAAGACTC
The DNA here is from genome assembly GCA_030545235.1 of Helianthus tuberosus. Taxonomy (NCBI): domain Eukaryota; kingdom Viridiplantae; phylum Streptophyta; class Magnoliopsida; order Asterales; family Asteraceae; genus Helianthus; species Helianthus tuberosus. The sequence continues at coordinate 34,034,111 of CM060441.1, forward strand.
GTCAACATCCAAGGGGGAGTTTGTTGGTGCATATGTCTGTCGACTTCGTCTTGTATAGAATCTTGTAACTAGTTTGATAGACCAGGACACGTAGTTCGAGAAAAACGGGAAACAGGTTGAAACCAGTCACCTCACACGAACTGACCAGTTCGTGCGAACTGGCCAGTCCGTGCGAAGTGGGCCAGTCCGTATGGGACATGTTTGGTGCGACCTGGCATCTCTATATATAGTGGTCTTGTCATTTCATTTGTAGAACTTCTGATTCCGGTAGCGAAGCTCTGCCGAAGTGTCGCCAGCTCTTGTAACGTTGTGAAATCAATACAATCGACATTTAATCTACTTCTAAGTGTATATCAAGCTGCAATGAAGATCAAATCACTGAATTCCGCCTCTGATTTGGTCCAGAACTCTTCTGATCGACTCATTTGATCGATTCAACGATCCTACACACTGTATACAAATTTACAACTAAATCTATACGTACTAGTCCAACCACACCGATAAAAAAATTAATATCAAATCTAAAAGTTAAACCATAAACCGTTAAACGATAGTCTGCTCATTGCATCAATGTTTAATATCGTTACCCAAAGTGGATCGTTTCCTGCTCTCAATGTAATTGTTCGTGCAATATAATCATCGCCTCGTTGGCCACAACATTGTTATTCATAAGAAAAATATTATGCCATGAAATGTGCATGTTTTTAAAGACATAAAAACTTGCTACCCAACATTGTCACTATCACTCTCAGAAAAATTAAATTGGGCGACACGGTTGTCCAAATCGCTCGAACTTCGCTCGACGCTCGCTCGGAATTTTTACCGCTCGAAAAAAGCTCGTTTGATTTGAGGCTCGCTTCTAAATGAGCCGCTCTGCTCGGTTCGGTTTGTAAACGAGCCAAGCACGAGCAAAGGTCCGCTCGGTTCGGCTCGGCTCGAGAACAGCCCTAGTGTAGTGGTATAATGCCCTTGCAATTATTACCCATTATTATTTTTTTGTTTTTTTTAATTAAGACTATTGTTTAAAATTGGTGTAGTGATGTGATTGGCCAAAAGAATCTTACCAGCGTTTGATTTGAAACGCCCCAAGCAAAATTTTGAAGAAAAACGCCCCCAGAGGCGGTAGAGGGGCATTATGGAGCGTCTTTTTTTTTTTGGAAGAACGCCAACAAACCCCACTACGGGTGGTCTAAAAGCGTGTTCAAACAAACAAATTCACGCTTGGATGCATAGTTACATGTCATGACTAACAAATTGATTGAAAATTCATTTTGCTACACAAACAAACATGCCGCACACAACTATTCAACATTTTGTCACACAAGTCGTTTTAGTATAAAATCTCTATCATAAATTCAGTTTGGGTCTTCCTTTTTTCAAAACTCATATTCCCAAATTCACTATCTATGTTTTTAAACTTAAATAAAAATATATACACTTAATGCATATATGGGTCAATTGAATAAGAATATAAAGATATGGTTTCACCTATTTTTGTCGTTTACAACATCAAAAAAACAAAGAAAGCTATATGAAAAGGGCTCAAGTGGAATCAAAAGCATAAACACATCATTCAAGGACACCAAAATCCTCATAAACCAAACCAAATTATTTTTCATTCATGATCAAATCCTAAAAATTAATCAAGAAACAATAATTTTCCAATCATTCCAACCACAAAATGAATCAAAATAGTTACCTTTTAACCCAATCAATTGTGTTCTAGACTTCTTTCTAGCAGCTCTTTCTGGGCTTGCTTTTTCTTCTGCTTCTTCTTGGTTGATCTTGAATGGTATTAGTACAAGTAGAAGATCTTGCTTCTTCTACTTTGACCAATTCTTCATTTGACTTTTGTTTCTTTGACTCATGTTCTCCATCTGAATCTTGTTGACTTTCTTCTTTTGACTCTTTGACTTCTTCCTTTTTCTCCACAATCTTTCTTGGCCTGCCTCTCTTTCTTGGACTAATTTGTTCTCCAATTATTGGTGATGATGTTTCAGCTACTGCTACTGATAAATCTTTTGTTTTCTTGGGTATTTTCTTCTTTCCCATCTCATAAATCTTTTTTTTTTTTTTTTGCTTCAAAACCAAACCATTGATCTTCAAGAAAACACAATCCCAGATGAAAGATTCAATCTTTTTGAATACCCACTTGATAAATTAAACAAGAATCAATTTAACATCAAGATACTATATCATATCTTATTGAAATCCAGAAAATCTTGAACTCATAAACATGCATGTGTTGTAAAGCAATAATGGTTTGAAGTTGAAGGAGAAAAGTAGAGAGAGAGAAGATAAGTTGAAAAAGAATGGTATGATAAAGTGGAGAGTGAGAAGACTAATACTGCCCCGTCTCAAGTCCTGATTTAGTGTTTTTTTACTTTACTTTTTTGTATCTACAATATTATAAAAATAGTTCATGCTATTTGTTCATTTTCTATTTATACGTTTTTAGTATTTGCATATAACATCCTTCAAGTTATTATAGAATATAAGAATATAAGTGGTATGATTGATGAGAACAAACTTTAATATCCTTGTTTTTCTCATGAGCTATGAGTTTACGGATGAGGTTGATATCGTACCGGTAGCGAAATTATCGATCTTGAAAATCATCTAAATTGGGTACTGATGTCGGAACCGAAAATGTTCGGTATGTTTCGATGTTTAAAGGTAAAAACTGGTACCGTATTGAACCGAAAGTACTAATTCTAAAACCGCCAAACAATGGATACCAAATTGATAACGATATCATAAATTGACGAGTAAAGAATCATTCGATATTAGTACCGAAATGCTCATCCCATTGCTAAGGGACTTATTTTATCATAGCTTTGTTTTAGTGGCAAGGCATGCCTTGAAGATTTAATATATATTTAAGAGTTAAATGTCATTTTAGTCCATGTGGTTTGTGCTATTTTGACAGTTTAGTCTAAAGGTTTCATTTTTCGCATGTGAGTCCAAAAAGGTTTCATCATTGCCATTTAGTCCACTGAGTTAACTTCATTCATTTTTCTATTAACGAGAAGGGCAATTCGGTCATTTTATATGGCTGAATTGTCATTCTAGTTAATAGAATTACATATAAAATGACCCAATTGTCCTTCTCGTTAACATAATAAAATGATGAAGTTAACCCACTGGACTAAAATGGTATTGATGAAACCTTTTTGGACCCACAGACGAAAAATAAAACCTTTGTACTAAACTGGTAAAATGACCCAATTTATAGAGGCTAAAATGGCATTTAACTCTATATATATTTAATGGTAAGAAGTGGGTTGAAGGCATTCTATAGGATAGTTTTGAAGAAATCTCGAACTAGGAGGGGCAATATATAAAATATAAAGGGGTGACAGACAGGAGTCAGTGTCTCAGAATGACGCATTCTGTTGTCGCATGGAGTCCGTATAGCTGTAGCTGAGTTGGCGTACCTTTCTCAATTATCTCCTACGTGTGTCCCTATTATATGCTGTCGTCTGTCCTCGTTTCTCAGCCGTAAGATTGCATGCAACTCTGTACCCTAGGTTGGGAGATTTTAATCGTACGGTGTTAGTTAGATTGAGTATGATGTACAAGATATGGAGCATGTGATTCGTTCTGGGCCGGTCAGCATACTTCGTGGGAAAGTGGAGAAAAGAAAACACTCATCTTTTCTCTCTTTTTCTATTTTATTTGCTATGACTAAATTTCTATTTTATTTTCTAATGACTAACCATGTAACACCTTGAAAACGGGTTTGGTAATCAAACTTTGTTAATACTACAGGACAAGTAAAATACAGTTAGTGGTAAAACTTAACCGATAAATTTTAGGATTTAAATAAATAAATCTAATATTTATTAAAAAGATAAGAAATACTTTGAGAAAGCAAAGTATATAAAAAACCCGAGATTTAACGGGACTTAAAATAAAACGGGTTGAGAACAAGATAAAGTAACTATGTAATAAATAACCTAGTACAAGTCTTGTAATTAAATGAAAGAACAAAATATCAAGTTATAAACTAAATAAAAGTGGAGGGGCCTATGATGTTAAAATCTAAACTTATATTATTAAGTTTAATAAAAATAAAAACCAAACACACCATTTAGGTGCCTGGTTCGATCAACAGGAGGAGGGGGCGATCCCCACTCTCAAAACCCTAACAACTCACTAATCTCACAAATTGAAGACTCAAACCAAGTTGAAATCGAAAATCGAGCATAGATTATTGATCCCCATTGCAAGGGGGTTGTAAGGTATGTAAAATTTGATGTTAATTCCATGTTTGAAATTCTCATGAATTTGGGAAATCTGAAATTTGATGTTGCATGTTTGCTATTTGGATAGAATATGGATGATATAGTGTCTAGGAGTGAAACCTAGACAATAACATGTGAAATCATGCCTAAATTCTGAAAATTTCATGAGTACATTGAAGGTCATTCATGGGTTTTGTGAGAAAATGATAAACATTAGGGTGTAGAATGCTAATCTAGTGTAAATTGATGCATAGAAACTGATTTATGAAAATATGATGTGTAATTCTATAAGTAATAGCTCGATTGATTTTAATCAAGGCTAAGTGGCAAGCTATGAATTAGAAAATAAAAGATGTAAAATTCTGCCTGTCAAGTGTTTGTAAAAATGCCTCAAAGAAGGCTTGAAATTGAAATTTGAAGTTAAAACGCATGATTGTGATGATTTAGCAATTTATGCGATACATGATTGAAAAAGGGTTCTAAGCGGATTGCGAATTGAACTCTTTAGGTGAGGAATCCGGATCGTCAAGTGGACAAGCCGGTGGAAATACGCGTTTGAAAAGGATGCTTAAAAGGTACGTAACTACGATCTAGTTACGTTATGCTTGATTTCGTATTTTCGCTAGTAGACCTTAAATTAGCATAATACATGGAATTTACATTTAGTTGAAGTGACGAAGATCACTAGGTAAATAATTTCTATTTTATTTTCTAATGACTAACCATGTAACACCTTGAAAACGGGTTTGGTAATCAAACTTCGTTAATACTACAGGACAAGTAAAATACAGTTAGTGGTAAAACTTACCCGGTAAATTTTAGGATTTAAATAAATAAATCTAATATTTATTAAAAGGATAAGAAATACTTTGAGAAAGCAAAGTATATAAAAAGCCCGAGATTTAACGGGACTTAAAATAAAACGGGTTGAGAACAAGATAAAGTAACTATGTAATAAATAACCTAGTACAAGTCTTGTAATTAAATGAAAGAACAAAATATCAAGTTATAAACTAAATAAAAGTGGAGGGGCCTATGTTGTTAAAATCTAAACTTATATTATTAAGTTTAATAAAAATAAAAACCAAAAACACCATTTAGGTGCCTGGTTCGATCAACAGGAGGAGGAGGGCGATCCCCACTCTCAAAACCCTAACAACTCACTAATCTCACAAATTGAAGGCTCAAACCAAGTTAAAATCGAAAATCGAGCATAGATTATTGATCCCCATTGCAAGGGGGTTGTAAGGTATGTAAAATTTGATGTTAATTCCCTGTTTGAAATTCTCATGAATTTGGGAAATCTGAAATTTGATGTTGCATGTTTGCTATTTGGATAGAATATGGATGATATAGTGTCTAGGAGTGAAACCTAGACAATAACATGTGAAATCATGCCTAAATTCTGAAAATTTCATGAGTACATTGAAGGTCATTCATGGGTTTTGTGAGAAAATGATAAACATTAGGGTGTAGAATGCTAATCTAGTGTAAATTGATGCATAGAAACTGATTTATGAAAATATGATGTGTAATTCTATAAGTAATAGCTCGATTGATTTTAATCAAGGCTAAGTGGCAAGCCATGAATTAGAAAATAAAAGATGTAAAATTCTGCCTGTCAAGTGTTTGTAAAAATGCCTCAAAGAAGGCTTGAAATTGAAATTTGAAGTTAAAACGCATGATTGTGATGATTTAGCAATTTATGCGATACATGATTGAAAAAGGGTTCTAAGCGGATTGCGAATTGAACTCTTTAGGTGAGGAATCCGGATCGTCAAGTGGACAAGCCGGTGGAAATACGCGTTTGAAAAGGATGCTTAAAAGGTACGTAACTACGATCTAGTTACGTTATGCTTGATTTCGTATTTTCGCTAGTAGACCTTAAATTAGCATAATACATGGAATTTACATTTAGTTGAAGTGACGAAGATCACTAGGTAAATAATTTCTATTTTATTTTCTAATGACTAACCATGTAACACCTTGAAAACGGGTTTGGTAATCAAACTTCGTTAATACTACAGGACAAGTAAAATACAGTTAGTGGAAAAACTTACCCGGTAAATTTTAGGATTTAAATAAATAAATCTAATATTTATTAAAAGGATAAGAAATACTTTGAGAAAGCAAAGTATATAAAAAGCCCGAGATTTAACGGGACTTAAAATAAAACGGGTTGAGAACAAGATAAAGTAACTATGTAATAAATAACCTAGTACAAGTCTTGTAATTAAATGAAAGAACAAAATATCAAGTTATAAACTAAATAAAAGTGGAGGGGCCTATGTTGTTAAAATCTAAACTTATATTATTAAGTTTAATAAAAATAAAAACCAAACACACCATTTAGGTGCCTGGTTCGATCAACAGGAGGAGGAGGGCGATCCCCACTCTCAAAACCCTAACAACTCACTAATCTCACAAATTGAAGGCTCAAACCAAGTTAAAATCGAAAATCGAGCATAGATTATTGATCCCCATTGCAAGGGGGTTGTAAGGTATGTAAAATTTGATGTTAATTCCCTGTTTGAAATTCTCATGAATTTGGGAAATCTGAAATTTGATGTTGCATGTTTGCTATTTGGATAGAATATGGATGATATAGTGTCTAGGAGTGAAACCTAGACAATAACATGTGAAATCATGCCTAAATTCTGAAAATTTCATGAGTACATTGAAGGTCATTCATGGGTTTTGTGAGAAAATGATAAACATTAGGGTGTAGAATGCTAATCTAGTGTAAATTGATGCATAGAAACTGATTTATGAAAATATGATGTGTAATTCTATAAGTAATAGCTCGATTGATTTTAATCAAGGCTAAGTGGCAAGCCATGAATTAGAAAATAAAAGATGTAAAATTCTGCCTGTCAAGTGTTTGTAAAAATGCCTCAAAGAAGGCTTGAAATTGAAATTTGAAGTTAAAACGCATGATTGTGATGATTTAGCAATTTATGCGATACATGATTGAAAAAGGGTTCTAAGCGGATTGCGAATTGAACTCTTTAGGTGAGGAATCCGGATCGTCAAGTGGACAAGCCGGTGGAAATACGCGTTTGAAAAGGATGCTTAAAAGGTACGTAACTACGATCTAGTTACGTTATGCTTGATTTCGTATTTTCGCTAGTAGACCTTAAATTAGCATAATACATGGAATTTACATTTAGTTGAAGTGACGAAGATCACTAGGTAAATAATTTCTATTTTATTTTCTAATGACTAACCATGTAACACCTTGAAAACGGGTTTGGTAATCAAACTTCGTTAATACTACAGGACAAGTAAAATACAGTTAGTGGTAAAACTTACCCGGTAAATTTTAGGATTTAAATAAATAAATCTAATATTTATTAAAAGGATAAGAAATACTTTGAGAAAGCAAAGTATATAAAAAGCCCGAGATTTAACGGGACTTAAAATAAAACGGGTTGAGAACAAGATAAAGTAACTATGTAATAAATAACCTAGTACAAGTCTTGTAATTAAATGAAAGAACAAAATATCAAGTTATAAACTAAATAAAAGTGGAGGGGCCTATGTTGTTAAAATCTAAACTTATATTATTAAGTTTAATAAAAATAAAAACCAAACACACCATTTAGGTGCCTGGTTCGATCAACAGGAGGAGGAGGGCGATCCCCACTCTCAAAACCCTAACAACTCACTAATCTCACAAATTGAAGGCTCAAACCAAGTTAAAATCGAAAATCGAGCATAGATTATTGATCCCCATTGCAAGGGGGTTGTAAGGTATGTAAAATTTGATGTTAATTCCCTGTTTGAAATTCTCATGAATTTGGGAAATCTGAAATTTGATGTTGCATGTTTGCTATTTGGATAGAATATGGATGATATAGTGTCTAGGAGTGAAACCTAGACAATAACATGTGAAATCATGCCTAAATTCTGAAAATTTCATGAGTACATTGAAGGTCATTCATGGGTTTTGTGAGAAAATGATAAACATTAGGGTGTAGAATGCTAATCTAGTGTAAATTGATGCATAGAAACTGATTTATGAAAATATGATGTGTAATTCTATAAGTAATAGCTCGATTGATTTTAATCAAGGCTAAGTGGCAAGCCATGAATTAGAAAATAAAAGATGTAAAATTCTGCCTGTCAAGTGTTTGTAAAAATGCCTCAAAGAAGGCTCGAAATTGAAATTTGAAGTTAAAACGCATGATTGTGATGATTTAGCAATTTATGCGATACATGATTGAAAAAGGGTTCTAAGCGGATTGCGAATTGAACTCTTTAGGTGAGGAATCCGGATCGTCAAGTGGACAAGCCGGTGGAAATACGCGTTTGAAAAGGATGCTTAAAAGGTACGTAACTACGATCTAGTTACGTTATGCTTGATTTCGTATTTTCGCTAGTAGACCTTAAATTAGCATAATACATGGAATTTACATTTAGTTGAAGTGACGAAGATCACTAGGTAAATAATTTCTATTTTATTTTCTAATGACTAACCATGTAACACCTTGAAAACGGGTTTGGTAATCAAACTTCGTTAATACTACAGGACAAGTAAAATACAGTTAGTGGAAAAACTTACCCGGTAAATTTTAGGATTTAAATAAATAAATCTAATATTTATTAAAAGGATAAGAAATACTTTGAGAAAGCAAAGTATATAAAAAGCCCGAGATTTAACGGGACTTAAAATAAAACGGGTTGAGAACAAGATAAAGTAACTATGTAATAAATAACCTAGTACAAGTCTTGTAATTAAATGAAAGAACAAAATATCAAGTTATAAACTAAATAAAAGTGGAGGGGCCTATGTTGTTAAAATCTAAACTTATATTATTAAGTTTAATAAAAATAAAAACCAAACACACCATTTAGGTGCCTGGTTCGATCAACAGGAGGAGGAGGGCGATCCCCACTCTCAAAACCCTAACAACTCACTAATCTCACAAATTGAAGGCTCAAACCAAGTTAAAATCGAAAATCGAGCATAGATTATTGATCCCCATTGCAAGGGGGTTGTAAGGTATGTAAAATTTGATGTTAATTCCCTGTTTGAAATTCTCATGAATTTGGGAAATCTGAAATTTGATGTTGCATGTTTGCTATTTGGATAGAATATGGATGATATAGTGTCTAGGAGTGAAACCTAGACAATAACATGTGAAATCATGCCTAAATTCTGAAAATTTCATGAGTACATTGAAGGTCATTCATGGGTTTTGTGAGAAAATGATAAACATTAGGGTGTAGAATGCTAATCTAGTGTAAATTGATGCATAGAAACTGATTTATGAAAATATGATGTGTAATTCTATAAGTAATAGCTCGATTGATTTTAATCAAGGCTAAGTGGCAAGCCATGAATTAGAAAATAAAAGATGTAAAATTCTGCCTGTCAAGTGTTTGTAAAAATGCCTCAAAGAAGGCTTGAAATTGAAATTTGAAGTTAAAACGCATGATTGTGATGATTTAGCAATTTATGCGATACATGATTGAAAAAGGGTTCTAAGCGGATTGCGAATTGAACTCTTTAGGTGAGGAATCCGGATCGTCAAGTGGACAAGCCGGTGGAAATACGCGTTTGAAAAGGATGCTTAAAAGGTACGTAACTACGATCTAGTTACGTTATGCTTGATTTCGTATTTTCGCTAGTAGACCTTAAATTAGCATAATACATGGAATTTACATTTAGTTGAAGTGACGAAGATCACTAGGTAAATAATTTCTATTTTATTTTCTAATGACTAACCATGTAACACCTTGAAAACGGGTTTGGTAATCAAACTTCGTTAATACTACAGGACAAGTAAAATACAGTTAGTGGTAAAACTTACCCGGTAAATTTTAGGATTTAAATAAATAAATCTAATATTTATTAAAAGGATAAGAAATACTTTGAGAAAGCAAAGTATATAAAAAGCCCGAGATTTAACGGGACTTAAAATAAAACGGGTTGAGAACAAGATAAAGTAACTATGTAATAAATAACCTAGTACAAGTCTTGTAATTAAATGAAAGAACAAAATATCAAGTTATAAACTAAATAAAAGTGGAGGGGCCTATGTTGTTAAAATCTAAACTTATATTATTAAGTTTAATAAAAATAAAAACCAAACACACCATTTAGGTGCCTGGTTCGATCAACAGGAGGAGGAGGGCGATCCCCACTCTCAAAACCCTAACAACTCACTAATCTCACAAATTGAAGGCTCAAACCAAGTTAAAATCGAAAATCGAGCATAGATTATTGATCCCCATTGCAAGGGGGTTGTAAGGTATGTAAAATTTGATGTTAATTCCCTGTTTGAAATTCTCATGAATTTGGGAAATCTGAAATTTGATGTTGCATGTTTGCTATTTGGATAGAATATGGATGATATAGTGTCTAGGAGTGAAACCTAGACAATAACATGTGAAATCATGCCTAAATTCTGAAAATTTCATGAGTACATTGAAGGTCATTCATGGGTTTTGTGAGAAAATGATAAACATTAGGGTGTAGAATGCTAATCTAGTGTAAATTGATGCATAGAAACTGATTTATGAAAATATGATGTGTAATTCTATAAGTAATAGCTCGATTGATTTTAATCAAGGCTAAGTGGCAAGCCATGAATTAGAAAATAAAAGATGTAAAATTCTGCCTGTCAAGTGTTTGTAAAAATGCCTCAAAGAAGGCCCGAAATTGAAATTTGAAGTTAAAACGCATGATTGTGATGATTTAGCAATTTATGCGATACATGATTGAAAAAGGGTTCTAAGCGGATTGCGAATTGAACTCTTTAGGTGAGGAATCCGGATCGTCAAGTGGACAAGCCGGTGGAAATACGCGTTTGAAAAGGATGCTTAAAAGGTACGTAACTACGATCTAGTTACGTTATGCTTGATTTCGTATTTTCGCTAGTAGACCTTAAATTAGCATAATACATGGAATTTACATTTAGTTGAAGTGACGAAGATCACTAGGTAAATAATTTCTATTTTATTTTCTAATGACTAACCATGTAACACCTTGAAAACGGGTTTGGTAATCAAACTTCGTTAATACTACAGGACAAGTAAAATACAGTTAGTGGTAAAACTTACCCGGTAAATTTTAGGATTTAAATAAATAAATCTAATATTTATTAAAAGGATAAGAAATACTTTGAGAAAGCAAAGTATATAAAAAGCCTGAGATTTAACGGGACTTAAAATAAAACGGGTTGAGAACAAGATAAAGCAACTATGTAATAAATAACCTAGTACAAGTCTTGTAATTAAATGAAAGAACAAAATATCAAGTTATAAACTAAATAAAAGTGGAGGGGCCTATGTTGTTAAAATCTAAACTTATATTATTAAGTTTAATAAAAATAAAAACCAAACACACCATTTAGGTGCCTGGTTCGATCAACAGGAGAAGGAGGGCGATCCCCACTCTCAAAACCCTAACAACTCACTAATCTCACAAATTGAAGGCTCAAACCAAGTTAAAATCGAAAATCGAGCATAGATTATTGATCCCCATTGCAAGGGGGTTGTAAGGTATGTAAAATTTGATGTTAATTCCCTGTTTGAAATTCTCATGAATTTGGGAAATCTGAAATTTGATGTTGCATGTTTGCTATTTGGATAGAATATGGATGATATAGTGTCTAGGAGTGAAACCTAGACAATAACATGTGAAATCATGCCTAAATTCTGAAAATTTCATGAGTACATTGAAGGTCATTCATGGGTTTTGTGAGAAAATGATAAACATTAGGGTGTAGAATGCTAATCTAGTGTAAATTGATGCATAGAAACTGATTTATGAAAATATGATGCGTAATTCTATAAGTAATAGCTCGATTGATTTTAATCAAGGCTAAGTGGCAAGCCATGAATTAGAAAATAAAAGATGTAAAATTCTGCCTGTCAAGTGTTTGTAAAAATGCCTCAAAGAAGGCTCGAAATTGAAATTTGAAGTTAAAACGCATGATTGTGATGATTTAGCAATTTATGCGATACATGATTGAAAAAGGGTTCTAAGCGGATTGCGAATTGAACTCTTTAGGTGAGGAACCCAGATCGTCAAGTGGACAAGCCGGTGGAAATACGCGTTTGAAAAGGATGCTTAAAAGGTACGTAACTACGATCTAGTTACGTTATGCTTGATTTCGTATTTTCGCTAGTAGACCTTAAATTAGCATAATACATGGAATTTACATTTAGTTGAAGTGACGAAGATCACTAGGTAAATAAACGGGTCAAAAGGTGAAATTATCACCCTTTGACAATATCGACTAATGGTTTGTCGAGTTACATGTTTATAGGAATAAATATCAAATGGATACGTACATCGCTATTGCTTAACGGCTACTAAGGCAAGGTATCGAAATGGGTCAATATATTGATCCGAGCCAGGTATGTATAATGATTCAACTCTTCATGTAGAACTTGAGATTCTATAAGAGTTAGACAAGGTTAGAGTATAGTTATTCGGTTATCTTTTAGGTAAACCGAATAAATTGAATTATGGTTATATTTTTTAGAAGCACATGGGTTTATAAACAAGGTTATAGTTAAAAGGTCGGATTTTGGGTCAAACAAGTATTTAAAAGTTCCTTGTAGTAAAAGAATGATGAAAATTGACCAAATTGCCCTTATAGGCTAATTCGTACGAACGGCCCTTAAAAGGGGTTCGGAAACGAGTTTTATGATTAAATAAATGCTTAGAATAAGAAAAGATAGTGAAAGATGTAAATTCTTGGGTCGAATGACTTTATATAGGTCTTTGCCGTAAAATGATAATCCGAGGGGTAAAACTCGGAACATATAGATATCCACATTAAATCCAACACACATATAGTTGTGGTGGAAGATTACTTGGTAAGGAATATAGGAATAAGATGCTAGAAATGTATGAAAGTAAGTTCTGGTTCTAAAGTGCTTAAATACCCTTAACGGGTCAAAATAAGCATTCGAGCGAAAACGTATTTAAATTGTGTAAGAAACCTGTGATTAGAACCTAACATAGTAGATAACATTAATTTGAAGAGGTGCATGTGAAATAAGGATTAAACAAATATGTTTGTTTGGTAAAATGTGTAAACGGGTTAAAATTCGGTAAAACGACAAGGAGTCGAAGGCTTTGAAGCCTCAAAATCTATTATGTAGGATGTTGGATTTTAACACAATATGATGGAGGATCAAATTACAATCACGTAGGAAGAAACGGTAGGTCAAACGGACAAGCGGATTGAAAGATACGAAAGTTTTCGTGTCAAAAACGGCAAAAATGGAAGGGCCTGATACAGGGGCCACCGTAACTTACGGTGGGCACCGTAAGTTACGGTGGGGGCTGAATTCTTTACGGCAGTTATTCCCTGCCTTACGGTGGGGGTATGTTATAACAGGGGCCACCGTAACTTACGGTGCCCACCGTAAGTTACGGTAGAGGCCAGATTCAAATTCTTGTTTCTAGGATCAAGAGATCAATATTGGAAATTCCTGATTTCTTTGTTTAATTTGATTATTCGACCCAATTACCTTGTAGTACCAGTTATTTAATTATCAAAACTGACTTTTAATTTGGTTTTGATCATAGGTGAATGTCGAGAGTCCCGGGTGAAGATCAAGCGTCTAGCAAGAACCGAACACACGTTACACGAAGCTTCCGCAATGCTGTTTCGTCGTTATTCTAAAACGGCGAATTAAACCACATTATGTTGTATCACTTTAATTTGTAAAAGTTTTTAATAAACCAGTATTTTAGCGTGAATGTTTATATATAAATACTCAGTAATTGTGATTATTTATGGAAATCGCTAAATAAATTTACGGTTGTTACATGCCAATATTTAGTTCGCTTCATGTTAGCCCCAATCGGAATGCCCAAATACATAAACGGTAAGGAGCCCAAACCACACTTTAAAATACTCGCCATTCTTTCCACCTCTTCATCACCCACCCCGACTAGGTTTGTAAACGAACCGAACGTTCAGCGAACAGTTCGTGAACCGTTCGGCGGGAAGCTCGTTTATGTTCGTTCGTTTAATAAACGAACGAACATGAACAAGAAATTTCATTTGATTAGTGAAATGAACGAACATGAACAGAGGTCTCGTTCGTTTGATTGTGTTCGTGAACGTTTGGTAAGGTGTTCGTGAACATTCGTTGATTTGCGTTCGTTTATGTTCGTATATTCATGTTTTAATTGAAGATCTTTGTACTTTCTTATAATTTATTTGTACTTTTTTATATTATTAAACGTTTATTTTTTTATTACCCTAACAATTAAACTAGGAAACCCACTTTCACCTTGTTTATGCATCATTTCCCTTTCATTTCTCATTATTTACATCGGCAAATACGATCGACCTCCGTTCCACAATAAGGGATTCAAGTTCGAGTGCAATTCTCTGGGCCATCTATCTTTATCCTTCGTCACGTTCGCCAAATTTATTTGTGTTCGTAAACCGTTCACGAACACACTCATTTCCTTAATGAACGAACACAAACATAAAATCTCGTTCGGTAAGTGTTCATGAACCATTTGTGAACACACTTATTTCCTTAACGAACGAACACGAACAAGGCCTTATTCATGTTCGTTCGGTTCGTTTACAGCCCTAACCCCGACTCCATAAAGCTTCCATTTGTTCGGGTTAATTCTTAAACTCGTGACAAGATGAATACACCTTAGGAACCATTTAAGGCTTATCACATTGTGCTCCGACCATTCGTCAACGATACTATAACAACCCTCGAAAACACCCTAAAATACCCCGTATACACGTAACTGAACCCGTATAACCCTAATTTTATTAAAAAAACAAATAAAACCATTATCTTCACTCGCTCGCGGGCCGCGACAGGATCCTCTGAGTGTGTCGCGAGGCGCAACAGGACCTTTCTTGCCGGGCACCCTTTGTGCCACGTGGCATAACACATGTCAAGCCTAGGGTCATGATCAAGAAACCCTAGCCGTAGCTAGGGTGCCCTCGCAGGGCGCGAGAGAACCCCCTTGGGCGGGTCACGGGGGGCGACCGACCCCCAGAAAAGCTATAAATTGAGCAGACATTCAGCCTTTGAAACTCGCTCAATTCTCTTCCTCTCTTTACACATGTAGACCGAAAATAACAGTTATAATACCCCCGAAAACACGAAGCTCTGCCCCGTTGTAAGTATTTTAACCCTCGATCACTAATTCGAAAACACGAAGCTCTGCCCCGTTTTAAGTTATAATACCCCCGAAAATAACAGTCTCCATCCACTGATGCTGTCTCATGTTAAGATCCTTCTGGTTAAACAGATGCTGAAGGCTCTTATGATCAGAATAGATCATACACTTTGTTCCATATAAATAATGTCTCCAAAGCTTCAGTGCAAACACAACGGCACCCAATTCCAAATCGTGGGTGGTGTAATTCTTTTCGTGCACCTTTAATTGACGTGAAGCATATGCAATAACTTTGCCCTTCTGCATAAGCACACATCCCATACATGTGTGTGATGCGTCGCAATAAACCACAAACTCTTCAATTCCTTCTGGCAATGTCAACACAGGTGCATTGCTTCTGCTTAAGAATATCAAAAGATTCTTGCTGCTTAGGACCCCAGTCAAACTTGACATTCTTGCGAGTCAACGAAGTTAGAGGTGCTGCAATCCTTGAAAAGTTTTCGATGAAACGTCGATAGTAACCTGCTAGACCCAAGAAGCTGCGTATCTCTGTAGGAGTCTTAGGCTCTTGCCAATTCATAATTGCTTCAATCTTAGCGGGATCCACCTGGATACCACGCTCACTTACCACATGTCTAAGAAATTGGACTTCTCGAAGCCAAAACTCACATTTAGAAAACTTGGCATAGAGCTTTTCTTGCTGCAGAAGTTTAAGGATACACCAGAGATGTCTTTCATGATCATCCTGATTCTTTGAATATATAAGTATGTCATCAATAAAAACAATGACAAACTTGTCCAAATAAGGTTTGCAAACACGATTAATGAGATCCATGAACGCTGCGGGTGCATTAGTGAGCCCAAAAGGCATCACTAAAAACTCATAGTGACCATAGTGTGTTCTGAATGCAGTCTTGTGCACATCTTCATCTCTGACCTTCAGTTGATGGTACCCCGACCTTAAATTAATCTTGGAGAAATAACTTGCCCCTTGCAGTTGATTGAACAGATCGTCGATCCTGGGCAATGGATATCTGTTCTTAATTTTAACCTTGTTTAACTCACGATAATCGATGCACAGACGCATCGAGCCATTCTTCTTTTTCACAAACAGAATCTGTGCTCCCTAACGGGACGAGCTAGGTTGGATAAATACCTTCTCTAACAAATCATCCAACTGAGTCCTTAACTCTTTCATCTCAGTCGGTGCCAACCGGTAAGGTGCCCTTGCAATTGGTGCTGCTCCAGGAATGATATCGATTCTGAATTCCACTTGCCAATCTGGAGGTAATCCAGGTAGTTCTTCAGGAAAAACATCTAGATATTCAGAAATAATGGGGATGTCTTCAATCTTGGGCTTTGGCTCATCCATGGTTACATGTGCCATATAAATGACACAACCCTTTTTCATACACCTTGATGCCTTAAGCATAGATACTTGCTTAGGTAATCCATACTGAGTATCTCCTTGAATAGTAAGTGGCTCACCATAAGGAGTCTTGATACCTACTTGCTTCTTATCACATGCAATTTGGGCTTGGTTATGAGATAACCAATCCATGCCTATCACTAGGTCGAATCCTGCTAATTTCAATGGAAGCAAGGATAGCGGAAAAGAGTGATTCCTAATGGATATAAAACATCCATCTAGAACTGTTGAGGCAGTCTCTATAGTACCATCAGCCAATTCTACTTCATACTTTATGTTTAGAGTCTTAACAGGCAGGCTTAACAATTTACAAAACTTATTATCTACAAAAGACTTGTCTGCACCCGAATCAAACAATACTCTAGCATAAACATCATTGATAAGAAAAGTACTTGTTATCACATCGTCGTTCTGAATGGCTTCTTGAGCATTCATCTGAAAGACCTGAGCATTGGTCTTCTTAACCTCTTCAGGTTTCTTTTCATATTTTGGGCAATTATTCTTGATATGCCCCTTCTTGTTACAATTGTAACAAGTTGCATCCTTCATCTTTTTGCAATCCAAGGTCTTATGCTCCTTGGACTTGCAGATCCCGCATCCAAACGGCTTTGACTATGATTGCGTGTGTGATTTCGACTCCAACCTACACTTTCCAAAATGATGTTTCTGACATGTTTTACATTTGGGTTTCTCACCCGATTGTTGGTTATCCTTTTTGAACCAGGAACCCTTCTTGTACTCAGAGTTCCCCTTATGTTTCTTATCAGAACGGCGTGAGTTCTCATCCTCACGTTTCCTTTTCCCTTCTTCAGAATTCTTGAGCGATCTCTGCCTAACCGCATCGAGAGTAAGGGATAAGGACATATCAACCACTGACCTAAAGGTGGTAGATCTTGATGCTTTCACACTTGCCTTGATTTCCGGAGCTAAACCTCCAATAAAACGAGCTATGCATTTTGGTTCCGGTGTGACCAAGTATGGAACCAATCGTGACATGGTGTTGAAACTCGTAAGATACGCCTGACAATCTAAGTTCTTCATGACCAAGGTCAAGAAGTCAGTCTCAATTTTCTCAACTTCATGTTGATGACAGAAATTTTCTTTGATCAACGCAACAAACTGATCCCAAGTGATGTTATACAACGGGATCTTCCCAGTAGCTTAGATTAGGGACCTCCACCAAGCTAAAGCTTCTCCTTTAAAAGATTGTGAAACAAACTTCACAATGTCCTGCTCTGCACAACCACTAATATCAACCACTGTATCCATCTCATCGAGCCAAGTTATATAATCGATGGCTCATTTCTCTCTTGTGAAGTCTCTGGGCTTGCAGGACACAAAATATTTGTAAGAACAGGTTTTAACACGTGGCTCTTGATTGAGCACAATCTTCTTAGACGGGATACTTTGCTGATTCGACGAGTGATGAGCATCGTCCTTCTTTGACTCGTGTGTTTTAGAAGGGGGCTTACTATGAGACACAAATTGAGTCTTAGTGCGGGTACCACTTGATTCCTTGAATTGTCTGTCAAGAGCTCTAGTAACGGAATTGTCTATTAATGCTTGAAGGTCTGTACCAGCTACATTAATTCTGGTGGTATCATTATTCTCTCTCGGATGACTGTTAACCTCCTCTGATTCAGCCATGTAGCATGATTGCTACAAAACAATTGATAATACTTTGTTCAGAGGTTATTATGGAATCATCATTTTTGATGACTCATTAACCATGGTAAAATATAAACCATATTGGTTAAATTGTTAGTCATATTTACTTAGGATTTTCATAATAAATTATCCTTTATTATAAATCACTAAAGGTATTAGGGTGGCACAAAAGGCCTAGTCACAAGGACAGTTTTAAGCCATGATTTCATAGAATCAAGGCATTAAGGTTTGAACATAGTTCATTACCTTTTATTGACATGGAGTCGTAGACTACAACTGTCTTTTGTCTTATTTGACAATTATTATGGCCCGTAGGCACTTCATCACTAATGGATGTTTCATATATGATCATCTTAATTGATGATTTGAACCCATGATTTATAGATCATTAGGCTAAATAAGGAATCTGGAAGAATCCAATATAAGGATGACATGTGTGATTTTACCGAATCACATCTGCAAGGAGTGTTAACATGTTTTCAGATGTTAACAAGGATTTGAATCCTTTTAAATAGGTTTTACCATCGTGGCCAAGTCTATAATGACATTTAGGCTAGGTTATACCTTTTAAGATTCTTTTTTATATTTAAAGGCAGATCAATTACAAAAAGGAATGATATTTTGATTTATTTCATATATTATATTCATGCATATGATGACAAGTGAAATTTAAATAAAACATTCCAATAAATTTAAAAGAAGTACATAATTGCCCTAAACGGGACTTGAAAGAAATAACATTGTCCACGTAGGGACTAAAATAAGAAATACTAGTCCTCGCA
The DNA here is from genome assembly GCA_030545235.1 of Helianthus tuberosus. Lineage (NCBI taxonomy): Eukaryota > Viridiplantae > Streptophyta > Magnoliopsida > Asterales > Asteraceae > Helianthus > Helianthus tuberosus. Next base: position 34,053,365 of record CM060441.1, read on the forward strand.
GGGACCTATTACATAAATAAAAATGTCCACGCAGGGACTTGATTGAAAGTAAAAATATTACAAAACAAATACATAAGGATTTTCAATAATCCCTCTTCTTCTTCCCCTTTATTAAGTCTGCCAAGCCCTTAAGTAGTCTCCGGCGGCTTCTACGCTACTCATGAACCTCTCGTTCCACCTGGTTCAACCTCTGAAGAATCTCCTGCTGCTGCGGTGGTTGGATCAGTGGCGGCTGCTGTTGCGGAGGTTGAGGAGGTGGTGGGTATTGATACCCATAAGCTTGGTACCCAGACTGGTATGAAGCTGCGAAAGGTCCTTCAGGGTGAAGAGCGTTGTTGTTGGCCGCCTCTAGGTACGGGTCAACAGCAGGGGCATTGTAGTAGTTGTAGCCATGGTAAGCTGGCTGCTCAAAAGGGTTATACGCCGCTGCACCGGCTTAATAAGGAATTGGGTTATCATAACCCATGTGTGGTGGTGGTGGTGGTGCGACTGGCGTAGAGTCGACTTCTGAAACTGGGTTTGAAGGCCCAGCCATTTGTGGGTCTTCATACAGTGGCGGGTAGTGGCTACCACTGGAGTGTTGGGGGTGCAGAATTGAAAATCCCCCCTTTGCACGGACATCCGTGCACCTGATCTTCTTCGCCTTGGTGGTTCCGGAGGCAGTTGCTGCTCTAGTGGTGGTGGTGGCATGACCGCCTCAAAATGTGGGTCCTCAGAGGGGACCTGTTGGTGTGGTGATGAGTTGTGGGAAGATGTGTACTCCCAGTGATAATTGCTCCACCATTGAGCATATGAATCGGGGCCTCTATATGGCGAACCATGAAAAGATGATCCGTCAGAAATCTCTAAGGGATGCGTTGGCGTCCCAGTTGGTGGCTCGGCAGGTTCTGGATCTGGATTCTCGTCCATATCCATATCCTAGGCTCCAGGAAAATGGTCTTCTGGTCCCAATGGGTTATGGCCCATTGGTTCTTCACTCACGTTTGCCGGGTTGAACCGGCTCTGAAAGTATGGGGTCGGGTCCTGAAAAGCCCGGTGTGAACTCAACTACTGCAATGGAAGGAAGGAGTGGTGAGAATCATTGGGCTCATTTTCTGATTGTGGCCCAAAGGAGTGGTAATACGAGGGCGAAGAGCTAAGCGAGACAGAACGCCTCGCGGGTTCCAAATATGTTCTCCAGTCTTCTTGAGGACTAGAGCTCATGGTTACTGAAGGAGTTCGCCGGTGTGACGGCCCGGCCTCATGGTCATTTGGAGCAGTGATTGGCGCCTTGCCTCGTCCACCTCTTCCTCTGAATCATGGCGGCATTGTCTTTTGTTCCTGTCGAAACAAATAAAAGAAAACAACAAAAAGAAAACAATAAGATTAGGATTAGTCCTAAGTCATTAGCCTAGACTCGGAGGTCAAGGAATGTGCAACTGTGTCATTGAGATTAAATACAAAAGGCTAGTGTTTAATTCACTCAATGTTGGCTCTGATACCAACCTGTCACACCCCGATATTTCCACGTATTACCGGTGGGCCCGGTGGGGAGTATCGTGACGTAGTTGATATCATCATGGTCAAAATCATAGTTCAATGCACAGCGGAAGTCTAAAGTAATAATATTACAAACCGATTAGAAAGTAACATAAATATTACACAACGGTTGTAAAGTGGATCCACAGGCGGATCTAAAATAAAAAGAAATATTGTTCAAGAGATTTAAGCATCAAAAGCTTGCAAGACTCTTTATTTGATACTAGGAGTAGCCAGCCCATTACGAGTAGTACCTGCACTAAACCTTTTGAAAAATATGTCAGTTTACACTGGTAAATACAATTAACTGACTCTTTTTGAAAAGTATTTATAAAAATTGATTTAAATGCACAAGGCATAAATATTCTTTATTAACTTGGGACAATTATTTAAAAATAATCTTGTATACAGTTTTACATGTTTGTCGTCCATTTAGGACCCGGTTAGAAGAGCCGGTTAAGATTAATAGACACACCACTTGATATAATACCCACAAGAAGTTCCTTACGAGTGGGGTACCTTTATACATACGCAACTGTCAGGTGTATGCCTACACCCCGTGCTTAAGTCGTGGCCATTTCTAATGAATGAGCCGAGGATATCCAGGACATGGTCATTAACCCCCCAAAGGCATTGTATCAAACAAGACAGATTAAAACGGGTTATGCATCTTTTTAATCACATTCCGATTGTACGATTTCATACCCGACCAAGCGGTATTATTATAATACCGTATCCCAAGCCCGTATAAGGGAAAATAAGTTAAAAGTATTTACCTGAGCTAAAATATAAATTTAATCCCAGCCGTATATCAAATCAGCAAGTCCAAATAGCTTTTACTGGGATCCTAATTTGGAACGAAGGTTTTAATAACCTATTAGATTCCTAACGGGTCTTATTTAAGTTATAACTTAGACCGGTTAGTTTTAAAGAAAGGTTTACGGTTCAAAACACAAGATTAAGTGAAGACCGGATTAGAATGTGATTTAGACTCGACAAGTTTGAATACTTGTATAATATGGGTAAACTAAACACATTCTAGAGTTTGAAGTAAAAATGATAAGGTTTGACCCGTTTCGGTTAATTTATGCAAACTAGTTACATAAACCGCACCGAACGCGAAAATGCATAACGGGTAACCAAATGAATCATGTACAGGTTCCACAAGTTAATATGCTTTAACTATGTTGTGATATCAGTAGGATACCTTTCATTATGCCCAAAACAAATTTAAAACCAATTTATGCCCCGTAGGGGGTATTTTGGTCATTTTATGTCACACCCCAAAAACGTCGCAGCGGAATATTTAAACGTAGTGGAGACGGAAGTTGGTGCCCATTTATATCTTGTCGAGCGATGCATTTTATTGTTGGAAATATTGGTTTATTTTAACGTAAATTATTAAACATTACGTTTTAAGAAACGACGCAACTACATAGTTAAGATGTCTTTGATCCTTGCGGATCTTATTACAAAAGTCCCAGAAAGTTTAAAAGTTGTCCAACATTTTCAAACAAACAATATGCATCATTCAAACACATGATTCCCGAAGCCGAACTCAAGTACCTGTAGAACACGTTAAAATCAAGTGTCAACACAAAGGAAGGTGAGTTCACTTATTCGTTTACTAACAGATTTTATTCCAAGGAAAACTTTCTGTTTGGGTTTTTATTTTGAAACATCCATTTAATTCTGTAAAACCCCAAAAACGGGTTTGGTAATCAAACTCCGTTAATACTACAGGACGGGTAAAATACAGTTAGTGGTAAAACTTACCCGGTAAATTTTAGGATTTAAATAAATAAATCTAATATTTATTAAAAGGATGAGAAATACTTTGAGAAAGCAAAGTATATAAAAGGCCCGAGATTTAACGGGACTTAAAATAAAACGGGTTGAGAACAAGATAAAGTAACTAGGCAATAAATAACCTAGTACAAGTCTTGTAACTAAATGAAAGAACAAAATATCAAGTTATAAACTAAATAAAAGTGGAGGGGCCTATGTTGTTAAAATCTAAACTTATATTATTAAGTTTAATAAAAATAAAAACCAAACACACCATTTAGGTGCCTGGTTCGATCAACAAGAGGAGGAGGGCGACCCCCACTCTCAAAACCCTAACAACTCACTAATCTCACAAATTGAAGGCTTAAACCAAGTTAAAATCGAAAATGGAGCATAGATTATTGATCCCTATTGCAAGGGGGTTGTAAGGTATGTAAAATTTGATGTTAATTCCCTGTTTGAAATTCTCATGAATTTGGGAAATCTGAAATTTGATGTTGCATGTTTGCTATTTGGATAGAATAGGGATGATATAGTGTCTAGGAGTGAAACCTAGACAATAACATGTGAAATCATGCTTAAATTTTGGAAATTTCATGAGTACATTGAAGGTCATTCATGGGTTTTGTGAGAAAATGATGAACACTAGGGTGTAGAATGCTAATCTAGTGTAAATTGATGCATAGAAACTGATTTCTGAAAATATGATGTGTAATTCTAGGATCAAGAGATCAATATTGGAAATTCCTGATTTCTTTGTTTAATTTGATTATTCGACCCAATTTCCTTGTAGTACCAGTTATTTAATTATCAAAACTGACTTTTAAGTTGGTTTTGATCATAGGTGAATGTCGAGAGTCCCGGGTGAAGATCAAGCGGCGAGCAAGAACCGAACACACGTTACACGAAGCTTCCGCAATGCTGTTTCGTCGTTATTCTAAAACGGCGAATTAAACCACATTATGTTGTATCACTTTAATTTGTAAAAGTTTTTAATAAACCAGTATTTTAGCGTGAATGTTTATATATAAATACTCAGTAATTGTGATTATTTATGGAAATCACTAAATAAATTTACGGTTGTTACAAGTTGGTATCAGAGCGTTGGTTTAAGAGATTCAAGTATGGTGGGAAAACTATGCTTGGACTTAAACCTTATGCTCTTGATAAAGACTGGTGTTCGGTTCAAGGCTTGATCGCAAAATCCGGTAAGTACATGTATGTTAATAGTTTAGTATGCTAAAGTGTTGTAAATAACACATAGGGCTATCGTGTGATACACGTTACCCCAATTAAAATGATTGATATAGTTGACGAAAATACGCGCGTTGACGCGTATAGTAGAAAAAGCCTTGTATTATAATACGGGCGATTATTGAAGTTGACATTACTAACTCTTGTGAATGTTTTAATTGAAGGACACTCGCGTCTGAAGATGACGAGAGTTGAACGAATTGTGGATATGATGATGCAACGGTCCGAGGTATGACAAGAAGAGCATACTCATCAAGGACCTAAATCGCGTAACGATCGCAAATAAGTAATGACAAGAAAGCCCGTTAGGGGAGGCATTTACCAGGTGCACGTTTAAACTATTGCATGAATAGAAATATGCAACAAATACGTAGAAACTGATAGTTGCATATGTAGATTGAAAACTTGGAAAGAAAAACCTGAATAGAATACCTATCCAGGATATTGTTTCCAAGAGAAATAAATAGAGGTGTTACTTACATAGGGTGTGATGTGAAAGTTATAAAAGGGTCACGTATGTCATGTGTTGATCGCCTACTCTGGCCAAGTAGGTAGTGAACACATGATACCAAGAAATTTTTATGATGGACACGCTTACACCCGATGTAGTAAGGACGGGGTGCGTGGGATAAATTAAAAAGTACCCAAATGAATCAGATAAGCAAAATATCTGATCATGATGTAAACGCACAGCCGAGTGACGAAAGCGTATTATATTAGGATAATGAGCCCGAGAGAAGGGACAAACAAACATGTAAAATGATCAAGATATGCATTGGGAGGGAGTGTACTTACACTCGAACCCGGAAAATGCAAATATGCCTCTTAACGGGCCGTTTTTGTAAAACGCCAAACTTGAGGACACAGTCGGAATATAAAATGAAGTGAGGTCTTAATGCGTACCGGGGAGGATTGCAATAATAACGGCTTCAGTAAAACACCCGGATGATGGGTAAGAATTAAACACATGTGTAGACCGAGAAACGGGAACTCGGATGGAAAGATTAAAAGACTCGGGTTTGAGTCATAACTAAAAGACTACAAGATAATGTAAATAGAAATTTTGTATAAATTATGTTCAACTATTTTAAAGTTGAATGGGTCGAATATAATATCATGATGGACGGCACGAATAAACGCAAGCAGGATAATGGTAGCGTTAAAAGCAAAAGAATAATGAGCCCGACAATGGGACATAATCAAATATGAATGTACGTAAACTGGATAATGGTGAGCATAAGACAAACCGAAGCATAAATGACGTGAGAAGTCATAAAGTCAAAAAATTGTCCGAAAGGAAAAGAATGTAGCCTTAGACTACGGTCAAGGTCAAAGAAAATACCCAGGGCGAAAAATAAATGATTCTTCAAACAAAAACAGGGTGCCTTGACACCAAACATGTATTTTAAGAACGACATGAGTAAAGAATGAACTACGGGGTCAACCTAACCTGTAGAGCTGTAAATAATGGAATGGTCTACGAGACTAAAACGACCCACGGGTCAGGATTAGAAAGAAATTATAAGGACTTCGCCCTAAAGAGGTGAAAGTCTAATCAAGTTAGCCCATAAGGCTAAGTGATAAAACCTACGGGTTAATTAAATAAAGCGAGGGAATCAGTTGAGAATCCCCGCATAAAACTAAGACTGTAAAAGAATATATTATGGACTGTCAATATCCATAATTCTGACAAAAGTTAAAGAGAAGATCCTAAAACTAAAACTTTGGTTTTAGCAAAAAAAAAAAAAAAAATAACGTTTTTACAAATATAAATTCTAATAGGAATTTAAATAGTAAGCATGAAGGATACAAGTCTGGACACTAATAGGCGCAAGACGATATATTCGAAAAAGCGATGTTTTCAAAAATGAAAGGTTGATATGAATTAAACATGATATGACACGATCACGGTCAAGAAATGCAATGTGAGGTAGAATCACATTATAACCAAGCGAGCGGTAAAAGTAACTGGACTAATAAGTCTAGTTAGTGAGACCGGTTAAGGTCAGCAATTCAAATAAAAAAAATTGGTTTGCTTGTAAGAGGTAGATTCAGTATAACTGAACCGAATAAATAAAATTGAAAACAAAAGAATTTGTTGCTAAAAGTGAAAGATTTCACTAAAGACCTTTAAACGGGTCAAAGTAACGGATTCATAAAGAATTCGATAGTATATGAAAGCGATGGATATCGCTAAGTTAACTAAACTAGTGGAAATAACGAGATTACGTTATTTCAAGTTGCACTATGTCGTATGAGATACGTAGACAATTAGTGACCAAAAGATGTTACCATACTTATCTGGTAATACTAACAATTGGTTAAAAGTATAAGTAATGTTTAAAAGATTTCTCGGATCAAATACATTGAGTTTAAACTCAATGAATTATGTAAGAAAAGGTTTCAAGGACGAAACCTCTTTAAGGGGGGTAGACTTGTAACACCCCGAAAACGGGTTTGGTAATCAAACTCCGTTAATACTACAGGACGGGTAAAATACAGTTAGTGGTAAAACTTACCCGGTAAATTTTAGGATTTAAATAAATAAATCTAATATTTATTAAAAGGATGAGAAATACTTTGAGAAAGCAAAGTATATAAAAGGCCCGAGATTTAACGGGACTTAAAATAAAACGGGTTGAGAACAAGATAAAGTAACTAGGTAATAAATAACCTAGTACAAGTCTTGTAATTAAATGAAAGAACAAAATATCAAGTTATAAACTAAATAAAAGTGGAGGGGAATATGTTGTTAAAATCTAAACTTATATTATTAAGTTTAATAAAAACAAAAACCAAACACACCATTTAGGTGCCTGGTTCGATCAACAGGAGGAGGAGGGCGACCCCCACTCTCAAAACCCTAACAACTCACTAATCTCACAAATTGAAGGCTCAAACCAAGTTAAAATCGAGCATAGATTATCGATCCCCATTGCAAGGGGGTTGTAAGGTATGTAAAATTTGATGTTAATTCCCTGTTTGAAATTCTCATGAATTTGGGAAATCTGAAATTTGATGTTGCATGTTTGCTATTTGGATAGAATAGGGATGATATATGTCTGAGAGTGAAACCTAGACAATAACATGTGAAATCATGCCTAAATTCCGGAAATTTCATGAGTACATTGAAGGTCATTCATGGGTTTTGTGAGAAAATGACGAACACTAGGGTGTAGAATGCTAATCTAGTGTAAATTGATGCATAGAAACTGATTTATGAAAATATGATGTGTAATTCTATAAGTAATAGCTCGATTGATGTTTATCAAGGCTAAGTGGCAAGCCATGAATTAGAAAATAAAAGATGTAAAATTCTGCCCGTCAAGTGTTTGTAAAAATGCCTCAAAGAAGGCTCGAAATTGAAATTTGAAGTTAAAACGCTTGATTGTGATGATTTAGCAATTTATGCGATACATGATTGAAAAATGGTTCTAAGCGGATTGCGAATTGAACTCTTTAGGCAAGGAATCCGGATCGTCAAGTGGACAAGCCGGTGGAAATACGCGTTTGAAAAGGATGCTTAAAAGGTACGTAACTACGATCTCGTTACGTTATGCTTGATTTCGTATTTTCTCTAGTAGACATTAAATTAGCATTATACACGGAATTAACATTTAGTTGGAGTGACGAAGACCACTAGGTAAATAAACGGGTCAAAAGGTGAAATTATCACCATTTGACAATATCGACTAATGGTTTGTCGAGTTACATGTTTATAAGAATAAATATCAAATGGATACGTATATCGCTATTGCTTAACGGCTACTAAGGCAAGGTATCGAAATGGGTCAATATATTGATCCGAACCAGGTATGTATAATGATTCAACTCATCATGTAGAACTTGAGATTGTATAAGAGTTAGACAAGGTTAGTGTATAGTTATTTGGTTATCTTTTAGGTAAACCGAATAAATTGAATTATGGTTATAGTGTTTTAGAAGCACATGGGTTTATAAACAAGGTTATAGTTAAAAGGTCGGATTTTGGGTCAAACAAGTCTTTAAAAGTTCCGTGTAGTAAAAGAAGGATGAAAATTGACCAAATTGCCCTTATAGGCTAATTCGTACGAACGACCCTTAAAAGGGGTTCGGAAACGAGTTTTATGATTAAATAAATGCTTAGAATAAGAATAGATAGTGAAAGATGTAAATTCTTGGGTCGAATGGCTTTATATAGGTCTTTGCCGTAAAATGATAATCCGAGGGGTAAAACTCGGAACATATAGATATCCACATTAAATCCAACACACATATAGTTGTGGTGGAAGATTACTTGGTAAGGAATGTAGGAATAAGATGCTAGAAATGTATGAAAGCAAGTTCAGGTTCTAAAGTGCTTAAATACCCTTAACGAGTCAAAATAAGCATACGAGCGAAAACGTATTTAAATTGTGTAAGAAACCTGTGATTAGAACCTAACATAGTAGATAACATTAATTTGGAGAGGTGCATGTGAAATAAGGATTAAACATATATGTTTGTTTGGTAAAATGCATCAACGGGTTAAAATTCGGTAAAACGGCATGGAGTCGAAGGCTTTGAAGCCTCAAAATCTATTATGTAGGATGTTGGATTTTAACTCCATATGATGGAGGATTAAATTACAATCTCGTAGGAAGAAACGGTAGGTCAAACGGACAAGCGGATTTAAAGATACGAAAGTTTTCGTGTCAAAAACGGCAAAATGGAAGGGCCTGATACAGGGGCCACCGTAACTTACGGTGGGTACCGTAAGTTACGGTGGGGGCTGAATTCCTTACGGCAGTTATCCCCTGCCATACGATGGGGGTATGTTATAACAGGGGCCACCGTAACGTACGGTGCCCACCGTAAGTTACTGTTGTGGGCTAATTTCTGAGCTCATATCCTGAGAAATATCTTGGCTTATATCTTGATTAAATAAAATCTGTTTATATCCGGGGTGCGGATTCAGGGTACTGGTAATATCCTGAATGGTATCCTCAGGATCACTAACGAATTACGTGCAGGTACGTGGGCTGGAAGCTAACAACGTTCACAAAGACTTGTTCTGCGGAAGACTCGGTCCAAACCGTTCAAAGAAAGACGTTGAAGCCTTATTACTCGGTCTACAACGTTCGTGATGGAATATTCGGAGCATCCCATATTTATAGGGATATTTGTTTGTATTTCGTTACTATAAATAGGAGGAACACCAGATCGAATAGGACACAACAATTTCACTGCAATCACACTCACTACATACCAACACTTGTTCTCTCGCAAATTGTACTCTCACACGAATTCATTGTAACACTTAGAGATCTGGTTGATATCCTGCACTGTATCTTGAAGTTTAAAGCAATAAGAAGAACAAGGCAGCTGCGATTGTCAGCTCCCGAGGTTTTATGCCGGCGATCTAGATTGATCAAGGGCTTTCCTCGTACATCTCGTGTCGTCTTCCTTACTTTTTATTTATTATTTACTCACTGTTTGATCGTAGATACAGCTCAATATCCTGAGCCGTATCCTGAATACTGATTTGTTAAATAAATCAACAAGCATATTTTCCTTAAACTTTTTAGCACACTACCTCACATTACTAATTTGATCACTAAATTGCTTCGGTAATTTTTGACCAAAACAATTTGGCGCCCACCGTGGGGCAAGTGGTGCTATCTCTACTAAAAATTTTTGTTAAATCGCTAATCGGTTTTTTATTTTCAAAATTTTTTGCCACATTGTCCACAATGGCCTCACGATCAAACATGAGTTCCTCTACTATGTCTGCTACGACTTCTGTTACTACAGGTTCGGTGCTTCCACCACCTCCTCCAAGAATGCCAGCTTCTACACGACCTCAGGATATTATCCCTACTCGCACTGTTCAAGAGTCTGCCCCTGTTTTAGCATCTAACGATGAAATTTTAACCTTGTTTGGAAGTGTGCAGGAACAAATGAGGCAGCAGCAAGAAACAAACCAAATGCTTTTAAGGGAAATACAACTCCTGAAGTCTGGCTCGAGCAGATCCGCTGAGGATATTGTCACCCCATTACAACCCAGAGCTTTGAACTTCAGTTCAGCCGTGTATACAGAGGATAACAGGGGGAATATTGTGCCCAGCCTTCCTCAGAATCATACTCCTGAAATACCCTCCTCGGTCAGGATATCGACCATAAGGAGCTCAGGATATGCCTCAGGATATGGGCAGAATCCTCCAACGAGTAACATATTAAATAATAATAATAATACTCATGCTACTAACAATAGTGGATCCTTGCAGGATACAGGTGTGACGTCAGCACTTACCAGGGAACTTCAAAAATTGAAGGACATGATATCAAGTGTACCCGGGGTGGTCCAGCCAATCCCGGAAGTGTCTCAAGATAGCCATAAGATATCTCGCTTTGCATATCCTATCTGTGATGCTGAGATTCCAAAGAGGTTCCAAACCCCCAACATGAAGCTTTACGACGGAACGACGGATCCTGAAGAGCATATTGCTCAGTATAGGGAGAGGATGGAGATCAACCCTATCCCTCCGGATCTCAAAGAAGCATGCTTGTGCAAGGGTTTTGGTTCAACCTTGACAGGATCAGCTTTGAAGTGGCTCTTGAATGTTCCTCCGCATTCAATCACATCTTTTGCTCATTTAGTAAATTTATTTAATAGTCAGTTTTCTTGTAGTAGGAGCTTTGAAAAATTAACAAGTGATCTCTACAGGATAACACAAGGGCCTCAGGAATCCCTTAGGGATTATGTGAACAAGTTTAGCCGAGAATCACTAGACATTCCTCATCTTGATGTTGCAACAGCTGTGCAAGCTTTCAAGATGGGGTTGAAAAAAGATTCTCAATTTTACCAAGACCTTGTAATGAACCCATGCAGGAACCTGGATGAAGCTCGGAACAGGGCCCTAAGATACATTCGGTTGGAAGATGACAGAAAGATGCAAGAAAGGATGAACTCATCCAACACTTATGAGTCAACTAACAGGAAGTCAGAATCCTCATTCAAGTCGTATCGGCCTATGCCATATGGCAGAAATGAGAATAAGAGAGTGAATGCTGTCGAAGATGAGGATCCTGAAGAGTATCCTGAATTATCAGAATATTGCTTTTCTGTTAACATTCCTGAATTGATGTATGCCATGCAGGGTCTAGGGGACAAGGCGAGATGGCCTCGAAAGAATCAACAAAAGGCGGATTGGAAAGACAAATCAAAATGGTGTGCTTTTCACGAAGATTTCGGACATATGACCGAGGACTGCATTGCTTTGAGGAAAGAGATAAGCTATCTTCTAAGCAAGGGATATTTGAAAGATCTCTTAGGAAGAAAGAAGAATAAGGGTCAGGATACTGAGAAGGATCCTGAGCGAGCAGCCTCTCCTCCCGCGGATGCCAAAATAATCAACTTCATTTCGGGGGGATCCGACATTTGTGGGACTTCATATTCGGCAGCAAAGAGACATGCAAAAGAAGCTAAAGCCGAAAGGGGAGACAAACCTGTCAGAATGACTACACTCACAACTGACAAAGTGATCACATTTGATGCTGATGACAGGGATACTGTCCAGGATCCTCACCATGATGCTCTGGTAATAACGTTATATGTGGCTAACCATTTTGTACGCAGGATATTGGTTGATAATGGCAGCTCTGTCAACATAATCCAACTAGAGACACTTAAAAGGATGAATGTATCTCCAATGGATATCACTTCGAAGTCCACCGTGCTTGTTGGGTTCAGTGGAGAGGCCAGAAACACAGTGGGAGAGATAAAGTTGCCGGTGTACGTTGAAGGACTCAACTCGATACAACGTTTCTGTGTAATGGACTCTCTATCCTGCTATAACATTATACTGGGAAGACCATGGATTCACGATATGAAGGCCGTGCCATCAACATATCACCAATGCATCAAGATACCTACCCCTTGGGGAGTTGTTAAAGTTGATAGCGATCAGCAGGAGGCGAAAGAATGCTACTCATCCTCAATGAAATCCTCAACCAAACCTAGTGCAGCATAGCAATTAAAGACGCGGGCCCAGGATATTGTGGAGGATCCGGAGCAGGATGTGAAGAAAATTGTCCTGGATCAGGATAATCCTGATATTTCGGTGCTCGTGGGAACCAATATCCCTCAGGATATTGAAGAACGATTAATTAACTTTTTAAAATGCAGGATGTCGACGTTTGCATGGAAGCATGAGGATATGACAGGCATATCCAAAGATATTATCACTCACAAGCTTGGAATTGATAAATCATTCAAGCCAGTGCAACAAAAGAGAAGAAAGTTTGCTCCTGAACGCAATACAATTATTCAAGAAGAAGTTGAAAGATTGTTGAAGTCCAAAATGATTAGAGAAGTCAAATTCCCAAGGTGGCTAGCAAACGTGGTAGTGGTACAGAAGAAGAACGGAAAATGGAGAGTCTGTGTGGATTACACAGACTTGAATAAAGCTTGTCCTAAAGACCCATTTCCTCTTCCCCATATTGATGCGATGGTAGATGCCACTGCTGGGCATGAAATGCTGACTTTCATGGATGCATCCTCAGGATTTCAACAGATCCAAATGGAGCCTTCTGACCAGGAGGATACTGCCTTCATGACACCAACAGGTATTTATTGTTATACAGCTATGCCTTTTGGTTTGAAAAATGCAGGTGCAACATACCAAAGATTGGTAAACATGATGTTCAAAGACAAACTGGGGGACACCATGGAGGTGTACATTGACGATATGGTGGTAAAGTCAAAGAAAGCTCAGGATCACCTCCAGGATATTAAAGGAGCGTTTGATATCCTGGATCAATATAATATGAAGCTGAATCCTGCTAAGTGCCATTTCGGAGTGGGGGCAGGAAAATTTCTAGGATATATGGTGACCAAAAGAGGAATAGAAGCAAGCCCGGAGCAGATCAAAGCCATCTTGGATATTAAATCACCCTCAAATATGAAAGATGTTCAACGATTAACGGGGCGAGTGGCAGCATTGAACAGATTTATCTCAAGGTCTTCAGAAAAATGCAAGGATTTTTATGATATCCTGAAGAAGAACAAAAAATTCGAGTGGAGTGAGAAGCACGAAGCAGCCCTACAGGATTTGAAGCGATATCTCTCAACCGCACCTCTACTGATGAAACCTGAAAATGGTGAACCACTATCCCTGTACCTTGCTGTATCAGGGAATGCTGTAAGTGCCGTTCTTATAAAAGACCATGAAGGTCAGCAATATCCTGTTTATTATGTTAGCAAAAGTTTGTTAGATGCTGAAACTAGGTATTCTCACTTAGAGAAACTAATACTAGCATTAGTCATGGCATCAACAAAACTTAGACATTATTTTGAGACTCATAGGATTCATGATAAAACTAATTATCCTGTCAAGAATGTGCTTAGAAAACCAGAGATGTCAGGCAGGATGGCTAAGTGGTCGGTAAAGTTAAGTGCCTATGATTTAGTATATGAACCTAGGAATGCCATAAAGTCTCAGGCTTTAGCTGACTTTGTGGCTGATTTTAGTAGTGACATTCAGGACGAGGCAGACCTAGAAGTTCAGCAATAAGGAGAATCCTCAGGATCCTGGACATTATATACTGATGGTGCATCTAATATAAGAGGAGTAGGATTGGGAATACTACTAAAATCGCCACAGGGGGACATATTACCCCAGGCTATTAGGTGTGAATTTCCTGCTACCAATAATGAGGCAGAATATGAAGCTTTAATTGCAGGATTAGAACTAGCTAAGAGTATGAATATCAAGAATTTGCAAGTATATGTTGACTCCTTGTTAATTACTAACCATTTTAATGGATCCTATGCAGTTAAGGGTGAGAAGTTAATCGAATACCTCGATATTCTCAAAAAATTAGCAGGATATTTCGATGTTTTTACACTTGAACAGGTACCAAGAGAGGATAATGCTGAAGCGGATGCCTTAGCAAATCTGGGATCATCAGTCAGGATACCGAAAGGGATCCAAATACCAATAATACATGTTTTATATCCTGCAACGAATCCTCAGGATAAAGAAGTAGCGGATATTCGGGATCCTGGAGTGGAATATCCTGAACAAGATCCTGAATCCTGGACAACTCCAATTCTGAAATATCTTAAAGATGGACACATCCCCGAAAATGAAAATCCTAAGGCATTTAGGATGAAGGTATCACGGTTCACTATTATAAATAATATCCTATATAAGAAATCTCTTGTAGGACCATATTTAAGGTGCTTGGAGGATCATGAAGCCAAAGAAGTACTTCAGGATATACATGAAGGGGACTGTGGTAATCACACTGGAGGCAGATCATTATTCTCGAAAGTATTGAGGACAGGATACTTTTGGCCAACAATGAGAAAAGATGCTGCAGAATATGCTCGAAGATGTGATGCATGTCAAAGGCATAGTAACATACTACATCAACCAGCTGAACCACTATATCCTGTAGTTTCCCCTTGGCCATTCATGAAGTGGGGGATGGATATAGTAGGGAAGTTACCAAAGGCTCCGAGAGGAAAAGTATTTATGTTAGCAATGACGGATTATTTCTCTAAATGGGTCGAGGCTGAAGCATTCGTTCAAGTAAGGGACCAAGAAGTAGTATCCTTCATCAAGAGGAATATCCTGACTAGGTTTGGGGTACCAGCTGAGATCATTTGTGATAATGGGTCCCAGTTTATAAGCAAAAGGACTACTGACTTTTGCAAAAGTTGGGGAATCAAAATGATCACATCTACTCCTGTACATCCTCAAGCGAATGGACAAGCCGAATCCTCGAACAAGATAATAGTCAATAACTTAAAAAAGAGACTTGGAGCCAAGAAAGGAAGATGGGCGGAAGAGTTACCCTTTGTTTTGTGGGCTGATAGGACAACGGTGAAGAATGCAACTGGCCAAACCCCGTTTTCCTTGGTATTTGGAGCAGAGGCAATGATTCCAACAGAAATGTTGGAACCTGAAGATTTATTCATGTAGGTTAGCATAGTTTGTGGGTTGATTATGTTTATGTTTAGTCAATATGTTTGGGCCGATTATGTATGGTTTGGGTTAGTAGACTTGTGTCGCATGGGCTTAGATTTCGACCCAGTTAGTTTTGTATTTAAACAACATTTACCTCATTGTTTGAGGTTGTTGTTTGGGTGACAAGTAGGGCGACACAAAGGAGAAGGAACCGAGTTCCTGTTTGAGTCTTGTATCAGTCTTTGCTAAGCCATTGAATGCAAGATATCGGTTTGTGTTTTGTTTATTGTTTTCATCTTAGATTTATACATATTCTTGAATCACCTATTGATTGGATTCCGCACAATCAATAGGTTGTTTGATATCATTGAGAGATCCTCACGGGTTTTACAATTGGTATCAGAGCCATTGAAGCCATTCAAGGGCTCGGTTTTGATATCATTCGGATTCAAGAATCATTTATGCTACTGATCTGTTTTGTTGAGTGTTTTGCAGAGATATATTTAATCTGTTCTTGACAAATTCATCGAAATAATACTGAATTTGGTTTGTTGATTTCTGGAAAAGGTGTTTGCTGATTTTACGGAAAGTTGGTGGTCAAGAGATTCAAAGATTACGATATCTTTGAATTTTGGAAGTGCTGAAAAATCGGGATTGCGAGTAAACAGATCTTATCGTTTATTCTTTTGCAGGTTCCGACTCGCAACCATCCTTGTTGCGGTTCATCACGTTCTGGTTACGACTCGCAACCATCCTTGTTGCGGTTCATCACGTTCTGGTTACGACTCGCAACCATCATTGTTGCGGTTCATCACGTTTTGGTTTCGACTCGCATTCACCACGGTTTCGGTTCATCCTGTTTCAGTTGCGACTCGCAACCAGTAGTCAGTCTTCACTCGCAACCGAAGCTGTTACGACTCGCAACCTTGGTTTCGGCTCATCTTGTTTTAGTTACGACTCGCAACCACAGCAGTTTACGACTCGCAACGACACTGATTTACGGACTTTTGGACTGTTGACTTTTGGACTTAAAACAAACTTAATTAATTAATTAACTGATTAATTAATCATGTCATCTAACAACAGTGAACTGTCCGCCCTTAAAGAACAACAAGAATTGGATTCAAAGCTTGGTACCACAACACGCATTCCTAGGTTAACTGATGCTAATGATTTTCAGGAGTGGAAGTGGCGTTTTGAAAATCATCTGAAAGTTAAGGATTATAAGCTGTGGCGTAGCATTATGCGAGGTCCTAGGGAAATTATGATGGAAAGCTCAACTGAACCAGGTCTTAAAGTAAAGAAACCTAGGGATCAGTACACTGAAGATGATGTGCTCATTGTTGAAGAAGATGATCGAGCTCTTTCCTACTTAACCATGGGTTTGGGTCCTGATATTGCTGTTGGCTTTCGCACCTGCAAATCTGCCAAAGAATTGTGGGATTCTCTGATCGAAGTATATGAAGGAAACGAAGATATGAAAGAGAGCCGAAGAAATCTGCTACAACAAAACTTCAACAACTTCAACCATATTTATGGTGAAACGGTAGACAATCAGATTCAGAGGTTTGTGAAGCTGATCACCCAAATGCAAATGGAAGAAATTCATACAACAAATGCATCTACAAATCGTCAACTTCTTAATGCACTACCAAAGAGTTGGGATCATCATGTTGCTATGATCAAGAAGACTAAAGATCTCGCTCGATGCACTCTGTCAGAGATGATCTCTCACATTAAGGCATGCGAACTGGATGATAAGCAAAGAGAAACAAATTACAAGAACAGTATGCTAGCTGCTGGTTACTCCATTGCTCCCGCTTCCTCTAACAACAGCAACACAGCATTATTGTCTCAAGGTGGTTTTCAGATGTTTCGAAATACTTCTACTCCAACTTCAGCTAAGGTGTACTCATCTGGATCCTCTAATCAAGTCGTCTCTCCAGCTTCTCCTGCTTCAATTCCAAATTCTGGAAATTCTGGAAATGTCTCTACTGCTGCTTCTGCTTCCGCTGCCAACAACGAAATGATAGCTTTCTTTGCTAAACAATCAAAGGAAAACTTGGATATTGCAGCTTCAGTGATCAACTGTTTAAATGCTTTTATTGCAGGAAAACTTGACCCACCAAAGTGGTGTTCTGATGATCTGAAACAGATTCATCCAGATGATGTTGAAGAAATGGACATCACCTGGCAGATGGCGATGGCAGCCTTCAGAGCCCAAAAGTTTGTGAAAAGAACAGGTAAAAACAAGTGGGGAAATGCATGGAATGGAGCTGCTAAAGTGCCTTTTAATCTTCGTTGCTTCAACTGTCATGAGGAAGGACACTATGCTCGAAACTGCCCACAGCCACTTATAAACAGAGATCAAACTCCTGCAACTCCTGCCCAACCTGCAACTCCTAATCGAGAAAGAGCTCTTGTGACCACTACAAGTATAGCAGATGCTGCTGCTTCTGGAAGCCCTGTGCCGCAAGGATTAGCACAAGCACTGGTGGTTCAGCCCAACCTCAACTTTGATTGGACTTCAGAAATTGAGCGTCTGAACATATCAGCTCCAGAGAATCAATCTGCTACATCCAACATTGCTTTCATGACTTCAAGTGAACCTAGCCCAAAGCCAGAGGAAGAGACTGCGGCTGATGATTTTGCATTCATGACTCAAATTCTTTCAGCTCCTGTTAAAGGTCTCACCAAAGAAGAGGTAATTTCTGTTTTCTGTACTCCTGAGTGTAGGGAAAGGGTTGAGGCTTACAGAATACATAACGCTGAGCTCATTCAAGATTATAATGACATAAAAAATAAAAATTTTACTTTGTCTAAAAATGAGAAGCTTTATAAAGAAAAGATTGAAGCTCAGCGAAAAGACATCATCAAGCTAAAGGATGATGTGAGTGTAAAAACAGCCCATTTCCTAGAAGCTCAAGAAAAGGTATGCATCTTAACTAAGGAACTGGAAGATATTCAAAACAGATATCAAATTAATGAATTAAATATCAAGAAGTTTGATTCTTCCAGTAAATTGGTTAAAAATCTTTGTGATCAACAACTTGCATACAAAGAAAAGAAAGGATGTGGTTTGGGTTTTAATAAGGCTCCTCCTCCCTATAATGATAATTATACTTATTTACCCATGACTGAGGAGGAGATGACTAATGAAAGTAAAATGACCTATGGTCCCAAAAATAATCAGTCATCGTTCAATGACAGACCAGTTGAGAAAAAGAAGTCTGCTCCTATAAATTTTGTTCACAAAGGCACAATTGATCCTAATGTTTCATCTTCGTGTGCAGATGATAGCTCTGAAGTAAAGTGTGCTGATGTTCATGGGAGTGAACCGACTATTATTTCAAATGTTTCTGAACCATATTTTGAATATTATTCTGAACCAACTGAGTCGGACATTGCTTTTACTAGTTCTTTGTTTGCGTCGTTTTCAGCTTATGTTTCGTCTTGTGAGCCTGATGTTTTGGGCAAAACTGATAACGTTTGTGTGGATGATTTGAACAATAAGTGTGGTGATGATTGTTTTTCAACTAATGTTTGTGATCCTAATATCTCTAATGTTTCAGCTTGTGAGAATGTTACAGGTGAGGTCCCTCAGGATGCATTCAGTGAAACCACTGAAACGACTTCTCAAGAAAATCAAGAGTATCCTGATTCTTCTTCTGAATCTGTCTCAGTGGGTGTCCCTAATGTTGAATCTAGTGGGACCCCATTGGAAACTGTGTTAAACAATGAACCTGAATCTGTGTCACATGATAAATGCTCTGAGAAAATGCATATTGATGAAACTTCTTTAGGCTCAGAAAAGGAATCTGAATCAGTTTCACATGACAAATGCATTGAGGAAGAGCATATTGTTGAGATTTCATCTTGTTCGGGAAGTGAACCTGAATCGGTTTCAGATGACAAATGCCTTGATAAAACGCATTTGGATGAAACTCATACATGTTCAAATTCGGAATCAAGTTTAAATAACAATGAAAGGGATGCTGATCTAAAAGAGAGGTCATTAGAAGAAAAATTGTCTAAAGAAAAACCACAAGTCAAACATGTTCAGAAAACTAAAACATCAAATCACACGAAATCAAGCAAACAGAGTCAAAATGTCAAGAATATTAAAAATGTGAAACGTCAAACATGTTATAACTGTGGTATTGCTGGTCACATTGCCAGAAATTGTGGCAAACTCCCAAGGACACCGAACAAGAAAACATCAGAGCGAAATCAGAAGGTCACGTCTAATCGATATCACTGTTCGAAGTCCATGATGTCTGCAAAGACTAAGACAATGCAGAACAACTATCATAGGACTAGACCTTCTGATCAGGATTGGAATGCAGCCAAACACTATAATCAATATCAGAATAGACAAACAAATTTTCAGCGCAATCGAAATAATTCTTTTGGTAACGCTTATGAAAGTTTCAATTCTAACTGGTCAAGACAGTTTTGGAAACCTAAAGCAAATGGCATGCAATCCAATTCAATGAAATCATATCATCAAAATGTTGCAAAAAGGGATGTTTCAAAATTTCTGAATAAAGATAATTTAGTGTGGCAGAGAGTGACGTTTATTGATGCACAAGGAAAACCCAGATCCACTATGGGCTGGGTTCCTAAATCTAACTAATCCCGCTAATCGTGCAGGAACAGCTGTGGAGGACTACCGTGCGCCTCTGGTACATGGATAGTGGCTGTTCCAGGCACATGACAGGAGACTTATCCCAACTGGAAAATATCAAAGAGTTTAATGGTGGATATGTCTCATTTGCGGGAGGAGAGTCAGGCAGAATCACGTTAAAAGGAACTGTTCGAAACGGCGTCTTAAGTTTTGAAAATGTTAATTATGTTCCAGAACTGAAACACAATCTGTTAAGTATTTCGCAGATCTGTGATCGAGGGAATTCAGTTCATTTCACGAAGAAGGGATGTCATGTTCTTAAGCCTGGGATTGTTATTCCAGAAGACTGGTTCTTGATGACGGCTGAAAGGAAAGGTAATGCTTACGTCATTGATATGAACAAGAAACCGTGTGAAGAGATCACTTGTCTATTTTCAAAAATTTCGGAGCATGATGGTCTGTTGTGGCATCGTCGACTTGGGCATGTGAATATGAAAAATCTGAATCGTCTAGCTAAAGGTCAACTGGTACGTGATCTTCCAATCAAGGACTTCATGTTGGTGGAGAAATGTGTTGCTTGTGCAAAAGGGAAAGCTCATCGAAAACCTCATAAGACTAAACCAGTACTCTCGACAAAAGCTGTACTCGAACTACTTCATATGGATCTTTTTGGTCCAGTGAATGTGCTGAGCATTGGGAAGAAAGCTTACTGTCTGGTAATCGTCGATGATTACTCTCGTTACACTTGGGTGTATTTTCTCAGCCACAAAAATGAAACTGCTGACTTGGTAAAACAATTCATTACTTTGGCTGAAAATCAAGCGAGTACTAAGGTGAAGGTTATTCGATCAGACAATGGGACAGAATTCAAGAACGTTACTTTGGATACTTTCTGCATTGATAAGGGAATTGATCGTCAGTTCAGTGCGCCTCGAACTCCACAACAAAATGGAGTGGCTGAAAGAAGGAATCGTACTCTCATTGAAGCTGCGCGTACTATGCTGGCTGATTCAAAGCTTCCTAGCTTCTTTTGGGCCGAAGCAGTTAGCACGGCTTGTTATATCCAGAATCATGCTTTAGTAAACAAACGTCACATGAAAACCCCTTATGAGATTCTGGAAGGACATAAACCTTCGGTTTCACACTTTCGTATTTTTGGTTGTCCATGTGTATTATTACTAATGGACTCCAACGGAAAGTTTGAAGTCAAAGGTGATGAATGTTATTTTGTTGGATATGTTAAAGGCTCTGCTTATAGGGTATACAACAAAGTAACTAAAAAGGTCGTCGAGTCGTGCAACATTGAATGGCTTGAAGAGAATGCTACGGACGCTAGAGTTGGTCCAGATTGGTTATACGATTATTCTGCTCTGTTTAAATCATTTAACATTTTGTCAAGTGATGTTTCAGTTGCAGGTGTGTCTATTCCCAAACAACCATTGTCATTTGAAGATACGGAAGACGAATCACAGATGCAAGACAACGTGAGGCATCATACCATTGATCCACCGGGAATGGTGTTTACGCAACATCCTACACCAACTCCGATGGTCAATCGATCTCCTGAGGGTGCATCAACTAGTGACTCTGCTTTATTTCCTGAACCAATTCCTGAGGATTGTGTTGTCACTTCTCCTGTAGTTCACACTACTACAGCACCTAATGAGGGGGAGTCTAGCAACACAACCACTGAAGAGGAGACTGTACCTGATTTGGCCATACCTACGAGCGTTCAACGCAATCATCCAATCGAGAATGTGATTGGTCCTGTAAATGCAGGAATTTTGACCAGGAGTCAAACAGGAACCATTAACACTTGCTTATATTCTTGTTATCTTTCTCAAATCGAACCTAAAACTATTGATATAGCTTTGCAGGAACCTGGCTGGGTAGATGCTATGCACGAAGAGCTGAACCAGTTTGAAAGACTTGGAGTATGGAAGCTCGTCAAGTTGCCAACAGGAAAACGTAAGCTTGGAACTAGATGGGTATTTCGAAACAAGCAGGATTCTGCAGGAGTCATCGTTCGAAATAAAGCAAGGCTGGTGGTTCAGGGATTTAGACAAATTGAAGGACTGGATTATGATGAAGTATATGCTCCGGTTGCACGACTTGAAGCCATCCGAATCTTTTTGGCTTACGCGTCATACATGGGATTCACTGTTTATCAGATGGATGTCAAAACCGCGTTTCTCTATGGAAAGGTGAAGGAAGAAATTTTTGTCGAGCAGCCACCAGGGTTTGTGCATCCAGACTATCCTGATTATGCTTACAAGCTAGACAAGGCACTGTACGGGTTACACCAGGCTCCTCGAGCTTGGTATGCCACACTAACAGAGCATCTGTTGGCTCATGGGTATACGCGTGGCACCATAGACCAGACTCTGTTCATCAAGAAAGTAGGACGTGATCAAATCTTGGTTCAAATCTATGTTGATGATATCATTTTCGGATCTACAAGTGAGGATCTTTGCAAGGAATTCGAGGGAGTTATGAAAAAGAAGTTTGAAATGAGTGCTCTTGGGGAAATGACACTGTTTTTGGGTCTACAAGTCAAGCAGAGTTCACAAGGAATTCTTATTCATCAAGGGAAGTATGTGGATGATGTGCTGGTAAAATTCAAATTCACGGACGCAAAGCCTGCTGAAACACCTATGGCAGAGAGACCACTATTGACTGAAGATGAAGAAGGAGAGTCTGTCAATCAACGTCAATATAGGTCAATGATCGGGTCATTGATGTATCTCACAGCGAGCCGTCCGGACATTATGTTTGCTGTTTGCAACTGTGCACGCTATCAGGCTAATCCTAAAACTTCTCACCTTATTGCTGTTAAAAGGATCTTTCGGTACCTTAAAGGCCGACCTAGGTTTGGCCTGTGGTATCGGAGGGATTCCAATTTTGACTTATTTGCTTTTTCTGACAGCAATTTTGGAGGTACTGACAGTGACAGGAAATCTACATCTGCGGGATGCCAATTTTTGGGTGATCGGCTCATTTCTTGGCAATGCAAGAAACAACAAACAGTGGCGATATCTACAGCTGAAGCCGAGTATGTTGCTGCTTCTGCGTCTTGCTCTCAAGTGGTGTGGATGCAACATCAATTGCAGGATTATGGTTTGACTTATCTTAACACTACTATTTACTGTGATAATGATGCTGCAATACAAATTGTTCGAAATCCTGTCTTTCATTCCAAAACCAAGCACATTGATATTAAAGTTCATTTTATCCGAGACTGTTTCGACAGAGGTCTTATTACACTCGAGCAAATCGACACAGATGCAAATGCTGCCGATTTGTTCACCAAACCTGTCAGCAGCTCAAAATTCAGAGTGCTTGTGGATTTTCTGAAAATGATCCGCTTTACTGACTGAGCATGTTTTTGTTTTTCGTAGGTAAATTTGCTCATAAAGTTTTCTATTCTTAGGTAGTTTTTATTTATGCTCAAATTTAGGGGGAGAAGTTTTGAAGAAAAATACAAAAACATTGAAAAATTGAAAAAATACAAAAACATTGAAAAATTGAAAAATACAAAAAGAGGTGTGGCAGGACTGGGAAATGAAATGAATTTTCACTTTATGGTCAAGGGCTGACTCATGTAAGACCAGTATCGAAATAGTTTGACTCTAGTATGATGTGTTGGTAGGCTCTATCCTTAAGACTGGAAACATTGGCTGTTTCTGTTTAGAACTAAAAATTGTACATGACCTCAGGAAAGAAAGTCACTTGGAATTAGCTCATTTCTATTTGAATGTTTGTATGTTGTCCCGATACACACAATTTTGGTCTGACTCTGAAATCTTCTCTGAAAAAGTCGTGTATCTCCTCTGCTGCATCCAGATATATGCTGACCTGGAGGTGCTAGGCAACGACAGCTTCTGCTGCATCCAGATACATGCTGACCTAGCTGTACGTTGTCGCTTTGTAGATCAATTAAACACCCGAAAGAGGCCCTCTAGTGCCCAAAAGAAACCCTATAAACCTATGTCAAATTGAGAAAAACTCATTTGATCCAGTATATTATACCATCTCTACTTAAGATCTATTCTGTTCTCTTCTCAACCTAGTCCCAGTTAAGATTTCAGAGATCTGGATTGGACTTGTGAAACATGTGGTAGGGAAGCTACTTGCATGATAGAGTGTGCTGTTATAATTTCGGGATTTGATTAGTATTTGTTTTGAGTGTTCATTGTTAAGATATCAAAACATGATAAATTAAGTTACAGGCAGTTATATGGAAAAGGTCTAGGGAGATGAGTTTAAGGGGACAAATATACTGACAATTGTCTAGATCATTCAGTAGTAGATCAGTGTTGATAAGTGAAGTCAAGCCCGAAACCTTGTGATTTGATCCCTGAGTATCTATGCAAATTTCCTTATTTTATTTTGTAAATATTTTTGTTATTTATTTTTGTTTTTAGGTTTTATTTGCAAACATTGCTCAAAAGGTTTAATGGATAATTTTCATTAAAATTAAATCAGTTTTGAATTGGGTTAAAAATTGGTTGATAAATCTGTTTAGTCAAGAGCTGTCAAGCCCAAATTTGTTAAATCTGTGAGCCCAAGATTTACAAGCCCATGATGGCCCATGATCTGTTTCATGGTATAAAAGGGCGGTTGCGAGTCGAGACCTCATTTCTCACTCGCAACCAAGTCTGATTCTCTCTCAAGATTCCGGTGTTCTGTTGAAGATTCCGATTAATCTCCGGTTACGACTCGCAATCTCCGGTTGCGACTCATTGATCATCAAGGTATAATGACGTCATTATTCAAGTTTTTGCAGGAATTATGAATGATTGTTGAATATTCCGATGAAGATTTGAAGATTCCGATGAAGATTTGAAGTTTCCGATGATGTTTCCGATGAAGTTATGAAGATGTTTGACTCGCAATCAAGAACACTTATGACTCGAAACCAGGGGTTACGAGTCGCAACCTCAAGATTGCGACTCATGGTTGCGACTCATGGTTGCGACTCGTAGACAACTGGTTGCGACTCATGGTTGCGACTCGAGACCTTTTGGTTGCGACTCATGGTCTCGAGTGAACAGTAACAGTGTTTGTTTTGGCTTATTTTTGTCACTGTTATATTTGAAAGTTGGAAACTTATTTGAGTTGTGTTATGTGCAGAAAAATGGACTTGAAATTTATATCTTCACACAATCAGGTCGGATATTTGGCTCCTCCACCAGAAAAACACAAGCAGATGTACATGTCATTGATGAAAGGTCTAAATACATGCCGGATTGTTCATGCTCTTCGTGAGAATCCAGTTGTTTATGAAGACCTTATTCAAGCTTTTTGGAAGAGTGCTAAAGTAGAAGTCGTTGATGGAAAGGGAGCTATAGTTGCAGAAATTCAAGAAAAGAAAGTAATAGTGACTGAGCAGATGATTAGAGAAGCGTTGAGGTTTAATGATCAGGAAACGGATCCTATAGAACTTCCAGCTGGAACAGTGGAAGCAATTCTGCCTCGTTTAAGCTACGAAGGAAAGTTTCCTCCTTTGGTTAAGAAGTTTGTGCATCCATACTGGCGTCTGTTGCTGCATATGTTTCTTGTGTGCATGACAGAGAATAGAGGAGGAATTGATCAGTTGAATACTACTCAGTCTGCTGCTGTGATTTGTGTAATTACAAATGAGTCGTTCAATTATTCAAGATATATTTTGGAAGCGATGAAAAGGAATGCAATTGGACTTCGAAAGGATAAGTTTCTGATGTATCCTAGATTTTTGCAGATGATTCTGAATGATAAATATCCAGAATTGAAGAGATCTGGTAATACGTTGGAATTAAAGCCTATGGGTCCTTCATGTTTTGGTGCTCTCACTTCAAAGAAAGGAACTGAGAAAAGGTTTGAAGGTTTGATTGAGTTGGAGAAATTTGGTCAGTTTGCCGAGACAGAAGATGTTGGTGAGAATCCAGTTATGGCACAATCTGTTTCAGTGCATAGTATACCTGCAAGTGCCATTGTTGCTGAAGAACATGATATTCGTATGGATGCTGAAGATCAGCCTGAGACAGAGATTTTAACAATAGACTCTGACGATGAAGGTGTTGAGATTATGTGTTATTCTGATGAAGATGAAGAGCTTCCTCCTGAAGCTGAAGTTGATACTGCTGTTTCTGTTGTTCCACCCGTGATTACTGCTGAAAGTTTGGCTTTGTTACTCAAATCTGTAACTGACAAGATGGGAAATCCTCCTTCTGATCTTGCAGTGTCAAGTGAAAAGCCTAGTGAAGACCCAAAGGATTCTGATTCCATGCCATTGAAACGGAAAAGGAGGGATCCTCGGCTCGGAATGTATGTTGAGCATAGCAAAGATCAACCCGTAGTTACTGATGAAGATGATGAAGGTCTTTATGACTTTGATTTTGAGCAGAATGTCACCGATACCACCACCGCTACTGAAAACATCTTTGATTTTGATGCTGATACCCAAAGAACTGATATGGATGTTACTACTGATGATGTTCAGGTTACTAGTATTGACGTTGATGCCACTGTTGAGTCAACGCTACCTAGTGCTACTGAATCTGCAGGTCTTTCTAGAGTTGATCTTGATATGCCTAGCAGTTCAAGTGGTAAAAGACCTGAAGAGCCATTTAGAATGCCGTTTGATGATGATTCTAGTGATGAAGATGAGTATATCAGTATGAGAGATATGAAGAAAAGAATGGTTGTACTTGAGCAAGATTCGATCCATAAAGATGCAAAGATTATTCAACTTGAAGATACTATTGTGAAGAAAGATCAACAGATTGAGCAACTTCAAGGAGATGTTAGTTTGCTGTTTAATATGGTTTATGATTTGCGTGGGAAGTTAGAGAAGAAGTTTGGACAGGAGTTTTCTGATCCAACTGATGTTGAAAACAGAAGAAAAGCTTTTGAAAAGGATGATGCTGAAAGAAGTGCTGCTATGGAACATTACTTTAGAAGAATCATTGATCCTGTTGCAGACAAAGAGAAGGCTGAAAGAATCAAGAAGAAAAGAGAGTTTGTGATTATGAAGAATCGGAATCTAAATCCAGATGATGATGATGCTCATGCAACTCATCATTTGATGGATGTTGGTGAAACTCTCTATGATAAGGTTGGAAATCGGTCTGGTGTAGTTAGCTGGGGTTATGATCATGATCGTAAAAGATGGTGGATCAAAAGAAAAGTTGGACCTGTTGAGTGGTACAAACATCCAGGCCAGTTTCAGTCATTTACTAAAGTGGACTTGACAGACTTGTCTAGAGCACCTTATGTAGATGATAAGCCTGGTGGAGTTGGTTATAGGTTTTTCGAGAGGTTGAAGAGGGAGGTTCTTAAAGGTTTTCCTTCCATGCGTACTGCAGAGTCCACTGTGAAACCCGCTAAAGGCATCAGAGATCCATACACAAACAAGAGATTGAAGATTGTTCGTTGGCCTGTAACTGATAAAGAGAAGACAATTCCGTTGGTGAAAAAGATTCCAAAGGGTGCTCTAAAGACCTTACATTTTTGGTCTTATGATGAGCGCTTAGGGCAGGCAGTGATTGTTTGTGATGATGATGTGTGTTTTCAATTGGTGGATCAGATTGATTTACTGAGTGTTGCTCATGAAGATTTGGAAGTGTTAGCTCGTCATCAGATTAGAGCTACTGAGAAATATGAAGAAATTGCCAAAGCTTGGACTAAAGCTGTTGCAGCATCTATTCATATTCATAAAAGGGGTTTCGGTGGTATTAAGGATCGGGTGCAAGATGATAGTGAAGGTTAAAGTGTCAAGAACCTGCATGCATAAACCTAGGGGGAGATTGTTGGAACCTGAAGGTTTATTCATGTAGGTTAGCATAGTTTGTGGGTTGATTATGTTTATGTTTAGTCAATATGTTTGGGCCGATTATGTATGGTTTGGGTTAGTAGACTTGTGTCGCATGGGCTTAGATTTCGACCCAGTTAGTTTTGTATTTAAACAACATTTACCTCATTGTTTGAGGTTGTTGTTTGGGTGACAAGTAGGGCGACACAAAGGAGAAGGAACCGAGTTCCTGTTTGAGTCTTGTATCAGTCTTTGCTAAGCCATTGAATGCAAGATATCGGTTTGTGTTTTGTTTATTGTTTTCATCTTAGATTTATACATATTCTTGAATCACCTATTGATTGGATTCCGCACAATCAATAGGTTGTTTGATATCATTGAGAGATCCTCACGGGTTTTACAAGAAATGACGATACCTACTGCAAGATCTATGCTACAGGATCCTGAACAGAATCCTGAAGTCTTATGTCAAGATCTAGACACTATAGATGAAAGAAGAGATGCAGCAAGGCTAAGGATAGCAGCATATCAACAAAGAATATCCAGAGCATACAATAAGAACATAAGGACTAGAAGATTTCGAGTTGGTGATTGGGTGCTGAGAAAGGCTTTTCAAAACACCACTAATCCTGCCGATGGCAAGCTAGCTCCGAAATGGGAAGGACCTTATGAAGTTGAGTCAGAAGCAGGGAAAGGAGCATATCGACTCAGGAATGTGGAAGGGGATATGCTACCAAGATCCTGGAATGCAATACATTTGAAGCTCTATTTCAAGTAAGAGTAGAATTTGTTTTCTATCTCGGAATGGTATGTGTTCTATCTCTTTAAAATATATTTGTTTATTATCTTGAACCCAATACTGACTTAAGCATCGGAGGGGTGTTAGCCAAGCTAACACCCACCTTAGTTTAGAACTGTTTTGCAGGATATGTTTCAGGATATAGCTCCAGGATATATACTCAGGATAAGTCGAAAGATTAGAGGATTGGCCCCCTCTCTCACGTTTAAGGGATCCTGATCCCTTCACAGGTTTAAAGGTATTCACCTTTCTTTCGAATTGGGTTTAAACACCTCGTCTGGAGCGCAAGTTATCTAGGTATAGTTCAAGGTAGCGGGACCAGTTCATGTAAAAGTGGCTGACAATTTCGTTACTGTTGGCTATATCCTGGATCCTAAAGGTATATGAGGATTGATCACCCTCTCTCACGAAAGGGTATTTTCATACTCTCTAAGGTTTAAAGGTTTTCACCTTTCTAAGTCTAGGAGTTTATACACTCTCGCCTGTAGCGCATGAAACTCAGGGTTTATCCCCAGGATACCAGGGTTTATCCCCAGGATATTAAGGGTTTATCCCCAGTATGCTAATGATTCATTTCAGGATATCAAGATTTTTGCTTCGGAGTGTTTGAAATTTATTCAAACCAAAGTGTGAATACATTTGCATTTCTGTGTCATACACAGGGGACATACATTATACTATTCAAAGGTTGGATCCAAGTTTGTAAGTGTGCACTGGGGACATACCTAAGGTGGAAGATTGAAATTGATTCTCTAAAAGTCTTTGGTATGATCTCTCCTTTTTCAAATGATTTAAGTCTTCTAAGTTATATGACAATATCCTGACCAGGATATCTCTTAGAATACTAGTCAGGATATTTTCCCACAATATTCCCAAAAATGTTTAAACAAAACAGTTTTCATAAGTAAAATTTGTGCACTAATAACAACAATAATAAAGTCAAAAGAGTAGTTATATTATTGACATACCAAAAGGTGTGCTCTTAGTTTCACCTCAAAACGAGGCCCATCCGCTAAGAGCACTAGTAGTTCATAACCATATTCACCCAACAGTTGAAGGCTTCATCTCAAACCGAGACCCATCCACCTTCAACTGTTGTATTGTTCAAAAAGCATGCAGGAAATGTAAATTGTTCAGGTACGGAAAAGTAAAGTGCGGAAAAGTAAATTGTTTATGGGACTACAAACCAACATTCAAATTCAAAAAGGTGGGCTCTGGCCTTGGCACGTATATCCGTCATCGCCCACCTAAATGCCCTCACACAGCGGCATCACCTCCAACCTTCTCAAGCTTCTCAGCACCAGCATCCTGACCAGCATCCTGCGCAGCATCCTTGCCAACGTCCATCTCAGCATCAGCTCCAACATCCTTCTTCTCTCCAGCCTGGACCACCACCTCTGCTGACTTAGAAGACTCGCCAGCTTCAGCAGGAAGGGGCACAGCTTTGCCTCCGAGCTCCTTCAATTTGGCCACCCAGGATTCAACTGGCCAAGATGGACAAACAAGGCCTGTCTCCTTGGCCTCGTAGGCCATCTTGATGCGTGCTTGTAGCAGGGAGACGATAGCAGAAGCCTTGATTCCCTCTCGGAAGCTGATCAAGGCCTGATCATGATCCATTTGAACGCTGGCAAGTTTGACCTCGGCATCTTGGGTGACCTTCTTTAGCAAGCTTTCATAGTGCCGGCTCTTTGCTTCGGCAATAGCACCTTGGTCAGCAACGGTGCTCTCGAGCTGCTTGATCCTGGCTTCATGAAGTGCCACAGTACCACAA
The DNA here is from genome assembly GCA_030545235.1 of Helianthus tuberosus. Taxonomy (NCBI): domain Eukaryota; kingdom Viridiplantae; phylum Streptophyta; class Magnoliopsida; order Asterales; family Asteraceae; genus Helianthus; species Helianthus tuberosus. The sequence continues at coordinate 34,083,848 of CM060441.1, forward strand.
GCGTCATTGTACAAATGGAGCAAATGCTGGAGGCCCTGCACATTGATCACAGGTATGAGGTTAGAATATAGGCTGACTAAGATGTCCTACCAGGATATCCTGTTAGGATATATGTGCAGGATATACATGAAGGATATGCGGCAGGATATTACCTTATTGAGGAAGGATGTCATTGGCTCTAAGGAGTCGGAGAAGCTGAGCTCATCATAGGAGAACCCTTCAGAGCCTGGAGTACTGACCTCAAGACCCTTTCTCTTTTTCACTGCGGAAGCACGGGTTCTTGGATTGGTCTTGGGAGCCGGGAGTGGCTTGGAGCTGGTGGTAGCAGGAGTCTCCTTCTTGACTATGGCTGGAGTTGGATAGCTGTCAAGTTCATCTAGGTCTAGATAGACTGGGACTTTGCTGGAGTCTGCACACAGGGAGTAAATTCTAAATCCCTCCTATAAATAACAGATAAGAAGCATATGTATGCAGGATATCTTGCAGGATCCTTACCAGACATGTTGGCACTTGAAAGAGGACTTGGAGTTGGTGGAGAAGGATTGAAACTTCTTTCTGCTTCTGGGAGAAGTCTAATGGCGTCTATTCTTTCTTGAGAAGTGGTAAGAGGAGGAGCAATCTTCCTGAAATCAGCTGCATAACAAAGAAGATAAGTTAGTTCAGGATATGGAACAGGATAAGCGACAGGATCATTCTTAAACCCTAAATCCTACCCTTTCTCAACCACTGTAACGGATATTCCGTCCCACCAGGGATTGAGTCCCTTTTTACAAAGAAAAACTTGGATTGCCAACCATCCTCGTTCTTGGTGGCACGAAGTATCAATGGGTCACCGGAAGTAGAGTAAAACAGAAATCTACATGATCCGTGACATCTAAGCTTGTAAGCCAGGGGGAGATCATGGATGGAAAGCTCAGGAATGTGGTTTCTCTTGATCTGGTCAAGAACAGTTAAGACACGCCAGAGCATTGGCATTGTTTGGCTAAAAGAGATTTTTGTGATATTAAAGAACTCGGTGATGAAATCCGGAAAGGGGAATCGGAGCCCTAGGGTAAAAGGAAAAGCACTAAAGCAAATCCACTCGTTGGAGACCATATCTGACCGGATTTCACGGTCAAACGGTCTAAATATGGTTCCTTCCGGGAAGATACCGGAGGATTTTAAAGCAGACAAGTGGGCACTATCAAAAGTACAGGCTTCCTTCTCCGGTTCTTGGAGAAGGTTTTGTTGGTAGAACGTAGGGGCTGAGTCACCTGAACTGGATCTTGTTTGGCGCGGCATTTGATCGGTTGGATTTTTCGCCGGAGAGAAAAGATGAAGGAAAGTAAGAAGGATAGAGAGAAAATGTACCTTTTTCCTTGTCGATGATTATTAAAAAAGAAGATGAGGATGAGAAGATATAGGGTATGATGAGTAGATATAGGCTGGGTAGTTGCAAACGGTCACATCACAGGTCTTATCTCTTAATTGCCTCGGTTTGCGTAAAAAATGTAACCGTTAGTAATGAGGATACTAAACGGTAACATTTTTGGGGACAATTGTTGTGGGCTAATTTCTGAGCTCATATCCTGAGAAATATCTTGGCTTATATCTTGATTAAATAAAATCTGTTTATATCCGGGGTGCGGATTCAGGGTACTGGTAATATCCTGAATGGTATCCTCAGGATCACTAACGAATTACGTGCAGGTACGTGGGCTGGAAGCTAACAACGTTCACAAAGACTTGTTCTGCGGAAGACTCGGTCCAAACCGTTCAAAGAAAGACGTTGAAGCCTTATTACTCGGTCTACAACGTTCGTGATGGAATATTCGGAGCACCCCATATTTATAGGGATATTTGTTTGTATTTCGTTACTATAAATAGGAGGAACACCAGATTAAATAGGACACAACAATTTCACTGCAATCACACTCACTACATACCAACACTTGTTCTCTCGCAAATTGTACTCTCACACGAATTCATTGTAACACTTAGAGATCTGGTTGATATCCTGCACTGTATCTTGAAGTTTAAAGCAATAAGAAGAACAAGGCAGCTGCGATTGTCAGCTCCCGAGGTTTTATGCCGGCGATCTAGATTGATCAAGGGCTTTCCTCGTACATCTCGTGTCGTCTTCCTTACTTTTTATTTATTATTTACTCACTGTTTGATCGTAGATACAGCTCAATATCCTGAGCCGTATCCTGAATACTGATTTGTTAAATAAATCAACAAGCATATTTTCCTTAAACTTTTTAGCACACTACCTCACATTACTAATTTGATCACTAAATTGCTTCGGTAATTTTTGACCAAAACAGTTACGGTGGAGGCCAGATTCAAATTCTTGTTTCTAGGATCAAGAGATCAATATTGGAAATTCCTGATTTCTTTGTTTAATTTGATTATTCGACCCAATTTCCTTGTAGTACCAGTTATTTAATTATCAAAACTGACTTTTAAGTTGGTTTTGATCATAGGTGAATGTCGAGAGTCCCGGGTGAAGATCAAGCGTCGAGCAAGAACCGAACACACGTTACACGAAGCTTCCGCAATGCTGTTTCGTCGTTATTCTAAAACGGCGAATTAAACCACATTATGTTGTATCACTTTAATTTGTAAAAGTTTTTAATAAACCAGTATTTTAGCGTGAATGTTTATATATAAATACTCAGTAATTGTGATTATTTATGGAAATCGCTAAATAAATTTACGGTTGTTACAAGTTGGTATCAAAGCGTTGGTTTAAGAGATTCAAGTATGGTGGGAAAACTATGCTTGGACTTAAACCTTATGCTCTTGATAAAGACTGGTGTTCGGTTCAAGGCTTGATCGCAAAATCCGGTAAGTACATGTATGTTAATAGTTTAGTATGCTAAAGTGTTGTAAATAACACATAGGGCTATCGTGTGATACACGTTACCCCAATTAAAATGATTGATATAGTTGACGAAAATACGCGCGTTGACGCGTATAGTAGAAAAAGCCTTGTATTATAATACGGGCGATTATTGAAGTTGACATTACTAACTCTTGTGAATGTTTTAATTGAAGGACACTCGCGTCTGAAGATGACGAGAGTTGAACGAATTGTGGATATGATGATGCAACGGTCCGAGGTATGACAAGAAGAGCATACTCATCAAGGACCTAAATCGCGTAACGATCGCAAATAAGTAATGACAAGAAAGCCCGTTAGGGGAGCCATTTACCAGGTGCACGTTTAAACTATTGCATGAATAGAAATATGCAACAAATACGTAGAAACTGATAGTTGCATATGTAGATTGAAAACTTGGAAAGAAAAACCTGAATAGAATACCTATCCAGGATATTGTTTCCAAGAGAAATAAATAGAGGTGTTACTTACATGGGGTGTGATGTGAAAGTTATAAAAGGGTCATGTATGTCATGTGTTGATCGCCTACTCTGGCCAAGTAGGTAGTGAACACATGATACCACGAACTTTTTATGATGGACACGCTTACACCCAATGTAGTAAGGACGGGGTGAGTGGGATAAATTAAAAAGTACCCAAATGAATCAGATAAGCAAAATATCTGATTATGATGTAAACGCACAGCCGAGTGACGGAAGCGTATTATATTAGGATAATGAGCCCGAGAGAAGGGACAAACAAACATGTAAAATGATCAAGATATGCATTGGGAGGGAGTGTACTTACACTCGAACCCGGAAAATGCAAATATGCCTCTTAACGGGCCGTTTTTGTAAAACGCCAAACTTGAGGACACAGTCGGAATATAAAATGAAGTGAGGTCTTAATGCGTACCGGGAGGATTGCAATAATAACGGCTTCAGTAAAACACCCGGATGATTTGTAAGAATTAAACACATGTGTAGACCGAGAAACGGGAACTCGGATGGAAAGATTAAAAGACTCGGGTTTGAGTCATAACTAAAAGACGACAAGATAATGTAAATAGAAATTTTGTATAAATTATGTTCAACTATTTTAAAGTTGAATGGGTCGTATATAATATCATGACGGACGGCACGAATAAACGCAAGCAGGATAATGGTAGCGTTAAAAGCAAAAGAATAATGAGCCCGGCAATGGGACATAATCAAATATGAATGTACGTAAACTGGATAATGGTGAGCATAAGACAAACCGAAGCATAAATGACGTGAGAAGTCATAAAGTCAAAAAATTGTCCGAAAGGAAAAGAATGTAGCCTTAGACTACGGTCAAGGTCAAAGAAAATACCAAGGGCGAAAAATAAATGATTCTTCAAACAAAAACAGGGTGCCTTGACACCAAACATGTATTTTAAGAACGACATGAGTAAAGAATGAACTACGGGGTCAACCTAACCTGTAGAGCTGTAAATAATGGAATGGTCTACGAGACTAAAACGACCCACGGGTCAGGATTAGAAAGAAATTATAAGGACTTCGCCCTAAAGAGGTGAAAGTCTAATCAAGTTAGCCCATAAGGCTAAGTGATAAAACCTACGGGTTAATTAAATAAAGCGAGGGAATCAGTTGAGAATCCCCGCATAAAACTAAGACTGTAAAAGAATAAATTATGGACTGTCAATATCCATAATTCTGACAAAAGTTAAAGAGAAGATCCTAAAACTAAAACTTTGGTTTTAGCAAAAAAAAAAAACGTTTTTACAAATATAAATTCTAATAGGAATTTAAATAGTAAGCATGAAGGATACAAGTCTGGACACTAATAGGCGCAAGACGATATATTCGAAAAAGCGATGTTTTCAAAAATGAAAGGTTGATATGAATTAAACATGATATGACACGATCACGGTCAAGAAATGCAATGTGAGGTAGAATCACATTATAACCAAGCGAGCGGTAAAAGTAACTGGACTAATAAGTCTAGTTAGTGAGACCGGTTAAGGTCATCAATTCAAATAAAAAAAATTGGTTTGCTTGTAAGAGGTAGATTCGGTATAACTGAACCGAATAAATAAAATTGAAAACAAAAGAATTTGTTGCTAAAAGTGAAAGATTTCACTAAAGACCTTTAAACGGGTCAAAGTAACGGATTCATAAAGAATTCGATAGTATATGAAAGCGATGGATATCGCTAAGTTAACTAAACTAGTGGAAATAACGAGATTACGTTATTTCAAGTTGCACTGTGTCGTATGAGATACGTAGACAATTAGTGACCAAAAGATGTTACCATACTTATCTGGTAATACTAACAATTGGTTAAAAGTATAAGTAATGTTTAAAAGATTTCTCGGATCAAATACATTGAGTTTAAACTCAATGAATTATGTAAGAAAAGGTTTCAAGGACGAAACCTCTTTAAGGGGGGTAGACTTGTAACACCCCGAAAACGGGTTTGGTAATCAAACTCCGTTAATACTACAGGACGAGTAAAATACAGTTAGTGGTAAAACTTACCCGGTAAATTTTAGGATTTAAATAAATAAATCTAATATTTATTAAAAGGATGAGAAATACTTTGAGAAAGCAAAGTATATAAAAGGCCCGAGATTTAACGGGACTTAAAATAAAACGGGTTGAGAACAAGATAAAGTAACTAGGTAATAAATAACCTAGTACAAGTCTTGTAATTAAATGAAAGAACAAAATATCAAGTTATAAACTAAATAAAATTGGAGGGGCATATGTTGTTAAAATCTAAACTTATATTATTAAGTTTAATAAAAATAAAAACCAAACACACCATTTAGGTGCCTGGTTCGATCAACAGGAGGAGGAGGGCGACCCCCACTCTCAAAACCCTAACAACTCACTAATCTCACAAATTGAAGGCTCAAACCAAGTTAAAATCGAAAATCGAGCATAGATTATTGATCCCCATTGCAAGGGGGTTGTAAGGTATGTAAAACTTGATGTTAATTCCCTGTTTGAAATTCTCATGAATTTGGGAAATCTGAAATTTGATGTTGCATGTTTGCTATTTGGATAGAATAGGGATGATATAGTGTCTGGGAGTGAAACCTAGACAATAACATGTGAAATCATGCCTAAATTCTGGAAATTTCATGAGTACATTGAAGGTCATTCATGGGTTTTGTGAGAAAATGACGAACACTAGGGTGTAGAATGCTAATCTAGTGTAAATTGATGCATAGAAACTGATTTATGAAAATATGATGTGTAATTCTATAAGTAATAGCTCGATTGATGTTAATCAAGGCAAAGTGGCAAGCCATGAATTAGAAAATAAAAGATGTAAAATTCTGCCCATCAAGTGTTTGTAAAAATGCCTCAAAGAAGGCTCGAAATTGAAATTTGAAGTTAAAACGCTTGATTGTGATGATTTAGCAATTTATGCGATACATGATTGAAAAAGGGTTCTAAGCGGATTGCGAATTGAACTCTTTAGGCAAGGAATCCGGATCGTCAAGTGGACAAGCCGGTGGAAATACGCATTTGAAAAGGATGCTTAAAAGGTACGTAACTACGATCTCGTTACGTTATGCTTGATTTCGTATTTTCGCTAGTAGACATTAAATTAGCATAATACATGGAATTAACATTTAGTTGAAGTGACGAAGATCACTAGGTAAATAAACGGGTCAAAAGGTGAAATTATCACCATTTGACAATATCGACTAATGGTTTGTCGAGTTACATGTTTATAGGAATAAATATCAAATGGATACGTATATCGCTATTGCTTAACGGCTACTAAGGCAAGGTATCGAAATGGGTCAATATATTGATCCGAACCAGGTATGTATAATGATTCAACTCATCATGTAGAACTTGAGATTGTATAAGAGTTAGACAAGGTTAGAGTATAGTTATTTGGTTATCTTTTAGGTAAACCGAATAAATTGAATTATGGTTATAGTGTTTTAGAAGCACATGGGTTTATAAACAAGGTTATAGTTAAAAGGTCGGATTTTGGGTCAAACAAGTATTTAAAAGTTCCTTGTAGTAAAAGAAGGATGAAAATTGACCAAATTGCCCTTATAGGCTAATTCGTACGAACGACCCTTAAAAGGGGTTCGGAAACGAGTTTTATGATTAAATAAATGCTTAGAATAAGAAAAGATAGTGAAAGATGTCAATTCTTGGGTCGAATGGCTTTATATAGGTCTTTGCCGTAAAATGATAATCCGAGGGGTAAAACTCGGAACATATAGATATCCACATTAAATCCAACACGCATATAGTTGTGGTGGAAGATTACTTGGTAAGGAATGTAGGAATAAGATGCTAGAAATGTATGAAAGCAAGTTCAGGTTCTAAAGTGCTTAAATACCCTTAACGGGTCAAAATAAGCATACGAGCGAAAACGTATTTAAATTGTGTAAGAAACCTGTGATTAGAACCTAACATAGTAGATAACATTAATTTGGAGAGGTGCATGTGAAATAAGGATTAAACAAATATGTTTGTTTGGTAAAATGCATAAACGGGTTAAAATTCGGTAAAACGACATGGAGTCGAAGGCTTTGAAGCCTCAAAATCTATTATGTAGGATGTTGAATTTTAACTCCATATGATTGAGGATCAAATTACAATCTCGTAGGAAGAAACGGTAGGTCAAACGGACAAGCGGATTTAAAGATACGAAAGTTTTCGTGTCAAAAACGGCAAAATGGAAGGGCCTGATACAGGGGCCACCGTAACTTACGGTGGGCACCGTAAGTTACGGTGGGGGCTGAATTCCTTACGGCAGTTATCCCCTGCCTTACGATGGGGGTATGTTATAACAGGGGCCACCGTAACTTACGGTGCCCACCGTAAGTTACGGTGGAGGCCAGATTCAAATTCTTGTTTCTAGGATCAAGAGATCAATATTGGAAATTCCAGATTTCTTTGTTTAATTTGATTATTCGACCCAATTTCCTTGTAGTACCAGTTATTTAATTATCAAAACTGACTTTTAAGTTGGTTTTGATCATAGGTGAATGTCGAGAGTCCCGGGTGAAGATCAAGCGTCGAGCAAGAACCGAACACACGTTACACGAAGCTTCCGCAATGCTGTTTCGTCGTTATTCTAAAACGGCGAATTAAACCACATTATGTTGTATCACTTTAATTTGTAAAAGTTTTTAATAAACCAGTATTTTAGCGTGAATGTTTATATATAAATACTCAGTAATTGTGATTATTTATGGAAATCACTAAATAAATTTACGGTTGTTACATGCCAATATTTAGTTCGCTTCATGTTAACCCCAATCGGAATGCCCAAATACATAAACGGTAAGGAGCCCAAACCACACTTTAAAATACTCGCCATTCTTTCCACCTCTTCATCACCCACCCCGACTAGGGTTGTAAACGAACCGAACGTTCAGCGAACAGTTCGCGAACCGTTCGGCGGGAAGTTCATTTATGTTCGTTCCTTTAATAAACGAACGAACATGAACAAGAAATTTTGTTTGATTAGTGAAATGAACGAACATGAACAGAGGTCTCGTTCGTTTGATTGTGTTGGTGAATGTTCGGTAAGGTGTTCGTGAACATTCGTTGATTTGCGTTCGTTTATGTTCGTATATTTATGTTTTAATTGAAGATCTTTGTACTTTCTTATATTTTATTTGTACTTTTTTATATTATTAAACGTTTATTTATTTTATTACCCTAACAATTAAACTAGGAAACCCACTTTCACCTTGTTTATGCATCATTTCCCTTTCATTTCTCATTATTTACATCGGCAAATACGATCGACCTCCGTTCCACAATAAGGGATTCAAGTTCGAGTGCAATTCTCTGGGCCATCTATCTTTATCCTTTGTCACGTTCGCCAAATTTATTTGTGTTCGTTTGTGTTCGTGAACCGTTCACGAACACACTCATTTCCTTAATGAACGAACACAAACATAAAATCTCGTTCGGTAAGTGTTCATGAACCATTCGTGAACACACTTATTTCCTTAACGAACGAACACGAACAAGGCCTTATTCGTGTTCATTCGGTTCGTTTACAGCCCTAACCCCGACTCCGTAAAGCTTCCATTTGTTCGGATTAATTCTTAAACCCGTGACAAGATGAATACACCTTAGGAACCGTTTAAGGCTTATCACATTGTGCTCCGACCATTCGTCAAAGATATTATAACAACCCTCGAAAACACCCTAAAATACCCCGTATACACGTAACTGAACCCGTATAACCCTAATTTTATTAAAAAAACAAATAAAACCATTATCTTCACTCGCTCGCGGGCCGCGACAGGATCCTCTGAGTGTGTCGCGAGGCGCAACAGGCCCTTTCTTGCCGGGCACCCCTTGTGCCACGTGGCATAACACATGTCAAGCCTAGGGTCATGATCAAGAAACCCTAGCCGTAGCTAGGGTGCCCTCGCGGGGCGCGAGAGAACGACCCCCAGAAAAGCTATAAATTGAGCAGACATTCAGCCTTTGAAACTCGCTGAATTCTCTTCCTCTCTTTACACATATAGACCGAAAATAACAGTTATAATACCCCCGAAAACACGAAGCTCTGCCCCGTTGTAAGTATTTTAACCCTCGATCACTAATTCGAAAACATGAAGCTCTGTCCCGTTTTAAGTTATAATACCCCCGAAAATAACAGTCTCCATCCACCGACGCTGTCTCATGTTAAGATCCTTCTGGTTAAACAGATGTTGAAGGCTCTTATGATCAGAATAGATCTTACACTTTGTTCCATATAAATAATGTCTCCAAAGCTTCAGTGCAAACACAACGGCACCCAATTCCAAATCGTGGGTGGTGTAATTCTTTTCGTGCACCTTTAATTGACGTGAAGCATATGCAATAACTTTGCCCTTCTACATAAGCACATATCCTATACATGTGTGTGATGCGTCGCAATAAACCACAAACTCTTCAATTCCTTCTGGCAATGTCAACACAGGTGCATTACTTTTGCTTAAGAATATCAAAGGATTCTTGCTGCTTAGGACCTCAGTCAAACTTGACATTCTTGCGAGTCAACGAAGTTAGAGGTGCTGCAATCCTTGAAAAGTTTTCGATGAAACGTCGATAGTAACCTGCCAGACCCAAGAAGCTGCGTATCTCTGTAGGAGTCTTAGGCTCTTGCTAATTCATAATTGCTTCAATCTTAGCGGGATCCACCTGGATACCACGCTCACTTACCACATGTCCAAGAAATTGGACTTCTCGAAGCCAAAACTCACATTTAGAAAACTTGGCATAGAGCTTTTCTTGCTGCAGAAGTTTAAGGATACACCAGAGATGTCTTTCATGATCATCCCGATTCTTTGAATATATAAGTATGTCATCAATAAAAACAATGACAAACTTTTCCAAATAAGGTTTGCAAACATGATTCATGAGATCCATGAACGCTGCGGGTGCATTAGTGAGCCCAAAAGGCATCTCTAAAAACTCATAGTGACCATAGTGTGTTCTGAATGCAGTCTTGTGCACATCTTCATCTCTGACCTTTAGTTGATGGTACCCTGACCTTAAATCAATCTTGGAGAAATAACTTGCCCCTTACAGTTGATTGAACAGATCGTCGATCCTGGGCAATGGATATCTGTTCTTAATTGTAACCTTGTTTAACTTACGATAATCGATGCACAGACGCATCGAGCCATCCTTCTTTTTCACAAACAGAATTGGTGCTCCCTAAGGGGACGAGCTAGGTTAGATAAATCCCTTCTCTAACAAATCATCCAACTGAGTCCTTAACTCTTTCATCTCAGTCGGTGCCAACCGGTAAGGTGCCCTTGCAATTGGTGCTGCTCCAGGAATGATATCGATTCTGAATTCCACTTTCGTATCTGGAGGTAATCCAGGTAGTTCTTCAGGAAAAACATCTAGATATTCAGAAATAATGGGGATGTCTTCAATCTTGGGCTTTGGCTCATCCATGGTTACATGTGCCATATAAATGACACAACCCTTTTTCATACACCTTGATGCCTTAAGCATAGACACTTGCTTAGGTAATCCATACTGAGTATCTCCTTGAATCGTACGTGGCTCACCATAAGGAGTCTTGATAACTACTTGCTTCTTATCACATACAATTTGGGCTTGGTTATAAGATAACCAATCCATGCCTATCACTATGTCGAATCCTGCCAATTTCAATGGAAGCAAGGATATCGGAAAAGAGTGATTCCTAACGGATATAAAACATCCATCTAGAACTGTTGAGGCAGTCTCTATAGTACCATCAGCCAATTCTACTTCATACTTTATGTTTAGAGTCTTAACAGGCGGGCTTAACAATTTACAAAACTTATTGTCTACAAAAGACTTGTCTGCACCCGAATCAAACAATACTCTAGCATAAACATCATTGATAAGAAAAGTACCTGTTATCGCATCGTCGTTCTGAATGGCTTCTTGAGCATTCATCTGAAAGACCTGAGCATTGGTCTTCTTAACCTCTTCAGGTTTCTTTTCATATTTTGGGCAGTTATTCTTGATATGCCCCTTCTCGTTACAATTGTAACAAGTTGCATCCTTCATCTTTTTGCAATCCAAGGTCTTATGCTCCTTGGACTTGCAGATCCCGCATCCAAACGGCTTTGACTGCGACTGCGGGTGTGATTTCGACTCCAACCTACACTTTCCAAAATGATGTTTCTGACATGTTTTACATTTGGGTTTCTCACCCGATTGTTGGTTATCCTTTTTGAACCTGGAACCCTTCTTGTACTCAGAGTTCCCCTTATGTTTCTTATCAGAACGGCGTGAGTTCTCATCCTCACGTTTCCTTTTCCCTTCTTCAGAATTCTTGAGCGATCTCTGCCTAACTCATCGAGAGTAAGGGATAAGGACATATCAGCCACTGACCTAAAGGTGTTGGATCTTGATGCTTTCATACTTGCCTTGATTTTCGGAGCTAAACCTCCAATAAAACGAGCTATGCGTTTTGGTTCCGGTGTGACCAAGTATGGAACCAATCATGACATGGTGTTGAAACTCGTAAGATACGCCTGACAATCTAAGTTCTTCATGACCAAGGTCAAGAAGTCAATCTCAATTTTCTCAACTTCATGTTGTTGACAGAAATTTTCTTTGATCAACGCAACAAACTGATCCCAAGTCATGTTATACAACGGGATCTTCCCTGTAGCTTAGATTAGGGACTTCCACCAAGCTAAAGCTTCTCCTTTAAAAGATTGTGAAACAAACTTCACAATGTCCTGCTCTGCACAACCACTAATATCAACCACTGTATCCATCTCATCGAGCCAAGTCATATAATCGATGGCTCATTTCTCTCTTGTGAAGTCTCTGGGCTTGCAGGACACAAAATATTTGTAAGAACAGGTTTTAACACGTGGCTCTTGATTGAGCACAATCTTCTTAGACGGGATACTTTGCTGATTCGACGAGTGACGAGCATCGTCCTTCTTTGACTCGTGTGTTTTAGAAGGGGGCTTACTATGAGCCACAAATTGAGTCTTAGTGCGGGTACCACTTGATTCCTTGAATTGTCTCTCAAGAGCTCTAGTAACGGAATTGTCTATTAATGCTTGAAGGTCTGTACCAGCTACATTAATTCTGGTGGTGTCATTATTCTCTCTCGGGTGACTGTTAACCTCCTCTGATTCAGCCATGTAGCATGATTGCTACAAAACAAATGACAATACTTTATTCAGAGGTTATTATGGAATCATCATTTTTGATGACTCGTTAACCATGGTAAAATATAAACCATATTGGTTAATTTGTTAGTCATATTTACTTATGATTTTCATAATAAATTATCCTTTATTATAAATCACTAAAGGTATTAGGGTGGCACAAAAGGCCTAGTCACAAGGACAGTTTTAAGCCATGATTTCATAGAATCAAGGCATTAAGGTTTGAACGTAGTTCATTACCTTTTATTGACAGGGAGTCGTAGACTAAAACTGTCTTTTGTCTTATTTGACAATTATTATGGCCCGTAGGCACATCATCACTAATGGATGTTTCATATATGATCATCTTAATTGATGATTTGAACCCATGATTTATAGATCATTAGGCTAAATAAGGAATCTGGAAGAATCCAATATAAGGATGACATGTGTGATTTTACCGAATCACATCTGCAAGGAGTGTTAACATGTTTTCAGATGTTAACAAGGATTTGAATCACTTTAAATAGGTTTTACCATCGTGGCCAAGTCTATAATGACATTTAGGCTAGGTTTTACTTTTTAAGATTCTTTTTAATATTTAAAGGCAGATCAATTACAAAATGGAATGATATTTTGATTTATTTCATATATTATATTCATGCATATGATGACAAGTGAAATTTAAATAAAACATTCCAATAAATTTAAAAGAAGTACATAATTGCCCTAAACGGGACTTGAAAGAAATAAAATTGTCCACGTAGGGACTAAAATAAGAAATACTAGTCCTCACAGGGACCTATTACATAAATAAAAATGTCCACGCAGGGACTTGATTGAAAGTAAAAAGTTTACAAAACAAATACATAAGGATTTTCAATAATCCATTTTCTTCTTCCCCTTTATTAAGTCTGCCAAGCCCTTAAGTAGTCCCCGGCGGCTTATACGCTCCTTCTGAACCTCTCGTTCCACCTAGTTCAACCTCTGAAGAATCTCATGCTGCTGCGGTGGTTGGATCAGTGGCGGCTGCTGCTGCGGAGGTTGAGGAGGTGGTGGGTATTGATACCCATAAGCTTGGTACCCAAACTGGTATGAAGCTGCGAAAGGTCCTTCAGGGTGAAGAGCATTGTTGTTGGCCGCCGCCTCTAGGTACGGGTCAACGGCAGGGGCATTGTAGTAGTTGTAGCCATGGTAAGCTGGTTGCTCAAAAGGGTTATACGCCGCTGCACCGGCGTAAGAAGGAATTGGGTTATCATAACCCATGTGTGGTGGTGGTGGTGGTGCGACTGGCGTAGAGTAGACTTCTAAAACTGGGTTTGAAGGCCAACCCATTTGTGGGTCTTCATACAGTGGCGGGTAGTGGCTGCTACTGGAGTGTTGGGGGGGTGCAGAAGTGAAAACCCCCCCTTTGCACGGACATCCGTGCTCCTGATCTTCTTCGCCTTGGTGGTTCCGGAGGCAGCTGCTGCCCTAGTGGTGGTGGTGGCGTGACCGCCTCAAAATGTGGGTCCTCAGAGGGGACCTGTTGGTGTGGTGATGAGTTGTGGGAAGGTGTGTACTCCTAGTGATAATTGCTCCACCATTGAGCAAATGAATCGGGGCCCCTATATGGCGAACCATGAAAAGATGATCTGTCAGAAATCTCTAAGGAATGCGTTGGCGTCCCAGTTGGTGGCTCGACAGGTTCTGGATCTGGATTCTCATCCATATCCATATCCTGGGCTCCAGGAAAATGGTCTTCTGGTCCCAATGGGTTATGGCCCATTAGTTCTTCACTCACGTTTGCCGGGTTGAACCGGCTCTGAAAGTATGGGGTCGGGTCCTGAAAAGCCCGGTGTGAACTCGACTACTGCAATGGAAGGAAGGAGTGGTGAGAATCATTGGGCTCATTTTCTGATTGTGGCCCAAAGGAGTGGTGATACGAGGGCGAAGAGCTAAGCGAGACAGAACACCTCGCGGGTTCCAAATATGTTCTCCAGTCTTCTTAAGGACTAGAGCTCATGGTTACTGAAGGAGTTCGCCGGTGTGGCGGCCCGGCCTCGTGGTCATTTGGAGCAGTGATTGGCGCCTTGCCTCGTCCACCTCTTCCTCTGAATCATGGCGGCATTGTCTTTTGTTCTTGTCAAAACAAATAAAAGAAAAAAAACAAAAAGAAAACAATAAGATTAGGATTAGTCCTAAGTCATTAGCCTAGACTCGGAGGTCAAGGAATGTGCAACTGTGTCATTGAGATTAAATATAAAAGGCTAGTGTTTAATTCACTCAATGTTGGCTCTGATACCAACCTGTCACACCCCGATATTTCCACGTATTACCGGTGGGCCCGGTGGGGAGTATCGTGATGTAATTGATATCATCATGGTCAAAATCACAGTTCAATGCACAGCGGAAGTCTAAAGTAATAATATTACAAACCGATTCGAAAGTAACATAAATATTACACAACGGTTGTAAAGTGGATCCACAGGCGGATCTAAAATAAAAAAAATATTGTTCAACAGATTTAAGCATCAAAAGGTTGCAAGACTCTTTATTTGATACTAGGAGTAGCCAACCCATTACGAGTAGTACCTGCACTAAACCTTTTGAAAAATATGTCAGTTTACACTGGTAAATACAATTAACTGACTCTTTTTGAAAAGTGTTTATAAAAATTGATTTAAATGCACAAGGCATAAATATTCTTTATTAACTTGGGACAATTATTTAAAAATCATCTTGTATACAGTTTTACATGTTTATCGTCCATTTAGGACCCGGTTAGAAGAGCCGGTTAAGATTAATAGACACACCACTTGATATAATACCCACAAGAAGTTCCTTACGAGTGGGGTACCTTTATACATACGCAACTGTCAGGTGTATGCCTACACCCGTGCTTAAGTCGTGGCCATTTCTAATGAATGAGCCGAGGATATCCAGGACATGGTCATTAACCCCCCAAAGGCATTGTATCAAACAAGACAGATTAAAACGGGTTATGCATCTTTTTAATCACATTCCGATTGTACGATTTCATACCCGACCAAGCGGTATTATTATAATACCGTATCCCAAGCCCGTATAAGGGAAAATAAGTTAAAAGTATTTACCTGAGCTAAAATATAAATTTAATCCCAGCCGTATATCAAATCAGCAAGTACAAATAGCTTTTACTGGGCTCCTAATTTGGAACAAAGGTTTTAATAACCTATTAGATTCCTAACGGGTCTTATTTAAGTAATAACTTAAACCCGTTAGTTTTAAAGAAAGGTTTACGGTTCAAAACGCAAGATTAAGCGAAGACCAGATTAGAATGTGATTTAGACTCGACAAGTTTGAATACTTGTATAATATGGGTAAACTAAACACATTCTAGAGTTTGAAGTAAAAATGATAAGGTTTGACCCGTTTCGGTTAATTTATGCAAACTTGTTACATAAACCGCACCGAACGCGAAAATGCATAACGGGTAACCAAATGAATCATGTACAGGTTCCACAAGTTAATATGCTTTAAATATGTTGTGATATCAGTAGGATACCTTCCATTATGCCCAAAACAAATTTAAAACCAATTTATGCCCCGTAGGGGGTATTTTGGTCATTTTATGTCACACCCCAAAAACGTCACAGCAGAATATTTAAACGTAGTGGAGACGGAAGTTGGTGCCCATTTATATCTTGTCGAGCGATGCATTTTATTGTTGGAAATATTGGTTTATTTTAACGTAAATTATTAAACATTACGTTTTAAGACACGACGCAACTACATAGTTAAGATGTCTTTGATCCTTGCGGATCTTATTACAAAAGTCCCAGAAAGTTTAAAAGTTGTCCAACATTTTCAAACAAACAACATGCATCATTCAAACACATGATTCCCGAAGCCGAACTCAAGTACCTGTAGAACACGTTAAAATCAAGTGTCAACACAAAGGAATGTGAGTTCACTTATTCGTTTACTAACAGATTTTATTCCAAGGAAAACTTTCTGTTTGGGTGTTTATTTTGAAACATCCATTTAATTCTGTAAAACCCCAAAAACGGGTTTGGTAATCAAACTCCGTTAATACTACAGGACGGGTAAAATACAGTTAGTGGTAAAACTTACCCGGTAAATTTTAGGATTTAAATAAATAAATCTAATATTTATTAAAAGGATGATAAATACTTTGAGAAAGCAAAGTATATAAAAGGCCGGAGATTTAACGGGACTTAAAATAAAACGGGTTGAGAACAAGATAAAGTAACTAGGTAATAAATAACCTAGTACAAGTCTTGTAATTAACTGAAAGAACAAAATATCAAGTTATAAACTAAATAAAAGTGGAGGGGCCTATGTTGTTAAAATCTAAACTTATATTATTAAGTTTAATAAAAATAAAAACCAAACACACCATTTAGGTGCCTGGTTCGATCAACAGGAGGAGGAGGGCGACCCCCACTCTCAAAACCCTAACAACTCACTAATCTCACAAATTGAAGGCTCAAACCAAGTTAAAATCGAAAATCGAGCATAGATTATTGATCCCTATTGCAAGGGGGTTGTAAGGTATGTAAAAGTTGATGTTAATTCCCTATTTGAAATTCTCATGAATTTGGGAAATCCGAAATTTGATGTTGCATGTTTGCTATAGTGTCTAGGAGTGAAACCTAGACAATAACATGTGAAATCATGCCTAAATTCTGGAAATTTCATGAGTACATTGAAGGTCATTCATGGGTTTTGTGAGAAAATGATGAACACTAGGGTGTAGAATGCTAATCTAGTGTAAATTGATGCATATAAACTGATTTCTGAAAATATGATGTGTAATTCTATAAGTAATAGCTCGATTGATGTTAATCAAGGCTAAGTGGCAAGCCATGAATTAGAAAATAAAAGATGTAAAATTCTGCCCATCAAGTGTTTGTAAAAATGCCTCAAAGAAGGCTCGAAATTGAAATTTGAAGTTAAAACGCATGATTGTGATGATTTAGCAATTTATGCGATACATGATTGAAAAAGGGTTCTAAGTAACGGATTCATAAAGAATTCGATAGTATATGAAAGCGATGGATATCGCTAAGTTAACTAAACTAGTGGAAATAACGAGATTACGTTATTTCAAGTTGCACTATGTCGTATGAGATACGTAGACAATTAGTGACCAAAAGATGTTACCATACTTATCTGGTAATACTAACAATTGGTTAAAAGTATAACTAATGTTTAAAAGATTTCTCGGATCAAATACATTGAGTATAAACTCAATGAATTATGTAAGAAAAGGTTTCGAGGACGAAACCTCTTTAAGGGGGGTAGACTTGTAACACCCCGAAAACGAGTTTGGTAATCAAACTCCGTTAATACTACATGACGGGTAAAATACTGTTAGTGGTAAAACTTACCCGGTAAATTTTAGGATTTAAATAAATAAATCTAATATTTATTAAAAGGATGAGAAACACTTTGAGCAAGCAAAGTATATAAAAGGCCCGAGATTTAACGGGACTTAAAATAAAACAGGTTGAGAACAAGATAAAGTAACTAGGTAATAAATAACCTAGTACAAGTCTTGTAATTAAATGAAAGAACAAAATATCAAGTTATAAACTAAATAAAAGTGGAGGGGTCTATGTTGTTAAAATCTAAACTTATATTATTAAGTTTAATAAAAATAAAAACCAAACACACCATTTAGGTGCCTGGTTCGATCAACAGGAGGAGGAGGGCGACCCCCACTCTCAAAACCCTAACAACTCACTAACCTCACAAATTGAAGGCTCAAACCAAGTTAAAATCGAAAATCGAGCATAGATTATTGATCCCCATTGCAAGGGGGTTGTAAGGTATGTAAAATTTGATGTTAATTCCTTGTTTGAAATTCTCATAAATTTGGGAAATCTGAAATTTGATGTTGCATGTTTGCTATTTGGATAGAATAGGGATGATATAGTGTCTAGGAGTGAAACCTAGACAATAACATGTGAAATCATGCCTAAATTCTGGAAATTTCATGAGTACATTAAAGGTCATTCATGGGTTTTGTGAGAAAATGATGAACACTAGGGTGTAGAATGCTAATCTAGTGTAAATTGATGCATAGAAACTGATTTTTGAAAATATGATGTGTAATTCTATAAGTAATAGCTCGATTGATGTTAATCAAGGCTAAGTGGCAAGCCATGAATTAGAAAATAAAAGATGTAAAATTCTGCCCGTCAAGTGTTTGTAAAAATGCCTCAAAGAAGGCTCGAAATTGAAATTTGAAGTTAAAACGCATGATTGTGATGTTTTTGCAATTTATGCGATACATGATTGAAAAAGGGTTCTAAGCGGATTGCGAATTGAACTCTTTAGGCGAGGAATCCGGATCGTCAAGTGGACAAGCCGGTGGAAATACGCGTTTGAAAAGGATGCTTAAACGGTACGTAACTACGATCTCGTTACGTTATGTTTGATTTCTTATTTTCGCTAGTAGACCTTAAATTATCATAATACATGGAATTTACATTTAGTTGAAGTGACGAAGACCACTAGGTAAATAAACGGGTCAAAAGGTGAAATTATCACCCTTTGACAATATCGACTAATGGTTTGTCGAGTTACATGTTTATAGGAATAAATATCAAATGGATACGTACATCGCTATTGCTTAACGGCTACTAAGGCAAGGTATCGAAATGGGTCAATATATTGATCCGAGCCAGGTATGTATAATGATTCAACTCATCATGTAGAACTTGAGATTCTATAAGAGTTAGACAAGGTTAGAGTATAGTTATTCGGTTATCTTTTAGGTAAACCGAATAAATTGAATTATGGTTATAGTGTTTTAGAAGCACATGGGTTTATAAACAAGGTTATAGTTAAAAGGTCGGATTTTGGGTCAAACAAGTATTTAAAAGTTCCTTTTAGTAAAAGAAGGATGAAAATTGACCAAATTGCCCTTATAGGCTAATTCCTACGAACGACCCTTAAAAGAGGTTCGGAAACGAGTTTTATGATTAAATAAATGCTTAGAATAAGAAAAGATAGTGAAAGATGTAAATTCTTGGGTCGAATGACCTTATATAGGTCTTTGCCGTAAAATGATAATCCGAGGGGTAAAACTCGGAACATATAGATATCCACATTAAATCCAACACACATATAGTTGTGGTGGAAGATTACTTGGTAAGGAATGTAGGAATAAGATGCTAGAAATGTATGAAAGGAAGTTCAGGTTCTAAAGTGCTTAAATACCCTTAACGGGTCAAAATAAGCATACGAGTGAAAAGGTATTTAAATTGTGTACGAAACCTGTGATTAGAACCTAACATAGTAGATAACATTAATTTGGAGAGATGCATGTGAAATAAGGATTAAACAAATATGTTTGTTTGGTAAAATGCATAAACGGGTTAAAATTCGGTAAAACGACAAGGAGTCGAAGGCTTTGAAGCCTCAAAATCTATTATGTAGGATGTTGGATTTTAACTCCATATGATGGAGGATCAAATTACAATCACGTAGGAAGAAACGGTAGGTCAAACGGACAAGCGGATTGAAAGATACGAAAGTTTTCGTGTCAAAAACGGCAAAATGGAAGGGCCTGATACAGGGGCCACCGTAACTTACGGTGGGCACCGTAAGTTACGGTGGGGGCTAAATTCTTTACGGCAGTTATCCCCTGCCTTACGGTGGGGGTATGTTATAACAGGGGCTACCGTAACTTACGGTGCCCACCGTAAGTTACGGTGGGGGCCAGATTCAAATTCTTGTTTCTAGGATCAAGAGATCAATATTGGAAATTCCTGATTTCTTTGTTTAATTTGATTATTCGACCCAATTTCCTTGTAGTACCAGTTATTTAATTATCAAAACTGACTTTTAAGTTTGTTTTGATCATAGGTGAATGTTGAGAGTCCCGGGTGAAGATCAAGCGTCGAGCAAGAACCGAACACACATTACACGAAGCTTCTGCAATGCTGTTTCATCGTTATTCTAAAACGGCGAATTAAACCACATAATGTTGTATCACTTTAATTTGTAAAAGTTTTTAATAAACCAGTATTTTAGCGTGAATGTTTATATATAAATATTCAGTAATTGTGATTATTTATGGAAATCGCTAAATAAATTTACGGTTGTTACAAATTCTTATAAAGTCCATTTTACTTTCTTATTAAAATCCATGGGCCTTCCGTCGGTTCATTACTCCGACAACAGTAATACTGCCCAGGTTTTGTATATTAAATTATTGCGTCAATTTTCAGACTAGTATGTTAGCTAGACGATACGAACTATATATTAACCATGCAGGTATAATCAATGTTAGACAATAAACAGAATAATAATTCATCGTTTGACATTGACACGGGGCGACCGGTCACGACGGGGTTATCAACCCGATAGATCTACCAACAATTCCTCGCGTACAATACTTAACTGATTAAACGACATCATGGGCGCAGGGTTCTTTCTCGAAGAACAATAAGATGTCTGCCTCACGTACAATATATATATATATCCTACTAATATGACAATTTAATATACTACGATTTACGAATTCCCCTGTCACTCAAATGTTGAGACTCAGTCCGGAATTCATCCCCAATTCGTACGGTCTCGTTTCACTTAAGAAATACCGCACATATAATATTCATTCATCAAAAACGTTTTACTTCGAAACGTATAACTTAACAAATTCATATATTTTCAGCGAAAATATATATTTTATATTAAAAGGTATGTTTTATTTCGAAAACATTATTAAACCCTTTTAACGACGTGTTCCACCCCCAAAATATATGCAAAACAGTAAAAAGAGGGGTTTAGTGACACTCACCTTTGGGTGCGTATTTAATATCGCAATCCCAGAGATTGATTATATACGTCCTAATATAGGAACAATTCTAAATAAATATATATATATTTAACACAAAATTCCTAATTTTCTCCTTTTCTTAGAATTATCACATAACTTTGAGATTTTCTCGAAAAGTTGTCATTTTTTATTATGTTGGCACGTTAATATATATATATATATATATATATATATATATTCATGATTTTAACGACTCGAAGGATTTTATTGGTGACCATTATTGTGTAAATCCGTTAACTTTCCCGTTTATACGTAATATATCTACGATTTGCGTGTCGTAATATTTATACATAACGTTCATAGAATTTAATACCGAACACGCAAACTATTACTAACTTATCTATTTTATCATTTTAAAAGCAATTATACATAAAACATCTCATATGTACCAAATTTCATGCTCGACAAACAAATTACACATTTAACGCAATTTTACCGTTTCTACCGCACAAAACGCACATGCATACATGCATAGTCTAAATTTCCCATTATCAAATTAACACTTAACATATTATCACATTTACATGTTTAAATAACTTAACACATTTTATTACATAAGACTCACTCAAAATTCACCCATACTAATGTTGATCGAAAAATGCGTATTTTAGAGATTCGGTAACGTTTTCTGGCGTCGGAAGTCACGTATGACCAACCAAACACCAAGTAAACTTAAAATTAGTTAAAATATTTGTTTTTAAACTAAAAACATCAGTAAATTTACTGATCTAAATCAGTTTTATAACAATCACCCGAAAAGCCGATTTTTGACCGTTTTAAACGCATAGTTTTGTGTTAAACGTTACTATAATCATCCCAACTCGAAACGACTTGATATTTTAACATAATACATGTTATTTACTGGTTAAAATAGTGGTTATAATCAGATTAGTGCAGTTTTTGTGTAAGTCACATAAATCATGCGATTTCACGTATTTTACAACTTTTAATGCACCAAGTACAACATGCAAAGCTAGCAAACATTATGACAAAGTTATATATCGTTAAACACTTCAAAATAACTTTATTTTAAGGTTTATAATCTGATAAAAATTAATTTTTATCAAATCATGTTCAAATGATCATTTCATGCTTTCATATTAACATGCATGCCCACATATGTGCATCTAATGCACTCATACAACATCATCAACATTATTTATGATCTAATCATACATCAAGAACACATTAATATCATGTTCTTACTAAACACAACACACACATCATCATGATCATCCAATCATTCATACATAAATGCTACTATTCTTCATATTTAAGAACATATAACAAACTTTTATAGGCATGCATACATACATACATATATATACGAAATATATACACACACATATACCACCAAAATTTCACTTTTCATCATGTGACTTTTCAAATCTTAAATCATCTTTAGAACCTTCTCATATGACACACTTAGATCTTACATGCATCCTACTTTTCAAGTAATCATGTAGCTCAAGAATCTTTCAACAAAAATCTAAAACACAAACACTTACATATACACACACATGGCCGTACATACACATATATATATATATATACACACATTCACTTTATTTCATTCAAATAAAACCTATTTGTTTTATGTTTTAAGTTTATGATTAAACTCAAGATCAAGAGAAACTATCATCACTATCATGAATCATCAAGAATCAAAACAAAGTTTTTAAAGTAAATTTATACCTTCAAGTTTTTAGATGGGTTTTTGAGAATGGATGAGATTATGAAGGTTGTTCTTGCTTGAAACCACTTCCAAACACCCTTTTTAGCTTGAAATCACTTTGAAAGACCATTGAATCTTCATGGAATGAATTGAAATTTTTGAATGTGTGTGTGTGTAATGTTTCGGCTGAGATGTACAAGAGGGTGAGAGAGAGTGTAATTTGATCTTGGTTTATGGAATAAGAAGTGTATAGAGAATGTTTAAATGATGACTTGTGTTCCCAAAAACCACACATGGCAAGAACTCAACAAAATGGCAAATGGTGGGCTACCTATATGCCGCCACCTAAACCCCCCTCTCTCACATAAAATATATACATACACTCATTATATGTAAATTAGGTTTAAAACATGTATTTTACTGGATACCGGGTATTTTATCTAGCGTTTTAAACCCGTTTTAGTGAGTTTTAAATTATTTTTAATGCTCTATAAAAATAAACCTGCCAAAATATTACAGGACAATATTTTGCTTGCCTGAACTGGCTACGTTGTCGGTATTTGGCAGTATGCGCGCTGTGCGGCGAGGTACGCGCTTTAAATCGCAAAAAAATAGGAATTTAAGCGTTTTTTATTTATTTTTGTCATTCTATAAGAATAATCTTATCAAATTATTGCTAAAATGATTATCAGTTGCCTTGACGGGCTGCGTTGACAGTATTTTGTCGGTATACGCGCTGCATCGTGCGGTACGCGCTTAAACTCGAAAAATAGAGTTTCTTTGTGTTTTAATTTATTTTTCCTCATGAATAGGATTAAAATTATTATTCTAATCATAACAGACTATTTTTAGGATTTTAACACTGCCCGGGTGGTCACCGACGTTCGTTTCGCATTTTAACCGTTACGCGATAAGCGTTTATCTTACCGTTGCCAACATAATTTTATCAAAATTTAATTTTACCAACACATTAAATTTTACATATAAACATCATAACCAGTAAAATATAGCCCTGTTACCTATTCACGACACGTGTTACAGTTGTACGGTACGACCTGAAAAGCCGGGTGTCACATTTTAAAGTTCATAAAAGAGGTTAAATAGTAATCTGAGGTTCTGTTCTAAAATAATCAGTAAAAATATTTATTTTAACTAGTTATATCTGTAAGATACCTTATATATGTGAAATTTATCATCTATGGCCAAACTATGCATCGTAGGGGAATTTTGGTCATTTCACATATGGGTCAAATTTGGAAATCTGAGTTTAAAACTTATACTTACTATTAAAGTTTAAAAATTTATTCATAAAATCAGTAGGTAACAAGCCTTAGGTGCCAAATATGGTTTTAAACCATACTATACGCTTAAATCGCATAAAAGTCGGTATTTGACGATATTCGGGTTGATTAAGGAAATCTGAGATTTTGATCAGCCTTTACTGTTTAAAATAATTTAATTAACATATAAGATCAATAGAAAAAGGTTTGACATGTAAAGGATGTGTAAAACTCATTTTATTAGCAAAAAGGGCATTATCGTCAATTACCGAGCTTATGCAAGAACTCTATGTTATGATCAGTTTAAAATTTAATAAAAATTTCCAAAAATCCCTAAATATTATATTACGTCAGTGGGTAGAAAGTTTGGTCTCAAAATCTGGGTTTAAATAGGTTTTATGCCAAAAATGCCGTTTAATTAATAAAAAGCTTTCATTTTACGATATTGCGCATAACTCCTATTTTAGACCACAATCTGATGTCTTTTAGGACATACTTAAGTATACGTAATAAAGGTTTTTGTCCTCTCACATTTTCAAAAATCTCGTTTTAATATCAAAAGGGCATAATGGTCAATATTTAAGCATTTAACGGAAACATGCAAATGATTCGGATTTCTAAGGAACCATATAGTATAATCTCAGAGGGTTATACTAACATGTAATATGGTCCTAAAGGAACCCTAAGGCATATCTAAAACAAGCTAAATCAGGTCAGAACTGAAAGTCAAAGCAAAAGTCTACTTTTGCGACTTTCGGTTGCGAACCGAGCCTAAACTCAGAATTGTCGGGTTGAACATGCCTAAACATGTTCTTATATTAATTACCAAGTTATTTACGTGTTAAAACATGTTCCATAACCTTTACATTATCAGTTATGAATTATTTTATAAAAATTGCTTCTGTTGACTTTTTATTAATAAGTTTGACCAGACAATTGAACAAGTTAGAGTGATAATCAGTAGGTGTCCTTTTAAGGGTTTATTACCTACATAATTACCAACTCATAGGCACTTTCAATTCGAATAATGGCTGGACCATTAGTGATTAATCACTAAGTCAAAACTTAATTACGATAGCTTTGACTTTTGGTCATTAAGCTAATAAAACTTGAACTTAGGAAGCTAAGAACACTTACTAGAGTCCTTAGCACGAATTTGGAACAAGAGAAAGCTTCCTTAAGCTCCAGGAGGCTTCAGATAGAGAGTTGTGAAGTAAAACTTCAAGTGTTCAAATGAACTCATGAACACAAGTCCCTTATATAGGAAAATTGGTGCTCCAAGATCAAACCATTTGTCCCTAGGGCAGTAAAAACCATTTGCAAGCCCCGGGTATTGCTCAGAATCCATGCAAAGGCAGTGGAATAGGCTGAAACATGCAGCTATCCAAGAATTTGTCGTTGGTAGTCCTGTCGCGACCCGCGTAAACATAAGAGAATGTTTACGCGCCCCGCGAGAACCCTCTGTTCTGGTAAAAAGTTTTGAAACTTTTCATTTTTAGTCCCTGGTCCATTTTAAGTTTATTTAACTTTCATTTATTGCACTTAGGACCCCCATAGTTAACTATTAAGGGCATTGGGTCATATTTTAACTCCGTTAAGCTCCCGGTTAGTTGTTAGATCACCCGAAAAGTCTTGTTTTCATCGAAACTCCACAAAATTAATATCCAATATTCTTGAGAGCGAAATATTAAATTATTACAATGTTTTTGGGATCGTTAAAAGGTCACTCAGAGGTAACATTTAACATGTTGACACTTTTAACCCCTACGTTTCGTAAGATCCTTATTTTAAGCACAAACGACTTTCTATGTTCGACAAATTATCTGTTAAAGAATACAAACGTCGTGTGGGGTCAATTAGAGGCACAAGATTGGCATGTTGACACTTTGGATCCTTTTACTAACATATTTACATTGTTTGACAATTTTAGTCCCTCCAGGTCAATCCATTACACGTTTAAAGTCCATGACACGTGTCTTTATTATATTGGTCGTGATTTTACGAGGTGTTACAATAACCTGTCTCCTACACAAGGAAACACATCGTGACTCGTAACAAGGAGGATGGGGTGGGGGGTGCACCTTGTTACCACTCTCCGGTGTGAGAATCAGTATTTTCTTAAGAGGAAAGTGTGTGTTTGAGTAGTATGTGAGAGAGAGCAGATTAGCGTTACCTCAAACCTGGTACAGGATGGGTATTTATAGCCGAAGAGTGGAGGAGGGTAATTGAGTGGCTAGACCGACAACGCGTAGCCTTTTGCAGGTGCGTCAGAAGCGCAGGTCACGAAAGTGTTGGACGCTTCCTGAGGTGATGCCACGTCCTGCTGCGACTGTCAGTCCGTCTGCCAGATTTTCATGCATGTAGGCTGGGCAGCTGACCGTCTTCAGTGCCCGGACATACCACTTGCTGGCTTTGTCACTGAAGTCAAAAGTGGCAGTGCCACTTGTGGGACTACAGGATGCGGTTTTGGGCCGCATTGCTATGTGCGGTAACCGCAGTGGTTACCGCATCCCTTGTGGTGATGAAAACCCATTTCATACACAAGGTTAGTCTTCTCCTTCTCCGATTGGGATAGCCACTTGTGTCTGCGCGTGTCCGCATGACCGCAGGTGAATCCTTGTTAGTAGGGGCAACAAACCGGATTATGGTCAGTCGTGCCCAAGCATAGTGCGAGATTTGGGACCATACCCCTTCAGACAGTGTCGTCTACTTTATGTCCGCTCTGGCAGGAGGCGGAGGAGTTTATCGACCACTTGTTCGAGTCGTGTGGCTTTTCTCTTGCCATATGGGAGGCGATATTAGGCCGGTGCAGGCTGCATTCTTTCTTATTTTTTGACAGGAAAGAGGTGCTCAAATTCTACCAGTTTGTGAGAGGCTCTTGTGATTGGAAAAATATCTTATACTCGGTTATGCTCGTGACGATTTGGTGTAAATGGTGGAGCAGGAATGATCTCGTCTTCAACCATAAGTATCCAACTATTGTTAGAGTGGTGGAGGAGGTAAAATCATTTGGGTTCATGTGTATCATAAACAGGTCAAAAGCTAGATGTGTGTCTTGGGAGCAATGGAATAATTTTAAAGTGGGAAGTTTGTATTAGTGGTCTAATGTTTTGTTGGGCTCTTAAGCCTCTGTTTCCTTTTGGCTTTTTGGTGAATGATGTATGTAATTGGCGTGGTGTCACACCCTGATTTTGCGGAAGCGTGTACGTGTGACTTGATTAATTCTCATTGCATTCGATTATAATAAACAACTATATAACTAAAATATGATGTTCATCCATTCATAAGTTTTAGAAACATTACAAACATAAGTTGTTTAAGTTTCAACCACCGTAGTTTTAAGTTAAATCACAAACCATCAAAAGATAATAAGTTCCATGATAAGGACGTTTTAAACAAAAGACTAGTTTAACCAAGGCTTTGCTTCATATATTTCATCCAGGATAAGATATACAAATCAAACCCATAAAAAATGGATGACATCTAATCTTGAAATTCACTTCTTGAAAACAATCCCAACGCCGAAAGATCCCTTTAGTTTCCTGAAATACATGTAATTTGAAAACAATCAACAAAAGTTGAGCGAGTTCATGCGTTTTATGTGAGCTCCAAATAAACTTCTAAACATTTGAGAGATTCTTTTGATAATAGGTATGTAAAGCGTCTATGAACAGATCATTAATGTTTTGCAAGGGCATTAATATGTGTGGTGGTGTAGGAAGCACTAAAACCTAGCGAATTTTCTCCGGTACATCCGGCAGAAACAACAAAAGCACTACATGCGGCCACACAAGGACCCATGAGTGGGGATCACTACACCCGATAGATCTACCACTTCTGTCCCTCGGTCTTAAACAATATTAATGGCACTTAGGAGAGATACTACCCATCCACATGATCTAACGGTTCATTCCTTAGCTAAACCATACCATTGAAACATGTATTTCTCCACCGAGAGTTATAAATCCGAAAACAATTAAGAGAAAAAAAAGGGGACATGAACTCACTGATTTGCGTCCGAAGTCTCGTGCACTCAAAGTCGTTATCCACGGGCTGTGTCACTACCTACACATGTGCTATGTTTTGTGAGACACTTAGGCCGTGTAACCCTCGGTGTATATTATATATGTAATTATATATATTCCAAATTTAATGTATATTAGTTAAAATAATGATATTTGAACTTAATTTATTTTCATACAATTATTCGGGGGTATTGTTAAAGATAATATATTTTTAACTTGTTTTGTCTTACGGTTCTCATATACGTATTTTCAGGTATAGGTATCCTTGTATTATGTGTATGTTATTTTGTATTTTCATATTTATGCATAATACTTGTATGTGGGAATTTTACCAAGTGTTGGTAGTGTATGTCGGTATGTATTTATACGTATAGGAATACGTATCTTCTTGTATTCATTAGGTATTTCATACTTAATTTATGTGTAATTTTTCCGCAATCTTGTTTTTGCACAATTAAAAATCACCATTCTTATATTCTTAAAATATATTCATTTTAAGGAAACTTTATAGAAAATGTCTATAATTTGATCTAGTAAAATATGTATATATTCACATATATCTTAAAAATAATATATTTTTAAGATCAAAGTTAGAAAAATATTTATTTTTAGTTTTCACAAAAATAATTTATTTTTGACTTGTTTATGAAAATATATATTTCTTCCACTCCAAAAATTATTTATTTTCAAGTTTGACAAAATATAAAATATTCCTATAATAATTGTAAAAATTCATACTTTGTCGTTTGTTCGGTTTCGAAAATGCCGTTTACCAAATTTGTCAAGATACGAATTAAATGTCCGGAATATTCATATATATTGTCCAAGGTGTCCATTGTCCGAATCGTCCAATATTTGTGTGCAAGTTATATATTTATTTTCTTGTGATTTTTGTAATTCTTCAAAGTACAATTTTTGGTATTATGGTGTGGTATATTATTTTTCAAGTTCATAATTTTTAGTATAACTAATACAAATAATATACACATAGCACATAATTTTTGTGACTTCTAAATATATATCTCCCTAAATATATACTTAGTCATTTTTATTCTTGAAAATCAACCTTTAATACTTGAAATTTTTATACCAAAAATTTATGGAAATTTTATACTTAAAACCATGATCCAAAATTACTTGTAAACACTTGTTTAAACATATTTTTCTATGTGTTAAATGTTAAGAAAAATTTTGCCATAGTTTCCTTTGAAAATGGAGGTTTCCATGCTTATAGCATATCATTTTCTTTTTTCAGAAATTCATCAATAATCATCAATATCAACACTACACTTACCTTATGCCATAAAACATATTTCTACATGAAGGCATGAACTTGAAGTTTTATAAAATATTGTAGTATTTTAGCATGGTGTTTAACATGATTTATTAACACCAAAAACATGATTTTTATTTCATAAAAATCATTTTTACAAAAATTCCATTTTCACAACTTGTAACTCATTTTTACAAAAATTCATGTTCTTGAATTTTTCATGTCTTCTATACATTAATGGTTCCATTTTTACACTTAAGAAATGTTCACTTTCCTTTAAAAACCAAATCATATTAAACTTGAACTAAACTTTTTTTTTTCTTGAAACTTTTATGTTTGAAATCTTTCACTTTTAAAACCTACAACTTGTAGGAACCATCATCCTACACAAAATCATGTTTACTTTCAAGTTCATACTTTACATAAAGGATGATTAACATGGATCTTTCAAGATCTAACCTCATACTTGCTAGATCATGTTTTAAATCATCATCTAGCAAGCTTTTATGTGGTGTCTAACACCATAAACTCAAGAAATCAACAAACAAATTCATCACATACACTAAACAACTTATATTCATGAAATTTTGAGTTTTATTCTTATGTTCATTCTTATGTTCATCTTCTTGATTTGGTGTGATCTTTAGATTTTTAGTTACTTATATACTTTAACCACTAAAACAAGATGTAAAAATGTGATCAAGAAGACTTACTACTAGCACAAAGGCTAGGGATGAACAAGATGAAGAAGATGATGAGAAAGTGGTGGTTAATAGCTCCTAAGTGTGGTCCATTAACTCCTCTTGCTTGCAACCTTCTTAAATGTGCTTGATTCACCTTAGAGTATGCTTGTATTAGCTTGAAAGATGGAGGAAAAATGGAGATGGGAGTGGGGGTTTGGGCCGTAGCTATGGGGGAAGAAGGAGAAGATTTGGTTTGAACTTTTGAGTAAAAGAGATATGTGTAAGATTATATGTTATGATGAGATCTTTTTATGCACAAGTCCCCAACTCAAGGTCCTTCATGTAATCTCTTTATCTTTCCAACATCTAGACAACATGAGGGCTTGTGGGCCCTCATGGTTGACCGTCCAATGTAGGGGGGTATTGGTTTGATTTTAATTGTTAGTTAGATAATCTAGTTAGATCTTAAGTGTTTAGTTAGGGGTTAAGTGTGTTTAGGGATTTTTGATGTGCAATAAGGTGTTTATTGATAACAACTAGTCTTATGACATTAAAACAATGCTTCTAGTTTATTTTTGGTGTTTCGGGTAGTGTCCGGTTATTCGTTCGGTTGTCGGTTCGTTAAGGTGCTAAATTGTGCATTTTTGTGAGTTATGAGGTACTTTTTATGATAGTTTGCATTCCCGACACTTTACAAGTTATTCTAGACATCTAAACCTTTTTTCTGTACAGTATTTTGATGTTTATTTGCTGATTTTTGCTGAATTCTGCATTTAGAGTGTGTTTCAGGTACTTTTTAGTGTTTATTTGTCACTCGGAAGGCAGTTTCATAACCCTTACTTTCCTACATAGAGTTCTAGTATAAATTTTGGTTCTGAGCCTCAATCTGTGTGCTAACATGATGTCTGTCTGAGTACTGAACTCATGTCAGTACTACTAGTTTATCTGATAAGTGTGCTAGTTTCGTCTGTGCACTAATTGAACTGTTTCGAGTTGCATTTAACAATAATAAGTAGCATGCATCATGTAATGTATTTGTGAGCCTTTTAAAAGTAACCATGAAATCATTCATATCATAAGTTCAACATGTACAACCATATATTACAAATTATTGTTCACATCGTACGGAATTACATGAAAAATGCCAGTTGTCACATTCTCCCCCCGTTAAAAGAATTTCGTCCCGAAACAGATGTGGATACTTAGACTTGATTTGGTCTTCACATTCCCACGTAAACTCTGGGCCATGACGTGAATTACAACGGACTTTGACGAGTTTAATACTACTTCTCCGTGTTTTGTGGACCTTCCATTCCGTAACCTCAACAGGTTCTTCCGTAAATTGGAGTTTGTCGTGACGTGAATCTCATCAGCTGGGATGACTACTGTTTCCTGTGTAGGACTCTTCTTGAGATTAGACACGTGAAATGTGTCGTAGTCACTGCTAAGTTCTTCTGGAAGCTTCAGTTTGTATGCAACGGTTCTGATCCTTTCTAGAATCTCGAAAGGCCCAATGTAACGCGGGTTCAACTTTCCACGTTTTCTAAATCGTACTATGCCTTTCCAAGGCGAGACTTGCATCAAAACCATATCTCTAACCTCAAATTCTAATGGTTTACGTCGTTTGTCGGCGTAACTTTTCTGTCTATCACCAGCTAAGTTGATATGATCACATATCTGAGCAATCTTGGCTGTAGTTTCCTGAACCAACTCTGGACCGATAAGCTATTTATCTCCAGTCTCCGCCCAACATAACGGGGACCGGCACTTTCGCCGATATAAAGTTTTGAACGGGGCGGCCTGGATGCTAGTGTGATAGCTATTATTGTAAGAAAACTCCACTAAAGGAAAGTGAGTATCCCAACTTCCACCGAAGTCCATCACACAAGCACGCAACTTATCCTAAAAGGTTTGTATCGTTCGTTCACTTTGGCCGTCCGTCTGAGGGTGGAAGGCTGTGCTAAGATTCATTTGAGACCCAAATGCCTTCTGAACGTTTGCCAAATCCTTGACACAAAACAACCATCTCGGTCAGATATGATAGAAACAGGAACTCCATGACGTGCCACAATCTCCTTGATATATATTTTTGCTAACTTCTTGGTGCTATCCTTCTGACTGATTGGTAAGAAATGCGTGGACTTTGTGAGTCGATCAACAATTACCCAAATCATATCGTGACCTCTTTGCGTTCTCGGTAGCTTGGTAATGAAATCCATCGATATCTGTTCCCACTTCCATACGGGAATCTCAGGCTGTTGCAGCAACCCTGATGGTTTCTTGTATTCCGCATTAACTTTGGCACAAGTATGACAGTTACACACATATGTAGCGATATCAGCTTTCATCTTGGGCCACCAATAAAAGTCCTTCAAGTCTTGGTACATCTTGTTGGATCCCAGATGTATAGAGTATCTTCACTTATGAGCTTCATCCAGAATAAGTGCACGTAGATCGCCGCGAAATGGAACCCAAACTTTCTCCATGAAGTACAATGTTCCATCTTCCTTCGGCAACAATTTCACTTCCATACCGCGTAAGTATTCGGCTCGTAGATTATCCGGTTTAAGCGCTTCTTGTTGAGCTTCGCGAATCCGAGTAATGAGATTTGTTTGTATAGTCATCTCTAAGGCTCGCACCCTTAGAGGCTTTGCACGCTACTTGCGGCTCAAGGCGTCCGCTACTATGTTCGCCTTGCCCGGGTGATACTTTATCTCACAATCGTATTTATTCAATAGCTCGACCCATCTTCGTTGTCTCATGTTTATGCCTTTCTGATCGAAAATGTGTTGTAAACTCTTATAGTCTGTAAAGATCGTGCAACGAGTACCATACAAGTAATGATGCCAAATCTTCAACGCGAATATCACTGCACCCAACTCAAGGTCGTGCGTGGTATAGTTCTTCTCATGCACTTTCAACTGACGAGACATGTACGCGATGACTTTGTCCCGTTGCATCAACATGCAACCAAGACCTTGTCGAGAAGCATCACAATAAACCACAAAACTCTCGGTACCGTTGGGTAAGGACAAAATCGGCGTGTCACAAAGCTTATCTTTCAATAGTTGGAAAGTCGTTTCCTGTTTCTCTCCCCAATCAAATTTCTTATCTTTTTGGGTTAGGGACGTTAGTGGCTGAGCAATCTTTGAGAAATTCTCTATGAATCACATGTAGTAACCTGCTAACCCTAGAAATTGTCGTATCTCGGTTGGTGTCTTTGAGGCTTCCCAGTTTTTGATCACCTCAATCTTGGCGGATCAACATGAATTCCATTCTCGTTCACCACATGACCTAGGAATTGCACCTCGCGAATCCAAATTTCGCATTTTAACAATTTCGTATACAAATATTCTTTTTTCAAGAGTTCCAAGATAGCTCGTATATGTTGCTCATGCTCTTCCTTGGTTCGCGAGTATATAAGGATGTCATCAATAGATACAATCAAAAACTTATCCAGATA
Organism: Helianthus tuberosus; assembly: GCA_030545235.1. NCBI lineage: Eukaryota > Viridiplantae > Streptophyta > Magnoliopsida > Asterales > Asteraceae > Helianthus > Helianthus tuberosus. The sequence goes on from CM060441.1 coordinate 34,117,592, forward strand.
TGCTTACACACCCGATTCATGAGATCCATGAATACTGCCAGTGCGTTGGTTAGGCCGAACGGCATGACAAGGAACTCGTAATGCCCATAACGAGTCCTAAAGGTTGTTTTAGGAATGTTTTCTTCTTGTATTCGAAGCTGATGATATCCCAATCTCAAGTCAATCTTGGAATAATAGCTGGAACCTTGCAATTGGTCGAACAAGTCATCAATCCTCGGCATGGGATACCTATTCTTGATGGTTAGCTTATTCAACTCCCTGTAGTCGATGCACATACGGAAGCTGCCATCTTTCTTTTTAACAAACAACACTGGAGCTCCCCAGGGCGAGAAGCTCGGCCTGATAAATACCTTGTCTAGAAACTCTTGCAGTTGCGTTGAAAGCTCTTGCATTTCAGACGGAGCTAACCGGTATGGTGCCTTTGCCACTGGTGCCGCTCCTGGCATTAGGTCTAACCGAAACTCCATTTGTAGCTGCGGAGGTAGCCCAAGAAAGTCTTCGAGAGAGACTTCTGGGAATTCCTTCACAATGGGGATGTCTTCGAGCTTTGGCTCCTTGGTCTCCTTGTCAATGACGTGTGCGAGAAAAGCTATGCAGCCTTTTCGAAGACAGTTCTGCACCTTCATACAACTTATGACTCGTAGGGACGTCTCGCGTTTCTCCCCATGGACTATGAGTGTTTCTTCGCTCTGCAATGGAATGTGAATGGTCTTATCATGACAAACCACTTCTGCCCGATTTTCGGACAACCAGTACATTCCGACAACCACATCAAAGCTACCTAATCCAACCGGTAGAAGGTCGATAGAGAATTCCCGTTACCCAAGTTCAAGTGTGCAACCCTTAATAACTTCATCCACTTCGACTAATTTCCCATTTGCTAACTCTATAGAATAGGGGGTGTCTAGCTTACTTGCTTCTATACCAAGTATGTTCTTAAATTCTATAGATATAAAGCTAAAGTCGGCGCTAGTATCAATCAAAATGGATGCATAGTGTTGGTTAATAGGGAAAGTACCCGTCACAACATTCGGGTCCTGGCGCGCTTCACGAGCTCCAATCGTGAAGACTCTTCCTCGTGCCTGATTCTCTTTAGGGCAATCCTTTCGAAAGTGCCCCATGTCTCCACAGTTGAAACAGCCTTGGCCATGTCCATTACCATTCCTGCCATGGTTATTATTGTTGTTCCCTCCCCGGTTCCCATTGCCAGCTTGATTACCATATCCGCCTCTTTTCCCATTTCCTCCCTGATTGTCGTTCCCACCTTGGTTCCTGTTACCATTCTGATTGTCGTTCCCACCTTGATTACCATTTCCTCCCTGGTTCCTATTACCGTGTCCCGCACCAAACCAACACGTTTCTTTGGCATGCCCGGCCTTACCACAGTTTTCACACTTATGGGTCATGCACGGACCCGTATGATGGAATAGGGACTTATCACACTTAGGTAGAAAGCCCGCATACCCTTTTCCCCTAGTCTCAAAGTTTGTCGTGCCAGTCTGGGCCTCTGCTGGCGGGTTTGCATCCCTACGCTTGTTGGAATTATTTTTTGCCTGTGTGCTCTTATTGAAGTTCGAAAACTTTCTCTTGTTGTCATTCGAGGATTCTACATGAGTTTCTTTCTTATTTTCACCAGTTTTTGAGAACTTTCCCAAACGAAGAGCTTCTTCGGTAAGTGCAACGCTCAAGTCGATAGCCTCTACGATGGTTGGAGGCTTGGAGGTGGTAAGCATGCTCAGGATCTGAGGGGCAAGACCCCAAATGAATCACTCAATTCTCTTGAATTCAGGCTCGACTAAGTAGGGAACAACCTTAGATAAGTCATGAAAGCGTTGGATATACTCAGCAATCTTCGGCCCATCCATTTTCAAATTCCAGAACTCAGTTTCAAGCTTCTGGATTTCAGCCCTGAAACAGTACTTCTTTCGCATCAACTCTTTGAGCTCGTCCCAGCTCAGTGTATAAGTAGCAGCTTCACCTAGGGTTGAATCTGAAGGTTCCACCAAGAGAGTGCACCATCCATGAACAATCCTAAAATGTAGGTAACTCTCTGCTCGGGGTTAGTTTTTAGCATTTAGCTTGGGGGTGGGGGTTTAGGTTTTTTTAGGGGGGGGGGGGGGTTAGGTTTTTTAGTTATTTTTTGTTGTATTCACATTGGTTCTCGCGGTTCTCGCAATAAAGGTGGTTCTTGCATAAACCTTACCATATATATATATATATATATATATATATATATATATATATATATATAGGGTGCGAGTTGGCTACAAAGTCCATTTTTCCTACAAAGTGTACAAAGTCATAAAACACCACAATTTCAGCCATAAAACACATTCAAAACCCACAAATAACATAGTGAAGATCATAAAACGTCATATTTGTGGGTTTTGTTTTGTGTTTTGGATGATAAGGCTTTGATTATCGAATGAGTAACATTAGTGTGTTTTATGTTGATTATCATGTTGTGTTTTATATTCATAGTTACAAAGATGTGTTTGAAGTTTTTATTGACTATTAGAGTTTGAATATTGTGTTTTAGTGATCTTCACTATGTTATTTGTGGGTTTTGAGTATGTTTTATGGTTGAAATTGTGGTGTTTTATGACTTTGTACACTTTGTAGGAAAAATTGACTTTGTAGCCGAACCCCACCCTATAGTTTGGTATGATCAAGTGAAAAAAACATACAACTTAATCTTATAATCGAATAACTAAGAGTTAAAATGTATGAAGATTTAAGGATTACGAATACACGATCATTGTTTACGAGTTAAGCCTACGTTTATACGAGTTACGAACCATGTATCAAACGAGTGCACGTATCAATGTATAAACATGTATAAACGATGTATAAAAGATTTGTTTCATTACGATCAAAGTCTCGGATTTTACAACGATTCAACGAAATACGATTACAAGGAATACAAGATTTCCAAAAAAAAATTTCAAGCAATGGTTTCTAAATATGGAAAGTATGAAAACGCAAGGCGTTACAAGGAAGTCCCTTGCACTATAAATAGAGCCCTCTTGTTGCCTTCATTCCTTGCACCATTCAAAATTTCATTTTTTTCTCTCTTGCTCTGGCATTCTAGAGGTTCCTGATCAAAAGGAAGCTCCTCCTTAGTCAAGATTTCGAGCGAGGACCTATTGTAAGTGACCTTAGCCACTCTAGTTCGGTTTTTATGCATTTAAAAGCCAAAAGTCAAAGTTGCCGCAAATCGGCTTTGACTTTCGGTTTAGACCTAAACGGTCCAGCCATTGTTTGAGGCGAATATGGCTACGTGATCGTAATTAGGTAGGTGTTAATTCCTCAAAAGGGCACCTCCTAATTACCACGTTTACTTAGTTAATTGTCGGGTCAAAGTAATCAACATAAAAAGTCAAACGGGTCAGTTTTTAAATAAATTCAAATCTGATAATGTAGAAGTTATAAAATATTTTTTATCACTTTAATAACATAGTAAACATTATTAGAACATGTCTAAACATGTTCAACCCGATAATTCTAAGTTTAGGCTCGGTTCGCAACCGAAAGTCGCAAAAGCTTGACTTTTGCTTTGACTTTCAGTTATGACCCGAATTAGATAATCTCCTGTATGTTTTGAGGTTCCTTTGAGACCATATTATCTAGTAGTATAACCCACTGAGGTTATATTACATGGTCACCTAGTAATCTGAGTTTATTTACTTGATTCCGTTATTATGCTTAATATTGACCAATATGCCCTTTTATGTAAAAATGAGATTTTAAACCTAAAGGAACATGCAAATGGGTTACATTCTGATTTGTAAACATGTTTAGCATATTTAGACATTTACATTCTGGTCATAAACTGAATTTACTCAAATAATCATAAAACATGCTTAAAAAGGACTAAAATGCCCTTTATCACATAAAATAAGTTTTAAAGCATAATTTTAGCATAAAACTCAATGTTTACTGATATGATATCATATTTGGAATTATTTGGGATATTTAAACAGATTATATTCTGAGTTTAACTTAGAACTCTTGCATGAAGTTGGTAAATGACGATAATACCCTTTTCACACATAAATTGGTTTTAAATATGATTAACATGCAAGAACCTTTTGTTGCTGATATGTTATGATAAATAAAGTATTTTGACCATTCAAAGCTGTTCATAACCTCATAATTTACTAAACATCGAAATAATCGTCATTAATCGACTTTTACGACATTAAGGTGCATAGTATGGTTTTAAACCATACTTAGCACCCCAAGACTTGTTACCTACTGATTTTATAAACCATTTTTTATATTTTTACAGTAGGTATAAGTCATGAACTCAGAATCCCAAATAAGTCCTTAAAACTATGTGTGAAATGACCAAAATGCCCCTACGGTGCATAGTTTGGCCAAAAATCATAAACCACACATATGTATGATATCCTACTGTTATAATAACATAAATTATATATTTTTACAGAATAATTATGACCAGAACCTCAGCTTGCATATAAACCCCTTTTATAAACCTTAAAATGACCAAAATGCCCTTATGGGGTTAAATTCGGTTTTAATATCTTTAAGGGCATACTTGCTAATATCCTACTAATATCATAACATATTTTAAAGATAATAACATATGGGACTTGTATATGACTCATCCGGTCACCCGTTTATGCTTATACGCGTTCGGTTCGGTTTATTTAACTAGTTTACATAAATTAACCGAAACGGGTTAAACCTTATCATTTGAACTTCAAAATCCAGAATTTATTTAGTTTACCCATATAATACAAGTTTCCATACTTGTTAGGTCTAAATTACATTCCATTCCGGTCATCGCTTAATCGAGTGTTTCATACCGAAAACCCTTCTTTAAACTAACCGGACTAAGTCTACTACTTAAATAAGACCCGTTAGTATTCTAATAGGTTAATAAAACCTTCGTTCCAATTAGGGAGCCCTGGTAAAAGCTATTCACAAGTCTAAGTACATTATACGGCTGAGTAGATAGATCTCGCATTTAGAAACTCAGGTAAATACTTTTAACTTATTTTCCCTTATACGGGCTTGGGATACAGTAAAATATTACTGCTTGGTCGGGTATGGGATCATTTAGTCGGATTGTGATTAGTAAATCCGCATAACCCGTTTTAATCCGTTTTGTGTGATAACATAAACATTATCCTTGGCTCATTTAATTGCAAATGGCCACGACTTAAGCACAGGGTGTAGGCATACACCTGACAGTTGCGTATGTAAAAGATATACCCACATTGTTGGGGATAACTCCTTGTGGGTTTATATTACTGGTGTGTTGGTTAATCATGTCTCGGCTTCTATACCGGGCCCTAAATGTATGACAAACATGTAAAATTGTTTACCACATTATAAATATAATTATCCTAAGTTATAAAAGATTTTTATGCCTTGTGCACCTAAACAAATTTTCATAAACACTTTTCGAAAGAGTCGGATAATTGTATTTACCAGTGTAAACTGACGTATTTTTTAAAGACTAAGTGACAGGTACTATACGTACTAGGCTGGGAGCTTCTGGGCGTTAAGTAGAGGATCTTGCAAGTATGTAATGCCTTAAGTCTGTTGAACTTTGTTTTGTATTATATTTAGATTCGCCCGTGGATCCCTTCTTTACAACCGTCTGTATATTCTTTTATTTGTACTTTGAACTTTCGGTTTGTAATAGTAATTTACCTTCCAAGCCTTCTGGTGTGCTATAACTGTGTTTAATTGAGTAAGATGATATCAACTACGTCACAATACTCCCCATCTGGTCCACCGGTTTGTGGTTAAAATATCGTGGTGTGACAGCCAGAGAAGCAAGGGGAGATCCTTCTAATCACACAAATCCAGCTAATTGAAGCCCTGATCATGGCTACTGCTCATGGATGTTAGTGATTTCTTGATCATTTAGACCTACTAAAGCTTAAGGTAAGAAGAATTTGATATTTTGATGATCTTAATATTTGTTAGGTTTCAAGAAAATCCATGAGTTTATATGGAATTAGAATGATATTGAACTAAGATCACCATCTAGAACATTATGAATGCTTAAAATAGACTAATCAATGTTGGAAGTGAAAACCCACATAGAGTAGAGTGGGTATGAGTTGTATGCTTACTAATGTTATCATGTTTAAGTTGAATCATGGCTGAATTTTAGTTATCTTGGTGATTTAGAATGAAACCCATGTGTATGAGTATGAGAATGATTATGATGAACATGTGAATGTTGATATTATGATTAAGTTGATGCACAAGATGTTATGTGGTAGGTTTTGATAGGAAACATGATGTAGAATTGATGACAACGTGATCTTGTTTAAATAAAATGGTTTATGAGATGAATTTGGGAATAACATGCTTAAACTACTTGTACTATGTGCTTAGAAAGTAGTATGCACACAAAGTGTATGATGAAATGTCTAAGTGAAGTTAGAAGGTAAAATTGTATGCAAGAACTTATGTGTTATGTACTAGCTAATTTATGTGTCATGTACGATGGTAATGAAGTATGATGATACATGTCTTATTTATGCGCTAATAGACTAACGAAAGTCAAACATTTGCATGATCTGAAAGCCGAATGAATGAGTGTATGTATGCTAATTGTGTTATGAATGTGACGGCATGTACGGATAGGAGTCATGTCAACATGGACATAAACATGGAAGGGCAACGGGTTAAAGGTAAACACGGAAGCTATGCACGAACTCGGATGAACGAGGTAAGTAAATTCCCGGACTCCCTCTTTAGTAGCTGATGCGTGTGAAGTGTGTATATAAGTTTAAGTATATTTTAAGCCCTTTTTACACTTTTTTAGCCAAGTTTTAAATTTATAAAACACGATATTTACTAACACTAAACACACATATGGGCAAGTGCACCCATCGTGAGCGTAGTATAGTGTTGGTAAGATACCGAGGTCGTCCAAGGACACAAGAGCTTTTAGTACTGGTTTATCCTCAACGTCTAATCAAATCAAAAGTTAGAAAAAAGGTTTTTAAACTAGAAAAAAAAACTACCTAAAATGTTGAAAATAAAATAAAAATAAAAACAGATAGACAAGATGAATCACTTGGCTCCGACTCGTGTATAGTGTAACCTTTGATTATTTCCGCACTTTTGCACTTTTTAAGAGATTATCTTAGTTATTGTAGTAAGCCCCTTTTTTGAAGGTGACGTTACCCTCAACCCAGTAGTTTGAGTCAGCAAGGATACAATCCTAAAGTGTCGGATTATTGAAAGATAATTAATTAAGTTATTAATGCATATTATGGTAGGGCCCTCTTTTGAAGGTGACGTTACCCTCGGCTAAGTAGTCTGAGTTAGCAGGATACAGTCCTAAGTAGCCGGGTTAAAGTATTAATAGTAGCTTACATATGAGGGGGTCAAAGAGTTTGGACCCCCGCCATCCAATACCGTTAAGTATTGAAGGAGGTCCTACTAAATTTGACCCAGGTCCTTGCAGGATCTATACACTGAACAAGGCAATACTCTTACCAAACCGTTCCCTTAACCCCCGACCAGGTAGCCAACATACCTCCATATAGACCGTGGAGATATGAATGGTGAAAATCTTTTATTTTATATAGACAGTAAAATAATGCCAAGACACCACGGACAAACGATAAGGAAAAATCACCTTCAACATAAGAAACTAGTTATTAAAGTCATTAATACAAAATCAAGTAAAAAGTGCGAAAAGATTAAAAATAAAAAGTATTACACTAGACACTTTGTCTTCACCAAGTGATGTAAGAGACTTAGGCAAACATGGCCTTGACTGTCAAGAACGCTTACGATCAATCTTGGATCCCGAGACGACTCACACACTCTATGATGGACAATGGATGATGGTGGTGGATGATGGTGTTATGGTGGTGGTGGGTGGTGGGTGAAGTGTGAGAGATGTGGTGTGCCAAGGGATGATTTGCACTTGAGCCAAGCACTCCTATTTATAGGCCGAACAGAAGCTCGGGCACGGCCCCGTGTCCATTGGGCACGGCCCCGTGTCCATTGGGCACGACCCTGTGTCCATCCTCTTCTCTGTCTTCATTAATTGCAGTTTGTCTGCATTAGTTGACCACGCCCCCGTGTCCGCTGGGCACGCCGCCGTGTGCAGAAGCATATCTGTACTATCAAGATTTGCCTGGATTCTGCGAATCTTATAGTTGTCCACGGCCCCGTGTCCACTGAGCACGACCCCGTGGTGGGTGATAGAAGCTTCTACAGCTTTGTCTTTTCTGCTGGGACTTGGGCACGCCCCCGTGTTCACTGAGCACGGGGCGTGTTCAGCCTTCTGTTTTCTTGTTTTGCTTGGGAAGATGCTGTCGTGGGGTCGGGCATGTCACGTTTGTTCCTTTTCTTGTATTTATGTTAGATTTAGATGTCTTTTTGCTTCTTTTATTAATTTGAGCTCATTTAATCCTGAAAATACAAAAGGAAGACAAAAGCACACTTTTTCCAACATTAGTACTAAAAAGGGTTAGTTTTATGCCACAATTGATGTAATCTATATGTTGCATTTTGCACACATCAAATACCCCCACACTTGAATCTTTGCTTGTCCTCAAGCAAAACTCTTTATAATGTGGCTTTACACTCCCAAATGGAATGGGTAGAAGAGAAGGTTTTTGGCCTTATCATAGAGTGTCGGGATTTCCAAGATTCTTTATTAAGTTTTATTTTTTTATTTATTTACAATTCTATTCGTCATGATTTATTTAAAACTTTTCATAAGATAAATTACTTATTAGGGCATAACATGCCTCTTTAAAATTCCATTTATATACAAGTTCACATAACTCACGGAGATCACTCAACACTCGGCCGAAAATGTATTTTAGTGAATCACTCGAGAGCGGCATGGAACTTACTCCTACCATAGGCTTGCCAAGCAATCAATCCTCCTCCTTTTTAACTATATACATTTGTAAATATCAAGAGGACTTTTGGGGTGAAGGGTTAGGCTTGGGTTAATGGTAGGTGGTCGGGTTAGTGGTTAGTGAAAGGGCGAAAAGCGTAACAAACGTCGGTTTTCGTAAGACTTTTGATTTTTGCAACTTTTATTTTGATGAAGCTTTTATTCAAACACAGTTAATTTTGATAAACTTGTTTGTTTATTTCTCTTTTGCTTCATCATCAACATTTTTTTTGATGAAAAATCATACTAAAAACCGAGCTTGTTACTAAAACAAAAGGTTAAAAATAAAAAGGGTTTTGGTGGGTGAAAGGGTGTTTGGTTTGGGTTATGAAATGAAAAGGTTTAGTCTCAAAGGGGCTAACTAGGGGGATTTTGGGTAGGTGGTAAAAAAAAGAAAAATAATGGTGTAGAAATAAAAGGGGTTAGTCCTAATGCCTCCATCATTTACTTACTCGGGTTTAAGTTGGTAAGGACTGGGAATGTATCGTCGTGGCAAGTTCTAGAGTCGTAAGAACCAAGAGGCTATTCACACAAGAAACGAAAAATGAGCATTTAGTTTAAAGATATATATTTGTATGCTCAATAAAGGCTCAAAACTCACTTTTGTGGGAATGGGTTTTTATGTGATCAAGTATATATAATCAAATTTTAACTAAGCTTGTCATGCCGTTTCATAATTTTCTTATGTTGGTTCTTTTTATCATGACGCTATCGGTTGTAAATTTATAAAAATATAACCTTTTTAGAACTTGAAATTCCCAAGTTAAACCTAGACAAGTAAAAAAAAATTGAAAATTTTTGAAAAAAAAATTGGGGTGATTAGCGGTTCCAATAGAGTTTTGTGTAAGGCTTGTAGTTAGGAGTTGCAAGATTCAAGGTTTTAGCATCCCCCCACACTTAAATTACACATTGTCCTCAATGTGTCCAAAAAATAAGTTTTTAGGTTGATTGAATGTGTAAAAGGGTGTGAAAAAGCAAAAAAATTGTGTTACTGGGCGTCTAGACACGGCCGCGTGTCCGATAGACACGACCCCGTGTTCAGGTGCCTGTAACGAAAACTTACAGAAGGTGGGCACGGGGGCGTGTCCGGTGGGCACAACCCCGTGTCTGGCAAAAGTTTGCAGATTTAAACGAACAACAGGTTTGGGGGAGTGGGGCGGGGGCGTGTCGGCTGGACACGACCCCGTGTAGACAATCTGCAAAGTTGAAAAACAGGTTTCTGGCTCGGGTTTTTCCTGTCCCGACTTTAGTAGCACTAATGTTTAGTATTCTAAGCCTCGTATGTACCAGTTTTATCAATAACCACTACACCAAACCATAGCAAACATCCTAAATTACCAAGTTCAATATCCACATCATAAAGTAAAAAAGAAAAACAAATGCAGAAAGTAAAAAGAGTTAAAGGAAAGTAAATTGTTCAACACACGGCATGCAGGCCAGAAATTGTTCAAGATAAAATGAGGTTAACCTGTGGGATTACCAACCTACCGCTTCCGCCTCCGCTCCTCCCGCCTAGTCCATATCCTCGTCCTCATCATCATCATCTCCTCCACCATGCCCCGCAATGTACTCCCGGATATTCCCAATATCATCTTGGATATCGGATATGTTTCTCTCGATTGCTCCACCCCGGGCACACGTGTTGCTCTCCATGTTATAGGTGTTCCTGGTGCACATGAGGTTTTCCTGCAATAAATCATGTAAACTTTGGAAGTTAGGAAAACCATCTCCTTGTGAGGAGGACTGGCCCGGATCACCGTGGGGATGGTACTGGTGCTAAGGAGGGTGTTGAAATTGTGGAGCGTGAAGGACAAGTGCCGCTTGCGGGTTCCATGCATGCCCCTGCATCCTCTGGAAGCTAACCGTACCGTCTTCAGCCTCATAAATTAGGTTCATTGAGCGGCAAATGTGTATGTCCACTCTTCCCGACCATGGGCTCCTTTCTAATGACCTAGGTATGTTGGTGAAGTGCTTGAAGAGATGGTATACCCATCCTCCAAAGAAGATAGGGGTTGGTGAAGTAGCAAGCTTGTTCAAATGCATGTTTCGGAGCAGGAGGAACGGAACATCGAGGTGTCTGCGGTTATAGATGCAGTGGAGGACAACCAAATCTCTCAACCCAACAACGCCACCGCTATCATGCCTTTGGCTAAGAGAGTAGCCGAGGAGCCTATGGATGTATCGGTAGAGCGGGTCCCTCAACTTAGTGCTCTTAGTGCTGCTCGGATTGTAGTGCCCTTCACCAATCTGAGCCCACGCGGCTTGGCGATCGTTCTCATCTATCTCTCGCATCCCTCCGGTATTTTCCTCGTTACCCGCATCTTCTTCCGAATATAGCCCAACTATTGACCCAAATTGTGCCATCGAAATCGAGTACCTAGTTCCACCACATCGGAATACCACCCCATCACTGTCGAAAGGGTCGCACCTTGAATTGAACGTGAAGGTGCTGTAGAACTCCGTAGTGCACTCGTGGACGGAACAAAGTTGAGTGGTTAAGGCTACTCTTAGCGGGCCGGTAACAAGGTTGTTAAACCGGTCAAGTTGGTTCACCATGGCTAACAGATCCGTGCATACTTTCTCGGGTATTCTTCCGGTCTTGTTTGAAGTACTTCATATCTTGCCCTAGCATCGAGCTCATTTGCGTTAAACCTTGTGAATTTCCTCGACATCTGAAAGAATACACCAAAAGTTAGCACGAAACAGTAGAATTTTCGGACAAAACTGCAAACAGCGTGCTGGACATGACCCCGTGTCCAGGCGTCTGTTACTCAAAAATATCACTTTTCGACCCGGTTTCGAAAACTTGAAAATTTTTGGTCCAATAGGTGCGGTTTCCCCCGAAAATGAAACCCCAAGTGCCGTTTTTCCCAAAACAACCCGTTTACCCATTCAATTTTATCTTTTTCGGTTCAAAAACAAGGGTTTGGGGTTTTTGTGAGAAATCGGGCGAATCTTTCAACAATACAAGTGGATTTACTTCCTATAACGCTTATCTAACTAAATGCTAACATATTTATGCAAAAATTTGAGGTTCGATCCGGATGTAGTTCAAGAACCCTAGATTTTTCCCAAATTTTTGAAGTTTTAACTACAAGCAAATGCTTAATCTAACTACTAATGGTGATAGAATCATACCTTGGTGTTGTTAGAAGTAGAGGAGACGTCGAAAATCTGCGGAAAATCGCCTTGAACCAGAGCGTTTTTGGGGAAACGGGGCGTGTGGAATGGTGTAACTGTTATGAGAAAGGGGATTTATCCCGACAGTTGCGCGGACACGGCCTCGTGCCGAGCAAAATTTTTTTAAGTGCTCGTGTGAGTGCCCTTGTTTTCCCAAAACTTGGTTAGAAGACTTACCGATTAGGATGTCATCCCTGTTGGTTCGTAACTTACCAGGTATGATGTTGATGTTTTTATTCTTCGACCGTTTGAAGTGAGATCTCCTCCTCTTCATCCTCAACGAATCCTTGATAGAGTTTCAGCCGTTGGCCATTGACTTTGAATGGAATTCCATTCCGAGATTTAATTTCTACTGCACCGTGTGGGAAAATATGGGTGATGGAGAAAGGTCCTGACCACCTAGACTTTAATTTACCAGGAAACAATCGAAGTCGTGAATTAAACAAAAGAACTTGATCTCCTAGTCGAAATTCATTAGGTTTAATATGTTTGCCGTGCAAGTTTTTCATTCTTTCCTTGTAAATTTCGGAGTTTGAGTATGCATAATTCCTAAGTTCGTCTAATTCATTTAATTGACAAAATCGATTTTTACCAGCAAATTGTAAATCTAAGTTTACATTTTTAACCGCCCAGTAGGCTTTGTGTGCAATTTCTACTGGCAAGTGACAACTTTTTCCATAGACGAGCTTATATGGGGTTGTACCTATTGTTGTTTTATAAGCAGTTCGAAAAGCCCATAAAGCATCATCTAATTTATCTGCCCATTCCTTTTTATTTAACCCTACAGTTTTTTCGAGTATTCGTTTTAAACCTCTATTAGTCACTTCGGCTTGTCCGTTTGTTTGAGGGTGATATGCTGTTGAGACCCGGTGATAGACTCCATATCTTGTGAAGATTTTTTCAAGTTGATGGTTGCAAAAATGGGTACCTCTATCACTTATTAATGCTTTAGGTGTTCCAAAACGAGAGAATAATTTTTTCAGAAATCTTACCACGACTCTTCCATCATTTGTTGGAAGTGCCTCGGCCTCTGCCCATTTAGACAAGTAATCTACTGCGACAAGTATATAGTTGTTTCCTTTTGACGGTGGGAAAGGTCCCATAAAGTCGAGTCCCCACACATCAAAAATTTCACAAACAAGAATGCCATTTTGTGGCATTTCGTTTTTGGAAGAAATATTACCTGTTCTTTGGCAAGCATCACATGTCTTGACAAGACTTTGGGCGTCTTTGTAAATGGTCGGCCAATAAAATCCTGAATCAAATACCTTTCGTGCGGTACTAGCGGCACCATGATGTCCTCCGTATGGACCTTCATGACAATGGTGGAGAATTCTTCGTGCTTTGCTACCATGTACGCATCGTCGGATGAGTTGGTCGGCACACATTTTGAAAAGATATGGATCTTCCCAAAAATAATGTTTCACATTAGCAAAGAATTTTTTTCTTTGATGATGTGGCCAACCTTTTACAACTATACCGCTAGCTAGGTGTCACACCCCTTTCTGTGGCGGAAGCACGAGGTGTGATCATGAAAGGTTCTCTTTGCATACGAAAGGTAAACATACTACATGCTCATAAAATAACTTCAAAATGCCGACATTACATAACCGAAAACATGGTTTAAGTGTTTACATCACAAGACAACATTTTGTCTGATAAGTCACAACTTTATTCAAAGATAAACAAAAGCGACATCCAAGAGCATGAGTAAAACCGCGCGCACATCCACTAGTTACCTGAAATACATGTAAGTTTTGGAAAAACGTCAACATAATGTTGGTGTGAATTCATGCAGTATTTGTATTGTATACTTTCTATAAAAAAACATGGTATGTATCTCGTATTAGTCACGTATATTTGTATAAATCATGTATTTCTGTATGTATCAAGTGTTAATGGGTTGCAAAGCCATTAACATGTGACACGACATAGGAAGTCACCAAACCATAGGCATTTTTCTGTAGTTGATTCACGACTGAGACACAAAAACACTACTCGGTACTAGTTGTCACCAAGAGTGGGGCTGCCCTGAAACCCATTAGATCTGATCTTTTGTTCTGCGGTCTAAGTATGTACACGATTAATGGTGCTTATGGTACCCTATTCGTGACACGATTTCTCGTATCATTCCTCAATTCTTGTATCCATCATACCCTTTGTAAACATTGTAATATTTGTAACATGTATTTCACCCCCGAAGTTATAAAACTGAAAAAAGTTAAAAGAAAAGGGGGAGCATGAACTCACAATTTTGCGTTCCTAGCGTCGTAAACTTCACCGGATTTGCTTAATTAACGTCGTGACCTATACGTGTTTTCTTAACGTTAGTCACTAGACTTGTATCGTACAAGTACAAGTCATTGTCTTTCATGTATATGTTTTCTTGTGTTAAAAATGATTCATATTTTTACTAAGCGTTTTACTTATATTATTTTCTCAAAAATAAATATAAGTTTCTTGTATTTTGCACTTTGCACCCGAGTTGTGTATCTTGTATGTTGTATTTTTTTTTGTTACAAAAATTATGGCGAGGTTTATATTCGAAAAGCATAGTTTAGAACACACTAGCAAACATTTGTCTAGAAAATATTTACCAAGTGTTAGGATTTTCAGAAAGTTTCGCCATAGTCTCCTTTGTAAATGGAGGTGTCCATGCTTAATAGCATATCATTTTCTTTTACATATATCCCGTAGGTTGTTCTCACATAACCAACCCGACAATCAGACATGCAATATACTACTTATGTCATTTCAGCTTTATTCATCAAAACTGGACTGTTTTCGAGCATTTTAATAAAATAGTTAACCTTCTTCAAAAATTCCCAAATTTTGACAGAATGTCATCTTCGATCCAGCTTTTATTGTGTAAAAATTTCAGGGTCCAGTTCATTACCAATATTTTATAGAAATTCATTTACCGGACTGCAATCAGATTTGTCAGTTTCTGACTGCAGTCTACAGAATAATTCACTAAAAATTAATCATAAGTCCGATTGACGAAATTACAGTGGAAGAATCACGGCGACAACAGTGACCATCTACAGTAAAAAATTCATGAGCTGATTCTACTCAGTTTTTAAGTTATGACTCCGAATACAACACACTTTTTCAGCAGTAAAATCGCAGCTTGAGCTGCTGTCCAAAAATAGTTCTTTAAAAATAGTAAACGACCTCGAAAAATTACGATTCTGGTGCCATTTGATCAGTTTTTCGAAAATACATAATTTAGGCTTCAGAAAGTCCGTTTTTCGATTAATAATGATCCAGTTACAGCCTGTTGAAGTTGGCTGAAAATACTAATCAGCATGCTTTTTAGAGTGTAAATGTTACTAAAACGCGTCAACAATTGTTCTAATCAACGGTTTATCGAGAAATCAGTGATCAAACAACATGCATGTTTATACCAACATAATCCAATCAGATTTTATCATTATATAAGTTCATGTTTAGGTTCCTTGTTCATTTTCTCTTTGTGTCCTTATGTTAAACTTCAAACAACAATGTTTCAAACAATCAACGTAGAAGTGATTCAAGAGTTAAATCGAAGACTTAAAACTAGCACAAGGGCTAGGGATGAACTTGTGAACAAGAAATGATGATGAAAATGGCGTAAGAATGCAAGGAGTGATGTTTCTTCAAGACTCCAAGCTCCAAGCTTCACAAGGTTCCTTCTATCACTAGTTTTGGACTTGAAAATGGATCAAAGGGATGAATGTTGAAGTGATGGTGGTGGTGGCGGTTTGGGGAGAGCCGAATGGGAGGGAGAGAGAGTGAAGGTAGTGTGTGTAGGAGATGAAATGAGTGCATATCTCTTTATAGATCCTTTTATGGCATATTCTAGCATATTCCCTTACACCAAATCTCATATAATCTAGTAAAATAATGATATAAGATCTTGAATTAGACATGAGCACATGGTGGAGGATTTGGTGGGGTCCGTGGGGCTGATTTATGGTTGTGGGGGGGGGGGGGTTGTTTGTAAAATTTGCAACTAATATGTAAATGGTAGTTACATCTCAAGTATGAATCATATATATTAGTTTGTTGGTTTTTAATGGGTGTTATGATAAACGGGGATCAAGACTAGCCAAGAATTAAATAAATAATGTGTTTGGCAAAAATTTGGTGTCCCGGGTAATGTCCGGTTGTTCGGTTAATTACCGGTTCGTTAAGTGTTAAATTGTACCGTTTAGTGTCCTTTTGTAACCCTTTTAATTCCCATCACTTGGGGAAATATTTTGGACGATAAGACATAATTTCTGCATGATATTTATATGCTTAAGAGCTGGTCATAGCTGAATTTAATAAAATTCTGCACTTAAAGTGCGTTTCGGGTGCTTTTTAGTGCGTATCTTAGCTTTTGGAGCGTCTGTATGTTAACCCTTGTATGTCCCCTTGGGTTTTAATGCATTCTTGTCGTTGGACCTACACCTAGGCCTCAGTTCTAATGTATGACTGCTTTCTGCAGAGTTGTTGACATATTGTGTTTTACCGGTGAGTTTACTAGTATTTCTGACGCACGCTCTTGTTAATGCATAAAGCAATATTTTGTAGTACTAATCGTGCATGAATCCACTTGTATATAATGGAATCAATCAATGTTGACATTTAAGCACATAATTGCAGTCATTAAGTAATAATTAAAGTGTGCGGAAATTACCGGTTTGGTGCCAGTTGTCACAGTTTCCCTCCGTTACAAGAATTTCGTCCCGAAATTCAGGCTGAGCTAACTCTCGCAGGAGTCTTCTTGAACAGGTGGGGATACTTTTTTTTGAACTGGTCTTCACGCTCCCAGGTGTACTCGGGTCCGTGCTTAGAGTTCCAACGTACTTTGACAAGTTTAACAGTGCTCCTCCTGGTCTTGTTGACTTTCCAGTCGGTAACCTCAACTGGTTGTTCTGTAAATCGGAGGGCGTCATCAATATGTACTTCATCCGCAGGGATGATTACATCTTCTTGTGTTGGACTCTTCTTGAGGTTGGATACATGAAACGTATCATGTACTCCGTTAAGTTCTTCCGGTAATTCCAATTTGTATGCCACGGTACAAATTCTTTCCAAAATCTTGAATGGTCCGATGTATCGTGGATTCAACTTTCCACTCTTGCCAAATCTGACTACGCCCTTCCAAGGTGAGACCTTTAGCAACACTTTGTCTCCCACCTCGAAATCTAATGGCTTTCGTTTTAGATCAGCGTAGCTCTTTTGTCGATCCCGAGCCGCCTTAATGCGCTCTCGGATTTGCGTAATCTTGTCGGTTGTCTCTTGTACAAGTTCAGGACCAACCATGCGTTTATCTCCAGCGTCTACCCAACATAAGGGCGATCGGCACTTGCGGCCACACAGAGCTTCGAACGGTGCAGCTTTTATACTTGTATGATAACTATTATTGTAGGAGAACTCAACTAAAGGTAAATGAGTATCCCAGCTGCCGCCTAGATCCATGACACATGCGCGAAGCATATCTTCTAACGTTTGTATGGTTCGTTCGCTCTGGCCATCTGTTTGTGGATGGAATGTCGTGCTTAGATCTAGTTGAGATCCAAAGGCTTCCTGAAAGGATTGCCAGATTCTTGAGACAAAGCGTCCATCTCTGTCTGAAATAATTGAGATTGGCACTCCATGTCGTGCCACAATTTCTTTTAAGTATATCTCAGCAAGCTTTCATGTGCTGTCTTTTTCTCGGATCGGTAGGAAGTGCGCAGATTTCGTTAACCGATCGACTATCACCCATATCATATCGTGCCCCCTAGGGGTCTTGGGTAATTTTGTTATGAAGTCCATTGAGATTTGCTCCCACTTCCGCATGGGAATCTCTGGTTGTTGTAGTAGGCCAGACGGTTTCTGATATTCGGCCTTAACCTTAGCACAGGTTAAGCATTTTCCAATGTAGACAGCAACATCGCTTTTAAGTCTCGGCCACCAATAGTATTCTTTTAAGTCTTGATACATCTTGTCCGATCCTGGATGGATCGAGTATCTTGACTTGTGCGCTTCATCAAGGATGACTTCTCGTATGCCCCCATAGAGTGGAACCCAGATACGTTTCTCAAAGTATAAAGCTCCCTCTTCATTTGGCACCATATATTTCAATGCACCCCGGAGGTATTCAGCTTTACGATTTTCTTCCTTGAGAGCTTCTTGTTGTGCGTCATGAATGCGCGTAGTGTGGTTCGTTCGAATAGTCATTTCCATTGCTCGAACCCTTAGGGTCTTAACCCATTCTTTTCGACTTAGCGCATCTGCTACAACGTTTGCTTTTCCAGGATGGTACTTAATCTCATAGTCATAATCGTTCAGTAACTCGACCCATCGTCGCTGAGGCATATTTAATTCCTTCTGATCAAATATGTGTTGTAGTCTTTTGTGATCTGTGAAGATTGTACATCGAGTACCATATAGATAGTGTCGCCAGATCTTCAAGGCGAATACCACCGCACCCAGTTCCAAGTCGTGCGTGGTGTAGTTCCTTTCATGTACCTTCAATTGTCTTGAAGCATAAGCGATGACTTTCTGGCGTTGCATGAGCACGCAACCCAAACCTTGTCGTGAAGCATCGCAGTATACCACGAAGTCTTCCATGCCTTCGGGTAACGATAGTATCGGTGCATCGCATAGTTTGTTTTTGAGCAGTTGGAAGGCTTCTTCCTGATTATCACCCCAGTCGTACTTCTTGTCTTTCTGCGTAAGGGTAGTTAGCGGTTGAGCTATCTTGGAGAAATTCTCAATGAATCGCCGATAATAGCCCGCTAAGCCCAAAAATTGACGGACTTCAGTTGGGGTTTTGGGAGCTTCCCAATTCTTTATTGCTTCAACCTTGGATGGTTCTACATGAATACCCTTCTCATTCACGACATGACCCAGAAATTGTACTTCGCGAATCCAGAATTCACATTTCGAGAACTTTACATAAAGTTTCTCCATCTTCAGTAGTTCCAAAATGGTCCTGAGATGTTGCTCGTGCTCGTCTTTCGTTCGTGAGTAAATCAGGATATCATCGATAAATACAATCACGAATTTATCGAGATATGGTTTGCAAACGCAGTTCATTAGGTCCATAAAGACCGCTGGTGCGTTCGTCAATCCGAATGGCATTACAAGAAACTCGTAATGCCCATAGCACGTTCGAAATGCAGTCTTTGGTACGCTTTCTTCTTGTATCCTTAGCTGATGGTATCCAGATCGAAGATCGGTCTTGGAATAGTAGCTTGATCCTTGCAACTGATCAAATAAGTCATCAATCCTCGGTAGCGGGTACCGATTCTTGATTGTGAGCTTGTTCAGTTCTCTGTAATCGATGCACATCCGCAGAGTTCCATCCTTTTTTCTTCACGAACAATACTGGAGCTCCCCAGGTTGAGAAGCTTGGCCTTATGAATCCTTTATCCAACAACTCCTGGAGTTGTGTAGATAATTCTTGCATTTCGGATGGTGAAAGTCGGTAGGGTGCCTTGGCTACAGGAGCGGCTCCTGGAACCAGGTCTATACGGAAATCGACTTGTCGTTGCGGAGGTAATCCTGGCAGATCTTCGGGAAAAACATCAGGGAATTCCTTCACCACAGGAATGTCTTCGAGTTTCGGCTCCTCAGCCTTTTTGTCTACAATATGTGCTAGAAAAGCAACACACCCTTTTCTTAAGCACTTATGTGCCATCATGCAACTGATGATTCGTAGAGGCACGTCTCATCTTTCTCCATGTACGATGAGAGTTTCATCATTTGCCAAAGGAATGCGAATGATTTTCTCATGACAAATAACCTCAGCTTTGTTCTTGGACAACCACTACATCGAAGCTACCCAATTGAATAGGTAAAAGGTCGATGCTAAATCTTCATTCACCAAGTTCCAATGTGCAACCTCTAACAACTTCGCCCGACTTAACAAGTTTACCATTGGCTAATTCTACGGAATAAGGAATTTCTAATCTACTAGGTTCTATTCCAAGCATGCGTTTAAATTCCACAGACATGAAGCTATAATCGACACCAGTGTCAAATAATATGGATGCAAAGCGATTGTTAACGAGAAACATACCGGTGACCACGTTAGGGTCCTCGCGTGCGTCCCTTGCTCCAATCACAAATGCTCGAGCCTGAGCATTGTTTCCCCCTGGGCAATCTTTCATGAAGTGCTCCTTGCTTCCACAACTGAAGCATCCTTGGTTACGTCCAGCTCCATTCCCAGTCCTGCTGCCATTACCATTTCCATTCCTACCATTCGCATTACCAGCACCGTTGCGATTTCCATTTCCGTTCCTTCCTTTTCCCCAACAGTCTTCAGTGCGGTGACCCAACTTTCCACACTTGTCGCATTTTGAAACGCGACACACCCCTTCATGGTGACGCTTGCAATGATTGCATTTGGGCAGAGTGCCCAGGTATCCTTTAGTTGGAGCGTCATTCATGGCTGCAAGAGATTTTGCCCCCTGAGGCGGGTTAGGGTCACGCTTCTTGTTGGAACCCCTATTGTTTCGAGTTGCTTGGTTCAGGTTTGCATGTTTCCTTTTTTTGTCGCCGGACGACTCAGCATGCGTCTCGGTCTCTTCTATTGGGTTTAGTGATAGCCTCTTCATACGAACACAATCTTCAGTAAGGCTGACAGCCAGAGTTACAGCCTCGGTGATCGTTTGAGGTTTGGCCGAAGTTACCATGCCGCGAAATTCTGGGGCCAGTCCCCAATTGTAGCGTTCAACTCGATTGAATTCGGGAGTCACCATGTAGGGAAGCACTCTAGACAGATCGTGGAACCTTCGAGTGTAACCATTAATGTCAGCGCCTTCCATGGTAAGATGCCAAAACTCAGTCTCTAACCTTTGGAGTTCAGCACGAGAGCAATACTTCTCTCTCATTCTTTCTTTTAGTTCATCCCAAGTCAGGCCATAAGTGGCATCATCACCTAAGGTTTGGACCTATAAGTTCCACCAAGTCAAAGCTTCATCGACAAACAACCCAGTAGCAAAAGTGACTTGCTGATCTGCGGTACACTTGCTCATGCGGATAGTAGCTTCAGTTTTCTCCGTCCAGCGTACAAACGCTACTGCACCTCCTGTGCCGTCATAGTTCATTGGCTTGCACTCGAGAAACTGCTTGAAAGTGGAGCCCTGAGCTGCATTGCCTCCAGATGAATCTCCATTCCCATTACGTCTGGCGTTTCTTGGACCACCACTGTCTGCAGTACGGGTTGCCTCGTAGTGGGCGATAGCTGCGGAGATTCTTTCCTCCAGTAGAGCGTTCAGCTCTTCAGCAGTCTTCGGCAGTGGGGGAGGAGGAGGTTGATCATCATTGCGAGTATTCACAGTTTTCCTGGGCGCCATGTTCTATCAGAACACAACACAACAGGGTTAGATATTTGTTTGATATCGTCTTACGAGATAGTAGTTGTATATAGTTTCACAGGTATATACCACATAAGTGACATCAAACAATTATTACTCTAGCAGAGTATATTAGTAGGCTGGTGTTCACGTTTGCCCTTTTCTTGTTCTGAGGGAATCTATACGTGACAAGACTTGCTGTGATTTCTGTGCACTGAATTCCATAATTACGTATGCATCCATAATTACGTAACTCCTTGCATAGTCCGCACAGTTCGATTCATCCTCGTATCTCTTCCTTCAGATAGGCCATTGTTTTCTGGTAAAGTCACGTATACGTGTGACATTCTACTTCTAGTATATGTATATGCTAATTATCACACATAATTGCAAGTAACTCTTAATCACAGACAAGTGCTACTCCAGTGCACCCTAAGTCTCGTAGTGTCTTTTCTAGACTCCTGTAAACAGTTTCAGGTAGTGGATGTCGCGGAAAGTTTTATGCAATGAAAACTTTTTGAGAAAAATTGTTTTCGTGAAAGGATCCTAGAGATTGTAGACTAGATTCGAGAAGGAATCCTGGTTCACTACAATCGCAGCTCTGATACCAATCTGTCACACCCCTTTCTGCGGCGGAAGCACGAGGTGTGATCATGAAAGGTTCTCATTGCATACGAAAGGTAAACATACTACATGCTCATAAAATAACTTCAAAATGCCGACATTACATAACCGAAAACATGGTTTAAGTGTTTACATCACAAGACAACATTTTGTCTTATAAGTCACAACTTTATTCAAAGATAAACAAAAGCGACATCCAAGAGCATGAGTAAAACTGCGCGCACATCCACTAGTTACCTGAAATACATGTGAGTTTTGGAAAAACGTCAACATAATGTTGGTGTGAATTCATGCAGTATTTGTATTGTATACTTTGTATAAAAAAACATGGTATGTATCTCGTATTAGTCACGTATATTTGTATAAATCATGTATTTCTGTATGTATCAAGTGTTAATGGGTTGCAAAGCCATTAACATGTGACACGACATAGGAAGTCACCAAACCATAGGCATTTTTCTGTAGTCGATTCACGACTGAGACACAAAAACACTACTCGGTACTAGTTGTCACCAAGAGTGGGGCTGCCCTGAAACCCATTAGATCTAATCTTTTGTTCCGCGGTCTAAGTATGTACACAATTAATGGTGCTTATGGTACCCTATTCGTGACACGATTTCTCGTATCATTCCTCAATTCTTGTATCCATCATACCATTTGTAAACATTGTAATATTTGTAACATGTATTTCACCCCCGAAGTTATAAAACTGAAAACAGTTAAAAGAAAAGGGGGAGCATGAACTCACAACTTTGCGTTCCTAGCGTTGTAAACTTCACCGGATTTGCTTAATTACCGTCGTGACCTATACGTGTTTTCTTAACGTTAGTCACTAGACTTGTATAGTACAAGTACAAGTCACTGCCTTTCATGTATATGTTTTCTTGTGTTAAAAATGATTCATATTTTTAACTAAGCGTTTTACTTATATTATTTTCTCAAGAATAAATATAAGTTTCTTGTATTTTGCAATTTGCACCTGAGTTATGTATCTTGTATGTTGTATGTGTATTTTTTTTGTTACAAAAATTATGGCGAGGTTTATATTCGAAAAGCATAGTTTAGAACACACTAGCAAACATTTGTCTAGAAAATATTTACCAAGTGTTAGGATTTTCAGAAAGTTTCGCCATAGTCTCCTTTGTAAATGGAGGTGTCCATGCTTAATAGCATATCATTTTCTTTTACATATATCCCGTAGGTTGTTCTCACTTATGTCATTTCAGCTTTATTCATCAAAACTGGACAGTTTTCGAGCATTTTAATAAAATAGTTAACCATCTTCAAAAATTCCCAAATTTTGACAGAATGTCATATTCGATCCAAATTTTATTGTGAAAAAATTTTGGGGTCCAGTTCATTACCAATATTTTATAGAAATTCATCTACCGGACTGCAATCAGATTTGTCAGTTTCTGACTGCAGTCTACAGAATAATTCACTAAAAATTAATCGTAAGTCCGATTGATGAAATTCCGGTGGGAGAATCACAGCGACAACAGTGACCATCTACAATAAAATTTCATGAGCTGATTCTACTCAGTTTTTAAGTTATGACTCCGAATACAACACACTTTTTCAGCAGTAAAATCGCAGCTTGAACTGCTGTCCAAAAATAGTTCTTGAAAAATAGTAAACCACCTCGAAAAATTACGATTCTGGTGCCATTTGATCAGTTTTTCGAAAATACATAATTTAGGCTTCAGAAAATCCGTTTTTCGATTAATAATGATCCAGTTACAGCCTGTTGAAGTTGGCTGAAAATACTAATCAGCATGCTTTTTAGAGTGTAAATGTTACTAAAACGCGTCAACAATTGTTCTAATCAACGGTTTATCGAGAAATCAGTGATCAAAAAACATGCATGCTTATACCAACATAATCCAATCAGATTTTATCATTATATAAGTTCATGTTTAGGTTCCTTGTTCATTTTCTCTTTGTGTCCTTATGTTAAACTTCGAACAACAATGTTTCGAACAATCAACGTAGAAGTGATTCAAGAGTTAAATCGAAGACTTACAACTAGCACAAGGGCTAGGGATGAACTTGTGAACAAGAAATGATGATGAAAATGGCGTGAGAATGCAAGGAGTGATGTTTCTTCAAGACTCCAAGCTCCAAGCTTCACAAGGTTCCTTCTATCACTAGTTTTGGACTTGAAAATGAATCAAAGGGGTGAATGTTGAAGTGATGGTGGTGGTGGCGGTTTGGGGAGAGCCGAATGGGAGGGAGGGAGAGTGAAGGTAGTGTGTGTAGGAGATGAAATGAGTGCATATCTCTTTATAGATCCTTTTATGGCATATTCTAGCATATTCCCTTACACCAAATCTCATATAATCTAGTAAAATAATGATATAAGATTTTGAATTAGACATGAGCACATGGTGGAGGATTTGGTGGGGTCCATGGGGCTGATTTATGGTTGGGGGGGGGGGGGGGCTTGTTTGTAAAATTTGCAACTAATATGTAAATGGTAGTTACATCTCAAGTATGAATCATATATATTAGTTTGTTGGTTTTTAATGGGTGTTATGATAAACGGGGATCAAGACTAGCCAAGAATTAAATAAATAATGTGTTTGGCAAAAATTTGGTGTCCCGGGTAATGTCCGGTTGTTCGGTTAATTACCGGTTCGTTAAGTGTTAAATTGTACCATTTAGTGTCCTTTTGTAACCCTTTTAATTCCCATCACTTAGGGAAATATTTTGGACGATAAGACATAATTTCTGCATGATATTTATATGCTTAAGAGCTGGTCATAGCTGAATTTAATAAAATTCTGCACTTAAAGTGCGTTTCGGGTGCTTTTTAGTGCGTATTTTAGCTTTTGGAGCGTCTGTATGTTAACCCTTGTATGTCCCCTTGGGTTTTAGTGCATTCTTGTCATTGGACCTACACCTAGGCCTTAGTTCTAACGTCTGACTGCTTTCTGCAAAGTTGTTGACATATTGTGTTTTACCGGTGAGTTTACTAGTATTTCTGACGCACGCTCTTGTTAATGCATAAAGCAATATTTTGTAGTACTAATCGTGCATGAATCCACTAGTATATAATGGAATCAATCAATGTTGAAATTTAAGCACATAATTGCAGTCATTAAGTAATAATTAAAGTGTACGGAAATTACCGGTTTGGTGCCAGTTGTCACACTAGGTAGTTAGCATAGTCGGCGTACCATGGCTCTTCTTTGTATTCCACCATTTCTAGGGATTCCGTTGGGTATTTTTCGTTGATTTGCTCGTCCCTGGTTGCCTCCAAAGCTGGGTTTTCTAAGCGCGAAAGATGATCCACCGCGGTATTTTATGCTCCTCTTTTGTCTTTGATTTCAATATCAAATTCTTGGAGGAGTAAAATCCTCCGAATCAAACGTGGTTTTGCATCCTGCTTTTTGAAGAGATATCGAATGGCTGCATGATCTGTATAGACTATAGTTTTAGAAAGAACAAGATAAGAACGAAATTTATCAAAAGCAAATACCACAGCTAGCAATTCTTTTTCAGTTGTTGTGTAATTTTCTTGTGCATCGTTAAGTGTTTTACTAGCATAATAAATTGGGTGGAAATGCTTTTCTTTTCTTTGTCCCAAGACAACTCCAACTGCAAAGTCACTTGCATCACACATGATTTCGAAAGGAAATTTCCAATCAGGTGCTATCATGATAGGTGCATTGACTAACATTTCCTTTAGGGTTAGAAATGCTTGATTGCAATCCTTGTCAAAGATGAAAGGGGCATCTTTTTCAAGTAATTTTGTTAGAGGCCTTGAAATTTTAGAAAAGTCTTTGATAAACCGCCTATAAAATCCGGCATGCCCTAGGAGACTTCTGATAGCTCTAACGGAGGATGGGGGTGGTAGTCGAGAAATGGTGTCTATTTTGGCTCGATCCACCTCCATTCCTTCGCTTGAGATTTTGTGACCGAGTACTATTCCCTCCGTTACCATGAAATGGCATTTTTCCCAGTTAAGGGCGAGGTTAGTTTCCTCACATCGGGATAGCATTCGTTCAAGGTTATCAAGGCATTGGTCGTATGAATCCCCAAAGATAGAAAAGTCGTCCATGAAGACTTCCATCGTCTTTTCTATCATGTCATGGAAGATGGCTACCATGCAACGTTGGAATGTTGCAGGGGCATTACATAGACCAAACGGCATGCGTCGATAAGCAAAAGTTCCATAGGGGCATGTGAAGGTTGTCTTTTCTTGGTCTTTGGGTGCTATCGGGATTTGAAAGTAACCTGAAAAACCATCCAAGAAACAGTAAAATTTATGACTGGATAATCTTTCTAACATTTGATCAATGAAGGGCAAAGGAAAGTGATCTTTCCTTGTTGCTTCATTTAATCGTCTATAATCTATACATACTCTCCATCCTGTGACGGTTCTTATTGGTATTAATTCATTCTTTTCGTTAGTTATTACCGTCATTCCTCCTTTCTTTGGAACTACTTGGACGGGACTTACCCAAGGACTATCGGAGATAGGATAGATAAGTCCGGCATCAAGTAATTTGATGACTTCGTTTTTAACCACTTCTTGAACATTTGGATTTACTCGACGTTGTGGTTGTATTACTGATTTGTAGTCATCATTCATTAAAATTTTGTGCGTGCACATGGAAGGACTTATTCCTTTAATATCTACAAGCTTCCAAGCGATCACATTTTTGTGTTTTTTCAAAAGACTAATTAATTTTTCTTTTTCTAAACTATCTAATTTAGACGAAATAATTACAGGTAATTTACCATCTTTGTCTAGAAAAGCATATTCCAAACCTTTTGGAAGTTCTTTGAGTTCAAGAGGTGGGTCTTTAGGAGACTCTTTATTTGGTTGCTCATTTTGATCAAGAACTTTAAAAGTTTGTTCTATGGCGACCTCTTCTTCAACAAAGTGGTCAATCTTTTCTCTTGTATCGGGTGGTTCATCTTCATCTTCGATTAGGGGGTCATTATTGCCGAATGGATATTTCATTGACCGCTCAAGATCGACACTCTTTTTAAATGCCCCTAATTGAAGAGGTAGATTGTTGTACTTCCGGTTTTTCAAAGCTTCGTGTGTTTTTACAAACGGTCGTCCCAACACTAGAGGAGCGTCATCGAGGATGACAAAGTCGGTTGGGATTACCATTTGATTTGTTTGAACCAAGATATCCTCAACTATACCGATTGATTTTATTACCTTCCGATTAGATAGAAAAATGGGTATTTGAAGTGGAGAAAAATCACTAATACTTAATTTTTCGAAAATGTAATTGGGCATTATGTTAACATAAAGATCTTTATCAATTGTGACATTACTAATAAACGAATTTTGAAAGAAACATGGAACCGGTGTAATGTTAATTTCAAATGGGTCTTCTTTTATTAGCGAGGTTTGATCATTAGTTAACTTAACACTTTCCATTTTGTCAATTTTAGTGTTAGTGTTCAACTCTTTTAAAAACTTAGCATGAGTGGGAACTAAACAAAGATTTTCGAAAGAAGGTGACAAGAGATTAATTTCTTCAAAATTAGACTCTTCTTGAATTTTAACGTTAACGGACTCACCTTTTTCGTTGTTTAACTCATGTGTCGGTTTTTCACTTATTTGTTCTTCCATTTTTACACTTTCAATTATCTCTTCATTAATTAATTCTTCTCTTGCGCGGGACTCCTCTTCCCTTGCGCGAGATTCTTTTATATAGCGCTCGATAACTTTAAGGTGTTCTAATATCCTATCGGTCACTTCGGTTATAGAAAAAGGATCGGGATTTTCAAAGCTTGAATCCGGTTGTTCGATCCTTTGTTCCTCATAATACCCATATGAAGTAGATGGTTCACACCATTATTCTTCATTGTAAGCATATGATGGATAAGAGTCGTAACTTTGTTCTTCGTAGTACTCATATGAGGTGGGTTGTTCATGCCATGGTTCCTCATAATAAGCATATGAAAGTGGTGGCTCATATCTCGGTTCCTCAAAGTATGAGTAAGAAGGCTCATACCTTGGTTCATCAAAATATGAGTATGAGGGAGGAGGTTCATACCTTTGGTCTTCATAGGATGTGTATGAAGTTGATGGCTCGTACCTGGGCTCCTCATAGTAGGTGTATGAAGTGGATGGTCGATATAAGTTACAATATTGAACCGAGTGCGGGTCACCACAATTAGTGCAATAATTATTCCTATAATCATCCTCCTCATAGGTGTAGTTATAACCTCCTGAGTATTGATCCATAAGAATCACTCAGCAGACCACAACCAAGTCTCGAGATCAGAAAACAAAAATAAAAAGGGAAACAGAGGCTGGACACGGACCCGTGTTCAGTGGACACGGCCCCGTGTACAGAATCTGTATCTGGGCGTTTTAATTAAAGTTACTGACTTCGTTGAGCATGGGGGCGTGTTCAGTGAGCACGGCCCGTGTTCAACCTACTGTATCTGGGTGTTTTATGAAAAATATGCAGCACGGCCCCGTGTTCAGTGAGCACGGCCCGTGTTCAACCTACTGTAAATGCAAAACTAAACTAAAATGTAGAAAAATATGCGCGCGTTTTAAAAAGGTTTTGAAAAACTGATTAGGCCGTCGATTTTAAGCTTTCTTAAAATCCTTGTGTCCCCGGCAACGGCGCCAAAAACTTGATGCGTGTGAAGTGTGTATATAAGTTTAAGTATATTTTAAGCCCTTTTTACACTTTTTTAGCCAAGTTTTAAATTTATAAAACACGATATTTACTAACACTAAACACACATATTGGTAAGTGCACCCATCGTGAGCGTAGTATAGTGTTGGTAAGATACCGAGGTCGTCCAAGGACACAAGAGCTTTTAGTACCGGTTTATCCTCAACGTCCAATCAAATCAAAAGTTAGAAAAAAGGTTTTTAAACTAGAAAAATAAAAAAGTAACTAAAATGCTAAAAATAAAATAAAAATAAAAACAGATAGACAAGATGAATCACTTGGCTCCGACTCGTGTATAATGTAACCTTTGATTATTTCCGCACTTTTGCACTTTTTAAGAGATTATCTTAGTTATTGTAGTAGACCCCTCTTTTGAAGGTGACGTTACCCTCAACCCAGTAGTTTGAGTCAGCAAGGATACAATCCTAAAAGGTCGGATTATTGAAAGATAATTAATTAAGTTATTAATGCATATTATGGTAGGCCCCTCTTTTGAAGGTGACGTTACCCTCGGCTAAGTAGTCTGAGTCAGCAGGGATACAGTCCTAAGTAGCCGGGTTAAAATATTAATAGTAGCTTACATGTGAGGGGGTCAAAGAGTTTGGACCCCGCCATCCAATACCGTTAAGTATTGAAGGAGGTCCTACTAAATTTGACCCAGGTCCTTGCAGGATCTATACACTGAACAAGGCAAGACTCTTACCAAACCGTCCCCTTAACCCCCGACCAGGTAGCCAACATACCTCCATATAGACCGTGGAGATATGAATGGTGAAAATCTTTTATTTTATATAGACAGTAAAATAATGCCAAGACACCACGGACAAACGATAAGGAAAAATCACCTTCAATATAAGAAACTAGTTATTAAAGTCATTAATACAAAATCAAGTAAAAAGTGCGAAAAGATTAAAAATAAAAAGTATTACACTAGACACTTTGTCTTCACCAAGTGATGTAAGAGACTTAGGCAAACATGGCCTTGATTGTCAAGAACTCTTACGATCAATCTTGGATCCCGAGACGACTCACACACTCTATGATGGACAATGGATGATGGTGGTGGATGATGGTGTTATGGTGGTGGTGGGTGGTGGGTGAAGTGTGAGAGAGGTGGTGTGCCAAGGGATAATTTGCACTTGAGCCAAGCACTCCTATTTATAGGCTGAACAGAAGCTCGGGCACGACCCCGTGTCCATTGGGCACAGCCCCGTGTCCATCCACTTCTCTGTCTTCATTAATTGCAGTTTGTCTGCATTAGTTTACCACGCCCCTGTGTCCACTGGGCACGCCCCCGTGTGCAGAAGCATATCTGTACTATCAAGATTTGCCTGGATTCTGCGAATCTTATAGTTGACCACGGCCCCGTGTCCGCTGAGCACGGCCCCGTGGTGGGCGATAGAAGCTTCTACAACTTTGTCTTTTCTGCTGGGACTTGGGCACGCCCCCGTGTTCACTGAGCACGGGGCGTGTTCAGCCTTATGTTTTCTTGTTTTGCTTGGGAAGATGCTGTCGTGGGGTCGGGCATGTCACGTTTGTTCCTTTTCTTGTATTTATGTTAGATTTAGTTGTCTTTTTGCTTCTTTTGTTAATTTGAGCTCATTTAATCCTGAAAATACAAAAGGAAGACAAAAGCACACTTTTTCCAACATTAGTACTAAAAAATGGTTAGTTTTATGCCACAATTGATGTAATTTATATGTTGCATTTTGCACACATCAGTAGCAAAAGAGATTAATTGTATGATAATTGTTAGAAGTTATGTTAAAATGTGTTATTGATGATAATATCAAGTAAGTAGTATTAAGTAAGTGAATTTCGGAATCACTTCTTAGTTTATTTAAGCAAGGTTATGTGCTAGTTATTTAAGTATGTTAATCGAAGTCTAATAAGGTTTGGTTATATAGAAGTGAAGGTTTTCGCTAAGTATACCAAACATGTCAGAATGAGGATTTATTTCAATACGGAATGGTTGCATAAGTAATGGCGACGGTATTATAACCGGGTAATGGGTAGAATTTCTTATAAGTGTGCTAACCAAGAAACGGGGACGCGGGTTAATGGTCAAAAGACTCGGTTGTGAGTTATGATTAATTGGAAACAATTTCATGTAAGGAAATTTTACTAACAAAGTTCAATTACGTATAATTGATTGAAATGAATGAGTTTAACGCATACCGGGTATCGGGTGCATAAACCCCATGTACGGAACTCCGGATAATGTAAAACTTTTATAGTTATAATGTTCATGTGAGTTTTAAGTATAAACAAATAAGTTGTTTGATAAAAATATGAACGGGTCGAATAATTCGTAAATGAATATTGAGCCGAAAACATATAAGTTAAGAATTTTCTTAGTCCGATGTTGGATTTTGAGTCCATATGATAGAGGACCAAATTACAATCATGTGGGAAGAAACGGGAGGTTAAATGGTTTGAAAGTTATGCATGTTTTTGTGCACATTATGTTGAGAAAATAGAGCTGGGCAGATGCAACTCAAAACAACAAACTTCTTGTCGAATTGGACTTGTCGCGCCATGCGACAGCAGAAGGGCCTCACCGTCGCATCACGCGACGGCTGTCGTGCTATGCGAGAGAATCAGTCAAGGCTCTCACGGCCCGCAAGAGACCTTGTTGCTGGCAAATTGTTTGATTTTGTTTGTTTTGATCATGGAACTTGTTCTAAATGGTTTTCAAGGCCTCATAACTAATGTTTAAGTTAGTTTTGAATATAGCCGAATGTTATAGGTCTCCGGATAGTATAAGTATGGATTTACCTATGTTTTGATCATGGAACCTATAGGCAAACGCATCTAGGAATGAGTACATATGTAGGTCAATACGTATGAGACCCAATTATATGGAAAGTTTTGTTTATGATATGCTAGTATAATCATATGAGAATATAAGTGGTAAGCAAGAGCTTGTATGTATATAGGCATGTATGAATGTGCTCATGCATGAAGATGTATATGAATGTATGTACGTATGTAGGAATGTATGCGTGTATGAATGTAAGTAGGTATGTATGTAGGCATAGTTTCAATGCGTCTGAGTATTGACGATTACTAATAATATGCCTTGAGAAAGAAATGTAATGCATGTATGAGAACGTCGGATTCATGAGGAATTGAATCCGAACTCGGAACAAGAGAATTCAAGAGGATAATCGAATGAATCAATCTTTATATTGTGGAATGTTATATGATTTTTAATTATATGAGAATAATGTGTATGATGTTGTGAATGACTATCGGTTAAGTTGTATATGATGTCAACAGGAACCACACGAATTTCCTCTATCACTAATGAAGATAAGCTGGCGTAGATCGAGTCAAAGAGCAAGGATTGTATGGAAAGAACGGTCACATAGCTTGAATTATGTAATGCTTTTGAAGTGTTAATTAAGTGTGAATGTTGTAAATTCCTTCTAGAAAACATTTGACATTTTGTAGTTGAGCCTTCACGTAAGTAATGTAGCTAATAAAGAAATAACTTTTAAGGCTCGTATTTCCGCTGCGTTGTTTTTAAGATAAAACATATTAGGGTCTTACACAAAAGTGCACATCATATGCATAAAATGATAAATCTGGTGCAACCTCGTCTATGACATCATCGAGAAGATTTGATGATTGTAAAACTGCAAGAACATTGTTTTCCACCTGTCATGCCAAACGCATGCCAAATCCATAGATCTTGCGACACGACTACTTCTAGGATTAGGGTTGGACCATCGTGATCACATCGGGCGTGTTCGCCTTTCCATGCAGTAGGACAAGCAGCGCATGACCAATGCGTACAATCTAGGCTACCCAACATCTTAGAAAAACCGTGTATAGCTTGATGAGCCGCATATATAAGTGGGATGTCACTCGAAGTCAGACTCCACAGATATCATCGTTCATATAAATTAATAACACCTAAAAGTATAATAGTAAAAATGTTAATAATAAAAATATAATAGTAACAATGCTAATAATAAAAATATAATAGTAACAATGCAATAACAAAAATATTAATAATAACAATAGTAATTATAATAAAGCAAAAAAAAAATTGTTCCTTCACAATTATTGTCCATGTTATCTCTACGCGTTCTTACGACATCTGTAAATACTTGTCCCGAGCTTCGCTTGTCATTCCGAACAGAAGTTGTCGAATGGCGTTCGTACGTTTTTGCAACGGAGAGAAATTGACTTTACCCGTGCATCCGATCTTTGTTTGAAAAATGTATATTAGCGCTCTAAATCGCCATTTATTCTAAAAAAAGAGTAAACTTCCGTTTTGCTCCCTGTGGTTTGGTCACTTTAACGGTTTTGCCCCAAACCTTTAAAAATAGCCATTTTTCTCCAATAGTTTGCTATGGTTTTTCCATTTTGCTCCCCGCCTCTAACTCCATCCAAATTGTCTATTATCTAAAAGGGTATTTTGGTAACTTCAAGTATATAACTAAGGGTATTTCAGTAATTTTAAAGATAAGATTTAATTATTTATTATATTTATATATATACATCACCCAAACCATACAAACACAATACTCTCTCTCATCTCTCTCCCCACATATTTCCCTCTCTCTTCACCATCACTCAAACCAGCACCACCGGGCATATTCTAATTTTCTAGTTACTTATGCATCTCCTTCATCTTCATTGTAGCCACCATGGAAGTGTAAAACATGGTGGAAGTAGGTTTATAACTTTTAATGTTTTAAACATTCTAATCTACCTCTAACAATCAATCATGTGAAACCTAAAAGCAGGTTGTGTATATTTCTGGTATATGCTTTTTGGGGAGATCATTCCTTTGAATTCACTTGATTCACTTAGTTTTCATTTTGACAAAAACCTTCAATCATGAATCCCCAATCTAATAGACCAAAACCCCCCTTCTAAACCTTTAGTTTTTCAACAAAAATCTAGAATATGACCTTGATTTCGAAGGCAACCACTTCTTGATCATCAGATCCAGATTCACCAAGCTACCATTTGCCCTATTTCATCACTAACCCATCCACACCCCCTTTTCTTCTCTGCCGACTCAACCTGCTACCATTGCCACCTTGCCCATCATCAGTCTTCGAGCTGGCAACACCAACCCCCATCTCTGGCATCACCCTAGCAACAGCCTTCTTTCCATCTCTTTCTGAAAAGATACTGCCGAAGACCGATTTTATACCGTCGGAGATCGGTGGGGGTGGTTATACAGATCTGATGGTATGATTTTAGATCTGATTTTTGGAAGAGATGTTGGGTTAGAAGAGGCGCTTCGGTCGAAGAATAAAGAAACCACCACCTCCAATGTGGGTGTTCTTGACTTTAATCAGTTCCAACCACCACCACCGCTGGAAAATGCGGCGGAACAGACAACTGGGAAAACGAAAAGGTATGGTTCAAAGTTCCCGAAACCCACCTTATGCAACTCCGATGAGGAGGTGCCGGAAGTGATGGTTATGGTGGTGGTTGGGTTCTAGTGATGTGGGTTCCGGTGGGGTGGTGACCGGTGGAGGTGAGGTGGTGGGTGGTGGGTGGTGGTGGTTAATGATGGAGAACAGAGAGACACAAGCATCTGATGTTGAGAGAGGGAGAGAGAGAGAGAAGAGAGAGGGGAAAGTGTATGTATGAGTGTGTATATATCATATAAATATCTTTACAAGTTGATTACCAAAATGCCCTTACTTTTATTCTTAAACTTACAAAAATGCCCTTTTAGTTAACAGCCATTATGGATGGAGTTAAGGCCAAGGAGCAAAATGGAAAAAACATAGTTAACTATTGGAGTAAAATGGCTATTTTTAAAGGTTTGGGGCAAAACCATTAAAGTGACCAAACCACAGGGAGCAAAACGGAAGTTTACTAAAAAAAGATGGTGGCTCATTGATGTGCGCAAAATGCAACATATAAATTACATCAAACAAGGCATAAAATTGACCCTTTTTCGAAAAGCATGTTTCTTTGTTTACTTTAAATTACAGGATCAAAAGAGCTTAAACAAATAAAAGGAACAAATTAACAGCAGAAACCAACACAAATACAAAGAGGAAAGATTGACACGACTTGTCGAACCCCCATCCACATCCAAAAACAACAAAATAACAAAGACAGAAGCTTAGGCACGGGGCCGTGCCCACCAGGCATGGGGCCATGCGGCATGGCCCCGTGCCCTGTCAAGATTCCATGTAGAAAAAAACAACAGCAAAAGACAAACCAACACGGGGCCGTGCCAACCCAACATGGGTTATAGTCAACTCTAAGATTCGCAGAATCTGTGATAGTACAACAAGTACACTAACCACGGGGTCGTGCTATGACACCACGTGGTGGGGTTGCTACAAGACCTGACATCTGCAGTTAATGAAGGGAGAGAAAGAAAAGACCACGGGGCCGTGCCAGCCCTCTGTTTTTTAACTATAAATAGAGGTGCTTGGTTCATGTAAGGACCTACAAAAATGCCCCACAACAATTCGTAAGTGAAAACCCGGACCTCTAAAACCCTAGTTCTCATGAAAAACCAAGAAATTCAAAATTTTTTGACTTCTCGCGGGCCGCGTAAGATTTAAGCTAAGCTTACACGGGCCACAATAGCACAACGGATGACTCGAATCAGCTTCATGCCACGTGTCTGACACGTGGCAGACCTACGGCGTGACACGGCAGCCCTAGCGCTATCTACGGTGGCCCTAGCGGGCCACGTAAGGTTTTATCAATGTTTACGCGGGCCGTGAGAGACTCAAAAATTTTGTATAAATGGGACGTGCATGGGGCTTTCAGTTGTGTTCGAAAACTTTTTCAAAACAGCAAACGTTCTGCTTGTTTTCGAGTATTTAGAGGTTGAAACGCTGCTACGATACAACGTCCGATCGATTGAAACCGATCTGAGGGATGTTTAAGTGCTGCCCGAATTCGGGATATACTTTGTCATTCGTCGTGAGGGTTTTGATTTCGTGAGTTTATCGTAAAAGTTGTATTAAGTTACTGACCTAGTTTCGTGTGCATTATTATTAAACTAGGTTTTCAGGCTAAACCAGTAGGCTAAACTCTGCGCAACTAAACCTGCAAGGTGAGTCATTCTCTTTTTATCAACAGTGTTTTACAATACCCAAATGTTTTCCAGTTATATGTTACCAGGATTAAGTCTTGGTTATCTTAAATTACTGGCAAGTAGGGTATTGTGCACATTACTATTGTTTCTCACTTTTAACAGTGATAATCATCACTATTGGGTGAAAGGACCCAATGGTGGTATGACCATCGTCACCAGGGTGTGACACGGGGCCAGATAATTATAAGATAGTGGCCATTGTAATCGCTCTTATGTTGTAATCTATAACTAATGTGTCATTTTATACAAATTGAGTGACTCGCCAGTATTTCCCCGCTGAAAAAATCTTTTTTAACATGTTTCAGATGATTTACTGTGAACAAAGAAAAGTGCAGTGTAGGACTACCAGCTTGGATAAAGTGGCCAGTAAATAAATAAACATGTTTTTGTAAACATGGAATTTCCCGATGAAATTCCTTTATTGTAAACCACGGGGTTTGTCCCAAAAAAGTAAAATAAAATAATTAGGCATTTTCAGTTTTCGCCATCCTGTCAAACTTTTCGCTGCCAAATTAAACACCAATACCACGGGTTTTCTGTCCCGCGGCTTCTGAACCGGGTAAAACCAGGACGGGGGCCTTGACAGAAAAAGGTAGTATCAGAGCCACTGATCTAAGCCAATTAAGTATTTAGAAATACTTATTTTTTCAAATTTCCATTCTGTGATTCTGTGAAAATTTAATTTGCAATAAATTAACATTTTAACTAGGATTTTTTTGTGTTTTCTACATATATATTAACATCATGATGAGTTGTCTGAAGCTCTTCAGAACCTCACCATCCATTCTGCTGACATGGAAGTTCCCGGGGGCCTTTCCGGTTATCAGGCCGACACTGAAGAACCAATGGAATTCCAGGCCCAGCCGCAGGAGAAACCGAAAACGAGGAGGAGAATCCTAGACTGGAAACGCGGACATAGAAAGAAGTCAGCCGCCCAGAAGGTTAAAAAGACTAAGGATCCCAAAGGGAAAGGAAAGGAGGTAGGGGAAAGCTCGGGTCAGACCCAGAAAATGCCGCCATGGGAGGAGCTTGATCGAAAACTTGAAAATTGTGATCTCATCGGACCAGCCGATGAAAACCTCTTTAGTTTCCCAGCCCAATCTGAACTTCCAATTAATTTGGCACCTGTAGTTCTGGACCCTATTGTCAACCACCAGCTTCTACCCGGAGAATTAGAGGAATGGTGGACAAGTGACTGGCAATTTCAGAATTTCATGAATAATCCCAATGTCTATTTTCCCCAGTTTGATCCTGAACCTGCACCATACCCACCTATGAGCACGAAAAACTTAGCTGAACTCCGCCGTTATGGCGAGGAACTAGTGGACGCAGGAAATAGGATTCGGGATGTGGGGGAGAAGATCTCATGGAAATACGACTAGAGGGAGCGTCGTTTCTGAAAGGCCAGCGGACTGTGGTGGTGTGTTTGTATAATAATAATCATATATATAAAAACAATATAATAATAATAGTAGTAATATAACATTGTATAATAATAATTAAAATAAACCTTTTGTAAAATAAATGGCGTGTATGGATGCATACTAATATATAAAAATATGAAAGTCGCAAAGTCGATAATTTTGAGCTATACGTGTTGGCGTGATTATGTGTGATTGCTTTATTGTTTGGTTGTTATCTATTTTGTGATAATTAAATTTCATATATTATTAAGTATTCAGATGGAAAATGCGGAAAACCAACCAATCAATGAAGTTAATCAATCTAGACAAAACAATGAAGATCACTTCCTTAATAGGCAAGACATAGAATATATCGTGCCAATGCTATCCCCGCAATCGTCGCTGCTGTTAAGAACCCCGTTGAACCTTCACAAGCCAACCACAGCAAACGTACTCGCGAAGACAATTTTAGTAACAATGTAAATGGAGGCGGAAATAATAATAATGATGTGGTTCAAGCCCCATTTCTTAAGAAAATGAAAGCTGCAACGCCTGGTTGCACTTACAAGGAATTTCTTGCCTGTAAACCGATCGAATTTGCAGGCAACGAAGGGGCAACTGTTGCACTGCGTTGGTTAGAGAAAACCAAAGCAGTAATTAAAATAAGTAAATGTGACGAGGAAGATAAGGTTATGTACGCGTCACACCTTTTTAAAGAAGGGGCGTTAGAATGGTGGAACACGGTACTACAGGCCAAAGGAAGTGATGTGGCTTATGCCATGAATTGGGAAGAATTTAAGAGATTGGTGGAAAGAAAATTCTGTCACGAATATGAAAAGGAACAAATGACAAATAAGTTCCTAAACCACCGGATGGTGGATGTTGACTGTCGAGGATATACTTCGACATTCTTTGAATATGCTAGAGTTGTACCAACCCTGGCTTCGCCAGAACCAGTACTTATTTCTCGCTATATTTGGGGTTTGATTAGCGAGATTCGTG
Source organism: Helianthus tuberosus (assembly GCA_030545235.1). Lineage (NCBI taxonomy): Eukaryota > Viridiplantae > Streptophyta > Magnoliopsida > Asterales > Asteraceae > Helianthus > Helianthus tuberosus. The sequence goes on from CM060441.1 coordinate 34,155,796, forward strand.
ATATCGTCAAAGCTGCGAGACCCCGCACAATTGACGATGCGGTTGAATTGGCCAACACTTTGACAGATGGTCTGGTACGTACGCGAGAGGAAAGCAGGAAGAAGGAGTTGGCCAAAAAGATTACTCAAGGTTTTCGTGGGGGTAATAATTTCAAGAAAAAGGGAACCGGGCAATCCTCCACTGCTCCATTTTGCAGTACCTGTAAAAGAAAACACTTTGGAAAATGTAAGGGGTACTGTAACTTCTGCAAATTTCCGGGGCACCAAGAAGAAGAATGCAGGAGAAAGAAATCAACAATTTGTTTCAACTGTGGAGAAGCTGGACATTTTAAACCAGACTGCCCTAAACTGGTCAAACCAGCTGATAACAAGGCCAAACCTGCTGAAGGAACTAATAAGAAGAACGCAAGAGCCTTTCAGTTGACAACCCAGGAAGCAGATCTGATTCCGGACGTGATAGCTGGTACGTTCCTAGTTCATGACGTTTACGTAAAAGTATTATTTGACTCTGGTGCAAACCAAAGTTTCATAAATACTTCATTCTGCCAAGCTCTTAACCTCCCTTTAACCAAACTTAGGCAGATTTATACGGTAGAAACGACAGATGGAAATTATGTTAATATGGATAAGGTTTTGCAAGAAGGAAAGATAGAACTCTCAATCCATAAATTTTCTGCCAATCTTTTACCTATGAATTTAGCTGGATTCGATGTCGTGCTAGGAATGGATTGGTTAGTAGCCAACCATGCTCGAATCCTCTGTGATAAGAATTCCATAGAAATTCATACACCCTCAGGGGAAGTAATTATGATTACAGGAGATAGGCACGTAAACCAATGAAGTTCATTTCAGTCATGAAAGTTGCTAGTTATGAACGAAAGCAAGGAATAGTGTATATGATTTCGGTAATCATGAACACTAAAAGTAAGGAACATAAGGAAATTCCTGTAGTATCAGAATACCCGGATGTATTCCCAGAAGAGCTACCAGGATTACCACCAGATAGGGAAGTAGAGTTTAGAATTCATCTAATTTATGGAACAACACCAATAGCCAAGGCACCCTATCGACTAGCACCCACCGAAATGTTAGAACTGAAAAAATAGTTAGATGAATTGCTAAGTAAAGGATTTATACAACCTAGTTCATCCCCTTGGGGAGCGCCAATGTTGTTTGTGAAAAAGAAAGATGGTTCGATGCGAATGTGTATTGATTATAGGGAATTGAATAAGGTTACAATTAAGAATCGATACCCATTACCTAGGATTGATGATCTTTTCAATCAACTTCAGGGAGCGAGATACTTCTCTAAGATAGATTTACGCTCCGGATACCATCAGTTTAAGGTACAAGAAGAAGACGTACCTAAAACCACTTTGAAAACTAGGTATGGTCACTATGAGTTTACAGTCATGCCCTTTGGGTTAACGAATGCCCCTGTAGCATTCATGGACATGATGAATAGGATCTGTAAACCATATTTGGATAAATTTGTAATTGTCTTCATCGACGATATACTTATTTATTCCAAAAGTCAGGACGAACATTGTGAACATCTACATGCACTCTTAACTTTGTTAAGAAAGGAAAAGATTTACGCCAAATTCTCGAAGTGTGAATTTTGGCTGCAGGAAGTGCAATTTTTAGGACACATGGTGAATCATGAAGGTATTCACGTAGATCCCTCTAAGATAGAAGCAATCATAAAATGGAAGGCCCCGCAATCAGCCACTGAAGTTAGAAGTTTTCTAGGATTAGATGGTTACTATAGGCGATTCATTAAGGATTTTTATAAGATAGTTGTGCCATTAACTAAGCTAACCTGTAAAACAGCTAAGTTTGAATGGGGACCCAAGCAAGAAGAGGCCTTTAGGATTTTAAAGAAAAAATTAACAAATGCCCCGATCCTTGCCTTACTAGAAGGAACAGAAGATTTTGAAGTTTACTGTGACGCTTCTAAACTAGGATTAGGATGCGTACTGATGCAACGCAAAAAGTAATTGCGTATGCCTCAAGAAAATTGAAAAAGCACGAGGAGAATTATACAACTCATGACTTAGAATTAGGAGCGATAATTTTTGCCCTTAAGATTTGGAGGCATTATCTGTACGGAAGTAAGTTTACAGTCTATACAGATCATAAGAGTTTAAGGTATATATTCGGGTAAAAAGAATTAAACATGAGGCAAAGAAGATGGATAGAAATTCTAAGTGACTATGACTATGATATCCAATATCACAAAGGAAAGGCAAATGTAGTAGCAGATTCCCTAAGTCGTAAGTATCATGAGAAACAAAGACGAGTTCGTACTCTTAGATTAAATCTTCAATTGGATTTAATGGAACAACTGAAGAGCATTTAGGAAACAGCAATTCAGGATAATGCTGAAGGAATGAAAGGACGGATAAAGGAACTAGAGCAAGGGGAGGATGGAATTTGGAGATTCCATAAGAAAAGGATTTGGGTACCTAAGCAAGGAGACTTAAGAAATAAGATTTTAGAGGAGGCCCATAAATCTAGCTATACCATGCATCCTGGTAATAATAAGATGTATCAAGATTTAAGAAATAATTTCTGGTGGATAGAAATGAAGTAGGACATAGCCAGATATGTTTCTAAGTGCCTAACTTGTTCACAAGTTAAGGCAGAACACCAGAAACCCTCAGGTCTACTGCAACAATTAGAAATGCTTGTATGGAAGTGGGAACTAATAACAATGGACTTTGTTACTAAGTTACCCAAGACCAGAAAAGGTAACGATGCAATCTGGGTGATTGTAGATCGATTAACCAAATCAGCCCATTTCCTACCCATGAGGGAAACCTTTAGCATGAAAAGATTAGCAAAGTTGTACGTAGACGATGTAGTATCACTACATGGAGTTCCACTCTCTATTGTATCAGATAGAGATAGTCGTTTCACTTCACACTTCTGGACCAGTTTCCAGCAAGCAATGGGGACGCGATTAAATTTAAGTACTGCCTATCATCCTCAAACTGATGGGCAAAGTGAAAGGACAATTCAAACCCTAGAAGACATGCTCAGGGCATGTGTAATAGATTTCAGAGGAAACTGGGATGACCACCTACCCTTAATCGAATTCTCCTATAACAATAGTTATCATGCAAGCATCGAGGCTGCCCCATTTGAAGCACTGTATGGATGGAAGTGCCGAACTCCAGTTTGCTGGGCAGAAATAGGAGAAAGTCAATTATCAAGTCCCGAAATTGTACAGGAAACCACCGAAAAGATAACTCAAATCAAGGAAAGACTAAAAACGGCTCGAGATCGCCAGAAAAGTTATGCAGATAATCGACGTAAACCGTTAGAATTTCAAGTTGGAGACAAGGTACTCTTAAAAGTTTCTCCTTGGAAAGGAGTAGTTCGATTTGGTAAGAAAGGAAAACTAAGTCCAAGATAATAGGACCATTCCCAGTGATCCAGCGGATAGGATCAGTTGCCTACTGCTTACAACTACCAGAAGAACTAGCCGGAATACATGACGTATTTCATGTATCTAATCTCAAGAAATGTTTAGCGGATGAATCGCTGGTAGTACCTCTTCAAGATGTAGAGGTAAATGAAAATTTAAAATTTGTTGAGAAACCGCTCCGAATAGAAGACAAAAAGATTAAAATTTGTTGGTGCTAGTCAAGGTAAAGTGGGATTCAAAAAGAGGACCCGAGTACACATGGGAACTGGAATCAGAAATGAAGCGAAAGTATCCTCACTTATTTCAGTAAATCTCGAGGACGAGATTTTAAATAAGGTGGGGAGGATGTAAGGACCTGCACAAATGCCCCACAACACTCCGTAAGTGAAAACTCGGACCTCTAAAACCCTAGTTCTCATGAAAAACCAAGAAATTCAAAATTTTTGGACTTCTCGCGGGCCGCGTAAGATTTAAGCTAAGCTTACGCGGGCTGCGACAGCACAACAGATGACTCGGATTAGCTTCATGCCACGTGTCTGACACGTGGCAGACCTAGGGCGTGACACGACAGCCCTAGCGCTAGCTAGGGTGGCCCTCGCGGGCCGCGTAAGGTTTTATCAATGTTTACGTGGGCCGCGAGAGACTAAAAATTTTTGTATAAATGGGACGCGCATGGGGCTTTCAGTTGTGTTCGAAAACTTTTTCAAAAACATCAAACGTTCTGCTTGTTTTCGAGTATTTAGAGGTTGAAACACTGCTACGATTACAGGGTAATAACTCGATCACTGCTACGATACAATGTCCGATCAATTAAAACCGATCCGAGGGATGTTTAAGTGCTGCCCGAATTCGGGCTATACTTTGTCATTCGTCGTGAGGGTTTTGATTTCGTGAGTTTATCGTAAAAGTTGTATTAAGTTACTGACCTAGTTTCGTGTGCATTATTATTAAACTAGGTTTCCAGGGTAAATCAGTAGGCTAAACTCTGCCCAACTAAACCCGTAAGGTGAGTCATTCTCTTTTTATCAACAGTGTTTTACAATACCCAAATGTTTTCCAGTTATATGTTACAGGGATTAAGTCTTGGTTATCTTAAATTACTGGCAAGTGGGGTATTGTGCACATTACTATTGTTTCTCACTTTTAGCAGTGATAATCATCACTATTGGGTGAAAGGACCCAATGGTGGTATGACCATCGTCACCAGGGTGTGACATGGGGCCAGATAATTATAAGATAGTGGCCATTGTATTCGCTCTTATATTGTAATCTATAACCAATGTGTCGTTTTATACAAATTGAGTGACTCGCCAGTATTTCCCCGCTGATAAAATCTTTTTAAACATGTTTCAGGTGATTTATTAGTGAACAAAGAAAAGTGCAGTGTAGCACTACCAGCTTGGATAAAGTGGCCAGTAAATAAATAAACATGTTTTTGTAAACGGAGAATTTCCCGATGAAATTCCTTTATTGTAAACCACGGGGTTTGTCCCAAAAATGTAAAATAAAATAATTGGGCATTTTCAGTTTTCGCGATCCTGTCAAACTTTCCGCTGCCAAATTTAACACCAATACCACGGGTTTTCTGTCTCGCGGCTTCTGAACCGGGTAAAACTGGGACGAGGGCAGTGACAGTTCAAGAGAAAGGCATCCCCTGGAAAACCACTTCTCTCACACTTGCCATCAGTCCACCACCACTATAACACCAACACCAACACCCACCACCATCATTAATCTTTCATCTTTTAGAGTGTGTAGTAGTCTCGGGATCCAAGATCGATTGTAAGAGTTCTTGTCAAACAAAGGCCATGCTTGGCTAATCTCTTACATCACTTGGTGAAGACAAATCTTTTATGTATTACTTTTGATTTCTAATCTCTGGCAACTTTTTAATTGGGTATGTATTAATGATTTTAATAACTAGTTTTTTATATTGAAAGTGAACTTTGGTTAAACATTTCTTCTTGTTTTGTTAATTCACTCATTTGTGTCTTTACAGTCTATATAAAGCATGTTAACTACCTGGAAGTGGGTTAGAAGGGTGTTTGGGTAAAGTTCTTGTCTCCTTCAGTATATAGATCCTGCGAGGACTTAGTTCAAGCTTATTAGGACTTCCCTTGAGAAAGATAGCATCAAATCGAGGGAAGTAAGAACGGCTTGAACCCCTTATAAATAAACCACTATTAAAACTTTATCCGGCCTTGCGGGACTGTATCCATCCTGACTCAGACCAATATGGTCGAGGGTAACGTCGCCTTCACAAGAGGTGCCTACCACTTTTCAGATTAGTATTTTTTTTTAATTATCTTTCAATAATCTGACCTTGCGGGACTGTATCCCTGCTGACTCAGACCAATATGGTTGAGGGTAGCGTCCCCTTCACAAGAGGGGCATGCCACTATAACTAAGATAATCTCTTAAAAAAGCCCAAAGTGTGGAAATCATCAAAGGATACATAAAATAGGAGTTGGAACCAAGTGATTTCTTCTTGTCTATTTGTTATTCCTTTCATTTACGTTTTTATTTTCTAGTTTATCTTTTAAAACTTTCAAAAATTTTATCAAAATTTGGTTAGATTAGACGTTAACGATAAGCCGATATTAAAAGCTCTTGTGTCCTTGGAGGACCTCGGTATCTTACCATCACTATACTACGTCTACGATGGGTGCACTTGCCCTAACGTGTGTAGAGTGGTAGTATTGTATCGTGTTTTATAAATGTAAAGCTTGATCCACGAGTAAAAAGTGCTTAAAATATATCTAAAATTTATACCCATGCTCCACCACATCACTCATACGAAAGCGGCGTCGAAATTGTTCATCATCATATAACAGAATTTCAGCAAAGTAATCACTCACCAAACGGTTGTGGACACCAATCCGGTCTCGTTGAAGACACGGTTGTCTAGTACGTTGTGGTTTTGACATTTCAGCTTCGTCTTTTAAAAATTGAATGACCTTCTGTGCCACGGATATAAGCAAATCATCAAGCATACCCGAGTTGGTTGGAGAGTCCGATGACGTCTCGGAAATTGAAGTCATTATGTAAAAATAAATATAGGTTTATAGGTTTTGTGATGGTGTGTTTGAGAGAGTGGGTGGATTATGTGATATGAGTTTTTTTAATGATTTTTATTTGAAAGTAGCCGTTATTCAACAGCTAGATTAAGCAGACCCACGAATTTCCTTCGCAATTCAACGCTATTGCAACCACAAACCACCAATAGCGCCCCCGTGATAGCGCTGGTGGTATGGTAGGGGCACTATTGTGTCCTTTTTGCTGAGGTGGCATTGGAGTGGCGCCCCATACCGCGTAGTCTTATTGGTGGTGGCACCATTGCAATGACGGGCGCAAGCTTATTTGGTGAGAGAGAGGGAGAGAGAGAGATTTTTAAAAAAGTGTTAGCCAACCAAATAATTACATATCTCACTTATTTATTCACTCACTAATCATTACCGCTACATATAGTTCACTGGATAGTTGTTGAAAGCCTCACTGCCTACGTGACATTGACGTGTCACTCGGTAACCATTGCCGCTAAACATGGTCTTAGATGAAATTATTAAGTTGTTTTTGGATATTAAATGAATCTCCCCGGTATGTAATTTTAATATGGCACATTTCCATGCTTTTGCAATCAGTTTCACTACAATACTCGCAACTCTAGCTAATTATCCACCCCTTTCAAGTGTGAGTTTTATGTTATGTATAGCCTGATCTAAGGGCATACTGGTTGAAGTATGTAGAAATTTATTTTTTTGGGGAATTGGCCTGTAATAATCCCACCTAGACCTTATTGGCCATTAATAATCTCACCTTACAATATTCCCCCACCAGTCCCACCTTTCACCTATTTTTTCTACAATGGTCTCCCGTTAAAAAAACTTAACGGAGTTAAGTTTTTTTTTTCAAATTTGAAACATATTTTTTAGGGTTTTTGATCAGAACGATGATACGAGTCCATTGATGTAAAACTTACTTCGAAATGGTGCTCCAAGTGACTTGATTTTGGTTAATTGGAAATTTAAACACCCGAATTGAAACGTCGTTTTCATCATTTGGAGCACTATTTCGAGGCAAGTTTTACATCAGTGGACTCGTATCGTCGTTCTAATCAAAAGCCCTAAAAATATGTTTGTAATTTAGAAAAAAACTTAACTTCGTTAAGTTTTTTTAACGGGGGACCATTGTAGGAAAAATAGGTGAAAGGTGAGACTGGTGGGGGGAATATTCTAATGTGGAATTATTAATGGCCAATAATGTCTAGGTGAGATTATTACAGACCAATTTCTTTTATTTTTTTTATCAATCCAAACCCTTCTTAAACCGTACAAGTTTGTTTCAAAGCATATGGCTTGCTGGGTGTAAATGATGATATAGACCAAAATATTGTCTCTATTCTCTCTATAGACATGAAATGCATTAATTCGTATAGTAACTTTATATACATGTATAGGCATTCTTTTAAAACTAACACAAACCCATAAAACATGACATTATTTCCCATATCAACTTCGTTTATATGTTTTATTTGTTTATATGTCTTTTATATACAAAAGACTACGCAAAGCAAGTTCATATACTCTAACTTTTGTGTATTAGTAGGAAAAAGCAGTCATATTTACTATGTTTATGCCTCTTTTGTTATGTGTATTAGTAGGAAAAAGCAATCATATTTACTATGTTTATGCCTCTTTTGTTTTACATGGTGTCTAAATTACTTACTTTTCATCTTCAAAAATCAAAATCTCATTGTTCAAGTAGGAAAAATGGCTTATCGATAACCCAAGAAATCTTGTTATATCTCTACTATTTAAAATAGATTATTTAATCATTTACTACTCAAAATAGATTATTTAATCATTTATATGTGGGTTTTTGGATGTAATTTGGGCATGGGCGGACCCAAGTGTGCCCTTGGGTGGGCGGGCGCACCCCCTAACAAAATTTGTGTATATTTTAGGCTAAAATCACCGTCACACAACTTGAAATTTTGATTAAACATCTCATTCGCACCCTTTGAAACTAGTTCCTTGGTCCGCCACTGAATTCAGGTCCTCTCACAGACAATCTGGGTAATTGGGTTTTCTAACACTCGGTTCATATCATCGGAAAGGGTAAGATGATTACTACATTTAGATCATGTGATGTTAAGTACTAGGACACATTCGAGGAGGCATTCAAAGGAGACACATGCCACTCAATGTACTTAATGATGAGATGATCACTTTATCTCCCACTATCCGAGAGGACCCAACTCTAGATACAAAAGATCCATTGGATAAGAAAGGGTTGGTGTGCAGGTGCGAGGTATGAAGAACTTTTACTTCCATGAGGACCCCCGTGTGGATAGTATATTTTGTCATATTGCATACTTATGGACATTTTAAGTGCATAAGAAAGTTGCAAGTGTTATAAACTAGTCTATAAAGAAGATTTTTAACTCAGACTGAAATTCATGTGCTTTCTCATTTCATCGATTTGTGATGCCATTATCAAGTAGAAAGGAGTGAAGAATCAATAATAATTGGTTACACCCAATGTATGAGTTACCACAAATATATATAAATATATAGGATAGAGCATCTCATCTTTGATTTTCTTATTTTTCTATTCCTTTGCTAGTTGTCATCCACATTAATCAATGATTCATAACACTCCCCCTTGGATGACACTTTGCAAACTTTGGGGTAATAAAGTACTGCCTCCTTAAAAACCTTTCTAGGAAAACCCAGTGGGACAAAACCATAGTTAAGGGAAAAAGAGTGCAGTGTATAGTCTTCTCCTGATATTTCTGGATCATGTATGTTGCCTCATTAAAAAAACCTTACTAAGAAAACCCAATGGGATAAAACTTAGTTAAGGGAAAAAGAGTGCAACTTGTATAGTACTCCCCCTCATTTTAATATGTATTATTTATGTGACTTGTCTCTATCTTTCTTGAAAGTTGATCAAAGCTTTATAGACAACAATCCTTAGGTAGGCAATCTTTTTCCGATCAGTGTTATATGATCTTCATATGAGACTTCTGGTTCCATTTTGGAAACAAATATCATAAGATCCACAACTGTGTTTTGTTACATTACCTGCATTTACAAAAACTAACCAAACTTGTTTCGATGGGTTAGTAAAAATATAAATTATACCTTACATACCTCAAGTGTATCAAAAATTTCGTTTCACCTTACGAGAATATGAAAAAGGAAAATATAATTCATCTTGCAACGTGTTAATGAAAAATTTCTAAATTTGTATGGTAAAAATGGTGAAACTGGCCGTCCCCTGGATCGAACCCGGGTCTAGGCCACACCCTTTCGCGCACCTAGCCAACCGAGCTAGGTGCCTAGTTTGTGAGATTTCCTTTTTGGTTAAATATAAGCATATGTACAATAACTTCCTATTTTTCAAAATCCCTGGCCTTTGCGAAAAACCTTGAGCTACAAGTCTCGCTTTATACCTTGTAATCTCATTTTTCTCATTTCGTTTCCGTACGAAAACCCATTTATACCCTACAGGCTTTATTGCCTTAGGAGTGATAACAATAGGCCCAAAAACCTTTCGTTTGTTTAATGAATTTATTCAGCTTGCATAGCATCTTTCCACTTTCCCCAGTCATGTCTATTTTTACACTCATTTACAGACTTTGGTTCAGGAGTATCATCTCCACTCATAATCTCACTGGCAACCGAATATGAAAATATTTCATCCATATTTTTCATTTCATCTCGGTTCCATATTATATGTGTATGACCATAGTTGATTGATATCTCTTTGTTAGTATCATCAACATCTTCCTCATGAGAGGTTTCGGTATTTACCGCTTGATCAAGATTTTTATCTTTATGGTCAATTTCATTTATAAGCGCTTTTCTTTTTTCGAGGATGTTTTATCCTTTGAACCGACTGGCCTCCCATGTTTCAAACGGGATTCAATAGCCATATTATTATTATCCCTTTGCTTGTCTGTAATATCAACTCGAGCTAAAGCATTAGTATCTGATATATAAGATTTTCAATATGTCTTTGTCCTTCTTGGACATTAATTTTAACTGGAGCAATTCAAGACTTTTTGGATGAATTTCCTTCTTAAAATATCTTTTAGATATTTTACTCGAGGATACATATAATATAATGATAACTTCAAAATTTATTTCACTTTTAGTTGTTTTCTATCTCCCCCTCATGTTGGGATTTATAATCAGCAAATGAAGCCCATAAGAAATCTCTCATTTATGGCTATATATTATTTATTCCCAACATGTCATTAAATCTCATCTTTGTGCGTTGTGTTGTAATAATTTCAGTAACCATTTAGACGATGCATCGATTTAAATACTAAATGGTATCATGCTAGGATATGTGTATCCTTTAATCCTTTTTAGGATTATCATATGATATGTGAATCCTTTTCATCATAGTATATCCTTGATGGCTTAATCTGACATGCCATCATATCCTTGATGATATATATATATATTCTTGAAACTCAATAAGTTCCTTATTGATTTTTGGGAAAAATAGAGCGTCCTCTATTTAAAAACTTTGTACTATCAGGTAATTAGCTTTTCCCATTCTTTCTATTAATTTTGAATGTCCCAGGCAAAACCGTTATTTGCATTATTCGTCTAATTTATGAATAATTTATATATACATATGTTTGTCATTGTATTTCCACAAAACATTTGTATGTGTGTGTGTATGTACAACCCAAACTTGTATGTTTATCATGCTTCGTCTTTACCATTTAATATATTTTATAAATATAAACTTGTTTTATGAATCAAATAAACCTGACAGTTTTCTAACTTCCCAAAAATAACATTTCCTTAATACATCATTTATTATATATATACATATATATATACATATATATATATATGTATATATATATAACTGTTGTATATATATAACCGTTGTACAACGGCTATAAAACGGTAATATAACCGTTACAAAACGGTTATAATTTACCACTATAAATAACCAATTATCAATCTCATATTTTTTTCACATCAAACCCTCTTCTTCTCAAAGTTATTCAAGAAAAAAATTTCGAAGATGATTCACCCGGTTTTAATATTGACCGGCATAATGTTAATATTATTGTCGATATTAATGTATGAGCTTCCGCCTCATCTATTTAGTACTTATGTATTCATTTATTTGTTCATAGCTGTTCCTTTGTATGTTATCTCATTTTGAATGAGTATTTAGATTTTAATATTTATCTTATTTATGTTTTGTAACAAAATTGGCAACCTATAACTGAAGTAATTATTAATATGATGGTGGGTTCCATCTAATTGTTATGTGAGTTGCTGTTGAGATGACAATGCTCGCGTGTCATCTTCCATATCAATGTTGTATGTAAACATGTTTCAATTCATATGGCTACTTATTCAGATACTTAAATAAATATATTAAAATAATTGAATCGTAGCAAAATGATTCTAGTATATAGTTATGTTTGCGGACCTCTGTCTGTGTATACAACTGAAATTAATCAGAATCAGAATCATGAGGTGATGGTGGTGGCGGAGTAAATTGTTTTGAGATAATACTAGCTACTTGTCTTAGCATTTCTTCCTGCCACTCATTCTTTTTCGTCAACCACTCTATTTGTCTTGACATTTTCCGGTTCTTTTTTATTAGTTTATCAACCTTTATTGGATCTAAAAATGGATTTATTAGAGGCACCGTACTTGGTCCGGCTTCAACAATTGACTGTTGTTGTTGCTCCGGATGTAGTGAAGACTGTTGCTGTAATAGTGGTGATATGGGTTGTTCTGATGCTAACAACTCTTGGAATGTCATGTTATCATTAAATATGGATTGTTGCATCATTTCTCCTTGCCCAAAAGATAAAGGTGAAAGTGCCTGGTAGATGCCTGGTGTTTGTGGTTGAGTATGCTGTGTTTGAGATGTGTTAGTTGAAATATGTTCAAACACGGGTGGTATTGGCTGCTGTTGAGACAACAAATCAAACTGATAAAAAGATGGTGGAGGAAACTGCGACAGTTGATGTTGTATATTTTGTGATGTATTTTCTGGGATAACCGGTGCTGCCTCAGATTGAAACGATCGTGTTTGTATAGGAATATCAATAGGTATTATATCAACATTGGTAAAACTTACCACTCCAGGTAATCGTGGTGGGGATAATTCTTGAATAATCTGATCGTTATGACACCTAGAGATTTAGCTATTTTTGTTATGTATGATCCTCCCGTAAGGTTTTTCGGGAGACGTGTTTGGTATTGCTCAAAGTACATAGCAAGAGATTAAGCAATATTACAATGGACTGACTCGAATATACTGTATAAGTGGAAGAGATCGGTACCACTAACCCTGTGTAGATTAGACGTGTGCCCCCTGATCGTGTTGGCTAGAACACGGTGCATATATTGATAAAGAGGATCTCTAAATGTTCTTGAATTATTATTTCTACTCCACACTGCTGGTGTAAGTGTAGACCAATAATCTTGTATGCGATCAGGATATTCGGTTAATGCGTTTATAAATATAGGTGATCTAACCTCTTCTTCTGTATAAATACCTAAATGTACTGCGAACTCAGATAATGACAAATTAAAAGTTTTTCCACCGAGTCTAAAATCGATAGAGGGCTCAGATAGGTTTTTATTTCGTGTGAAATGAAAAGTAGACCAGAACTCATATACAAATTCATCGTATGAGGGTTCTAAGATATCAAAAAACCGACGCCATGGTGAACCAATTGGTAGTAACCTCGTCAGTCGATCATCTTTGTCTAGAATCCCCGTTATGTTCCAGTCGATACTATTAATAGTATTAACTTTAAGCCTCCTGAGGGTTAGACATTTCGTATGGGTGCGTGCATCCCTAAACTGAAGAAATTTATGGACTTCGATCTGGGCACGAATTTCTGCTGCGTTTGAAGATTCAGCGTGTGCACGAGTAGAAAACTGAAGACTCATGATAGTAATATTGGGCTTTGTTTGAGATCTAAAAAAAAATAGAATTTGAGTATGAGTTGTTTTGGGTATGTGTCAAACTATATCAGAAGTTCAGTTGGTTTGAGGATTTACATGAGTGGTGGGTTACTTATATAGATAAAAATTAAGCTTACACAATACGCTTGGTTAAGGCTTCCATGATACACCTTGAAAATAGTTTTACTGTATTAGGTTTGAAAATTTCGGTAACAAACAAAATGTTTAAACTAATATTAGATTCGGTAGGTATCGTGGGTAACGTGCTGAGTATCACTTCTAAATGGTTCCGATAACAACAGTGATGATATTAATAATTGGTAATTTTATAATAAAATATCCATAGCCATTTTTACGGATATATATATATATATATATATATATATATATATATATATATATATATATATATATATATATATATATATATATATATATATAATTAGTATGCACAATAATAAATAAATTATTATGAATGTGGATGACAACGACGCGCACAGTAGCGCACAGTAAATGAAATAATTCGAACGAATTATTATGATATAGGCCCCACCAGTTTTGTTTTATTTCTTTTTCCTTAAAGAAACTGCAATAAAGGAGCTCAAAAGGAGCCTAAGTCTCCATCACACAAAATGCTTTTAGGCCAGTTTTTATAACATAAATAAACGTTATTAAACATTAGAAAATAAATGTTGGATAACATAAATATAAATATTAGGTGCATAAATAAATGTTAGATAACATAAATGTAAATGTTAGGTGCATAAAAGAAATTTTGATTGTTAGTAGTCCCAAGTTATTATATATCCATAGTATGAGGTTCTCTGCACTGATTTAGATTGTTAGTAGTCCCATAGTTATTATATTCCCATAGCAATAGGTATCTCGTACTCATTTTTATTATTAAGTATGAGATTTAGATGTTTTTATGATAGGAGTGTCTGGATAACTAAGTCTCCTAAAGGAAAACAATCCCACGGTATAAAAGAAATATTACGTTTATCATAACAATTATAGTTTATATAAATTAATCAAACACTTACTTTGATTATAATTGCTTGAACGTTTCCTTGGCTAGAACCTCGTGCTTGGCTAGAACCTCGTGCTTGTCTAGAGCTTCGTGCTGATAACGTGTTATAAACTAGTCTATAAAGAAGATTTTTAACTCAGACTGAAATTCATGTGCTTTCTCATTTCATCGATTTGTGATGCCATTATCAAGTAGAAAGGAGTGAAGAATCAATAATAATTGGTTACACCCAATGTATGAGTTACCACAAATATATATAAATATATAGGATAGAGCATCCCATCTTTGATTTTCTTATTTTTCTATTCCTTTGCTAGTTGTCATCCACATTAATCAATGATTCATAACAGCAAGGTGTATTGTTGGGGGGAGGAATCGAATGGTAACTTGTAAATATCTAAAGCTCTTTAAAGTTAGTTAGGTCTTGACATATTTGTTTGCTCTTTCACAACATACATGCAGTTGGATAGAAATCTTCATCTTTCTATACTAATAAATAAAAATCTTTCTTGGACACATGTCATTCTCTGGTAATTTCCCACCATTATTTTTCTATTTATCTCTTTTATTAAATTAAATAATAATAATATTATTATTAAACATCAATTTAACTAAATCTATTTATCTCTTTTGTTTTTATAATTTGAAATTGATTTATTTTTTAACTCTAAAGTTTCAATTTTTGGTAATTTAAATCTAAAGTTTCAATCTTTGGTATTTTAACCCCTTTGATTAATTTGATTTTTCACTTCTAATTCAAAAGTTTTAATCTTTTGCAATTTAACCCCTTTAATTTTTTTTTACTTTCAACCCAAAGCTTTTCATCTTTTGCAATTTAATCTCAACACTTTTTTTTACTTTCAATTTTGGTCCTTTATATACTTTTCATCTTTCATAAGTTCTCCGTTTAACGTGTCGTTCTAAATTTCTCTTACATTTATAACAACAACAACAACAATAATAACAATAATAATAATAATGTTTTAGAGCAACTCTAGTATATAGTGTCTTTTTTTCATATATATTATTTTTTGTCCACTTTGTGAGGATGCATGAAAACATTATAAAGTCACATTAAAATAGATATTTTTGTTATATCTAAAATAATATGTATCATAGCTTAAAATGAATCAAATTTAAGGTATTTTGTTACTTTCATAAATTATGAAGTAAAGAGGAAAAGAAAAAATCACATACATTATTATAGATATTTAATAATTTCAATTTTCTTGTTAACTTAGATATCTTCTAATCTTTCTTTTATATTTACAAATTTATCTGTCATAGACTAGAGCCTTCAATCTTAACAACAACAACAACAATCGTACCCATTAAATCTCACACATAGCAAAGCTATCTTTAGAGTATGGGGAGGGTGAGATGTAGGCAAACCTTACCTTTATCCCAAGGGATAAAAAAACTGCTTCCAGTAAGACCCCCAGCTCCAAAGTCATATCTAGATATCAAAGTCACATAAAAACATACATGGACACACAACTACTCAAACAAAACAACAAAAAACGTAGTGCTCTAAAGATATTCTTCGCAAGCTACCAAGTAGGCAATTAGTGAAAGCAAATAAGAGGGACAAAAAACAAATAAAAACACACAGACAAGCAATAACACGCAAAAGATACCAAAACATAATGACACGCTAAGCTCCTAAGAAAAGACCAACATTCTAAGCACCTAAAACTAACATCCTAAGCTCCTAAATAATAAGTTCAAAGCTAAACCATACTATCCTCTTAAAAGTCCTTAACCTTAATCCTACGTCTCCACGAACTCCTATGTTGGACCATGTCCTCAGAGAGGTGCAATCTAACAATTCCTTCCTAATCAGCTCTTCACACGTCAGCTTTGGCCTGCCTCTACTCCTCCTCCCCTCTACATTGCGTACGCATCTAACTGTGGCTATCATTTGTCTCCTTCTAGCATGCCCAAACCATCTCAACCTTCTCTCCCTTATTTTATCCGATATACTAGTTACCCCTAAAGTTTTTTTTCAAAAACCTCATTTCTTATCATGTCTATCCTAGTGTGTCCACACATCTACCTCAACATACTCATCTCTGCTACCTCCAGCTTACGCGTTTGCGTCTTCTTGATGGCCCAACAATTTGTTCCGTATAACAGGGCCAGTCTAACTGCAAGTATGCAACCCTATAATACTTCCTCTTTAGTTTAAATGGGAACCTTTTGTCGCACAATACTCCAGTGGTTGCTTTCCACTTACACCATCCAGCTTGGACGCGATGTGTTACGTCACTATTTATCTCCCCATCCATTTGTTCAAACGACCCTAAATACTTGAACTTGGTTGCATGCGGAACCGCTTGGCCCTCTATGGTGATCTCAGTGTCTTCTCTATCGTCCGCACCACTGAAATCACAGTAAAGGTACTCGGTCTTAGCCCAACTTATCCTTAAACCTTTTCCCTCCAAAGTTGCTCGCCACGCCTCTAACTTTGCATTTAGGCTCTGTTTACTCTCCGCAACTAACACAATATCATCCGCAAAAAAACACCATGGAACAGTTTCCTGAATTGACTTGACAACTCATTCAATCTTAGGTTATGTGTATCGGGTGTTAAACCACTGCCACTTCACCCCTATCGAGCGCCATATACCACGCCCAGAGGCGCAGGATAGAAGGAGCGGGGGGCGCCCGACCCTCCGAACTTTTTGCTCAGTAGTGTCCGGTATGTAGTTTTCATATAGAATTTTTTAGGTATATACGTTTCGACCCCCCGGTCGGAAACCTCAAGCTTCGCCAATGACCACGGCGAACCACTTTTAACGGGCGCCAAAGTTTAGGGCGTCAGTGTCACCCCCTTAACGAGCGCCAAAGCCAATTTTCTGTTGAACGGTGGTGGTTTGAGAAAAGGGGGCGTCAAACACCATTACTTATTTATAACGGTTTAGTTCTGTCTCTACAGTCTACACGTCCGTCTTTTATTGATATCAAGAGAAATTATGAAACCCTTTGTGGTTTTCAAGAAATGAAAGCTATTTGGTGGGGTATCTGAAAGCGATTTGAAGGTAATGAGCGGGAGTAAAAATATATATATATAAATTTGTGTGGGATGTAAACATTTGAATCTGTTCAAAATTTTATTCGCCACTCGTTCTGGATTTCATACTGTTTTCGGCTGTTTGTGCGACATATTTATTGTTGGTTGCTTCCTGTTTCTTGACATGTTTAAAACATTGTTCTTGAACCTATTGGTTCGTTATGAGACATTGATTAACGAAGTGATCTTGAGCCATTTGATTGCACGCGAAACTACATCACTCACTCTTAAGCATGTACCTTTGGACCCTGATAGTCTCTAGAAGAAATATGGTAGAAAAGGGATGTTAGATTCAATTCCTGAGTATGAGACTGCGAAATCTCATAAAGATGTTGCACCTCAGCCCGATCTTTAGCTAGTCATTATCGTGTTAAAATGTAGTCTTATGAATCTTGAATATCTAATCATGTACCTTTAAAAGACGCTGCTAGTAATGCTTTCTGATCATATATGCTATGAAGAATGTAGAAAATTACTTATCTTCTCTTAAGTTTATAATACAAGATCAATAATATTTGTAGTTCGATTAGGAGAGTAAAAGTATCATACTTGACCACATATATAACGAATAAGCAAAATTCAGGTAGATCAAAACAAGCGTCTCACTTAGACCGTGGTTAGCATGGCTCAGACTCCTGTGCACCATTCCCGTTAGTCTTTTGGTCGAGTCCCCAGTATTTAGCGGTTTTGACATCATCCAAAACCATTAATCTCGAAAATTCTTCATGGTCATACTTCATAGTCGCCTTCCCGCCAAAGTCAGTTGGAAGATTATCCACATCAAAACATGATTGCATGATCTCCACACTCTCTTTGTTCTTCGGGTACACAAACTTCACCTTCTGAAACGTTTTTGGGTCCAAGAAGTACTTGACAATCTACATAATGTTGTTAATCATGTTAGTCGATCAACTGGTAACTATAAAGTATAAACTGCAACAATACAAAGTGCGCGCAAACCTTCCAAAATGCTTCAAAAATACGTGGCGGGCTGTAGAGAAACGCTACGGCTAGCCTTTGTGGATAGTGGTTCTGTAGTATGCTGATTGTTTCTCGGGCTGTTTTAACCGGCACATTGGTGCTGAATGACCAACCAGTGAAATCTATCATCCACACCATTTCTTCCTGCCCTTCTGGAAGATTAAGGATCGCGTTTTCTATCAAGTACACCAGATGTTTTATCTGGTTGTCCATTCCTGTTGTGTTCTGCAACCATTCGCTTTGTTAATTACAAACAAGTGGAGTAGAAAAAAAAAACGCGTGTAGTTATCAAATGATCACCTGCAGCCCGGGTCTCATTATCAAAACGGTTCGTCCAATACGGTCACGAAAGTTTGATCTGAACACTTTCCCAGTTTCACCTTCGACAGCGATCTCAGGCTAACAAGATGAAAGATTGAAACATTAATTAGTTTTGTGTTGATGTAAGAAAATGAATTGAAGATAGATCATTGATCAACTAACCCAACGGATATCTTCGGGTTTGTAGGTTGATCTCCATGAAAGTGTTTCTTCCAACATCTTTTTCGCTTTCTCTACATTCCAATTTCGAGCTTCCAAATATCTTTTTAAGCATGCATCCGTGCAGAATTGTAAACTGCGCCCCGAGAGGGGACCAAGAGCTGATCTAAGCTCATTGATCTGCAACCATAAGTTCAACAATGAGCTCATATTGGATGGATACGAGTCAATTCGCTGATGTATACAAGAATCGTAACAGTATAACAAGAGTATATGTAATGCATATCCTTGGAAAAATATATTGTTCATGTTACATACACAAATCAAAATAAATAATCTAGTTACAAAACATTAGTAAAAAGTTTAGGACCAATTGTAAGAATAAATACATTTGTGGGGTTCGTCTTGAAAATAACGAATGTTTAAAAACAGGCGTGACAGTTGTAAGTACAAAAACTAAGGGCGTGTAAACTACAGTCTACAAGTAGTCGAACACTACTCATAATTTACAACTTGTAGGTTACCTTAGACTCGGGATGCAGCTCGTGATCCTCTTGTTCGTGTTGTTGTCCACGAGACCCACGATGCCGAAATATGGACATGATGAATAATGCTGCAATAGATGGCCGAACGAGTCACCTTCTAGAACCAGTTAACTACAAGAATGACATGGTGCTATTATACTTTTATAACGTTGATACTTAACACAAACACCCAACAATAACAACAAAATTAATGCCACATAGTAGGAGTTCAATTTTTATGTGATCAAATTTTATTTTATAGCAATTTCCGGCAACGATCACGTGGATAGAAAGTGGTAGGAAGGTGCTGTTGGCCTGTTGTAAACCGAAATTGACCGGTGACTACAAAAACAATATTATAGTTGGAAAACTCTTTTAATGGTCCTACACGACTACAATAAAATTTAAATTAATGAAATTAAATCATTTTTTTGTCTATGGCTTTATAGCCTAATGGCATCTTGGTGGTAGGATAAGACTTTGAGACCAATAGGTCCTGGGTTCAATTCCCACAAGGGGTTTTTTCCCTTATTTGGTGTATAGGCATTATGCCTAGTGGAGATGATATGATCGGGTGGTTCCACTGGTGACACGATGATGCTCCAGTGATCCGTCAGTGATCCAAATATGCCGTTAAAAAAAATCATTTTTTTCTTCGAAATTACTCTATTGTTGACTATAACTAGGAGAGATATTAGGTAAGATGATGTCACGATGACGATCATGACAACAAAACAAATGAAGTTTCTTGCATTGATTTGATCCAACTAATACGGTTTGACAAAAATTATAAACGAAGCTTTATGGTAGAGTTATTAACTAACTAACTAATTATTTATTTATTTATTTATTTTTGATTTAGGGATTATGTGTTATTTTAATAGATTGCTTTGTGATTTATATCCGGTTAAACCGGTTTAGTCATGGACTTATATTTTATATATTATTTTAAAATTATTAGTATAACAGATGTCATATATTTAACATGGTAACTAAATTCGTTCCAAACAGAATTTCAAAGTAAAGTTCACAGTTATCCATTTTCAACACAACACTAGGCGATATAAATTTAATTTATTATATATATTTGAGGTTATATGTATGAGGATCTTAAACGGGTTAATACACAACCTGTTTAACAAACCGGTGACAGTCCCTAACTTAATTTTTTAACGATAAATGTTACTATTACTCTACTTTACATCAATAATCATCAACTACTTATTTGCCCATATTTGAACCTAATACCTTCCTTTTCATAAGACACAGTCCGGTCAGTCCCTAACATATTATTTGTTGATTCTGATTTGTGTTATACCTACGAATGACACTAGTCACACAAACATGTCGTAGTAGATAGCTTAACACGAATAACACGTTTAACTAATATGTCCGGATCATTGCACGACTTTCGACACGTTCGATTAATCGAGCCGATACAATGGCCTGCCTATATAATCCGACTCGTGGCCGCCGGACTTGACTTGATTCCAGAAAAAAATAAAAAAATAAACATATTAAAATGTTAGCCGTCCTGATCTAACCCTGAATATAATAACGAATTGAAAAGGAAATAGAATAAAATAATCACAAATGATCATGCAGAAGAATATCATAATCTCTTTCCGAGTTTTTTCAACTGATTGATTTCCCATGTTCATGGATCATATATCAATGGGATCATCATCATAGTTAACAGATCCATAAAGATCGAGTAGCTAGACGCGAGCGAATAATCAAAATTCGACGAGTTTGTTTAAGCGAAAATTGTACCTTGACCAGTTGATTGTGGAAGTCAACCTTTGATCAACTTAAGAGCAGAAGTGGAGATTGTAGGTGAGAGATGTGAAAGTTTCTTCGAGCACTCTTGAGATGTAGAGACGATCAGCTTTTTTTTTCTCAATTTATAATGAAAGCGTTGAAAGTTTGGATACTTTTTTTCTTATTTTTGCGTGGTGTATATATTCATTACTTTATATGAGGAAAAAAAATACCAGATATACATATACGTCTAGGAATTAGATAGTGGAGTTTAGAAACTGTTGAAAACGACTGAATTGTCTAGGCAGGTTCGGCTAGTGTGATTTCCAAATGATTTGGTTATAAGGTTTTAGCGGTTCGGTTTGAAGCTTGGAACCAACTATGTAACTTTTATTAATAATATTTTCTTTTTGAAAATATTATAGCTATAATTATAACTATAATTCATATTTATCATTATTTTCCTATACTAATAAACAAAAATCTTTTTGTACACGTGTCACTCTCTGGTGCCTCCTCCCTTTTAATAATAGTATTACATATTAAATTTTATACACAAAATATAATATAATATTAATTAATATAGTTACAGATAAACGTATAAATTCAAATTTAATTAATAATTATCTATAACAAATATAAATGTATCAAATAATATAATAAGTATAATATTATTTAATATATTTAGAGATCAAACGTATAATTTCAAATTTAATTAATAGTAAATTACTTTTTGAGTCCCTATGTTTTAGTGTTAACCATTTGAATCTAAAATCAAAAAGTTTAACGTCCTGAGTCTCTAACCGCTCATTCACACCCCCTGTAAAAAAAATCAAAAAACCTTTTATAAGGCCAAGTTCTCTAAGTTCTAACAACTTGTCGAAATTTTCATTTTACCCTAACCATATATATTTGTTAAGATAAAATATATTATTTGGATATAAACAATAATTACTAATAAAGTATCAAATCACATAGAAGACTAAAATTACAAGCGGATTATGTAAATAAAGTACCAAATTATCTTTAAAGCGAACAATAAATGGTTTTTAAAAGTCATTTTTTTTTGCAATTAAGTATATAACATTATATTTACTTAAGCCATGTTATACACGTGTTCAATATTTTCTTCCAATTTTAAATTTATTTTACTATCAATATGTTTTCATCTTAAAAAATGGTCAAACTTCCTAATAACATTGAGTTTTAAATATATTAAACTTAATTTCAATCATATTACGCAACTAAAGACATTATATAATATTATAAAAATTTTAATTTGAATATTTAAATGTCAACTACTAATTAAAAAAGTTGTTGTAGACGCTCAAATTTATAGTTTAAAAAACTTTAGTCCTACTTTTTTAAACGTATACTTTATTTTTAGTATGATTTTTTTAATATGTAATATTTTCTATATAATGATGATATTTGTATCTTGTCTCATGATCCATATATCTAAAAGTAGTATTTATATCAAAGTATTTATTATATCATTAATATACATAGTAGAATTTAATTACAATTCATTTACCATAACCTCATAACTTATAATTATTTTTAAAAATACTTACAACTTTTATGATCATTATTTTTTTTTATTTTTTTGTGTTACTTCTTTTGAAGACATAATAAAATGGATTGTAGTATCTCAAAAGAGAAGTGAAAACTTAGAAAACTATTTTGAATGGCGAAAATATAACTGTTCTTTTGTTTTACTATTTTTTCTAAATAAGTCATTTCATTAATAAGGATTATATATAAGTTTATAATTTACATTTTTTCGTCATTTAACCCGTGTAATACACGGGGTTGTAAGCTAGTACAAATACAATACAAACTAATGATTTTTGAAGTGGAAAGAAAATAAGTCAAATTCAGTTCAAGCGATTATTCCGATAAAAAACCGAATGGTTCGTTTGTTATTCCCTAAGGCTATCTTTACATTTTTTCGCTGATACATCGTAAAGTAACTGTCACATTACTGCCACAGAGTTAAGGTAGCGTTTGGTATAGATGAATAGAAAGTGGAATAGAATGGATCATTCTGATGAAATGAAAAGAAACGTGTCTAGCTATCATGTGGTAGTGGAATGAAGCATTCCAAAGGATTGTAACTCCTTCTAAATATAACAATTTTCATTGCTTGGTATGGGGTGTTTTTTTCCATTCCTTCAATGAATGGAAAGAAGGATATTATTATTATTATTATTATTACGTCATTAATATTAATACTACTATTACTATATTTCAAAATTTATATTATTATTTTTTACTATTAATATTATTATTATTATTATTGAGGAAAAAAAAATTTGTTGTTTTTAATAGAATTGTGTTTCGTTACTTCGTCTTTTTTTGTTTATTAAATTGTACATAGTAATGATTCATTCTATTCACATATGAATAATCAAACATCACAATAGAATGAAATGATTCATTTCATTCCATTGTCGATTCCATTACCTCGTCTATTCCATTCCCTCATCTATTTCATTACCTCATACCAAACAGACCCTAAGATCCAATACAAACCTTATTTAATCTAAAAACAGTGAGAACAAATCTGGAGCGTTGATGAATTGAATTAAGGGCTAAGATCGATTACAAATTATTCTTAATAATAACTATATTATTTAATGAGATTAAAGGGTGTTTTAGTCATTTTCTCATTTTCTATTAACTACTTCCATGATTTTCCAAAGTTTTCCACCTCGTTTTTAAAACTAAAATAACTTTTATATGCTATGGTATTTTATTAAAAATATTATACTATAAAATCAAGATTTTTTATCTTTAAAATGAGTATAATCTTGCTATATATATATATATATATATAGGATGAGGTTCATGAGTGAACAACATCCTTGTTTGTGAACCGTGTGAACCAATCTGAGCCATTGATCATTTTTTTAAATGTAAACGATATGATGGTAATTAATTAGTTTAAATTAGGAAGTTATATATTTTTGTTAACATTAAACTAACTACCTCTTATGATCTTTAAATAGTTATAAATTTTTCATACGTTAATATTTTTTTATTTAAATACACCATAAAAACGAGTTTTTTATTCTCTTTAATTTAAGTATGATATTGCTATAGTTTATTTTAATAAAAACGAATAACATATGCATTTTTCGTTTTCTAGCGTTTTATTGTTTATATACACAGGTGTACATGAGTACAATATACAGATGTAAAAAGAAAATATTATTGTACATATATGTACATATGTGATTATACATATATGTAAAAGTGAAAACATACACACAATACACATATGTTTGTAAATATTATTACACATGTTTATATGCAGATTTGTAAATATTAGTACACATGTGTATATGAAGATATGTTAAAATGTAAAAAAAAACTAACCGGTTTTAATTGTTAAAACAAAAGTGATTATACAATATAATTTGTTTTAATTCTTAAAAAACGCATGAAATCCTGATTCAGGGATTTGGAATAATTGATTGGGAAAATACCGAATTTGCCCTTGACAGTTAGATTTTACTTAAAATAAGTCTACTTATTTACAAAAATATCATTCATTTAAAAACCATTGATCTCCACAATGAATGGCCAGGATTTGTTCACTTAGTTCACAAATACAATAGTGTTCACTCTAGAACCCCACCCTATATATATAAAAGCCAGTTAACGTACATCACGTACGACAGATAATTACGCACGTTCATTTGAAAATCAAGCACGTTATAAACTAAAAAACCCAAATCACGCATGTTGGAAAACATTAATCACGCACGTTATACACATAATCACGCACATTGTCGTAAGTGATGTACTTTAAGCCGTAATGTATTTTACAATTTTCCTATATATATATATATATAGAGGACCGCTAAAATGAAAACCACCTCGAGTTGTAAGAACCATGAGAACTACACCGTACGGGGCGAGTTGGACCAATTTTTTTTTCATAAACGTAGATGCGTGTATTATAAACACATTTGTAAAAAAAAATTATATATATAAATAATGGTATTTTCTTTTAAAAAGTTATAAAATAGTGTTTTATAAATATGCTCATAATTATTATCAGCACATATACAAGCAACACATGACTTTATATAATCAACATATACATATATAATTATAATCAGCATATATACGAGCACATACGTACACAATTATAACTAACACATAATTTATATAATTAACAGATAAATTTGTATAAACAACACATACGTATATAATTATAACCAACACATATACGAGCAACACATGAATTTTTATAATCAGCATATGAATTCGTATAATCAATACAGGAATTTAAAACTACTTTCATGATTTTAGAAATTCTTATAAACCAACTCTAAGCAAAAATAAAAAAAAAATGTCCTTATTACATAAATTAGGGAGATGACATGTAGCAGATTGTGAATGGTTCCTATTGTTTTACACAAATTAGAGTTTGTATATAATCCTACCACTGCTGCCACGTCACCATACCATTTTCACTAAATTTTTTTATATTACACCCTGTTTTCATTTCACAGGTTTTCACACCATTAAAATTATATTATAATTTTTTTAAAGAAATGCATTCGATTGGTAATGGGCATGGGGCCCACTTTTCTTTCACTTTGACGGCATTACACAGTTCACGTCCCCCTTCACCCCCCCCCCCCCCCCCAACCATTTAATGCCAATTCACGCCTCAAAGGGTGGTGTGCCACGCCGATAACGCTGGTTAAAAACGCCACCTCACCAGGGCGTTAAGCGGTAACGGGTTGTCTAAAGTCATAGTTAATAGTTTTTATAAACTGGGCTCGAGATTTGTATAAGCTCGCGAATCTAAATGAGCCGATATTTATAATTTTATATGAATGTAATAATTTTATTTAATACAATAAATATGTTATATATATACTAGGTTAGAACCCCGTGTATTACACTGATTTAAAAAAAACTATAAATTTTAAAAAACCTCATTTATTACACGTGTTGAGTAAATATAATTTTATATATTAAATAATAAAAAATATATATCTTTAAGAAGCTCGTGTATTATGCTGGTTGAATAAAAGTAATTTTATATACCAAACAATAAAAAAAGTTATATTGTGTATTCACGGGTGGAAGAAATGTAATTTTATATACTAAATAATAAAAAAGTTATATTTTAAAAAAAATCCGTATATTGTACGTGTTAAATCAATTTAATTTTATATAGCAAATAATAAAAAATGTTATATTTTTAAAAACCCTATGTATATATAAAGTAATATTGAAAGTTATATAAAATTTGTTAAAAATTATGTAATAAAATCGGTATAATAATTTTTTAATAATAAAAATAAAAATAAGTAATATATATTAATACAAAGTTTGGTTTTGGTGATAAATAATTTGGTTATTTAAAAATATCTTAAATTAATAATATTTAGTATGAGAGTTATCTATAATTAATTAGAAGATATTAAACTAAATAATTATTATCCATAAGATATTAAACTAAATAATATTTAGTGTGAGGGTTATCTATAATTAATTAGAAGAGATTAAACTAAAACAATAATTATCCATAAGACATGACCTAATATAATGACAAGTGTCCCTCAAATGGTTTCTTTTATTATATAGTACTAGCGGTAAGAACCGTGTGCAAACACGGGTGGTTTCTTAGAAAACCATGCATAACACATATTGATAGAACCAAACCACTATTGTCTATTAACTGTTAAAAACCTCTGTTGCTTTCCAACAGACTTTCCTAAAAACTGTCATCCATTATCTCCAACAGAGCTTGCCAGAGTGATAGATAGTAAGTATCAGATGCTAGTCAACCCATGTTAAAAAGGTCAGTCAACAGAGATTACAAAGGTTAGTAAATAGATGTTAAGAGAATAATGTTATTAACAAAGAATTTAGTACTCTCATTAAAGATGAGACCTGCAAACTTGTTACTACAACGCCAGATATGAACATTTTTCGCAGCATGCATGTGTTCTCAGGATAGGCTTAATGCAGAGAAATATCAGATGCTTTCAAAAAGTTGTATTGCTTTCCAACAAACATTTCCTAACAACAGTTCCTCCATTATACCCAACAGACGTTACCAGGTTGACAGATGTTTAGTATCATCATAGATTTTGTAAAACTTTTTGTAAACCACATTAGTAGTGGTTGTACAGACTCGTTTATCTTTATCACAAATCAAAACTTTCAACCCATTCCTACTTTTTAACCTAGATACAGCAACATAGAGCTGGCCATGACTAAAAACTGGATGTGGAAGATACAAACCAACACGCCCCAATGATTGTCCTTGACTTTTATTTATTGTCATATCAAAACACAGTGAAAGTGGGAATTGTCTTCGAGAAATCTTCACTGGTATTCTTTTATCAGAAGGTGTCATC
This sequence comes from Helianthus tuberosus, assembly GCA_030545235.1. NCBI lineage: Eukaryota > Viridiplantae > Streptophyta > Magnoliopsida > Asterales > Asteraceae > Helianthus > Helianthus tuberosus. The sequence continues at coordinate 34,183,437 of CM060441.1, forward strand.
TTCAGTCTTGATATCAAAGTATAGTGACCTATATTAGTCCCTGTGATAATTTTTGCTTCAATCACAACTTTTCCGAGCTTCGTGACTTATAAACGTGTACCGTTACGCAATCCATTTGCCTGATCAATGTTTCTGAGTAACATCACTGGAGCACCAAGTTTCAGTACTAATTTATGGTTAGGTAAACCAGATAAACGAAGATTGTTTAACACATCAAGAGGAAACAACTCTTTATTTATTGAACTATCTGAACTAAAATAAACCTTTTCTTCACATGGTAGACTCTCTAACAACTCTTTATTAATTGAATCTACTACTTCATTAGTTGGAGCAAGAATCGCTCTTTGTTGAAAATACGTTAAATCCCACAAAAACTTATTCATGTCCGGATATGTAAATGAAATGAGAGAAGAAATAGGATTGACTTTGTCATGAATAAGTAAATCATCTGGTATTTCAATATCTATCTTACCATCATTTTCTTCACCAAGCTTTAAAACCCATTCTGCAAATTCCTTTAATTCTTTCAAATCTGCTTCCTGACAACCAACTCTTAATCTCATATTCTCAGTTAGCTTTAGTACTTGACAGTATCGCCATATATAAGAAGAATTCAAAGAAGCATTGACTATCATTGTTCTGGTACCTTTAGGGATGACCGGAAGAATTTGTCTAAAATTACCACCAAATAGAATGACTTTCCCCCAAAAGGCTTGGATTCCATGTTCGGTTGACTGGAACGTGATATGTCTCTCATTGTTCTATCAAGAGCCTCAAAACAATACTTGTGAGTCATAAGTGCTTCATCCCAAATAATCAAAGTTGCTCTTTTAATTAAATCACCTAACTCAGTTTTAGGCTCTATCGAACATATTGAATTCTCATTAATGTTGATTGCAATTACAAACCTTGAATGAGCTGTTCTACCACCATCCAGCAAAAGTGAAGCAATTCCACTGGATGAAACATTCAATACAACTTCACCTTTCGATCGTAATGCAGCGGAGAATGTCTTCCAAAGAAACGTCTTTCCAGTTCCACCGTAACCATAACCATATACAAAAAAACACACCTCCATCACATTTTTCAATCGCTTCCATAACAATTTTATATATCCTTTCCTGTCCGGCAGTTAAACACTTTACATAACCATCATGTTCCCTTTGAAGAGCTAATCTGTCATACGATAGTTCTTTCATTATCAATCGATTGTTCGACGATGAAACATAGTTGTCCGGAACACTTGGCATATCATCAAAATTTCTCACTGTATTTCTTATTAATTATTGGTATTTTATATTTATTTTTAAGCGTCTGAATGTGAAAGTAGCCTCTTTATCAAGGATTCATAGAACACTGAAGATGACAGTTGAAAATCTGAATGGAGTTGACACTGTAATTGACTTTCGACGGGAGAAGCATGGCAAGGGATTTAGATACGCGGCTTGTCAATGGACCAAGAAGTTCACGAAGCCCAATGGTATCTACAGAAATATGAGATGCAAATTTGTCTACTCTATAGAAAAAGCCAAGCTGATCTTAAAGAAAGTCTACAGATAGTTGTGGTTGTTGGTATTATCTCATTTGAGATAAATTATGGGATGGTAATGTATTAAACTTCTATATTTTGAAAACTTATGATTTACGAATATTTAAATTATAATCATGTATGCTTATCTTATTATTTATATTAACTTAAACCTTTGTTGTACATTCTCCATATATTTTAATTGGCTCTTCATGATACATTACAACTTGAATTATACTCTGTAAATTTATGGGCAGTCATCGACACTTAAAAGACTTCAACAAATTTATGGGCAGTCATCGACACTTAAAAGGCTTCAACAAATTTATGGGTGATCATTGTCATAACTTCATTTGAATTAACCTCTAATTACAAATTACAGTCTTTAACATCTACAAAAGGGATGCACTCAACATCTATTTAGATAAAGTCTGCCAAACCAAAAGCTCTGTGAAACAGAAAATCTGTTCAAGCAAAGTCTGTTGTTCCAAACAACCTCTGCTGATAAACACAAAGACTGTTGTAGCAAATAACCTCTGCTGATAAACACAACCTCTGCTGCTGAATATGAATACAAAAGCATCATAAAGCTAACATTTGTTGTTACTTAACAGATGATACAGTCTTTAAACATCTGAAACTAAAAGGACACACTCGACATCTATTTCGCTAAAGTCTGCCAAACCCAAAGCTCTCTTCAAGACAGCATCTGTTGAAGCAAAGTCTGTTGAACCAAAGGTCCTCTGCTGATAAACAAAAAAACTATTGAAACAAAGGTCTGCCAAACATAACCTCTACTGATCATTCCACAGTATAGATTGCTAACATCTGCTGTGCCTTAACAGATGATGCAGTTCAACAGAGGATTTCAAACATCTGTTTACACACGCATCATGATGAACATCTTCTGATAAACACCGATACGGTTCAAGCAAAGGTCTGCCAAAGAGAACCTCTGCTATGGACTAACAGATGATGCAGTTCAACAGAGAATGTTTAACAGTAGAGCTTTAACAGACCATGATCAACAGATGATAAGGTCTGTTGAAGCGAAGACTACTCAACAGATTCTAACAATTTTCCTACTAACCAATTCGTTAAAGTAGTACTCAGTCACTAAAAATAATATATAACACTACTTCTTGTCCAAAAAATGAACATTAACAATAATATAATAACAATAATATTCAAATTGTAGCAATTACATACAAAATCCATCAGTTTAGATGATTCAAATTGTAGCCATAACATACCAAACTTTCAAACACAAACAGGTTAAAACACACATAACTAAAAACCACAATTTTAGTCTTCAAAATAAGTAGTTTTTACTTTCCATTCAGACTTAATCCAGAATCCCTTTCAACCGAATGCTGCTGAAAAGTCTTCCGTAACATCACCAACTTCCTTGCAACAGATCACAAAACAACTAATGAATATTCATTCAACATGTTATTATATTGCCAGAAATAAAGAGTATAGTTATGATTTGCAGAAAGTAACAAAAATTACCTTTACATTTCCTTACACTTTACATGCTGTATAACAACCATCACATACTCAAGAGCTGTCATTTTAGAGATGAATTCGTTAAACTGCAGAGAATAATTATTCCACACAATACATCGAAAAAACCGTAACCCTACATGGAAACAATATTCATTTAACCATAAACTAAACACTAATTTATGACCAGTTTTCTAGAATCTATAAAATCAAAACTTCAAACTGAATGAATAACAACATAAAATCATTCGAAAATTATGATACATATTCACCTGAAGAGGCAATAAATTTGTTGATCTCATTTATTACCACGATTCCACATTAGATACAAAGACTGTTAGTCTCATTTATAACAACCATCACATACTTAAGAGCTGTCATTTTTTAGCATTACCCTGATTCCCCTAGCATTACCCTGATTCCCCTTTAAATACCAACAGCCCTTATCTCATTTCTAAGATAATTCCACAGTAAACATAAACAATAATTTGAATCAATGACTGGACATGTAAGCCACCACTTACTCCAAGGCTTGAATCTCGCCTTTCATACAGTTAGTTTGTTTTGAAGCTCGGCCAACGAACTCAAAACTTCCGCACCAAATAACAAATCCAGCAAGATCTACCTGAAGAACATTTAAACTTCTTTTGTATTTTATGTCATTGACGGGTGGTCCGTAGGACAACCCTTAAATGAGCTAAATACGTGCATATCTCATATTTTACACGGTTATGTATCGTGAATGTGATAACTACGAGTGTTCGTGTGTTTTACAGGTAAATCGCTTAATTCGGTTAAATTTTAACCGTAAGTTACGGTTGAAGGAAGCTGGGTAGCCGTATATGAGTTTTGAGGGAATTAATTATTAAAGGTGGTTATTTTAGAGGCACATTCACATGGGTTTTATGAAGGCAGCCATCAAGACAAAAAGTCTATCACGTGACTTCACATCATTATCATCCACATATCGAGATACATCATCATCAAAAGCAGACTTGAGGACAACAATTGAAATAATCATCATCATAGTGGGCTTCCCTCAGATACATACACAAAGACACGCATACATGTTGGACTTTTGATTGGGCCGCCAATACAAGTGGTGGACATTGGGCTTGATTTGGGCGGCACATGTGAATAAGCAACAACAACATCATCATCTCACATATAATAGGACCCAAAAGTCAACAACTAAAACAACATCACATGCGACGGCAGAATTGGCAGATCATCACATCATCACAATTAATCATCATCATTCTCAAAGAAACAAACATCATCATCATCTCAATAGTGGGCGGCAAATTATCATCATACATCAACACAAGACATTGACTTTGGGAATTGGGGACTTCTGTTTTGGCGGCTTTCTTAAGACTTGTGGAGACATGGGCCGACTTGGACAATTGAAGGGGGGCGTGTACTTCTGAATTCTGATACAAGCAGGTTGTCCCCGTAAATTACGGTCCCATCGTAATTTACGGTGGACCTGATTCTTGCTATTTTCTCACCGTAAATCAGGGGCCAGCCACCGTAACACTTTGATAGCCACCGTAATTTACGGTGGCACCGTAAATTACGGTGGAGGCGACGCGAAAACCGTAACTGCCATCATTTATTCAGTTTTTATGATGTCTTTTCATGTATTATCATCATTGGACGTTTTTGGGAGACATTGGGGGCGATTTTGCTTGTGCTTGCTTGGTTCTAAACAATTCCTAACATTCGGTTTGTGTATTCGATTCGTATGAACATTAATCGTTGTGTGAAGATGATGTACCAAGTCATGCGTGGCTAAACTTTTGGTGATCATCCTAGATGTAAGGTTTGCTTTTGAAACACTATGTTTGTGCTTGAATTTCTAGAATAATAACTTTGAATGTTTGTTTGAGTTATTATGGTGTTTGGATATTTGTTTGTAAATTGTTGATTATTGTTTGATGTTAACCTAAACCATACGTTCTTGGTGCCGCTGGCAATCGAGATATCATGGGAGGGATTAGGGTTGGATAATTGTCAATTGATCATCGAGTAACAACCTCGCATTTTATAATCCGAGTACTTAGTTCTCTTTCATCACAAACAGATAATCAAACACGAGCCATGTCTATGTGGTTCTTTCTAGTTAAGCATAAACATTAGTGTGGATTAAAACCTGAAATCTAGGATGGTCGCTTGTTCCTAATCTGTTTACAAAAACACTCTTTGATTTGCAATTTAATTAGTTAATATTAGTTCTTAAAACCAAAGCAATCAACTCTTGAATTTTAATTTCTGCAATTTTAGTTTAATATTAGTTTAAGTGCAAAGCTAAATAATCGACATACTTTCCACATACTCCCTGAGTTCGATACCCTCTTACCACTATCTATAGTTGTTTTTGGGATTAAATTTGCGTGACCCACGATAATCACGTCAAATTTTGGCGCCATTGCTGGGGAGTAGTGCGCAACGTGTGTCAGTTTGTTAGTTTTGCGTTGTTATTTTCTGGTTTACACTGGTGTGTTTAGTGTGCAGGTTTTACAGGTGCATGCATACTAGAGGCTCTCACAAAGCGTCACCATTGTCATTTGATCCGGAAATCGAAAGAACACTAAGGCAAAACCGAGTTTTACTACGCGAAAACAGAATCATTGGTTCACCTACTTCACCCATTACACCAAGAAACATCATGGACGAAACACAAGTACCACCCACAACGGGTCAAACGACCTCAACTTTTATACCTACTTCCACACAACCATCACCAAACACCACTATTCCAAACATCATGGACGAAACACAAGTACCACCCACCGGAGCGAAAAACGAACCATCGGGACATCAAACGGGTCTACCGGGAGTACAAGATGGGAAAAACAGAAAACGGGAGTTGGGGAGGTCGTCGGCGATGCCCCTAGGGTCGTCGGTGACACCCCTTAATGAAGCCCGTCGGCCAGAATGCGCGTAACCAGGAAAACAAGTCGTCGGAGAGAAGCCAGCAAACGAGAGGCTGTCGCCGACGGGTCCCCACGCCATCGGCGATGGGCCTTAAATTCCTCAAACGCTGAATTTCGTGATTTGGGTGCTAGAAACGATTTTTATTGGTTTTTAACCATTCAATTCGACGGTTACACATCTTGGAGAGTTTGAACTTGATCTTGGAGCCATTCACCATTACCACTTACCTACCAATTCATCTACCACTTCATTCCATCATCTTTTATCATTCGATTTCATCATCCAATTCACATTCTCATTCCACTCAAAACCCTAGTTCATCACCACTTGATAACAATCCATCCATCCATAATCACCATTCCACTACAACCCTAATCACCATCATTCACTATCTTCAAGATTTCAACATGTTCAACTTCAAGATCCTAACATCCGGTGATCACGTCCCTTCGATCATGTGCGGCTAATTCCTTGGAGGTTTCACCCCGGTGTAGACTTTTGTAAGATTTAGGGTTTATTATGTTTGATGTTTGATTTGTGACAACTTGAATTACATTTGAATCTTTAGACAATTGTCCTACGTTTGTATTGTATTTACGAATTGTCGAGTGAATGATTAAATTTGACTTTGTGAAAGGAATAGACGTATTTATGCCTTGTCTTTTGATAGGATTTGCTAGTCCAAAGTAACGAAGTGCATCGTGGTCTGTTGTCTATGACGTTGATAGCGATTGGCACCTAAGCTTTGTGATTGTTGCATGTTAACGAATTATTTCGAGTAAATCAAATTAAAATACATAGTAACCCTAAGTCTTGCATTTGTTGAAACCGGGTGTGAACCTTGTTAGTTCATATTATTTTTCTAATCAAGTTTTCTTGCAAATTGTTAATCGTTAGTAGTTAATCAATCCAATCATTTTAGTAATTTTATTCAACATCTTTTTAACAAACAAAAACCACAAAAACAACTTAGCAAGCTTCATAAAAGTGACAACTTCTACAAATCATTCAAAGTCCATTCGCAAACCATATACTCTTCGTGGTTCGACCCCTTGCTTCCACTAGCTATCGTTAAGGGTAATTAGGGCTTATAAATTTTATCTTTGACTGGAGTGCGACACTCCGAACAAATTTTGGCGTCGTTGCCGGGGAGTGTGTGCGCTTTGTGTTTGGATTATTGTTTGAATTTCATGATTAATTGTTTAATTTGCATAGTTTCTTTTCTTGTACTTTGTCTTTTTCCTTGTTACACGGGTTGTGTTACTTGTGCAGGTAGTGCATGCATACCCAGAACTCCGGGAGGACTTCACCGTTAGTCTACGAACCGGAAATTGAAAGAGTTGCAAGAAGGAACCTAGCAAGCCAGTTAGAAGCAACCGTTGTTTCTAACCAAGTCACCCAAACACCACAATCCACACCATCCATTGAAACCTATTCAATGGCAAACCAAAACTCCAATTACCCAAACCTCAATCAAAACCAATTCCAATCTCGAGGAAACTTCAATTCCGCCCAAAACGTCCAACCTGTACCTCAAGATCAACTGGGTGGTGGTAACAACTCTAGACCACCTACACCACCTTTTCGAAACCAAAATCCAACAACACCCAAAGAACACCCCAACAACAAAACCTTCACCGACATAACTCCTTACCCGCTAACCTTGATGACCGGAATGTTAATTCCGACCGTCGAGGAAACCGAGATCGTGGCAATCCCGTGAATGAAGACCCGTTCTTTAACATAGATGATTTGAGAAACGCTATCCCCGATGATGAGCCGTTTAGTGTTCCCGGTTACCAATCACCGGAACATGTGAGTATTCATTCGGAATACTCGGATGATGGGGGTAACTATGATGATCGGGTCGATGAGGATGGTTGGGGTTATGTGAATCGGGAAATGTCTACAATGATAGAGGTTTTGACGATGATGAATTTGGTTACCAAAATGCCAATTTATAGGGAATGACAACTACGGGTATGAGAATGTGAGAAATGACGGTTACGAAAACAACCACCAACCATGAAACAACAATCAAAGGAACCGGAATGATGGGTTCTACAACAATAACAACAACAATGTTAACCCTAACCGAATTCCTCGTTTTGTGGGAGGAGGTAATCAAAGAGGTAATCAAGGTGGAAATAGAGGAGGTGATCGAAGGGATAATCGAAGACCGGTTGATCAAGAAGTCAACAGCCCACGTCGGCGTCAACAACCTCTAAGGGGAGTAAATGACCGTTTAAGGTTGGTGGTCACCGACAATGACTCACCAATTGTATGTGAGAGAAGAATGTTCGATTGCAAGCCCCATTACATCAATATTCTTTCCCACTTCAATGGGAGGTCTAACGATGAACCATATACTCATTTGGCGGAGTTTTCGGCCATATGTAGTACTATTGGAGGGCATGATTTTGCATTGGAAGAGGTCAAGCTTCGGTTGTTTCAGTTTTCACTAAAGGATTAGGCGAGACAATGGTTCCTCACACTTCCGGCGGGAAGTATTCGTACATGGGCCGAAATGCAACAAGTTTTCCTTGATGAGGACTATTCAATGGCGAAGACCGATGATGCTCGAGATGAAATTAGGTCTTTCCGCCAACTCTCAAGTGAACCGTTACATGAAGCATTCACCCGGTACAAGGAATTGATTCGGAAATTCCTACACCATCAAATAAAAAAGTGGGAGCTGGTTAAGTGTTTTGTGAGGGGTTGGATGACGAGACATGGAACCACCTCGAGTCAAAGTCAAAGGAGTCGGCCGATAGAGCTAGAAAACATTCCGTTTCCCGGTCACTTCCGGATCTTGAGTCTAACTCTAAGGATCGGATTTCTACTTTAGAACGGGGGTTGGCTCGTATGAAGAGGAAGGAGGTAAATGCGGTGCAATTTGCGGTTTGTGAAGATTGTGGGGAGATTGGTCATCGGGCCGATCAATGTCAAACGGGACCGGGTGACTACACCGAAGAGGTAAATCAAGTGTATAGGGATCGAAAACAATATGATATGAACTCCAACACTTACCATCCGGGTTTGAGAAATCACCCAAATTTCCGATATGGTAATGCTTCGAAACAAATGAACCCAAACTTTCAATCGGGAAATCAAGAAGGGCAAGGTGGTTCTTCTTATCATAATCGGCAAGGTGGTAACCAAGGGGGTTACCAAAGGAACTACAATCAAGGGAGTAGCCAAGGATACCAAAACCGTGACAACAACTACCAACATGGCTACAACCAAGGTGGAAATGGGGGTGGTTCTTCAAACTCTCAAACGGGCAATGATGACTCGATAAATTCTAAGTTTGATGCACTCATGAATGCTATGAATGCCCTCACTACTTCAAATCAAGAGATCAAATCCGAAATGAAGAAAGAGTTTGAAGTAAGAGATAAATCCCACAAGGCATTGGAGAAGCAAGTTGGGCAACTTGCACAAGAGATGGCTCAGATTCGTGGAAGCGGAGGAAGGCTTCCAAGTGACACCATGGTGAACCCTACGCCTCAAGGGTCCAGCTCGAAGAACACACGTGAGGTACCAATTAATAAAATAACTTTACGTAGTGGTCGAGTTGTAGATAATGGTGTCAAAACACCATCACCCCATTTTGTTGAAGGGGTGGTGGAAGATGCTAGTGATGAAGAGTGTGAGGATAGTCAAACGGGTTAAAACAAAAAAGATTTAAAAATTAATAATAACACACCCGTTGTGACCATCCCCGTCCCTAAGGCTAAGGAAAAGGGTGTGGAGGCTAATACTGCCCCTTATCCCGAAGCATTGAAGGGACCCGTGAAGAAGATTATAAACAAAAGAGGCCCACAACAAGAAGAGTTGTTGGAAGTTTTTAAACAAGTAAAAATTAATTTACCTCTTTTGGATGCAATCAAGCAAGTACCGTCTTATGCTAAGTACTTGAAAGAATTGTGTACCCAAAAACGAACTCACAAATTTCCTAAAAAACTAGATTTAACTGAAAATGTGAGTTCGATTCTTTCGGGTGCACTTCCACCTAAGCTCCAAGATCCGGGTGCGCCTATCATTTCAATTCAAGTAGGCGACTTTAAAATCAACCGGGCACTTTTAGATATTGGTGCTAGTGTGAGCATTCTACCGGGTAGTTTATATAACCAATATGAGTTTGGTCCACTTCAATCGTCAAACACCACCGTGGTGTTAGCCGATTTGAAACCCAAACTACCTCGTGGAATTGTCTCGGATGTGATAGTAAAAATCGAGGATTTTTACTATCCGGTGGACTTTTTAGTACTTGATTATGTGGCTAAAGACCCAACCAAGCAACCTACGGTGATTTTGGGTCGACCGTTCCTAGCAACCGCAAATTCTCAAATTGATTGCAAAACAGGAACGGTTGACATGACATTTGGAAACCGAAGGTTGAGGTTGCATGTTTTTTCAGGATTGACGACTCCTTCAGTCGATGATGAATGCTATATGGCAGACATTGTTGACAGGTGTATACCTCTCTGCGACACTGTTGTAGATGAGGAAAACACAATGGAGGATTGTTCTATGTTTGACAGGTCACAGGTATAGATGAATCAGAGCATAGACGAGGAGGTGAAGAGTTTGGAGGTGCTTTCGGTAAAAGAAGGGAAACCGATGTGGACGCACCAAGTGGAGAGCTTACCGGAAACCATTGACACAAAGTTGAAACCGTCATTGGTGGAGCCGCTGGAAGTGGAGTTGAAGGTGTTGCCAAATCATCTAAAGTATGCTGATGTTGGGGAAGGCAACACGCTCCCGGTCATTATTGCATCAAATTTGACCAAGGAGCAAGAAGAGAGATTGATGAAGGTGTTGGTCACCAATAGGGAGGCTATTGGGTGGACCATAGCGGATTTGAATGGTATTAGTCCCTCAATAGTGATGCACAAGATCATCACTGATGACACCATAACACCCGCCCGCGATGCACAAAGAAGGTTAAATCCGGATATGCGGGAAGTTGTCAAAAAGGAGGTGTTAAACTGGCTTGATACGGGTATTGTATATCCCATCTCTGATAGCCAATGGGTGAGTCCGACACAAACCGTCCCAAAGAAAGCAGGTATACAAGTCGTCAAAAATAACGCAGGTGAGGAGGTAGCCACCCAGCTGGTAACCGGGTGGCGTATTTGCGTTGATTATAGGAAGTTGAATACCGCAACTTCCAAAGATCATTTTCCCTTACCGTTCATTGACCAAATATTGGAAAAAATAGCCGGACAAAAATTTTATTGTTTCCTGGATGGTATTCCGGATACAATCAAATTGCTATTCATTCGGAAGATCTACAAAAGACTACTTTTACGTGTCCTTATGGCACCTTCGCATTTAGGCGAATGCCATTTGGATTATGTAATACTCCCGCCACCTTTCAAAGGTGTATGATGAGTATCTTTTCGGATATGGTGGGGGAATCTTTGGAAATCTTCATGGATGATTTTTCCATCTTGGGGTCATCATTTGAAACTTGCTTAAACCAATTAGAGAAAGTGTTAAAACGATGGGTGGAAACTAATTTGGTTTTAAGTTGGGAGAAGAGCCATTTTATGGTTCACGAGGGGGTAGTGTTGGGACATGTGGTGTCGAGTCGTGGGATAGAGGTAGATCATGCAAAAATCAAAGTAGTTTCTACACTACCATATCCTACGAGTGTTAAAGGAATTAGGTCGTTCTTAGGACATGCGAGTTTTTATAGAAGGTTTATTAAGGGGTTTAGTGATATTTCAAAACCATTGTGTAACCTTTTTTTAAAAGACATTCCGTTTGTTTTTTATGAAAATTGTAAGAATGCCTTTGACGTTTTGAAATAGAAGTTGGTTGAGGCCCCAATCTTGCAATCACCGAATTGGTCTTTACCATTCGAAATTATGTGTGATGCAAGTGATTATGCGGTGGGGGCCGTATTGGGTCAACGGGTAGACAAGAAACCGGTTGCCATATACTACGCAAGTAAGACTCTCTCGGATGCACAATTAAATTATACAACTACCGATAAAGAGCTACTTGCGGTGGTATATGCATTGGATAAATTTCGTGCTTATATATGGGGTACTAAGGTCATTGTGTATTCTGACCATTCTGTAGTTAGGTATCTCATGGACAAGAAGGATGCAAAGCCGAGATTAATCCGATGGGTTCTTTTGCTACAAGAATTTGACCTGGAGATCCGAGACAAGAAAGGAAGTGAGAATGTGGTTACGGACCACTTGTCTCGATTGGTAGTGAAGGAGGATTCTTCTCATGTAGAGATTAACGAGAACTTCCCAGATGAACAAATTTTAAAGGTTTCAATATTACCATGGTATGCTAATATTGTTAACTATTTGGTTACAGGTGACTTACCAGCTCATTAGGATAGAAGGAAGAGGTTGCACTTCCTTTCTCAAGTAAAATAGTACACATTGGAAGAACCAGACTTATTCAAGATATGTCCGGATCAAGTCGTTCGAAGATGCATACCCGACGAGGAGATTTCTAGTGTCTTGATGCACTTGCATTCATTTTCTTGTGGGGGCCATTTCAGTGGTCACAAAACCGGGCACTAAGTGCTCAATAGCGGTCTTTATTGGCCGATTATTTTTAAAGACGCATTTAATTTCGCTAAAAACTGTGTTGAATGTAAAAAATTAGGGGGTATTTCTAAAAGGAATGAAATGCCCATGCAACCGATACTCATTGTAGATATTTTTGATGTTTGGGGGATCGATTTCATGGGCCCATTCCCTAATTCGCATGGCAATTTATATATCTTGGTGGCGGTCGACTATGTGTCGAAGTGGGTCGAAGTGATAGCCACCAAGACAAATGACCATACTGTGGTTTGTAATTTTGTGCAAACCAATATTGTTTCTCGATTTGGAATCCCTCGAGTGATCATTAGTGATGGGGGATCTCATTTTAAGAACTTTAACTTTGGTAAGCTATTGAAACGGTATGGTGTTGACCATCGAATTGCTAGCCCCTATCACCCACAAACCAGTGGTCAAGTGGAAGTTTCCAATAGGCAAATAAAGGAAATTTTGCAAAAGACCGTTCGACCCGACCAAAAGGATTGGTCGACGAAGTTGAATGGTGCTTTATGGGCTTATAGAACGGCTCATAAAACATCTATTGGAACTATACTATACCGCTTGGTTTATGGGAGAAATTGTCATTTACCAGTTGAGCTTGTACATCGTGCTTGGTGGGCCATTATAGAGGTTAATATGAAATACGATGATGCAGGTAAGGAGCGAAAGTTAAAGCTTTGCGAGTTGGGGGAGCTTCGGGAAGAAGCGTATGATTGTGCCTCAAAGTACAAGGACGATATGAAAAGGTCACATGACGCGAAGTTGAAGCCGAAGGAGTTCGAAGTGGGTTAAAAGGTTTGGCTCTACAATTCGAGGTTTAAATATTTTCCCGGAAAGCTCAAGAGCAAATGGATGGGCCCGTACGTGATTATACGGGTTGGGAAACTTAGAGATGTTACCATTGAGGACCCGAAGGATGGGTCAAAGCAAACGGTTAACGGTCATCGCCTAAAACCGTTCCTTGATGGTAACGAAGGAAAAAAGGATGAGAATGTGGAGTTGGTAAACTTCGTGGTAAGTGTGCCAACTTATGAGGTCAACTGAAAGGACCAGTAATAAGTTTTGTAGAGTTTTGTATAATTCATTTTGATTGTTTTAGAGTTTTGGTGATAATCGTTATCGTTTCATACTAACCGTCATTTATTATGTGAAGTCCGAACATTACAAACGGGTCATGAAGACAAAAGGTATGTTTTTAGACTCATTTTTTTGTGTATTAGGGACAATACACGATTTTTTTGGGGGGGTGGTAGGACCGTAAACGGGTTGTTTGTTTTAAATTTTAACTTATAAAAATTTATAAAAACATTTTTAATATTTTTTCGGATTTTTATTTGGATATAATCCTTTTATAAAATATTCATAATTTTCCTCATATTTTCTTAAAAAAAATTCAAAAATTAAAAAAAATGAAAAACCAATACCCGTCGGCGACGGGCCTATGTGCGTCCGGGACGGGCTTCAGAATTGGGCGTCGGCACAAATACCCTGTAACCAGGTAATTAGGGGGTCGCTCGTTTTCGAGAAAAGTGGGACCCGTCGGCGACAGGGTCAGGTGCGTCGGCGACGGGCTTCCGAGTTCAGTCCGATGCAGGTTCGTTTTTGTGTGCTAGGATCAAACCCAACTCAAATTTTTGCCTATCAAACTCATCTCAAACTCAAGTTTAACCAGACACAAGACCCGAGACTCATATTACATTAACCTTAGTTTCATTACACCCTCACAATCAGATCAAAACCCTTCCCATCTCTCTCCTCTCACTTCATCTTCTTCATCTTCTACACCAAGAACCCTAAAACTTCAACATCTCATAACTCCTTCAATTTTCAACCAAATCGAGCTATTCTTGAGTCCATTGTGTATAGATTTTCGAGAGCAACAAAACCCCTAACACGGTTTTCACCAATTCTTGCTTGTTTGCAAGATTTTTGAACTTAAAAAAATCGGGTTTTTAGGAAGGGTGTTCTTGAAAGTGTTGATTTGCATCTTTTAACTAGTTCTTGACATTCTACATCATAAATGTATGAACTTTACTTAATTTTTAGCTTTATTCTCCTATGGTATGTTGAAATCCTCCAAAATTTTTGAACTTCTGTTTGAAGAGTAGGTTGTTTAGCATAATGTAGGATGTTATAGTTGAAAATTGTAGGTAAACTCTTGATTTGGTTTAGATTGAGCATGTAATAACCATAGTGAAGTAATTACACTTGTTATTTGCATGATTGAACATGAATATGATGTTGAACCTTGTTGAAATCATAAGAAATTGTGAATAAACAAGTAAAATTTATATGTAGACGACAAAATAGGCGACTTTGGAAGTTTAAAAAGGCGATTTTGCACTTACTTGTTAATTGAAAATTCAACATCATATGTTATGATCAAAGTTTGAGATTATTGTGAAGATTTGGGTTTATATTGATGGTTCTTTTGTTTTGTAATTGTAGTTATGGCCGGAGGTAGGAAGAAGGCAAAAACTACGGGTCAAGGATCATCATCCGGAGTTGGATCTTCCTCCGGATTGCTACCGAGGAAGTGGGAGCAACTAAGCTCAGTAGAAGAAGGTGCTGCGAGGTTATATCGGCAGGATTGGGCATGGGAGAAGTTCCGAGATAGTCGAAGCGCTAGGGTCTGGGATGAAGACAAGAACAAAGCCCTATCGACATTCCAAGAAAAGAAGTTGGAAATTAAATTGTGGAAATGGAAAATGGTTAATGGTGTGTCTACTTTGGTGCCGGATAGGGTTGTGTGCGAGAGGGCGGTTAATGTTGAAGAGTTCAGAATAATTGGAACCGTTCAAATGTTTGAACGTCTTGGCTGGGAAAGAGTTTTAGATTGGTGTGAAGACAATACCTCCTGGGTTTACTTGTCGGAGGTGTGCGAGTGGCTTGCGTCTTTGAGGTTTAGAAACAAAGATGGTCCCCCGGAACAGTGGAGATTGGTTGGTACTACAAGCAGGGGGAAATGACAATGTCGTTTGAAACAATAAATTGCATCGCGCGATTCGATTCCCTTGGGGTGCAAGCGAATGATTATCTAACCATCGAACATTTCTTGGATAACCACGAAAACGACCATGATCCGGATGGTATGACTGAGGCGATATTGCCATACAATGACGGGCGAGTGGCCGCAAGGAGCCACCTGACGGTTGAAGGGAAGATTCTTCAAGGAATTTCCTTAGAAAATGTTATGGTTCGGTTTGGAGATAGGGGGAGAGTGAGAGCGTGTGATTGTAGAGTTATTCATGCATTGTTGTATGGGACACCAACGTTGTCATGGAGGCACATTATTATGATGAACACATCGATTACTCGGGAGTCATTCCATAGGAGGATGATTCCATATGTGCGCCTCATCAGTGCAATGATCCTCCAACAAAACTTTCTACCCCCTGAATCGCTTTGGGTGTCTAAGCCTGTGGAAGAGTTCAACTTGGTAACAATAAAAAGAATTTGGAAAATCCAAGTGCAACTCTCTAGTAGTAAATATTCTGTGACCGACGACTTGGGTCACAAGTATGAATTCACTGACCCAGACGCACAGCAAGGTGCCGAGGAAGATGTTGAGATGGGTGATGAGGAAGATGAAACTGAGCCTGCTGGTCCACGGGGACCAAGGCAAAGGTACATGCGGCCACACCGAGAATTGAACGCAGATGTGGCAAGTTTTGTGAATTTTAGAAGGGTACCCTCGTACCGGGATTTTAACCGGGGTCAACAGGCGGTGTTTGATAACATCTTCGCGGGCATAGGAGAAGGTAGAGAGTATGAGAAGAGAAGGAAGAACTGGGACGAAACACACGGAGCCCAGATGCAGGCATAGTAGGTCCTCCAAGCGGCCCATCGGGAAAGGATGGAAAAGTATATGGAAGAGCAGCAAATGTTCCAAGCTCTACAAAGATCACAGATGGAGCATTTGGTACAAATGCAGGAGCAAGAGGCGGCCCGAAGACGGGCATGGGAGGAAAATGAGGAGAGACAATGAAACGAGCAAAATACATTGGAAGGCCGCCGATGGAGTGCTTTATACATCTCTAATGAAATGGCTATTAATAACGCCAAGGTCCTCCATGATCAGGAGCGACACCGGAGAGATTGGGAAGCCGGCCTCCCCTATGCAGAACACGCAGGGAGGACCGACTACGCCAAACTCCCTGTTCCCCGAGGCCCCTCTGATCCGTCACCTCATTGGTCCGAGGCAGTAGGGTCTAGTTTCATCCCGCCGCAGTTCCAGCCGCCAGCACAAGGAGAGCCGGGTCCCCTCGATAACTACCGGAAGATGTTCGAGGCTCTCACTGGTTACTCATACCACCGAACCCGCTAGTCAACCCGAACGAGAGATACCAGCGGTGACGGCGAGGTATATATTTTGTTGTTGTTGTATATCTTTGTTTTCTTTATTTTTGTTTCGTTAGTATTTCTTTTTCCTAATTAAATGAACGTTGTGGGTATGTTCCCTATATAACCCTCACGAGACCTACTCGTCCTCCCAAGCTATTGGGGGGTTTAAAAGGGCTTGTTGCATAAGCTAAATGCAACTGTGATTCCTACGAAAGTGAGTTGGGATTGTTGTTGTTGTAAATTTATTTTCCACATAAATCAAGGTAAATTAACATATGGCTTGGTAATACTTTCATAAAAATGGTAGAACTAAGTAGCTAACAAATTTTAATGGTTGTGAGAAGCATGCTTCTACACAAGGGTTAAGATTTGTAGGTACATTGTGTTCGAGGGACGACCGTTTTTGTGAAGAGAAGAAGAAGACATGGGCATCTAGCGAGAAAAATCAGGTGCATGCGTTTCCTTTTACCTTGATTCTTAGTTAGTAATAAGTGGTTTGTAATTGTATTTTAGTTTGAGGGGTGGAATTTTTGGGAAATTAGCCGTGTCACATCCCTTGTGTGTTTCAAAAACTCTAGTTCTTACACATTGAGGACAATGTTTACCTCAAGTGTGGGGATGGGGGAGTAGTAAATTTTTTTCAATTTTGACCCGTTCATTTAAATACTACACATTGAGGACAATGTTTACCTCAAGTGTGGGGATGGGGGAAAATTTCAAAAAATTTTGTCATGGTCAAGCTCAAGTTAATAGCATGACGGGTATTTAGCGGGTGGTTATTTGAGAATAATCCGCCTAAGAAACTAGCACATTATGCATGTCACATACCATACCCTTTTATATATATGAGGGTTTGAGCCACTTTTACATCAGAGAATCACATGCTTATGTTTCTTTGTTTGAGTGGACCATTAGTCATGTATTATAAAACTTGCAACTTTTGATACGTTTGAGACTATAGACCGAATACAAGCACAAGAATGATTAAGGCATTAGGTAAACATTTTCTTTTTACACCATTTTTATATCCTTTGTGACAACCGTAAAAAATACAGGTATCCGTACAATTAATTAATCTTGATTAGTGCTTAATGACTGTGCTGAATAACAATTAACTGCTTTCTGATTACTACATCATACTTACATGTGTATCACATATTGCATAATGACATATCATTATTACATGCAAACCATATTGACATACATGATGCACAAAGCACAGTTAGCACAGTTAACGGATAAAACAAGAATATGCTGACGAGGTTCAGTACATAGACAGACAGTGTTTTGAGACCCAGTATGAGCCAGAAACTAAGTACTACACTAGTATAGTGTGTAGGGAAGTAAGGACCACAAAACTGCTTTTCTAGGTGATAGTTGAAGAGCTGGAAAGTGCCTAAAACTCACCCAAAGTGCAGAATTCTGCATAATTCAGCAAAAATCAGCTTTTTAACAAGCTAGTAACATGCAAAAATATGACTAAATGGTCCTGAATGCTTTCCTAAGTGTCGGGAATTAAAACTGTCACAAAAGGTAACATAAAGAACATTAAATGGTATAGTTTGACACTTTAACGAACCGGTATCTAACCGAACAACCGGACACTACCCGAAACACCAAAATTATACTAGAAGCACTGTTTTATTATTTCTGAGCTAGTTATGATCCCCGAACACCCTAACACACTATATGACACCTTATATGCATAACACCTAAACTAATACACTTAGAATCTCACTAATTAATCTAACTTACCATCAAACTTACACTTATACCCCCCCCCCCCCTTATGTGGACGGTCACTAGGTGGCCCAACCACCTAGATTTTTACTTGATCTTCCAAGATTTTTGAAGATGTGATTAGAGATTTGTATGTACTATTACAAACACATTACACATTTGATAAAAGGTTAATATGGATTATAATTAGATCATCATCCTCATTATCTTTCACATACTTACACACACCAAATACTCTCTCCCTCTCCTTGCTCTCCTCTCGGCCGAAACCCACCCAAACACCACCATCATTTTCATCTCACATTCATCCATTTCAAGTTGATTACAAGGTGCAAGAAGGTTTACAAGAAAGCTTGGTGGTCTTGGATCTTGAAGGACCTCTCCCATTTGCCTTTATCCATCACTTTTATCATCTCCATCATCTTGTGTTCTTTCCTAGCCCTTGTGCTAGTAGTAAGCTCCTTGTAACTTGTTTTTACTTCATATTTTGATGGTTAATAGATGATGAACATTGTTAATCTTGAAGAACACTAAAGAACATAATTATGAATCTTTAACTTAAGTTTATTAACATATGAATACATGATGATAGGAGTTGATTTGCTTCATGATGATTGATTATTTATGTTAGTGATGTTAGATATCATATGAAAACTACTAGATTATGATTTAACACATGATCTAGTAAGTTAAGGTGGTGATCTTGTGAAAGACCAAGATCATCATACTTTATGTTTTCATGAACTTGAAGAATAAAGTGATTTCTTGAAAAATAATAATAAAGTGAGTTGATAATTATATTGATCTAAGATTTATTAATGGTTTTTCCAAAAAAACCTAGTTCAAAATATGATTTTTAGTAGAACTTGGTTCTTACTTAAACCTACACTATTTTTAGTGGTAAAACAAGTGTGGAATCACTTGTGAAATAAGAAGGATTCATGAAGAAATGTTTTTGTAAAACATGTTTACAAGTTGTAAACACATAAATCTTTCAAGAATGAAGTTTTTAAAAAAGTAAATATAATTTTAAGGGTAACTAAACCTACTAAACACACTACCAAGTTACTACAAGTTTTTATGAAAGTTCAAGTTCATGATTGTTATGTAAATAGCATTGTTTTGGCACTTGGTAAGTGTAAGTTGTTTAGGATTGAGTTGTTGATTGTTTGTGGTGATTTTAAAAAGAAAATGATATGCTTTGATAGCATAGACACCTCCATTTTTAGGGGAAACTATGGCAAAATTTTCTAAAAACTATTTACAAGCGTATTTTAACTATGGTTTTCAATATAAACTTTGCCATAATTTTTGTAACAAAAATACAAGTATTGGAGGTTGGTTTTTATAAATAAAAATGGATAAATATGTATTTAGAATATATATTTACATTAAAGACATGATGTATGTTAATATTTGTATGTTTTGTGTAGTAGTTATATTATTTTAGGGTTAAAATAATATAACTTAACATATACCTAGAAATTTCAATCCAAAATAATACCAAAAATCACAAGGAATAATTACACAAGTTACACACACAATATTGGAAAACCGAACAAGAATGTGACCTACAAAATATTCCGGAAAATACATTTATGAGCATTTTTGGATAAATACTATTTTGGATACAAAATAAATGAAAATATGATTTTTATTATTATTACCAAGTTATATCTTATTTTTGACAAGGAGAAAATATATTATTTTTGGGAAGTAAAAATATATTTTCTTGGAATATTTGGAAGATATATAATTTTTGGGAAAAATATATATTTTCTTGTAATACGTTATTTTGGGTAAAAATAAGCTTATATATATATTTTCTAAGTAAGACTTGAAAATATATTGTTTTGGAAATATATGTTGGATATTTGTTAAGAAAATACGTACACAAGAATACGGATATACATGTATGAGATACCCCCATCCTTGGGAAGGAAATACGAACGCGAATACTTGAGAAGTGTTGTTACAAAATATTGTTTAACGATTATTCCAAAACCTAAAAATATAATTTAAGTTAAAATAATTATTATTTTAACAAGAAATTATAACTTGGAATAACATTGAAGACTTAAAAGAAACATAACTCGAAAACATTAATACTAAGACAAGGCACGAACCGTTCGTCTAATAGACGTTAGTACATTGTAGGTAGTCGTGTTGCTGAAGAGATTTGAGTTACGATTCTGAAGACGCAAGACAGTGAGTTCATGTCCCCCTTTTCTTTAAACTGTTTTGTTTATTAACTTCGGGGGTGAAATACATGTTACAAAAGGATTACATACAATTACAATTGGTATGGTTAGCCTAGGAAAGTACAGTAGATCATGTAAATGGATAGGCGGATACTTAAGACCATTAATCCTCGTATAAGGACCGAGGGGCATGAGTGATAGATCTATTTGGGTGTAGCGAGCCCACACCCATGAGGACCAGGGTGGCCCATAGGGTGACTATGTCTTACAGTCGAGGCCCGGTACAAATTTGCTAGGTTTGAGCCTTCCTACGCCGTCACACATACCAGTGGCCTTGCAAACCATTGGTGATCTGTTTCCTTATTGCTTTCATACCGGGATTTACAAACATCCATACATACACTGTTTACAAAGGTTTTATACATATACACAAACATATGAACTCGCTCAACTTTTGTTGATGTTTTCAAATTACATGTATTTCAGGGAACTAAGTGGATCTAGCAGGTGTTTGCATGTTTTCAAGCTGCATTATAAATAAAAGATGTCATCCAAGTCTCTAGGGTTTAGGAGATGTATCTTATTCCTGGACGAGATACATGGTTCTAAGCTCGGGTTTGTTTAAGGTCTTTTGTCGAGTCTTAGTGGACTCCCTAAAACTTGTTGTGGTTGTAATTTGAATTTGGTGTCGACATTTCAGACAATTATGTTGTGTTATTTTCAAACTTAAATTATGGATGAACATCTTATGGTTTTATCATATAGCTTTGTTATGATTGAATGCTATGGTATTAAGAAGTCACACCATAATCACGCTTCCGCAAAAGTCAGGGTGTGACAGCTTGGTATCAGAGCTTCGATCGTAGCGAACTTGGATTCTTTCTCGAGTCTAGACTACGATCATTAGTGCTCTCACGAAAATGTTTTCACAACATGTTTTCATTGCATACACAAAATATCCAGATCCAGGAGACAAACATTTTTACAAACAAGCCACGAAACACATTTCAAAGTTTATGTTTATAGTTCAGTCTGAGAGACTGGGTAGTTCAGTCTGAGAGACTGGGTAGTTGGTCTGAGAGATTTGTTGGGACAGTTTGAGAAACTGGGGAGTTTAGTCTGAGAGACTAAGTAGTTCAGTCTGAGAGACTGGGAGGCTTTGTCTGAGAGACTAGGTGGGTAGTCTGGGAAGACTAGGATGAATACATGCATACATTGTTATTACTTACATGCTTATTTGATGAATGTTGATATATGTGCATATGTTGTGATTGTTTTGTTACAGACACCATGTCCTCATCTGAGAGTGAGCTATCAGATACCGTAGACCCTATGGCCATAGTTTCAGACGATGAGATTGTCCCGGACCCTGAGGTTTTTACATCTCACACTGAGAGTAGTGATGACGATGATTTCCAGCCGTTTGCTTTGCCGGATTTTGGCGAAGATATACCGCTAGCTGATGGTTTTCCCGTCGAGGATCCATTTCTTATTCTGATCCCTGATCCTTTGCCCCTTGCTGCATTTCCTCTCAAGGATTTGCCTCTTGATGACATGGCTGATGACGATATAGATCTTTTCATCGATGGTCCCCCTGATGCTGCTCAGGGAGACAAAGTTCCAGTTGGTGATATCGTTTTTGCTCCACATGTTGATATTCCTGTTGTCGAGATTTCTTCTGACCATTCTGGTCCTGATTCTTTCGAGTCTGTGTCGTCCACTACTTTACATGCATTCGGATTACAGCGTTATCCCACCAATTCTGATTCTGACACAGCTATGTCTGCCGCACCTGTTCCTCCACAGGACTTTGAGTTTGATGATGAGTTTGATCCTGACTTTGATCCTGAGCATGAGATTGACTTTGTTCCCGACGATCAGCACTTTGATGCACCCGCTGATCTCGAGCCGTTGCCCGCTGATCCTGAGCTAGCACCAGCCGACCCTGAGCCTATACTTGCACCCGAGCCTATACCTGCTCATGATCCTCTGCCTGAGCATGACCATGTACCTGTTGACATGCCTATTGTTGCACCACTTTTACCGGACCCTATACCTTCACCCGCGGACCATGCTCCTTTTGCTGATCAGATAGATCCTCGTTACGCATTCACCAGCAATGGGTGGATAGAGGATGACGATGACTTAACCCATTTTGTTGAGCCCGTTACTCCCCCTCACATACCTGCAACTACACATGCACCTGTCGACGTTGCCCCGTTTCACCCGTTTGTGTCTGATGAGCACCGCACTGACCTGCCGATCACCTTCTTGCAGGATATCCCTCCACCCCGTCCAGGGGAAGGACTGTCTAGTCAGCCGTCTGGCCATGTACCACCCGTGTCAGCAGCTTTTCCTTTCATGCCACAGTTTACACATACTACTCCTTTCACTTCTGCACCGTCAGGCGAGCCACTCATCTTGTTTCCGCCCAACACTATGCCTGTTTCTGATCCATACCATCCCTTCCACTACACTGGTTACACGAGGGATGATTTGCTTTTGTCGTTACATCTTCATCAGGAGATGTTATGTCGGAGAGTCATGGAGTTAGAGATGATTCCACGTCCTCCACCATGTACATGTCAGTCACCATTCGCGACTCCACCAGCTCCTCTTCTGCCATACCCAAATTTTGACATTCGTTTTCTTACTATGGAGCAGCAGATTAGTTATCTGTTGCGTCGCGTTCATGCTCTCGAGGAGGAGTTAGCGCACGTGCGCAGTTTGCTCTTTGTTCCTCCACCTCCTCCTCCACCATCAGCATAGTTAGTTTTTAGTCTTATGCAGGTAGACTACTTTTGATGAGAGTGTCGCTATTGAGCCCAGATTGAGAAGACTTTTTGAAGACCACTTTTTGTGTATATGACTGTTGTAGACCGGTGGATATTTTGGACAAGGGTGATGTGACCCTGTAGTCCCTTTTGTTGTGATATGATACATTTGATGAACTTGTAAAACTGTATTTGTGGTCATTGATATATGAAAGCTCAATCGCAATATTCTCATTATATACATTGTTGCAATTATACATTGGTGATATGAATGTGATGTTACGTGCTTACTTGCATTGATAAATGCTACTACGTGTACATGTCATATACTTATTATACTTATTATGACCTGACCAATACAATCTTCTTTAGAAGATGCCTCCTCGAAGAGATAACCAGCTGCCTACCACAGAGGCTGAGTTACAAGAATGGATTTCACGGGCGATAGCACAACACGAGGCCTTACGCTCCGAGCATAGCGGAGGTACCTCGGGAAGCAACCCACCTCTTGGTAATGTTTAAGTCACTAAAAGACACATTACATTACATTTGGATATCCCATGTGCGTTCGCTAATGCTTTATGTGAATGATGTTACTTATACAGGCTGTACCTATAAGCAGTTTCTAGACTGTAAGCCTCTAAATTTCGACGGCACCGGGGGTGCTGTGGCCTTTGTTAGATGGACGGAGAAAACTGATTCTGTGATAAGAATGAGCAAGTGTGCTCCACAGCACCAGGTCACCTATATCTCTGGATTGTTCTTAGACGGAGCGCTTTCTTGGTGGAATCTCCAAGTTCAGACCTTGGGAGAAGAGGCTACATATGCCATGACTTGGGATGAAATGAAGGAACTTATGCGCAAGTAATACTGCTCCAGGGCTGAAATTCAAAAGCTGGAAACTGAATTCTGGAATCTCAAGATGGATGGCCCGAAGATCGCTGAGTATGTGCAGAGATTTCACAACCTATCTCGCGTTGTACCATACATGATTGATCCGGAATTCAAACGCATTGAGCGTTTTATTTGGGGGTTGGCACCTCAGATTATGAGTATGGTGATGACGTCAAAACCTGCAACAATCACCGAGGTTATTGATCTAAGTGTGGCGCTAACTGAGGAAGCAATCAGGTTAAACAAGTTTTCGATCTCTGACCAGAAGAAGAAAGAGACTCACGTTGAGTCATCAGGTGAGAACAAAAGGAAGTTCTCAACTTCAAGAAAGGTACCAATAGTGCTAACAAGAAAAAGGAAGCAAACTCGCTGGCCGAAGCCAAGACTGGTGTTGAAAACAAAGGAAAAGGTATATGGGCACTTTGCCCAGATGCGATATGTGTCAGCATCATCACAATGGACGGTGCCGAGCTGGAAAGTGTGAGACGTGCGGAAGAGTTGGCCATGACAAAGAAACATGCTGGTATGGTGCTGGGCGTGGTAGTGGTGGTCAGAGAGGTTATGGCAATGGAAACGGTAACCGCGGTGGAAATGGGTATGGAAACCGCCCTCAAGGAGGAAATGGAGGTAATGGTAATCGTGGTAATTTTGGAAACCAAGCCGGAAGTGGAAATCGCAACCAAAACAACAATCAGGGTAATGGGAATGGAAATGGTCGGGGACCAGGTTACTTTAACTGTGGAGAGGTGGGGCACTTCAAGAGAGAGTGCTCAAAAGCTCAATCAAGCTCAGGGAAGGGTTTTCAACATAGGAGCGAGGGAAGCTCGCCAAGATCCAAATGTAGTCACGGGTACGTTCCCTATCAACCAACGCTTTGCATCTGGTGCGATTATAGTTTTGTATCACTAGAGTTTAAGAAAATGCTTGGGTTAGTAGCTAGTAAGCTAGATATTCCGTACTCAATCGAGCTAGCTAATGGAAACTAGTAGAAGCAAATGAAGTGATTAGAGGTTGCGTGATAGAACTGGGAGAGCATGAGTTTACACTTGATCTTCTGCCAGTCGAATTGGGAAGCTTTGACGTGGTAGTGGGAATGGATTGGCTGTCGAGCAACCGAGCGGAGATCGTATGTCATGAGAAGATCATTCGCATTCCGATGATGAAAGGAGAAATGATTGTGGTACATGGAGAGAAGCACGATACGCCCCTAAGGATCATCAGTTGTTTGAAAGCTCGAAGATGTTTGCAGAAAGGATGTGTTGCCTTCTTGGCACACATTGTGGACAAAGAAGCCGCTGAGCCGAAGTTGGAAGATATCCCAGTTGTGAAAGAATATCCTGAAGTCTTCCCCGAAGACTTGCCAGGATTTCCGCGGCAGCGACAAGTCAAATTCCACATTGACTTAGTTCCAGGCGCTGCGCCTGTAGCTAAGGCACCTTATCGACTTGCGCCCTCTGAA
Organism: Helianthus tuberosus; assembly: GCA_030545235.1. Lineage (NCBI taxonomy): Eukaryota > Viridiplantae > Streptophyta > Magnoliopsida > Asterales > Asteraceae > Helianthus > Helianthus tuberosus. The sequence continues at coordinate 34,209,404 of CM060441.1, forward strand.
ATGCAAGAGCTGTCAACACAACTTCAGGAACTTTTAGACAAGGGATTTATCAGACCAAGCTTCTCGCCTTGGGGAGCTCCAGTTTTGTTTGTTAAGAAGAAGGACGGTAGTTTCCGCATGTGCATCGACTACCGCGAGCTAAAAAAGTTGACTATCAAGAATCGGTATCCTTTGCCAAGGATTGATGACATGTTCGATCAACTACAAGGTTCGAGTTTCTACTCCAAGATCGATCTTCGATCAGGCTATCACCAGTTGCGTATACAAGAAGAAAGCATACCAAAGACTGCCTTCAGAACTCGATATGGACACTACGAGTTCCTAGTAATGCCGTTTGGTCTGACGAACGCGCCAACAGTATTCATGGATTTGATGAATAGAGTCTGCAAGCCGTACCTCGATAAATTTGTGATTGTGTTTATTGACGATATTTTGATTTATTCAAAGACAAAGGAAGAGCACTAATAACACTTAAGAGCTATTTTAGAGTTGCTTAAGAAGGCGAAATTGTACGCTAAGTTCTCTAAGTGTGAGTTCTGGTTACGTGAGGTTCAGTTCCTTGGTCACGTGGTAAATGAAAATGGAATTCATGTGTATCCCACAAAGATCGAGGCGATCAAGATTGGGAGACTCCGAAAACGCCAACCGAGATCCGTCAGTTCCTAGGTTTGGCAGGGTATTACCGTAGATTCATCGAGGATTTTTCGAAAATTGCTCAACCGTTGACCTCCCTTACACAGAAGGATAAGAAGTACGAATGGGGAGATAAACAAGAAGAAGCTTTTCAGCTACTGAAGAACAAGCTTTGTGACGCACCCATCTTATCCCTACCCGAAGGCACCGACAACTTCGTGGTATATTGTGACGCCTCGCGTCAGGGATTAGGCTGCGTGTTGATGCAGCGACAGAAAGTTATAGCTTATGCTTCGCGCCAATTGAAGGTTCATGAGAAAAATTACACTACGCATGATTTGGAACTAGGCGCGGTGGTGTTTGCGTTAAAGATCTGGCGACATTACTTGTATGGCACCCGATGCACGGTTTTTACTGATCACAAGAGCTTACAGCATATATTCAATCAAAAGGAGCTTAATATGAGACAGAGACGATGGGTTGAGTTGTTAAACGACTATGATTGTGAAATCAAGTACCACCCAGGGAAGGCGAATGTCGTAGCAGACGCCTTGAGTCGGAAGGAAAGAATTAAGCCCATAAGGGTTAGGGCTTTAGAAATGATTGTACAAACAGACCTCTTCGTTGCACATTCGTGCCGCGCAGAGAGAAGCTCTCAAAAAGGAGAATCTTGGAAATGAATATCTCCGTGGGATGGAGAAACAGTTGATACCCAAGGAGGATGGAACATTGTGTTTCTTGGGAAGAATTTGGGTTCCCCTCTTTGGTGGTATTAGAGACGTTATCTTTGATGAAGCTCATAAGTCAAGGTACTCGATCCATCCAGGATCGAACAAAATGTACCAGGATTTAAAGGATTTCTACTGGTGGCCAAGATTGAAAGGCGATGTTGCGACTTACGTTGGAAAGTGCTTAACCTGTGCCAAGGTAAAAGCCGAATATTAGAAGCCTTCAGGTCTTCTGCAACAACCTGAAATACCCATGTGGAAATGGGAGCAAATCTCCATGGACTTTATAACAAAGTTACCAAAGATGCCCAGAGGTCATGATACGATTTGGGTGATCGTAGACCGTCTGACGAAATCTGCACACTTTTTACCAATCAGAGAGAAAGATAACACCGATAAGCTTGTTGAGCTGTACCTCAGAGAGATAGTTGCACGACATGGAGTGCCTCTCTCGATCATTTCTGACCGAGACGGAAGATTCGTGTCAAGGATTTGGCAGTCCTTCCAAGAAGCCTTTGGTTCTCAGTTGAATCTGAGTACTGCCTTTCACCCACAAACAGATGGTCAGAGCGAACGAACGATTCAAACGCTAGAAGACATGTTGCGAGCTTGTGTAATGGACTTGGGTGGCAGTTGGGACACCCATCTACCATTGGTTGAATTCTCGTATAAAAACAGCTACCATGCAAGCATTCAAGCTGCACCGTTTGAAGCTCTCTACGGACGCAAGTGTCGATCACCGTTATGCTGGGCAGACGCGGGTGATAGACAGCTTGTTGGTCCCGAATTGGTCCAAGAGACGACAGACAAGATTATACAGATCCGAGAGCGCATCAAGGTGGCTCGTGACCGACAGAAGAGCTATGCGGACCGCAGAAGGAAACCTTTGGAGTTTCAAGTGGGAGATATGGTTTTATTAAAGGTCTCACCCTGGAAAGGGGTAGCAGGCTTTGGGAAGCGTGGAAAGTTGAGCCCGCGATATATTGGACCGTTCAAGATCCTGGAGAGGATTGGTCTTGTAGCTTACAAGTTGGATCTACCCGCGGAACTTAATGGTGTTCATGATACATTTCATGTATCTAACCTGAAAAAGAGTCCAACTCAAGAGACAGTTGTCATTCCTGCCGACGAAGTTCACATTGACGACACGCTCCATTTTACTGAAGAACATGTTGAGGTTACTGATTGGAAGGTTAACAAGACACGTAGGAGTAGTGTCAAACTCGTCAAGGTTCGTTGGAACGCGCGTCACGGCCCAGAGTTCACTTGGGAGTGCGAGGATCGCATGAAAGCAAAATACCCGCACTTGTTCCCAAACTCCCCTGCAGCTAGTAGCAGAACTTAAATTTCGGGTCGAAATTTTCTTAACAGGGGAGAATGTGACAACCGTAAAAAATACAGGTATCCGTACAATTAATTAATCTTGATTAGTGCTTAATGACTGTGCTGAATAACAATTAACTGCTTTCTGATTACTACATAATACTTACATGTGCATCACATATTGCATAATGACATATCATTATTACATGCAAACCATATTGACATACATGTGCACAAAGCACAGTTAGCACAATTAACGGATAAAACAGGAATATGCTGACGAGATTCAGTACATAGACAGACAGTGTTTTGAGACCCAGTATGAGCCAGAAACCAAGTACTACACTAGTATAGTGAGTAGGGAAGTAAGGACCACAAAACTGCTTTTCTAGGTGATAGTTGAAGTGCCGGAAAGTGCCTAAAACTCACCCAAAGTGCAGAATTCTGCATAATTCAGCAAAAATCAGCTTTTTTAACAAGCTAGTAACATGCAAAAATATGACTAAATGGTCCTGAATGCTTTCCTAAGTGTCGGGAATTAAAAGTGTCACAAAAGGTAACATAAAGAACATTAAACGGTATAGTTTGACACTTTAACGAACCGGCATCTAACTGAATAACCGGACACTACCCGAAACACCAAAATTATACTAGAAGCACTGTTTTATTATTTCTGAGCTAGTTATGATCCCCGAACACCCTAACACACTATATGACACCTTATATGCATAACACCTAAACTAATACACTTAGAATCTCACTAATTAATATAACTTATCATCAAACTTACACTTATAACCCCCCCCCCCCTATATGGACGGTCACTAGGTGGCCCCACCACCTAGATTTTTACTTGATCTTCCAAGATTTTTGAAGATGTGATTAGAGATTTGTATGTACTATTACAAACACATTACACATTGGATAAAAGGTTAATATGGATTATAAGTAGATCATCATCCTCATTATCTTTCACATACTTACACACACCAAATACTCTTTCCCTCTCCTTGCTCTCCTCTCGGCCGAAACCCACCCAAACACCACCATCATTTCATCTCACATTCATCCATTTCAAGTTGATTACAAGGTGCAAGAAGGTTTACAAGCAAGCTTGGTGGTCTTGGATCTTGAAGGGCCTCTCCCATTTGCCTTTATCCATCACTTTTATCATCTCCATCATCTTGTGTTCTTCCCTAGCCCTTGTGCTAGTAGTAAGCTCCTTGTAACTTGTTTTTACTTCATATTTTGATGGTTAATAGATGATGAACATTGTTAATCTTAAAGAACATAATCATGAATCTTTAACATAATATTATTAACATATGAATACATGATGATTGATTATTTATGTTAGTGATGTTAGATATCATATGAAAACTACTAGATTATGATTTAACACATGATCTAGTAAGTTAAGGTGGTGATCTTGTGAAAGACCAAGATCATCATACTTTATGTTTTCATGAACTTGAAGAATAAAGTGATATCTTGAAAAATAATAATCAAGTAAGTTGATAATCATAATGATCTAAGATTTATGAATGGTTTTTCCCAAAAATAACCAAGTTCAAAATATGATTTTTAGTAGATCTTGGTTCTTACTTAAACCTACACTATTTTTAGTGGTAAAACAAGTGTGGAAACACTTGTGAAATAAGAAGGATTCATGAAGAAATGTTTTTGTAAAACATGTTTACAAGTTGTAAACACCTAAATCTTTCAAGAACGAAGTTTTTAAAGAAGTAAATATATTTTTAAGGGTAACTAAACCTACTAAACACACTACCAAGTTACTACAAGTTTTTATGAACGTTCAAGTTCATGATTGTTATGTAAATAGCATTGTTTTGGCACTTGGTAAGTGTAAGTTGTTTAGGATTGAGTTGTTGATTGTTTGTGGTGATTTTAAAAAGAAAATGATATGCTTTGATAGCATAGACACCTCCATTTTTAGGGGAAACTATGGCAAAATTTTCTAGAAACATAAACACTTAGAAAAATATTTTCTAACAAATATTTACAAGCGTATTTTAACTATGGTTTTCAATATAAACTTTGCCATAATTTTTGTAACAAAAATACAAGTATTGGAGATTGGTTTTTATAAATAAAAATGGATAAATATGTATTTAGAATATATATTTACATTAAAGACATGATGTATGTTAATATTTGTATGCTTTGTGTAGTAGTTATATTATTTTAGGGTTAAAATAATATAACTTAACATATACCCAGAAATTTCAATCCAAAATAATACCAAAAATCACAAGGAATAATTACACAAGTTACACACACAATATTGGAAAACCAAACAAGAATGTAACCTACAAAATATTCCGGAAAATACATTTATGAGCATTTTTGGATAAATACTATTTTGGATACAAAATAAATGGAAATATGATTTTTATTATTATTACCAAGTTATATCTTATTTTTGACAAGGAGAAAATATATTATTTTTGGGAAGTAAAAATATATTTTCTTGGAATATTTGGAAGATATATATTTTTTGGGAAAAATATATATTTTCTTGTAATACGTTATTTTGGGTAAAAATAAGCTTATATATATTTTCTAAGTAAGACTTGAAAATATATTGTTTTGGAAATATATGTTGGATATTTGTTAAGAAAATACGTACACAAGAATACGGATATACATGTATGAGATACCCCCATCCTTGGGAAGGAAATACGAACGCGAATACTTGAGAAGTGTTGTTACAAAATATTGTTTAACGATTATTCCAAAACCTAAAAATATAATTTAAGTTAAAATAATTATTATTTTAACAAGTAATTATAACTTGGAATAACATTGAAGACTTAAAAGAAACATAACTCGAAAACATTAATACTAAGACAAGGCACGAACCGTTCGTCTAATAGACGTTAGTACATTGTAGGTAGTCGTATTGCTGAAGAGATTTGAGTTACGATTCTGAAGACACAAGACAGTGAGTTCATGCCCCCCTTTTCTTTAAACTGTTTTGTTTATTAACTTCGGGGCTGAAATACATGTTACAAAAGGATTACATACAATTACAATTGGTATGGTTAGCCTAGGAAAGTACAGTAGATCATGTGAATGGGTAGGCGGATACTTAAGACCATTAATCCTCGTATAAGGACCGAGGGGCATGAGTGATAGATCTATTTGGGTGTAGCGAGCCCACACCCATGAGGACCAGGGTGGCCCATAGGGTGACTATGTCTTACAGCCTAGGCCCGGTACAAATTTGCTAGGTTTGAGCCTTCCTACGCAGTCACACATACCAGTGGCCTTGCAAACCATTGGTGATTTGTTTCCTTGTTTGCTTTCATATCGGGATTTATAAACATCCATACATACGATGTTTACAAAGGTTTTATACATATACAAAAACACATGAACTCGCTCAACTTTTGTTGATGTTTTCAAATTACATGTATTTCAGGGAACTAAGTGGATCTGGCAGGTGTTTGCATGTTTTCAAGCTGCGTTATAAATAAAAGATGTCATCCAAGTCTCTAGGGTTTAGGAGATGTATCTTATTCCTGGACGAGATACATGGTTCTAAGCTCGGATTTGTTTAAGGTCTTTTGTCGAGTCTTAGTGGACTCCCTAAAACTTGTTGTGGTTGTAATTTGAATTTGGTGTCGACATTTCAGACAATTATGTTGTGTTATTTTCAAACTTAAATTATGGATGAACATCTTATGGTTTTATCATATAGCGTTGTTATGATTGAATGCTATGGTATTAAGAAGTCACACCATAATCACGCTTCCGCAAAAGTCAGGGTGTGACATCTCTACTACTCCCACCACTGAGCCTTCCACATTTTGACAGGCTCAGCAGTATTCTGTTTGGTGGGATGCGATGCGTGCTGAGATTGATGCTCTTCATGCCAACCAGACTTGGCGTCTAGTTCAGGCTCCCACTGACGCCAACATTGTTGGTTGTAAGTGGGTTTACAGGATTAAACATAATCCTGATGGATCAGTGAGTCGTTATAAAGCCCGTCTTGTTGCCAAGGGCTTTCATCAGACTGAGGGTATTGACTACACTGAGACTTTTAGTCCTGTGGTCAAACCTACAACTATTCGTCTAGTTCTTTCACTCGCTTTCTCTCGAGGGTGGTCTATTCGTCAGGTTGATGTCAACAATGCGTTCTTACATGGGGATCTTTCTGAGACTATGTATATGACCCAGCCCCCAGGCTTTGTTGACTCATCTAGACCACATTATGTTTGTCGCCTGCAGAAGGCTCTTTATGGCCTAAAGCAGGCTCCTAGAGCTTGGTTTTCCAAGCTATCCACCGATCTGCTTGCTGATGGTTTTACCCAGTGTCTTTCAGATGTATCTCTCTTTGTTTACAGTCGAGATTCGATACTCTGTTATGTCTTGATCTATGTTGATGACATCATTATTAATGGGAGCTCATCTGATTTTGTTACTGGTTTGATTGGGCGCTTGCACTCTCAGTTTAGGCTCAAGGATTTGGGACAGTTATCATATTTTCTGGGTATTCAGGCTACATTTTCTGAGGATGTCTTACATTTATCACAGCAGCGCTACTTACTTGATTTGTTACAGCGCACGGGTCTTGCCGATTGTCGTCCATTATCTACACATGTCTCTTCTGGTAGACAGCTTTCTCGGCACACTGGTGATCATTTGTCTGATCCTACTATGTATCGGAGCACTGTCGGTGCATTACAGTATCTTGTGTTGACTCGACCAGAGATTGCTTATGCTGTCAGTAAGGTGTCACAGTTTCTTTAGACACCTACTGATCGACACTGGGTCACTGTCAAACGGATTTTGCGGTATCTTAAGGGTACCATTTCTCATGGGTTGTGTATACGTCGGTCTACTTGTGTTGATTTACATGCTTATAGTGATGCTGACTGGGCTGGGTGTCCTGATGATCGACGTTCTACCACAGGTTATTGTGTTTTTCTTGGGCCCAACCTCATCAGTTGGAGTTCCAAGGAACAACATACAATTGCTAGGTCGAGTACTGAGGCTGAGTATCGAGCTCTTGCTCATACAGCTGCTGAGTTACGATGGATTACATCTATATTACATGAGTAGGCGGATACTTAAGACCATTAATCCTCGTATAAGGACTGAGGGGCATGAGTGATAGATCTATTTGGGTGTAGCGAGCCCACACCCATGAGGACCAGGGTGGCCCATAGGGTGACTATGTCTTACAGCCGAGGCCCGGTACAAATTTGATAGGTTTGAGCCTTCTTACGCCGTCACACATACCAGTGGCCTTGCAAACCATTGGTGATCTGTTTTCTTGTTTGCTTTCATACTGGGATTTACAAACATCCATACATACACTGTTTACAAAGGTTTTATACATACACAAACACATGAACTCGCTCAACTTTTGTTGATGTTTTCAAATTACATGTATTTCTGGGAACTAAGTGGATCTAGCAGGTGTTTGCATGTTTTCAAGCTGCGTTATAAATAAAAGATGTCATCCAAGTCTCTAGGGTTTAGGAGATGTATCTTATTCCTGGACGAGATACATGGTTCTAAGCTCGGGTTTGTTTAAGGTCTTTTGTCGAGTCTTAGTGGACTCCCTAAAACTTGTTGTGGTTGTAATTTGAATTTGGTGTCGACATTTCAGACAATTATGTTGTGTTATTTTCAAACTTAAATTATGGATGAACATCTTATGGTTTTATCATATAGCGTTGTTATGATTGAATGCTATGGTATTAAGAAGTTACACCATAATCACGCTTCCGCAAAAATCAGGGTGTGACATCCTTACCCAAAAATTTATCCCTTTGTAGCTAAGTTTGAGCCTAACCCTTTCGTTTGACAACCCATTTAGCCCATAACCTTAAACCTTTTTTTCTTTTAAACCCGTGTGATGGAAATTCGATTGTAGGAATTAAGTTTGTATAGTTGTGAATTGTTTGTTTGCATAAAAAAAGAAAAAGAAAAATCAGAAAATGTTGCGAAAAAAGGATAGAAAATCATTGAGAAAAGAACAAAAATATGTGTTTCTAGTTGTTGAATAAAAGGAGAAAATCATTGCCTCGAACTTTATGTTTATAGTTAGTTATGTTTAGAATTATTGTTTTGTAATAAAAAATGAATTTTCATCACCTTAGCGACTTTCAAATATCCTATTTTCCTACCCTTAGCCTAGCCCCTTTACAACCCTTACAAAGACCTTTTGACTTGTGCTTAGTATTCGTGATCGGTGGTGGAGAATGATTGAGTTGCAAGCCTATGCGGGCACGTGTTCTAATCGGTTTGAGTGATTATTTCAAAAGTGCTAATGCATCAACTATTAGCCAATTTTAAACCGAGTGGAGAGAACATTGTGAGGGATGTGCATGATTTATTGGTTTCAAGGGCGGGTTAGTCTTAGATAACCATTTTATATGTGATTATTCACTTTACCGTTAGATATTTTGTAAATTGTAAAAGTTTGAACTTGGGCATAACAATTGACATTAACCTTTGTCTCGGGAATGGGGAGTGTATTCTTTGTTCGACCCACGTGAAAGTGAAAACAGATTTGCTTGAGGGCAAGCAAAAGATAAGTGTGGGGATGTGATACGTGGTCGAATAACGGTGCTCGTTTATGTTTAAGTTTGGGTTTTTACTTGACTTTTAATCTTGAATAGCCTACTTTTAATTAAATTTCTGTTTTGCAGGTTTAATGAAGTTTAAGGAGCTTTTTGGGAGCTTTACGGGTCACCGGAGCGAAAAACGGACCACCGGGACATCAAATGGGTCAACCGGGGGTACAAGATGGGAAAAACAGAAAACGGGAGTTGGGGAGCTCGTCAGAGACGCCCCTAGGGTCGTCGGCGACGCCCCTTAATGAAGCCCGTCGGCCAGAATGCGTGTAACCAGGAAAACAAGCCGTCGGAGAGAAGCCAGCAAACGAGAGGGCGTCGCCGACGGGTCCCCAGGCCGTCGGCGACGGGCCTTAAATTCCTTAAACGCTGAATTTCATGATTTAGGTGCTAGAAACGATTTTTATTGGTTTTTAACCATTCAATTCGACGGTTACACATCTTGGAGAGTTTGAACTTGATCTTGGAGCCATTCACCATTACTACTTACCTACCAATTCATCTACCACTTCATTCCATCATCTTTTATCATTCGATTTCATCATCCAGTTCACATTCTCATTCCACTCAAAACCCTAGTTCATCACCACTTGATAACAATCCATCCATCCATAATCACCATTCCACTACAACCCTAATCACCATCATTCACTATCTTCAAGATTTCAACATGTTCAACTTCAAGCTCGTAACATCCGGTGATCGCGTCCCTTCGATCATGCGCGGCTAATTCCTTGGAGGTTTCACCGCGGTGTAGACTTTTGTAAGATTTAGTGTTTATTATGTTTGATGTTTGATTTGTGACAACTTGAATTACATTTGAATCTTTAGACAATTGTCCTACGTTTGTATTGAATTTACGAATTGTCGAGTGAATGATTAAATTTGACTTTGTGAAAGGAATACACGTATTTATGCCTTGTCTTTTGATAGGATTTGCTAGTCCAAAGTAACGAAGTGCATCGTGGTCCATTGTCTATGACGTTGATAGCGATTGGCACCTAAGCTTTGTGATTGTTGACCCGTTAATGAATTATTTCGAGTAAATCAAATTAAAATACATAGTAACCCTAAGTCTTGCATTTGTTGAAACCGGGTGTGAACCTTGTTAGTTCATATTGTTTTCTAATCAAGTTTTCTTGCAAATTGTTAATCGTTAGTAGTTAATCAATCCAATCATTTTAGTAATTTTATTCAACATCTTTTTAACAAACAAAAACCACAAAAACAACTTAGCAAGCTTCATAAAAGTGACAACTTCTACAAATCATTCAAAGTCCATTCGCAAACCACATACTCTTCGTGGTTCGACCCCTTGCTACCACTAGCTATCGTTAAGGGTAATTAGGGCTTATAAATTTTATCTTTGACCAGAGCGCGAAACTCCGATCAATGCTTTCAAAAAGTTGTATTGCTTTCCAACAAACATTTCCTAACAACAGTTCCTCCATTATACCCAACAGACGTTACTAGGTTGACAGATGTTTAGTATCATCATAGATTTTGTAAAACTTCTTTGTAAACCACATTAGTAGTGGTTGTACAGACTCGTTTCTCTTTATCACAAATCAAAACTTTCAACCCCTTCCTACTTTTTACCCTAGATACAGCAACATAGAGCTGGCCATGACTAAAAACTGGACGTGGAAGATATAAACCAACACGCTCCAATTATTGTCCTTGACTTTTATTTATTGTAATAGCAAAACACAGTGAAAGTGAGAATTGTCTTCGAGAAATCTTCACTGGTATTCTTTTATCAGAAGGTGTCATCTTCAGTCTTGAAATCAAAGTATGGTGACCTATATTAGTCCCTGTGATAATTTTTGCTTCAATCACAACATTTCCGAGCTTCGTGACTTGTAAACGTGTACCGTTACACAATCCATTTGCCTGATCAATGTTTCTAAGTAACATCACTGGAGCACCAAGTTTCAGTACTAATTTATGGTTAGGTAAACCAGATAAACGAAGATTGTTTAACATATCAGGAGGAAACAACACCATATTAAGCTCTGATTCTTCCTCATATTGGCATAAACTATCTGAACTAAAATAAACCTTTTCTTCACCAGGCAGACTCTCTAACAACTCTTTATTTATTGAATCTACTACTTCATTAGTTGGAGCAAGAATCGCTCTTTGTTGGAAATACGTTAAATCCCACAAAAACTTATTCATGTCCGGATATGTAAATGAAATGAGAGAAGAAATAGGATTGACTTGGTCATGAATAAGTAAATCATCTGGTATTTCAATATCTATCTCACCATCATTTTCTTCACCAAGCTTTAAAATCCATTCTGCAAATTCCTTTATTTCTTTCAAATCAGCTTCCTAACAACCAACTCTTAATCTCATATTCTCAGTTAGCTTTAGTACTTGACAGTATCGCCATATATAAGAAGAATTCAAATAAGCATTGACTATCATTGTTCTAGTACCTTTAGGGATGACCGGAAGAATTTGTCAAAAATCACCACCAAATAGAATGACCTTTCCCCCAAAAGGTTGGATTCCATGTTCGGTTGACTGGAACGTGATATGTCTATCTATCAAGAGCCTCAAAACAATGCTTGTGAGTCATAGGTGCTTCATCCCAAATAATCAAAGTTGCTTGTTTAATTAAATCACCTAACTCAGTATTAGGCTCTATCGAACATATTGAATTCTTATTAATGTTGATTGGAATTACAAACCTTGAATGAGCAGTTCTACCACCATCCAGCAAAAGTGAAGCAATTCCACTGGATGCAACATTCAATACAACTTCATCTTTCGATCGTAATGCACCTGAGAATGTCTTCCAAAGAAACGTCTTTCCAGTTCCACCATAACCATATTCAAAAAACACACCTCCATCACCTTTTTCAATCGCTTCCATAACAATTTTATATATCCTTTCATGTTCGGCAGTTAAACACTTTACATAACCATCATGTTCCCTTTGAAGAGCTAATCTGTCATACGATAGTTCTTTCATTATCAATCGATTGTTCGACGATGAAACATAATTGTCCGGAACACTTGGCATATCATCAAAATTTCTCACTGTATTTCTTATTAATTATTGGTATTTTATATTTATTTTTAAGCGTCTGAATGTGAAAGTAGCCTCTTTATCAAGGATTCATAGAATATTGAAGATGACAGTTGAAAATCTGAATGGAGTTAACACAGTAATTGACTTTCGACGGGAGAAGCATGGCAAGGGATTTAGATACGCGGCTTGTCAATGGACCAAGAAGTTCACGAAGCCCAATGGTATCTACAGAAATATGAGATGCAAATTTGTCTACTCTACAGAAAAAAGCCAAGCTGATCTTAAAGAAAGTCCACAGATAGTTGTGGTTGTTGGTATTATCTCATTTGAGATAAATTCTGGGATGGTGATGTAGCAAACTTCTATATTTTGAAAACTTACGATTTACGAATATTTAAATTATAATCATGTATGCTTATCTTGTTATTTATATTAACTTAAACCTTTGTTGTACATTCTCCATATATTTTAATTGGCTCTTCATGATACATTACAACTTGAATTATACTCTATAAATTTATGGGCAGTCATCGACACTTAAAAGGCTTCAACAAATTTATGGGCAGTCATCGACACTTAAAAAGGCTTCAACAAATTTGTGGGTGATCATTGTCATAACTTCACTTGAATTAACCTCTAATTACAAATAACAGTCTTTTAACATCTACAAAAGGGATGCACTCAACATCTATTTAGATAAAGTCTGCCAAACCAAAAGCTCTGTGAAATAGAAAATCTGTTCAAGCAAAGTCTGTTGTTCCAAACAACCTCTGCTGATAAACACAAAGACTGTTGTAGCACACAACATCTGCTGATAAACACAACCTCTGCTGTTGAATATGAATACACAAGCATCATAAAGCTAACATCTGTTATTACTTAACAGATGATACAGTCTTTAAACATATGAAACTAAAAGGACACACTCGACATCTATGTCGCTAAAGTCTGCCAAACCCAAAGCTCTCTTCAAGAGAACATCTGTTGAAGCAAAGTCTGTTGAACCAAAGGTCCTCTGCTGATAAACAAAAGAACTGTTGAAACAAAGGTCTGCCAAACATAACCTCTACTGATCATTCCACAGTATAGATTGCTGACATCTGTTGTGCCTTAACAGATGATGCAGTTCAACAGAGGATTTCAAACATCTGTTTACACACGCATCATGATGAACATCTGCTGATAAACACCGTGACGGTTCAAGCAAATGTCTGCCAAAGAGAACCTCTGCTATGGACTAACAGATGATGCAGTTCAACAGAGAATGTTTAACAGCAGAGCTTTAATAGACCATGATCAACAGATGATAAGGTCTGTTGAAGCAAAGACTGCTCAACAGATTCTATAGTTTTCCTACTAACCAATTCATTAAAGAAGTACTCAGTCACTAAAAATAATATATAACACTACTACTTGTCCAAAAAATGAACATTAACAATAATATAATAACAATAATATTCAAATTGTAGCAATTACATACAAAATCCATCAGTTTAGATTATTCAAATTGTAGCCATAACATACCAAACTTTCAAACACAACAGGTTAAAACACACATAACTAAAAACCACAATTTTAGTCTTCAAAATAAGTAGTTTTTACTTTCCATTCAAACTTAATCCAGAATCCCTTTCAACCGAAGGCTGCTGAAAAGTCTTCCGTAACATCACCAACTTCCTTGCAACAGATCACAAAACAACTAATGAATATTCATTCAACCTGTTATTATATTGCCAGAAATAAAGAGTATAGTTATGATTTGCAGAAAGTAACAAAAATTACCTTTACATTTCCTTACACTTTACATGTTGTATAACAGCCATCACATACTCAAGAGCTGTCATTTTAGAGATGAATTCGTTAAACTGCAGAGAATAATTATTCCACACAATACATCGAAAAAACCGTAACCCTACATGGAAAAAATATTAATTTAACCATAAACTAAACACTAATTTATGACCAGTTTTCTATAATCTATAAAATCAAATCTTCAAACTGAATGAATAACAACATAAAATCATTTAAAAATTATGATACATATTCACCTGAAGAGGCAATAAATTTGTTGATCTCATTTATTACCACGATTCCACATTAGATGCAAAAACTGTTTGTCTCATTTATAACATCCATCACATACTCAAGAGCTGGCATTTTTTAGCATTACCCTGATTCCCCTTTAAATACCAACAGCCCTTATCTCATTTCTAAGATCATTCCACAGTAAACATAAACAATAATTTAAATCAATGAATGAACATGTAAGCCACCACTTACTCCAAGGCTTGAATCTCGCCTTTCATACAGTTAGTTTGTTTTGAAGCTCGGCCAAAGAACTCAAGACTTCCGCACCAAATAAAAAATCCAGCAAGATCGACCTGAAGAACATTTAAACTTCTTTTGTATTTTATGGCATACAAACATACAGTTTGTGATAAAAACAACTAATGAATATTCATTCAACCTGTTATTATATTGCCAGAAATAAAGACTATAGTTATGATTGCAGAAGCTAACAAAACTCAAGAACATTTATATTACTAACCTACAAAGCATAGAATCAAGAATACACACATATACATCTATTTTTAAACACAAACAGACATTACCTCTTCATCAATAAAGTTGAGATCCATTTTATAACATTGATTACATTTTGAAGTTCGGCCAACGAACTCAAGACTTCCACACCAAATAACAAATCTAACAAGATCTACCTGAAGAACATTTAGCATACAAAACTACAGTTTGTGATAAAAAGAAAAAATAAAAAAATATCTATTTTTAAACTACCATTGGTCTGCATAATATTCAAATCGATGGTAAAACATGATGAATCAAGAATACACACATATACATCTATTTTTAAACACAAACAGACACTACATTTTCATCAATAAAGTTGAGATCCATTTTATAACCTTGATTACATTTTTGAAGTTTGGCCAACGAACTCAAGACTTCCACACTAAATAACAAATCCAGCAAGATCTACCTGAAGAACATTTAGCATACAAACCTATAGTTTGTGATAAAAAGAAAAAAATCAAAAAATATCTATTTTTAAACTACCGTTGGTCTGCATAATATTCAAATCGATGGTAAACATGATGAATAAACAGTACCTGAGGGTCGAGATTGGCGACGTAGGCTGTGTGTTGACCTAGGAGATTCGTCATCTACTTATTCGCAGTTTGCTGCTGGAATTCTCAAGCTCCGATGAGAAACAGAGAGAGATGGGGGGGAATTGAAACCGTAGAGAGATAGAGAGAGAGAGAAAGAGAGAGAGAGAGTTAGAGTTTATGTTTGTTATGAGAATTTGAAATTAAAAAGAACTTTATATACATATATGGTCTGAATTTTAAATCTGGAGCCAGAATTTTGAAATTTGAATCTGGCCAGACGTTTGAAGCATGAATCGAAGGCAGAGGTTTGAAGCATGAATGGAAGACAGAGGTTTGATGAATGTGGGCCAGAGTTTTGAATTTTAAAGTGTTTTAATATTAAGCTTTATGATGTCACTATGGCTCATCTATGGCTGCCAGCTCAACGTTGATGACATAAGAAAAGCATTGTTGGACAGCCTCTCTAGCTGAGACACCAGCTTTTCTTATGTCATTGGGATTTCTCCTTTTATAGAAAGTATAGATAGATAGATGTGTGTTTGTTAATTTTTCATTATATATCGTGTTATATACATATATAAATATAAATATGTATATAAAATTAATTATATATGTATATAAATTAAAAAAAATAATTGAACTTGAGTTTACACATTTTTTTATAAATTGGGCTCGAGATTTGTATAAAGTTTAAAATACATCGAATTTTGATATACAAAAATTAGGGGTGGAACCATGTTCTTGTTAGATCACACGGTGTGGGCGTGGATCCGTGGTGTTTATGCCTCGCCACGCCGCACATACGCGTCGTCGTCGTCGTTGCAAACGGCGTTTTACGAACGTGCTTGGAATTCTCCACCGATGTTGAGACTTTAAGTTGGTCGATGTTGCGTGCTTTGAATGGGGTGACATCTATCCGTTGGACCCCACCGGCATTATTTAAAAAAAAATGATTTTCCATTTAAAAAATATTTTTCATCACATCTATAAAAAAAACTCAAACACTTTTCATCATTTTCATCTCATTCTCTTCTACCCAACCCTCAATTTTACAAAATCTCTCAACCCTTTATAAAAGATAATGTATCAACACAACCACAACTTTGATCCAAACAACCTTATGGTGTCGGTTATAGGTATATTTATTTATTGTAAAAAATACATTTCATACTTATAATATTTTTTAAATAGGTACCAACCAACATAGTGATGATTTTGGAACCGAATAATCGACGTTTATCACAAAACATTGGGACGAGATTTCTATCGTATTTAAATTATGTAACCTTTTTTTCTAATTTACGAAATCTTTTTTTATTTACATCAGGTAATCTTTTTATATTATTGTTATTATATAGGTACTTTAAAAAAATTAAACACATTTTATAGTTTTGAATAATAAAATTAATAACAAAAACTAGGTGTCACGTGTCGAATAACGTCACTCTTCCACGACCCTTCCCACCCCCCACCATTTTGGCACCACGCCCCGTTTCTGACGCGCGCTGACGTGTCGTCCACGTGTCGAATAACGCCTAATTTTCAAGTCTTTCCATACCGTATGCTCTTACAGTGAACCGTATCCTGAATACCATTCGGTGGCTTTCTAGAAGGTTATAGTCAACATCTAGAAAGCTTAGAAATGTGAGAAGGTTTTGGTACTTGCGAATTTCTCCTTTTTTTTCTTGTATG
The DNA here is from genome assembly GCA_030545235.1 of Helianthus tuberosus. Taxonomy (NCBI): domain Eukaryota; kingdom Viridiplantae; phylum Streptophyta; class Magnoliopsida; order Asterales; family Asteraceae; genus Helianthus; species Helianthus tuberosus. The sequence goes on from CM060441.1 coordinate 34,226,562, forward strand.
AACAACTCGCACGTTATTATAGTATGTTGATGATAATCTTTATTATATAACTAGTTTTATGTTTCGTCTGTGTTGCGGCACGTTAAATTGAATATTTTTAAGTTTGGTAACATGTACATTTGTGTTTCGAATACTGGTACATGTTACTCATAACACGATCGCAACAAAAAATTACATCGAGACGTACATAAAAATACACTCGTCAAATAATTTTTTTTAGTAATAAAGTTTATGAACTATAAAGTAATTTTACTAAAGTCCAGGATTAATAGCGTAAAGTTTGGGGATAGTAAATGTAATATCTTCAGAGAAAGGAAAAAACAAAAAAGGGAAAAACTTTGCACTACCAAATTTCTAACCTGTGGCTCTTGATCTCACTTGATATACATCAACCATTCGACTAGATGCCATTTTTTTAGTGAGACTTGCTTTTAATTGTATATATACTAACTTGAAAACGGAATAACCAAAAATTAATAAAGAAACATAGTGGAAGCCACATGGCATCTATTGCTTGGTTGGCCGCCTCTCTTTTGTATGTATTGCCGGATAGGTAACTAGTTTAGTTTCCCGTGTGACACACAGGTATAACAAATAATATTTATATAAAGTTTAAAGCTATAACTAAATAAGATAACATATTAATGTAAATAAATAAGTGAGAAATCTATACAATATATTAGAATTCACAAAACATATAAAAAATTCATGAATCTCTAAATATCTCCTTACATACAACATTGACTATTTTATTTATAATATTGTCGTCTCTATAAGCATATTATCGGTAGTACAAACTGCAAGATAATAAAAATGGTTAGAGTGTTAGACACAAAAAAGTTCCAAAACACGTTAATAGTATACATATGTAAGATAATATATATCATACCATTTACAATGTCATATAAATGAGTTATTTCATTATAACGGTCATCACCTACATAAGAATTAGCCATTTTTATAGGTTTGTTATTTCATGTGTGTTTTATATTTTAATAAAAATAAATCGTGGATAATAAAAAACTTGCATTATTATTAATGTGAAATATTTCCTTTTAAATATTTTTTTCTTATGATATTTATCCTGGATAAAACATAAATATGTAAATAATTTAAATACATGTAAACAAAAAAAAATATTTTTTTCATTCGCATGAATGGTAAATAGGAATGAAGCTAACAAATCATCTATGTTTGGATTAAATTCAAATGTTTAAACTATTATTTCCAGTTTTTTCTATATATTCGTAACATTTTATCATTTTTATTTGGATTTGCAAAATAATATTTAGATTAGATTAAATTCATATGTTTAAACTATTAATTCCCATTTTTGCTATTTATTCGTAACATAAATTATTATTTAATTCATATAAGATAAGTATGAAATTGAGGCTAATAATTTAAATTAAATAATAATAATCTACAATTAAGTAATATTAGATGGTCTAGAATAATGACAAGTGTCCTTTTATTGGTTTCTTTTATTATATAGTAAGATAAGATTTAAGTAGAAACAAAAATAAGTGTATATTTTTTGACAAAATTGTATAAATCAACCTTTATGTTATTGCACTTCATACCTTTCACTATGAAATCGGCAGAACCCAACCATTATGTTCATGTTTTGTAACATTCTATAACTGTCACACCCCAACCAATGGCGGAATCATCGGAGTGGGACGAAAATAGATTGCTCATTACACATAACACTAAACTTTGCAACAAGTATTTAAATAATGAATTTCATTTTATTACTATAAGAATTCAAGTACAACATGAAAATGAAATACAATTACAACAACTTGAAATAAAAGAATTACAACATGGATTTAAAGTCAAAATGTGTTTCTAGGTATCCTATTATGTTCCATGCTTTCTCAATATCATCATAACCTGTAACATGTTTAAAATAAAGTGTCAATTCGAAAGCATTGGCGAGCACACAAGGTTTGAATATATATAGCATAAGTATAAAAGTATTTTCTCGAATCCACATGGCAATTTGTAAACAAGGTAACTAACATGCATCGCAATATGTCAAACCCAAGTGTCCACAAGTATTTAGCATCCCTCGCCACAAAAGTGACAAGACCGTTTAGAATGAATAAAGACTTAACAAGACCCCAAAGGGCAGCGTGCTACTCCTATAGCGCTATATATGTTAAGTTGGGGCTTAGAAAAGTTAATGACATAAAGCATGTATAATCTAGCATGAACCTAAGTAAACAAGTAGCATGTATAAAGGATTGAGAGTATAAAGCATGGTTTAAGTGTGTGATTGTGAGTTTCGTATATTAACATGTTACAACCCAAAGTGTTTTAAAAGTAAAACGGATCAAGTGTACTCACTAAATTGCTAAGTCTTCTGATTATCCAAATGTTGACGAGTGTATGAGATTAGGAAGTTGAATGTATTCGGATTGGATTTCAAAGAATATTTAGAGTCGGAATTTAGGTAAGTAAAATACACCGAAAGTATGTATACGAGAAAATAATCATCTAGCACTTAATACTCGTCCTTGACACTATGAACCCATAGGGGTTAGAAGGTTTTCATGGGTTAATGTACCCATTAGAATCGTAACGAGAAACTTAAGTGCCTAGATGATGTAACTTAGAAACTTGACGAATAACCATTTGGTTATCATCAAGGGTTCGGTTTCTTATATGTATTATATGTATTTTATATATTTCATATAGTATATTATAAGTTTATGTAACACCCCAAAAATGACCGTTAGACATAAAGCTAAATTTATTAAAGGTTTAACCAAGTAAATGTAAATGTTACAACTATTAGTAGGATAATGAAAGAAAGCCAAAATTTAAATAAAAAACAAACTAGAAGGGGCACATGTAGAAAATAACAAAAGGAAGGGATTAAAAGAAATAAAAACCCCAAACACACTTCTGGTGTGTGCTCTGGGATCGAATAACACAGGGGATGTTACCCCAAAAATGACCGTTAGACATAAAGCTAAATTTATTAAAGGTTTAACCAAGTAAATGTAAATGTTACAACTATTAGTAGGATAATGAAAGAAAGCCAAAATTTCATTAACAAACAAACTAGAAGGGACACATGTAGAAAATAGCAAAAGGAAGGGATTAAAAGAAATAAAAACCCTAAACACACTTCTGGTGTGTGCTCTGGGATCGAATAACACAGGGGATCAAGGGGGGAACCTTTGTTCTTCCTAAATTCAACAAATTGACAAGGGATTTCAAGGATGATCGATTGCATGGTTCAAAATTTCGAATATCTAACCCTAATTAGTGAAGTGGTAAGTTCAATTTTCTGAAATTATGATTTGTAGAATGAGGGGTTCGACCCAATCTCGATTTCTTGTATCAAATATGAGAAATCTGAATTAGCATTGCCTTCTAGAACAAGAATCATGTTTGATTTTAGGTTGTATGAAGAATTCTAGTAAAAACCCACTTTATGAAATTGAGATGTGAATTAGGGTGATTATGTAGTGTCATGCATGTGAATCTGATGTGTTCAAAATTTAACATATAAATTTCATCAATCGAGGCATAAAACTAACCCTTTTTTAGTACTAATGTTGGAAAAAGTGTGCTTTTGCCTTCCTTTTGTATTTTCAGGATTAAATGAGCTCAAATTAACAAAAGAAGCAAAAAGACATCAAAATCTAACATAAATACAAGAAAAGGAACAAGACGTGACATGCCCGACCCCTCGACAGCATCTCCCAAAGCAAAAACAAGAAGAAAGCTGAGCATGGGGCTGTGCCCAGCTGAGCATGGGGCTGTGCCCAGCTCGACACGGGGCGTGTCCAGCTCAACACGGGGCCGTGCTCAGCGAGCACAGGGCAGTGTCCAGGATGGTCAGCCCTGTCACTAAAGACAAACCTGTAGAAGCTTCTATTGCCCACCACGGGGCCGTGTCCAGTGAACACGGGGGCGTGGCGAAAGTACAGCAGGCGCATTAATTGTAATTGCGAATTATAATTAATGAAGAGAGAGAGTGTCAGACGAGCACGGGGCCGTGCCCAGCGGACACGGGGGCGTGTGGAGCTAATAAAGACAAACTGTATTAATGAAGAAAGAGAAAAGGGTGGACACGGGGCCGTGTCCAGCGGGCACGGGGCCGTGTCCAGGCTTCTGTACAGGCTATAAATAGGAGTGCTTGGCTCAAGCTCAAACCATCCCTTGGCACACCACCTCTCTCACACTTCATCCACCACCCACCACCATCACAACACCATCATCCACCACCATCATCCATTGTCCATCGTAGAGTGTGTGAGTCGTCTCGGGATCCAAGATTGATCGTAAGAGTTCTTGACAATCAAGGCCATGTTTGCCTAAGTCTCTTACATCACTTGGTGAAGACAAAGTGTCTAGTATAATACTTTTTATTTCTAATCTTTTGCACTTTTTATTTGGTTTTGTATTAATGACTTTAATAACTAGTTACTTATGTTGAAGGTGATCTTTCCTTATCGTTTGTCCGTGGTGTCTTGGCATTATTTTACTGTCTATATAAAATAAAGGATTTTCACCATTCATATCTCCACGGTCTATATGGAGATATGTTGGCTACCTGGTAGGGGGTTAAGGGAACGGTTTGGTAAAGGTCTTGCCATTGTTCAGCGTTTAGAGGTCCTGCAATGGACCTGGGTCAAATTTAGTAGGACCTCCTTCAATACTTCACGGTATTGGATGGCGGGGGTCCAAACTCTTTGATCCCCTCATAAGTTAACTACTATTAATACTATAACCCGGCTATTTAGGACTGTATCCCTGCTGACTCAGACTACTTAGCCGAGGGTAACGTCACCGCCAAAAGCGGGGCCTACCACAATACTGCATTAATAACTTAATTCATTATCTTCCAATAATCCACCCTTTTAGGATTGTATCCCTGCTGACTCAAACTACTGGGGTGAGGGTAACGTCGCCTTCAAAAGAGGGGCCTACTACAATAACTAAGATAATCTCTTAATTATGTGCAAAAGTGCGGAAATAATCAAAGGTTATACTAGATACGAGTCGGAACCAAGTGATTCATCTTGTCTATCTGTTTTTATTTTTTATTTTTATTTTTCAGCATTTTAGTTAGTTTTATTTTTCTTAGTTTAAAACATTTTTCTAAACTTTTATTTTGGTTAGACGTTGAGGATAAACCGGTACTAAAAGCTCTTGTGTCCTTGGACGACCTCGGTATCTTACCAACGCTATACTACACTCAACGATGGGTGCACTTGCCCATATGTGTGTTTAGTGTTAGTGAAATATCGTGTTTTATAAATTTAAAACTTGGCTAAAATAAGTGTTAAAAATGGCTTAAAATATACACCTAATAAATACGACACTTCACACGCATCAGAATCATTGATGAATAATTCCGTTAATGATGTATAAACACTAGATGTATTGATATGGAATGAGGTTTGCTTGATTATTGTGGAATAATTATAAGAACTAGATTAATTACATGTTTTAGTTAGTTGAGTAATGTCCCGAAAATGCGAAACCCGCCAAGTGTTTGAAGAAATGCTTAAAAGAATAATAAGTGAATGAACGTGTTGTTATAGGTGTGAAAGAAGAAGGTTCCAACGCTAGGAAGTCGGAAAACTCATAAGATCGAGGTACGTTAGTGTACATCATATTCTAAAATGTTGTCGTATGCATAATAGTCTCAATTGTATTGTGTTGTTATGTTAAATTTGTGAGAATTGAAATCTATGGTTCTTCAAAAGTAAAAGTAAGATCTGTCATAAACGAATTGTGAGGATTGAATAAGTTACGAAAGACAATGCATCATATCCGGTTCTTGTAGTTGAACCGGGTATGGAAAGTTAAGTATGTAATGAATGAAAGTCTACTCGATCCGTCTTTCTCGAATCGGGGTATGAGGTAAGAATGTAAAGAATATGATTGTTCGTTATGAACGAATCGAATGAAAGTTATGTAATGATGCTAGTATCCGTTCTTAGTGGGTATGTTAAGAAAAGTATGTTTAGCCTCTACTTTGAAGCAAGCATGTAATGAACCATTTAACAGTTAGTAAAGTAATTGAATGATGTTAATCCGTGGAAGAAACGAACCGGTTTATTATTTAGTTGTGTTAGTGTCGAAATACTAACTTATTTGTTTATGTCGAATGTAGGTAAGTCCTCAATTTAGGCGACTTGGCAATTTGGAGCGAGCATATGCACACATAATGATCATCAAGCGCTTCCGCTATTTTGTATAAATGTTTTGGGTCAAAAAGCTTGTTGTATAGCCTTGTTAGTCATTGCACTTTTTAACTATTGATGTTATGTTTTCAGTCGTGTCTAGTCGAACGGGTTGTAGACTTACTTGTTTGGTTGATGGTTAAAACAGGGATATGCTCGTCTTATGGACGGGTCATGCCCAAATTTTGTTAAATTAGTGCACAAATGTTATTGACTTCATCATTTTAAATTATGAAAAGCTTGGACTCTTTTAAAAAGTTTATGTTTATAGTGTCCTTTGGTCGTCATTTTATTAGACGCAACGGACGGGTCTAACAGTTTAGTCCAACAATATAACAAGGATTATCATAGAAGTCATGCATAGAAGTAGGAAGATAACTTTCCTTTTAAAACCTCTTTCTTAGATTCACCAATGCACAAGTTATCATAAGACAACAAGGATGGTCATGAATGAACAATAAAGAAATGAAATATACATACTAACTAAGAGAAATCATCAAGGGAAGTGTGGATTGTAAGTAGGATAGCCCAAGCTTTCCAAATAATCACACATACACAAGTTCAAGCCTTGTTCAACACTTGTAGGTTAAAACCCTTTTAAAAACAGAAAGTTTAGAGGATTAAAACCTCTGAATTTGTATGTTACAACCTTGTTTTTAAGCACACTTAATCATAGTCTTGATTAGTGGCATAAGGACATAGGAATGTATGGTTAAAACACAAGATTAAAGAATGTTTAACAAAGTTTTCTTCCAAAACAGAAAGTTGGACCTCAAAAATGGGATGTTTCATCTTGGATTTCCATGGAAAACCTTGTGAGAACAATCCTAGAGGTGTTCCACACTTTGTAGAGGAAAAAGAAGAAGTGAAAGAAAATGAAAGAAAGGTGAGTTTTGACTCACTTTTGCACTTAGAAGTTCATGCTTTGAAACTGAGTTTAATCTGAGATTTAGCTACTGATTTGGAGTGTTTAGAGTGAGGATTAGTGAGTTTGCAAAGTGAAAAAAGTGTGGAAGTGGGTGGGGTTTTGTAGGAGGTGATTAGGGTTGGTTTAGGTGACCATTTAATGCAAGAAACACAACAACTAACACACAAATGACCAATAGTTGCAGCACAAACAACTTTCTGGCGGATCACGGGGGTCTCGCTGGGCGACAGCAAACAACCACACTCGTCGCGCAACGCGACGGGGTCTAGTCCCGGATTCAAGTTTTGTTGTTTGCCCTTTTGGTCCCTGTAGTTCATGTTTGATGGTTTTAAAGTATTTTAGGGGTATTTTATGTAATAAAATCATATTTTAAGGGGTTTTCAAGCATCCTTCACTTAATGGCAATTGGCAAGTATGGACAATTACGATTAAGTATGTATGTCGTAAATAAGTATCGTATGTATTCAAATGACGCATGATTTACGTAAGTCACGTATTTACTAACTTTCACACATTTTCAAGAATTACAAATAATGTATCATATGTATAATGAATTCAAACGTATGCATAAGTATGAACATGTAGAACATGAATTTAAAGGAATACGAATTTTATTTATATTTCAAGTCTCGGATTTTGCAACGATACAACGAAATGACGAATTACAAGAATACAAGATTCCAAAAATAGTAATACACGACGATCTTTCTAATTAAAGAAAGTACGAAAAAGCCGGGAGTTACAATAACCTTTACAACTAACGCCATCCAAAAACTTAGTTAGGTAACCTCACATGCTTTGCATGTGAGTGTACTATGGCTTTTTATAACATAAATGTTGATTTGTGCAAAAAGATTATTTATAACATAAAGTTTGATATGTGCAAAATGTTATTATATATAGAGTAAAATATTTTTTTTTTTTTGCAAAAACATTATTATTTGTTAATAATTATATATATATATAATTAGTTTTAAATTTATTTTATAAAAATTCTAATTCAATATTTTTATAAAATAAAATATTTTTTTGCAAAAACATTATTATTTGTTAATAATTATATATTTATATACGTAAAAATTAGTTTTAAATTTATTTTATAAAAATTCTGATTTTAATATTTTTAAAAAGTAAATAATATTGACAAGATAAATTACTTTTTATATAAAGTATAACTAAAACACAAATTCTTTTAAAATAAAGTTATTGTAATATCAAGAATATTTTTATAATTATATATATATTATAACGGACGTTTTAAAACTACTCAAACTAAAAGGTATTTTTTATGTATATGTAAGTATGTGTTTATAAAATCAAAATATTAGACAAATTTATATCGATAAAAGAAACTAATAAATTAATTTGACGTTTAAAAAATCTTTAATAAACTTCAGTAAACAAGTTCTATATATATAATATGTAAATAATACTAATACAAATGCAATAGGAAATAATAGAATGTCTTAAACTGCATATATATTTTTAATATTGCATTTGTATTATATACATATTATATATTTAGAATTTGTTTACTGGAGTTTAAAAACGATTTTTTAAACGTCAAATTAATTTAGTAGTTTCTTTTATCGATATAAATTTGTCTAATATTTTGGTTTTATAAACACATTCTTACATATATATAAAAAATACCTTTTAGTTTGAGTAGTTTTAAAACATCCATTATAACTATAAAAATATTCTGGATATTACAATAACTTTATTTTAAAAGAATTTATGTTTTATTTATACTTTATATAAAAAGTAATTTATCTTGTCATTATTATTTACTTTATAAAAATATTAAAATCAATTTTTTTATAAAATAAATTTAAAACTAATATATATATATATATATATATAGTGGGGATCCTACGGAAAGTGTGTTTTTCCTAGAAAGTCTAGGAAGCGATCTGGGCCATCCAATAGGTGTGTTTAATGGTTGAGATAATCTTGGTGGCATTTTGGTAATATGTGTTTCTTAAAAATAGGATTATTTAATTAATCAGAGGTAGATATGTCATTTAGCTTGTTTTAAATATGGAAATAATTGTCATTCCATAACCACCCCACATTTCTTGCGATTTTTTCTCCTTCTCTCTCTCTCTCCCTTTCTCTCTCTCTCTCTCTCTTCCTTCTATCCTTCATGAAGAAACACATCAAGAAAACACATCATATTAATCTACTTGCTAATCTGCTTGCTGTTAAAACACAGCGTCAAGAAATCCTCCAGCATTACCAGCATGGATGATAAAACACAGCGTATGAATTTGCTTGCTGTTAAAACACAACTGTATGAATCTGCTTGCTGTTAAAACACAACTGTATGAATCTGCTTGCTGTTAAAACACAACTGTATGAATTTGAATGCTAAAACACAACTGTATGAATCTGCTTGCTGTTAAAACACAAGTGTATGAATCTGAATGATAAAACACAACTGTATGAATTTGCTTACTGTTAAAACACAACTGTATGAATCTGAATGCTAAAACACAACTGTAGGAATCTGCTTGCTGTTAAAACACAACTGTATGAATCTAAATGCTAAAACACAACTGTATGAATCTGCTTGCTGTTAAAACACAACGTCAAGAACATTCTGGTGGTTTCCAGACATAATTAAAAATAGATACAGAGCAGATAATAGTAAACAGAAAAAGAAGTGTATTTGCCATATCCACAATCAAGAATTGTGTTTGAAGCCATAACTATCTCTCACGTAAAAATTGATTTACGAATAAAGTTGATCCAGATTGTGAAAGGAACGAATGAGAATTTGATTGATATTTACATCTGATAGTAATTCGCAAATCATGGAGAATCAGTTACCATAAAATCGTGCATAGTTAGTTAATGAGATATAAATTTCAAAATTAAAATAAAATGTCAAATTACACAATTGCCCTTTTAGTTAAAATCCTTCAATGTCACATGTCACGTTCTGATTGCTTCCTAGACTTTCTAGGAAAATAAGGCTTTCTACCCAACTCCTACTCTATATATATATATATATATATATATATGATTAATAACAAAGAGGGTAAGGTTATTGTAAAAAAGGTTGAAAGTGTGAGAAAGGTGAGAAATATTGTGGAGATGACATGTGTCCTAAATCTAAATTAATTCAAAAGGGTAAACAGGTAATTTTATCATTAATTCAATTAATTAAAAACTTCCCATAACCGCCACCTTAATTATAGGAACTGGATTTTTTTTAAAAGATCTCTATAAACATCATTCAGCAAGTATATAACACCATTCAGCAAGTATATAACACCATTCATGGACTAAACATCTTATCGAAACATATTTTTTTTCTCTATATAAGTATAGCAATATGGTACTCATATTAAAGATAAAAAACGCTCATTATTATGGTGTAATTTTTTTAAAAAAAAGTTACGTATAAAAAGTTATTGACGTTTAAAAAAGACGGTGGGAAGTTACATGTGCATTAATGTTAGTTTCTTAATTTAAAAATGTTAAATTTACCTATATAGCCTTAATCTAGAAAATTAATATGTTTAATAGTAAACATTATTTACAATTTTGCCATTATGATCTCAACCATTAGATCAAAGATCTAATGGTGTAGATTCTTTCTTACCTTTCTCACAAAAACCCTTTTTTTTTACAGGAACCTCTACCTAATAACAAATAATAATGTTTTCGCAAAAAAATATATTTTACTATATATATAATAACATTTTTTTTGCAAAAATCAACTTTTATGTTATAAATAATCTTTTTGCACAAATCAACCTTTATGTAATCAAAGTCCATAGTACCCTTACATGCAAAGCATGTGAGGTAACTTAACTGAGTTTTTGGACGACGTTATTTGTAAAGGTTATAGAACGTTACAAAACATGAGCATAAAGGTTGGGTTGTGCCGATTTCATAGTAAAAGGTATGAAGTACAGTTAAGGTATAACATAAAGGTTGATTTATGCAATTTAGTCATATTTTTTTTTGTTGTAATAATGTTTATCATAATCAGACCAAACATTTGTGTTTTATTGGTTGTGAAGCACAATAGTTAATTTAAATGACACAATGTATCATAAAAAATATGTTAGTTTGACAATTAAAATAGTTAGACAAATATTCACCACTACCTATTAATAGTAAATCTATTAGCAGGATTAAAAGAGATACTGAGCATGAACTTTAGACGGTTGGGTGTGGTTCGGGAAGGGGGACCGGGAGGCTGACGTGGCTGGTGACCCCGACAGGGAACACCGCCCCTCCCATTCTCCCCGTTCTACTTCTATCTCTTCATTCTCCCCGGATTTGAGCATGGTCGTCTCTTCCAGTTCATTGTGATTTGTTGGTGATTTTTAGTTTTTTCCATCATTGTTCCAATCAAGATTTTCGTCGAGATTCTAGACGATTTAATGTTTCTTTAAATTGATGTTCATGGAACCGTTTGTCAATAGTCTTTACTAAATTGCAGTCTCATATTTGTTGTCTTAACTATAGGTTCTTGACGAGGTATGACTCGGACCGGCTAACCCGACCCGGTCATCACCTATTATTTTATTATAAATAATAAATTACACACGTTTATTCTAGAATGTTCCATTCTGCATGGATAAACCAAGTAACCGAATCTCCCAATATTTTGGGAAGATCATGCAAATCCCTAACTTATCGGATTATCCCCTATTTTATGGGAAACCCTAATAGTAAACTATAAATAGAGATAACATCAAAGGTATGATCATTCTGCTCTTTCCTACTCTCTATCTCTCTCTACATACTTTCTTACTCCCAAATACCGAGACTTTATCTCACGCCGGAGGGTGGTTACAGGAATAACCTCATTCCTGTAACGAGTCCTAACAGTGTTCTGTTTTGCAGCCAGCTGTTCGGATCACCAAGAGTTGAAGTTTTAGTCGAAGCCTTACCGTTAAGGTCAGTTCATTGGCTCCATCCGTGGGACCAACGGTAACGCCAGTTAACTTGGACCCAATGGCAAGCGATCAGAACACGGCAACAACACCAAGTCAGGCAGCGACAACCAGTCGTCCGCCATCAATGACAATTTCTGCGGTTACTGCTACTCCGACATCACCAGCAATAACCAGGTCTCTTGACCTAGAGTTTGAAGCAGAAGCAGAAGCCTGGGTGTGACAACCCTCATAATTCCATGTATCCGTACAATTTATTAATGATAATTAAAGTGCTTGACGACTGTGTGGAATTACTTAACTGCTCTCTGATTACTGTGTTATACTTACATGTGCTTGTTAACATACTAGTAGTGTACAGAAAAGTTACTAAATAGTCTTGTGTGCTTTTCTGAGTGTTGAAAATAAAAAATGTTACAAAAATATATATATAGGACACTTTACGGATTAATTAAGCACTTTAACGGAACAACACCGAACCGAACAACCGGACTTTACCTGGAACACAAAAATATTGCCAAACACATTGTTTTTATTTTTCTGAGCTAGTTAGGGTCCCCGAACACCCTAACACACCTTATATTATATTACACATCATAACACACTAACTTAACCTTTAAATCCTAACTAGATTAGTAAACATCCATTGGAAACCAACCCATACCCCCCCCCCCATTGGGCGACGGTCACAAAGGGGTGACCCACCCCTTTGATTTCTTGATTAAAATAATAGATCATGTTGGATGATTAGGAGCATGATACACATAGGATAAAGATGAATGTTGGTTTATAAATAAGCACAAGGGTTAAGACTTCTCATTCACAAATCAACAACACTTGCAAACTCTCTCTTCCTCTTCTCCTTGTGTTCGGCCGACCCCAACCACACCCACCATCATCTTCGTTCAAGTTTTTCCAAGCAATCTAAAGGCATCCAAAGGTGTAAGTGATCCTACAAGTAAGCTTGGTGTGTTCGGAGGCTCAAGGACCGCTCTCGTTTTCTTTTATCCATCACTTTTACGCTCTTGAACTCCCCTAGCCTTGTGCTAGTAGTAAGTTCCTTAGATCTTCATCTTCTTCATATTTTTTATGGTTAATAGTTAAAAGAATGATGAAAAGATAAGAACTCTAAAGAACATAAACAAAGTCTTGGAACATAAACTAACTAGTGATGAAGTAGAGTTATAATGATGAAGAAATCATGTTATTTTGTGTAGTTATGTTTGTTGAATGTTGTTTGTTAGTTAAAATGATATGGATCATCATATGGACTTTCTAGATCATGTTTAAAGACATGAACTAGCAAGATGTGAAAGTTAGAAATGTTGTGATGATGGAATCATCCACACATAAACTATGAACTTGAATAAATACTGTTGGGATTGAACCCTATCAGAGGAACAGATAATGTAAAGCCAAAACTGGATCAAAGCAGTGGATCCAGAATAAGCAGACGTTTACAGTTGGTTCATGCAAATCTCTCCCCTTGAAAGTGGTTTCATATCTGCTGACCTTCTATCTGCTGATCATACTAAGTGCTGACCTACAACTGCTGCTTTATATCTACTGACCAATGTCAAAGACTGATGGAAGACCAAAGCTCTGTTGACTCAATCTACTGCCTTGGGTCAAGTACTGCTGATCCGGACAAGCACTGCTGGGTTCACAGCAGTGGAAGGATGCAGCAGCAGTTTAAGTGTCTTTTATGTAATGTAATGTAATAGCAGTAGTTTAGTACATCAGTGTTTATAGATCAGTAGTTAGAGTTTGTTAGGAGGTTAGATGTCACTTTCATGGTGACGTCAGCTAAGATGCTCAGTGGTTTGCAAGTGCCTATAAATAGCTCAGTACTTTGTACTGTTCTATTAGCTCTTTTACCACATCGTCTTCTTTGCACGAACAAACTACTGAGCTCTGGCTGAGGGGGAGTTTGCATTCTTACATCAATCATTGTAATCGTTGTTCAAACAAATTCAATCATTCGGTTCTTTGTGAAAAGATGTTTGATTAAAAGTATTACTCCTGTTTGATTGTATGCAAAGTTTGTTTTCATCTTAATTCCGCTGCACAACTCTTTCATTTTCATCTTAATTACAAACGAAAATACAATCAAAAAGAAACTCAGATCCAACAATTGGTATCAGAGCCTGGACAGTCAAATTTGATTTAACAATCATTTTGACGTAAATAGTTCAGCTCATAACAGTTGATACTGATCGTTTGTTCGTCCGTTGAAAAACAGAGCAAGGATTAATCACCATTAAAGTTGATTTCTCAGTGTCTGTAAAACAACAAGAATGACGTCACAATCTCAGGATGATAAAAACAACATCGGCTCACTTTTTAAACCACCTATGCTAAAAAGAAATGAGTACAACATCTGGCAGAGGAGGATGGGTCACATCCTCGCTCAACAAAGCACAGGTTGTTGGAGGTCTCTCACCTTTGGTCCTCATGTTCCTTCAGTGCCAAGCGCTGAAGATGCTAAAAAGTTCATTCCAAAACCAGTTGAAAATTACACCGAAACCGATTTTCAAAAGATCGAACTAGATGCTAAAGCGTTTAGCATCATAGCATCAGCGCTGCCCAATGAAATATATGCTGGACTGTTACACTGTAACAGTGCCAAAGAATTGTGGGACGCACTTAAGGAACAGTTTGGAGGTACTGAAGAAGTCATAGAAAACAATAGGGAAATCCTGAACCAACAGTATGAAACATTTTGTCATGTTAGAGGTGAATCACTGACTCAACAATTTGAGCGGTTTAGTTGTCTCATCAGTGAACTGAGGCTTGTTAATACCACCTTTACAAACTCGACTCAAAACAGCAGGTTCCTCAGGTCACTGCCCGAAAAATGGGACACTATAGCCTTTGTCACCAGAAATTCACCTGAGTTCAAGGATCTGACCTTGACCCAACTCCATGGTCGACTCCTGACCTACGAAAGGGAGTTGAACCAGAAAAGGAAGTTACAAGAGTCAGGAAAAGCCGTTGATGATTACACATTCGGTAATACTGCTCTTCTGGGTCAAGAAGAATCTGGGAGCAGTGGTAAGGACCAGGGTTATGATCACTTCATTGACATAACTGCTGGTGCAAATTTTAACAACCCTGATCCTCACTCTGCAAGTTATGCATTCACTGCAAACGAAAACCAGATGTCAGATAATTTAAGCTTTGAACTAAATGATTTGCAACATTTTGATCCCACTGATTTAGAGGAAATGGACATCCTGCACCAACTGGCTTTGCTAAGTGTTAGAACTAGCAAGTTCTACAAAAGAACAGGGAGAAAATTCCCAGGTTTGCATGGGAATCTAAGGGTTGGGTTGGATAAATCGAAAATCAAGTGCTACAAGTGTAATAGGTTGGGACATTTCGCTAGGGAATGTAGGAGTCAAAATACTGGTCCCATAATTACTCATCCTAGCTCAAATCCTAGACCTCAAAACCAAAACACTGTGCACTATGCCCAATATGCCCCAGCAGCTCAAGTGAACACTGCTCACTATGCTGCTGCCCCTGTGCCAGTACATTATGTCCAAACTACTGTTCCACAAATCCAATATGTTCAAACCCCTGTTCCACAGGTACAAGTGCAACCTGTTGCACCTCAAACCACTGCTCCAGCAGCAGCACAACCAGATCAACAAAGTTTTTTCACTCAAGGGTTTGTTGACTGGAGCAGTATGCCTGATGATCTTTGTGATGAAAATTTTGCACTCTATGCTTCTAATGATTCTTCACATGATGAGTTTTGTTTGATGGCACTAGAGTCAATACAAGAGGGGGTTGAAGCTGAGGAGGAACAGCAGTGCTTTGAAACAGTGGAAGAGGTGATTGACGCAGTGGTTACTGCTGTGGCTGGTGAAGTACTGTTGGAAGAAAGTTCAGGTACTCTGATTGAACCAATGACAGATCCATGGTCCATAGAGGACAAAGAAGAAGAGAAAGAAGAAAAGGCTGGTGAAAAGAAGGTAAGAGCTGATGATGATGAAGATCATCAATGTGATTGTGCAATGATGGCAGCTGCCAAGGTATCTCCTCAAGTTCTTGAAAAACTGTGTTCAGACAATTGCATAATTGCTTTTGCTAACATCAAAGAGGTGAATGAAAACCTTCGGGATAAAATCTTAACTGATGAGGTCAAATTTGAAAGCTCTTTAAAAGAACTTAAAAACAAATTGACTGAAAAGGAAAAAGAAATCAGCTGTTTAAAAGAAGAGCAAAGTATAACCAAAACCCAACTTCAAACTATGGTAGAAAAATACCAAGTTTGCAAAAAGGAGTTGGAGTCTGCCCAGATTACTTGTGAAAGATGGGTGGAATCCTGCAAAGGATATGAGGTTATGGTTGAAAAACAGAGAAAAAGCAATGTGAAGTTTGGGGTTGGGTATAGAAAATATGATGATGAAAACACTGCTTTTGAAAACTCTGTTCAAACCACTGATGAAGCTACTGAGCTTATCCCCACAAACAAGAATGGCCAAGAAGTGAAAATCACTGACAAACTTGGTAACAAAATCACACTTAACAGACCAATGGGTTCCTCCACTTTCAAGGAGCTTGAAGATCATCAGTTTAAACCAAAATGGTCTGATGAGTGTGATATTCTTGAAAATTTCAAGCCAATGGACTTTACATCAATTGATGGTGCTAAAGCTCCAAAAGCTAAAGTCATACCTCTCAAAGATATCCCAGCAGTGGTTAAAACCTCTGCTGCAAAGGAATCTGAAAAGAGAAAGAAGAAAGAAAAAATTGATAACCTGTTTTGTGAATTCTGTGAGAAAAGGAATCATCTAACAAAAGACTGTTTCCACTTAAAAGCTTATGATCTAAACAAAACAAGTGTCATTGTTTCAGCAGAAAGCTGCATTGTCTGTGGGAAAACAAACCACAAAACTCAAGCATGTGTGTACCTCAAAAACTTTGATGTGAAAAAGAATGAGTACATTGCTAAAACATCCTTGAGTCCATCATCATCATCAACATCTGTTAAATTCACCAAGAAACAACCACTGTTTGTGCCAGTACAAACAGCTGTTACAAAACAGCTGAACCAAACATCTGTCAAAAGAGATGTTCAGGTTACTGATGCACCCCCTGCCAATCAGTTCAGAAAAGGCAGAGAAAAACAGTCTTACCAAAGGATTCCTCACGTTTATGAGGCCTACAAAAGGCCCTCTAAACCCAAAGTGAACAAGCATCCTTTTGGTTACCAGCAGATGATTGGTCAGGACCCACAACAGTGGTTAGAGAAACATTGTCCTAAAACAGTTCAAACCCCTGACCTAACCACTGTCCATCATCTTGCATCCATCCCAGACACTGTTGAGACCCCATCCAAAGCCTTGTTGGCTTTGGAGACCTTAATGAACTAATATGTTTACTTCATGTGCAGGGAGCTTCTGCATGCTTTGATAGTCTTTGGTATGTAGATAGTGGAGGCTCCAGGCACATGACAGGATGTAAAGCCCTCCTCAAAGACTTTAAAATCCATGGTGGGGGTGATATATCCTTTGGGAATAATAGTAAAGGGAAGGTTCTGGGGTCTGGTACAGTGCAATCTGGAAATATAAAATTTGAAAATGTCAATCTAATAGACAATCTAAAATTCAACCTTCTGAGTGTGTCCCAAATGAGTGACAAGGGATTTGGGTCATTCTTCACAAAAGACTGTTGTAGGATTGTTGGACCAGAAATGGTCAAAAAGATTGAAGCAATAATCAAAACTGGTCAAACTAAACTTGTTGCTCAAAGAAGTGGCAATGTTTATGTTGTTGACATGTCAAAAGAGTGTCCCAGAGCTGATGCCTGTCTGTTCTCAGCTGCCTCTAACAAAGAGACAGAACTTTGGCACAGAAGGCTGGGACACACAAATCTCAAGACAATCACAGAAATTTCAAAAAATGGTTTGGTGAGAGGCCTACCACAAAAATTGTTTTCATGTCCTGAACATTGCATTTCCTGTTTAAAAGGAAAACAGCATAAAAGTTCTTATAAGTCCATTGAAGAGTCCAAAACAACCCAGTGTTTGCAAATGCTACACATGGATTTGTTTGGCCCAGTTCAAGTCATGAGCCTTAAAAAGAAAAGATATTGTTTGGTTATTGTTGATGACTTTTCTAGGTTCACATGGACTTTCTTTTTGCACTCAAAAGATGAAACTGCAGGCATTTTGCAAGACTTTGTAATACAGGTTGAAAAGCAATTTGACCTTCCAGTAAAAAGCTTCAGGAGTGACAATGGCACAGAATTCAAAAATAGGGAGTTGGATGCCTTCTGTGTGAAGAAAGGGATTGTAAGGCAGTACAGCATCCCAAGAACACCAGAGCAGAATGGGGTAGTGGAAAGGAAGAACAGAACTCTGATTGAGGCTGCCAGAACCATGCTTGCAGATTCAGGTTTGCCTTTAACTTTCTGGGCAGAGGCAGTAAACACTGCTTGCTATGTTCAGAACAGAGTTTTAATAAACCCCAGGCACAAAAAGACTGCCTATGAAATTCTGTATAAAATTAAACCACTGATCTCATATTTCAAAGTGTTTGGCTGCCCATGCTTTATTTTGAACTTAAAAGATTCCATTTCAAAATTTGCAGCCAAAATTGATTGTGGTTATCATCTGGGATACTCAACCACTGCCAAGGCCTACAAAGTGTTCAATACACGGACCAAGGCAGTGGAGGAGACTTTGAATGTAAAGTTCAATGAGCTTTCATCAATGAAAATCCCAGCAAACCCTGCAGATCTGTTTGATCTTGAAAAATTCACCTTTGAAAATACTGCTGTCAAGACTAACAGTGCAGGTCCATCAGAGGATACAACACCAGACTATGGGTATGAAATCATCATCCCTCAAAGGTCTGCCACAAAGGGAAAAGCACCAGCTGTTCAAAACAGTTGTCAAAGCTCAACCACTGCTACCTCAACAGTTGTTGACCAAAGTAGCCCATCAACCACTGCTTCCACATCCTCAAACACTGCTGACAAAAGTTCTCAAACAGTGGATAAAAGTCAGCAGCTGTCCACCTCATTACCTCCTATACCACCACCTTTTGAAACCACTGCAGGATCATCAAAGTCCCCAGCAGTGGTTAGCTCAGATGATACACATTTGCAGCCTTCACCAACCAATGCCATCATACCATACCAAGGAGATTTAATCTTCTTGAGATCTCATCCACCTGATCAAATCATTGGCAATATAAATGAAGGGGTGCTCACAAGAAGCCAAACCCAAAACATTTGTCTTTTTGCTGGTTTTCTATCACTCCATCAGCCAGTCAAGTAACAAGAGGCACTGAAAGACAACAGCTGGGTAGAAGCCATGCAAGAGGAGCTCCAACAGTTTAAAAGACAACAAGTATGGGAGCTTGTACCACTGCCAGAAGAGGTTAGTCCCATTGGCACAAAGTGGGTCTTCAAGAACAAAACTGATGAAAGGGGTATTGTTGTCAAGAATAAAGCCAGGCTTGTGGTTCAGGGTTACAGACAGGAAGAGGGGATTGATTATGATGAAACATTTTCCCCTGTTGCAAGATTAGAAGCAATTAGACTGTTCCTGGCCTTTGCTGTCAACCACAATATGAAGGTGTTTCAAATGGATATCAAAAGTGCTTTCCTCTATGGTACAATTCAAGAAGAGGTGTATGTTTGTCAACCTCCAGGTTTTGAGGATCCATTTTATCCAGATCATGTCTACAGGCTAAACAAAGCCTTGTATGGCTTGAAACAAGCACCAAGGGCCTGGTATGAAACTCTTTCCAACTTCCTACTCTCAAATGGTTTCAAAAGAGGTACCATTGATAAAACACTGTTTTTAAAATGGAGAGGGAAGGATTTAATGATTGTCCAGATTTATGTGGATGACATTATTTTTGGAAGCACATGTAACTCAATGTGTGAAGAGTTTAGAGAACTCATGACAGCTGAGTTTGAAATGAGTGCTATGGGTGAGCTGCAATGCTTTCTTGGTCTCCAAGTACAGCAATTGCAAAATGGAACTTTCATTCATCAAAGCAAATATGCTAAAGAACTTTTAACCAAATTTGATATGAATGATTGTAAACCATGCAGCACACCCATGGCAACAAATAAGCTGGTCATGTCTGATGAAAAAGATGAGTTGATTGACCAAACACTTTATAGAAGCATGATTGGGTCTTTATTGTACCTAACTGCATCTAGACCAGACATCATGTTTGCAACATGTGTCTGTGCAAGAAGTCAATCAGCTCCCAGAAAATCAAATCTCATTGCTGTAAAAAGGATCTTCAGATACATAAAAGGTGCTCCCACACTTGGTATCTGGTATCCAGCTAATGGGAACATCAAGCTTTCAGGGTTCTCAGACAGTGACTTTGCTGGATGTCACACCACAAGGAAGTCCACCTCAGGAGGGTGTCAGTTTCTAGGTGATTGCTTAGTTTCATGGCAAAGCAAAAAGCAAGCAGCTGTTTCAACATCCACTGCTGAAGCTAAATACATTGCTGCTGCAAGCTGTACAGCCCAACTCCTGTGGCTTCAAAATCAGTTGCTGGATTTTGGTATCACTGCCTTAAAGACACCACTCATGTTGGACAGTCAGGCAGCAGAAAATATCATCAAAAATCCAGTTTCCCACTCAACCACCAAACATATCGACATCAGACATCACTTTGTGAGGGACTGCTATGAAAAAGGTTTGATTTCTCTGCATCATGTCCCAACTAAAGACCAGCTGGCTGATGTGCTCACAAAAGCACTTGATACAGCCACTTTTGAAAGTTTGGTCTCTAGGATTGGGATGCTGAACATGGAATAACAAGCAACATCTTGTTTTTCTATGAATAAAAGCAACAAAATGTTTTCAGAAAATCAAAACTCCATCCTTAAAAATAGTTAAAAATGAAAATTTTTCATTAAGTCCTTAAAAGTCTGCCATTAACCACTGATTGTTCAAAAGACTGCTATACTTCAAAAGTTTGTCCACTGCTGAAAGTCACCCCCTGCTCTCTCATTATTTTGATAAACTCTGTTGTTCAAAAGCAGTGTCTTATCCACTGATATGCTATCCAATGATAGTAAAAATCATCCACTGCTTTCATACCACTGCCTTCATCAGTCACTTTCAACAACAGTACTGTCCTTCACTTTCAACAGGGGTTGTCACGTGGATAGTACATATTGGTCAGACCTTTTGTAACGGCTGCCACCTCAGCATTCACTTTCTTCCCTATAAAATCCCTCACTCACCACCAAAACAGGGTTTTACTGTTGAATTGAATTCTTAAAAATTCTCTTCTCAAAGCAGTTTTTCTTCACATTTCTTCACAAATTTCTTCGATCAATCATCCTCAAAATGACAAAATCAAAGAAATCTTCAAAACCCTCAACCAAATCATCATCGAACACTGCCTCCCAAAAGGCAATCTCCACTGAAATTCCACATAAACCATCTCACAATCTCCTGGGTCTTCTCACAAAACCAGGAACCACCAACGTGTTCGACTTCATCATTGACATCATGGCAAAATCAAAGTATAAACCTTTGTTCATCGCCGATGCACCAATCTATTTGGTGACCCAAAGGGAGTTTTGGAATAATGCAACCCTTGAAAAACAAGGAGAAACTGCAACCACCATAAACTCTTCTATAAAGGGTAAAGCTGTCCAAATCACGCCACAATCCATTTCAGAGGTCTTTCAACTCGATGATCAAGAAGGTAAAATCTCTTTCACTAAAAACGAGTTGCAAACTGACTTCATTGAGCGAGGGTATGAATCCACAATGATGAAGAAAATTACCTTAGAAAAAGGTTATTTTCCTTCTGCAACCAGATTTTTATTTCATACCCTCCTACTATGTGTTTCAAACAAAACCACTTCTTTTAATGAAATCCCTTTAAAAATTCAAAATCTGGGATATGCTATTCTTCAAGGAGAAAATTTTAACTACTCTCGGGAAATTTTTAAAGATTTGGTTAATAATGTTGAAACAAAATCATTCTTACTGTTTCCAAGGTTTTTAAGTTACTATTTTTCAACGAAATTTAGTAAGGATGATTTAGCTGTAATAAACCAGGGTGATCCTACTCAAATAAACAGTTTAACTACTGAAACTTTTTCAAGGATGTTAGCACCTTGCAAAACACAAGCAGAGGTGCCTGAGCAGATTTTAGCAGTTACAACTGCTCCTTAGGTATCTGCTGCTGAGCCCACTGCTCAAGGTAATCAAAGCAGCAGCACAACTGTTTTGAATCCCACACCTAAAATCACAAAAAAGCCAACAAAAAGAAAAACACAAACCCCCCCCCCCCAAACCCCTCAAAAAGGCATCTCTGGAGGATGAGATACCAGAGCTCCTGCCAGTGACAACACAAAAGTCACAAGAAACCACTGCTGCTACTTCCTCACAGCAGTTGGTACAAATATCTCAAACCATAACCGAAACTCCTCCTGTTTCTTCACAAAAAGAACAGGTTGTACAAATAGGGTCTCCACATCATGATGCTCTGGAAACACTCGTTTCTATCATCCACAGTCCAACGCCCGGGACACATCCTATTTCTACACCAACCATCACATCCACAATTCCCTCACCAATAAAACCACTGTTGGATGCAATTGATTTGAACCAGGCATTATGCAGTCCTTCTCAATCACCTATTAATGAGAATTTACCTCAACAACTGACTGGGTCTGATGTATCAATATTTGCTAACCCACCAACACAACCTGAGGAGGTTACACCCCTTGAGTTACAAGTAACTCTTGGTGGTATTCCAAGCGAAGCAGCCACTACAACTGTTACACCCACTGGGTTACATTTGGACAGTGGTTACATTCATAAGACTTCCTTGGAGGCAATTCCTTTTATAGCACCTCTGCCAACCACCAGTGGATTTATTTATCCTACTGGCACCATCAAAAGGTTGTCAAGTGTTGAAGGAAGAAGACCCCAGTACCAAGAAAAAGAGGCATCAGTGGTTAATGTTTGGAGTATATTCCCTACTTCTACCACTGATCAAACCACTGCTAGTGGGAAATCAGATGATCCCATTAACTTGGGTGATGGTTTAAAGTACCAGAAATTGACGGATCGTATTGCAAAACTTGATAACTCTGTTGCAGAACTCAAAGATATGTTACAACAGGTGTTACAAGTTCAGAAGGTACAATCAACAGCTGTTCCACCTCAAGCACCTGCTCCACAAAGGACACCTGCTACAAATGAGCTCTGGAATCAATTTCAATCTTTTCTCTAACAACAAGCACAATTAGCAGATCAGCAACATGAAAAACATGTCCAACAGTTGAGAAATGCAATGGAGTCAAGGTTCAAGAACACTCAGGCTGATTTAAAGGCTCTTAAAACTCAGATCTTGCAAACCACTGGCACTGCTCCTCCAAAAGTCCGCTTCATTTATCAACTCCCAGAAGATAATGCCAAAAAGGGGGAGAAAATTAAGGAGTGGAAAAGGAAGGGTATAGAGGATGGTCTCTATCTTGAACCAGAAAATTCAAACATGACCAAAAAGATCCCTTTGCCAGATGGCAGCAAGAAGATTGATGTGACAACAAATGCACTAGCAGAAGCAGTTGCAAGTGTGAAAAGAGATAGAGAGGCCAAAAGGAAAGCCAGGGTGGAACGAATGGATCATCCAGATCAGGGTACTTCTGGGTCAAGGGATTATGAAAATCCTGTTGAGGAAAAGAAGAGGCCTACTAGAAAAGTAAGGCAACCCAAATCCATTCCTATCAGACGATCAAAGTCTGCTCAAAAACCAACATACAAAACAGCTAATGCAGCAGGAGTTACAAAAACTACTGCTTGTCAAACAGTTGTTCCATCAACACACACCACTTCAACACACACAACATCCACCACTATACCATCATCACCACCAAAAACAACACCTGCTGACATACAGCAGAAGACAGCAGATGTTATAACATCTGTTGTAATGACAACAGTGGTTGAAACACCAGTTGTTTCAACAGCTGTTAGTCAATCACAATCCACTGCCACAACATCTACCACCACTGCTTCATCCAAAACATCATCAGTCTCTCCTAAACCAAAAAGGAGAAGGCTAATTTTAAAAGATGATGACACATCACCACCACAAACATCTTCAAAATCTTTAGCTCTTGTCACAATACCAAAACCTGTTCCTCTCTCTTCAGTTCCAATGTACAAGCCCTTACCTCCTGCAGGTGTTCAATTTCCTCTTGAACTAGCAGCGGTTAGAGATGAAATAAAATCCTTCTACTATGAGGATGACCCTGCCAAAAGGAGGTTGCCATCAATAAAGGGATATCCTTGGCCTAAAAATGTTGATGAATACTTGGAAATCAAAGCCAAGCAAGCAGAGGATATCTCAAAAAGAAACACACAAGGGAAGTCTGACAAAGAAATTTCAAGAAATTATCAATATTTGCTCACACAAGTCAGATCCCTAGAGCAATTTGCAAAAAATGTTAGTCAACAAATTTCTGAAAGAGCAGCTGAATCTCTGAAGAAAGACTACATTGAAAGCATCATGGCTCACAAAAAGTACAAAGGAGAGAGATATATGTACAAAGAATGGACTGTTCCTGAGCTTGAAGATGAAGCTGCAAGAATTCAAGACATGATAAAAAGGAAGGTCACTCACACTCCTCCTAACTGGGCAAAATTTAGAAAGAATGTACCTGACAAACAGGAAGAGCTGAAGAGAATGAAAGAGGAACTGGTAGCAGCTGATTATGGTAACAAAAGACAAGTTGCTAGATGGAAAGAAGATATGGTCAGGGCTACTTACAAAAAGTTGGAACAATTAAGAAAGAAAGATCCCACAGTTCCTCAAAAGCCTGACTATCCTGAAGCAACGGTTTCAAAAAGACCATCAAAGCTGCAAATCAGGAGATCCACAGCTCCAGTTGGTGCAACCATCTACAAAAGAAGGCCACACAAACAGCTGATTGCTGAAACCATCAAAGAGTTAATGGAAGGTGAAGACCTTGGAAAAGAGGGTATAAAGAAAATGATCATGGAAACTCTTGGTTTGGATCAAACTGCAAGTACTGCTCAGCCAGTAATGAATAGGCCAGCCTCTCCAAATACTTCTGCAAATAAGCATCTCCCAAGAAACCCACCAGGCTCAAAAATACAAAAGTGGGAAACTGACAAACAGACCTGCGTATTGACTTTGCTCAGGTCTGGTGGAGGAGTGAAGAAAATATCAAGGGAACAAGCTCTTGGCCTGAGTCTTGAAGATTTGCAGGATCTCCTTGATCTTCCACTCAGCAGGGATGATGAAGATACAGATGCCCTAGACTTTGAATTACAATTTAAAGGTCAGATAAGGGAGCTGTTGTTGAGGCAATAAAGATTTCCACAAATAATGAAGAGTTTTGGCATTATCTGTTCCAGGGGGAGATTGTTGGGATTGAACCCTATCAGAGGAACAGATAATGTAAAGCCAAAACTGGATCAAAGTAGTGGATCCAGAATAAGCAGACGTTTACAGTTGGTTCATGCAAATCTCTCCCCTTGAAAGTGGTTTCATATCTGCTGACCTTCTATCTGCTGATCATACTAAGTGCTGACCTACAACTGCTGCTTTATATCTACTGACCAATGTCAAAGACTGATGGAAGACCAAAGCTCTGTTGACTCAATCTACTGCCTTGGGTCAAGTACTGCTGATCCGGACAAGCACTGCTGGGTTCACAGCAGTGGAAGGATGCAGCAGCAGTTTAAGTGTCTTTTATGTAATGTAATGTAATAGCAGTAGTTTAGTACATCAGTGTTTATAGATCAGTAGTTAGAGTTTGTTAGGAGGTTAGATGTCACTTTCATGGTGACGTCAGCTAAGATGCTCAGTGGTTTGCAAGTGCCTATAAATAGCTCAGTACTTTGTACTGTTCTATTAGCTCTTTTACCACATCGTCTTCTTTGCACGAACAAACTACTGAGCTCTGGCTGAGGGGGAGTTTGCATTCTTACATCAATCATTGTAATCGTTGTTGAAACAAATTCAATCATTCGGTTCTTTGTGAAAAGATGTTTGATTAAAAGTATTACTCCTGTTTGATTGTATGCAAAGTTTGTTTTCATCTTAATTCCGCTGCACAACTCTTTCATTTTCATCTTAATTACAAACGAAAATACAATAAAAAAGAAACTCAGATCCAACAAATACATGTTTTCTTGAAAAAAAAAAGATCAAAATGAGATGTAATCTTGTAGATCTAAAGATCCATGAGTGGTTTTTCGAAAGAACCAAGTATGAGTTTTGTTAAAACTTGGATCTTACACAAACTTAACATGTTTTTAGTGGCTAAACAAGTGTAGAAACACTTGTGTAATAAGAAAATTTCACAAAGAAATATTTCTAGAAATTATGACTAGAAGTTGTAAATATGCAAACTCTTTAAAATAAAGATTTTAAAGAACCAATCACATTTTGAAAGGTAACAAGACTTACTAAGTGTGCTAGTAAGCTAGTACATGTTTTTACAAATTTTTCAAGTTCATGAGTTTATGGTTTATGCTTATTTTTGTCAAGTTTGGTAAATAGAGATTGTATGCTGATGATTGAGAATTGTTTGAACAAATTTTTGAAAAGAAAATGATATGCTAGTAAGCATGGACACCTCCATTTACAAAGGAAACTCTAGCGAAATTTTCTAAAAATCCCAACACTTAGAAAATATTTTTCTAAAACAAGCGTTATGAGTGTATAATATAACTTGCTTTTCGAATATAAACTTCGCCATAATTTTTGTAACAGAACACCAAGTATCGGAGGTTGACTTTCGTAAATAAAATTTGATAAACATATATTTAAAATATATATTGTATACTAAAAACTCTTGTGTGAATATTTGCTTGTTTTACCGTTATATTATTTTAGGGTAAAATAATATATAACTTAACGAAGTGCGTTGACGTTAAATTGTGTGATATGTGATAAAAGTAATGGGTAGATAAACCATACGTGTTGTGCATGAGGAATTGATTGTTATCTGTACCTTATTAGGATGTGCTTGATTTCCTGATTATTAGAGTAACTAGTCTAACCGAGCAAACCGAGGTGAGTTCACACTTTTCTTACAAAGCATGGTAAATTCCTGGTGGGAATGGGAATGGGAATGGGTTCAGGAATAGGGATTCCTCGTCCTTTGGGACGCGTTCAGGAATGTGAATTCCTCGTCCTTGGGACGTACTTAGACTTACTGGACTAGAACTCTATAAGCGAAGTCCCTCCCTTTTTGTATCGACTTAATCGCCGAGGCTATGGCGAGCGGGTCATTAGTTAATAGCGCTATTAGGTTTAACAAACCTCACACCGTGCCAGTCGGACGGGTGTGTACTAATGGACTATGGCACGTCGGTGATGATAGACACCGACGCTAGGGCACAATTAATTTTCGTTAGTAGTCGATATGATAAACGAGTCTGGTAGTTTAAATAATGGGGTAGCCCCCACGGCCGGAGTGCCGGCCTAGATAGCCAGGGAAGGTGGACATGGGATGGTTAACTAATAAACGTTTTCGAACTATGGGGTAACCCCCACGGCTGGATAGCTGAATGAGATTAAACTACGTTTTTGGAAACAACTCTAAAATGGACAACCAACCGTGAACTCACTCAACTTTGTTGTTGACTCGTTGTTACATGCTTTGCAGGTCGCTAGATGTCATGGGGCTTGCATATGGAGGTGGTCGTTGTGGGATGCGAATTGATATGTCCCGTACTTAATAAATAAACTTTATGAACTTAAGAAACTTATGTTTGGGTCTTTAAACTTATGAACTACGAATTTGTGTTTTGGTTTAACGTCTTATGCTTCCGCTGATTAAATTGAACTTGGTTAACTTACTTTTGGTCACTAATTGTATTGTGGTTGGTCTCATTTACCTAAATACGTTGTTCAATATGATTGGTGGCTCGATCCTAGTCACGTCACGCCTCCAAGCGGTGATACTCCGCAGGGTGGATTTTGGGGGTGTGACAGATTGGTATCAGAGCCATTGGTTATAGTGAACTTGGCTTTAAAAAGGGAAAAGCTTTTTGATAAAACCAGACTATAACCTGTACAGTGCTCAATGATCCACAAGGACGCTTCGCTCCACGTGCAAGACTCGACACAATAGGTAGTATGATTTATGTTTATATTGGCAGTTAGATAGTTCACACTGTGCATTAATTAACGTGATAATTGCTATTTGAACCTTGAGTGCTTACTCTCTACTATCGTCCCACACTTACGCACTTTCGCGACACTTTCCTCACTTACGTTGCTTCATTGTGAAGATCATGAGCGGACGCGGAGGACGTATCAACCTCACTCAAGCCCATTTGACAGCCTTGATCAATGAACGAGTTGCTGAGGCACTCACAGTTGTCCCTGCAGGAGGTATAACCTGCCATATTAGGACGTTTAGATCATACCTTCGCAAACCAACCCTCGTGCCTAACCTTGTCTTTTATTCTCGCGCAACAGGTCAACATGCTCAGCCTCCTGTGTGAACGTTCAAAACCTTCATGGATTGCCGACCTACTACTTTCAGTGGCACTGAAGGAGCTGTAGGCCTTCTCCACTGGTTCGAGAAGCTCGAGTCTGTTTTTGAGATGTGTGAATGCCCTGAAGATCGTAGGGTGAAATTTGCTACTGGAACCCTCGAAGGTGCTGCGTTAACCTGGTGGAAAGCACAAGTTCAACTGCTTGGGTTGGCGGTTGCTAATGCCACCCCATGGAATGACTGCAAGGAACTGATCAAGGAAGAGTACTGCAGTCGTGACAGCATCCACAAGCTGGAGGTGGAATTTTTCAATTTGAAGATGACGGGGTCTGAGATCGAGGCATACACGAAGAGGTCAAACGAGCTGGCCATCTTGTGTCCTACAATGGTGGACCCTCCCATCAAACGTATTGAGCTGTACCTCAAGGGTCTTGAACCAGAGATTCAGAGTCACGTGACTTCAGCTAACCTGGGTACCATTCAGCAAATCATTAAGTTGGCCCATTGTCTCACCGATCAAGCAGTTGAACAAAACAAACTGCCCAAGCGTATTAGCGCTGCTACTACTGATACTCCTGGCGACAATAAGTGCAAGTGGGATGGAAATTTGGGTAAAGGTTCTACTTCAGCTCAGTCCCAGCAGCGGAAGACAGATGAGTACAGGAGCCCCAGTCAGCAGTCTTCTGGGAATCAAGGTCAGGGTGGGTACAAGGGAAATCACCCCAAATGTAATCGCTGCAACTTGCACCACAGCGGGCCATGTAACAAAGGCAACTGTCATCGGTGCAACAAGCCTGGTCACATTGCAAGGGATTGCAGGAGTCAGCGTCCAGCGAATCAGAACCGGCAGCATCAGCAAGCCCCACCAAATCAACGCCAGCAGCAGCAACAACAAGGTAACAACAAAGGGTGCTTTCAATGTGGTGCTGAGGGCCATTTCAAGAAAGACTGCCCCCAGCTAAATCAGAACCAGAACAACAACAATCAGGGGAATGGAAACGGCAATGGGGGAAACAACAATGGTAATGGGGCAAGGGGTCGTGTGTTCGTGATTGGTCAGGGCGATGCAAGGAACGATCCCAACGTTGTGATGGGTAAGTTTCTTCTGGATGATTTCTTTGTTACTGTTTTATTTGATTCGGGTGCCGATACTAGCTACGTGTCCTTAAAAGTTAGTCAGATGCTTAAGCGTACTCCAACACTTTTGAACACCAAGCACATCGTAGAGTTAGCAAACGGTAAAAGTCTCGAGGCCAAACACGTAGTTAAAGGTTGTAACCTCGTCTTAGCTGGTCAGACTTTCTCTATCGATCTTATTCCTATCACACTTGGTAGTTTCGACGTAGTTATTGGGATGGATTGGCTATCTCATCATCAAGCGGAGATTGTTTGCAAGGAGAAAATCGTCCGCATCCCTCATTCTGGTAAAGAACCCCTCGCGATTCATGGCGACAAGAGTGGTGCTATCGTAGGCATTATCTCTTTCCTTAAGGCCCAGAAGTGTTTGCGAAAGGGCCACACTGCCATTCTGGCACTCGTTACTGACCCATCAACGGAAGAGAAGAGAATTGAAGACATTCCTATTGTGCGCGATTTTCCTGAGGTATTTCCTGAGGAATTACCTGGTCTTCCGCCTCATCGACAAGTCGAGTTTCAAATCGAGCTAGCTCCTGGAGCAGCGCCCATAGCTCGTGCACCTTATCGACTAGCTCCGTCAGAACTTGAAGAACTGTCCACGCAATTACAAGAACTCTTGGAAAAGGGTTTCATACGTCCTAGCTCTTCGCCCTGGGGAGCTCCAGTGCTATTCGTAAAGAAGAAAGACGGTACCTTCAAAATGTGTATTGACTACCGCGAACTCAACAAGGTTACTGTGAAGAATCGTTATCCTCTTCCACGTATTGACGACTTTTTCGACCAGTTGCAAGGGTCGAGCTATTACTCTAAGATTGATTTGAGATCGGGATACCATCAACTGAGAGTCCGAGAGGAGGACGTCTCCAAAACAGCATTCAGAACTCGTTACGGCCATTACGAGTTTCTGGTTATGCCTTTCGGATTAACGAATGCACCAGCGGTCTTCATGGATCTCATGAACCGAGTATGCAAACCTTACCTGGATAAGTTCGTTATTGTTTTCATCGACGACATCCTGATCTATTCTAAGAGTCAGGAGGAACACGAGCAGCATCTACGGCTTATGCTGGAACTCCTTCGCGCAGAGGAACTGTATGCTAAATTTTTGAAATGTGACTTCTGGCTTCGCGAAGTCCACTTTCTAGGCCATGTGGTAAACAAGGATAGGATTCATGTTGATCCATCCAAGGTTGACTCGATCAAGAACTGGCCTGCACCCCGTACACCAACAGAAATCCGCCAATTCTTGGGTTTGGCAGGATATTACAGAAGGTTTATCAAAGATTTCTCCAAGATTGCGCAACCTCTCACTTCACTGACTCAGAAGGGTGTCACCTGTCGTTGGGGTGATGCACAGGAATTCGCATTTCAGCACTTAAAAGACAGACTTTGTAGCGCGCATATCCTCTCATTGCCTGAAGGCACAGATGATTTTGTGGTTTATTGCGACGCTTCCATCCAAGGACTCGGTTGCGTGTTGATGCAACGTGACAAGGTCATTGGCTACGCATCGCGTCAACTTAAAGTTCATGAAAGGAACTACACTACGCACGACTTGGAATTGGGAGCAGTTGTTTTCGCGCTTAAGATATGGAGACATTACCTGTACGGTACCAAGTGCACCATTTACACCGATCACAGGAGTCTCGAGCATATCTTCAAGAAATAGGAGTTGAACATGCGACAACGCCGATGGGTCGAACTCTTGAACGATTACGAATGTGCGATCAAGTACCATCCGGGCAAAGCCAATGTTGTGGCCGACGCCCTCAGTCGAAAGGATACTATACCTAAGAGTGTACGAGCGTTACATCTTACCATTCAATCTAGTCTTCCTGCTCAAATTCGTGATGCTCAGGTCGAAGCATTGAAACAGAAAACATCAGGGCTGAGTCCTTACGAGGATCGAGGCAACGGCTAGAACAAAAGGAAAACAGCGCCTACTATGTTAACGGACGCATCTGGGTTCCACTTTATGGAGACTTACGCGAGCTTGTGATGGATGAAGCACATAAGTCTCGTTATTCAGTACATCCTGGTTCGGATAAGATGTACCATGATCTCAAGACTACATATTGGTGGCCTGGTATGAAAGCTCGCATAGCAACCTATGTTAGCAAATGTTTGACTTGTGCGAGGGTCAAGACCGAATATCAGAAACCCTCAGGCCTACTTCAACAGCCAGAGATCCCGAAATGGAAATGGGAGCAAATTTCCATGGATATCGTTACTGGCCTGCCTAGATCTCAACGCGGAAATGATACCATTTGGGTGATCGTGTATCGATTAACTAAGTCTGCACACTTTCTGGCCATCAAGGAAACAGATAAGTTTTCTACCCTGGCAGACATCTACTTGAAGTAAGTAGTATCAAGGCACGGAGTGCCAACCTCCATCATTATCTGATCGAGACTCACGTTTTACATCTGAATTGTGGCAAACTATGCACAAGTCCTTTGGTTCTCGATTAGACATGAGCACGGCGTATCATCCACAGACGGATGGGCAATCTGAGCGTACCATCCAAACCCTCGAATATATGCTTAGGGCATGTGTAATCGACTATGGTAATGGCTGGGAAAAACACCTCCCGTTAGTGGAGTTTTCGTATAACAACAGTTACCACACCAGCATCCAGGCCACTCCGTTTGAGGCATTATACGGATAGAAGTGTCGATCGCCTCTTTGTTGGGCAGAAGTTGGTGACAGCCAAATCACAGGCCTAGAACTCGTAGTAGATACGACTGAGAGGATTGCTCAGATACGACAGCGAATGGCGGCAGCTCGTGACCGTCAGAAAAGCTATGCGGATAAGCGAAGAAAACCACTCGAGTTCCAGGTTGGGGATCGAGTGCTACTCAAAGTCTCGCCTTGGAAAGGCGTAGTTCGTTTTGGAAAACGAGGTAAACTCAATCCGCGTTATGTCGGACCGTTCGAAATCATTGAGAAAATTGGCAAGGTCGCCTACAGGTTGAATCTACCTGAAGAACTCAGCGGAGTTCACAATGTTTTCCATGTGTCGAATCTGAAGAAGTGTCTGTCAGATGAGACCCTCATAGTTCCCTTAAAGGAGCTCACTATCAAAGACCAGTTGTGATTCGTCGAGGAACCAGTAGAGATTACTGATCGAGATGTAAAGATTCTCAAGCGTACCAGAATACCTCTCGTTCGAGTTCGTTGGAATTCCCGTTGTGGCCCAGAGTATACCTGGGAACGAGAAGACCAAATGAAACTCAAGTATCCCCAGCTGTTTAAGAAAAGTGCAACCACTACTGAGGCTGAAGCTACTACAGAATTTCAGGACGAAATTCCAAATCAATGGGGGGATGATGTGACACCCCAGGAAAACCAGGAAACCAACGCAACATAACTAGCTTCCTCAGTAACCACGAGCTAAATTTCGGGACGAAATTTTCTTAACAGGGGAGAATGTGACAACCCTCATAATTCCATGTATCCGTACAATTTATTAATGATAATTAAAGTGCTTGACGACTGTGTGGAATTACTTAACTGCTCTCTGATTACTGTGTTATACTTACATGTGCTTGTTAACATACTAGTAGTGTACAGAAAAGTTACTAAATAGTCTTGTGTGCTTTTCTGAGTGTTGAAAATTAAAAATGTTACAAAAATATATATATAGGACACTTTACGGATTAATTAAGCACTTTAACGGAACAACACCGAATCGAACAACCGGACTTTACCTGGAACACAAAAATATTGCCAAACACATTGTTTTTATTTTTCTGAGCTAGTTAGGGTCCCCGAACACCCTAACACACCTTATATTATATTACACATCATAACACACTAACTTAACCTTTAAATCCTAACTAGATTAGTAAACATCCATTGGAAACCAACCCCATACCCCCCCCCCCCATTGGGCGACGGTCACAAAGGGGTGACCCACCCCTTTGATTTCTTGATTAAAATAATAGATCATGTTGGATGATTAGGAGCATGATACACATAGGATAAAGATGAATGTTGGTTTATAAATAAGCACGAGGGTTAAGACTTCTCATTCACAAATCAACAACACTTGCAAACTCTCTCTTCCTCTTCTCCTCTTGTGTTCGGCCGACCCCAACCACACCCACCATCATCTTCGTTCAAGTTTTTCCAAGCAATCTAAAGGCATCCAAAGGTGTAAGTGATCCTACAAGTAAGCTTGGTGTGTTCGGAGGCTCAAGGACCGCTCTCGTTTTCTTTTATCCATCACTTTTACGCTCTTGAACTCCCCTAGACTTGTGCTAGTAGTAAGTGCCTTAGATCTTCATCTTCTTCATATTTTTGATGGTTAATAGTTAAAAGAATGATGAAAAGATAAGAACTCTAAAGAACATAAACAAAGTCTTGGAACATAAACTAACTAGTGATGAAGTAGAGTTATTATGATGAAGAAATCATGTTATTTTGTGTAGTTATGTTTGTTGAATGTTGTTTGTTAGTTAAAATGATATGGATCATCATATGGACTTGCTAGATCATGTTTAAAGACATGAACTAGCAAGATGTGAAAGTTAGAAATGTTGTGGATGATGGAATCATCCACACATAAACTATGAACTTGAATAAATACATGTTTTCTTGAAAAAAAAATAAAGATCAAAATGAGATGTAATCTTGTAGATCTAAAGATCCATGAGTGGTTTTTCGAAAGAACCAAGTATGAGTTTTGTTAAAAATTGGATCTTACACAAACTTAACATGTTTTTAGTGGCTAAACAAGTGTAGAAACACTTGTGTAATAAGAAAATTTCACAAAGAAATATTTCTAGAAATTATGACTAGAAGTTGTAAATATGCAAACTCTTTAAAAATAAAGATTTTAAAGAACCAATCACATTTTGGAAGGTAACAAGACTTACTAAGTGTGCTAGTAAGTTACTACATGTTTTTACAAATTTTTCAAGTTCATGAGTTTATGGTTTATGCTTATTTTTGTCAAGTTTGGTAAATAGAGATTGTATGCTGATGATTGAGAATTGTTTGAACAAATTTTTTAAAAGAAAATGATATGCTAGTAAGCATGGACACCTCCATTTACAAAGGAAACTCTGGCGAAATTTTCTAAAAATCCCAACACTTAGAAAATATTTTTCTAAAACAAGCGTTATGAGTGTATAATATAACTTGCTTTTCGAATATAAACTTCGCCATAATTTTTGTAACAGAACACCAAGTATCCGAGGTTGACTTTCATAAATAAAAATTGATAAACATATATTTAAAATATATATTGTATACTAAAAACTCTTGTGTGAATATTTGCTTGTTTTACCGTTATATTATTTTAGGGTAAAATAATATATAACTTAACGAAGTGCGTTGACGTTTAAATTGTGTGATATGTGATAAAAGTAATGGGTAGATAAACCATACGTGTTGTGCATGAGGAATTGATTGTTATCTGTACCTTATTAGGATGTGCTTGATTTCCTGATTATTAGAGTAACTAGTCTAACCGAGCAAACCGAGGTGAGTTCACACTTTTCTTACAAAGCATGGTAAATTCCTGGTGGGAATGGGAATGGGTTCAGGAATAGCGATTCCTCGTCCTTTGGGACGCGTTCAGGAATGCGAATTCCTCGTCCTTGGGACGTACTTAGACTTACTGGACTAGAACTCTATCAGCGAAGTCCCTCTCTTTTTGTATCGACTTAATCGCCGAGGTTATGGCGAGCGGGTCATTAGTTAATAGCGCTATTAGGTTTAACAAACCTCACACCGTGCCAGTCGGACGGGTGTGTACTAATGGACTATGGCACGTCGGTGATGATAGACACCGACGCTAGGGCACAATTAATTTTCGTTAGTAGTCGATATGATAAACGAGTCTGGTAGTTTAAATAATGGGGTAGCCCCCACGGCCGGAGTGCCGGCCTAGATAGCCAGGGAAGGTGGACATGGGATGGTTAACTAATAAACGTTTTCGAACTATGGGGTAACCCCCACGGCTGGATAGCTGAATGAGATTAAACTACGTTTTTGGAAACAACTCTAAAATGGACAACCAACCGTGAACTCACTCAACTTTGTTGTTGACTCGTTGTTACATGCTTTCCAGGTCGCTAGATGTCATGGGGCTTGCATATGGAGGTGGTCGTTGTGGGATGCGAATTGATATGTCCCGTACTTAATAAATAAACTTTATGAACTTATGAAACTTATGTTTGGTTCTTTAAACTTATGAACTACGAATTTGTGTTTTGGTTTAACGTCTTATGCTTCTGCTGATTAAATTGAACTTGGTTAACTTACTTTTGGTCACCAATTGTATTGTGGTTGGTCTCATTTACCTAAATACGTTGTTCAATATGATTGGTGGCTCGATCCTGGTCACGTCACGCCTCCAAGCGGTGATACTCCGCAGGGTGGATTTTGTGGGTGTGACACTGGGTTTCAGGGAGCTCCGGCCGTCTCCTATGGGTCGGTATCTGAATACCCTTTATCTTACACTTCATGGAAACTATGACAGGTGGCTTCGACCACGGCAGCCTCTACCGTTTCTGCTCCAGTATCAATTACAACCGCACAAACCATATGTCACAACACCAGGCTAATGATAACATCCGCGGCTCCAGGAAACGTTACCCAGCAGATGAGTATGGCTCAATACTATCAGCCACCTCTCACTTACGTTATGCCACCGTTGTATTCTGCAGCGCTTACAACGGCACTATCCACACCACCCCATCAGCCGATGGTCATGCCAGCTGGAGTGATGAATGCCCCAATCACACCCGAGAATCAAGCTTATTTTTCGGGCTACTACTATTCACCCCCTTACGGGTACCTGCCACCGTACCCTAATCAGACATATTCTCCTCAGATGACAGCACAGAGTTATACGCAGCAGTCGTCATACGCGGCCTACATGCCACCTTGGTGGTCGTCCCCTACTCCACAGTAGACTTATGGTCAGACCCCGCCTATAGCTGAGCCCATTTACAACAGGGGAAATACTTCAAGGCCTCGTCTTTCTCCTAACGAAGGTCCCAACACTCAACCAAACCTTACAACGTCCCAGACTCCAGTCACTCAAGGAATAACTCTGGATGGGGCGTATCAACATATACAACCCATCAACGTAGAAGACGATGACCTTACCAGACCTTACAAACCGGCGGACGCCACATTCAAGTCTAAATTCACAAGAAGAATCGACGAAGCTCCAATTAAGGAAAAACCTAAGATGCCTCAAACAGTGGGTAAGTACGATGGGTTGAGTGATCCTAATGACCATCTAAATTTGTTTAAAAGTGCTAGGGAGGTAGCATGCTGGTCAATGCCTCTCTGGTGCAAGATGTTCGGTCAAACGTTGGTTGGGGCAGCACGCGTTTGGTGGGACGGTCTACCTGTTGGGGAAATTGATAGCTTTGAGGATCTCGTATCCAAGTTTCAGCTACAATTCAGCCAACAGAGGCGCCATACAAAAGACAGAAACGAACTCCTTCATATCCGTCGACGAGATAACAAGATGGTGGAAAGCTTCATAGTCAGGTTTAACAAAGAAAGCCTGGCGATCCCAGGTATAACCAACGACTTGGCTTGTGGCGCCTTCTTACAAGGGGTAAATGATGACGAGTTGTTGAGAACGTTGTATGGAAGGGATGGTGTACCCTCAACAATAGATGAGATCTTAAGAATAGCCAAAGTGTATGTAACACAAGAAAAAACGGTGGCAGCAAGTCACGCCGCTAATAGGAAAAAGGAAGCACACAAAAGCCAGGAGGATAGGGAACAGCGAAACTCTAAAGGTAAAAACAGAGGGGATAGGTTCCAAAAGAGCGATCGGACGAACTCACAGTACGACAGGTCCAAGAGCTCTTTTTCAAGAAATGAATCATCTTCAATACCAAGGTCTGACTACCCCAACTTGAGCAAAACACCCACAGAGATCCTTGCTTCTAAAAACTTAAAACTCGATCCTTTGAAGCCGCTGAAGGATTCACCCAATAGAGACACAAGCAACTACTGTGAGTATCACAAGGGCAATGGTCATGATACAAACGACTGCTACCAACTAAAGAAGCAGATTGAGTATTATGTGAAAACCAGGAAGCTGGCTCACCTGGTTCGAGATATAAAGCAGGGCCCGTCCCCAGCAAGGATGACGCTGAGAAGGGGGCAGGTAAAGGCAGCGGGAACTAAACATGGTATATGCAGATAAAGGGAAAGGGGTGAAACGGAGTTTCTCCACACTTGAGCCCTGGAGGTTGGCAACTATGACGGTCGAACCGCCTGTTGAGGATCTAAACCTCACCACTAATCCCCTTATCATATTAGCCGCAGTGGGCGATTATAACATGAGACGAGTACTGGTTGACACCGAAAGTTCAGAAGATATAAAATATGAATACTGCTACAACTGGATGCAACCCGAAGACAAAAAGCTGCTTGAACCAGTGCACGCCCCTATAAAGGAATTCGCTGGAGAGAAAGTCGACCCAATCGGCCAAATTACTTTCCCGGTAACTTTTGGTCCAGCTCCTCGTGAAAGGACCATACTTTTTACCTTCCTCGTTGTTCGTGCTGAATCATACCACAATGTCATTATTGGAAGATATACCTTGGGGAAGCTAGATGCCGTAGTATCCACAACACGAGGGTTTATGAAATTCCCCACGCCAAGTGGAATAGCCACGGTCCACCGGGACAAGGTTGGCGAGGTTTTAGACACCAAAAGATGCCGCTAGGGACCTAACGGAGCAATCGTTCCAGAGAGATGGGTGTTGAGCACACGCCATCCCAAGCAGACGGTCACAATAGGGGATGCTCTATCTCCTAAAACCAAGAACAGTTTGAAACAATTGCTGAAAAGAAACGCCGACATTTTTGCTTTTGAGCATTCTGATATGACCGGGATACCTCGGGATAAGGCTGAACACAAACTGGCTACCCTTCCAGGAATCAATCCGGTGGCCCAGGGGAAACGCTGCATGGCCCCTGACCGAAGAGAAGCTGTAATCAAAGAAGTACGAAAGTTGGTCGAGGCAGGAATCCTACGTGAAACAAAATATCATACATGGGTATCAAACCCCGTGATGGTCAAAAATCCTGACGGCACATGGCGGATGTGCATCGACTTCAAAGATTTAAACAAGGTCTGTCCAAAAGACGCTTATCCATTGCCCGAAATGGATTTCAAAGTCGATTCCTTGGCCCCTTTCTAGTACAAGTGTTTCCTAGACACCTACAAGGGTTATCATCAGATCAAGATGTCAAGAGAGGATGAAGAAAAAATAGCGTTTCACACTGATATAGGCATTTTTTGCTACACCAAAATGCCTTTTGGTTTACGGAATGCCGGCGCCACCTATCAGCGACTCATGGACAAGGCCTTCGAAAAGCAAATTGGCCGAAACCTGGAGGTATACGTCGATGACCTGGTCATCAAAAGCATGGAAGAGAAACAGATGCTCGAAGACATCGAAGAAACCTTCCGTAAGTTGAGAGAATACAACATCAAGTTAAACCCCAAGAAGTGTTCATTCGGGATGGAAGAGGGCAAGTACCTGAGGGTGGTGGACACCCGGGATGGCTTCAGAGCCAACCCGAAGAAAGTAACAGCAATAACGCGAATGCCCTCACCCAGGACTTTAAAAGAAGCACAGGCGTTAAATGGGCGATTGGTTGCTATTAACAGATTTATAGCTACACACGCTAAAAGATCTTTACCGTTCATAAAGACATTGAAAGACTGTCTCAATAAAAACAACTTCAAATGGACCAGTGAAGTAGAAGAAACCTTGCAAGAAATGAAGTGGTTCATCGAGAAGTTACCCACATTAATAGCACCATACCCAAAGGTCTTAAAGATGTACTTAGCAGCGGCCCATAACGCCGTGAGCGCAGTACTGATGGTCGAAAGAAATGGAAAACAAACGCCCATATACTACATCGACCGGGTACTGGCGGGTCCTGAAACGCGGTATCCAACGCTGGAAAAACTGGTACTGGCATTGGTTCACGCCACCCGGTGCCTCAGAAGGTACTTCCAGGGTCACCGAGTACAAATCCTAACAAACTATCCCCTACAGCAAATCCTACATAAACCAGAAATTTCAGGAAGACTAGCTAAATGGGCAATTGAGTTAGGGGCCCTGGACATCGAGTATCGGAAACGAACAGCAATCAAGGGGCAGGTGATCGCCGATTTCTTAGCAGAGATACCTGATGGAGAAGTGATCCAAGACCTAGTAGTCAACGACATGCCAGCGTCCAGTACATTGAGGCAAACTTAGAAATTGTACACAGACGGATCCTCAAGTGGAAAAGGGGCGGGCGCGGGCCTCATGCTAATAAGCCCATATGAAGTTAAGCTGATGTATGCATTACGATTCGACTTTGAATGCTCCAATAACGAGTTGGAATAAGAAGCGCTATTGGCGAGTCTAAGGATGGCTCAATCTATGGGGGCGACGTGGGTGGACGCATACGTTGACTCTCTGCTAGTCAACAATCAAGTAAACGAGACATATGAAGCCAAAGATGAAACAATGGCGAAATACCTGGCCAAAACCAAGGAACTCATCGCCTCGTTCGACAATGTCACACTTAATCATGTTTACCGCGGACGAAATCAGATAGTTGATGCCTTGAGAAAGTTAGCTACATCCGGAATGGAAAAAGAGGTGACGGTTGAAATGCTCTAGTCAACGTCAGTAGAACACCGAGAGGTATCTGCGGTCACAGCTGAAGAACCCTGTTGGTATGCCCCCCATCATGAAGTTTCTCACAAAAGGAGAACTACCATCCGCCAGGGGCGACGCCAAAAAGATACAAACGAAGGCTTTACAATATGAAGTGCAAAGCGGTATCTTATACAAGAAATCATACTTGGGATCGCTATTACGATGTGTGTCCCCTCCAGAAGCCACGTACCTAATCAAAGAGATACACGCTGGCATATGTGGTATTCACGCCGGTCCCCGGGCAATCGTTGCTAAAATTCACAGCGACGGGTACTACTGGCCCGAGATGCATGAAGACACGGTAGTTGAACTCAGAAGATGCCGCAGTTGTCAGAAATATGCTCCACAAACACTCCGCCCCAAGAACAACTTGATCCCCGTGACAGCGGCATGGCCTTTTCAAAAATGGGCGATAGACATCGTGGGACCATTCCCGCTAGCCCCTGGGAAGCTAAAGTACTAGATTATAGCGATCGACTATTTTACTAAGTGGATCGAGGCAAAACCATTGGCCAAGATAACTGCAGAAAACGCCAAAAAAATTCTATGGGAACACGTTGTCTGCCGATTCGGACTCCCGCTATACCTTGTAAGTGACAACGGAACACAGTTCACAGACAAAGTCCTACAAGACTGGTGTGCAAAGCTGCAGATCCAACAAATTTTTACTTCGGTTGCACATCCACAAGGAAACGGTCAAGTGGAAAGGGCAAACAGAAGTCTGTTGGACGGGATCAAAAGAAGGCTAGGCTATGAGGGAAGTTCTTGGGTGGACGAATTGTCAAATGTCCTCTGGGCACACCGAACTATGCCCAAGAGAAGCAACAATGAAACCCCATTTAGCCTCACTTATGGTGCGAAGGCAATGATATCGGTAGAGGTCGGGCTACCTTCTCTAAGACGCCTAACAACTGATGATGATAATGATAGGCTCTTGCGGGAAGGCCTGGATCTGCTGGAAGAACGGCGTGAAGTAACCACCATCAGCGAAGCAAAGTACAAGAAAGCCTTAGAGAAATATTATAATTAGCGTGTGGATAAGCAAACCTTCAAGGAGGGCAATTATGTCATGCGAGATAATGAGGCAAGTAGGGCGGAACCCACTGGAAAGCTGGGGCCCAACTGGGAAGGTCCTTACATCGTCCAAGAGGATTTAGGCAAAGAAGCATACCGCCTATCCAGACTTGACGGTACAACAGTCCCACGCAGCTGGAACGCTGCTCAATTAAAGAAGTGTTACATGTAGACTTCCGCCCCTAACGGCGGAATAGACAATCTTTTATTTTACAAGTGTAATTCATCATATACGATGTCTCTTTCTTTTATTAGTTATTGATTAATAAAAGTTTTCTTTTATATTCTTTTGTCATCTACATACGCACAAAATATTACCACCGCACTTAAACTACATATTACGGTACAAAATATTACCACCGCATTTGAACTGCATATCACGGTAAAAAACATCTCTGACATGAAATATTTTTTCATAATAACAAAGTCAGATGAACAAAATATGCAACGCTAAAAGTAGGTATCTTGGTAATAGATACATCAACCACTACAAAAGATAGGTATTTTGGTAATAAATACATATAACTATCGAACAAAATCAAGTACTTCTCCCTGTTGTCAAAAACCAACATACGGGAATACCAAAAAACGAACATGTTCTACTAAATTACAAGTCAGGGAACATAGCTAACACTTCTGCAGGGGTGTGCAATGCTTCACCATACCACTCTAAGGGGTGAGGATCGATGATCAAGTTGTCATCATTCCCCTCACCAGCCGGAGAAGTTGTCATCCTCCGAGCACTAACCGGCTTTATACATCGACGACCACTTTGACGTCGTTCGTATACCCTTCTACATCGACGTAGCTGCTCAGGCGGAAATGCTTGCATCATGGTGTCTGCTGTCAAGGACACAACACCTGCATCAGCATCAACTTCGGCAACGGAAGGGCCACCATCCTCGATACCCTGTAACACCCCAAATTTTCGTATGTCGATATAATATAAAGTAGCGATGCTTAAATAATAGAAAATGGCAAATATAGATTTATGCCATGAGAAGAGTTAAATAAATGATACTAAGTTCACAAAATATGTACGTAACTAAGTTAACCGAAACAAAAGTGACTAAGTTAGTATGGGAAATAACAATTCGAACACACTTTAAAAGACAAAGGACTAAAAGTGTAAATGTGTAATGAAAATTGATAAAACAAAAAAAAGGCCAGTGTTGTTCCTGGCTATGTCCGTACGAACGAGAGAGGGAGAGAGCCAGAAGAAACCAAAACCCTAACATCCTAAAATCCATCAAATTGAAAGGGAAAATGAAGGTTAATCGAATGCATGAGCCAGGAACTTTGATTATCTAAGTATTCTTGACATGCAGTAAGTCCAATTTCAGGATTTGGTAATGTTTGATGAATCGGGTTATGTGTAATCCGTGAATTATGTACATGATATAACATGATTGTTGTGTGATATGAACTTATAGAGGTTAAATTATGCTTGAATTTGACTATATTGATAGCTTGGGATAAAACCCACTTGTAATTGTAAGATAATAAAATTTGTGAAGTTTATGGATGAATTTTGTGATGTTGATGCTAAATTATGTGATAGAAGGTGTCTTAGATTGGTAATTTTGATATAAATCCTATGTAGTATGGTATGGTATTGATTGTGAAAGACTAGGTTTATCCATTGATGAATTAGGATGGATACGTTATAACTACTTGTACATCATGCTTCATAGTTAGTACGCAAACCAATGCCTAAGAATGATTTAGTTGAAATTTGACATGGATTCTTGATTTAATGGTGATGTAAATGAAAATGGATGTGTGTGTAATTATGTTAAGTCATGAAGAATAAATAAAATGCATATGTGAAGTAATGTTTATGAAAGCTAAAAGTATGAAGTTATAACGTATAGGCACAAAGAAAGAAGAAGGCACGAGTCACTTGAAGTCGCAAGCATCACAAGATCACGGTAAGTTCATATGAACTTAATTCTCCTTTTATGTAGATCTACGGATGATAGTTTAGTAATTAAATCTTAGTGTTGAGTTGTATGTTCGTTCATGGTAATAATTTGATATGTTGTATGTTGGAAAACGGATAAGTAGCACAATAGTATCGGATGTATAATGACCACTCAAGTGGGTCAAAATCGTTTGGAAAGTAGGATGTGAAATGGTTAAGTAATGACTTGTTGTAAACGGGTCAAAAATGATGAAATTGTATCAAGTATGTATGATAAAATTGACCCGTTGTAAATGGGTTAATTAAGACATGTATGACGAATAGCGACGATGTTTGAGTATGGGCTCATTACTAATGGGCCGAATGGGATGTATGTATGAATGTTAATGAGATGTTGGAAATGAAAGAGAGTAAATGGAAATAATGCTAAAACGGAAAGAATGGTTTCAACAAGGATTGTTAACAAAATGGTAATTTTGTTAATGGGTCGAATAGGAATAAGTAATGCACGTTACGGATTTTGTTTGGTATTATGAATTAACGAATGTTTTGATGTTGTGTATGATAGGTAAATCTCATGCTTGATGTCGGCGAGCTCAGACCGAACACACTATATCGCCCTTTATGCGCTTCCGGTTCAAGTTATCTTTTGTAATGGGTCAAAATCATTTTTGTAATGTAAATGTTAAACTTATGTCTAGGATGATCGTAGTAGTTTGAAGGTTTAAATCTTACTTTGGGTAGTTCGGACAAAACGCTTTTGATGAAACTTGTATGGTCACAATTTTTGTATCTTTTGAAAAGTATTGTAGAACATAACTTGAATGATGTTGTTAAAAGCAGGGAATCGTCTATATTAAGAATGGGTTATGCCCAATTTTTGTTAAAAATTTGTATGTTGTTAATATTATTTATCGAATGTGAAAAGTGGGCGCCACATACCCTTTCCGAACAAATTTATATATGGGGTATCACCGGAGTTAATCTCCCCACACCCCGCTGTTTTATCCTGCACTTTATCCTGGAGACGAACCTGGCTTCAGCAACGTCAAGGGTTTGTAGAATGTCGGAAACTTTCCGGAGACGGTATTTACAGCTCATTTTTACACTTACCAAATTTGGTAAAAAGGAATGATCAATATATAAAGAGTAAAACAAGCTGACAGTCATGACGACAGCAAAATTAATAAGAAGTCATGATTATACGTCCAATCGCCACCTTTTGAAATGGCGGCGCTACCGTAATCATGGATTTTCATTAATTGTTCCTGACAAACATCAAGTGCTCACACGCACCCCAACAAAATATAGTTTCTACAAAATATCTAAGGAACAGTATAAAAAGCAAACAAGAAAACACCTATTCTTCTCCTGGCTCATCCGCCACCTCCAGCATATGGCGTAGCGATTCCACGCCATCTTCGGCCACTTTGTTGGTTAAATCAGCATACGCCAGCAGCGGATCGTTATAAACAGCCTCCAGTGCATCAGCCATATCTGCTGTTAGC
The DNA here is from genome assembly GCA_030545235.1 of Helianthus tuberosus. Lineage (NCBI taxonomy): Eukaryota > Viridiplantae > Streptophyta > Magnoliopsida > Asterales > Asteraceae > Helianthus > Helianthus tuberosus. The sequence continues at coordinate 34,271,467 of CM060441.1, forward strand.
TTGCCTCCCTCCTCTTGGAATTCAGGGGTAACCTTATTCGTTTGATGACAGCTGACAATACCTTCATAAATGCCATCATGTTGGGCTGATTTGTAAGCAGCGATGGATAGATAATCCAGGAGGGCAACAAAGGGCTCAGACTGGCGTAAGTACTCAAAAGCACCAACCAAGCCTTGGGATATCAGCCAGTTCCTGTCACCCTGTAGACCAGCCAAACGGCTGGTTAAGCTATCCACCTCAGCATTGGATTGGTCCAAAGCATTTTCCGCCTCTTTAAGACGCGCCTGCTGGGCGGAAGAGTTTTAAAGAAGTTGGTTCTTTTCATAGACAAGGGCGTCACACATTTGTTGAAGCTCCCTAAGTTTCCCTTCATGCTCATCGAGCTCAACCTGTTTGTCCCGGGCCTTGGCCTCAGACGCCTCTAGCTCAAGGGTCAAACCCTGGTATCTCTCCTGAACCTGATAAACAAAATCGGTGTCAATACTATATCTTTCCACATCAGCATATAACTCAGATCTCACCTTTCGGGCTTCGTTAACTTGCATTCTAACTCCTCTTGAAAGGCTTTAGCACGGGATATAATACGCTCTTTTTCTGCTATATCCCGGGCCCAGGCTACCCGCTCTTCAGCAAGATTGGAAGTTACCCGTTTCAGATCTTCTTTAGCTTTATTCTTCTCTAACAAGAACCGGCTCTCCCTGACACCGACAGCGTAAAGTTGACTTTCCAAACGGCTCTTTTCATCCACCAGCTCTTGGATGGTCATCCGAGCTTGGCGTAGTTCATTGTTGTAATGCATCCATCGACGCCTGATTTCAGCCAGCCTCCTGGGGCCACTAACAGCATCCACCATGGTTGTATTCATTAGATGCTCATTGTCCAGCCCCTCAACATAAGCAGATTCAGCAGGCGGATACGCCCGCTCAACCCAGTGATGCACAACTAGGGGAAAACAAGCCTAGACGATTCTCCTATCTTCCACTTAGGCTGATAGCGTTTATCCTAGGCAGTCAGATCCCAGCACACATTGGGGAGATACAGATAGTTGAACAAACCAACCCCATCATCAACAAAATTACCACTGGATCCCCTAGTGTCACTGACGGTTGTCTCTTTGGCACTCGTTGACTCACCCCCGACGGAGGTGGTAGGCATCTCTTTCCCAGACATGGGGAAATCACCCATTGGAGAATCAAACATCGAGGCAGGGGTAGAGCTTAAAAACAACGACATTGAAACGGGACTGGGTGTGATCACCATGGATGCAGTGAACAGGGGCGGCGGCATAGAAGAGCTAACAGGGAGCACACTTGCCTGGGATATAAGATCTGCAAGGGAAACACTCTGACCGCCGGTCGCGGAAGTACAAATTTCCCCAGAAGTAAAAGGCATTGAGGACCCACCTTCAATCTGGGCCCCAACAAGAGTATCTGTATCAAAACAAACATTTAGAAAACAAACGAATAAACAGAGTCCTACATAGACAAAAACAACCACATACCAGCCTGTAATAACTGGGCAGTCTTGGTTGCTTGAAATGCTCGATATGAATCTTCAGCGCGCTCGCCTCTTGCTCCCCAACCACCCGATCTGCGGATCTCAGAGCAGCATGCCAGGGAGGATCAATAAAGTTAAACAAAGACCAATCACCTGTTGACACCCAAATAATCAATATATCAGAACAAACATCGCCTGCAGATTTATTAACAGCAAATTGATACTTACCATTGTCAAACCTTTGAAAGGTGGGGTACAACCGGCTATCACGCCACAACAAGCTCATCCCAACTAGCACGAGTGCACCTTCAGGAATCACCTGGCACTCGGAGGGGTGCTTACTAAGTTTCTTGAACAGAGCATTCTCTATGTATGCATCAGCGGGTGGACCCTCATCTTTAAACTTCTCTTTAGGGCCCATCTCTCTCCAGTGCATCTCCTCGGGGATGACGCCAGCATCTATGTAGAAGAATTTCTTCTACCAATCTTTATCCCTGGAGCTTGCAGGGACGCTTCTCAGGTAAGACACACAGATGTCTCGTTGATCGAAGGTGAAGAAAGGGGATTTCCAAACAAGAACGAAAGGCCCTAAAAACCAAGATCTCAGGGATATGGCCCAATGCTAAACAGGCAAACTCGAAGTAACGGAGTTTCACCAATCCAAGAGGATGGACTTGGGAGATATGAATCCGATACTCGTCAAGAACAAACTTACAAAATTTGGTAAAAGGCAGCCGGAAATTGCAGAATTTGAAAAAATCACTAAACAGAGTGATATTCCCCTGTTTCAAGGGAACGCCATATCTTTGTTTGATGGCAACACCGGATTCCATTCCAGCTTAATGTCATACTCTTGAAGAAGGTTGTTGAACGATATCGTTCCCCATTTGCAATAAAGAACGTCAGAACTTGCTTGTGCTGAAGAAGATTCACCGATTTTTGAAGCCATTGTGTACAATCAAGAAATTGTAGGCGATGAAAGAAACAAGCGAAATGATGTGCACCCCTAATGGGACGACTATTTATGGAAAAGGTAAACAACCTTTCGAATTCAAAAGGAAACGCAAACAAGATGGTGACGCGTGGCCATCCGGGGCATGTACAACTGTCATCCTAATGATGACCTAACTGACACACCCTTTCACATCACCGCCATAATTCAAAAAGTGTTGTACTCTCACTTGAGAAATATGTGCCCAGGGTGTATTTTGACTTTTTCTCCTTTCAAGTTCGATCTCATGAATTTCATTTCATAACTTCGAACTGGGGGGACATGACGAGGTATGACCCCGACCGGCTAACCCGACCCAGTCATCACCTATTATTTTATTATAAATAATCAATTACACACGTTTATTCTAGAATGTTCCATTCTGCATGGATAAACCAAGTAACCGAATCTCCCAATATTTTGGGAAGATCATGCAAATTCCTAACTTATCGGATTATCCCCTAGTTTATGGGAAACCCTAATAGCAAACTATAAATAAAGGTAAACATCAAAGGTATGATCATTCTGCTCTTACATACTCTCTCTCTCTCTCTCTCTCTCTCTCTCTCTCTCTCTACATACTTTCTTACTACCAAATACTAAGACTTATTCTCACGTCGGAGGGTGGTTACAAGAATAACCACATTCCTGTAACGAGTCCTAACGATGTTCTGTTTTGCAGCCAGCTGTTCAGATCGCCAAGAGTTGAAGTTTTAGTCGGAGCCTTACCGTTAAGGTCAGTGTTTCTTCAGTTCCAATCAATCATCTCATGTTTTAACTGCTAAATTAATAGAATTAATTAATGGAACCAAAATTGGAAGAATCAACACTTGCAAAGGAAGACAATAATCAATGGGTATAAAGGACCATTAATTAATAAACATCTAGAAAAAAAGGTGTATGGAAACATATAACCAATCTAAAAATATGTATCATGAATTGATGGGAATACTAACTCAATATAACCACTCATAGTCCCAACCATTCGTATTTCTGGCGATCGGTGACTAGCGAAGTTAGGGTTCAGTTAGTCAGGGTCCATTGGAGGCCAATATGTTAATAGTTAGGACTGTCAGGGTTATTTTTTAAGTTGGGACTATTGACGACTAACGACGAATAGTTGTCATTAAACGACTAATAGCATATACGTTGTTGATCATAGTTGTCATTGAATGACTGATTTCTACTCATGATCGGTTTTCTGATGTTTATTTACTATTGACGAACCATGTAGCCAGACTAAATCAAAAACAATTTCAAAAGGCTTTCAGCATGGTGAAATAATTTATTTCAAGCATTTGGTGAACGAAACCCCACCATGGTCCATGGGCCTGCCTCTTGGCCCTCGCAAGTGGTGATGCCCCCCTTGGAACCACTTGGACACGGGGGTTTCGCCTCTGGATTCGTTGATTCGGAATATTAGGAAGTCTTGAACAAGCCCCTTATGAACCTCTGTATTCATTGCTGCAAAATATCATAATAGTCATGAACAGACGTACGATCGGCACCTCCTAACTTATATTAAAATCATCTACCTAACATGAAGTCACCCATTGAAAACCATCTATCTAACATAAAGTCACCATTATTTGATTCCCAACGACTTATTACTTATTACCCTTAGAAATGAATTTATTGCTTATTGAAACTCTTTAGACCATGTGTAGCGGAAGACTCAAATAATGTCCCTACCTTTGGGCGTTTTGCGTCATGTGGCAGTCCAGTCAGCAATGGGGCATTATGGGGCGTTTTTTATAAATGGGTGTAGTGGGATAATGCTCACTAATGTTCCATCAATGATTACTCAATTATTTTTTTTTTTTATTTTTTTTAATTAAAAACTAATGATATTTGATTTGGAACCATCTGATTGGCCCAACATATCTTGACCCGGCGTTTTATTTGGAACGCCCAAACCAATTTTTTCAAGAAAAACGTCCATGGGTGTGGTTGAAGGGCATGTTTGGGCGTTTTTGATGGTGTTAAAAAGGTGTTTTGGAAAGTGACTTTTTCCCCTTCTTATGACTTTTTGATAGTGTTAAAAATGAGTTTTTAAGAAGTTAGAGGAATGCGACTTATTAGAGTATACAGAGGTGGTTAGATAGTTAGAGCATGTGAGTTAGTTGAGTTAGTTAGCATGATTAGTTGTATAGTTGTTCTCCTATATATAGAGGTGCTTGTATTGATATTACTTACCACTTATGATATGAGATTGAGATTCTTGAGCCTGATATTCTCTTTATGGTATCACAGCCATACTCTGAGAAATCAGTTACAGTTCCGGTCACTTTCCGGCCATTCTGTTATTTTCCGGCCAAAAATTTCCAATCATCTTCCTCGTCCTTTTGATCTTCTTCTGCTGTTCATCTCTGAATATCTTTTCGTTTCTGAATCCTTCTCGGATCTGAATCTTTTTTTTTCAGATCATTCAGATATGTTTCGTTCTTCTCTGATCTGTTGAAGCTTTAATCATGGCTTCTAATTCTTCATTCGATACAACATCTGCAACAAGTTTTGCATCAAAATCAAACAATAATATGCCTAACATCACAAACTTCATGACTATCATGCTTGACAATGAAAATTTCTTGAACTGGCAGCATCAAGTATTAACGATTTTGAAGATTTATGGATTATTGAAGCATTTAAACTGTAACATACCTGTTCTTGCACTCGATACTGAAGAACGTGAGAACTGGAATAAATCAGATGGCTATGTTTCTGAGTTTTTTACTACAAAACTTTCATCATCATTGATTCATCTCGCAAAAGATACTAATTTGGCCTCTGAATTATGGAATAGAATAGAAGAATCGTTTTATCAACGTGGTGGCAATGGTGATTCTGTGCAAATGGCTGAAAACAGAACTAGGGTTTCTAATGATTTGGGGATGTTTGACTCGTGTGATATGGTCAGTCAGTATTCTGGATTGGGCTTTGGCCCAACTTCACTTGATCAGCAGTTTTCTGGCATATTGGGCTCTAACCCAACGATTTCTCCACATTTTTTTAGTGGATCACAGCCTATTTCTACTATTAGTGATGTATTTGGGTCTTCTCTTTTAGCGCATTGGGCTTCTACTCAGCAATCTAGCCCACACTTTGGACTTAGTGCTGATTTTTCGAGTGTTTGCGAGCAGGTTGACACGTGGATTCCGGATTCTGGAGCGACTGCTCATATGACCGCTGATGCCTCGATTGTTTTTTATGTTACTCCTTATACCGGCTCTGAGAAAGTTGTTGTTGGTGATGCTAAGTCACTTTCTATTTCTCATATCGGTAGCTCATTATTACACTTATTTGGTCATACTTTGTTATTGCGACATGTGTTAGTGGTTCCTGGCTTAGCCAAGAACCTCTTATCTATCACACAGCTTGTTATTGAGCATCCTATTGCTGTCATATTTTCACATCTTGGTTTGCATGTTCAGTCCTTGACTGGACAACTTCTACAGCACACGCATGGTAGTCCACATCAGTTGTATTCACTTGCTGCTTTCACATCTGCTTCTCGTGAGACTTGGCATTCCCGGTTGGGTCATCCGTCTGATGATGTTTTGTCTAGATGTTCGTTTTTACATCTGACAAACAAAAACACACACACACATTGTAATGCATGAGTGTTTCAAAATCGACTAGATTGCCTTTTACATCCGTGGTATCGCATTCTACTTTACCTTTACATATTATACATTGTGATATTAGGGGTGCCTCACCTGTTATGTCTAGAGATGGATACCGATATTTCATTACTTTTATTGATGATTTTAGTCGATTTACATGGATGTATCCTTTGACTTGTCGTTCTCAAGCGGTTGATTGTTTTCGACATTTCAAACCGCTTGTTGAGAACCTTTTCTCCTGCACCATCAAGCATCTTCAGTGTGATGGTGCTCCTGAGCTCATTCGTGGATCTATGGCTCGTTTTCTTTCAGATTCTGGCATCGCTTATCGCATTTCATGTCCCTATACTCCCCAACAAAATGGGGTTGCTGAGCGGAAAAACCGCCATCTTTCTGAGGTAGCTCGAGCTTTATTGTTCCATGCTCGGTTACCAAAGAAATTCTGGTATGATGCATATGCCACTTCTGCCTTCCTTATTAACCGGTTACCATCACCGGTTCTTCATCACTCATCTCCTTATGATGTTCTTTTTGGATCTCGTCCCGATTACTCTCTTCTTCGTACTTTTGGGTGTTTATGTTATCCGTTTCTAGGTGATACTCGAGCGGATAAACTTTCACCCAAGTCTACTCCTTGTATCTTTGTTGGTTATGCTCCATCTCATCTTGGTTAACTTTGTTATGATCCTCATACGTCTCGTACGTATACTTCTCGACATGTTCAATTCCATGAGTCGATTTTTGACATTCCGGGGAGTTCTACTACTCCCACAGCTTCTTCAGATTCTATTCCTTTCTCCATTCCTCCTCCTTCGCTTTCTACTTCTGTTTCTTCTATTTCTTCTTCATCTTCTCCTATTATTCCCTCTCCTGATATTACTTCACCTTCTTCAGGGCCGGCCCTAAGAATTTGCGTGCCCTGTTCAAGCTCGAAAAAATGTGCCCTTCGGCTTTGACGAAATATATAAATGTAAACTATTTTTTTATATAACTGTTCACGAAATCATAGTATTCGCTCAGACCAAATAAAGATACTACGGCCATGTGTTTTGGGTTGCGGGTCGGTTCAACGATTCGGGCCAAATAAGGTTTATCACATAATAAAAAAACACGATACAATAAGAAAAAAAATGAAAGTAGCAAACACATTTCCTATTTCTCTAAATGTGGTTTACTTTTGTCAACACAATCCACACCAAAATCAATTCACAGATCAAAACTAATACCATCTATTTTAGATTTAAAATAAAGAGTAAACTTCTGTTTTGCTCCCTGTGGTTTGGTCACGAGCCATTTTCCTCCAATGGTTTGCTATGGTTTTTTCATTTTGCTCCCTGCGGGGAGCAAAATGGAAAAACTATAGCAAACTATTGGAGGAAAATGACTATTTTTAAAGGTTTGGGGCAAAACCGTTAAAGTGACCAAACCACAGAGAGCAAAACAGAAGTTTACTCTAAAATAAAAAAACCCTTCAAAAAATAAAATGGAACCCTTCACAAAAAATATAACATTAAGAATGCCTCGAACCGAGGCTCTCAAGTTTGAAAAGGGGGAACTTAACCACTAAGCCAGTCATTTAGTTATATTGGTATACTCTTAAAAAAGAATTATAACATATATAAGATTTTTTTTTAAACGTGCCCTTCGGAATCTCGGGCCTTGGCCGGTGGTCCTCCCCGCCCACCTCCAGGGCCGCCCCTGACCTTCTTTTCCTCCTTGTCCTCATCATCCTCCTCCTACTACTACTCTTGTTCCGACTAACCCGATGGTTACATGATCTCGTGATCATACACGGCAGCCGTGTCAGTTTCCTGATCATGTTCTTTTTCATGTCTCTTGTGACAACCGTCAAAAATACAGGTATCCGTACAATTAATTAATCTTGATTAGTGCTTAATGATTGTGCTGAATAACAATTAACTGCTTTCTGATTACTACATCATACTTACATGTGCATCACATATTGCATAATGACATATCATTATTACATGCAAACCATATTGTCATACATGATGCACAAAGCACAGTTAGCACAGTTAACGGATAAAACAGGAATATGCTGACGAGGTTCAGTACATAGACAGACAGTGTTTTGAGACCTAGTATGAGCCAGAAACCAAGTACTACACTAGTATAGTGTGTAGGGAAGTAAGGACCACAAAACTGCTTTTCTAGGTGATAGTTGAAGTACCGGAAAGTGCCTAAAACTCACCCAAAGTGCATAATTCTGCATAATTCAGCAAAAAACAGCTTTTTAACAAGCTAGTAACATGCAAAAATATGACTAAATGGTCCTGAATGTTTTCCTAAGTGTCGGGAATTAAAAGTGTCACAAAAGGTAACATAAAGAACATTAAACGGTATAGTTTGACACTTTAATGAACCGGTATCTAACCGAACAACCGGACACTACTCGAAACACCAAAATTATACTAGAAGCACTGTTTTATTATTTCTGAGCTAGTTATGATCCCCGAACACCCTAACACACTATATGACACCATATATGCATAACACCTAAACTAATACAATTAGAATCTCACTAATTAATCAAACTTACACTTATACCCCCCCCCCCCCCCCTTATGTGGACAGTCACTAGGTGGCCCCACCACCTAGATTTTTACTTGATCTTCCAAGATTTTTGAAGATGAGATTATAGATTTGTATGTACTATTACAAACACATTACACATTGGATAAAAGGTTAATATGGATTATACACATACTTACACACATCAAATACTCTCTCCCTCTCCTTGCTCTCCTCTCGGCCGAAACCCACCCAAACACCACCATCATTTTCATCTCACATTCATCCATTTCAAGTTGATTACAAGGTGCAAGAAGGTTTACAAGCAAGCTTGGTGGTCTTGGATCTTGAAGGACCTCTCCCATTTGCCTTTATCCATCACTTTTATCATCTCCATCATCTTTTGTTCTTCCCTAGCCCTTGTGCTAGTAGTAAGCTCCGTGTAACTTGTGTTTACTTCATATTTTGATGGTTAATAGATGATGAACATTGTTAATCTTGAAGAACACTAAAGAACATAATCATGAATCTTTAACATAAGCTTATTAACATTTGAATACATGATGATTAGAGTTGATTTGCTTCTTGATGATTGATTATTTATGTTAGTGATGTTAGATATCATATGAAAACTACTAGATTATGATTTAACACATGATCTAGTAAGTTAAGGTGGTGATCTTGTGAAAGACCAAGATCATCATACTTTATGTTTTCATGAACTTGAAGAATAAAGTGATTTCTTGAAAAATAATAATCAAGTGAGTTGATAATCATATTGATCTAAGATTTATGAATGGTTTATAAAAAAAACCAAGTTCAAAATATGATTTTTAGTAGATCTTGGTTCTTACTTAAACCTACACTATTTTTAGTGGTAAAACAAGTGTGGAAACACTTGTGAAATAAGAAGGATTCATGAAGAAATGTTTTTGTAAAACATGTTTACAAGTTGTAAACACCTAAATCTTTCAAGAATGAAGTTTTTAAAGAAGTAAATATATTTTTAAGGGTAACTAAACCTACTAAACACACTACCAAGTTACTACAAGTTTTTATGAAAGTTCAAGTTCATGATTGTTATGTAAATAGCATTGTTTTGGCACTTGGTAAGTGTAAGTTGTTTAGGATTGAGTTGTTGATTATTTGTGGTGATTTTAAAAAGAAAATGATATGCTTTGATAGCATGGACACATCCATTTTTAGGGAAAACTATGGCAAAATTTTCTAAAAACATAAACACTTAGAAAAATATTTTCTAACAAATATTTACAAGCGTATTTTAACTATGATTTTCAATATAAACTTTGCCATAATTTTTGTAACAAAAATACAAGTATTGGAGGTTGGTTTTTATAAATAAAAATGGTTAAATGTGTATTTAGAATATATATTTACATTAAAGACATGATGTATGTTAATATTTGTATGCTTTGTGTAGTAGTTATATTATTTTAGGGTTAAAATAATATAACTTAACATATACCCAGAAATTACAATCCAAAATAATACCAAAAATCACAAGGAATAATTACACAAGTTACACACACAATATTGGAAAACCGAACAAGAATGTAACCTACAAAATATTCCAGAAAATACATTTATGAGCATTTTTGGATAAATACTATTTTGGATACAAAATAAATGAAAATATGATTTTTATTATTATTACCAAGTTATATCATATTTTTGAAAAGGAGAAAATATATTATTTTTGGGAAGTAAAAATATATTTTCTTGGAATATTTGGAAGATATATAATTTTTGGGAAAAATATATATTTTCTTGTAATACGTTATTTTGGGTAAAAATAAGCTTATATATATTTTCTAAGTAAGACTTGAAAATATATTGTTTTGGAAATATATGTTGGATATTTGTTAAGAAAATACGTACACAAGAATACGGATATACATGTATGAGATACCCCCATCCTTGGGAAGGAAATACGAACGCGAATACTTGAGAAGTGTTGTTACAAAATATTGTTTAACGATTATTCCAAAACCTAAAAATATAATTTAAGTTAAAATAATTATTATTTTAACAAGTAATTATAACTTGGAATAACATTGAAGACTTAAAAGAAACATAACTCGAAAACATTAATACTAAGACAAGGCACGAACCGTTCGTCTAATAGACGTTAGTACATTGTAGGTAGTCGTATTGCTGAAGAGATTTGAGTTACGATTCTGAAGACACAAGACAGTGAGTTCATGCCCCCCTTTTCTTTAAACTGTTTTGTTTATTAACTTCGGGGCTGAAATACATGTTACAAAAGGATTACATACAATTACAATTGGTATGGTTAGCCTAGGAAAGTACAGTAGATCATGTGAATGGGTAGGCGGATACTTAAGACCATTAATCCTCGTATAAGGACCGAGGGGCATGAGTGATAGATCTATTTGGGTGTAGCGAGCCCACACCCATGAGGACCAGGGTGGCCCATAGGGTGACTATGTCTTACAGCCTAGGCCCGGTACAAATTTGCTAGGTTTGAGCCTTCCTACGCAGTCACACATACCAGTGGCCTTGCAAACCATTGGTGATCTGTTTCCTTGTTTGCTTTCATATCGGGATTTATAAACATCCATACATACGATGTTTACAAAGGTTTTATACATATACAAAAACACATGAACTCGCTCAACTTTTGTTGATGTTTTCAAATTACATGTATTTCAGGGAACTAAGTGGATCTGGCAGGTGTTTGCATGTTTTCAAGCTGCGTTATAAATAAAAGATGTCATCCAAGTCTCTAGGGTTTAGGAGATGTATCTTATTCCTGGACGAGATACATGGTTCTAAGCTCGGGTTTGTTTAAGGTCTTTTGTCGAGTCTTAGTGGACTCCCTAAAACTTGTTGTGGTTGTAATTTGAATTTGGTGTCGACATTTCAGACAATTATGTTGTGTTATTTTCAAACTTAAATTATGGATGAACATCTTATGGTTTTATCATATAGCGTTGTTATGATTGAATGCTATGGTATTAAGAAGTCACACCATAATCACGCTTCCGCAAAAGTCAGGGTGTGACATCTCTACTACTCCCACCACTGAGCCTTCCACATTTTGACAGGCTCAGCAGTATTCTGTTTGGTGGGATGCGATGCGTGCTGAGATTGATGTTCTTCATGCCAACCAGACTTGGCGTCTAGTTCAGGCTCCCACTGACGCCAACATTGTTGGTTGTAAGTGGGTTTACAGGATTAAACATAATCCTGATGGATCAGTGAGTCGTTATAAAGCCCGTCTTGTTGCCAAGGGCTTTCATCAGACTGAGGGTATTGACTACACAGAGACTTTTAGTCCTGTGGTCAAACCTACAACTATTCGTCTAGTTCTTTCAGTCGCTTTCTCTCGAGGGTGGTCTATTCGTCAGGTTGATGTCAACAATGCGTTCTTACATGGGGATCTTTCTGAGACTATGTATATGACCCAGCCCCCAGGCTTTGTTGACTCATCTAGACCACATTATGTTTGTCGCCTGCAGAAGGCTCTTTATGGCCTAAAGCAAGCTCCTAGAGCTTGGTTTTCCAAGCTATCCACCGCTCTGCTTGCTGATGGTTTTACCCAGTGTCTTTCAGATGTATCTCTCTTTGTTTACAGTCGAGATTCGATACTCTGTTATGTCTTGATCTATGTTGATGACATCATTATTAATGGGAGCTCATCTGATTTTGTTACTGGTTTGATTGGGCGCTTGCACTCTCAGTTTAGGCTCAAGGATTTGGGACAGTTATCATATTTTCTGGGTATTCAGGCTACATTTTCTGAGGATGTCTTACATTTATCACAGCAGCGCTACTTACTTGATTTGTTACAGCGCACGGGTCTTGCCGATTGTCGTCCATTATCTACACATGTCTCTTCTGGTAGACAGCTTTCTCGGCACACTGGTGATCATTTGTCTGATCCTACTATGTATCGGAGCACTGTCGGTGCATTACAGTATCTTGTGTTGACTCGACCAGAGATTGCTTATGCTGTCAGTAAGGTGTCACAGTTTCTTCAGACACCTACTGATCGACACTGGGTCACTGTCAAACGGATTTTGCGGTATCTTAAGGGTACCATTTCTCATGGGTTGTGTATACGTCGGTCTACTTGTGTTGATTTACATGCTTATAGTGATGCTGACTGGGCTGGGTGTCCTGATGATCGACGTTCTACCACAGGTTATTGTGTTTTTCTTGGGCCCAACCTCATCAGTTGGAGTTCCAAGAAACAACATACAGTTGCTAGGTCGAGTACTGAGGCTGAGTATCGAGCTCTTGCTCATACAGCTGCTGAGTTACGATGGATTACATCTATATTACATGAGTTACATATCACGATGACTTGTCCACCGTCTCTTTGGTGTGACAATATTGGAGCTACATATCTTGCAGTCAACTCAGTGTTTCATCAGCGCACCAAACACTTGGAGATTGACTTGCATTTTATTCGAGACATGGTTTTAGGTGGTACTTTACATGTTCGGTATGTTCCCACTACATTTCAGATTGCAGATATTTTGACCAAAGGATTGTCTGGTGTTCGTTTCGACAGTCTGAGGTCCAAGCTTCACGTGGATGCTCCCCGTTCAGCTTGAGGGGGCATATTAGAGTATACAGAGGTGGTTAGATAGTTAGAGCATGTGAGTTAGTTGAGTTAGTTAGCATGATTAGTTATATAGTTGTTCTCCTATATATAGAGGTGCTTGTATTGATATTACTTACTACTTATGATATGAGATTGAGATTCTTGAGCCTGATATTCTCTTTACGACTTTTGCAAACTCTTTGTAACTTTTTGCAAAAGTCAATAACGAGGTTTAAATAAGAATCTCAAACACCCCCTTAGTAAAGTATGTGTACTATACATAATACTTGTAACTATTTATATTTATAGTAGAGATCAAATGTAGAGTTAATTACATAGTTAGTCCCTGTGGTTTGCACAAAATAACATACTTAGGTACTAATAGTTTAAAATAACATTCTAGGGTATTAACTTTTCATTTTGTAACGTTTGGGGGTATTAAGCTTATTTGTAGGCTTAAAATCACATTCTGTTAGTACCTAAGTATGTTATTTTGTGCAAACCACAGGGACTACCTATGTTACTACCTTAGAAGTTAATACCTCCAAACGTTACAAAATGAAAAGTTAATACCCTAGAAGGTGATTTTAAGCTATTAGTACCTAAGTATGTTATTTTGTGCAAACCACATGGACTAACTATGTAATTAACTCTCAAATGTATTACTCTTATATATTTGAATCCAGCAAATATCTAAAAGAAAAAATAGCATGCCTTCTAAAAGGTTGACGACAAAAATATTATATTATACCGAAAATATTCAATTATTTTCGTGGAATATCATATTACTCGTCCAATTCACGTGGTTGATAAAATATTCATTCTTCACTGTAGTATTTTGTTTTTAAACTAACAGGATGTGATTGCCAGCTTTATATCTATTTAGTTATACTCTTAGACAAGCATATTCGGTTTTTTAGACAAGTGAAAAAAGCATCTTATGTGATTATGTGAAGGAAAAGAAAAAATGAACCAATCAACTTCAATATTTTTTTTTTTAGCTGAAATTTCTCATTTCATTCCAATAATTTGGGCAAATTACATAAGGATAGCAGGTAGACGAGCAACAAACTGCGCCGCCATCCCTTTCTCACTTCAATATTGGATCTCTATAAACTATCGCAAGAATACGTAGAACAAGCTAATCCATCTATTTTTCTAATAATCTCATTAAAACAAATTGTTTAAATATAATTCTATGGTTTCTCATATTTAAAAGTGCATCAACAAATTCGTTTATTTTTGTAATGCATGTATATAATCAACATATTCTTCATTCTCTATTGTACGTTATCTCAGTATTACAATAGTAGAACACTCTTATTTCTTCATGTTTCAACCATGGAAATACTAATCATTCTCAATTATCAACATTTTTAATATTTAATATTGATAATATTTATTAATTTTTAAACATTTACCTAATAAATAAAATAGAAATATAAGACTAATATTTATTAATAAAAAGATACATCACTTCAAATACGACCGATTGATTGAATATTAGCTAAACGGTACAAAAACACATGAAATAAAAGATTGATATGTTTTTATGTACATAACATAAGTATGAATATGTAATAAGCACAACATTTAAATATATGAATCAACGATAAAAAAAATCAAACGATTCAGATGTGTTACTTTTGTATTTACAGTGGATTTATGTTATATATGTGGGTGTACAAGTCTACTGAATTGAAATCCTAAGCGTGAACTCGGATTGTTTACAACTCTATTTGACTTGTGGATTGATGGATCGATTCGTAATAAAGATGAAAAGCAAAGAGTGTTTTAGCATATATGGTCGTTGCTCTACCACCGATATTTTGTAGCAAATATGGGATTTGTGACATATATGCGTGTGATTGTTGATGTCGAAACAATTGGGTTGCCGGTTAGTCCACAATGAACATTGTGATCGGCTAAATTAAACTGAAATATTAGCCTAGCTAAATTGAATTAAAATGTAGGTCTAGTGAAGGGGTTTTATAAAATGCATTGATACAACTTTAATAGTCAAGCAAAAAAGAAACCTTATTAAATGATAAATTATAAACTTATAACTTATCAACTTCTTTATGCATAGATGGGTTGTACTTTTAGCTTTGGGAGTGTTTCAAAAAAAATTGGAATTTTCCCCTTTTAACCCTAAAGTATCAATCTTTGACAATTTTAGTTTAAGGTTTTAATATTTGGTAATTTAACCCCCTTTCGTTCTAGATTTTCCGAGTTAACATGCCACAACGTGCGTCTGGAGTTCAACATTTTTCCATCTACTTTATCCTGTTTGATAGGCATGTCACAACGCGTCTATTTTTCTCCGTTTGATAGGTATGTTGCAATGTGTGAGTCATAGATCGGCTCAGTTATTATTTTCTATGTTTTACACACATGCTCGCGGTCATGTAAGAAACATTTACCTTTCATCTAATATGATATATAACTAACGCATCCCCCGCCGCATTGCGGCGGGTGGTAATTCTAGTTTATATTAATTGGGATAGTGGGACTTTAGGGCCGGATTGAGCTTGTGCAAAAGAGATGCGAATACATAGAGCTTAAAATTTTGAGGAGCATATTTCTTTTCCCCTTTGGTTTCACATATTTACAAAATATTTAACTATTATTTAGTTATTATATTGATGATTTAAGCACAAAAGTAGGGATAGAAAAGTTCATACGACCATCTCCACGATATAGGTGAAGTCAATAAGTTCTAAACTTAGCAGCTCCATTTTTTTCTAGCTTAGCCTACCCTTTGTAGAGCTTCATTTTTAAAAACAATTAGACATACATCTATTTTAAGGGCCAATTTAAAAAAAAAAAAAATTATACATACATACATACATATATTAAGGGCCCGTTTTTACTCCTCGCATAAGGCTTCGAAATCACTGGGACGACCTATAGGCCTTTTATATATGTTTTTTTATTTAAGCGGTTGAAAATTATATGATTCCGCTTAATTTGGCTCAAAAATATGATATGAAATTTTGAATGTCAAGCAAATTGAACACTAATCAACTATGTGTCGGTTTTTGCCTTTATGGGAGGAAGCCTTTGCTTCTCTTGTAGGTATTTGTGGGATTAGACCGCCCGCTATGGAATCATGCCCCCTCCACGTGAATTGGTGGCCAGTGTGATACAAAGGAGGCGTGGGGCTAACCACGATGTGAAAGGGGAGAAGAAAAGTGGGGCCCAACCACGTGGAAGATTTTTGTCTCGCCGGAGGGGTGGTTATTTTGGCCAGAGAGCGGGTGTTTTTTTAGGTGCCCGGTGATATGTCCGATTGGGGGAGAGGAAGAAGGCATAAATCTTTCAATTTGCATAACCTCCATAGTTTGTGTAAAAATCAAAAAGTGCCTCTCTTATTTCAAATTGGCCCCTTTTTCTTTGTTTTCTATATTTTAAAGTTAATTAAAATCTTATTAATAAGCAACTACTTTATGCATATGGTAGTTGTACCAATTGGTTTTGGAAGTTTTTCAAAAAAAAAAAAGGATTATTTCTTCCTAACCCTAAAGTTTGAATCTTTAGCAATTTAAGTCTAAAGTTTCATTCTTTGGTAATTTAAACCCTAATAAGCAACTACTTTATGCATATGGTAGTTGTACCATTGGTTTTGAGAGTTTTTCAAAAAAAAAAGGATTATTTCTTCCTAACCCTAAAGTTTGAATCTTTGGCAATTTAAGTCTAAAGTTTCGTTCTTTGGTAATTTAAACCCTTTGTTTAGTTTGATTTTTCACTTATAATTCAAAAGTTTCTATCTTTTGTAATTTAACCCCTTTTATTTTTTTTTACTTTTAACCCAAAGCTTTTCATCATTTGCAGTTTAACCCCAACACTTTTTAGCTTTCAACCTTTGGTCCTTTATACTTTTCATCTTTCGCAAGTTTTCCGTTTTAACGTTTCGTTCTAAATTTTCTAAGTTAACACGTCGCAATGTGCGTGTGGGGTTCAACGTTTTTTCATCTATTTTTCCCGTTTGACATGTCTGTCACATCACGTCTATTTTCCCCCATTTGATAAGTCTGTCGCAACGCGCGGGTCAGAGATCAACTTGGTTATTCTTTTCTATGTTTTACACATAGGTTCGTGGTAGTGTAAGAAACATTTGACTTTCATCTAATATAATATATAACTAACGAATCCCCGCCGCATTGCGGCGGGTGATAATTCTAGTGTTAGTTATTTATCAAAATCATGTTATATAATTTATGTTTCAGTTAATTTAATTTTAACTGTTTATTAATTACTTTTTTATTTTTTCATTATATTTATTTATGTAAATTAGTTAGTTTATATAAAAATTAGTAGTGGTTAAAAATGATTGAGGTAGGGTGAAAACTAGTGAAACCATAGTACAATTTAGCGGGAAAAAAATGAATGAAAGTGGTGTGATGAACTGATGATGTGTTACTAATATGATAATTACGTTATGATGTGATAGTGACGTAGAGTAAAGACATGTAAAACCATAGTGGGTAGCCTAAACCGTCAAGCAAGGTTAATACAAAGTTACAAACCTTGGTTTTCAATGCAATATTTTGTTTAATACGTGTTTGGTGTAAATTAATCCAATACAAACTTAAGACGACGATAAAGCGTTGTAGTAATTTCCTTTTACTTCAATAAATTCACACACTATATGTATTGGGAACATGTTCTCTTTTTTTCTTCTTCTTTAGAATGGCTAACACTTTTAGATGTTACAAAATATCAAATACAAATATCTTTAACATACAAAACGTACGAACTTAAGGTTTTCCTGAAAAAATGCAGTGACATTTTCGTTATTATTTTACTTGTAGAGTAATTATCAAAATTACTCTACAAATGATCGTATAGGGTAATTTTGATCTTGTAGAGTAATTTTGTAGAGTATCATAATTACTCTATAAATGATCTTGTAGGTAATTTTGAATTGTATGTTATTTGATAAACTTGTAGAGTAATTTTAATACACTTGTAGAGTAATTTTGAAAATTATCCTATGAGTAAAATAATTACGAAAATATCACCACGTATTTTTTTACTTTTCCATGTCTTTCATACATAAGCGTATTTATACGCGAACTTAACTCTTCATATCTATAAAATGTTTAGGGGTGTTCAGAATTCGTTTCGAATTCAAAAAATTCGAAATTCGTTTAAATTCGATTCAATTATCAAGAATTCGAATTCGATTCAATTCGAGTCAAGCAAATCAAATACGAATCGAATACGAATTTATAATTTCAAATTCGATTTGATTCGAAATTCGAATAAAAATTATACATTTTTATTTATTATTTTTATATATAATACATATGTAACTTTTATTAGGCTATACTATAAACTATTTTCAAAATTTATTTCAAGTATTAAAATTACTCATTACCAAATCCACTACATGGCCCATAACTAAAACCTAAGTAACAAATCTATCAATAGATTTCTAACCCTAAAAATATTAACTTATAATGTGAAGTGGTTATTCCCGAATTCTCGTTTTGAATTTTAGACATATAGTACTTTATTTGAAACTTTTTAATGTGATTTTGTGCTTTATGGCTGCTTTAAAAGTTAAGTTTCATTTTGATAGTTATTTACATGTTTTTAAAGAACATGATTCAAATCGAATTTATTCGAATTCGAATTTTTAATCGAATAGGAATCGAATACGAATTGGGTTTCTTATTCGAACACGGATTCGAATCGAATTCAGTAAGTTTTAATCGAATACGAATTTAAGGGAAAATAAAAATTATTCAAATAATTCGATTCGAAGAATTCAAAAATTCGATATTCGATTCGATGAACACCCCTAAAAATGTTTACCCTAAAACTAGATACTTGAACCATAATATCTCTTATTGTAACATTCTTGGTGCTAGAAAACAATTAATTTCCATTCATTGATACTAGAAAATTTTAATATACCTTGCACCACTAAAATTTGTAGTTATTCCCTTTACATTAATTTATTCGTTATTCGTTACACTAAATTTTCAATTAGTTTTTTTTTTCTTTTCTAACTAGCATATTTCAGAACGTTTTTCACATGATTTAGAAAGTCATATAATTATACCCGGATTCGAACGTAAGCAAAAATTTGGGTGCATATTTAGCCAAACCTAAATGAGAAACGAATATCAGAAACAAGGTTGTGTTAACTTTCGTAAACTATAAGCAATGATATTCTTCCACGCGAATTCAGTCGGTATCAGTTCGGTTCATTACAGTATAGAGACTCGTTGTTGTAATTGTTAGAGAAAGCTTTACATCGATTGAGTACAATAAAAACGAATATCGATACCGATACCGATACTGATGTTGTTAAGTTGATATTGGTTTGGCTCGTTTGTGTTCTATGTTTATTTTTTTCGAACATTGTGGTAAACGAATCGAAACCGACTAAACAACATTTATACGGATACCGGTATCTATTTTTTTGTTTTTGCTTTCAATATCTGACACCGTATCGCTACCATATCGTACCAAACTGAATCGAACAACATTGGTACCGATATATATATTCATTGTTATGGTTTCCTGTTTAATAACGGATACCATGCCCCTACCGTAGTGAACCAAACGAACAACAACGGTTTCGGTACGGTACTTATATTATTGTTTTCTCTTTTGATAAACTGACACCGTATTGCTACCGTACCACCGGCACCTAGATTCATTTTTATGGTTTCCGGTTTTGAAAGTTTTTCTTTTATACAGCTCTATCTGCGACAACAAATGAATGTCGATACCAGTATTGTGACAATACGAATCGATCGATATCGTTTGAACAACATCGGTGTCGGTACGATTTTTTTATTGTTTTCAGTCGATGTAAAACACATGTTAATTTCTTCATCAAATGCATATATCGTACCGGTATCAATCCAATGCCCACAGTAACATACCTTTACAACAAGCGAACAAATAACCTGGAATGGTAAAGGATAAATAAACATAGATGTGTGTTTATAATTTATTTTAAAATTACTAATAGTTCAATTGAATAATAAATAATGTCGAGGTAACATACCATCACAACACGCGAGCAAATAACTTGGAATGGTATAAAAATAAACATAGATTCGAATTTAAAATAGCCAAAAGATCAAATTGTATAATATCGAAAGAACAATTTAAAATCTTAAAAACCAATTAAAAATCGAATGTTTAAAAACTATTGTTTACTATTACTCAGGCGATACGTTAGTATGAGAATTGGATCGGTATTGGTTTGAGTTGTTACAATATCAGTACAATACAAGCACTCGGTATAGAAACCGCACCTTTTTTAGATCGTGTTGACTCCAGGATCCGGCGAGTTTGACGGAGCTTCGGTCCCGATCCGATGTGTTCGGTGCGTTTATTACGACTAAGAAAGGAGTAGAAACAGAATACAACACCGAGCAGTCAATTTCAATCTGGTCTCTATTGATTATTCAACGTTTACAGCACCACGAGACCAGTTGGACAGCATTTCCCCTCTGGGAACCAAAAGTTTGTCCAAATGGGAACCCCAAGTCCCTATTTATAGACATTTCCTACACTAGATGTCCATCTGATCGGATTGCCATCCGACCGGATGGTCATCCGTCCGGATGGACTTTGACATTTACAAAACCTTACCAACTTCTCTATTCTATACAATATTCAACACACGCTCTATCTAACTATTCGCACAGTGGCAGACGTACGAAATATGCACCAACAGATTCCCCCTCGGCTGTCACTGTCTAATCGTCTTTAAAACTTTGAGAACCTTGAGCCGTGTTTGAATATTCTGCAATCTTCAACTTTTCTGCAACTTCAATCAGGTATCTTGAAATCTGACTATCCAAATTTCCCCTCGATTGATGATTCGGGTTTGCTTTTGCCAAAGTAAAACACAAATTCCACCTGGAATGAATCTTCAGGTCTTTTGCACAGTTTACGACTCTCCTCTGATTTGCTAAACTGCAACCTTCACAAACAATCACCAACTTGAAACTAATCAATGCAGTATCCTCTATTTCAACTTTACGCGCATCCAAGCTCAGTTTTTTATATGACCTGTAAGCACCACGGTCTCGCATTCCGCCTGCTCGATCTAAGAATGTACAAAAACTCAACCGGCAACTGATAGAAACTTCAAATACCTCATTGGTTAACTTCAAATCCATGATTCCCCCTGAAGATATGATATCCCGTTAACTGTGATCCACGTTAACGCACCATAAGAATGACAGATCCGTGTAACCGGTATTCTCCACAATCAGCAAATCTTCATTCGGAAAACAAATCCTCTGGTAATGTAATCCGATCTCTGAAGCATTCGTCCACAATCAGATTCATCTCCTCGGATAATCTAGATCTCAGAAGCTATCATCCACGATCACTCTCAGATCTCTGATGCTTTCGTCCACGATCAGATATCAACACCTCGGATCATCTTGATCTCGGAAGCTTTCACCCACGATCAGATTCACATTCCCCCTGACAATCTGAAGTCTAAACAACCCGAATACTGTTTCAGTGTCACGAATTTCAAAAATGTCGGAATTTCAACATATGACGGTGAAATTTTTATTCCCCCTCATTTTTGGAAATTCTGACGTCTCTATCACTGACTTCCCCCTCAAACTGAGCAATTCAGTCCTCTTTTATCTGTGAAAAACTCGACTATACCGAAAATATGACAATTTTCCTCAAAAGTTAGTTTTTCATCGTTGCGGATTTTTCTTTTTGGCCCATAAATAGTCAGATACCCTGGAAGACAAACTTTCTGCACTAGTATCATGACTACCCCACTAACTTCCACAATCCGTGATCGCATCATCAAATATGTTCGCTGAAGCCCCCGACGGTGTCCCCTAACAATCCAACTTGGTTGTTAAAAACCCGAAAAAATTGTCAATCACCAAATTTTTTCTAGAGACTCTCCTCGTCGTTGCGATCAAAAAATGGCTCTTTTTTTAGGCATTTGATCATCTGGTCGAATGGCATGTGACGGATGGTCATCCGATCGGATGGTTCGATCGAAGGACATAATGTATCAAAATGGTATGATGGATCGGAAGGTCATCCGATCGGATTGTCGTTCCTTGAAAACCAACTGATCTTTCAACCACCCCATAGTGACATGGATCGGATGGTCGTCCGATCGGATGGTCATCCGATCGGATTGCCATCCGATTGAAAGCATATAAACCTTTAATAAGCCTTCAAGCAAGATAGTGATATGGGCCGGATGGTCGTCCGATCGGATGGTCATCCGATCGGATTGCCATCCGATCGGAAATGTTCTAACAGCTCAAGAACACTCCGAATCACGTTTTTTCGATCCAGAATCTTTATTTGTGTGAATTTCATGATGAAACTTCACAGGATTGTGCGCGAATCAATTCCGAACAGAATGATGTCTTCAATTCCAAAATCCATCCGTGAATTAACCTTTATTTTGATGATTTTCTCTGGTTAACGTCAAAACTCCCGTTTAACCCAAAATTGATGAGCTTTGGGTGATTTAACCAACTGTTAGATCGATTAAATCAATACCGTAGCTCTAATACCACTGTTGACTCCAGGATCCGGCGAGTTTGAGGGAGCTTCGGTCCCGATCCGACGTGTTCGGTACGTTTATTACGACTAAGAAAGGAGTAGAAACAGAATATGACACCGAGCAGTCAATTTCAATCTGGTCTCTATTGATTATTCAATGTTTACAGCACCACGAGACCAGCTGGACAACATTTCCCCTCTGGGAACCAAAAGATTGTCCAAATGGGAACCCCAAGTCCCTATTTATAGACATTTCCTACACTAGATGTCCATCCGATCAGATTGCCATCCGACCGGATGGTCATCCATCCGGATGGACCTTGACAATTATAAAACCTGTCCAACTTTCTCTATTCTATACAATATTCAACACACGCTCAATCTAACTATTCACACAGTGGCAGACGTACGAAATATGCACCAACAGATTCCCCCTCGGATGTCACTGTCGAATCGTCTTTAAAACTTTGAGAACCTTGAGCCGTGTTTGAATATTCTGCAATCTTCAACTTTTCTGCAACTTCAATCAGGTATCTTGAAATCTGACTATCCAAATTCCCCTTTGATTGATGATTCGAGTTTGCTTTTGCCAAAGTAAAGCACGAATTCCCCCTTGAATGAATCTTCAGGACTTTTGCACAGTTTACGACTCTCCTTTGATTTGCTAAACTGTAACCTTCACTAACAATCACCAACTTGAAACTAATCAATGCAACATCCTCAGTTTCAACTTTACGCGCATCCGAGCTCAGTTTTTGATATGACCTCTAAGCACCACGATCTCGCATTCCGCTTGCTCGATCTAAGAATGTACAAAAACTCAACCGGCAATTGATAGAAACTTCAAATACCCCACTGGTTAACTTCAAATCTGTGATTCCCCCTGAAGATCTGATATCTCGCTTACCGTGATCCACGTTAACGCACCGTAAGAATGACAGATCCGTGTAACCGGTAATCTCCACAATCAGCAAATCTTCATCGGAAAACAAATCATCTGGTAATGTAATCCGATCTCTGAAGCATTCGTCCACAACCAGATTCATCTCCTCGGATAATCTAGATCTCATAAGCTATCATCCACGATCACTCTCAGTACTCTGATGCTTTCGTCCACGATCAGATATCAACACCTCGGATCATCTTGATCTCGGAAGCTTTCACCCACGATTAGATTCACATTCCCCTGACAATCTGAAGTAGAAACTACCCGAATACTGTTGCAGTGTCACGAATTTCAAAAATGTCAGAATTTCAACATACGATAGTGAAATTTTTATTCCCCCTCATTTTTGAAAATTCTGACGTCTCTAATACCGAATTCCCCCTCAAACTGAATTCAGTTTTTAATTCTATTCTCCGAAAAACTTGACAAAACTAGAATATCACAATATTCGCCACAATTGTCAGTTTTTCGTCTTTGTGGATTCTACAATTTGGCCCATAAATAGTCAGATACCCTGAATGATAAACATTCTGCACCAGTTTCATGACTACCCCACTAATTTTCACAATCCGTGATTGCATCATCAAATATGTACACTGAAGCCCCATACGGTGTCCCCGAACAACCCAGCTTGGTCGTTAAAAACCCGAAAACATTGTCAATCACCAAATTGTCAATCACCAGATGGTGTCGTATTCTGTTTCTACTCCTTTCTTAGTCGTAATAAACGCACCGAACACGTCAGATCGGGAACGAAGCTCCGTCAAACTCGCTGGATCCTGGAGTCAACAAATCGATAGAAAATGATAAAACAAAACATGGGTACCGACATCGTTGTTCGATATAGAAATCAACACATGTTTTACATCGACATAAAACGTTAGAAACGAACATTAGTACCAGCACTGATGTTCGATATAGAAATCAGCACATCAGCACCTGTTTTACATCGACATAAAACTAATAAAACAATAAAATGAACACCGGTACTAGCATCAATGTTATTTAAACGATATCGATTGGCTTAGGTCGTCAAGGTACTTATACCAATATTTATTTATTGTCACAAACATAAATAAAATATTATTAAGAAAATGCTAAAAAATAAAAGCTCAAAACACTATTCATCAAGACGTTGAAATAATGTGTACTAGGGAGGTTCCCCGCGCTTTGCAGCGGGTGCCACTATCGTACTAAACTGAATTGAAACTGACTGAACAACATATCGGTACGATACTGGCACTCATTATAGCAATCGAAAGGCAAAACCCAAAAATAAAGTCATTATATGCCCAAAAGGATATCGACGCATATTTTACATAAATCGAAAAACATAAAAACGAATATCAGTAATGTCTTCCGAAATGAATATCAGTATTCATTCCATTCCGATGGTACCGGTACCGGTACTAATATTGTTGGGTTGGAATTGACGTGGTACCAATACTCGCTATAGTTTATGATAATTAAAAAAAAACTCTATACTACCATCGAAGTTCTTCGCATGGTATTAGTTCAATTCGTCATGGTAAAGAACAGACGGTATAAGTTTGGTTCATCAAGATACAAGTATGGTATTCATACTCGCTATAATTTATAATATAAAAAGATATTGTATACCTCTATCCAACTTTCGCATGGTATCTGTTCGGTTGATCACGGTAAAGAATAAATAAAGATCAATTATATTGATCCGTTTGATTTTGAACAAAACTTTTAGTGGAAGGAAGACAAAAATAAAGATGTCGCATGTGTTCATAGCTTTATAAAGTATTACACTATATTATTAGAATAATGCAAAAAATAATGTTAATTTATATGTAAAAACTAAATGTGAGTTAGATTTGATAACATGTACGTTTGTGCTTCGATTATTTAAGCTTTAACACTCACAACTTAGTTTCAGGGAAAAATGTATCAATACAGAGAAAAATTTAGACACGTCGAAACAATATACTCAAAATTATATAAAATATCGTATCTTAATAGTTATAAAAGAAAAAAACAATAAAACTAAAAATATATTAATAAATTAATTAAATATTAAAAACAAACAATAATAAAATAATTTTAAAACACTAATAATAATATATAATATATTAATAAAATAATTAAATATTAAAAACAAACAATTTTAAAATAATTTTAAAACACTATTCATGGTGACTTTCTATTAATATATAAATAAATAAATATATAATAGTAGGACTCCCCGCGCTACGCAGCGGGAGTTTGATCGTTTTTCCCCTTGGTACGCAGCGTCACTTTGGTCGTTATCGGCTCGACAAATCGGAAATCATAAAAGCAAAGATCTATAAAAGTGAATAATAATACCGGTTCCGATAATACCAACTAAAGAAAGGGAAAAAAGGTATTTACCCTCACGCTACGCGTCGGGAGTTTGATTGTTTTTCTCATGCTACGCGGCGTGACCTTGGTCGTCATCGGCTCGACTCATCCAAAACCATAGAAGAGAATATCGATACCGGGTTTACCCTCGCGCTAAGTGACGTGACTTTGGTCCTTATCGACTTGACTAATGGGAAAACCATAAAAGCAAATATCGATAAAAGTGAATATTGATATCGGTTTCGATAATACCAATTAAAACATAGGTTTTCCCCCACCACATTATCGGAGGACGGAGTCAGTGTCAATGAAGAGTTGTACGTGCCTAGTCGTGTTTACGACGAACGCATCACTGGTCGATAGTTGACGCCGCTCTCCTGGTGAGTCTAAGGTAGGATGAAACCAGTAACCCATACAAAGAAGCTGGAGCCTGGATGGATTGGCTTGTCCCCGAGGACTTGAGAACGCCATGCAGGGTTGAAAACTAACCCCGTGACACTAGGCAGGTGTATTTTTTTATACATATGGTAAAAAAAAACATAGACAATATGTATTTTTTTATGGGTTGTTCTATTTCCACACCCCTATAATCTTATTTTCACATCCCTATATCTATACGGGCCGTATAAACTGATACGGGCCGTATAGAATATTTATGCGCAGAATTTAATGCGGTGGAATGTTTTTTTTTGTTTTTATATGTATATGGGACCTATAGTTACATACTGGCCGTATACATATTTGCATAATTTTGTTTCGAAGGTTTGTTAAGGGTTTTTAGTTTTGAAATCTGTATACGGGCCGTATAATGTTATACGGCCCGTATAGCCCGTATAGAAAAGTTAATTTTTTGTTGCAATCGGGAAACCGTTTAATAAATTTTGTAAATTTTAAAATAGTGTTGTATATATCGGATTGTGTTACGAGTTTGTAGTTAACGTATTTATTATGTTTAATAAGTTTCCTCTTTGTAAAACGATAAATATGTATAGAAAAGTTAATTTTTTGTTGCAATCGGGAAACCGTTTAATAAGTTTTGTAAATTTTAAAATAGTGTTGTATATATCGGATTTTGATACGAGTTTGTAGTTAAACATATTTATTATTTTTAATAAGTTTCCACTTTGTAAAACGATAAATATGTATGTATAGAAAAGTTAATTTTTTGTTGCAATCGGGAAACCGTTTAATAAGTTTTGTAAATTTTAAAAAAGTATTGTATATATCGGATTATGTTACGAGTTTGTAGTTAAACGTATTTATAATGTTTAATAAGTTTCCCCTTTGTAAAACGATAAATATGTGATATGATTATGATAAACTACGACAACAATTATTAAACAAACAACTTAACATCTAAACATAAGATTAATATTTAGAATGTTTTACATCTAAAACAAAAAAAGATAAACTTTTACAATGTTTCAAACGTAAAATAACAAAAAAAAAAAAATACAATAAGCAGCTACGGCGGTGGTGGTGGTGGTGGTGGTGGTGCAGCGCCAGCTCGTGGAGGTAGGGACGCGCCAAAATGCATAGCCACAATCGCCTCGACCATTCACTGTACATCCCCTCTCACTGCAGCTAAATCCCCGCTGACTGCAGCTACATCCAACTCGACCTGAACGAGTCTCTCCTCCACCTGAACGAGTCTCTCCTCCACCTGAACGAGTCTCTCCTCCACCCCCGGTGAAGGCATCACACGCTGTCTCACGCTCCGTCGAACGTACGGGCGATCACCCCGTAAATCCTCCGCAGCAACCTGTGATCGATCGACAGTATGAGCGACCCCCTCACGTACCCCGCTTCCCTCTCCGTCGCCTCCCTCTCCCTCGCCCTCGCCTCCCTCGCCCTCGCCTCCCTTGTCACACCCTGGCTTTTGCGGAAGCGTGGGTTTATTTGGTGTGACTTATTAATACCATAGCAACAATCACAACAATGCTATATGATAAAAATACGAGATGTTCATCCATTAATTAAAGTGAGAAAATACCACAATATCATTGTTTAGAAACATCGACACTTGAAATAAGTTACAAACCATAAATTATTTAAAACGTATTCGTAAGACACAAAAAAGACTTTGGATAAGACGAGGTTTAGAGACATGTAACCCGTCTAGGAATAGGTTACACCTCTCAAACTCCACAACTCGGGATGACATCTATTATTCAATGCAGCTAGACACATGCATACCCTGCCAGATCCACTAGTTCCCTGAAATACATGTAGTTTGAAAAATCAACAAAAGGTTGAGCGAGTTCATGTGTAAGTATGTGTGTATAAACCTTTAAAATATGTCTTGTGTGTATAAATGTCCCTGGTATGTAGCAATTAAAGAAAAAGAGATCACCAATGGGTTGCAAAGCCATTAGTATGTGTGAAAAGGTGCAGGAAAACTCAAACCTAGCATATTTGTACCGGGCTTCCGGCTGGAAGACATAGTCACCTCTATGGGCCGCCCTGGCCTCATGGGTGTGGGCTTGTTATACCCAAATAGATCTATCACTCATGTCCCTCGGTCCTATGACGAGGATTAATGGCCTTAAGTGTAGTGCCCACCTTTCACAGTCTAGTAGTAAACCCTCCTTAAGCTAACCATACCATGTATAAAAATGTCTGTAGTAGTTGTAACATGTATTCTACCCCCGAAGTATAAAACTAAAAACAGCTAAGAGAAAAGGGGGACATGAACTCACCTTGATAGCGAGTAAGTCCAAACAAGTATGCAAATGTGAGGGTTCTTGGAAATAAGATTCCACGTCACTCTAATTGATTGAACATGCAACAATATGGAATATGTATCAACCATAATGTTTAATTGGATAATTGGAAATCCTAAATCTCTAGGATTTGGTAGGGTTTTGTCTAAATGGTAACTATGTGGTTTGGATAAAATTTATATAGTTATATAATTTAAATACATTAAATTAAACTATATTTATAAGTATAAATACTAATTTATTTATATAAATATCAAATTTATATAAAATATGAGCAACAATATTATTTTTGTAAAGATCAGTATTTAAAATAATTAATCTGAAAATTTCAGTATTTAATTCTTAAAAATCGATTTATTATTAATTATTTAATAATAAACTGTTTTAATATTGTAAAAATTAGTTTTATAAATAAATTGACTAACTTCATATTTTTAATAAAAGTAACGGTGTCTGATAATGTTATAAAAATTATTGGAATGTTAAAAATATTAAAAATAAAAAAGTTTAAAAAGATTTGAAGACCCCTGGGTTCGAACCCGGGTCTTTGTTTTGTAATAACACACACACAACCACTGGGCTAGGCCTGGTGGTTGTTCATAAGTTTAGTTTATTAAAATAAATATTTATTCGAAAATGGTCATCTTCCCCAATTCAATCGATCAGAGTCAAACCGAAAGTCAAACATCAAAATTAATCGGGGAAATCTATGTTATATTCAAATTAACTTGAAGGAAACATTATATAAGCATGAATGAACTAATTGGATGAGTAAAAACGAACCGGTATCGGCTGGAACGTCGAATCGGCTAAATCCGGCGACTAGTTCGGTTCCGGCAAGTTGCAGGTTCGAATTCCGGTGTTTTCGAATTGTTTAAGTGGATGTGAAGGTTGTACGAGCTTAGTGGTGATCTAAGGAGTTTAAATAGAGGTCCGAATCGATATCAGATTCGACAAAAATCAGTGGGAATGTTCGGTTTTTTTATTTTTTATAAAAAAGACCGATATCAATGGAATTGGCACGAAATTATGTCGATTTGGGTGGTCAATCAAGTTGGCAATGAGTTGGAATTATAGTGGTGATGTTTTCGGATCAATTAAACAAAGGTTAGTGGGGTTTGGATCGAAGTCCGACAACTGGTAATGCGATTTGAAATATTATATTTAATTTCTAAAGTGTTTATAAATTTAATATAAATCCAATTATATCACATTCCAACTGGTAGCCCAGTTGGTTTGTGCGAGTGTTGTGTTGCGAGTGAGCGCGGGTTCGATCCATGTTTGTGGCGGGTTCGAATGGATTAAACCTTTTTAGTGTTTCAGAATTTATTTTAATAAAATAATTAAAATCTTAATTAGTGTATAAATGAATTTAAGTTCTATATTCTAACAGCTCCTAGTAGGAGGATAAACTGGTTAAGGCGTTGCGGTTGTAACCGAGAGGTCGCAGGTTCAAATCTCACAAGGGCCGGTTCTCACCCAGGTGACCCCCTTTTTGACCGATTTTTGACTTATTTTCACTTTGGCCCCTCAAGTTTCATTTTGTACAAAAAAAGTCCCTGAACTTTTGAAAAGTTACAATAACAGCCCCTATACTTTTATATAAAATACATAATTGGTCCCTGAAGTTTCAGAAATTGACATAAATGGTCCCTGTACTGTTCAGTTAAGTCTACTAACTGAGTTAATGTTTAAAGAAGGAATTCTTTATAAGAAAGTTAACCTGGTTAGGATATTCAGTTAAAATAAGTTTCTAAAATTCAGTTTTAGTCCCTGAAGTCTAAGTTTCAGAAAATGACCAAATGAACCCTAAACTTGTAGTTTGCAATAATTACACTTTTAACCCTTGTACTTATATAGTTTCAAAAATGACAATTTAGTCCTTGGACTTGAAAAGTAATAGATTCCTAGCAGGTTTCAAAGAATGACAAATAGGTCCCTCAACCTATTGTTTGTCTATGTGTTGGCATTGTCAGCATGTTCCTGAGTTATCCGTTCACTGTGCTAACTGTGTTTTGTGCATCAAGTTTATCACTAAAGTTTGTGTGTATTACATGGAGTGACAGTATGAATGTGATGCATATGTATGTATGATGCAGAACTCATAAAGCAGTTTAATTCGCCAGTTGTAATTCTAGCACAGTCCTTAAGCACAAAGTTAATATTAATTAATTGTACGGATACCTGTAATTGTGAGTGTTGTCACATCCCTCTCCCTCGCCTCCCTCCCCATTGCATCCCTCTCCACGGGGTCCCTCACCCACACCATACGCCCAAATCAGCTGCCCTCCCTCGACCTCGCGAGCCAAACCCATGATTGGGTTGTGTCCCTCCCAACCCTGTCAAGCTGGAGTGTCAGGGTTATATCACTTGCCACCTGCGGGGACAAGAGGCGAAAGAAATGCTTCGCCAAACGGGTGACGAAGGCCCCACAGCTGATGTGGGTAGAGGTACGTTTAAAGGCGTACTCGGCGAGATATGCGGCCAAATTATACGCCAAGTTGGCCCTCCCGCCGGTAAGTAAGCTGTGCAAGTAGAATAGGTCATTTTGGGTGACCCATTCCCTGCTATCATGACGACCGGCGATCATTACGGCGATACACCGATGTAGGTATCGGTGTAACGGGTCGTAAAGATCAGTCGCCTGTGCCTTCGGGGATCGCTGATTCGGTTTCGCGAACTCCCCGAACCCAATAGTGCGCCACTAAGGCCACAACATGTCACTGGACGTGCTGATGGGCGCATAAAAAATGCCCGGGACACTGAGTACTCCTGTGAGTACAGACCCAAGGCAACGACGAACTGAGGAAGTGTTATCCTCTGAGGCTTGCCGCAAATAGTAAAAGCTACGGCGTCTGTCGTCAAAAAATGCTGAAAACCCCCACCCCGGGTGTCCGTAAATGCAAAAGTGTCATCCTCTGAGGCTTGCCGCAAATAGTAAAAGCTACGGCGTCTCAAACTAATCTCCTGGTCTCCCCGATCTCTCAAACTAATCTCCTGGTCTCCCCGACCTAATTCCTGGTCTCCCCGACCTAATTCCTGGTCTCCCCGACCTAATTTTTCCTGGTCTCCCCGACCTAATTTTTCCTGGTCTCCCCGACCTAATTCTTCCTGGTCTCCCCGACCTAATTCTTCCCTAGTCTCCCCGACTGGACTCCCTCAGTCTCCCCGACTGAGCTATAAATTTTGGAAAGTGTATTTGTAAAAATGTTTTGTGACCTGGATCTGGACGTAGTGTATGCATTGTAAAAATGTTTTCGTGAGAGCCCTAGTGATCATAGTCTAGACTCGAGAAGGAATCCTAGTTCGCTATGATCAAAGCTCTGATACCAAGCTGTCATACCCTGGCTTTGCGGAATCGTGGGTTTATTATGGTGTGACTTCTTAATACCATAGCTTAATCACAACAAAGCTATATGAAAGTAAAACCATGATGATCATCCATTACTTCAAGTTTTAAAAGTAAAATACGACAACATTGTTTTAGAGTTGACACATGCAACGAGTTTACAACACAACATAATAAAAACCTTGTTCATAAGACAAAACCACAAACATGAAATAAACATAGTTTATGACTTGTGACTCGTCCAGGTAAAAGTCACAATCCCTAAACTTGGATGACACCATTCTTCTACGCAGCGTAATGATAGTGCATACCTTGCCAGATCCCTAATTCCCTGAAATACATGTAGGTTGAAAAGTCAACATAAAGTTGAGCGAGTTCATGTGAAAGTGAGTATGTAAAACCTTTGTAAGTATAAAATCCCTGGTATGTAGCAAATAAGGAAATAAAGAGATCACCAATGGTTTGCAAGGTCATTGATATGTGTGAAGTGCAGTAGGAAGACTCAAACCTAGCGGATTTTTGCGTCGGGTACAAAGTCACCCCGAGGTCCGTTCTGTTGGGCCTGGAATTGGGCTCGCTACACCCAGATAGATCTACCGCTACTGACCCTCGGTCCTACAATGAGGATTAATGGCCTCCAGTTTCAGCCTACTCACTCACATGATCTAAGTAGTAACCCTCCTTACGCTAACCATACCATATAAGTAAAAGTTCGTAATAATCGTAACACGTATTTCACCCCCGAAGTATAAAAACTGAAAACAGTTAAGAGAAAAGGGGGACATGAACTCACTGAAGTGCGTCTCGAAATAGTCCGTCCCAAAATAACCTGCTGCGTGACGACCTACACGTACTAACTTCTATTAGACGGACGGTCGTACCTTGGCTTAAGGTTTATCGTTTTTGGGAAATAGTTAGGCAACTATTTCGTATTTACACTTCTTAATTATTTAGTAATTATATTCCTTCCCAAGGATGGGGGTTTTAATACATGTGCGTTTTTGTAATTCCAAAAATATATTATTAAGTCTCACTTAATAAAATATATTTTTATTCATTTGTCTAAAATATTCTATCTCCAAAAATATACATATTTTTCCCCAAAAATATTATATTTTTCTTTATATAATTTCCAAAATAATACTTTCCCAAAATACACATTTAAGAGTATTTTCCGAAAATACATAAGTTACATTTTTAAAGTTTGTGTGGTAATAACAGTACCGGTGTAACTTAAATATTTATTTGTGGTAGCGTTGATATTATTTTGGAGTCGTGTTTTCACAACTCCAGTTATATTATTTTTACTCTAAAAATAATATACATATAGTCCACAAAATAATCATAAAATCACACAAGCGTTTTATTATGAAATATATATTCTCAATATATATTTAAAAAGTTTCCTTTACGAAAATCCACCTCCGAATACTTGGTTATTTTATAATAAAAATCATGGCGAAGTTTGTTTGGAAAACAAGTCGAAAATATATTTATAAACACTTGTTACCAAAAATATTCTAAGTGTTATTTTCTGGAAAAATTTCGCAAGAGTTTCCCCTGTAACTGGAGGTGGCCACGCTTTCTAGCGTATCATTTTCTTTTCAAAATTCAATCAATCAATTTCCAATCATCAAAATACAATTTACATACATCAAACTAGTCAATAATAAGTATAAATCGCAAACTCATGAACTTGTAAGTTGTGTGAAAATATGTAGTAACTTTCCAACATATTTAGTAGATCTTTCCATCTTTAAAAATAAAATCATCTTCTTGGAAATCTTTATTTTTAAAGAACATGTAAGTTTACAACCTCTATTCCAAAAATTACAAAAATATTTCTTGGTTAAATCTTTTGTCACACAAGTGTTTACACACTTGTTTGTTTGCAAAAATGCTTTTAGTTCATGAAAGATCCGGCTTTTAAACAAGGTTTGCATCTTACACTTGGTTCTTCGAAAATACCACTTGTAGATCTTTAGATCTACTAGTTTAGAACTCTATTTTACAAGAAAAATCATTTTTACACAAGTTCATGTTTATGTATGGAGAGGCTCATCATCTTGCATCTTTTATACTTTACATATTGCTAGTTCATGTTCCATGAACATGACCTAGCGTGGTTAGATGACGATCCGTTCCACTACTAGCATCAAACAACGTAAAATAATCATTTCTAAACAAGATTCACAAGTTTTACACCATTTGTTTCTCTTTAACCAACTAGTTCATCATTCTTACAAGACTTTTAGTTTTGATCTTTAGTGTTCTTGACTTTTATCCGTTAAACCTCTTATTAACCACTTTAAACATGGACAAGAGAGTGTTTGGAAGCACTTACTACTAGCTCGTGGCTAGGGAAGAATCAAAGCGAAAACTAGGTGGATAAAAGCAACGTAGTGAGGTCCTTGAGATTCCGAAAGCACCGAGCCTCCTTGTGTGTGACCTTTCACCTTTGTGTGTATGTGAAATAGCAAGAACAAGACTTGATGATGGTGGTGGCTATGGTTGTGATCTCGGCCGAATGTAGCAAGAGGGAGAGAGATGAGAGCAAATTTTGTGTGAAGTGATTAGTGAATGGAAGTTATAATCTCAAGTGTTTACTTATAAACTAGTTTAGGGCTTTAACCACCATGTAATATGTTACCTTGATACTAAACATTGAGATTATTATAATCAAAAATTGGTGGAGGGTGTCCCCACATGGGGAACCGATCGGATGGGGGGGGGGGTTATATGGTTGGATTTTAACCAAATAGTTAAGTGTTTAGTTAGTTAATTAGAACTTCAAGTTAGTTACTAGTGTGTTATGTAATATAACGGGTGTTCGGGGACCCTAACTAGCTCAGAAAAGAATAAACAATGTCATTGACAATATTTTCATGTTCCGGGTAAAGTCCGGTTGTTCGGTTGGATATTGATCCGTTAAAGTGTCAAGTAAAGCTTTAAGCGTCTTTTATAGTGTTTTTAGTGACACAATAAATTCCCGACACTTTGTAAAGTGTCTAACATTATTTTACCCAGTTTTTGCACTCCACTAGTTAAGTTAAATGCTGAATTTTGTGATAAAATGCAGAATTTTGTAATTAGAGCATGTTTTAGGCACATCTAGTCACTATAACTATCACCTAGTGACGCAGTTTTACAATCCTCACCTCCCTACACTCCCTACCAGTGTAGTAATCTATTCCCGGCTCGTACTGGCCTCAGAGACAATATCTGTCTAGTGCTGGCAATGTCAGCATGTTTGCTGGGTTATCCGTATAGTGTGCTCACTGTGCTTTTGTGCATCAAGGTTGTCACTAATGTTTGTGTGTAAATAATAGAGTGACAGTATAAATGTGATGCATGAGTATGTATGTATCAGAAATCAAGAAGCAGTTTAACCACAGTTGTAAGCAAGCACAGTAATTAAGCATTAATCAAATATTAATTAATTCGTACGGATACCTGGTTTGGTGAGGGTTGTCACATTCTCCCCCCGTTAAATAAATTTCGTCCCGAAATTTACGCTCTGCTTCTAGTTGCAGGGGTCTTGGGAAATAAATGGGGGTATTTCTCTTTCATACGATCCTCACGTTCCCACGTGAATTCAGGCCCATGTCTAGCATTCCATCGAACTTTGACGAGTTTGACACTGCTCCTGCGAGTTTTGTTAATTTTCCAATCCGTAACCTCAACAGGTTCTTCAGTGAAGTGGAGCGTGTCGTCGATATGAACTTCGTAGCAGGAATGATCACTGTCTCTTGTGTTGGACTCTTTCTCAAATTTGATACATGGAATGTATCGTGAACACCATTGAGTTCGGCAGGTAGGTCCAACTTGTAGGCTACAAGCCTAATCCTTTGTAGGATTCTGAAAGGGCCAATGTAACGCGGATTCAACTTCCCACGCTTTCCGAAGCGTGCCACACCCTTCCAGGGTGAAACCTTCAATAAACCCATATCCCCAACTTGAAATTCCAAAGGTTTCCTCTTTGGATCTGCATAAGCTTTTTGTCGGTTGCGAGCTGCCTCGATGCGCTTTCGAATCTGTGCAATCTTGTCGGTCGTCTCTTGGACTATTTCAGGACCAACAAGCTGCCTATCACCTGCATCGGCCCAGCATAGTGGTGATCGACACTTGCGTCCGTAAAGAGCTTCAAATGGCGCGGCTCCAATGCTTGTGTGGTAGCTATTGTTGTACGAAAATTCGACCAATGGTAAATAATTATCCCAGCTACCACCTAGATCCATTACACAT
This sequence comes from Helianthus tuberosus, assembly GCA_030545235.1. NCBI lineage: Eukaryota > Viridiplantae > Streptophyta > Magnoliopsida > Asterales > Asteraceae > Helianthus > Helianthus tuberosus. Next base: position 34,307,850 of record CM060441.1, read on the forward strand.
GCTCTCAGCATATCCTCCAATGTCTGGATAGTTCTTTCGCTTTGGCCATCTGTTTGTGGGTGAAATGCAGTGCTCAGATTCAACTGTGAGCCAAAAGCTTCTTGGAAGGATTGCCAAATCCTTGATATGAAACGTCCATCTCTATCAGAGATGATCGAGAGAGGCACTCCATGACGTGCAACAATCTCTCGCATGTATATTTCCGCCAGTTTACTAGTGTTATCCTTCTCTTTGATTGGCAGGAAGTGTGCGGACTTGGTCAGGCGGTCAACTATTACCCAAATAGTATCATGACCTCTAGGCGTCTTGGGCAGTTTCGTTATAAAGTCCATTGAAATCTGTTCCCATTTCCATTTGGGAATTTCAGGTTGTTGCAGAAGTCCTGAAGGCTTCTGGTATTCAGCTTTCACCTTGGCGCACGTTAAACATTTTCTAACATAAACAGCAACTTCGCCTTTCATCCTAGGCCACCAATAGAAATCCTTGAGATCTTGGTACATCTTATCCGCACCGGGATGAATTGAGTACCGCGACCTGTGAGCTTCATCAAAAATAACCTTCCTTAATCCACCAAACAGAGGAACCCAAATCCTTTTCATGAAGCATAGCGTTCCTTCCTCGTTTGGCACTAATCGCTTTTCCATCCCACGGAGATATTCATCTTCAATATTCCTTTCTTTCAAATCTTCTCTTTGTGTGGCACGAATGCGCAAAGAGAGGTCTGTCTGAACAATCATCTCCAAAGCCCTAACCCTTATGGGCTTAATCCTTTCTTTTCGACTCAGGGCATCATCGACTACATTTGCTTTCCCTGGGTGATACTTGATCTCGCAATCATAATCATTCAGTAGTTCTACCCAGCGTCTCTGCCTCATGTTAAGCTCTTTTTGGTTGAATATGTGCTGTAAGCTCTTGTGATCAGTAAAAATCGTACACTTTGTACCATACAGATAATGTCGCCAGATTTTCAGTGCAAATACCACTGCGCCTAGCTCCAAATCATGCGTGGTATAGTTCTTTTCATGAACTTTCAATTGGCGTGAAGCGTAAGCTATAACTTTCTGGCGTTGCATCAACACGCAACCCAAACCTTGACGCGAGGCGTCACAATATACCACGAAATCATCAGTTCCTTCTGGTAGCGCTAAGATCGGTGCATTGCAAAGCTTGTCTTTTAGTAACTGGAATGCTTCTTCTTGTTTGATTCCCCAATCAAACTTCTTATCCTTCTGTGTGAGCGCGGTCAGAGGTTGTGCGATTTTGAAAAAATCCTCAATGAATCTTCGATAATAACCAGCCAAACCTAAGAATTGTCGAATCTCGGTTGGCGTCTTTGGAGTCTCCCAGCTCTTTATCGCCTCGATCTTTGTTGGATCCACATGGATTCCATTTCCATTAACCACGTGTCCAAGGAATTGGACTTCACGCAGCCAGAACTCGCACTTCGAGAACTTGGCGCATAATTTCTCCTTCTTAAGTAGCTCTAGGATAGCTCTTAAGTGTTGTTCGTGCTCGTCCTTTGTCTTCGAGTAAATTAGAATGTCGTCAATAAATACGATCACAAACTTATCCAAGTACGGCTTGCAGACTCGGTTCATTAGGTCCATGAAAACTGCAGGTGCGTTTGTTAGCCCAAACGGCATAACTAGGAACTCGTAATGTCCATAACGAGTCCTAAAGGCCGTCTTCGGGATACTTTCCTCTTGTATCCTTAGTTGATGATATCCGGATCGAAGATCGATCTTTGAATAAAAGCTTGAGCCTTGCAACTGGTCAAATAGATCATCGATCCTCGACAAGGGATATCTGTTCTTGATTGTCAACTTATTAAGCTCGCGGTAGTCTATGCACATATGGAAACTATCGTCCTTCTTCTTAACGAACAGTACTGGAGCTCCCCAAGGTGAGAAGCTTGGTCTGATGAATCCTTTGTCCAATAGCTCCTGGAGTTGTGTCGACAACTCCTGCATCTCCGAAGGCACAAGTCTGTAGGGTGCCTTGGCTACAGGCGTGGCACCTGGAACCAAGTCAATGCGGAACTCGACTTGCCTTTGAGGCGGTAATCCTGGCAAGTCCTCTGGAAAGACTTCCGGATATTCCTTGACGACTGGAATGTCTTCGATCTTTGGCTCAGCGGCTTTCTTATCCACGATGTGTGCCAAGAATGCAACACATCCTTTCTTCAAGCACTTTCTAGCTTTCAGGCAGCTAATGATTCTCAGCGGCGTATCATGCTTCTCTCCATGCACTACGATCGTTTGTTCATCCGTCAGTGGGATGCGGATGGTCTTCTCACGGTAAACGATCTCGGCTTTGTTACTGGACAACCAATCCATTCCCACTACCACATCAAAGCTCCCCAACTCGACAGGTAGCAGGTCTAGCGTGAATTCGTGTCCTCCCAATTCTATCACGCATCCTCTTATAACTTCACTGGTCTCAACTAGTTTCCCATTCGCTAATTCGATGGAGTACGGAACGTCTAACTTACTAGGCGTCAACCCAAGTATATTCTTAAATTCTAATGACACGAAGCTATAATCGGCACCAGTATCAAACAAAACGGATGCAAAGCGTTGGTTTATAGGGAACGTACCGGTAACAACATTGGGATCCTGGCGCGCTTCCCTCGCCTCAATGTTAAACACTCTTCCGCGTGCTTGATTCAATCCTGGGCAGTCCCTCTTAAAGTGCCCAATGTCACCGCAGTTAAAACAACCCAATTTTTTACCATTACCTCCTCCGTTCCCCGCTTGATTGTTGTTTTGATTTCGATTCGCGTCCCCAGCTTGATTTGCATTGTTCCCTCGATTTCCATTGCCTCCATTATTCCCTTGTGGACGATTTCCATTACCTCCACGATTATTGTTCCTACTACCAAAACCTCCTTGGCCTCCCCGGCCAGCACTAGCCCAGCAAGAATCCTTCAAGTGGCCAACTTTTCCACAAGCTTCACATACTTTTGGCCCACACCGGCCAGAATGATGACGTTGGCAGGAGTTACACTTGGGCAGTGAACCCATATAGCCTTTTCCTTTCTTCCCAGCACCGGTTGCAGCTTGGACCGGTGTGCTTGATTCTCCTTTCTTGCCAACACCGCTAGTTCCCTGCTTGAAGTTCGAGAATTTCCTCTTATTCTATCCAGACGACTCTACGTGAGTCTCTTTCTTCTTTAGCTCAACATTCGAAAACTTGTTCAGGCGGATGGCTTCCTCAGTAAGAGCCACGCTCAGATCGATGGCCTCTGTGATTGTTGCAGGTTTGGAAGTAGTGACCATACTCATGATCTGTGGAGCTAAACCCCAGATAAAGTGCTCGATTCGCTTGAATTCCGGTGTAACCATATAGGGTACCACATGAGACAGGTCGTGGAATCTCTGAACGTACTCAGCAATCTTGGGTCCTTCCATTTTCAAGTGCCAGAATTTAGTTTCCAACCTCTGAATCTCCGTACGTGAGCAGTACTTTCTTCGCATGAGCTCCTTTAGCTCATTCCATGGCATTGCGTAAGCTGCGGCTTCGCCAAGAGTTTGCACTTGTAAGTTCCACCAGGACAGGGCTCCGTCCAAAAATAGCCCAGAAATGTAAGTCACTTGTTGGTCTGGAGCGCACTTGCTCATTCGAAGAACAGACTTCGTCTTTTTGGCCCATCTTACAAAAGCAACAACACCTCCGGTGCCGTCGAAATTTACAGGCTTGCAGTCTAGGAACTGCTTGTAAGTGCACCCTGCACATACGTTAGAATATACAAATGGCATTAGCAAACGTGCTAAAGATATCCAGATGTATCGTAGTATATCTCAACGACTTAACATTACCATGGGGTGGGTTGTTATTGCCGTTGGTGTTCGAATTACTTCCGCTTGTTCCTCCTTGTGAGGCTGCATACTGCGCAATGGCGGCAGCAATGATTCCTTGAAGTTCTGCCTCGTTGGCAGACATACGCGTCTGGCGTCTTGGAGGTATCTTCTAAAAGATGGTTCACGTTGGTCAGGTCATAGTAAGTAAAGTGTACGTATGTATTCAATAATATCAACACATAACATCCCATGTTATAAATAAATCAACCACATAACATCTCATGTTATAGAATATAAACAATCAATAATCAACCCAACATATAATGAGAATACTGCGATTGCGCTGTCATAAATCAAGACCACAATGTAAGGTTTACAAGTTCATAACTGTATCATACATCATCAGTGACTAAGGGCCACATCACCCTAGTCCAAACTATCTAGTAAGTGACAACAACAACAAATATACAAATCATCAAAAGTCACAACCATAAAAAATGCGGTCTCCAAAAGCTGTGTAGTCTGCATAATCACGGTCGTCTCACCAAAAGTCTACCTGCGTCGAATCAAAAAGGCCTAAGCTGATGGCGGTGGAGGAGGGGGAAAACGAGAAAAGAGTAAACGTCGCATATGAAGCCAGTCCTCCTCCATAGCGCGATAAGAGCGCAATAAGTATGCTATCTGCTGCTCGGGAGTCCAAAAATGAGCGGCAGAATCAGGTGAAAGCGGACGAGGAGGGTGTGATACTGCAGGTGGGATCTGGCAATGGCACGGTGGTCGCTGAGCTCTCTCCAGCTCCTGTACGCGATGGGTCAGCGCCTCCTGCTGTATCATGAAAGACGTGAGAACATCCTCCGTGGAATACCCCACGTGGTATGGGTGATACGGATCCGTCGGTGGCATAATGGGGCGTAGTCCAGAGGAATGGCTCACTAGATGGAGCGAAGGATGGTACAGTAAATGGTGCAACAGTGGGAACAACAGTGGGATGAGAAACCTGAGGCACAAACTGGCCTCCTCCTGACACAAAAGGTGTATGACCAAACGGATGACGTGATGAACCCTCCCCAGGATGTGGCAGAGGAATGTCCTGGAGATAAGTGATCGGGAGATCTGTGTGGTGAGTATCTGTAGTGTGTGTGGGAAGCAAGGGTACATCAATGGGACCTGAAACAGGGGCTGAAACGGGTGCCACAGGTGGTGTAATAGGGAACACGAAAGGTGGGTAATCATCGTCATCATCTATCCACCCATTGTGGGTGTGAGCGTATCGTGGATCAATATGGGTCGCAAAAGGTGCACGGTCGATCATCACCGGCATAGGGTCAAGAAATGGTGCAACAACAGGATCCTCTAACAGAAGTGGAGCATCAACAGGAGCGTCAGCAACATGATCATCCACCAACGGTGGAGCAACAACGGGATGATCGTCAACAGGTATGTCATCAACAAAAGGAGCAATCGCAGGTGCATCGGCATGAACAGGGTCATGCTCAAATGCGGGGTCAGGAGCAACGACTGGCTCAGGCGCCACGACCGGCTCCAGATCTACAAACTGCATATCAAAATCAGCTGGATCAGCAAACAAAGGATCGACAGGGGCTACAGGATCCTCCAGGGGCTGGTCTAAGTGAATGAACTCAATGTCCTGGTCAGGATCAAAACCAGGTGGAAAAACAGGATCATCATCAACATCGTGATCAAACTCAAAGTCATGTGCGGGTGCAGCTGATGACGCCATGTCAGGATCGGCGTCGTGTGAGTGGTGCTGCACTCCCTGTGTGTGCGAAGGTGCGGACGCCACAGACTCAAAGGAGTCTGGAACAGGTGAATGAGCAGGAGCCTCCTCTGCAGGAGCATCAGCAAGCAGTAGGATATCACCGGCAGCAATATGTGCCTCGCCCTCAAGGTCATCCTCAAGTGGGTCCTCCTCAAATAAATCGACATCATCATCAGAAACATCAACAAGTGGCATATTAACAACCGGATAAGCAGCAAGGGGTATAGGAGCAGGGATCACCACGAGTGGTAAATCCCCAGCGAGATGGCCATCAGCAGGCTCGGCTACGACATCAGGCAGCGCAAAGGGCTGGAAGTCGTCATCATCTGTGCTGGTAGTATCGGAAGTGTACACCTCGTGCTCCGATGAAACTATGCTGTATGATACTATGGCCATAGGGTCCAGAGTGTCGGAAACTCCAGTGTCAGATGAAGAAGGCATGATGTCTGTAACACAACACACATACGTAAAAACAATCAATCATATAATCATATAAACATGTTAGTCACCAATAAGCAAACAAGTAATCATCCTAGTCTTCCCCAGACTATCCTCCTAGTTTCTCAACTGAACTCCCTAGTCTCTCAGACTAATCTCCTGGTCTCCCCGACCTAATTCCTGGTCTCCCCGACCTAATTCCTGGTCTCCCCGACCTAATTTTTCCTGGTCTCCCCAACCTAATTCTTCCTGGTCTCCCCGACCTAATTCTTCCTGGTCTCCCCGACCTAATTCTTCCCTAGTCTCCCCGACTGGACTCCCTCAGTCTCCCCGACTGAGCTATAAATTTTGGAAAGTGTATTTGTAAAAATGTTTTGTGACCTGGATCTGGACGTAGTGTATGCATTGTAAAAATGTTTTCGTGAGAGCCCTAGTGATCATAGTCTAGACAAGAGAAGGAATCCTAGTTCGCTATGATCAAAGCTCTGATACCAAGTTGTCACACCCTGGCTTTGCGGAAGCGTGGGTTTATTATGGTGTGACTTCTTAATACCATAGCTTAATCACAACAAAGCTATATGAAAGTAAAACCATGATGATCATCCATTACTTCAAGTTTTAAAAGTAAAATACGACAACATTGTTTTAGAGTTGACACATGCAACGAGTTTACAACACAACATAATAAAAACCTTGTTCATAAGACACAACCACAAACATGAAATAAACATAGTTTAAGACTTGTGACTCGTCCAGGTAAAAGTCACAATCCCTAAACTTGGATGACACCATTCTTCTACGCAGCGTAATGATAGTGCATACCTTGCCAGATCCCTAATTCCCTGAAATACATGTAAGTTGAAAAGTCAACATAAAGTTGAGCGAGTTCATGTGAAAGTGAGTATGTAAAACCTTTGTAAGTATAAAATCCCTGGTATATAGAAAATAAGAAAATAAAGAGATCACCAATGGTTTGCAAGGCCATTGATATGTGTGAAGTGCAGTAGGAAGACTCAAACCTAGCGGATTTTTGCGTCGGGTACAAAGTCACCCCGAGGTCCGTTCTGTTGGGCCTGGAGTTGGGCTCGCTACACCCAGATAGATCTACCGCTACTGACCCTCGGTCCTACAATGAGGATTAATGGCCTCCAGTTTCAGCCTACTCACTCACATGATCTAAGTAGTAACCCTCCTTACGCTAACCATACCATGTAAGTAAAAGTTCGTAATAATCGTAACACGTATTTCACCCCCGAAGTATAAAAACTGAAAACACTTAAGAGAAAAGGGGGACATGAACTCACTGAAGTGCGTCTCGAAATAGTCCGTCCCAAAATAACCTGCTGCGTGACGACCTACACGTACTAACTTCTATTAGACGGACGGTCGTGCCTTGGCTTAAGGTTTATCGTTTTTGGGAAATAGTTAGGCAACTATTTCGTATTTACACTTCTTAATTATTTAGTAATTATATTCTTTCCCAAGGATGGGGGTTTTAATACATGTGCGTTTTTGTAATTCCAAAAATATATTATTAAGTCTCACTTAATAAAATATATTTTTATTCATTTGTCTAAAATATTCTATCTCAAAAAATATACATATTTTTCCCCAAAAATATTATATTTTTCTTTATATAATTTCCAAAATAATACTTTACCAAAATACACATTTAAGAGTATTTTCCGAAAATACATAAGTTACATTTTTAAAGTTCGTGTGGTAATAACAGTACCGGTGTAACTTAAATATTTATTTGTGGTTGCGTTGATATTATTTTGGAGTCGTGTTTTCACAATGTATTCCAGTTATATTATTTTTACTCTAAAAATAATATACATATAGTCCACAAAATAATCATAAAATCACACAAGCGTTTTATTATGAAATATATATTCTCAATATATATTTAACAAGTTTCCTTTACGAAAATTGTAACACCCGTTCTTGTAATACAGGGTTTAACGTATATTTTACGAAAACAATCAAGTAATTACCAACAATTAGATGTGTAGTTAAGACTACGCATGCTATAAAAATACGGGTTTATTAAAACTTTTACAAATCATAAGTTATTCTACATAATGTGATCGAATTTGTTGTTTAAAAATCTACAACGTGACAAAGTGCGGAAGCGTGTATCTTTATCGTGTTCGGTTCTTCGTTGAGCTTGATCGTCTTCTGGCATCCCAGAAAGTACCTACATTTCATAAACATGAAATGCTTTAGTCGAACAGGGTTTAAAACATATCTAAACGAGTCCGGAAAACAAAATTAATTAAAATGCATTTTTGGACAAGGTCCACCGTAAATTACGGTGGGTACCGTAATTTACGGTAGCCCATGTTTTTCTATGTTGCCACCGTAAACCAGTAATAAACTGGCGTAACACTTTCAGGCTCCACCGTAAATTACGGTGGCACCGTAATTTACGGTGGTCCCTGCATTCAGCCTTTCCAATTTTGCCGTTTTTGTTACGAAAACATTCGTAACTTTCAATCCGCTTATCCGTTTGACCTACCGTTTCTTCCTACATGTTTGTAATTTGATTCCCCATCATATGGAGTTAAAGTCCGACATCCGGCTTAATAAATTTTGAGACTTTTATGCATTCGGCTTAAACTAGAATTTACCCATTTTAACCCATTCATGTATTTATCAAACAAACTTATTTGTTCGATTCCAATTTCTCGTGAACCTTCTAATTTCTATATCGTCTATCATATTTGGCTCAAACCACGGGTTTCCTACACATTTTAAACCCGCTTATACTCAAGTGCTTATTTTGACCCGTTAAGGACATTTAAGCACTTTGACGCATAACACACACCCATTTCTTTCTAGCATTTTATTTTCACATTAGTTATCAAATGATCTTTCATCACATCTATATTTGTGATGGTTTTAATGTGACGATCTATCTAATCCGAGTTTTACCCTTCGTATTATCAATTTACGGCAAAGACTCATATAGAGTCTTTTGACCAAGGATTTACATCTTACACTATTATACTTATTCTAAGTATTAACTTGATTATAAAACTCGTTTTCAAACTAAAACCGAAGTTTTAGTTTTAGGATCTTCTCTTTAACTTTTGTCAATTATCCATACCAGGATATTGACAATCCATAATTTATTCTTATTTGGTTATATCCCATTACCAGGCTCATTATTCTCTTGCATTTAACGCTACCTTTATCTGGCTAGCGCTCATTCGTGCCATTCGGCGTTATATTGTATTCAACATGTTTGACCTATTAATGTGAAATCCATCACTTATAAACAATCAACTTTATTCTTTATTCAACCCATTCGACTTCGAATAGTTGAACATATTTACTCACAATTTCTATATACGAGATTTTGTAGTCATAACTCGTAATCCAAGTCCTTTGATTTTTTTTTTCAACCCGCGTTCACGTCTCTTGGTTTACGCATGTGTTTAATTCTTACCCATCAACCGGGTGTTTTACCGAAGTCGTTATTAATGCAACCCTCCCGGTATGCATTAAGACCTCGCTTCATTTTTATATTCCGACTTTGTCTTTAAGTTTGACGTTTTACTAAAACGACTCGTTAAGAGACATATTTGCATTTTCCGGGTTCGAGTGTAAGTACACTCCCTCCCATTGCTTGTCTAAATCATTTTACATGTTTGCGTTTTCTGGGTTCGAGTGTAAGTACACTCCCTCCCAATACTTGTATAAATCATTTTTCATGCTTGCGTTTTCTGGGTTCGAGTGTAAGTACACTCCCTCCCAATACTTGTATAAATCATTTTTCATGCTTGCGTTTTCTGGGTTCGAGTGTAAGTACACTCCCTCCCAATACTTGTCTAAATCATTTTTCATGCTTGCGTTTTCTGGGTTCGAGTGTAAGTACACTCCCTCCCAATACTTGTCTAAATCATTTTTCATGCTTCTTTGTCCCTTCACTCGGGCTCATTATCTTGATGTAATACGCTTCAATCACTCGGTTGTGCGTTTACATTATTATCAAATATTTTGCTTATCTGATTCATTTGGGTACTTTTTAATTAGTCCCATTTACTCCGCCCTTACTACATCGGATGTAAATGTGTCCGCTATAAGAAACTCGTGGTATCATATGCCACTACTTACTTGGCCAGAGTAAGCGATTTAACACATGACATACACGACCTTTTTATAGTTTTCACATCACGCCCTATGTAAGTAACGCCTCTATTCAGTTTTCTTGGAAATTATATCCTGGATATGTATTTCTGTTCAGGCTTTCCAAGTTTCTAATTTACCTATGCAACGATTATTCTCTACATATTTGTTGCATATTGCTAATTGTGCGATTATTTAAAATGTGCACCTGGTAATTGTAACACCCCAAAAACGGGTTTGGTAAATTAGAACCCGGTTATTATAAAGAAGTGAGTTTTAGTCTCTTATATAATTAAAATGAAACTTGAGGGACCAAAACCGTTAAGTGGGGAAACATGATTTTTATAAAATAAACTTAAAACACCACACACACACATAGGGTGTGTGTGTGTGTGTCGACATCCAGGAAGAAGAAACAAGGTTCAAACCCTAGTTTCACTAAAATCCTCAAATTTGAAGGGTAAATGAAGTCTAAATCCATAACCGAGTACGGATTAACGATCACCTTCTCAATGGGATCCTAAGGTATGTTTTAAAAGTTAGATTGGTGATCTTTCACGAAGTGGGTTATGATGTAAATTGCGAAATTGTATGAAATTGATAATGGATACGTGTTAGAATCATCATATATAACATGGATTATGCATGGTTTAGGTTAAATTGATGTTTAATGGTGAAACCCATTTCTAGTAGTAATGTTATGAAGATGATGATGTTGCATGTGTTAAATCAAGTATGGTTTTGATGTATATGAAGTTGAATATTGTGGATTATTGTTAATGACCTTGATTTAGGATGAAAGTTATGTGAGGTTAGTGGGAATTTGATGATCTTGATATGAACTAGTAAGAAGATGCAAAGAATGCTTGTACTTTATGCTTAGGAAGTAGTATGCACACCAAGTGTATGATAAAATGTCTAAGTGAAGTTAAGATGTGAGATTTTAGGAAGTGGCTTGACATATATGAATGACGTATGATAATGATGTAATTAGTGGTATACTAACTTAAAGAGTGTGCTTTAGATGGAACTAGTACAAGAATTCGGGTTGAATGTATGTGTTGTCAAGATTATGCATTAGAGGCTTGTACATTATGCTTGAATGGGCGATACTCGCCATGTGTTTCTATTAATCACTTAATTGCGACTAAGAAGTGAATGTATATTAAATGTATAACATATGACCATACTAGTAAAGGGTGATGTTATGAATTACGTTAAGTTGTCTAACTTAGCTATGTGATTGTCAAATGTAGAATCATGAAAGCTTAAGTATGTGTATATTGTGTATGTGAATAGGCGATCATGTAGTTGTGTGTGTTATACAACATTATGTATGAAATAAATATCATGTCATTAATATGGTCTACTATATCAACATGAATGCGTGTTCATAAGTTGGGAATTATATGCTAAAAGGTTGACTTTCTGAAAGTCAACCGAGAAATTATAACATGGTTAGGCATTTTGACACAAATATAAGAATCGAGAGATCATGGAATACGTGTTAGACCAATTATGTGTTATGTGTGATAACGAATTTGGATTTCAAAGATATTGAACTATGTGGTTGACGAGTCATGTCGTATGCGTGTTAGTGAAAGTCAAATAGATAAAAGTTGGAAAATGTGTGTTAATATGAATAAGCATGAATACTAACATAATCATGGCATGACGGCATGAAAGAATAGGAACCACACTAGCACGGACCAAGCATGGAAGGCTAACGGGTCAAGATGAGGCAAGGATGAGGTTACGAACACGGATGCACAAGGTAAGTGATATCTGTAATCACTTCTTAGTACGATCAAGTAATATACTGTTTAAATTAATTAAACATGATGCTGGAGGTCATATATGTGTTGAAGTCTTTCGTCGTAAACGATTGAATTAAAGTTGACCAAAATGCCCTTGATGGGTATTTTGGGCAAACGATATTAAAAGTGGTTTAGAGACAAGTTGTACGATCAATGTAATGTTTTAGGCAAGTGTGGAAGTGGGAAGTTTGGTCTTTGTAAGTCATAGACCTTAAAATGTGTAAATACCATAACGGGTCAAATAATTAGAAGATAAGAATAAGCCGAATGCATGTAAGTTAAGAATTTCCTTAATCCGGATGTGGGATTTTAAGTGTATATGATAGAATGTGAATTTACAAGCATGTAGGAAGAAACGGGAGGTTAAACGGGTATACGGGTTGAAAGTTATGCAAGTTTTAGTGCGTTCGGACAATGAATCGGATCTGCAGGAAAACCATGTTTAGAGGGCCCGTCGCCGACGCCCTGATGGGCCGTCGCCGACGCCCTCTATAGCCTCCACTTTTGTCCGACGGCTTATGTTACTGTCTACGGAAGTTGGGCCGACGGGAGGTGTCGCACGGTCGTGCGACCCAGGAGCACGGTCGTGCGATTCCGAGTAAACAAGTGTACTGGCTCGTGCAAGACCAGTGTCCCCGACGTCGTATGGGCCGCACGGTCGTGCGGTTATGACGCATGGTCGTGCGTCAGCTGCCAGTTCAACGGAATGCGCAGAATTCATCCGTAATCAGTCTTGTAACCTACAAGGAGTCCCGAATTGTATTCTAAGCTCATTTTAGAATGTTTATGAGGTACGATGAGCGTGTACGCAAGCATAAATGTATCGAATTAAGTATAAAGGTATGTATGTATCTATATGTATGTATGTGTGAATGGATGTATGCGAGTAGGTAAGTATGCAGATATGTATGTATGTATGTGTAAAGATATGTACGAGGGTATGTATGTATGTAATGATGTAGAAAAGGTTTGTATGTATGTAGAGGTGTATGTATGTATGTGAAAAGATATGTACGATTGTATGCATGTATGTAATGATGTAGGAAAGGTTTGTATGTATATAGATGAGTATGTATGTATAAAGGCATGTATGAGTGTATGCACGTATGTAAAGTTGTAGGAAAGATATGAGTATGTATGTATGTATGTATAAAGGCATGTATGAGTGTATGCACGTATGTAAAGTTGTAGGGAAGATACGTACGTATGTAGATAGGTATGTAAGTACGTATGTAAGCATGATTTAGAGACGATGAGGGTTAACGTTATTAATGGTGTACCTTGAGAATGAAAAGTAATGCAGGTACATTATTGAAGCCTCACCAGGAAATGGATATGCAGATGAAATGCTTAAAGCTTAAAAGATGACGAAGTGTGAAGTGTACGCGAATGAACTTTGTTTCTTTAATGTGTGCTAATGTTATGAATGTATGTGGTGAATGCAGGTTGTACGGATAATGAGCGATTATCACAAGGATTAGGGATCGAAGACCGAGTCACTAGAGAGATTGTACGGGGACGTTGAATGTAAAATGTAGTAAACGTAAGCTATGTTTTTAATTAGTAAATAAGAGGATGACGGATTTATGAATACGAATTATGTTAAAGTTAAATTTTAAATAAGTTGAGGTATTTATAATGAAAGAAATTTTATGGTTAGTGTTTCCGCTGCGACTTTTGCCATGTACGAATATGGGTGTAACAAGTTGGTATCAGAGCCCTGGTTTGAGAGAATCAAGTGTAAGAAGGTAAGTGCTTGAACTCAAACCTGTGTGCTCTTGTGATAAGAAACCCGTACAATCCAAGACTCGGTCAAGATCCAAAGGTAAAAGAGAATGTAAGTATGTACTTATGTATACGTATAAAGAAACTGACGGTTTTGTATATGCAAGGTAAGTATAAGTGTTTGAAGAGGATGATCCGCGAATGCGGTCAAGTACCGACACCAAGGCATGAAATAAGATAAAGTTGAACCCAGGTACGTAAATTCATTATGTGGGTATATGAAATGGTAAAATGCATTAAAAAAAATGCTAAATGAAGGACCATGATGGTATAGTATACATGTTTTGAAAATGATACACGTGCCGAAACCTAATTCTTCGGACATAAGGTGACAATTACATGAAGACACGAAACTAGTATGTAGATTGTGTACCTGGCCAGTACACATGAAGCATATGACGTTCGTGAGACTGTGATAATTGATACAGGTATGTCCGTTAGAATTAAGTAGTAGGTGGACATGAGGGTGAAGAGAAGTGTAAGACTCTCAGGAGTGAAAGTATGAATGCTATGTTAGAATCCGCGAGACGGATTCGAAACATGAAAGAAGTTAAAGTATGAATGCAATGCTTGAATCCGCGAGACGGATTCAAGGGATGAAAAGCGTATATGCAATGTTAGAATCCGCGAGACGGATTCGAAACATGAAAGAAGTTAAAGTATGAATGCAATGCTTGAATCCGCGAGACGGATTCAAGGGATGAAAAGCGTATATGCAATGTTAGAATCCGCGAGACGGATTCGAAACATGAAAGAAGTTAAAGTATGAATGCAATGCTTGAATCCGCGAGACGGATTCAAGGGATGAAAAGCGTATATGCAATGTTTGAATCCGCGAGACGGATTCAAGGAATGAAAGATATGAATGATGCAAATTCCTTGCGGATCTAGTTATGATAGCGAAGGCTGTAATAAACTATGCAAGTCGACCGGTTCAAGTTGAACAAGTCGAGTGAGAATAAGGTACCATCCGTTTAGAACGAGTGGTCGTGAAAGCAATATTGAATGTATGAAGTTCAATCCGTTATACGGATAGAACGAAAGATTTATGTTGAAAGCAATTAACCCGATGTTACCGGGTTGTAAGTGGCACACTTGAATCTCATTATGAGAGTATATGCTATTACCCAACTAAGTGGGTAATTGAATGCGTGAAAGAAATGAAAGTATATAAGCGAATAGAACTGAAAAGTTGGAATGGGCATGGTATAGTATGGAAAGCTTGATTCCTAATAGTTGACATAGGAATGAAAACTATGTCATTAAGAAGTGAATTTTTAATGTTTTGAGTAAAACATACGAGAATTAGTTAAACTCTTGTATGATGAATGTGCATGATACGTATACTTATGTAAATTAGGTAAATGCGCGAAATGAGAGGAATAGTAATGTAGAATGATGTTAACTATGGAGTTAAGCATGTAGACGTGACTATGACATAGTAGTTTTGTTGTGATAACAAAACAAGAGTTAAATGTTATACAATGTGTCTATGGAATAGAATCTTAAAGGATGAGATGAAAGTACTAAATCCGTTATTAAACGGATCATATGGGTGTAAGCATTATTATAAGTTTGAATAAGTATGTATATTAACCTGTTATTAACGGGTCAAAGGAAATGAGAATGTTATATGAAAGTATGCCATGGAAAGTATAGACTTGCTAAGAAGAGGAAGCCAATTGATTGAATAATTATGAAATGAGATAGGATGATTACTTATGATTATGATGTGACTATGAAGTCAAACATAGATGTGTGTGTGTGAGATAAATGAGAAAGGTTTCGGGGACGAAACCTCATTTAAGGGGGGTAGACTTGTAACACCCCAAAAACGGGTTTGGTAAATTAGAACCCGGTTATTATAAAGAAGTGAGTTTTAGTCTCTTATATAATTAAAATGAAACTTGAGGGACCAAAACCGTTAAGTGGGGAAACATGATTTTTATAAAATAAACTTAAAACACCACACACACACATAGGGTGTGTGTGTGTGTGTCGACATCCAGGAAGAAGAAACAAGGTTCAAACCCTAGTTTCACTAAAATCCTCAAATTTGAAGGGTAAATGAAGTCTAAATCCATAACCGAGTACGGATTAACGATCACCTTCTCAATGGGATCCTAAGGTATGTTTTAAAAGTTAGATTGGTGATCTTTCACGAAGTGGGTTATGATGTAAATTGCGAAATTGTATGAAATTGATAATGGATACGTGTTAGAATCATCATATATAACATGGATTATGCATGGTTTAGGTTAAATTGATGTTTAATGGTGAAACCCATTTCTAGTAGTAATGTTATGAAGATGATGATGTTGCATGTGTTAAATCAAGTATGGTTTTGATGTATATGAAGTTGAATATTGTGGATTATTGTTAATGACCTTGATTTAGGATGAAAGTTATGTGAGGTTAGTGGGAATTTGATGATCTTGATATGAACTAGTAAGAAGATGCAAAGAATGCTTGTACTTTATGCTTAGGAAGTAGTATGCACACCAAGTGTATGATAAAATGTCTAAGTGAAGTTAAGATGTGAGATTTTAGGAAGTGGCTTGACATATATGAATGACGTATGATAATGATGTAATTAGTGGTATACTAACTTAAAGAGTGTGCTTTAGATGGAACTAGTACAAGAATTCGGGTTGAATGTATGTGTTGTCAAGATTATGCATTAGAGGCTTGTACATTATGCTTGAATGGGCGATACTCGCCATGTGTTTCTATTAATCACTTAATTGCGACTAAGAAGTGAATGTATATTAAATGTATAACATATGACCATACTAGTAAAGGGTGATGTTATGAATTACGTTAAGTTGTCTAACTTAGCTATGTGATTGTCAAATGTAGAATCATGAAAGCTTAAGTATGTGTATATTGTGTATGTGAATAGGCGATCATGTAGTTGTGTGTGTTATACAACATTATGTATGAAATAAATATCATGTCATTAATATGGTCTACTATATCAACATGAATGCGTGTTCATAAGTTGGGAATTATATGCTAAAAGGTTGACTTTCTGAAAGTCAACCGAGAAATTATAACATGGTTAGGCATTTTGACACAAATATAAGAATCGAGAGATCATGGAATACGTGTTAGACCAATTATGTGTTATGTGTGATAACGAATTTGGATTTCAAAGATATTGAACTATGTGGTTGACGAGTCATGTCGTATGCGTGTTAGTGAAAGTCAAATAGATAAAAGTTGGAAAATGTGTGTTAATATGAATAAGCATGAATACTAACATAATCATGGCATGACGGCATGAAAGAATAGGAACCACACTAGCACGGACCAAGCATGGAAGGCTAACGGGTCAAGATGAGGCAAGGATGAGGTTACGAACACGGATGCACAAGGTAAGTGATATCTGTAATCACTTCTTAGTACGATCAAGTAATATACTGTTTAAATTAATTAAACATGATGCTGGAGGTCATATATGTGTTGAAGTCTTTCGTCGTAAACGATTGAATTAAAGTTGACCAAAATGCCCTTGATGGGTATTTTGGGCAAACGATATTAAAAGTGGTTTAGAGACAAGTTGTACGATCAATGTAATGTTTTAGGCAAGTGTGGAAGTGGGAAGTTTGGTCTTTGTAAGTCATAGACCTTAAAATGTGTAAATACCATAACGGGTCAAATAATTAGAAGATAAGAATAAGCCGAATGCATGTAAGTTAAGAATTTCCTTAATCCGGATGTGGGATTTTAAGTGTATATGATAGAATGTGAATTTACAAGCATGTAGGAAGAAACGGGAGGTTAAACGGGTATACGGGTTGAAAGTTATGCAAGTTTTAGTGCGTTCGGACAATGAATCGGATCTGCAGGAAAACCATGTTTAGAGGGCCCGTCGCCGACGCCCTGATGGGCCGTCGCCAACGCCCTCTATAGCCTCCACTTTTGTCCGACGGCTTATGTTACTGTCTACGGAAGTTGGGCCGACGGGAGGTGTCGCACGGTCGTGCGACCCAGGAGCACGGTCGTGCGATTCCGAGTAAACAAGTGTACTGGCTCGTGCAAGACCAGTGTCCCCGACGTCGTATGGGCCGCACGGTCGTGCGGTTATGACGCATGGTCGTGCGTCAGCTGCCAGTTCAACGGAATGCGCAGAATTCATCCGTAATCAGTCTTGTAACCTACAAGGAGTCCCGAATTGTATTCTAAGCTCATTTTAGAATGTTTATGAGGTACGATGAGCGTGTACGCAAGCATAAATGTATCGAATTAAGTATAAAGGTATGTATGCATCTATATGTATGTATGTGTGAATGGATGTATGCGAGTAGGTAAGTATGCAGATATGTATGTATGTATGTGTAAAGATATGTACGAGGGTATGTATGTATGTAATGATGTAGGAAAGGTTTGTATGTATGTAGAGGTGTATGTATGTATGTGAAAAGATATGTACGATTGTATGCATGTATGTAATGATGTAGGAAAGGTTTGTATGTATATAGATGAGTATGTATGTATAAAGGCATGTATGAGTGTATGCACGTATGTAAAGTTGTAGGGAAGATATGAGTATGTATGTATAAAGGCATGTATGAGTGTATGCACGTATGTAAAGTTGTAGGGAAGATACGTACGTATGTAGATAGGTATGTAAGTACGTATGTAAGCATGATTTAGAGACGATGAGGGTTAACGTTATTAATGGTGTACCTTGAGAATGAAAAGTAATGCAGGTACATTATTGAAGCCTCACCAGGAAATGGATATGCAGATGAAATGCTTAAAGCTTAAAAGATGACGAAGTGTGAAGTGTACGCGAATGAACTTTGTTTCTTTAATGTGTGCTAATGTTATGAATGTATGTGGTGAATGCAGGTTGTACGGATAATGAGCGATTATCACAAGGATTAGGGATCGAAGACCGAGTCACTAGAGAGATTGTACGGGGACGTTGAATGTAAAATGTAGTAAACGTAAGCTATGTTTTTAATTAGTAAATAAGAGGATGACGGATTTATGAATACGAATTATGTTAAAGTTAAATTTTAAATAAGTTGAGGTATTTATAATGAAAGAAATTTTATGGTTAGTGTTTCCGCTGCGACTTTTTCCATGTACGAATATGGGTGTAACAGTAATGTTTGCCCCTACGGGCGTTCCTTGCCATTAACCTTGTTCGCGGTCGTTACGCGATTTAGTCCTCGGTGAGCATGCTCCTCCTGTCATACTTTGGACCGTTCCATCATCATATCCACAATTCGTTTGACTCTCGTCGTCTTCAAACGCGAGTGTCCTTCAATTATAACATTCACAAAAGTTAGTAACGTCAACTTCAATAATCGCCCGTATTATAATACAAAGTTGTTTTTTTTTACTATACGCGTCAACGCGCGTATTTTCGTCAACTATATCAATCATTTTAATTGGGGTAACGTGTATCACACGATAGCCCTAGGTGTTGTCTACAACACTTTAATACACTAGACCATTAGCATACATGCACTTACCGGATTTGCGATCAAGCCTCGAACCGAACACTATTCTTTGTCAAGAGCATAAGGTTTAAGTCCAAGCATGGTTCCTCCCCACCATACTCGAATCTCTTAAACCAAGGCTCTGATACCAACTTGTAACACCCGTTCTTGTAATACAGGGTTTAACGTATATTTTACGAAAACAATCAAGTAATTACCAACAATTAGATGTGTAGTTAAGACTACGCATGCTATAAAAATACGGGTTTATTAAAACTTTTACAAATCATAAGTTATTCTACATAATGTGATCGAATTTGTTGTTTAAAAATCTACAACGTGACAAAGTGCGGAAGCGTGTATCTTTATCGTGTTCGGTTCTTCGTTGAGCTTGATCGTCTTCCGGCATCCCAGAAAGTACCTACATTTCATAAACATGAAATGCTTTAGTCGAACAGGGTTTAAAACATATCTAAACGAGTCCGGAAAACAAAATTAATTAAAATGCATTTTTGGACAAGGTCCACCGTAAATTAAGGTGGGTACCGTAATTTACGGTAGCCCATGTTTTTCTATGTTGCCACCGTAAACCAGTAATAAACTGGCGTAACACTTTCAGGCTCCACCGTAAATTACGGTGGCACCGTAATTTACGGTGGTCCCTGCATTCAGCCTTTCCAATTTTGCCGTTTTTGTTACGAAAACATTCGTAACTTTCAATCCGCTTATCCGTTTGACCTACCGTTTCTTCCTACATGTTTGTAATTTGATTCCCCATCATATGGAGTTAAAGTCCGACATCCGGCTTAATAAATTTTGAGACTTTTATGCATTCGGCTTAAACTAGAATTTACCCATTTTAACCCATTCATGTATTTATCAAACAAACTTATTTGTTCGATTCCAATTTCTCGTGAACCTTCTAATTTCTATATCGTCTATCATATTTGGCTCAAACCACGGGTTTCCTACACATTTTAAACCCGCTTATACTCAAGTGCTTATTTTGACCCGTTAAGGACATTTAAGCACTTTGACGCATAACACACACCCATTTCTTTCTAGCATTTTATTTTCACATTAGTTATCAAATGATCTTTCATCACATCTATATTTGTGATGGTTTTAATGTGACGATCTATCTAATCCGAGTTTTACCCTTCGTATTATCAATTTACGGCAAAGACTCATATAGAGTCTTTTGACCAAGGATTTACATCTTACACTATTATACTTATTCTAAGTATTAACTTGATTATAAAACTCGTTTTCAAACAACTTCTAAGGGTTGTTTGCTTAATTTTGCTTACAAGGGCGTTTTGGTCATTTTTAACCCTTCTTTTACGACAAAAGGGCTTGCTTAAGCCACGTACGCCCAAAATCTCATTTTTAATCAAATCTTATTTTCAAACACTCTGTCTATAATTTAAATTCTTTGGTTTACCTTTTTAGGTAACCGAATGTCCTTTTTACTTTGTCTAACTCTCATAGAACTTCAAGTTCTAATTGATGAGTTTATCTATAATACGTACCTGGCTTGGATCAACTTGTTACCCGGTTTTAATACCTTGCCTTATAATTGCTAATTAAGAACGATGCGGGTATCCATTGGATATCTATTCCTGTAAGCATTTAACTCGGCAAAAGAATCATTAGTCGATGTTGTCAAAAGGTGATGTCTACACCTTTTGACCCGTTTGGTCGAATTGATCATTTATCTATGCGAGATGATATTTATTATCGTCTCATCTACATGACTCGTTCCGTTTAACACCGTACGGTCATTTTACTTATAAACCGTTTATTGCTTTCGACGTAATATGACCAAATTATCGATTTACCTCTTATTAACCATTATTATGGTTTCTTTCATCTTGGATTATCTTGTTCCGTTCGACTACACGACGGAACATCCTATTTCAATTGTTTAGATATCTCATTCATAATTTTTATGATAAGAAAATATCCCACAATTTAAGACTAGTGTAAGTTATACTTACCTTGCATCCGAATTACGCTTTTCCTTCATACTTGCTTCGTTTGACCCGCTTCCTTTCCAAGCCTCCACCTAGCTTGTCAAGCGTCAAAACTATCATCATAATTCGTAAGACGGTTATATTAGTCATCATTAATTATGACTATTCCATCTTACATATTTTCTATCACAATTACCATTCGATCTTATTAATGGTCGGTTTGACTATTTAAAAGTCAAATCACCAATTAACACATATGATTGCACTATCAAGTTCACAAGACTCAATTAGGCACATTATCAACACTTAGTTCTCATTTAGGCATTTTAACAAACACCTAATGTGCATAATTTTACATATTTACTAACTAGTTCCCAACTAGTTATTTTTACCAAGTTTAACATTAAAATTCACAACTATCACTTATGATCAATTACTCAAACTTGCAAATTGTTCAAGTATCTTGTTCCTACTAGCAACTATGATGATTTTAAACATGTGTACATCATCATCTTTACTACCTAATCAAAACCCACTTGACACATGAGTGTATGATCATGAATTCACAACCATGAACATCAATTCAACAAGTACATGACTAGGGTTTACTCCTAGACATAGTTTCATCACTAATTTCATCCAAACAACAAACATGCAAGCTCAGATTCGAGTTCTCTAGGTTTGCTCAGAATTTCAACTAGAGATTTCTCAAGAAATTTACATACCTCGTGACTCCTTTTTCAATGGAGATCACTAATTCATACTCGGATTTTGATTTGGACTTGATTTGCCCCTTCAATTTGATGAAATTGTGTTGATTAGGGTTTGACCCTTCTTGGTCGCCCCTGAGCTCGATCCAGAACACACACTGTGTGTGTGTGTTTGTGTTTGTTTTAATTAAATAACTTTTCTAGTTATCCCTCTTTAACCCCTCGTGTTTGGTTCGTTATTAAGTAGGCCACAACCTACTTATTTCTTTTAACAATTTTCCCACTTATTAACTAGGTTAAATATTCCTAGTTAACTTAGCGGGTTCGGGAATATTTATGACTAAGTTTATTTTAGGTTCCGTTAGGTCGGGCCTTCTATAAACTTTATTTCCTCCAAAAGCCTGTATACTACTTTTATTTAATATTAGGTTTATTTATTTAAAATCCTAATATTCACCGGGCTATTTTTACCACTAACAGTACTTTACCCGTCTTTTAGTATTAACGTGGGTTAATTACCAAACCCGTTTTCGGGGTGTTACAAGTCTACCCCCCTTAAAGAGGTTTCGTCCTCGAAACCTTGCTTACATAGTTCATTGAGTTTCTAAACTCAATGCGTTTGACTTGAGTAATCACTTAAGCATTACTCATACTTTAACCAATTGTTAGCATTACCAGAAAAAAAATTATGGTAATGTCTTTTTGGTTACAGAACCTCTAAGTATCTCATATGACATAATGTAACTTGAAATAACGTAATTCCGTTATTTTTACTAGTTTAGTTAACTTAGCGATTTCCATCGCTTTTATATATTATCCAACTCTTGGTGCATTCGTCACCTCGACCCGTTTAAGGGTCCTTAGTGAAATATTTCACTTTTAGCAATACTTTCTTTTGTTTTCAGATTTATTTATTCGGTTCAGTCATACCGAACCTATCGTTTACAAGCAAACCAAATTTATTTAAATGACCTTGACGGGTCTCACTAATTAGACTTATTAGTCCAGTTACTTTTTACCGCTTGCTTGGTTATAATGTGATTCTACTTCACATTACATTTCTTGACCGTGATTGTGTTACATCATGTTTAATTTATATCAAATTTCATTTTCGAAAATATCACTTTTCGAATATATCGTTTTGCGCCTATCAGTGTCAAGACTTGTATCTTTCATGCTTACTATTTAAATTCCTTTCAGAATTTATGTTTGTAAAAACATTATTTCTTACTAAAACCGAAGTTTTAGTTTTAGGATCTTCTCTTTAACTTTTGTCAATTATCCATACCAGGATATTGACAATCCATAATTTATTCTTATTTGGTTATATCCCATTACCAGGCTCATTATTCTCTTGCATTTAACGCTACCTTTATCTGGCTAGCGCTCATTCGTGCCATTCGGCGTTATATTGTATTCAACATGTTTGACCTATTAATGTGAAATCCATCACTTATAAACAATCAACTTTATTCTTTATTCAACCCATTCGACTTCGAATAGTTGAACATATTTACTCACAATTTCTATATACGAGATTTTGTAGTCATAACTCGTAATCCAAGTCCTTTGATTTTTTTTTTCAACCCGCGTTCACGTCTCTTGGTTTACGCATGTGTTTAATTCTTACCCATCAACCGGGTGTTTTACCGAAGTCGTTATTATTGCAACCCTCCCGGTATGCATTAAGACCTCGCTTCATTTTTATATTCCGACTTTGTCTTTAAGTTTGATGTTTTACAAAAACGACTCGTTAAGAGACATATTTGCATTTTCCGGGTTCGAGTGTAAGTACACTCCCTCCCATTGCTTGTCTAAATCATTTTACATGTTTGCGTTTTCTGGGTTCGAGTGTGAGTACACTCCCTCCCAATACTTGTATAAATCATTTTTCATGCTTGCGTTTTCTGGGTTCGAGTGTAAGTACACTCCCTCCCAATACTTGTATAAATCATTTTTCATGCTTGCGTTTTCTGGGTTCGAGTGTAAGTACACTCCCTCCCAATACTTGTCTAAATCATTTTTCATGCTTGCGTTTTCTGGGTTCGAGTGTAAGTACACTCCCTCCCAATACTTGTCTAAATCATTTTTCATGCTTCTTTGTCCCTTCACTCGGGCTCATTATCTTGATGTAATACGCTTCAATCACTCGGTTGTGCATTTACATTATTATCAAATATTTTGCTTATCTGATTCATTTGGGTACTTTTTAATTAGTCCCATTTACTCCGCCCTTACTACATCGGATGTAAATGTGTCCGCTATAAGAAACTCGTGGTATCATATGCCACTACTTACCTGGCCAGAGTAAGCGATTTAACACATGACATACACGACCTTTTTATAGTTTTCACATCACTCCCTATGTAAGTAACGCCTCTATTCAGTTTTCTTGGAAATTATATCCTGGATATGTATTTCTGTTCAGGCTTTCCAAGTTTCTAATTTACCTATGCAACGATTATTCTCTACATATTTGTTGCATATTGCTAATTGTGCGATTATTTAAAATGTGCACCTGGTAATGTTTGCCCCTACGGGCGTTCCTTGCCATTAACCTTGTTCGCGGTCGTTACGCGATTTAGTCCTCGGTGAGCATGCTCCTCCTGTCATACTTTGGACCGTTCCATCATCATATCCACAATTCGTTTGACTCTCGTCGTCTTCAAACGCGAGTGTCCTTCAATTATAACATTCACAAAAGTTAGTAACGTCAACTTCAATAATCGCCCGTATTATAATACAAAGTTGTTTTTTTTTTACTATACGCGTCAACGAGCGTATTTTCGTCAACTATATCAATCATTTTAATTGGGGTAACGTGTATCACACGATAGCCCTAGGTGTTGTCTACAACACTTTAATACACTAGACTTAGCATACATGCACTTACCGGATTTGCGATCAAGCCTCGAACCGAACACTATTCTTTGTCAAGAGCATAAGGTTTAAGTCCAAGCATGGTTCCTCCCCACCATACTCGAATCTCTTAAACCAAGGCTCTGATACCAACTTGTAACACCCGTTCTTGTAATACAGGGTTTAACGTATATTTTACGAAAACAATCAAGTAATTACCAACAATTAGATGTGTAGTTAAGACTACGCATGCTATAAAAATACGGGTTTATTAAAACTTTTACAAATCATAAGTTATTCTACATAATGTGATCGAATTTGTTGTTTAAAAATCTACAACGTGACAAAGTGCGGAAGCGTGTATCTTTATCGTGTTCGGTTCTTCGTTGAGCTTATGATTTGTAAGTTTACAACTTCTATTCCAAAAATTACGAAAATATTTCTTGGTTAAATCTTTTGTCACACAAGTGTTTACACACTTGTTTGTTTGCAAAAATGCTTTTAGTTCATGAAAGATCCGGCTTTTAAACAAGGTTTGCATCTTACACTTGGTTCTTCGAAAATACCACTTGTAGATCTTTAGATCTACTAGTTTAGAACTCTATTTTACAAGAAAAATCATTTTTACACAAGTTCATGTTTATGTATGGAGAGGCTCATCATCTTGCATCTTTTATACTTTACATATTGCTAGTTCATGTTCCATGAACATGACCTAGCGTGGTTAGATGACGATCCGTTCCACTACTAGCATCAAACAACGTAAAATAATCATTTCTAAACAAGATTCACAAGTTTTACACCATTTGTTTCTCTTTAACCAACTAGTTCATCATTCTTACAAGACTTTTAGTTTTGATCTTTAGTGTTCTTGACTTTTATCCGTTAAACCTCTTATTAACCACTTTAAACATGGACAAGAGAGTGTTTGGAAGCACTTACTACTAGCTCGTGGCTAGGGAAGAATCAAAGCGAAAACTAGGTGGATAAAAGCAACGTAGTGAGGTCCTTAAGATTCCGAAAGCACCGAGCCTCCTTGTGTGTGACCTTTCACCTTTGTGTGTATGTGAAATAGCAAGAACAAGACTTGATGATGGTGGTGGCTATGGTTGTGATCTCGGCCGAATGTAGCAAGAGGGAGAGAGATGAGAGCAAATTTTGTGTGAAGTGATTAGTGAATGGAAGTTATAATCTCAAGTGTTTACTTATAAACTAGTTTAGGGCTTTAACCACCATGTAATATGTTACCTTGATACTAAACATTGAGATTATTATAATCAAAAATTGGTGGAGGGTGTCCCCACATGGGGAACCGATCGGATGGGAGGGGTTATATGGTTGGATTTTAACCAAATAGTTAAGTGTTTAGTTAGTTAATTAGAACTTCAAGTTAGTTACTAGTGTGTTATGTAATATAACGGGTGTTCGGGGACCCTAACTAGCTCAGAAAAGAATAAACAATGTCATTGACAATATTTTCATGTTCCGGGTAAAGTCCGGTTGTTCGGTTGGATATTGATCCGTTAAAGTGTCAAGTAAAGCTTTAAGCGTCTTTTATAGTGTTTTTAGTGACACAATAAATTCCCGATACTTTGTAAAGTGTCTAACATTATTTTACCCAGTTTTTGCACTCCACTAGTTAAGTTAAATGCTGAATTTTGTGATAAAATGCAGAATTTTGTAATTAGAGCATGTTTTAGGCACATCCGGTCACTATAACTATCACCTAGTGACGCAGTTTTACAATCCTCACCTCCCTACACTCCCTACCAGTGTAGTAATCTATTCCCGGCTCGTACTGGCCTCAGAGACAATATCTGTCTAGTGCTGGCAATGTCAGCATGTTTGCTGGGTTATCCGTATAGTGTGCTCACTGTGCTTTTGTGCATCAAGGTGTCACTAATGTTTGTGTGTAAATAATAGAGTGACAATATAAATGTGATGCATGAGTATGTATGTATCGGAAATCAAGAAGCAGTTTAACCACAGTTGTAAGCAAGCACAGTAATTAAGCATTAATCAAATATTAATTAATTCGTACGGATACCTGGTTTGGTGAGGGTTGTCACATACGATCGTATACAGCTTGAACATTCAACCAGTATACGACCGTATATATAGTATACGATCGTATACTGGTTGAATATTCAAACATTATACGAGCGTATATAGTGTATACGATCGTATACAGTTTGAATATTCATCTGCTATACGAGCGTATATAGTGTATACGATCGTATAACATTTGAATATTCAAGTGTATACGATCGTATAAATTGTATACGACCGTATACACTTGAATAATCAGTTACAATTTTCAGTTTCAATTTTTTTTCAAATTCAATTATACAATCGTAATCATTACGCCTATCTACGCTATTCGATCCTTTACTACACAAGACCATAATCTAACATGTTACGGAATTTGAAAGTTTACTATACGAAAACGTACCGTATAGGAAGAACGAGAAGAAAACGCCGAAGAACGCTATCCAAGAACGATCCGAGAGAAAACCGAGAGAATTTTTGGTGGAATGTTGAGGCCGTATGGTGGAAATGAGGTCGTATAAAGCTTATACGATCTTTTTTTCCTTTGTATACGGGCCGTATAAATGTATACGACCCGTATACAATAATTTAATGTTTTTTTTATTCAGTCGTATACTTAATATACGATCACTGTATACGAGGCGTATACGTTTATACGGCCCGTATACAATTGAGTATTTTTCATTTTTCTAAAATTGCTATATGCGGAAGTGACGAAGATACGGTCGGTATGTGTTAACGTTGATTCGTTTAAACGTTTTTTCAAGTTTAATTTCAACAAGTTGCCAAAACATTTATATAACGTGTATGTTCATCATTACAAATTGTCAAAACATGCAAATTGATTCGTTTAAACGTTTTTTCAAGTTCAGTTTCAACAAGTTGCCAAAACATTTATATAACGTGTATGTTCATCATTACAAATTGTCAAAACATGCAAATCGATTCGTTTAAACGTTTTTTCAAGTTCAATTTCAACAAGTTGCCAAAACATTTATATAACGTGTATGTTCATCATTACAAATTGTAAAAACATGCAAATTGATTCGTTTAAACGTTTTTCCAAGTTCAATTTCAACAAGTTGCCAAAACATTTATATAACGTGTATGTTCATCATTACAAATTGTCAAAACATGCAAATAACATTTTATATTCATAGGGCACCTAAATCCACGTAATCCCTGGTCCTGTATTCATCAACGATCGTATTATATTGGTCAATACGTTCCTTGTAATAGTGATACCAACTTTCTGCTGGCGTATTCCGTGTCGGTTTTCGCCAGTATCCTGATGGGGTTGGCATTGGATATTCCCCTTCTAATCTGACGTGAATAAAATGGTTCCTGTTTACATGTACAAGCGCGACTGTTCGATGCGGAATACTTTCTTCGGCTGTTCTGAACATGGGAAAAAATGAAGCATAACCAAGGTCACTTAATAAGAGACAAATGACATTCCATCGGTTTGCTATCAGAAGCCCCGTGAAAGGCATTTGTAGCCACTTATGTGCAGGTGCTCCGTCTATACGGTTGGACCAAACTAATGACTCTAGAACTTGTTGATACTCAAGTCCATTTATCTTTTTCCATAACTCGTGGAACCGGTTGCACTCATCATGAAGTTGCGCCCGTATGAACAGCCACTCCCACTCTTTAAGCGATAAGCCAACCGCTATAGATCGAAACCCACAATTACCATCACCCTGCACATTTTGTATGTGACTGAGGTGTGGATACAAGCAAGGTGGAATGAACTTTTGGAAGTGCATGAACATATTAACTAGTCCGACAGGCAGCAAAGGTAAGTCTGGTTGCTCTTCCTTTGATTTTGCGACCTTCTTTTTCGTTTTCGAATTCTTAGCGCCTTTCGCAATCTCGCCGAAGAACATAGGTGTTTCAGCACAATAACTTTGTGACTCGATAGACGAGTTGTGCCTGGTAGGTTCGATCATTGACTCTTGTGTGCCAAACCCAACGGGTGAATCACTATACTCGTCCTGCGTTGTAAAAAAGCTGTGTCTTGAAGGCTCCGTAAACGAATCATCCTTCCTTTGTTGCTGAGCTTTTAAAGTTGGACGACCCCGTGTGTTTTTTTGCACAACTGGTTGTTTGAGCTTCGTCTTATTGAGTTGTACCAACTCTTTCATCTTTTGAAGCAGGTTTTTCTTGACTTCTCTCGGATGGGCACTTAAATGTTGTTTGAGAAGCGCAAGTTCGCCGTCTAAGTCGAAAGAGTCCACCTCGCTCGGTTTCAGTATGGAGTCCAAATTTAACTTTCTCCAAAAAAGGTCTATCAACTCCAACGGGATCATTTGACCTATGAAACATATCAACAAACAACATAAAACGTCAATAAGATTTTGTGTGATGAAATGCTATGATTATAAAATGTGGTTGGTCGAATAATGTATTACCATTCGTTGTATACGGTTCCAACCGACACGCGCACTGGAACCCACAACTTGTATATAAACGGCACGCGCATGTACCGTTAGATAACTTTAATTTTTATATTTCATTTACTTCGTCGGATATCAACTCTAGGCAGGCATGTGAAACCTTCTTTCGTAGGAGATTAAATATTGGTTTGTTATGTTGACCCAATGTTCGGCTCCTGCTTGTTTCAATGCTGCCTTTGATTTCTGTCACCTGCTTTCTTATGAGCTTATCGATAAGTGGTACCACTTTCTCCAGGGTGTAATTAGAGTCGCCTAGGTACTGCTTCAAAAGGGCATGTTGACTCTCTGCCCTGTTCGTTGTACGTTGACCGAAGTTCAGATATTGGTCGCTCCAGAACGAAACAAACCGGTCTCTATATGGTTGTAACCAGATTGAATCCAAATAGTCCATAATCTCTGTAATCAAAGTCAAGTGCAGTTAAGACAAGTCAAATAAATACGATTATTAAATAAAAATAATATAAAACTTACCGTCGTTTTTTTTCGTGGCAACTTTGATCGTATTCGCTCGTACCAGTAGTTGTAGTCAAGATCGGTCGTTGAGTTAATTAGCCGGTGCCACTTGTAAAGAAACCTGTCCCAGCTATCCTCTGTTTTAAAGCTTTGTCTGCAATGTTTGAAGATGTTTTGCTGTATGTGCCACCTACACAATGAATGTCTAGCCCTGGGAAACACGATTGCACAGGCGTTCATTAGGGCACGATCTCTATCCGTTACTATTACACGGGGTTCCATAACACTGTGTAATGAGTGTTTCAACCTCTGTAGAACCCATGTGAAGTTTTCCTGTTTCTCGTTGCTTACGAACGCATGAGCAATGCAAAACGACATCAACGTGGATGTAACACCGATAATCTGGACTAGCGGCATTTTGTACCGATTCGTCTTGTAGGTGGAGTCTATAAGCAACACATGCGGGAAGGCGCGCCACAACATGTTCGACTCCGGGTGGATGAAGAAAACATCCTCGACCCATTCGCCGTTTTGAGATGTTCTATGGTAAAAAACAAACCCAACCTTCTCCAACCGGTCGAAAAGTATCTGCATTGGAGTCTCGCCGAATTGTTCCATTCGACCCAATTTGGCCAGAGCGTTGTATATGGTGTTTCTTGTTGAGACATTATGGGGGTTCTGTTCTTTAATGGCAGCAAGAATGTCTCGTGGTTTTATGTTCTGATGCGTCATTTGCTCCACCGTCCTCTCTTCCGATGGAGTCAGCCTCATTAGGGACGGATGACCCTCTGGATACAGAAATGGTTCGTGGTTATGTTTAGCTTCCTCAACCCTTAGATCCCAATAACCTAACCTCTTTCTGTATGTCCCGATCAGTTGGAACTTGCAACCGGTTTTCCTGGTCCCGCTGCGTCTGACCGTGGCTGTTGATTTGTACTTGCCGGCACAATCGCACGTAAGCCAAATTTTTACCGGCTGACCGCTAGGGGGTTTATCGTAGATGGTGCGTTTGGTGACGAGGGCGTAGCCATTTACGCGTCCGACGTCTCTACACCACTCTACCAATTCATCCATGCTAGCGAATTTCTAACGAAAACACTTATATGTGTCAATTAATGATTAACTCAAATGATTAACCCATCGGTTTAGTTTTAGTATAAACGGGTTCGGGTCAGTTTCAGGTTGAACCTGCGAACCCGTTTGGGTTAATGGGTCGGGTTCGGGTCAACATGGTCGGGTTGGAGGGTTGACACGTTACACATTTATACTATATTATATTATATTTTTTTTACAATATATTTTACGTCATAAATTAAATGGGGTGCGTATTTTTTTTGCCATGATTATAAGTTAAAAAGAGAAATTAACATATATTTATAACTTAAATATGATATTATTATATATATATTTGTGTTTTTTAAGTAAATTTTAACTTTAATATATTAATTTCAGAAAAAAAAAAATTCGGGTTTAATGGGTCGTGTTCGGGTCAACCCATGAAACTTCGGGTCGTGTTCGGGTTCTTATGTATGATACGATTTTCGGGTTCGGGTTTGTATAAAATTTTCAGGTTCAGGTCGGGTTGAACCCACCAACCCGCGAACACGACCCGTTGAGCAACCCTAATCTAAGATTTTAATAAAAACAACATCAAACGTAAAAACACTAAAATAGTTAACGTACAACAAATAAACGTATAATTAAATGTTATACCTGCTTGTTTTGAAACTCACTACGTTCTTGGTCCGCATTTGGACCCTCGGGCGGTCCACAACTTATGGGAGGAGAATGAGAACTATCAGTCGGCGGTCCAACACTAACAGGAGGGGCTTCAAAATTAACCGGGTGTTGCGATGGATAATAACTAGCATAATTAGGCTGAAAGGCATCCAAACCCCAAGTATCCTGACCTGCATCAGACGCAAGAATGGGATCGAACGGCGCATTCAGATCAAACATGCCCGCTTTGTTATCTTCATTGTTATCATAACTCCCCTGATTCGCCTCGTTATCAAACACATTAAAAAAGTCACCCCAACCCGACATTATAGCGTAAATAATTTGAATACATAGAAAAATAGAAGAAACGAATAGAAGTTGAATGAAAATGAATGAAATTAGTGTCGTTTATATAGAGAATTTTACGTAATATTACATCGTTTCAAATGATTAACACGCGAATTGATGAATCTAACGTCGAATCAAATAACTTGCACGAATATCGAGGAATCTAACGTCTAATCACATAACTCGCACGAGATTCGAGGAATATAACATCGAATCGGAGAATCTTACGTCTACTCACACGTGAATCAAGTAATAATACGTCGCGTCAAATAGTAATAAAACAATAAAATAAACGAAAATCATTGTATACGGGTCGTATAGGTATATACGAGCCGTATAAAATCGTCGTATAATATATATACGACCACACTATAATCTTATTCTAACATGGTTGATACGGGCCGTATAACCTTATACGGCCCGTATCAACCATGTTAGAATAAGATGATACCATGTGGATTTATTAGGACTTTTTTTATACATATTTGCTGGTAAAAAAAACATAGACTATAAAAAAGATACATTTCGGTATTCAGGGACAAAATAGTCTAAGGAGCTGTTTGGTAGCCTCTTAATGACCATTCAGATGCTATCTCTTAATGGTTTAAAACCTCTAAATGAATAAGAGGAAATCTTAAGTTTGAATGGTTAAGAGGTAACCTCTGAATGGTAAATCATCATATGTCACATTCTTCTACCTTCTCATTGGTAAAATTCTTAATGGTTTCATTAAGAGGTAGCCTCTTAATGACCATTCATAGGCTACCAAACAGCCTCTTCTCATTGGTAAAATTCTTAATGGTTTCATTAAGAGGTAGCCTCTTAATGACCATTTATAGGCTACCAAACAGCCCCTAAGTGGCATAAGCTTTTTTAACCAACGTTTGCAAACTCGTCGTTCCGGCATCTTGGAATCTTCTCTCCTGTCCCCTTTTCGCGCTAAAATTTTATCCAGCCGTTAAAAAAACCTATGCTATTTCATCTCCACCGTTGGATCGTATCACATGGTCAATAAATAACCCTAAATCATATTCTTCTGTATTTCTTGTATGTTCCTTTCCTATTTTCTAGGGTTTTTGCTTGTTATTTTCTTAGATCTACTTCGATTCTTGCAATTTCTTCCATTAATAATTGTATAATCGTATAGATTGGTCTTCGATCTACCGTTTGACACCAATTTTCATGATTTTCGAAGTATTCTCTCACCGGCGACCTTCATGCTTCCATTTCTAGCTGACACCAATTTTTATGATTTCGGTGGATTCTTTCGCCGGAGATCTTCACGCTCATCGGAATCGAGGATTCTGGATCGCCATATCATGTGGATGAGGTATATTAATTCCGTACACTTAATCTGTATCTCTTCATGATCACTGGTTACCGATTGAACGTCCGTTATCATTATACTAATCGGTAATTTTCAACTGTGCAGCTGGTGAAATGCACCGATCTATTACTCGTGTGGCTTATTGCTCCTATTTATCGATTATTTGGTCAGGATTTTTGGATCTATGGAGCCGATTAGGTCAAATAGTTTTGATGATCTGTGCTAAGTGATTTATGTTATTGTTTATTGTGATATATTCAAAATAGGCGTCTAGTAGCTGCGATGAGTTTTGTGTAGGCCGTTCATGTGCTTCAGAACTCAATTAATCGATAGATGAGATATTTCTGGACAAGTTAGGTTCTGAGATCGATGAAGGCTATCGATTTGCTGGTGAGGATGTTCGGATCTATGGAGTCGCTTTTGAATTTTTACCAAATAGTTTAGATGATCGGCTTTAAGTGATTGATGTTATTGTTTATCGTGTTGTATTCAAAATAGGCGTCTACTGGCTGTTATAAGTGTCGTCTAAGATGATCCTGTGCTTCAGAATTAAATTACCTCCGGACAAATTAGGCTATTTGGTAGAAGTGAACTGCAGTTCTGATGAAACTCTGAAAGCAGGCGAGAGGTGAGAGTTTAATTGTATGATTTACATATGTTGAAATTTATCTTGTGAGTCGGCCTTTGCCATGTCAGGTGCGCTTGCTTGGCAGGCCAATAAGTCTAATGAAAGTAATTATTTTTGGTCTGGTGAAGGGAGATGGTACGGGGTGTGTGCCCGGCTCTTCCTTCATGTCTGTCTCGCTTCTTTTTTACTTTTTCATTTCTATAAACTTGCACGAATGCACGTATACAATATAAACTGTTCGAAACACTTGCGACCAATTTAGTCTCGAGCGTTTCGAACGATGTTTTCAATAAATCAACGTACCACAGTAGCGGCAGCCACACGTATTAGATCGACATAGCAGCATGGAGTTTCAACACGACAGTAATAAGTTGTAAGGCTTCTTTATTATCTGATTATCTCCCATGTGAATATCTACTATTTCGTCACAAACTTGTGTGGTTGACAACTTGACATAACAATAGTACCAATATGATCCTTGTTTATTTATGATTTGGTTTGAATTATCACATATATGTGTTCTATAGTCGAATCTGCAATACTGCATTATGAAAGTCTACTCACGCATGCAAAATTCTGAGAATTGTGTTATTTTCTCTTTGTTATTGTATTGTAACTGTAATATTGTTTTTGTAATTTCTCTTTAGTTGAGCTTAAGGACATTTTCTGTGTAATTTCTTTATCTTAGATGTATTTCAGTCGTATGTAAGATGTAGCTTGCAGAAAACTAGGGAGATGGAGATTTCTTACAACTTTTATTAGCTTCAATTGATTGTATATGCTAATGTGGAAACTGAAGCTCTGATTCACAAGTAGGCGGTGTAGCCTTTGGAACAGTTCAATTTCGTTGCTAACAAACGACATCAAGCCATCAACAAGTATAGGTATATTCTGATCTAATTGTTATTTTGTTATTGATGTTTTCAATAACGAGGCTTTGTGCGTGAGATTGCCTGATATGCTATATTTGAGTCTTGCTTGATTTTGTGTGTGATTGCCTGAAATGCAAGTTTATGGTTAATTTTTTTAGTAGATAATTATCATCGGGTTGCAAGTAGGTTTAGAGTATGTGTCCTTATCTTGGAGTTCTACTACACAATCCAATCAAATCCCAAGTTTGTAGGCCGAGATGATGATTGCTAGTTTTTTATGCCAATCTTGTGCTTGTAATTGCAAATATTACAAATGAAGGCATTTTAATACTTGTCATAAACATGGACCAACCAAGCGGTAATAAAGTGACTTCATGAAGTACAAAAGAAGGATCATGGAGCCATCAATGTTTCGTGTATTGGTTAAATGATGTTGGGTTTGTGTTGTCATGTGCCAGGGATAGGGCCGTATGCATACAAGCGTGGTCGGCCCTAAATCTGGCTAATTAGTAAGCAAGTTGGCTGGTTCGGCTAGTTAACGGTTTTTTATAGTTTTCCGGCAGTTGGTTGTTGGTGGCCGACAATTTGCAACTAGTCGTACAAGCTTTTTTAATCTATCCTTTGTTTCTGTCTATTTGACTTTGGGATCAAAAAGTATGTATATATATAGGGTTGTAACCAAACTGCACCAACACGACTAGTGCCTTGTTCATGTTTGTTCATTAGAGAATAAACATGTTCAAGAAAGGTTCACAAATGAGATTTCTTGTTGGTGTTTATTTATTATGGAAATAAACCAAGTCATGAACGTTTACCGAACATAAATGAACATAAATCAAAGCTTATAAACATCAGTGTTGTAAAAATCGGAATTAATCGGCGCCTAGGCGGCGCCTAGGCGCTAGTCGGCCGTTAACTGATTAATTTTGAGCTAGTCGGACCATTAGTCGGTAGTCAGTCAAGTCGGTCCTAGTCGGTCCAAGGCGGACCAAATCGGCCCAAGTCGGCCCACTCTTTTTTAGTTTAAATCTGGCCCAAACAAATGTTTTTAACCATTAAATACATGGACCAACTTGTTTAGTTCCAACCTGGCCCAAAAAAACATGTTTTTAACCCATTAAAACATATTCCATGAGACCATGACTAATATGTTAATGTTTAAATACTTAAATTGCTATGTTTTGAACTTCATTGTTTAAATTTTGAACTATTTTTAAGTATTATATTGATATTAACGTGTGTATTGAATGTTTAAATACTTGATTAACTATGTTTTAAACTTAGTTGTTTGAATTTTGAACTATTTTTAAGTATTATATTGATATTAATGTATGTGTATATATATAAATTTAAAAATTATATATATAAATTCCGATCCGATTAATCCCTAGTCGGTACTCCACCGCTCGACTGGCGCCTAGCGATCTCTACAACACTGATAAACATAAATGAAAACAAAGATTTTATATTCATTTTAAAATAAAATTTGCATTTTTGATCTAAAAGATTATATGAGGTGGTGGTGGTGGAGTGGTAAAGGAGAGACTTGGTGTTCCAAGGGACTCAAGTTCGATTCCTGCCGCCCGCATTATTTTCTGTGGAGATCGCTAGTTCGATCCTTGAACTGAGTGGGGTTTACCTCACCGCACTGTCGTGCCTCCGGGCGAGTGTTCACAAACGCCCTAGGTTAGGGTTTTCCCCGGTTTGGAGGCGAGTGTATCCCGATGTGATGAATTTCGCCACTAGCCCATTTGGAGGATTCGTTGGCCGTTCAAAAAAAAAAGATTATATGACTTAGTTAAATATTATTTTATAAACATAATGAACATGAAAATTAAGAAGTTTGTCAAGATTTAACACAAACTAAAATTGAAATTGTCAAATAAGGAATGTTGACGGAGGTGTGTAAAGTATAATGGGTTCAAATTTTTAGAAACTAAGACTGATAAAATAATATATGACCAAAAAAGAACTTTCGCAATCTCTGTTCATGTTTGTTTCTTATCGAAAATTTATTGTTCGTGGTCAATTTATTAAAAGAATAGAATAAATGTACTTTTTGCCGTTATCTTTATCTTTTAATTTTTTTTTTATATTTAAGAAGTTAAAAAGTAATTTTATTATTAGCGTTGTTTTTTTTTTTGAATTTTTGTAATCGGTTGAGGGGTTTACTAAAAACTTTTAAGTGGGCGATTAGAATTTCACAACACCTAAAATGTGGCAATGTTTGGAATCAAGACCACCCCATAGAAGGCTGCGATTTGGATTGGTGTATGGCGTGGTGTCTAATCTGGCAACCAAAGAGCGGCAATTAATCTCACATGGTGACCATTTTTTCATGGAGGCAATTGAGCTTTAGCTAAACTGTTAGGTGGGCGCTCGAGATTTTTGCCTAAAAAATACACTAATCTTTTAAAGCAGCGGCTGCCTTCCTCTCTATGGAGTCCACGACTGTTTATGCACCTCTACCCCTCACACAAATAGTTATATTTATTATTATTTATTTATTTTAGTATTTTATAATGGAGGTTTGTATACGTTTGGTCTTGTGGTAAAAAGGATGGTTTTTGTGAATCCTTGGAGGTGAATGTGGTTGGTTTCATAAATCCCTTTTGGCTGTGTTATTACTATCTTTTACAGAAAAATGTCTAGTAAGGTTATGGATCCATAAGCTCAAAACCGGAAAGAGCACCCGTATTGGGAGGTTGGTGGTTCGAATCCATCTGGGTCCTCATGACATTGTTCACTATTCGTTTGTCTTCTCAGTGGTTTACATGTGTAATGAAAATTTTTATTTTTTAGTTAAAAAATGTCTATCTTGCTGAAAAGAAGGCTTGTATGATAAAATCCTTTTCTTTGTATATAGTTTGATATGCACTTTGTCATAGAAGATTGTTTTTTTTTTGGAAAATTACGAAATTAGCCGTTGACCACCGTAACTTTTTAAAAAAAGCCACCTTATGCGTCCTTGGAGCGACCTCTCAAGCACCTAAACGTCCATATACAGATCTTTCAAGCACCCAATAAAAAATGGACACGTAGAGTTTTAAATGTTGCATCTGGGCCTAAACGTGTCCCATGCACTTCCAGACGCAACCCATGACCTTCCAGACGCATAATTGAAGGGATTTCCAAAGACGCATTCCGTGCACTCCTAGACGCATCCTATGCATGATGCGTCGATCTAAGGACGCATGAGATGGCCAAATCTGATAGGGATTTCCAATGACAATTTTTGTAATTTTCCCAATTTTCATACCCTATATATATGGTTTATGCGGTACGTTTTTCATTATTAAGATTTGCACCGCACTTTACATAAAACTCACCCTACCTAAGTGAGCATTTACATCCCCTTCACCATTACAAAATTTATCTTTCATTTAAAAAAAGCAAATTGGAAAATAATAATCCCATCTTTCTGAAATTGGCTGATAATAATCCCAAGTCAGTTATTTAATAATCCGACCTCGTCCAATTTTTTTGTAAAATAGTCCGTTGTTAAAATAACTTAACGGAGTTAAATGTTTTTTCGAATTACAAACCGATGTTTTAAGGCTTTTGATCAGAACGAGGATACGAGTCGATTGATGTAAAACTTACCTTGAAATACTGCCCCAACCCACGAAAACGGTGCTTCTATTCGGGCGTTTAACTTCCAATTAACAAAATTCAAGCCATTTAGAACACAATTTCGAGGTAAGTTTTACATCAATCGACTCGTATCCTCGTTCTGATCAAAAGCCATAAAACATCGGTTTGTAATTCAGAAAAACACTTAACTCCGTTAAGCTTATTTTAACGGCAGACTATTTTACAAAAAAAAATTGGACGAGGTCGGATTATTATTGGCTATTAACTGACTTGGGATTAGTATCGGCCAATTTCAGAAAGATGAGATTCTTATTTTCCAATTTACCTTAAAAAAAACTTCTCACATCCCATTTCACCATACCCATCTCTATATCTTTTTTTTTATTGTTTTATCTTTGTTTCCATGTTATTAAAAGAGGAAGGGAGAGGGTGTGATTAGTATCCTTTTAAATTTAGGGGGAGTATGGGGATTTTTGTTAAATTTTAGGGGTGGAGATGAACATAGTTGATGAGATGTGTGTTTTTAAAAGAACTAGTGATATTTCCCCGTGCTTTGCTGCGGGGATTAAGTCGGTATCAATTTGGTTCATTACAGTACCTGCACTCGATATAGTAATTGAAAGAGAAAGCACTACATCGATCGAAAAAAAAAACACATATATGTTGTTCAGTTGATATCTGTTCGTTTCGCTTGCATTTTATGTTTATTTTATTTCAACATTACGATATTTTATTGATAAAGGATATTCTGCCGCTATTTTACCAAGTCCAACCGAAACCAATTGAACAACATTTGTATCGGTACCAATATTTTTTTATTTTTAGTTTTTTTTTTGCTTTCAATAAACTGATACTGTATCGCTACCATATTGTACTGAACATCATCGGTACCGGTATACATTTCTTTTTATTGTTTCATGTTTTATAACGGGTACTTTGATCGTATCTTAAAAGTTATATGAGAGAACAAAATATACTTAAATCAATTAAAGTAATAAACCAATAAAATAATAAAACTTTAGAAAAAACAATATTGAAAAAAATAAAAAACAATTGTTCCCCTCTTTTTATTTCAACATTACGATGTATAATTTTTAAACGGATATTGTGTCGCTATCATACCAAATTCAATCAAAACCGATTGAATAACCTTTGTATCCGTATCAATATTTATTTTTAATGTTTTTGATGAATTAATATCGTATCGCTACCATACCGTACTGAACAACATCAGTACCAGTATACATTCATTTTTATGATTTCTTCTTTGATAACTGGTACTTTAATCGTATTTTTAAGGTTATATAAAATATATATTTAAATCAATTAAACTAAGAAAACAATATAATAATAAAAACATAGAAAAAAACAGGAGTTATATAAAAATATATGTTTAAATCAATTAAACTAATAAAACAATATAATAATAATAACCTAGAAAAAAACAATATTAAAAAAAATAAAAAACACTGTTCATGACCTCTTTCTATTAATATATTTTTTTGATAACGGATATTCTGCCGCTATTGTACCAAGTTCAACCGAAACCAATTGAATAACATTTGTATCGGTACCAATATTTTTTTATTTTTAGTTTTTTTTTGCTTTCAATAAACTGAAACTGTATCGCTACCATATTGTACCGAACATCATCGGTACCGGTATACATTCCGTTTTATTGTTTCATGTTTTATAACGGGTACTTTGATCGTATCTTAAAAGTTATATGAGAGAACAAAATATACTTAAATCAATTAAAGTAATAAACCAATGAAATAATAAAACCTTAGAAAAAACAATATTGAAAAAAATCAAAAACAATTGTTCCCCTCTTTTTATTTCAACATTACGATGTATATTTTTTAAACGGATATTGTGTCGATATCATACCAAATTCAATCAAACCAATTGAATAACCTTTGTATCCGTATCAATATTTATTTTTAATGTTTTTTTTTGTTTTTGATGAATTAATATCGTATCGCTACCATACCGTGCTGAACAACATCAGTACCAGTATACATTCATTTTTATGATTTCTTGTTTGATAACTGATACTTTAATCGTATCTTAAAGGTTATATGTTTAAATCAATTAAACTAAGAAAACAATATAATAATAAAAACATAGAAAAATACAGGAGTTATATAAAAATATGTGTTTAAATCAATTAAACTAATAAAATAATATAATAATAATAACCTAGAAAAAAACAATATTAAAAATATGTATAATTTTTTAAATTTAAAGATAGAGGATGGTTTGATGGACGAGATGTGATTGCTTTTATGGTATCAGATCGAATCTGACATAAGTCATAAATTTGTATTCAGCAGTCTGATTTTCATAGTTCCATTACTCGTACCAACTTTTTTTTTATGTTCCATTGTTCATTGCTTCTCATAGTTTCTCCCCTTTCTCCAAATTAGATTTTGCAATGTTTTATTTGAATCAAGCATCATAGGCTCCAAATATCACACTGTATGGAGGCGTCATGATTTCACGATACTGAAGACAATGGGTCTGTTGCACTTCCTAAATCACAATAATTTATCGTCGGCAGGAAATGCACTTAAACGAGCAACTTGGGAGTGGACTGATGGCTATGTTTGTGCTTGTTTGCATGCTACCTTTATCACATTCAGTTTTGGTACAAACTTTGCCTCAGCACTTTGGTTAACATAGAAGAATCATATCTTGAACGATTTTTTGCTAAACAAATGCAATAGCGAACTCAATTTCAGTTGCTTCAACAAAATGATTTATCAATTTTTGTTTATTGATTTTGCTAAGAAGTTGGTTGATTAATTACGTATAGTTGGTGATCCAATATCATGTTTCAACCTTAAGGTGTTGATATGAAACAACAATCTTTTATAAGGTGGCACTCCCATTCAGCGATCTTGTATGAGTTGGTGGTTTGAAACAGCGACATTCTTAAGGTTGCTGTTTCAAACAACGATCTTCTATAACATTGCTGTTTCAAACAGCGATCTTCTCTGGCCTTGCAGCTTTTGCAGAATTTTGACAGAATTTGAGTTGAAGGTCGCTGTTTCAAATGGTGACCTACCTAGAGTTGCAACAAAAATCCTAGATCACCTAAACACACTCTTTTTTTTTTTTCTCT
The DNA here is from genome assembly GCA_030545235.1 of Helianthus tuberosus. Lineage (NCBI taxonomy): Eukaryota > Viridiplantae > Streptophyta > Magnoliopsida > Asterales > Asteraceae > Helianthus > Helianthus tuberosus. Next base: position 34,349,181 of record CM060441.1, read on the forward strand.
AAACCACTTATTTATGCAAAAAATTCCATTTGTTACTCGTATTGGAATATTTGTGTACATATGTAACTTTTTATCAAATTCCTTTTTTTTATATTGGTTTTGTAACTAGTTGATTATGGAATGCGTAATATAAATATCAGATTATAAGAAAATTTACATGCTTATTAATATACTTGACTATAAATAAAAATATGTGGAAGGTTAATGTACTGCGACGGTACGCAACTTAATTACGCATGTTCATTTGTAAATTACACACATTATTAATTTCAAACCCCAATTACGTATGAAGAAGATATCACGTATGGTCAAAACACAAAATCACGCATAGGTTGGTTTTTACCTTAATTACGTACATTATTTTGTTAGTCGCGTACCGTCACACGTTAAGAGACTTTTGTATTTTAAACTTTCTCATAAAAAATATCATAATCTATCAAAAAGATTCATTCTTAGTTTATTTTTAATGCATTGGTCAAAGGTTTTAAACTCCCATAAAAATATATCATGTCTTGTTTATCTATGAAAGCCGTTCTAGCTCAGTTGGTAGAGCGCGTGGCTTTTAACCACGTGGTCGTGGGTTCGAGTCCCACGGATGGCGAGTTTTTCTTTTTTCATATTTTAGAGTATATAATAAGATTCATTCTATTATTTTTCTATGGCGTAATAAATCAAGAAAGTTCTTTTATAACATGATCTTCCTTCCTAAGGATAACAATATTTAAAACTTCTTTATTCGATTCATTCAGATGTTATGTTACTCTCATGAAATGAATCAAAGCAGATGGTTGCTGCTAGCACAAATCTTAAGGTTTCATTCATTATACCAACTTGAGCTCGTATGTTGTTTGTTTTGATCATCTTCTCTCATTCAACGGTTGTTTATAGGTTCTTAAAAGGTGCTACAAGTGTTGATCAACATTTCTACTCTGTTCCTTTCGACCCGTATGTATACTTTACTACATTTTTATCTTGTCTCTGGGATTATTTTAACATGCTAAACATTTTATTTGCCAAAAGTATATGGATGCACTATGCACTTTGTAATGCGTTTAGTCACTAATGTGAACGCATAATAATCTTTAAACAGGATTATGGGATTTTGTTACTAACTATAAATTTGTTTTCGGCAGGCGAGTGCAGAAGATATAATTACTACTTGATGGTGATGAAGTTGTCCGCAGCTGATAACATAGCGCTTATGATGTACAACGCCAACTTTTATCAGCCATTGCTTCTTTTTGTAACTGCATGACTCGCAGCGTAATAATTACTGCTAGTTGTGGAATAAATTAAATCATGGCTTTTTCTGAACGGCAAAGACACTAGACCATACACGCTCACCCATCTTTTCGCCTAACTTTTGTTACATCCGATTCAAATTATATTAAAAGACATCCAGTTTTGCCACTCCAAATTGATTCTTTTCGCCTAAAGAAATGTTGTAGCTTGAACTTCGCCGAACAATGCTTATACGTTTGCCTGAGAAGATTAGTTCATTTCTCGCTTTCCATATCTCCCAACACTATTAATTGAATCGCTTTCTTCTTTTGTTTTGTTGCTGCCATCTTCCTGTGTGTCTATCAAGTCTTTCATTGTTGTAGCCTAAATATTTGGAATGTTGCACCATGTACAGATCTTATTCCATATGACATATGATATGCAGCAAGATGCAAATAAATGTTCCGCGTCTTCGTCACATAATCTACATGATGTTGACCCATTAAGAACCCTTCTTTTATGCAGATTTTTAGTGTTGGTAGCCTATTTTGAATGCTTCTCCATCCGAAAATATTTGTTTTTTTCGGTGCCCATTTAATCCATTCAAAAGCACAACAGCAGAAGCTAGAGTGGACGGTTGGGAGTTTCGAATCAAGAACAAAACCCTTGGCACAACTTAATAATTATATGAGTAATTTTGTTTTAAGTGCAGATAAAGATCAATACCCACCAACTTTTAGATGAAATGTTTCACCAACCTTAATAACTTAGCTTTCATTTCAGACTTGACAAACTACTCAAAATATTTGTTCCAATGTTAGCCTAATTCATGATTTATACTTTATAGTATATGTTAGATTAATATAATGTAATTATATTGTATTATTATTGTTTAGTATAAGTGGTGGCGGTTATTGATGTTATTTACCGAACCATCATGTCTGTAAAGTGAAGGGTCATGACACCCTTTCACAAACTATATAAGCCTCATGTATGCATTCATTTGTGACTAATGAAATATCAGGATTTCATCCAATTCTCTCCCTATCACAACCCCAAAGAACCCCTGTAATTATACTATTAGAGTATATATACAGTTTGTATGTATATGACAGTTAGTGATGGTTGTTGTAGTTTGTTGATAGTTGTTAGTGAGTAGTTAGTCTACTATATATAGACAATCTTGTATCATAATCAGTAATGAGATTAATAGTTGTTCTTGATACCTCTCTTTATGGTATCAGAGCCATCTCAGCCCCTATGACAGTTATTTTTCCGGCGACAGTTAGATCTCCGGCCAAACTCCGGCCATTCGTTTCACCTCTTTTTCTGAATATTTTTCTGATAATCTTCCTGTGATTCTTCTTTTCAATCTGTAATCATCATTCTTCGGTGATCTCATTCTGTTTTCTTCTCTCCGGTGACGTTTCCGGCGAAACTTCATCATCTCCGTCAGCCACAACTTCAACAATGAATGGAAGTTCATCAAATCTGCACAACAATATGCCAAATATTACGAATTTCATGCCAATAAAACTCGATAATGAGAATTTTTTGAACTGGCAACATCAGGTTCTTACAATTTTGAAGACACTTGGTCTCCTGAAACATCTCAATCGTGAAATAGATCCTCCAATTGAAGTTGAAGCCAGAGAAGCTTGGATTCGATCTGATGCTTATGTTTCTGCATTTCTTACAGCAAATTTATCTCCATCTTTAATTCATCTTGCTCGAGGTATAGTTTCTTCTTCAGATCTATGGAGTAAAATTGAAGAATCTTTTAGTCAACAAGTGTTTGCAAATCAGAATTTTGCTAATTTGGATGGAGCTAGGGTTTCTCAGTTTGCAAATTTGGACGTTGGGGGCTCTGCACATACTTTTGATCACAACAGTGGTTATTTTGGGGGTAACCCAAGTGGTTCTCACAGTCACCCACGTATTTTTGGATCTAATTCTGGGTTGGGCCATGATTCACGAAATTAATTGGTATCAGAGCCATACGTTCCTAAGACCTGTGAGAAGAGAGGCCAAGCGATTTGGCCAGAAAGAAAGTACGGTGTTCCATCCATTCCAGAAGAGAAGTCAGTCAAGCATGAAATTAATGTTTATGAAGATTACAAGGCCAGTTGGTGTGTGGCTTCACCCTTGTTCTACCGTACATCTTATATGCAGAAGGGCAAAGAGAAGATGCAACGTTTATATGATCAGAAGGAAGATCATCAGTAGAATATTGGCGCGAAGTATGGTAGTCTCAACATCAAAACTGACAAGGGAATCGGAAACAAGAGAATTTCAGAATTCAAAAGGCCTTACAACAACAAATTCTACGAAAAGGAAGTCGATTGGAAATATCCAAAAGGTATGTGTTGTTCTTACTGTAGTGAACCGTTCCATTATAGAAAAGATTGTCCGGCGAGAATTGGAAAATTAGAATTTATGATAAAGGGCACAGATGGTAAAACTTGGAACGAAATATGGTATGTAAGTGTGAATAAAAAATAACACGCCACTGGATATAAACAATTGCTTAAGAATTTAGATTTTTCATTCGGAATTGAACGTAGTTCAGATGGGTTTAAGCGAGATCTCTACAAAGTGAAGGGTATTATCGAGATCTCTAGTGCAGGGCAAAACCACACAATTGACAATGTTTGTTACATTCCATCGTTGAAGAAGAATGTTTTAAGTGTGGAGAAGTTAGTAGCCAAAGGTTTTCAAATCCGTTATGAAGGAGACGTTTGTTATGTCTCAAAAGACTACAAGAAAACAACCGATGAAGGGAAGCAATTGTTAAAATCAGAAGTACACTGTTGGAGATGCGATGATGTGCATTATCCTTATTCATGCCCTCTAACAACGGAGTATGATGCATCTGAAAGTCCGAAGAAATCGTATAAGGGAAAAGAAAAGGCAGCCACATGCACGCAGGGAAGTTTAGAATATGAAAGGTATAAGTTATGGAAACATTTAGAGAAGTTTTCATTCAACCAAGACCGAAGTAGAGAAAGTTCAAACCAAAGTGAAGGCCCTATCCTCTATCCAACCCGCTTATCCGCTCTACAAGACTGCACAACTTTTATGGACTTAATCCACATAGCAACTCAAGTTGATGTTCATAAAAAGGAAGTTTGAAGTAGAATTCGAACGAACCATTTCATGGTTTCTAATAGATTTCCTAGAGTTTAGCATTTATATGCCATTACGCCTAAAGACCAATTTGGAAGGAAGATAAGTCTCTTAGAACTCTACATGACCGTGGAAAGATTTGGAGGATTCGATTCAGTTAATAAGTATGATTTATGGGTGGAAGTTGCACTACGAATGGGCTACGAATTCGGCTTACCAAAACTGAAGAAGGAAGATAAAATTGTGAAAATATTAAGGATCGTTTACAACAGGTATCTAGAGATGAATAACTGGTACCATTTGAAGTTCAAAGGCAGGGAACTATTGGTTAAAATCAACGAAGATGTCAAGGCTGCAGAAAAAAAGGAAGTAAGGAGGCATGGAAGGAGGAGGACCTGCCTCCTAAGAAGAGGTCCAAAACGTCCAGTAGCAGTGGAGATTAGCAGGAAGGTTTTGATGCTTACAAGATTAGGGGAGGCACTGTTGGAAACTTAATCTTGTACATCAAAACAAGTATGGTATCCATAATGTAAGTATTAGTACTTTAAAGGTGACATATTGTAAATATAATAAGACATGTCACTTAGTGTTATCTTTTAAAAGTCACAATGGTTTACTCCCACCGTTTCGTAGGGAAGTTATCAAATTCAACCGGCAAACCGTATCATAGACAACGGTTCATTCTGTATATATAGGATCAGTTACTGTTCAATGAAATTATCGACTTCTGTTATCATGTTCTTTCTTGTTCTATTGTTCATCTATTCAATCATTCAGTTCAGTGCATATTGTTGTTGTTATGAAGTTATTGCAGAAAACTAACATCCAATAAAAAGCCAAAAAATTTCTACTTTATAATATTTAAGAACCTACTTTTAAGCACAGTCTTAAAGAAATATATCATTTTATATTAATCTAATAATTGGTAGTTGATTTTAATGATTGGGCATATAGTCCTTGCAGGTTTGTTTGCACCTATAGCCACCCTTTAAGGCTTTAACAAAGTCAACATATACTAAATACACCTAACTTTCATTTCTTCTTTCTGATAGTCATCAATGGCTCTTCTACTTCCTCCTCCACCCATCTCTCTCCTTTGCATAATCTCCATCGTTACGCTTTACTTGATGATATGCTACGCCGTCATTGGGTTCCTTGCCAAATCAAGAGTCGCCTCGGATGAAGCTGAGCGTTCCTCTTCAGGGTTTTCCTTGGAAGAGTTAAAGAAGTTACAATGTTTTAATCATAGGATCAACAAAGACGACGCGGAATCGTTAAGTTGTGCAATATGTTTGGATGATTTTAAAGATTTTCAGGTATGCAAAAGGTTTCCAAGTTGTGACCATTCGTTTCATAGCCATTGTATTGATCTTTGGTTGGTTCACAGAAGAACTTGTCCAATTTGTAGGACCACTTTTGATCACTTGATTCATGTTGCTTGAAACTTTTGTACATCTTCATTTTCTTGTTTTTGAAAATACTGGGAATCTTTATTTTTGTTAGTATTTTTTTCTTGACCAACCTTGTTTCTTTGCATTCAAATAAAAGAATGTTAGGTTGGTAAATGTGATAAGAAATTATTATTTGATATTTGCTTGAATTAGATTAATGTGGATTTGTTAAGTTTTCACATTATAATGATTATCACGCTCAATAATGATCAAATACTTATTTTTATAAGAAATTGGTCTAGTTTATTAAATGATTATTTATAAGAATAGATAAATGTGATTATTTGGTATTTGGTATTGATGTGTTACTGTGTTTATGCTTAAGATATATAGAATATAGAGGTATAACTTTTTATATTTAACACTTGTATAATATATTTTTATTGTAGTGATAATAACAAGTATATTTTACGGGTATGTCCCCTCACATACTTGTATGATGTGGATTGTGGAATAAAACCAATCATTTTAGCATCATAATCACATACTATATGATTATTGGTCTTTGTAGCTTACCAAGTAACTCATGTTCAATGTTTTCTCGTTAATGTGGTGTTTTTTAGTACATGGTACTTATAACTAAACATGTTCACTAATAGCTAAGCTTATTATTCCATTAAAATTGACATAAAACCGATCATTCTAGCATCATAATTATTTTTAAACAACCAACAAAAGTCTCACCACCCAGGTAAATCATAAACCCAATGGCAAAAGGCCATCCACACCTACAAACACAGGCGGTGTTAGTGACCTGGCCCACCACCATTCCAGAGGAAAACCATTGCCCAAAGGTCAACTGTGGTAAAATTTCTAAGCTCAATCTAGAGTATTTTTGCTCTGAGTGATAGTCCAACCCATAACCTTCACTTTAAAAGATCATGGGATAGCCAATACACAATAATTTCATTGCCATTTAAGCATAATGATTCATTTCTCCCTTTATTTTTAGATGAACCATCCACATGAAGTCAAGTGTCACTAGTACAAAATCATTTTTTTGGTGGTGTCAAATTCAATTTTTGGTGGTGTCTTAGAATACAAAGCACTAAATAACAAGATTACCACACTAATAAATAAACACACCACAAAAAGAAAAAGATTACAAAGCACCATTAAATGCTTAGAAGTTATACAACACCATTAAATTGATTTTTTGAGGGTGAAGTTAATAGCACCAACAAAGTGAACCAAATCAAAACATTTTGTTAGGCATCACATGGATCATAATCCAACGGTTTTCAATTGCTCCCATCTTATTCAATCAATGGATCAAATCATGCCTTAAAAACACAACCTTTATACCACATATATACATACACAATGTTAAAATCAAAATCTTTTTTAGAGAGAGAAAAATGTTAAGGAGGAGCAAAGCATCACCGAAAAGTTTTCCGGAACGGCTTCCACGGTATCATGAAACCGACGATGTGGCGTAAAGCGTATCAATGGCCTTATCTACGAAGAGATACGAGATTTTTGAAGATCTTTCTTGATAATTTTATGCGTGATGCCATCAAATACACCGAAGATACTCGCCGAAAAACTATTACGGCGATGGACGTCATTTATGCTTTGAAGTGCAAAGAATGTACAATTATACACTATGTTGATTCGGTTTGATTATATGTGTTTAAAATTTTATTTTAGGAAATGGCTTTATAGAAATCATGTTTGTATCTCATTCTTTGTAGCTTCCCATGAACATGTAATTTTATTTCATTATGCTTGTAGATTTTATACATTTTTGGTTTGTATAGTTTATTTGACTTTGTATTAGATCTGGGATGTTTTATAAATAAAATAAAGAGTGAATTGCAAGTTTTGTCCTTTATCTTTAGGCCACTTTGCAGGTTTTGTCCTTTATGTTTAAATTTGACGAGTTTTGTCCTTTATGTTTAAAAATCAAGCACGTTTTACCCTTTGGGCCTTAAAATCAAGCACGATTTGTCCTTTATGTTTAAAAATCAAGCACGTTTTGTCCTTTATGTTTAAAAAATCAAGCACATTTTGTCCTTAAAAATCAAGCACGTTTTGCCCCAAAGGGTAAAACGTGCTTGATTTTTAAACATAAAGGACAAAACTCGTCAAATTTAAACATAAAGGACAAAACCTGCAAAGTGGCCTAAAGATAAAGGACAAAACTTGCAATTCACTCTTTAAAACTAAAAAACATTTGTTCAAATAATGTATATTTTTACGGACCGGTTCATAATAGAAAATCCATCGCCAATAACCTTTTTATATTTTATTTTTTAAAAATACAAAGATAACCCAAGTGAACCAATCAAAGCAGTGTCAAAAATTTTGATATTATAGTAGTGGATTAAATGGTGGTAAATGCATATTGACACGTGTTAGAGACTTATGGTTTATATCATTGATTTTTTTGTGGTGTGTTTAGAGATTTAATGGTGGACTAATTTGGTTTCTATCATTGATTTTTTGGTGGTGTGTTTGGAGATATAGTGGTACTGTTATTGAGCAGTACCAACAAATCCCATTATTTGGTGGTATATTTGTTGATGCTCTCTCAAAAAGCTCTCGGCATAAATCCCAACACCAAAAAACTATTTTTATACTAGTGTGTCCTGTATAAGCAAATAGTTCATTTTAAAAATGACAATGATTGTATATTTGTTGAAATCGGCAACTTAGAAGCAAAATATCTTTATTAGACATTGGAAATAATATTGACAACCATAAAATGTAATTCTCCCAATAGGCTTGTAACTTCAAGTATTTGGGACTGTTTGTATAAAGGGAAGGTGAGATAGACATTGATGTAGCCCATTGCAGTCAGGTTGGTTGGTGTAGATAGAGGGTGGTAGTGAGGTATTGTGTGACAGGAGGTTCCCAACTAAAATAAAAGGGGAATTTTACAGGGTAGCAATTAGGCCCGCTATGTTTTATGGAACATAATGTTGGGCCATCAAGAAGACACAAGCGCGCAAAATGAAGGTGGCAGGGATGAGGATGCTGAGGTGGATGTGTGGAAACATGAGATTGGACCGGATAAGAAATGAGGTTTTTAGAAGAAAAAGAAGTTAGGAGTGGCTAGTATATTTGATAATATTGAGGGGAGATTGAGATGGTTTAGCATGTGAAGCGGAGACAAACGACAGCGTCAATTAGAGCAGTGAAAACCATCACTGTGGAGGGGATGAGGGGTAGAGGTAGACCCAAACTGACATGGGATGAGTGTATTAGACATGATTTACTGTAGTTGAACCTTTATGAGGACATGGTCCAAGATAGTACTTCGCGGAGGCAGATGATTATGGTTAAGGATTTCTAGGGGAAGGTACATTAGGTTTTTAATTGTCTTGGGGACTTAGATTTTTTCCTACTCTTTAGGGGGACTTTACCGGTGATTGGCTTCTTGTATTTATGCCTATATGATGTATGATGTTATACAAGTTTTTAAAATTTTACTGTGTTACCCTCTCACCACTTCCTTAGATATTGATAACTTCCTATTTCTATAATTTTTGGGTATGTGTTTTGGTTTGTTATCTGTTTTGGAGTCGAGGATATATCTGGAAGCAGACTCTCTATCTCTACGGATAGATGTAAGGTTTGTCTACATCACACCCTCCCGTGACCTTATAGGTAGCTTGGCTATTTGTAGGATTTACTAGATATGATTGTTGTTGTAGGCTTGTAATATTATATCGAAGCAGAAATACATAGAGAGAATCAGCTGTGTTTGTTATTAGGTAATAAGGGTTGCTATATAAGTGTATAAATGTATAAATGTATATTATACATTGATCTTTATTGGACACAAAGCAACCTTAATTAGTATGCCGCATGCAAAAAAGTCTATTACGTGTGGGCCCAACAACATCACTACCTATGAATATACGAGCACTAGGTTTAGAACTAAACCTTTCTATATTTGCTTTTAAACCAATAATTTGAAATCTTAAACCATTATTAAGCACCATCTCTTGGTTCCACCCCATAAAGGATGCTCCTTTATAACATGATGGTCATAGGTCAGAGTAGATTTGGTTACTTGGCGAGCTGCGCAGGTTGTGTAATGTAGGGCCGACCCTGAGAATTCGTGTACCCTGTTCGAGCTCGAAAAAATGTGCCCTTAGGCCTTAACGAAATTGGGTATTGAGCTCACTAAAGGTCTAAACCTAATGCCAAAGGGGTTAATAACTAATCTAAACCATAAGAATAGTTTTGTAAGGGGACCTATGTTGGTGTTTGTATGGATGTACCCTATTAAAAAAATATTTTACATATACATATCGGTTTTTATCATAAAAAAATGTGCCCCTCAAAATATCGGGCCCTGACCGGTGGTCCTGCCCCCCACCCCCAGGGCCGGCCATGGTGTAATGGGTCAAGACACATAATTTATGTTACTGCATTGAAACTCCAAGACAGTTTCATCATTTCTGAAGCTCAGGTAAACAAAAATCCTAATATTTCCTTTTTCCATTTGATTATAGAAGTCTGTTTTACATGTTATTTCATCGATTGCGCTTTTCTGTGTTATTTATATACAAAAGTGAGGTCGCACTAAGGCTATAGGGTCACTCATGTTGTCCCTAACTATGATAAACTATATGGTCCATTTGGTCACTCACGGATAACAAAGATGATTAGCATGGAGCTTGGATTTAAAAGATTTCAGGCGCATTAAGGCGGTAGGGTCCCGAGCCGACGCGCAAGAGCATGTCGCTTTTCTAACGTGAGGCGCAAGAGCATGTTGCTATTCTAACGTGAGGCGCAATAATAACTGAAGAGTTGTACTGAAAATCTTAGTGCCTTAGCTGGCCTGGTGAGTTATTTATTTATTTTATCTCTTACTCAACTTAATAATTCTTTTGAAACTTTTTGCATGTTTATGTTTCTTCCATTGGTTTGCTTGGGAGGGTCATCATCGTTGTTATTATTTACCAAAATATCTGGCAAAATGGGATTTAGGTGAGTTGTGACCATTCACTTATAATTTACATGTACTTCTATGCTTTATGCTTGTTAAACAACATGATATGACAAATCTCTAAACCAAAGAACAAGAAATATAGCGACAAAAACAAGGTGACAAAACTTTATTACTTAACCAGCCCAGAAAAACTCCCAACCTCCCAAAGATCTTACAAAACGTAAGATCAGAAATCAACCAATACACAGTATGAAATCAACTGATAACAACCAGTTGATTATACAGAACAATACAACATAAACGAAACAATACAACCTGATATGAAGTTCCACAGATTCAGCAATACAACTGAAACAAAATAACGAGTCAAATCTTCAATAGATCTTCACTATATCACCAACAGATCTGGATGAATATCGACTGGAACGAGGACTGGGAAACTGCTGATTTACGACTGGAACAAGAAAGATGAGTGTGCGTAACAATACAAATGAAGGTTCTGGAACCCTAACTGACCAAACGATGCTTTTATATCCCTGCACTTTTGATATTACACTTAACCCCAAAACTTTAGACAAAGATGATCCCGGTCCCTCCAAACATACACTTTACACCCTCAAGAATGATAGCCTGTACAAAACAGTTGTAACAACATAACAAACAAAATAACAAACAGGCCCAAACTAATAAGCCCAACTTACAGCACATAAACCCAAAGAATGAACTGAGCCCAAATACAATTTCAACAGCCCCCCTTCATTCATTGGGTTTAAACAAATTAACCAACCCAAGTTTGTTACAAAAAAATTCAAGTTGAGTAACACTCAACCCCTTAGTGAACAAATCTGCCAGTTGATTCTCAGAATCAACCTTTTCTGTTTTTATGAACCCAGCAGCAACTTTCTCTAGCAAAAAATACAAGTCGACTTCAAAATGTTTGGTCCTCTCATGAAAGACCGGATTTGCTGCTATTGATATAGCAGCAGAGCTGTCACAAAACAATCTAATGGGCAATTTACAAGACACACGTAACTCATTAAGCACATTCACGATCCAAACTAACTCACAGGCGGCTGAGCACATAGCTCTATATTCAGCCTCTCCTGTTGATCGGGAAACTGTGCTTTGTTTCTTGCTTTTCCAAGAAACAAGACAATCTCCTAAAAAAATGCAAAACCCGGTAACTGACTTTCTAGAATCCGGACACTTTGCCCAGTCCGAATCAGCATAACAAGTCAATTCTAAACCGTTACTTTTCTTAAACATGACACCTTTTCCAGGACTTAACTTTAAATACCTCAAGAGTCGCAAGGCAATTTTAAGATGAATAACCAACGGTTTATGCATGAACTGACTTAAATACTGAACGGTAAAGCTGATATCAGGACGGGTCAATGACAAATAAATAAGTTTACCAATTAGTTTTTGAAAACTGGTAATATCATCTAAGCAATCAGTTTCCTCACTAACTTTCTTATTTATAACATGACTTAATTCAATCGGAGTGTTAACTGGTTTACATCCCAAGTAACCAAACTCAGCTAACAACTCCAAACAATACTTCCTTTGATTTAAGCAAATACCCTCATTGTTATAAACTACTTCCAACCCAAGAAAATACCTAAGAATACCTAAATCTTTGATCTGAAAGTTATCACGTAGGAGTTGTTTAATCCTACTTATTTCACTCTCATTATTTCCAGTTATAACAATATCGTCAACATACACAAGTAGGACAATAAACACAGATTCTTTCGACAAAATATACAAAGAATGATCACAACAACTTTGTACAAAACCAACACTAACAAGAACATCTGTTAATTTTTCATTCCATTTTCTAGGCGCTTGTTTTAACCCATATAACGACTTAACTAGTTTGCAAACCTTGGTTTCATTTTTAGAATAATAACCTTCGGGAAGAGACATGTACACATCCTCAGAAATGGAACCATATAAAAATGCATTATTAACATCGAGTTGAAATAAAGTCCATCCACTTTTAATGGCTAGACTTAACACACATCTAACAGTTACCATCTTCACCACCGGTGAAAATGTTTCACCAAAATCCAACCCTTCCCGCTGGTTATACCCTTTAGCAACCAGCCTTGCTTTATACCGTTCTATTTCACCATTGGCTTTATATTTAACCTTATAAATCCATTTACATCCTATGGGTTTTCTATTAACAGGCAAATCAACAAGTTCCCAGGTTCTATTTCGAAGCAAAGCTTCCATTTCAACATTCATTGCTTCGACCCATTTAGGATCTTTAGACGCTTCACTATAACTACTTGGCTCAACGGTTTTATTTAAACTACTTATAAAGCACATAGCATCAGCATTCAGACAAGCATAACTAACAACTTTGTTTATATCATATTTAACATTACTAGACAAAACATAATCTTGAAACCGTTTTGGAATAGAAACATTCCTTGAAGACCTTCTAAGATCAACAAGGTTTCCCTCAGATGGGCTGATCTCAGCATCTGACACAGCAGTGTCCTCTGCCCTGCCAGACTCCTCCCTAACACTACTTTCTACACTAGACTCAGAATTACTCGGTCCAGGAGTGGCAGATGTAGAGGGAACTGGCTGCTGATCATCACTGACAGTGTCATGAGATCCAGTTATACCCTCTTCATCATCGGGAGTTGAAGAAATTTCAGGTGTATTTGTCTCGTATTGATCAAAAAAGTTTAGCAAATTTAAGTTTTTATCAAAAACCACATTATCTTTAATCTGATCAGACTTAAAAGGGTATACATGTTCATAAAATTTTACATCTCTAGAAAAGAAAACCTTCTTTTCATCTAAACTCCAAAGTTTATACCCTTTTTTTACATTTGAATATCCTAACAAAACACATTTATCAGCAAGATAAGTAAACTTGTCAGGATCATTTAAAATGGTACTAAAACAAAGACACCCAAAATTCCTTAAATGGGACAACGAGGGCTTAAAACCAAAAACAAGTTCATAAGGACTCTTTCCAGCTAAAACAGAAGACGGCAGCCTGTTAATAATATAAACAGCAGTCAGCACACAATCACTCCAAAACCTCAGTGGTAGACCACCTTGAAACATCAACGCTCTGGCTATATTTAAAAGATGTCTATGTTTCCGTTCAACAACCCCATTTTGCTGTGGGGTATATGAACAGGTTGTTTGATGAATAATACCTTTTGTTTTACAAAATAAATTCATTTGATTATTAACAAATTCGGTTCCGTTGTCACTCCTAAACACTTTTACTTTCCTTTTAAACTGAGTTAGGATTATTTCATAAAAAACCTTAAGATTTTCAAACACTTCCATTTTATTTCTAAGAAGGTAACACCAAACAGACCTAGAGAAATCATCAACAACAGTTAAAAAATATTTGTAACCTTCATAGCTAGATACCTTGTAAGGACCCCACAAATCTAAATGAATTAAATCTCCTACTTCTATAGATTTATGTTCACTTAGAGGAAAAGGAACACGAACCTGTTTAGACCTATGACAAACTTCACACAGACCATGATCAACTGAACTAACCCCTAAACTGTCTTTTAAAATAGCCAGAACTTGATCCGAAGGATGGCCTAACCTACTGTGCCATAAATTTGTCTTAACAACACTATTAAAACACATATTAACAGAACTACTATCTCTACCTACAAAATACAGCCCATTATCTTGCCTACCAATCATCAGAATTTTCTTTGATTGCGAATCCTGTAACATGCAATTATTTTCATTAAACAAAACAGTTATGGCATTATCTTTGGCTAGCTTATGCACAGACAATAGATTCACACTATATTCAGGAACATAAAACACATCTTTTAACACAACATTGTTTATTAACCTCAACTCACCAATTTTTAACACACTAACACTAGTCCCATTAGGGTGACCAACTTTCAATCCACATTCAGAAACATCAACACAGTTAAACATATTTTTATCACTTTTACTCATGTGTTGATTTGCACCCGAATCAACAACCCAGCTATAGTCATGACTAAAACTCACACTACACGAACTAACAAAACCAGTCACACATGAAGACATACCTCCCATATTAGACTTCACCTGATCTCCCTCAGATTTATCACCCACTAAGCTTATTAACTTTGAAATCTGTTCAGGAGTAAAAGGAAGAGTAGACACAGCAGAACTAGCAGTACCAGTTTTATTATTATTACTATTATTCCTACCAAAAGAACCACTAGTTCTTTTTTTCATACCAGGTGGATAACCAATTATCTCAAAACAACGATCAATAGTATGACCCAACATATTACAATTAGTGCACTTTAAATTCGAATTAGGTCCCCTAAAGTTTCGTCTCCTAGAATCAAAATTTTGATTAGTCTGATTTGACTTAGCAACAAACGATACAGATTGACCCTTTGACCCACTACTAGAGAGTCTATGTGACTCTTCTCTAGAGATCAAAGCATAAGCAGCCTTGACTGAAGGAAATGGTTCTCTTGTCAACAGATTTGTCCTCACAGGTTGATACACGTCATCTAAACCCATGAGGAATTGCATTAGCTTGATTAAAGTTGAAAAATCATTATAATCTTTGGCTGCTTGACAAGAACATGAAGGCAGATGCACCATTGCATCAAACTGCTTCCACATTGTTGTCAATTTATTATAATATTCAGCCACTGAACTTCCATTTTGTGAAATACCGTTAATCCGTTTATACAAGTCATAGACAACAGAACCATCTACCTTATCATATGTCTCTTTCAAGTCTGTCCAAACTTCTGAAGCAAGTTTGGAAAAAACTTGTCCTAAAAACAATTCTTCAGAAACAGAATTTAGTAACCAAGTTAAGACCACCGAATTGCACCTATCCCATTGGGCTGCTAGAACATCATCATCATTAGGTTTTTCACACTTACCATTTATAAAACCAAATTTATTTTTAGCTTCTAGTGCAAGCTTCATTGCACTAGACCAAACAGAATAATTCTCAGTGCCTTTGAGTTTTATACTCACTATGGTCAGGGCACTTGAGTCACTAGGATGAAGATAAAGAGGGTTCCCTATATCTAACTTGCTAATAAGAGTAACAGAGGTTCCTTCTCCATCACCCATGATGACAAACACACAAAGAAAACACAAACAACAGATAACACAGATAATGAAGACAAACAAGAAAAACAGACAAGGGCGAAGCTGAGTCAGGGACCAGAATCCAGGTTCGTCACTCAGTGGTGCCTGGACAAGCCTTCACTCAGGAGCCACACCTAAGCCTCTAAACCAACAAGACAGATAACCAACAACAATAACAAGAACAGATACAAGCAAAAAACAAGAAACAAACTAACAAGAACAGACAATGCAACAGATAGCACGTAGACTCGATCAATTGCCGGCCCGACTAGTCCGGTAAACAGGGATGCCTAGACACAGATATAATATGATGCAAGAAAAAATAAAAGATAGGACAGATCTTACAGCGGGTGCAAAAGCTCCAATAAAATCAGATTAGTAGTTTTCAAGAACTACTAAATCTGATGCAAAAGAACCTCAAATAACACAACTGGTTAGTTTGCCCTGAACCTTCTAGGGTTCAGAGACCAACGCAGAGTGTAAAAGCAACAGAATACTCCGAAACCCTAAGATAGGGTTTCAATCCAATATGCAAGATGAATCTCCAACAAAAAAAGCAGATCACAGTAGATCTGCAATCTACAAGAATTTCTGATCACAGAAACCCTAGCAACAAACGACAACAAGAACAATCAGTAATCAGCCACGGCAAGAACAATCATACAAAAAACTTAGAAAATCACAGCGGAAACCACAATCGATCAACAACAAGAGCACAGTGGCTCTGATACCATGTTAAACAACATGATATGACAAATCTCTAAACCAAAGAACAAGAAATATAGCGACAAAAACAAGGTGACAAAACTTTATTACTTAACCAGCCCAGAAAAACTCCCAACCTCCCAAAGATCTTACAAAACGTAAGATCAGAAATCAACCAATACACAGTATGAAATCAACTGATAACAACCAGTTGATTATACAGAACAATACAACATAAACGAAACAATACAACCTGATATGAAGTTCCACAGATTCAGCAATACAACTGAAACAAAATAACGAGTCAAATCTTCAATAGATCTTCACTATATCACCAACAGATCTGGATGAATATCGACTGGAACGAGGACTGGGAAACTGCTGATTTACGACTAGAACAAGAAAGATGAGTGTGCGTAACAATACAAATGAAGGTTCTGGAACCCTAACTGACCAAACGATGCTTTTATATCCCTGCACTTTTGATATTACACTTAACCCCAAAACTTTAGACAAAGATGATCCCGGTCCCTCCAAACATACACTTTACACCCTCAAGAATGATAGCCTGTACAAAACAGTTGTAACAACATAACAAACAAAATAACAAACAGGCCCAAACTAATAAGCCCAACTTACAGCACATAAACCCAAAGAATGAACTGAGCCCAAATACAATTTCAACAATGCTTATATCTTTTTATAATTCTAAATTTTGTATGGTTTATATATTAGCACACTTTATCTCTTATTTTTAACTTTTTTTTTTCAAACTCAATCTAGATTGCAGGTGCTGCTGTTGAAGTAGCTACTGTAACACCCCTAAAATATAAACCTTTATTATAAATACGATGTAAGTAAATAAACCTAAAACGAACTAACTAGGAATGAAAATAACCAAGTTAGAGGAGAAGTCTTGTAGTGACATACTAGTGGGTTAAAACACTTAAAATAAAAACCTGATAATAGATGGGGACCAAAGTTGTTAAGTATGAAACTTGAATTATTAAAAAAAACAAAATAACACACCAAACACACACCTAAGTGTGTGTCTGGTTCGATCAGAGCACAGGGCGACCAAGGAACCCCCCATCAAACCCTAACTCACACAAAATTCACAAATTGGAGGCACAAATTGGTTCCAAAACAAAATCCGAGCATAGATTTGTGATCTCCTTAGTAAAGGGATCATAAGGTATGTGAAATTTCGTTGAATGATTTCAATTAAAATTCTGAATCAATACTTGAAACTCGAAATTTATGATGCATGATAGTTGCTTGGATGAAATAGGAATGAAATAGTGTCTAGGGATAAACCCTAGTCGATTTCTTGTTGAAATTTTGCTTAATGCTTGTGAGATTCATAATCACCATTGTAGGTGATTAATGGGTTTTGTAGAAACATGATAAACACTAGGGTTATGATTGTTGTTCTAGTGTAATCTGAATTCTATGAAGTAATTTCTGATTTGTTGATGTTAAAATTGATATGAACATGCCTAATTGATGTTAGTCTTGGCTAAATAACAAGCCATGAACTTGATTTTGAATTGTGTAAAATTCCGCCCTTAAGGTGTTTGTAAAAATGCCTAAGAGAAGGCTAAATATTGAAATTTGAACAAAAACGCATACTTGTACAATTTGGTGAACTATGCGTTATATGTTAAGAAAAAAGTTCTAAACGGTTTGCGGTTGAACTCTATAGGCAAGGAAACCGGAGCGTCAAGTAGACAAGCCGGTGGTGACGCTCGTTTGAAAGGTGTGCTTTGAAGGTATGTAACCGTGATCCCGTTACATTATGTTATATGATTAATTATGGATATTTGGAATTGTGTTTAGTAGAAAAGGTAGCGTTAGTAAAAGTGACGTAGATCACTATTAGTTAATCGAGTCGTAAACTTGAATAAGAAATGTTTGGTAGTCATTAGAAGTGGAGGATTCCATAAATGAGCCAAACGGGTCAAATAATTGTTTGGTAAGTAGTAAAAGTGTGTTTAGAATAGCATTTGGCGATGACGGATTACAAGAGCGTGAAACCATAGATTTGGTAATGAAACGCCGGTGATCATAAACCCCGGATGTTGGGTAAATACATCTTGCGAACATAAAACTTGTTAGTGGTTAAATTAATGCAAAAGCTAAACAGGACAAATAAATACATAAGGCATTTATAGACTTTCAGCCCATACATTCAATTTTTGATATAATAATCATGATAGATGCGTTGGTAATTTAATTACGGATGCGTAGGAAAAAGAATCACCTAAAACGGACGCTCGGATAGAAAGTTATGAGATTTTGAAGTTGGAATTATGAAAAACGGAACTGGGCTGATTATGCAGGTCAAAAACCTGCACTTGTTGGAAAATGGTCTCCCTCGTGGCACGCGAAGGGAGCCATTATTTCTGTCGCGACACGCGGGGCACTCTCGCGGGGCGCGTAAGCTTATGGGCAATCTGTCGCGTGGCGCGACAGACCCATAAAGCTGAAATTTTGCTTTCTTTTCAATGTTTGGCACTAGATTTCGATTATATACATTTTAATGTTGTCAAAACTAATATTTAAACTGGTTTTGACACTAGGTGATGATGGTCTTATCCCGGATGGTGATCAAGCAAAGATTCCAAGAACCGAACACAAATTTTGAAGCTTCCGCATTTATCTAATTCTGTTAAAAAAATGTTTATGTTGAAATCACTTAACTTGATGTTTTGAAATGTTAAAACTAGTTGGTAGTTAACTCAAATACAATTATTATGTAAACCTCTGTTTTGTATAACTTTAGGAAATGAAGTATTATCTTTTAAAAATGCGTATTTTATAGTAAAAGTCCTAATTAAATAAGACGGGTGTTACAGCTACTTATTTTGATCATGATTAGCAACGATATTTCATATATACTGCTAGAAGTGCATAAGTTATATGATGTCAAAGAAAAAAAAAAAGAAAAATCAATTTATATTTCCACTTCTCCTTATTATAAAGTGCTTTTTGTTGTATGTGATTTGATTCTAGTAGATGGGTTGGTTGAGCAACAACGGGTCAAATGGGTCGGGTTGAATTCACCTTAAATGCTTTTTGTTAAAATATTATCATTTTTACAAAATTGTTAAGTGTGTTTAACTAACCCATTGATAGGTAGATGTGGGTTAGGTAACAACCAACAAGTCAAAACGGGTAATGTTGGATACGGGTCAAAATAGGTCACATGGAATGTTTTATGTTAAAATATGATGACTTTTACAAATTTAAGTAGTGTTTTATGTGATGTTTTAATTTTTTTGGATAAACTATTTAGGATGTTTTATGTTTCAATTTATAAAATGATCATAAAACATTTATTTATGAATTCTAGCTGTTGTTTAGGTGCATTCTTTCTTATCATCATTTGAACTATAATTAAAAACTCATATTATAGGTGCATTCTTTCTTATCATCATTTGAACTATAACTAAAAACCTCAACAAGATGGTATTTAGTTTTTTTTTTTTATCTCAGATGGAGAGATATATTGCTTTTCTAAAAACCTCAACAAGATGGTATTTAGTTTTTTTTCGAATATTTTGCTCTTCTAAAAACCCCTTGCTTCTTCCGCTTGATGTCATGCCAGCAAAAAACAATCTTTCAAGAAGACTTTAGCCTAATATTTTCGTTGGTTATACATCTCCGTTATCCAACTGCTAGTTTCAAAATTATATTTTCCACATAAAAATTCCCAACGAGTTTCAAATTCTTCAATCGTATTACTCTTTACCCATTGCTTGTGTAACTCTTCAAAGTCACTATAACGAACTTTAAGAGGTCGAAGATGTTCAATCTCATGTTTCTTAATATGCCATGAATAATAACGATGTCGAGTTTTTTGGAAAAACAGTTTTTAATGCATTGCAAATAGCATTATCTTGATCTGTAATTATTGCGGATGGATACTTGTCAAACATGCACTTTAAGAAGTTCTGAAATAACCATTTAAAAGTATCTTGCTTCTCATTCTCTAATAATGCACCACCAAAAAGTATTGAGTGGCCATGATGATTTACCCCGACAAATGGAGAAAATGGTATCTTAAATTTGTTGGTCATGTATGTGACATCAAACACAACGACATCCCCAAACTTTATATACGAGTCTCTAGATCTTCCGTCAGCCCATAAAATATTTCTTGGAGACCCATCATTAAATAAATCCACAACAAAATAAAGGTTTTGGTCTTTTAGTAATTTATCTTGGAAATGTTTAATAAGCCCATAAAACTCCTTATTTTGTATTGTCTTCGTAGATCGGTTAAGATGTCAGAACACTGTTTTGATGTATCATTTTCATATGGACCTTTCATGGTATTCACGACGTTCTTTATTTGACAAGGTTTCAACCCAAATTGATCAAGTTCTGACAATATAGCTTTGCAAGTCAGTGAACGATGAAACTTTCCATGAGACCGGTGTTTCATGACTTTTTTCGGCGTAACAGTTAGCTCGTGGTTGTGTGAATCATTAAATTTATCTACCGACCATTTCCCATCTTTACTTTTATAAATCCGAAGAAAATCTTCACATCTAGTTCTTAAATTCCTACGACATTTCTTCACATCTCCTATAGAACTATTAGACTTCAAATCTTTAAAACCTTGTTTGTTGCATACATAAAGTCTTCTATAAGGCTCTTTTGTAGTCTTGTTTTTAAAAGCTGTATGAATCTGTATCCCAAATCCGTGTAAAAAAACATAGCGATTGTAGAAATTGTATGCATCATTAGGAGTATCAAAAACCTTTCCCATGACATCATTGTGTTCTTTTTTCTCAAACCCAAAATCCATGTCAATATTGTTACTTTTCTTTGTTTCAACGTAATTTCTTTTCTCTATTTCATCATCGTCTTTTTTCTCTGTTTCAACATCTGAGCCGCTATTAATGACCACATGCCCATATGCATCTATATCATTAATTAGATTTGTTTCAGAAGCATCCTCTTGTAACTGAACTTCCAAATCCATCGTGTTGTGTCCTATATCAACAAAGAAGAATTTTGATATTTAATTCATATATTACATATCAAAAGTATTAACAAAATACAAAGAAAAAGTAAAAAAAAAAGTGGGACATAGTTCTCGATGAAAACATGTTTTTTTCAAAAAAAAAAAACTAAATTGATGATAAAAAAATTGAAGAGTGAGATGATATTTAAAAAAGAAAAAAATATCCGGGTATTGATTAGGAAAATTAAGTGTAGCTTCAATATTATTAAGAATTGGAGATTGATCGATACATGGAAACATGTAATAAAATTATGGAGATAGGACGAACCTGATGAACTCAGATTGCAAAATTGGTTTGATTAATGGTGAAGGGGTATGGTCCCAAAAACCCTGCGCAAGCGCAGAGGACCATACCATAATTTCTTTTCAAGATTCATCTCGAACAAGACCTTGCGCGGCCGCGCAACATGTCTTAGTAAGATTTGGGGAAGATCAGTCCTCAGGAACCATGCGCCGGAGAAAGAAAAGACAAATGTTCAAATTAACACCCTTGTGCGGGCATGCGCAAGGATACAGTTAAGCTTGAAGATTTAAACAAAGGAAGGCAAAGTCTTGAGCACTTCCGCAGGCATGAAATAAGGACTTGAACAAAAGGAATCTTTTCTGTTATAACAGAATGGACACGTGGCGAGGAATTACTGGTTTCAGTGATGTATTGCAAAATACATCCATTTATCGTGTAGAGTTTGTACATATTTCGTATTCGTTTAGTGTAGAATTTCATTACTTTGATCAATTCTTGTATTTCCAGGTCTTTGGTGCTAAAAATGTCGAAAAACGAAGAGTTAACGGCTGGGAAACGAGTTGGAATGAAGTTATAATGAGTTCCGGATTATTGGGATGCTGAAGCTGATAAGAAAACAAGAGAGTCTGTGAAAAGAAGCCCCTCGCGCTGCGCCACAATGAACCATTTTTGTTGTCGCGCCCCGTTACCATTTAAAAATTAATATTTTGTTATTTATGCTGTCGCGCTATGCGACTGTGTGGGGCTATAGCCGTCGCGCGACGCGACGGGATTGTATGGCGGAAATCTTTTGCTGCTCGATCAGGGTTACGTATAAATTCCTGAAAATCATTATAAAAACCCTAATTTACGAATCAAGCAAGATGTGGACGAATTTCAGAGTTCTTTTGAAGCGTTTTCGAGTTCGGGAAGCTGCCGGTTGAAGATACGAAGTGCGGGAATCATTCCGGTTGCATATTTGCCATTCGGGTGTCTTTACTTTCGTCTTTCTTTCACCGTCATGTTTTGTGTTCTCGTTAATACTTTGTGTTTGATGTTTTTCATGACTATTCTTGGCTAAACTTGTTAAACTGCCTAGACATGGATGATTGATTGCTATTGTTTTTATTATATTATGGATTTATGAAAACTATAGATATTTATGAATTGTAAACGACTTGTTCTATCGGTTAGATGTGTTTGCGTGCTTGATATTTGTAACGACTCTCATCAAAAGTCATAATTACTAAAGTAATTTGACCAATAGGAAACCCTAATTGAGACACCCAAGTGATTCTGTACAAACCCTAAAATTTTCATAATTTTCAGAATCAGGATTAGGGCCACTAAAACTTAGGGGGGGTATTCCCTACTTAACGATTATCTTAATAACTTGCGGACGAAGTTGAATTTAATGATTTCGTCGACTCAGCTAGCCTAGTCCCACACGTGGCAACCCTATACATAAAATAAGTTCTCTCGCGGGCCGCCTAAGGTTAGCTTAAAACTCACGCGGGCCGCCTAAGGGACAAAATTCACCTATAAATACAGGAGTTTGGGACTTGAATTCTGACATTTGAGCGACGATCAAATTCAAAACGTACGCTGAGATATACTCGAAACAGCCTCAAAAACACTAATTAGTAGGGGGTGCTGCTACGATACAGGGTATTAACTTAATCGCTATTACGATTCATTTTCCGACCGATCAATATATCCAATGGATGTTTAAGTGCCGCCCACATTAGGGTTATACTTTATCGTTCGTCATTAATTTGACGGATCATCGTTAATTCGATGGATGAAGTATTATACTTTGTCATTCGTCATTAATTTGACGGATCATCGTTAAATCGATGGATGAAGTATTGCACTTTGTCGTTCATTGTGAGAATTTGATCTCGTGAGTTATCGTAATTATTGTATTAAGTTACCTACCTAGTTCGTATGCACTAGGTTACAAGGCAAAATCAATAGGCTAAGCCCTGCCTATATAAATCTGCAATATATCAAGGCTTATTTGTAGACTAAATTCTGTCCGTATGAATCTGCATGATTATCTGTGAGTCATTCTCCTTTTCTCACAGTTTGTGAGCCATTCTCTCTTTTTATCAAATCTATTTACAAAATTATGTTTATTTTCAAAGTTATAATTACGGGGATTAAGTCTTTGTAATCACCAAGTTACAGCCGGTATGTGGGGTTTTGTATACATTACTTGATAATCGTCACCATTGGGGCAGCCAATGGGGGATATGACCATAGTCACAGATTCGGTCGAGTGACAAATACCGTGGGTAGTTGGTTTGATAATAGAAACATTGTAATCGCTCTTAATACTGTAAATTATAACAAATGTGTCATTTTAGTAAATAGAATGATTCACTCAGTATTTCCCGCTGACAAAACCTTTTTAAAACGCGTTTCAGGTAATTACAGTAGATTGGAATAAGAGATGGATACGGCACTGAAAGGCATCAAGAAGTGGCTTATTTTATTAATTAGAATCAAATTAAGAAATATTGTTTTATATAATAAAATTTATCTTTATTAAAGCTATCATTGTAAAACATGGGTTTATCCCATCTATTTAAATAAATAAAATCTGGTGTTTTCTAAACTCTGATATTTTTCCTAACTCACGGTCCTGATGAAATTTCCGCTGCAACGTTTTCAAAATAATCACCGGTACCACTGGGCTGTTCGCGACTCCCAATTCCGTCCAGGGTGGGTCGGGGGTCGTGACAATATTGTTTGAATATTGATTATTGCTTCGTATGGTTCTTGGTGACGGTCTTTATCACATAATAAAGTCGTGCTAGGGTTTTGGATTTTGGTGAGTGTCTATATCACATAATAAATCTTAACTCTTTAGGGTGAAATTGCGCAACTAAACTTAGAAGTAATATTCGGTAATATCATAAAATCAAGTGTTCTACTAATCATCAATAGCTGCAAGGTGCGAGATTATTGCTAGGTCTAAGCGATTAAACCGTAAGGTGGGTCCTTCTTAGGAAGTAAACCTATTAGCTGCTGTCTAGCAAGTCTAACTGAGAAAACAAGTTTATCCTTGGTTTAGATCTCGACAGGGAGTGAGCCTCGTAGGATACTTTTATAAATCCATTAGAAGTAATATTCGGTAATATCATAAAATCAAGTGTTCTACTAATCATCAATAGCTGCAAGGTGCGAGATTATTGCTAGGTCTAAGCGATTAAACCGTAAGGTGGGTCCTTCTTAGGAAGTAAACCTATTAGCTGCTGTCTAGCAAGTCTAACTGAGAAAACAAGTTTATCCTTGGTTTAGATCTCGACAGGGAGTGAGCCTCGTAGGATACTTTTATAAATCCATTAAATGTCTTGCAAAGGAGTCTAATAACCGGTAATTTAACAACCTTTAGGGGATCTAGGCGTGCTCTTGAGAAGGGTTAGAGATCCTTTAGATTTCCTGAGAGGTGAGAATATTATGATCCAGATTCCATAGTAGACAACTTCCAAATATAATCTTAACTAAAAGCAATCAGGATTCCAGTCTAGGTAGTGTTTTCGTCATCTGAGAGAAGTCCACAGAAATTCGTTAGTTAGCTTAGTTAATTAATATAGTTTTAATTATATTCTTTGGATTTTTAGAAACCCCACCCCCCTAAAACATAAAAATAGTTAAGTTTCGCGTCAGAGTCAGTCTAGATTAAGTAATTAGCGTAATTAATTAGAGTCTCGTGGGTTCGATATCCGGACTTACATAGCCATACTAGAGTCGATCGGTACACTTGCCGGTTAGTAGTTTAGTGTGTCTTAGTGAGTCTAGAATATTACTTAGAATCTAGAATTAGGTTAATTTGAGTTGTTTTTATTAAACTACTTTTAGTACATCAAGTTTTTGGCGCCGTTGCCGGGGATTCTTGGCAATTGCGTCGATTACTTTGTTTGGACTTCATCTGATATCATTACGTGCTATTTGTGTGTTTTTTAGTCGTAGGAGTCTAAATAGTCCTAGTGTCTTTTGTTTTTATTTTCGAGTCGTTTGTTAGAGTCATCTTACTTGTTTATTTTCGGTTTTGCAGTGAATGCCCCATACACATTCTCAGGGACCACCGAAGCCGCCGATTGACAAGTCTGCCTTCTCGTCTTCTAGATTAAAGGTTAGTAAATCTTCCACTTCATCTTCCGTCGCTTTTGACTCTACACTCAAATCTAAACCACCAGCCTTTGACTTCACCCCGAAGTCTTCACCCCACAATTCCCCACCACCTTCCCGTTCCCGTACACCTAGTCCTACACCTAATAACCAAATGGCCAATGACCACTCGAGGGGTAAACCAAGTTGGCTTGGATTCATCGGTAGCTGCTGCTCTAGAGAGGATGGAGAAATCTTTTAAATAGGAGTTGAACAAGATTAAGAAAAAGGTTGATAGGTGTGAGGTTTGTAGGGGAGGCCACGATACGATAAATTGTCCCACACTTACACTCGAGCAGGTAGAGTTTATAGCCGGTCAGTCTAGGGGTCCATTTAACAATAGTAATTCTAATTATAACACTAAACACACATATGGGCATAAAACACATAACTTACATCAATTGAGGCATAAAACTAACCCTTTTTTTAGTACTAATGTTGGAAAAAAGTGTGCTTTTGTCTTCCTTTTGTATTTTCAGGACTAAATGAGCGTAAATGAACAAAAGGAACAAATATGAAGCAAGATCTAACATAAATACAAGAAAAGGAATAAACGTGGCATGCCCGACCCCTCGACAACATCTTCCCAAGCAAAAACAAAGAAACAGAAGGCTGACCACGACCCCATGCCCAGCAGACACGGGGGCGTGGCCAGTTGCCTGCAGAAAAGACAAAGTTATAGAAGCTTATATTCCCAACACGAGGGCGTACCCAGCTCCACACGGGCCGTGGTCAGCGCTAAGATTCGCAGAATCTTGCAAATCTTGATAGTACAGATACGCTTCTGCACACGGGGCCATGCCCAGCCAACACGGGGGCGTGTGGAGCTAATGCAGACAAATTACAATTAATGAAGAAAGAGAAAGAGAATGGACACGGGGCCGTGTCCGGGCTTCTATGCAGGCTATAAATAGGGGTGCTTGGTTCACTTCAAAGGCATCCCTTGGCAAACCACCTCTTTCCCACTTTACCCACACTCCACCACCACTACAACCCACATCCACCACCATCATCCATCATCCATCATAGAGTGTGTGTAGTAGTCTCGGGATCCAAGATTGATAGTAAGAGTTCTTGACAATCAAAGGCCATGTTTGCCTAAGTCTCTTACATCACTTGGTGAAGACAAGCATTTAGTGTAATACTTTTGATTTTTAATCTTTTCGCACTTTTTATTTGGTTTTGTATTAATGACTTTAATAACTAGTTTCTTATGTTGAATGTGAAACTTCCTTATCATTTGTTCGTGGTGTCTTGGCATTATTTTACTGTCTATATAAAATAAAAGATTTTCACCATTCATATCTCTATGGTCTATATAGAGATATATTGGCTACCTGATCGGGGGTTAAGGGAATGGTTTGGTAAGGTTATTGCCTTATTCAGTGTATAGATCCTGCAAGTAGGGGTGTTCAAAACCGGATATCCGAAAATTCGGATCCGAATTTTCGGATATCCGAAATTTCGGAAACGGATTCGGATAGTAAATCGGATATCCGAAAATCTAACTTTTTATTTAATTTTTATTTTTTTATTATTTTTTTCATATTCGGAAACAGATATTTTGGATAGTTTCGGATATCCGAACATAAGTTTTCGGTTATTTTTCGGATATTTCGGATATTTTTCGGATACTTTCGGATATTTTCGGATATTTTCGGATACTTCGGATATTTTCGGATATTCGGATATCCGAAAAAAAATGAAAATTAAATTTTCGGATGTTTCGGATATCCGAAATATTCGAAAATTTTGAAAATCACTATCCGAATCCGAATCCGAAAAATTCGGATATCCGAATTTCGGATATCCGATTTTTCGGATATTTCGGATTCGGATATCGGATATTTCGGATCGGATTTTTGGATACGGATAGTTTTGAACACCACTACCTGCAAGGACCTGGGTCAAGCTTACTAGGACCTCCTTCAATACCCACGGGTATTGGATGGCGGGGGTGCGAATGGCTTAATCCCCTCATATGTAAACTACTATTAATACATTAACCCAGCTACTTGGGATTGTATCCCTGCTGACTCAAAGCACTTAGCCGAGGGTAACGTCACCTTCAAAAGAGGGGCCTACCACATCACGCATTAATAACTTAATTAATTATCTTCTAATATTCCGACCCTTTGGGATTGTATCCTTGCTTACTCAAACCACTGGGTTGAGGGTAACGTCACCTTCAAAAGAGGGGCCTACTACTATAACTAAGATAATCTCT
Source organism: Helianthus tuberosus (assembly GCA_030545235.1). Lineage (NCBI taxonomy): Eukaryota > Viridiplantae > Streptophyta > Magnoliopsida > Asterales > Asteraceae > Helianthus > Helianthus tuberosus. The sequence continues at coordinate 34,377,375 of CM060441.1, forward strand.
TAAAAAGTGCAAAAGTGCGGAAATCATCAAAGGTTACACTAAAGGCGAGTCGGATGCAAGTGATTCATCTTGTCTATATGTTTTAATTTTATTTTATTTTTCAGCATTTTTAGTTTTTATTTTCATGTTTAAAACCTTTTCTAAAATTTTGATTTGATTAGACGTTGAGGATAAACCAGTACTAAAAGCTCTTGTGTCCTTGGACGACCTCGGTATCTTACCAACGCTATACTACGCTCACGATGGGTGCACTTGCCCATATGTGTGTTTAGTGTTAGTAGAATATCGTGTTTTATAAATTTAAAACTTAACTAAAGTGTTAAAAAGGGCTTAAAAATAACTAAAAATATATAACGCTAGACACGCATCAATTCCCCACCACCTTCCCGTTCCCGTACACCTAGTCCTACACCTAATAACCAAATGTCCAATGACCACTCGAGGGGTAAACCAAGTTGGCTTGGATTCATCGGTAGCTGCTGCTCTAGAGAGGATGGAGAAATCTTTTATACAGGAGTTGAATGAGATTAAGAAAAAGGTTGATAGGTGTGAGGTTTGTAGGGGAGGCCACGATACGATAGATCGTCCCACACTTACACTCGAGCAGGTAGAGTTTATAGCCGGTCAGTCTAGGGGTCCATTTAATAATAGTAATTCTAATTATAACTCCAACTGGCGTAGTGGCAATAATAGTGGTTTCCGCTCTTCCGGTAATCCTCCTGGTTTTCCATCTGGTCAGTATCAAAATAGGGGGCCCAGTCTATATACTAGTGGAGGTTCAGGTCAGGGAGGTCAGTTTAGTGGTTCAGGTTCAGGGGGTCAATTTGCTAGTGGTGGGTCAAATCAAGAGGGTCAGGCTAGTGGTAAGGGTTCAGAGGGTAGTCTAAGTAGGATTGAGGAGATGTTTGCTCAGTTGATGGTGAGAGATCAGGCTACACACAAAACTTTAACTGAATTTGGTAATTTCGCTAAGAATCAAGAGCAAATAAACAAAAATCAAGAACTTCAGCTTAAAAATCAACAATCTGCACTTTTAGACCTTCAGAGGACAATAGGTGGTTTAGCCAAACAATTACAAGAGATCCCACCTGGTCAGTTTTCAGGAAATACCTACCCGAACCCGGCTAACCATTCAGCTAAAGCTATTACTACCCGTAGTAGAAAGAGTTTTTTTTTTGGGGGGGGGGGGGGTAGTTAGAGAGAGTGTTGAGATAGAGGATGAGGAAGAGGTAGACGAGGAGATAGAAATGGAAGCTCCCGGTAAGGTGCAACATAGGCTAGACCCAGCAAGTACCGCACACACCGAGGAGCCTCGGGTAGAAAAGAGTGTAGAAAAACGTCCCATCGGGGTTAGACCTTCACCGTTAGTTGATCATTCACGCGTTCCCTACCCCGCCCGCCTTAAGCATAAAAAATATGCTAAGGAATATGGGCAATTTCTCGAAATGTTCAAGCAGCTAAAAATCAACCTTCCTTTCATCGAAGCCTTACAATCCATGCCTAAAAATGCCAAATTTCTTAAGGACCTTCTCAAACGTAAGGATAGGATAGGTGAGCTTTCCAACATTCCATTGACCGGAGGTTATTCTGCAGTGGTCTTAAATAAGCTACCGGAGAAACTAACCGACCCGGGTACATCCACCATTCCTTGCTTCTTCGGGGGTGTCGTTAACCCCGCTCACGCCTTAGCCGACTTAGGTGCTAGCATCAATTTGATGCCATTCTCTCTTTATGAGAAGCTAGGATTAGGAGAGCTTACACCCACGCATATGTCATTGTCCTTGGTCGATCGCTCGGTCAAGTATCCTCGTGAAGTCATAGAGAACTTGCTTGTTAAGGTAGATAAGTTTGTGTTTCCCGTAGACTTCGTGGTTTTAGACATGGAGGCCGATGAGAGAGTCTTGATCATCCTTGGTCGTCCTTTCCTTCAAACCGCAAAGGCCGTCATCGACGTCTTTGACGGTAAGATTTCACTTCGTGCGGGCGATGAGATAGTTACTTTTGAGATAGATAGATCCATGCAACATCCTAGTGGTAGCGATGATTCTAGCGGTCCATGTCACTCCATTTACTTCCTAGATTCGTTCATCTCGTGCGTTGATAGGTGCATAGATTTCATTATTGGGGTCGATCTAGTTAGTGAGGTAGAAGTTGAAGAGGAATTCGTTGATGAGGATGAGGAAGTAGATTCGTCTTGGGTCCCTGAGACCTTAGAACTTTGAGAGGTTAGAGAAGAGAGTGAGAGTAAACCCGTAGAGGATCCACCCCTAGAGCTTAAGGTTCTCCCGTCACACCTAGAGTACATATTCTTAGGAGAGAACTCGAGTTTGCCCGTCATTATTTCATCGAAATTGACGGAGGATGAGAAGGGGAAGTTAGTTGAGGTGCTAAAGGAGATTAGCCCTACTTTTTGTACCCACCGTATTCTTATGGAGGATGAATTTAAACCGGTGGTGCAACCTCAAAGGCGTTTAAATCCTAACAAGAAAGAGGTTGTTAGAAAAGAAGTTTTGAAGCTTATGGAAGCCGGTTTGATTTACCCCATATCCGATTCCTCTTGGGTGAGCCCTACTCAAGTTGTCCCTAAGAAGGGGGTGACTGTTGTCGTGAACGAGAAAAAAACGAGCTCATCCCTTCTCGTACGGTTACCGGTTGGCGTGTGTGTATTGAGTACCGAAAGCTCAATGACGCCACCCGGAAAGACCACTTCCCACTCCCATTTATCGATCAAATGCTAGAGCTTCTTGCGGGGCAACAATTCTATTGTTTCCTTGATGGTTTTTCGGGCTATTTCCAAATCCCTATTGCGCCGGAAGACCAAGAGAAGACGACGTTTACATGTCCATATGGCACATATGCGTACCAACGCATGCCTTTTGGGCTATGTAACGCTCCGGCTACATTCCAACGGTGCATGATAGCTATCTTTCAAGACATGGTTGTGAGTTCTATGGAGGTCTTTATGGATGACTTCTCGGTTTATGGCGATTTGTTTGACCATTGTTTGGGGAATTTAGCAAGAATGATGAAGAGGTGTGTTGAGACGAAGTTGATGCTTAATTGGGAAAAGTGTCACTTCATGGTTACGGAGGGGATAGTCTTAGGGCATAAGATTTCTAGAGCCGGGATAGAGGTAGATAGAGCAAAGATAGATACTATTCGTAGGCTCCCTCCATCGACTAATGTCAAGTCCATCCGTAGTTTCTTAGGTCATGCAGGCTTTTATAGGCGCTTTATTAAGGATTTTTCCAAAATTACTCGCCCCATGACTCGACTCCTTGAGAAGGACGTCCCATTCGTCTTTAATGAGGAGTGTCTTAAAGCGTTCGATTTCCTTAAAGAGAAACTCGTGAGTGCACCCATTCTTGTATCCCCCGATTGGAGCTTACCTTTTGAGCTCATGTGTGACGCAAGCGACTATGTGGTCGGGGCGGTCTTGGGTCAAAGACAGGAGAACCACTTCCACCCGATCTACTAGGCTAGTAAAACCCTCAATGATGCTCAAGAAAATTACACGACTACCGAGAAGGAACCTTTATCTGTTGTCTTTGCTTTCGATAAGTTCCGATCATACCTTGTGCTTTCCAAGACCAAAGTTTTCACCGACCATGCGGCTTTGCGCTATCTTTTCCAAAAGAAAGATGTTAAGCCCTGTCTCATCCGTTGGATTTTACTCCTTTCCGAGTTTGACATAGAGATTAGGGATAAGAAGGGAGCGGAAAACGTAGCTGCGGATCACCTTTCGCGTTTAGAGGATCCGAGCGTTTTGGGCTGTTAAAATTTAGATCTTACTCCCGCGGCTAGGAGAAGATATTTCCAAATCCATGAGTTAGAAGCCCTTAGAGATGCGGCGTATGAGCGTTCTTGGAGTATCAAAGAGAAAACGAAAGAGTTGCATGATAGAAAGCTTAAAGGGTTGAAGGAGTTTAAAGTTGGTGACAAAGTGCTCCTTTACAATTCGAGGTTTAAGTTGTTTCCTGAAAATTTGAAGTCAAAATGGACGGGACCGTATGTTGTGAAAGAAGTGTTTCCGCATGGTGCAATTGAGCTATACGATAAAGCTAGTGAGAGCTCATGGAAAGTGAATGGCCACCGTTTAAAGCATTACTTAGGAGGGCCAATTGACAACACCGAGAAGGAGGAAACTACTCTCGAAGATCTTCCAAACATCACCGTTTAGAGTCTTGAGAGCAATCTCAAGTGTAAAGTTTGTATCATTTGTATCGTGTCATTTTTTAGTCTTTTCGTAGCTAACGGTAGTTTGTCGTAGTGTGTCGTGTCTTTGTTTTGTGTGTTTGAGTATTTTGCAGGAATCACATTCAACGAGGAGCTGAATTTGAGAAGAAAACGGCATTCCAGGTAAGTCCCAGTGTTAGAAAAAATTTGGGATGGTTTTGGGATGGTTGGGTAAGAGTTGAAAAAAAATTCTAAGGCATGAAACAAGAATTTTCACGCAACTTACTGTGAAAAAGCACCTGTTGCGCTACGCCACAGCAACATGAACTATTTGTCGCGCTACGCCATAGCAACATGAACTCGTTGTCGCCCCCCGTGACCCCTCAGTCCAACAATTCACTTTGCCCCCTGTGGTCGCGTCGCGCCACAATAACAGCTTCTAGCCGTCGCGTAACGCGACAGCATCATATGAACCTTCTGCTTTGGACCGTACCGTAGCGGCATGCGACCCTTAGTCCTTCCACACGTCGCGCAGCGCGACGCTATATCTGACTATTAAAACCACTTTATCAGCTTTGTCTTCCCCAAACCTTTCCAACCCTAACCTCTGCAAAACCCATCGCCGACCACCCTCTTTCACCTCATCTCAGCTATTACATCACCGAATCAAGCCCGTTTATCACCCTTGTGAGCCGAATCCACCGTGGAACGAAAACCACCAAGCCATTCAACTAATTCACCGCTGCATTTATCCGTTTGGGACTCACCGATTCACGAATTTGTTTTATTTTTCTTGCAAAATTCCGGCGACTAAGGTATGTTCTTCTGCTTACTCTCTTATATACTTCGTTCGAGTCCGTTTCGAGTCAGTTTTTAGAGTTTAGTTTGAGTCTTTAGTCAGGTCAGTCATGAGCCGAGTCGTATCCAATTTAGGTTGTTTTTAAGAGTACTTCAGACGGGTGCGGGTGGTTGTGGTTTTGTCTATTGAGCAGGGATGTGTTGATGGGAATGATAAGCTACCGCATTAGAAGTGAAGTTCTTGCTTTGTGTTTTAACATCAAATACAGGCTATATTAATGTTGTCTACGGGTACGGGTGGTGTCGGTTTGGGACATTGAATGTGTTTTGGCTGAATGTAGTACATTGTCGCCTAAAGCTCCAATCTTGCAACTTTGAATCGGAATTTTTGCAAAGATAAAAACCTCCTTTAACTAGGCGGAAATTTTCAACGCTAAAACCTGTTTTGAACTAATACGCGGCTGAATTTAAGCAAGGTTGGACGTCAATGATGTTTTTGTAGGCACTTGAATTTAATTGAGGACAATTAAGGTGCCGGGAGGGGGTAGTGTACATTGAGTCCAAGTTAGAGTGTCGTTTTAGTCGTTTTAGTCTAGTTCAAGTCTAGTTTAGTCGATCTTGGGTTTACTTGCACGTACAAGTTAATTAGGCTCGTCTGTACTCAATCTCCATTCGGGCGAGTTTAGTTATTACTTAGCAATTGTAAAAGGTAACCCAATTGTTTTTAATTCAACTTTATTTTCAGAATTAAACCGCGAATGAAATGCTATACGGTTATTCTAATTTTTAGAAAAAAATTTAAAAGAAAATCCAAAAAAATTTTAAAAAAAATTAAAAATACCAAAAATAACTTGTGATTACTGATTATCTGCCTGTTTTGTCTTGTTGAATACTTGTTTTGCAGATATGGCAGCCGCGGGTAGCAGTTCAGGAGGTGGTGAGAGGCCTCGTAAGAGGGGGCCCAGGTCAGCGGGAGGAGCCGGCGTTGCAAGTGGATACGGCGGATTGGAGATTAAGGCACATCAAATATAGAGCCCCCGAATGGATTCCGATATGCAAAATTAATAACAGAGCTGACCACCCACTGTTACAGTTTGCGCTGGATACTAATGAATGGAAGAATTATAATAGACTGAAGGATACATATCTGTTGCAGCATAGGACCATTGATTGGGGTGGTTAGATGGGATAGGCTCTAGACAGGAGGTGTTGGATCTCTTGGGTCCAAAGTTGAGAATGATGATAGATTGTGCTTTAGATCAGTATGAGGAATTAGTCTTGGAGTTCCACAGTACGTGGAAGCATAAAGAGGGGAAATTTGTGGAGGATAAAGCTGTGTCGTTTAGTCTGGGTAGGAGAGTGTTTGAGATGAACATGGCTCGGTTCGCAGTTGCTTCTGGTTTCTACACAGAAAAGGAGGTTCAGCAGCCCAGGTTTGCTACTAGTTTGAGAGGGGCATACTCTATTTATAGAGAGTATAGTGTTGGAAAGTTACGCCGTTTTTGGAGCACCATTTCCGACCACCCTTTTGCATTGACGAACCTTATCACTTCGGTTCATAATCTGGTATATAGATATGTGTTGAAAATATTATCGACTACTCTTGTGGGGCGGAAATCGAGTGAGAACAAAGCTAATTGGATACAACTATTTATTCTGATGTGTCGGGTGGAGAACAGAGATATGAATTTGGCAACTGTGTTAGCTGATTCGTTTAGTAGGGGGCGTAGAGGAGGTCGTCGAGCTGCTTTGGATATGGGTCCATATATCTCCCGTCTCGCATTGAATTTAGGGGTGTTTGACAAATATAACCCCAGGTTTTTGCATGAAGGACTGAAGACGATCATCTTTGGTATGCGGGAGCTGCAGCAAGCGGGCATTATTTCTTACACTGAGCCTTATGGTTGGGAGGACATTAGGCAGAGGCCACAGGTACAGCCACCTGAGGGACATCCAGCCACGGATGTCATGGCGCAGATTGAGCCCACTCATCGCCAGCGTCCACCACAGAGGCACAAGAGGTCGGCGCCGCAGTATCCTTGTAGGCAGCCACCTCCTGAGCCGCTTACTTTGCAGTCTTTATCTGGCTATGTGGAGCAGAGGTTTCATAGGCTTGAGCACATGATTCAGACTGGGCAGGATAGACAGGAGGGGGCCCTTAGGTATCTTATAAACAAGATGAGTATGGCGATACCAGATTTCTTCCAGCCAGGTGCACAGGTTGGCCCGATTGGCGCAGGAGTGATGGATGATCCGGCTCCCCCATTTCATGTGTTTGGGGAAGGTGGTTCGGGAGCTGGTGGACGGGGTAGTAGTAGCGAGGAGGCATGTGGTGATGAATAGTGTGGGGATGACGAGGACGCAGCATGAGCATTTATTATATCTTTTGTTTTTATTTTTATGTTGTTTTGATCCTCAGTCTTTTGGTTTGTACTTATACTTTGGATATGTTTGAACACGTCGGTTGGGATGGTTGGTTTGGTTTGTGGTTGAACTGATACTATTATGTTTATATATTATCTTTTGGTAGTGTTTGTTGATGATGTTTGATAGGTTGATGTTTGTTGCTGCTTTCGTTCGCGGGTCTGATTAGGAACTGTTTGCTGAGCGCGTTCGGATTGGAGGGCTTATGTGGAAACGACTGGCACATTGACAGTCTCACATATCAGCTAAGTCATTTTCCACTTGTATATTTTGTACATTCAGTTTATTTTAGTCGGTATTTAGTTAGTTTAGTTTGTTCGTGGTAGTTAGGTAGTTTAGTATGTTTCATCCATGCATTAGGGACAATGCAAATTTTAAGTGTGGGGATGGGGCATGTGAGTCATAGTTTAGTTCGTTAACTTAGTAGTCGAGTCATAAATATGAAAAAACACAAAAAAATCAAAAATTGAAAAAATCAAAAAAAAAATTAAAAAATCAGAAAATGTCTTTTGAATAAAGAAGTTTGCAAAATTAATAAGGAAAATGATAGAAAAGATGGGTTTTTGTTCGGAATCAAATAATGATAATATGAGATTAATTAAGTCGAGCTTGTGTCTAGTTTGGGATATGTGAATAGGCCCGGTTTGGTTTTTGGTCCCTTTGATTTAATATTGCCTTAATTGTCGGCCTACTAGTGGGTACTCATCTGGGAAAAATGGGAAATTGAAACCGCCAATACGAGTATAAAGAATACTGTTATAAGTCAAAATCGTTAGAATTTTTTATCATGAAAAGAAAAGAAAAAAATAGAATAAATGAGCTAGCTAGAAACTAAAGAAAAGTAGCTGATGTGTGTGAGTGTGTATAGTTTTTAAGTATATTTTAAGCCCTTTTTACACGTTAGTCAAGTTTTAAATTTATAAAACATGATATGATACTAACACCAAACACACATATGGGCAAGTGCACCCATCGTGAGCGTAGTATATTGTTGGTAAGATACCGAGGTCGTCCAAGGACACAAGAGCTTTTAATACCGGTTTATCCTCAACGTCTAATCAAATCAAAAAGGTTAGAAAAATGTTTTTAAACTAGAAAAATAAAAACTAACTAAAATGCTGAAAATAAAAATAAAATAAAAACAGATAGACAAGATGAATCACTTGGATCCTACTCGTGTTTAGTGTAACCTTTGATTATTTCCGCACTTTTGCACTTTTTAAGAGATTATCTTAGTTATTGTAGTAGGCCCCTCTTTTGAAGGTGACGTTACCCTCAATCCTGTAGTTTGAGTCAGCAAGGATACAATCCTAAAGGGTCGGATTATTGAAAAATAATTAATTAAGTTATTAATGCATATTATGGTAGGCCCCTCTTTTGAAGGTGACGTTACCCTCGGCTAAGTAGTCTGAGTCAGCAGGGATACTGTCCTAAGTAGCCGGGTTAAAGTATTAATAGTAGCTTACATATGAGGAGATCAAAGAGTTTGGACCCCCGCCATCCAATACCGGTGGGTATTGAAGGAGGTCCTACTAAATTTGACCCAGGTCCTTGCAGGATCTATACACTGAACAAGACAAGACTCTTACCAAACCGTTCCCTTAACCCCAGACCAGGTAGCCAACATATCTCCATATAGACCGTGGAGATATTAAAGTCATTAATACATAACCAAATAAAAAGTGTGAAAAGATTAAAAATAAAAAGTATTACACTAGACACTTGTCTTCACCAAGTGATGTAAGAGACTTAGGCAAACATTGCCTTTGATTGTCAAGAACTCTTACGATCAATCTTGGATCCCGAGACGACTCACACACTCTATGATGGACAATGGATGATGGTGGTGGATGATGGTGTTGTGATGGTGGTGGGCGGTGGGTGAAGTGTGAGAGACGTGGTGTGCCAAGGGATGGTTTGCAAATGAGCCAAGCACCCCTATTTATAGGCTGAACAGAGGCTCGTGCACGGCCCCGTGTCCACCTTCCTTCTCTTTCTTCATTAATTGCAGTTTGTCTGCATTAGTTGACCATGCCCCCGTGTCCGCTGGGCAAGCCCCCGTGTGCAGAAGCGTATCTGTACTATCAAGATTTCCCCAGATTCTGAGAATCTTAGAGTTGACCACGGCCCCGTATCCGCTGGGCACGCCCCCGTGGTGGGTGATAGAAGCTTCTATAGCTTTGTCTTTTCTACTGACACTTGGGCACGCCCCCGTGCTCACTGAGCACGGGGCGTGTTCAGCCTTCTGTTCTCTTGTTTTGCTTGGGAAGATGCTGTCGGGGGGGTCGGGCATGCCACGTTTGTTCCTTTTCTTGTATTTATGTTAGATTTAGCTTCCTTTTTGCTTCTTTTGTTCATTTGAGCTCATTTAATCCTGAAAATAAAAAGAAAGACAAAAACACACTTTTTCCAACATTAGTACTAAAAAAGGGTTAGTTTTATGCCACATTTGATGTAATTTATATGTTGCATTTTGCACACATCAAATACCCCCACACTTGAATCTTTGCTTGTCCTCAAGCAAAACTCTTTATAATGTGGCTTTACACTCCCAAATGGAATGGGTAGAAGAGAAGGTTTTTTGGGCTTGTCATAGAATGTCGGGATTTCCAAGATTCTTTATTAAGTTCTACTTTTATTTATTTACAATCCTATTCGTCATGATTTATTTAAAACTTTACATAAGATAAATTACTTATTAGGGCATAACATGCCTTTTTAAATTCCATTTATATACAAGTTCACATACCTCACGGGGGATCACTCAACACTCGGCCGAAGATGTATTTTAGTGAATCACTCGAGAGCGGCATGGAACTTACTCCTACCATAGGCTTGCCAAGCAATCAATCCTCCTCCTTTTTAACTATATACCTTTGTAAATATCAAGAGGACTTTTGGGTGAAGGGTTAGGCTTGGGTTAAAGGTGGGTGGTTGGGTTAGTGGTTAGTAAAAGGGCGAAAGGCGTAAAAAGCGTCGGTTTTCGTAAGACTTTTTATTTTTGAAATTTTTATTTTGATGAAGCCATTATTCAAACAAAGTTATTTTTGATAAACTTGTTTGTTTATTTCTCTTTTGCTTCATCATCATCATCATTTTTTTTGAAAGTCATAAGAAAAACCGAGCTTGTTACTAAAACAAAGGGTTAAAAATAAAAAGGTTTTGGTGGTTGAAAGGGTGTTTGTTTTGGGTTATGAAATGAAAAGGTTTAGGCTCAAAGGGGTTAGCTAGGGGGATTTTGGGTAGGTGGTAAAAAAAATAATGGTGTAGAAATAAAAAGGGTTAGTCCTAATGCCTCTGTCATTTACTTACTCGGGTTTAAGTTGGTAAGGACCGGGAATGTATCGTCGTGGCAAGTTCTAGAGTTGTAAGAACCAAGCGGCTATTCACACAAGAAACGAAAAATGAGCATTTAGTTTAAAGATATGTATTTGTATGCTCAATAAAGGCTCAAAACTCACTTTTTGTGGGAATGGGTTTTTATGTGATCAAGTATATATAATCAAATTTTAACTAAACTTGTCATGATGTTTCATAACTTTCTTATGTTGGTTCTTTTTATCACGACGCTATCGGTTGTAAATTTGTAAAAACATAACCTTTTTAGAACTTGAAATTCCCGAGTTAAACCTAGACAAGAAAAAAATATGAAAAATTTTTGAAAAAAAATTGGAGTGATTAGCGGTTCCAATAGAGTTTTGTGTAAGGCTTGTATTTAGGACTTGCAAGATTCAAGGTTTTAGCATCCCCCCACACTTAAATTACACATTGTCCTCAATGTGTCCCAAAATAAGTTTTTAGGTTGATTAAATGTGTAAAAAGGTGTGAAAAAGCAAAACTTTATGTTACTGGGCTTCTGGACACGGCCCCGTGTCGGATGAACACGACCCCGTGGTCAGAGTGCCAGTAACGAAAACTTACAGAAGGTGGACACGGGGGCGTGTTGACTGGACACGACCCCGTGACTGGCAAAAATCTGCAGAATTTTAACAAACAGCAGGTCTGGGGCAATGGGCACGGGGGCGTGTCGGCTGGACACGACCCCGTGTAGACAATCTGTAATGGTGAAAAACATGTTTCTGGCTCCAGTTTTCCTGTCCCGGCTTGAGTAGCACTAATGTTTAGTGCTCTAAGCCTCGTATGTAACTGTTTTATCAGCAAACACTACACCAAACCATAGTAAACATCCTAAATTGCCATAGTTCAACATCCACATCACAAAGTTAAAAAGAAAAACAAATGCATAAACTAAAAAGAGTTAAAGGAAAGTAAATTGTTCAACACACGGCACGCAGGCCGGAAATTGTTCAAGATAATAGAGGGTTAACCTGTGGGACCTCCTACCAGCTGCTCCTGCCTCTACACCACCCGCCTAGTCCATGTCCTCATCCTCATCATCACCTCCTCCTCCATGCCCCGCCATGTACTCCCGGATGTTCCTGATGTCATTCTGAATGTCGGAGATGTTTCGCTCAATTGCTCCGACCCGGGTGTACGTGTTGCTTGCCATGTTATAGGTGTTCCTGGTGCACATGAGGTTTTCCTGCATTAAGTCATGTAAACTTTGGAAGTTAGGAAAACCGCCTCCTTGTGAGGAGGATTGGCCCGGATCACCGTGGGGCTGGTACTGGTACTGAGGAGGTTGTTGAAACTGTGGAGCGTGAAGGACGAGTGCCTCTTGCGGGTTCCATGCATACCCTTGGACTCGTTGGAAGCTAACTGACCCGTCTTCGGCTTCATAGATCAAGTTCATGGAGCGGCAGATGTGTATGTCCACTCTTCCCGACCATGGGCTCTTTCGGAAAGACCTGGGCATGTTCACGAAGTGCTTGAAGAGACGGTATATCCACCCCCCCCCCCCCGAAGAAGATAGGGGTTGGTAGAGTAGCAAGCCGGTTCCAATGCATGTTGCGGAGCAGGACGTACGGAACATCGAGGTGTCTGCGGGTATGAATGCAATGAAGGACCACCAGATCTCTCAACCCTACAACGCCACTGCTGTCATGCCTTTGACTAAGAGAGTAGGTGAGGACCCGATGAATGTAACAGTAAAGAGGGTCCCTCAACCTAGTGCTCTTAGTGCTGCTTGGGTTGTAGTGCCCATCTCCTATTTGAGCCCAAGCAGCTTGGCATTCGTTTTCAGATAATTCTCGTAACCCTCCGGTGTTTTCTTCATTACCCGCATCTTCCTCCGCATACAACCCAACTATCGACCCAAACTGTGCCATCGAAATCGAGTATTTGGTCCCCCCACATCGGAATTCTACCCCCTCATTATCAAATGGGTCGCACCTTGAATTAAACACGAATGTGCTATAGAATTCCATAGTATATTCGGGGACCGAGCGAAGGCGAGTAGTAAGGGCGACTCTTAACGGCCCGGTGACTAGGTTATTGAAGCGGTCCCATTGGTTCACTAATCCCAAAAGATCCATGCACACTTGTCTTGGGTATTCCTCCGGTCTGGTTCGAAGTACGTCGTATCTTGCTTTAGCATCGAGCTCATTTGCATTGAACCTTGTGAATTTCTTCGACATCTGAAAGAATACACCAAAAGTTAGCACGAAACAGTGAAATTTTCAGAAAAAACTGAAAACAGCTAGCTGGACACGGCCCCGTGTTCAGCGGATACGACCCCGTGTCCAGGCGTCTGTTACTCAAAAACTTCATTTTTCGACCCGGTCCCGAAAACTTGAAAATTTTTGGTCCAGCATGTGCGGTTTCCCCCGAAAATGAAACCCCAAGTGCCGTTTTTCCAAAAACAAACCGTTTACCCCTTCAATTTTATCTTTTTCGGTTCAAAAATAAGGGTTTGGGGTTTTTGTGAGAAATCGAGTGAATCCATGAACAATACAAGTGGATTTACTTCCTATAACATTAATCTAAACTAATGCTAACAGATTTATTATAACACCTCGAAAATTTGTGTTCAATGAAATAACGACACGTGTCATATAAGACAAGAGTGATATAAACCCGGGTATAATTAAAGATGTATGGCAGGATTTAAAAGTGTCGTCATGTTAATTTTTACCTCTGAACGACCTCATTTATAAATCCCAAGACCCAATTATATATTATGAACATCTAACATACCTTCAATCCAGCAAATTGATGGCAGTAATTGAATTCAAAAGTGCAAGATAGGATCCTATGGAATTTCTACGGTAAACCTTCGTTTATGGCACTTTCAAAAGAATCCAAGTAAACACTACAAAGTGGTAGGGTATATCACTGTTCAAGGCACATTTTAGAGGCCCCTTACTGAAAATAATGACCCAAATTCGGAATATATGGTTGCCCCTTCGAATGCCAGAAAGAACAAGATTTTTGCTTCTGGTCGAGGTCTTGCGCACCGCAAGACAATCCCCTTACGGTGCGTAAGGGGTTGCCAGCGACAGAAAGTTGGCTGTTTGCTGTTATGTGCATGAAACTGACCTTTAAATTATTTTCCTCATATTTGGACGACCCCTAAATGACTCCTAGACACTAGGGACATGTGTTAGTGATCAGGGAACATTGCTAGAGTTGTTTGTCAACAATCTATGAGTTCTTGAACACTATAAAAGGCCACTAAGTTGCAACCATTTCTTCACACCTCATTTCTGCATTTCTGGAGCTTCTTGGAGCTTAAGAGCAGACACAAGTTCTTCCTAATCGTGCATAGGACTTCAGTAAGTATACTTAACCTTTCTTAGTTAAGTTTTTGCTTAGTTTTAGCTTAAAAGTCAAACCGTCGAAATTAACGGTTGACTTAGCGATTAATCATTGATGGTTCAGTGATTAGTCGAATTGAAAGTAGTTATAAGTTGGTAATTATGTGGGCATTAAACCCTTAAAAGGGCACCCTCTGATTCCCACTCTAACTAGACCCTTTGTCGGGTCAAACTTGTTATTAAAAAGTCAACAGAATGCTTAATTTCCAAATTATGCATAATTAGCAATGTAGAACACATACAACCTGTTTGATCATTAATATAACTTAGTAATTAGTGTAAGAACATGTCTAAACATGTTCAACCCGACAATTTTATGTTTAGACCCGGTTCGGAACCGAAAGTCGCAAAGCTTTGACTTTTGCTTTGACTTCAGTTCTGACCCGTTTTGGTATGTTTTAGAAATTCCATAGAGCTTCTTTAGGACCAGGTTACATGCTAGTATAACCCTCTGTGATTATACACCTTGGTTCATTAGTTAACCAATTAATATGCATGATTCCGTTAATTGCTCATGTGTTGACCATTATGCCCTTTTCACCTTAAAACGTGATTTTTGAAAATGTAAAAGTGTAGAAACTTTAATTACTGATATATAAACTTGCACCCAAAATTTGACATCAGTTTGAGGTGCAGATTGAGAGTTATGCTCATTAGCGTAATTAGAAAGCTTCTTTAGCGATTAAACGGCGTAATTAGCGTATAGCCTATTTAAACCTACTTTTTGATATCAAACTTATTACCCACTGATGTAATATATTATTTTGGGATTTTTGAAGATTTTAATAAATTTTAGGCTGAGCATAACTTATAGTCATAGGCTTAATCGGGTAATTGTCGGTTTTGCCCTTACGGGCAATAAAATGAGTTTTATATATCTAATTGACTCCAAACCTTTTGCTACTGATTTTAAATGATAAATAAATTATTTTAAGCCTTCTGGAATGATAAAAATATCAGCTTTATGTATAGAACCCGGAAATGGCTTCTAATCGCCTTATTTAGCGTTTTTAACGCATAGTATGTACTAAAACTATTTTAAACATGCAAGGGTTGATACCTACTGATATTTTAGGTAATTTATAATATTTTAACAGTAAGAAAAATTTGTTTAACTCAGACTTCAGTTTTGAGCCTTACGGCTTATGTGAAATTACCAAAATGCCCTTACGGTGCATAGTTTGGTTATAATTGATAAATTTCACATATATACTTTACCCTACTGTTATAACTTATTAATTTGAGTATTTTTTCTGATTACATCAAACCTGTAACTCAGGTTGATACTTAAACTCTTTTATAACCTTTTAAATGACCAAACTACCCCTACGGGGCATAGTTTGTGTTTAAATTCATTTCGGGCATAATAAAAGACATCTTACTGATGTCACAACATATTTGAAGCATATTAACTTAGGAAACCTGTATATGGCTCTCATGAATACCCGTTACGCTTATTACGCGTTTGGTTCGGTTTATGTAACTAGTTTGCATAAATCAGCCGAAACGGGTCAAACCTTATCGGTTTTATCTCAAAATCCAGAATGTGTATGAAATACCCATATTAAGCAAGTCTTCAAACTTGTCGGGTCTAAATCACATTCTATCCGGTCTTCGCTTAATCGTGCGTACGAACCGTATCTTTGAAACTAACCGGTCTAAGCTTAAGCTTAACTAAAGACCTGTTAGGATTCTAATAGGTTATTATAAACCTTCGTTCCAGATTAGGAGGACCAGTAAAAGCTACTTGCATTTTCTTATTGTGATTATTACTTTGCTCAGGTAAATACTTTTAACTTATTTTCCCTATACGGGGTTGGGGTACGGTATATAAAATACCGCTTGGTCGGGCATTAAATCTTCCATCGTATGGTGGTTAATTGAATAATTTGATCGGCCCGTTTAAATTGTTTTGTTTACTTAAAGCCTTTGGGGGGTTAATGACCATGTACCGGATATCCTTGGCATCATTTTACGAAATGGCCACGACCTAAGCGCGGAGTGTAGGCGTACACTCATCAGTGCATAAATAGTTGATGTGGTGTGTCTATTGATCTTTAACCCGGCACGCTCCGGGCTACTGAACGCATAAGGAACATGTAATCATTTTACAAGATTATATATTTAAATGATTATCCCAAGTTATAAAATGTTTATGCCACGTGCATCCAAATCAAATTTTTTATCATTTTTAAAATGAGTCAGTTGATTGTATTTACCAGTGTAAACTGACGTATTTTCCCAAAAAGATTAAATGCATGTACTAAGCGTAATAGGCTTGATTCCCTCCTTAGCATCAATAAAGAGTCTCGCAAGCTTAAGATGCCTAAAGTCTGTTGAACTACTGTTTCCATTTTATTCGATCCGTCTTTGGATAAACTTTCAACTGTTTGTGATATATGATATTACAATATTTTATTCGGTTGAAATATATCTTTCATTTGCTTCCGATGTGCATTTGAATATTGTGTTGCTTGACTATTATGTTGCCAACCACGTCACGATACTCCCCACCGGGCCCACCGGTGACACGTGGAAACCGGGGTGTGACAGGTTGGTATCAGAGCCAACATTGAGTGAATTAAACACTAGCCTTTTGTGTTTAATCTCAATGACACAATTGCACATTCCTAAACTTTCGAGTCTAGACAAATAACATAGGACAAATTCTACTTTGTTTTATTTTGCTTTGCCTTTTATTTTATATATTCTTGTCGTTATCTTATGTTGTATTGACAGGATTAAATATGCCGCCAAGATTCTTTCGACGAAGAGGACAAGGCAAGGGGCCAATCACTGCCCCCAATGACCACGAGGCAGGACCTTCGCACATGCGAGCTCCTTCCACCACTACGAGCGCTGACCCTAGAGAAAACCGGAGGAACCAATTTGAACCAGCTAGACGATCTGTATCGCACACTTCGACACCTCCCATTCATAACTCATATGGACCACAGTCGGAAAATGAGCCCGACAACCCTCAACCTTCTTACATACCTCTTCAACGATCCCTATCGCACCATTCTTTTGGTGACCCTACACCTGTTTTTAGGGGCCGGTTTAACCCGGCAAATTACATACAAGAACCAGTGGGTTTTAACCCATTGGGGCCGGAGGATCATTTCTCTGGCGATCATGCGGAAGATATGGACGAGGACACCGATCCAGTCGAGCCCGCAACCGGAACTCCGAACCATCCTATCGAGGTCTCAGATGGTTCATCTTTTCACGGATCACCCTACCATGGTCCGGACAGTTATCAGGCATGATTTAATCAACACGAGTGGTATTTTACACCCTCGCACCATTCGTCGCCTCATCAGCAGTAGCAGCAGCATCAGGATTCCTCTGAGGATTCACGATTTGTGGCAGTCACGCCACCGCCTCCACCGCCACCAGTTCAGCCGGCACCTCTGCAACCGCCAAGGCGTAGGAGAACCGGAGCACGTATGTCTGCACGAGGATGGGACTTTCATTTTAGCTCTCCTCGACAATCAAGTGGCAGTCACTACCCGCCACTTCAAGAAGATCCACAAATGGGTGGACCTTCGAACCCAGTTGCACCGCAACCACCTCCGATGGGTTTTGATAACCCGATTCCAGCATACACGGGTTCGATGGCGTACAACCCATTTGAGCCGCCGACTCACACCAACTACGGTTACGCTGAAGCCGACCCATACATGGTAGCGGCCAATTACAACGCCTTTAACCCGGAAGGACCTTATGGAACTCCTTGGGGAGTAGGGTACCCAACTCATGGGTACCAGATATCTGCCAGACCTATAATACGGACGCAATCGCAGCCGCCAAGGTTCTCCCCACCAGAGCGTGAAGAAATTCTACAAAGGTTGGACCAAGTTGAGCGAGACTTTCACAGGGACCGCAGGGAGCGACAAAGTTTCTTCCAAGGATTGACAAGCCAAATAAAAGGGAAGAGCAAGAAGGACCATTGAATCCTTCCTCTGTTGTTGTAATTTCCTTGTATCAGTTGAGCCCCTGCGTGGGCCTGTCTTGATGTATTAGCCCCTGTGTGGGTATGTTTGTTTGTTTTGACCCCTGCGTGGGTCTATCTTTCTGTTAACCCCTACGAGGGTATGATGTTTGTTTAAGTCCCTGCGTGGACTAGTATGTTGCTTGACCCCTGCGTGGGTAACTTGTTTATTAAAAAGTCCCGTTTAGGGCGACGTGTAACCTATTAATAATTAATGGATTGTTTAATTTATAAATTTCATTTTTGCTATTATATGCATAAATATATTACATGAAATAAATAAATCAAAATCATTCCTTTTAAAAATAACCTGCCTATTTAAATATTGAATAAGAATCTTAAGAGTGAAACCTAGCCTGAGTGTCATTGTGAAGACCTGGCCATGATGGTAAGACCTGTTTAAAAGATTCGAATCCCTGTTAACATCTGTAAACATGTTAACACTCCTGGCAGACGTGATTCGTTAAAATCACACACGTCATCTTTGTAAAAGGATTCTTTAGAAGATTCCTAACCCAACTTAATGATCTCTGAATCATGGGTTTAAATCATCAATTAAGATGATCATATTTTGACCATACATTGGTAATATAGTGCCTACGGGCCTTGCTCATTTCTACATGAGCCAAAAGACAGTGGTGGCTATGACTCCCTGTCCGAAAAAGGTAATGAACTATGTTCAAACCTTAAAAGCCTTGATTCTCTGAAATCATAGCTTATAATTTAAAATGTCCTTGTGACTAGGCCTTTTGTGCTACTAATAAAACTGTTATTGTTTTATAATTAGGATAAATTATAATAAAAATCCTAAATAAATGTGAATTAACAAATTAACCAAATATGGTCTCTGTTTACCGTGGTTAATGAATTGCCATAAAAGACAATTCTATAATAAACTCCCGAATAAACTATTGTCCTTGTTTTATGTAACAGTTCAATTAGAATGGCTGACTCTGATGAAATTAATAGTCACCCAGTGGAGAATAATGATAACGCCCGAATTAATATAACGGGTGCGGAACTGAAAGCGTTAGTAGACGACGCAGTTACAAAGGCCTTGGAGTGGCAGTACGAAGAATATAGTGGGACTCGCAGTAGGACCCTATCTACACCGCATTCGAAGCCACCCTCCAAGAAGGATGAACCGAAGAAAGATGATGATCGACTCTCCTCAAACCACCACAGTGCTCCATCTCAACAGATTGTACTAAATCAAGAACCCCGTAATAAGGGTTGCTCCTATAAATACTTGGTTTCATGCAAACCCAGGGATTTCACTGGGGAAAAGGGAGCCATTGACTGCATGACGTGGTTAGACGAGATGGACACGGTAGTGGATATCAGCGGGTGCACTGAGAAGGATATAGTCAAGTTTGTGTCGCAATCTTTTAAAGGCGAGGCTTTAGCCTGGTGGAGATCACTGATTCAAGCCACTGGGAAGATCCCATTGTACAACATGTCATGGGAACAATTCGTTGCCCTCATCAGGGAAAACTACTGTCCTCAACACGAGGTCGAGAAGATTGAGTCATATTTTCTTTCGTTGGTAATGACCAATCTAGATTGCCAAGCTTACCTCACGAGCTTTAATACCATGTCAAGGTTGGTTCCGTATTTGGTGACCCCGGAACCCAAACGAATAGCTCGTTTCATTGGGGGTTTAGCCCCCGAGATAAAGGCAAGCGTGAAGGCCTCTCGGCCAGCTACTTTCAGATCGGTAGCTGACATATCTTTGTCCCTCACTCTGGATGTGGTCAGACAAAGATCGCTGAGGAACAAAGATGCTGAGAAAAGGAAACGTGAAGATGATAACTCACGGAGGTCAAACAAGAAGCACCGAGGAAACGGTGACAACAAGAAGGGGTCTGAGTCAAGGAAGGATGGGCATCAGTCTGGTGATAAGCCCAAGTGCAAGATTTGCAAGAAACAGCACTTTGGAAAGTGCAGACTCAAATCGAACTCGCAGACTCAGTCAAGAACTTTTGCTTGCGGGATATGTAAGTCCAAGGACCACAAGACCTTGGATTGCAAAAAGATGAAGGACGCAACGTGCTACAGTTGCAATGAGAAAGGGCACATTAAAACCAACTGCCCTAAATACGCCAAGAAGCCTGAAGAGGCCAAGAAGACCAATGCTAGGGTCTTCATGATGGATGCAAAGGAAGCGGTTCTAGACGACAATGTGATTACATGTACTTTCCTTGTAAATGATGTCTATGCAAGAGTGCTTTTTTATTCAGGCGCTAATAAATCATTTGTAGATAATAAGTTTTGCAAATTGCTGAATTTACCTGTTAAAACCCTAAGAGTGAAATATGAGGTGGAGCTAGCAGATGGCACCTTAGAAACCGCCTCAACCATATTAGATGGATGTTTCATATCCATTAAGAACCACTCTTTTCCTTTGTCCCTACTTCCTTTGAAGTTGGCCGGTTTCGACATCGTTTTAGGCATGGACTGGTTATCTCGTAACCAGGCCCAGATTGTCTGCAATAAAAAGCAAGTGGTGATCAAGACTTCATCTGGCGAATCACTTACCATTCAAGGAGATACCCGGTATGGATTGCCTGAGCAAGTGACTATGCTCAAGGCCTCTAGATGTTTAAAGAAGGGTTGTGTCATCTACATGGCACAGGTGACTATCGATGAGCCGAAACCTAAGATGGAAGACATCCCCGTCATTTCTGAATACCCTGAAGTGTTTCCTGAAGATCTACCTGGCTTACCACCAGATAGGCAAGTAGAATTCAGAATTGACATCATCCCTGGAGCAGCGCCTGTTGCTAGAGCACCTTGTAGGTTGGCGCCAACAGAAATGAAGGAATTGAGAACACAACTGGATGAATTGCTAGCTAAAGGTTTCATTAAACCTAGTTTGTCTCCTTGGGGAGCACCAGTCTTGTTTGTCAAAAAGAAGGATGGATCGATGCGTCTGTGCATCGATTACCGTGAACTTAATAAAGTCACTATCAAGAATAGGTATCCTTTGCCCAGGATCGACGATTTGTTCGATCAATTGCAAGGGGCAAGTTATTTCTCGAAGATTGACTTGAGGTCAGGCTACCACCAACTGAAGGTTAGAGATGAAGATGTACATAAAACTGCATTTAGGACTCGTTATGGTCATTACGAGTTCCTAGTGATGCCTTTTGGGCTCACAAATGCACCTGCCGCATTCATGAATCTCATGAATCGCGTTTGCAAACCATACTTAGATAAATTCGTCATCGTTTTCATCGACGACATTCTTATCTACTCGAAGAACCAAGCTGACCATGAGAAACACCTTCGCTGTATTCTTAAACTCCTACATCATGAGAAGCTCTATGCCAAATTCTCTAAGTGTGAATTCTGGCTTCGGGAAGTCCAATTCCTTGGGCATGTCGTTAGTGAGCGTGGTATCCAAGTGGATCCCGCTAAGGTTGAAGCTGTTATGAACTGGCAAGAGCCGAAGACGCCTACAGAGATTCGTAGCTTCCTAGGCTTGGCAGGATATTATAGGCGTTTCATTGAAAATTTTTCAAGGATTGTTGCACCCCTAACTTCGTTGACTCGTAAGAAAGTAAAGTTCGATTGGGGTCCTAAGCAACAAGAATCCTTTGATATCCTAAAGCAAAAGTTGAGCAACGCTCCTGTACTGACATTACCTGAAGGTACCGAAGAATTCGTAGTTTACTGCGATGCATCACACACTGGCATGGGGTGTGTGCTTATGCAGAAAGGCAAGGTTATTGCCTATGCTTCAAGACAGTTAAAGGTGCATGAAAAGAATTACACCACCCATGACTTGGAGTTGGGTGCCGTTGTATTTGCACTAAAGCTCTGGAGGCATTATTTATATGGAATCAAGTGTGTGATCTATTCTGATCACAAAAGCCTCCAGCACCTGTTTAATCAGAAGGATTTAAACATGAGGCAGCGCCGTTGGATGGAGACTTTAAATGATTATGATTGTGAAATCAGATACCATCCTGGCAAGGCGAATGTAGTCGCCGATGCCTTGAGTCGAAAGGAAAGGGTGAAACCCATCCGAATCAATGCCAAGAGCATTGAGATAAAGAACAGTTTGAATGAAAGGTTGTTAGCTGCACAGAAGGAAGCTGTGTTGGAAGCTAACTATCCTAATGAAAAGCTTGGGGTAACTGAGGAGCAGTTATCTCTTGGCAAGGATGGAATTCTGAGATTAAATGGACGAATATGGGTTCCAATTTATGGAGGACTTCGGGAAGTTATTCTTCAGGAAGCCCATAGTTCTAAATATTCCATTCATCCTAGAGCTGATAAGATGTACCAGGATCTAAGGGCAAACTATTGGTGGATAGGCTTGAAGAAGTCTGTAGCTGCCTATGTAGCTAAATTCTTGACATGTGCGCAAGTCAAAGCAGAACATCAAAAGCCGTCAGGTTTGCTGCAACAGCCTGAACTTCCTACGTGGAAGTGGGAAATGGTAACTATGGATTTTATCACCAAGTTACCTAAGACAAGGAAAGGAAATGACACCATATGGGTGATCATTGACAGACTGACTAAGTCAGCACATTTCCTACCCATCAAGGAGACTTATAGCTCTGACATGTTAGCCCAATTGTACGTGGATAAGATTGTAGCTTTACATGGCATACTTGTGTCTATTATCTCTGACAGAGATACTAGATACACGTCACATTTTTGGAAAAGTTTCCAGCAATCCTTGGGCACGCGTTTGAATTTTAGTACGGCTTACCATCCTCAGACGGACGGTCAGAGTGAGCGTACTATTCAAACTTTGGAAGACATGCTTCGAGCATGCGTGATTGATTTAGGTGGTAGTTGGGATAACCACCTGCCGTTAATCTAATTCTCCTACAACAATAGCTACCATACCAGCATTAAAGCTGCGCCTTTCGAGGCCTTATACGGTAGAAAGTGTAGAACGCCCGTTTGTTGGGCGGAAGTTGGAGATGTCCAATTAACAGGACCAGAGATAGTCTTTGAAACGACGGACAAGATTGTCCAGATTCGTGACCGTCTCAAAGCTGCCCGAGATAGACAGAAGAGTTACGCAGATCCAAAGCGTAAATCTATAAAATTTG
Organism: Helianthus tuberosus; assembly: GCA_030545235.1. Classification (NCBI taxonomy): domain Eukaryota; kingdom Viridiplantae; phylum Streptophyta; class Magnoliopsida; order Asterales; family Asteraceae; genus Helianthus; species Helianthus tuberosus. Next base: position 34,400,555 of record CM060441.1, read on the forward strand.
AAGTAGGCGACAAAGTGTTGCTTAAAGTATCACCCTGGAAGGGGGTGATGCGATTCGGTAAGAAAGGTAAGTTAAGCCCGAGGTATATAGGACCGTTCGAGATTATCGAATGTGTTGGATCAGTGGCTTACAAGTTAAATTTACCTGAAGAGCTCAGTGGTATTCATAACGTATTCCACGTCTGCAATCTAAAGAAGGGTTTCGCTGATGAATCACTAGTCATACCACATACAGATGTGCATATAGATGAGAGCTTGAAATTTGTGGAAAAACCATTGTCGATTGAATATCGACAGGTTAAGAAGCTTCGAAGGAAGCATGTACCTATTGTAAAGGTAAAATGGGATGCCCGTAGAGGTCCCGAATATACGTGGGAGGTTGAGTCCACAATGAAAGAAAAGTACCCTCATTTGTTTCAGTAAATCTCGAGGTCGAGATTTCTTTTAAGGGGGTGAGGATGTAACACCTCGAAAATTCGTGTTTAATGAAATAACGACACGTGTCATATAAGACAAGAGTGATATAAACCCGGGTATAATTAAAGATGTATGGCAGGATTTAAAAGTGTCGTCATGTTAATTTTTACCTCTGAACGACCTCATTTATAAATCCCAAGACCCAATTATATATTATGAACATCTAATATACCTTCAATCCAGCAAATTGATGGCAGTAATTGAATTCAAAAGTGCAAGATAGGATCCTATGGAATTTCTACGGTAAACCTTCGTTTATGGCACTTTCAAAAGAATCCAAGTAAACACTACAAAGTAGTAGGGTATATCACTGTTCAAGGCACATTTTAGAGGCCCCTTACTGAAAATAATGACCCAAATTCGGAATATATGGTTGCCCCTTCGAATGCCTAAAAGAACAAGATTTTTGCTTCTGGTCGAGGTCTTGCGCACCGCAAGACAATCCCCTTACGGTGCGTAAGGGGTTGCCAGCGACAGAAAGTTGGCTGTTTGCTGTTATGCTCATGAAACTGACCTTTAAACGATTTTCCTCATATTTGAAAGACCCCTAAATGACTCCTAGACACTAGGGACATGTGTTAGTGATCAGGGAACATTGCTAGAGTTGTTTGTCAACAATCTATGAGTTCTTGAACACTATAAAAGGCCACTAAGTTGCAACCATTTCTTCACACCTCATTTCTGCATTTCTGGAGCTTCTTGGAGCTTAAGAGCAGACACAAGTTCTTCCTAATCGTGCATAGGACTTCAGTAAGTATACTTAACCTTTCTTAGTTAAGTTTTTGCTTAGTTTTAGCTTAAAAGTCAAACCGTCGTCATTAACGGTTGACTTAGCGATTAATCATTGATGGTTCAGTGATTAGTCGAATTGAAAGTAGTTATAAGTTGGTAATTATGTGGGCATTAAACCCTTAAAAGGGCACCCTTTGATTCCCACTCTAACTAGACCCTTTGTCGGGTCAAACTTGTTATTAAAAAGTCAACAGAATGCTTAATTTCCAAATTATGCATAATTAGCAATGTAGAACACATACAACCTGTTTGATCATTAATATAACTTAGTAATTAGTGTAAGAACATGTCTAAACATGTTCAACCCGACAATTTTATGTTTAGACCCGGTTCGGAACCGAAAGTCGCAAAGCTTTGACTTTTGCTTTGACTTCAGTTCTGACCCGTTTTGGTATGTTTTAGAAATGCCATAGAGCTTCTTTAGGACCAGGTTACATGCTAGTATAACCCTCTGTGATTAAACACCTTGGTTCATTAGTTAACCAATTAATATGCGTGATTCCGTTAATTGCTCATATGTTGACCATTATGCCCTTTTCACCTTAAAACATGATTTTTTAAAATGTAAAAGTGTAGAAACTTTAATTACTGATATATAAACTTGCACCCAAAATTTGACATCAGTTTGAGGTGCAGATTGAGAGTTATGCTCATTAGCGTAATTAGAAAGCTTCTTTAGCGATTAAACGGCGTAATTAGCGTATAGCCTATTTAAACCTACTTTTTGATATCAAACTTATTACTCACTGATGTAATATATTATTTTGGGATTTTTGAAGATTTTAATAAATTTTAGGCTGAGCATAACTTATAGTCATAGGCTTAATCCGGTAATTGTCGGTTTTGCCCTTACGGGCTATAAAATGAGTTTTACATATCTAATTGACTCCAAACCTTTTGCTACTGATTTTAAATGATAAATAAATTATTTTAAGCCTTCTGGAATGATAAAAATATCAGCTTTATGTATAGAATCCAGAAATGGCTTCTAATCGCCTTATTTAGCGTTTTTAACGCATAATATGTACTAAAACTATTTTAAACATGCAAGGGTCGATACCTACTGATATTTTAGGTAAATTATAATATTTTAACAGTAAGAAAAAGTTGTTTAACTCAGACTTCAGTTTTGAGCCTTACGGCTTATGTGAAATTACCAAAATGCCCCTACGGTGCATAGTTTGGTTATAATTGATAAATTTCACATATATACTTTACCCTACTGTTATAACTTATTAATTTGAGTATTTTTGCTGATTACATCAGACCTGTAACTCAGGTTGATACTTAAACTCTTTTATAACCTTTTAAATGACCAAACTACCCCTACGGGGCATAGTTTGTGTTTAAATTCATTTCGGGCATAATAAAAGACATCTTACTGATGTCACAACATATTTGAAGCATATTAACTTAGGAAACCTGTATATGGCTCTCATGAATACCCATTACGCTTATTACGCGTTCGGTTCTGTAACGCCCGACTCTTTTGTACTTTCCATTTATAGAAAGTTTTGTTCGTATTTCTATTTTTGGAAACTTTGAGTTCTTGTAATCGTCCCTTCCTTGTAATCATTGTGAAACCGAGACTTGGATCATTAATGAAACTCGTATTTTGTTACAAATATGTTATACACACTTCATATATGCTCGTATGTTCGAAATGGTGAATCAATTGGTGTTTAATCATTATTCTTGGAAACTATGTGCTAAACTTGTAATTAATCTAAACTTATGCATAAAACGTGTCTTGAACGTGAACGACACTTGATTTCGATACTCATGCGCATAATTATATTTGGTTTATACTCCTCATACTTAAATGTACCTCAAACTATGCTTTTGTGACAAATATGGCCCTTAAATACCCTAAAAACATCAAATACACAACTCTAGGGGCCAAATTGTAATAAATGAAACTTATATCCGGAACCTTAAGGGCGCACGGCCCACGTGGACTTACCCTATCCCCTTACGCGGCCCGCATGGACCTCAGGTCTGCAGAGAACATGTGCAGTCGCGACCAGATTCATTTTTGAGCGGGACTTCTTTGTTTAAACCGAGTTTTAGCCTTAATTATCCCCCCAAAACAACCCTAATCACTCCCCTATAAGTACCCAAGGTCCTCCAAGCACTTGGACACTTTCAACACTCTCAAATCTCTCCTAAACACTCTCAAGTTCTAGCAAGAATCTGCATTTTCGGACAGATTCATACTCTTGCACTAAAGTGAGTATAACTTGCTCATTTCTTAACGAAATTACTTGATTCTTCTTTCTACTTGCTTGGATAATCATGGGGTTTGATTCCTTGACTTCTCCTTGGAGAAATCAGACCTGGAATTGCCCTGAAATGGTCCAAGAACTTTCTGTTTTGTTACATACTCTTTCAAACTTGTTTAAACTTCATCCAACTTGTGTCTAACACATCTCACACCAATGTCCTAATGCTTACAACCTCTCTTATGGTTGGTTAAGCTTAAAAACATGGTTGAGACACTTGAAATCAGAGGATGAAACCTCATAACTTTCTGTTTGTTTAGGGTGTTTTGACCCACAAGTCATGTTCAAGCTAGTTCTTGATGTAGAGTGATTATGGAACAACTTGGGTTGTTCCAAACATACAATCCTCACATGATTTGATGATTTCTCTTAGTTAGATTGTTTATATTATTATACAAAAGCCTAGTTCGTGACCCTCCTTGGTTGTTTTTACATCAAGAGAAGTGGTGAACATTCAAGGGGTTCCTAAACGGAAGCTTATCCTTCCTACCCCATACATGACATCCATGAATAACTCGAGGTGCCTAAATGAAGATCTTAATCTTCTACCTCCTACATGAATTATTGGACTAAGTAATATGTAATACATAACCTAGGAACTATATATATTCATTCGAACCTTTAATGTTGAACTTGTGTTTAGATGTTAAAGTAGTAGAATATCATCTAAAAACCTAAAACACCAAGTATGATTCTAATGGGCGCATTACCCATGAAAACATTCTAACCATATTGGTTACATAGTGTCATACAAGGGTTACTAAGTTAAAGATGATTATTTTCGTATCATATTTTATTCTACCTTATGTTATGTTAAACTCCAAATTATAATCTTCCGTTGTACGCCAAACTCACACACCTATGTTTCCTCGTGTAGAAGGGCTAGGTGCTCCAAACTAATCCATCCACCAACACACTTGCGGGATTTCAAGTAGGAAAGCTTGCAACCACCGTGAGTATACTCGATCCCTTTTTCCCTTTTTACTTTGGGATGCAACATGTATAATTATGCAAACAACTTTTGAACTAAACACACTCAATCTTTGAACGAATGCATGAAACTAATGTGACTTACTTGCTATTCTTGTATGCTCTATGAACGATTTGGAACGTTATATGCTCATTGACTTGTTCGCCCACCTTAACAATTATAGCGCTATAGGATTAACGCCCCGCCTGCTGAACTATTGGGTATTGTTAAGTTTACCACCCCGCTGAACTATTGGGATTAGGCTATTTTATGCGTTGTGTTCTAGGGTTTGATCATATTGTACGCCAAAATTGCATACTAGTAATCACATATTATGAATCATGTTGGATTTGAGTTTTTATTCTATTATGCTATGTAAACAAACTTGTATACTCGCTCATTGCCTTTGTATTGAAACTCTATTTTAAAACATGTTGCAGGGTGATAAATGAAGTATGGATGATTGAAGAAACAAGTGTAGGGTGGACTAGATACACACCTTTAATCTATTTATCTTTTGTTGATTTGAATTTGAACAATGTTGTTATTTTCATTTTAAATGTTGTATGACAATTTAGTCCTTGCAATGAAATTTGAATTCAATTAATTATTGTCACATAGTATTATGATGTTTTGAGCAATTTGTTCGTCTCATCCCGATGTTTCTGCCATCGGTTGGGGTGTGACAGGTTCGGTTTATGTAACTAGTTTGCATAAATCAGCCGAAACGGGTCAAACCTTATCGGTTTTATCTCAAAATCCAGAATGTGTATGAAATACCCATATTAAGCAAGTGTTCAAACTTGTCGGGTCTAAATCACATTCTATCTGGTCTTCGCTTAATCGTGCGTACGAACCGTATCTTTGAAACTAACCGGTCTAAGCTTAAGCTTAACTAAAGACCCGTTAGGATTCTAATAGGTTATTATAAACCTTCGTTCCAGATTAGGAGGACCAGTAAAAGCTACTTGCATTTTCTTATTGTGATTATTACTTTGCTCAGGTAAATACTTTTAACTTATTTTCCCTATACGGGCTTGGGGTACGGTATATAAAATACCGCTTGGTCGGGCATTAAATCTTCCATCGTATGGTGGTTAATTGAATAATTTGATCGGCCCGTTTAAATTGTTTTGTTTACTTAAAGCCTTTGGGGGGTTAATGACCATGTCCCGGATATCCTTGGCATCATTTTACGAAATGGCCACGACCTAAGCGTGGAGTGTAGGCGTACACTCATCAGTGCATAAATAGTTGATGTGGTGTGTCTATTGATCTTTAACCCGGCACGCTCCGGGCTACTGAACGCATAAGGAACATGTAATCCTTTTACAAGATTATATATTTAAATGATTATCCCAAGTTATAAAATGTTTATGCCACGTGCATCCAAATCAATTTTTTAATCATTTTTAAAATGAGTCAGTTGATTGTATTTACCAGTGTAAACTGACGTATTTTCCCAAAAAGATTAAATGCAGGTACTAAGCGTAATAGGCTTGATTCCCTCCTTAGCATCAATAAAGAGTCTCGCAAGCTTAAGATGCCTAAAGTCTGTTGAACTATTGTTTCCATTTTATTCGATCCGTCTGTGGATAAACTTTCAACTGTTTGTGATATATGATATTACAATATTTTATTCGGTTGAAATATATCTTTCATTTGCTTCCGCTGTGCATTTGAATATTGTGTTGCTTGACTATTATGTTGCCAACCACGTCACGATACTCCCCACCGGGCCCACCGGTGACACGTGGAAACCGGGGTGTGACATTTATGCAAAAATTTGAGGTTCGATCCAGATGAAGTTCAAGAACCCTAGATTTTCCCCAAATTTTTGATGTTTTAACTACATGCAAGTGCTTAATCTAACTACTAATGATGATAGAATCATACCTTGATGTTGTTAGAAGTAGAGGAGACGTCGGAATTATGCGGAAAAATCGCCTGAACCAGAGAGTTTTCGGGGAAACGGGGCATGTGGAATGAAGAAACTCTTTGAGAAAAGGGGTTTTATCCCGACAGTCGCGCGGACACGGCCCTGTGTCCAGCGGACACGGCCTCGTGCCGAGCAAAAGAAATTTTTTTAAGTGCTCGTGTGAGTGCCCTTGTTTCCCAAAAACTTGGTTAGAAGACTTACCGATTTAGATGTCAACCCATTCGTTCGTAACTTACCAGGTATGATGTTGATGCTTTTACTCTTCGACCGTTTGAAGCGAGATTTCTTCCTCTTCATCCTCAATGAATCCTTGATAGAGCTTCAGCCATTGGCCATTGACTTTGAATGGAATTCCATTCCGAGATTTAATTTCTACTGCACCGTGTGGGAAAATATGGGTGATGGAAAAAGGTCCTGACCACCTAGACTTTAATTTACCAGGAAATAATCGAAGTCGTGAATTAAACAATAGAACTTGATCTCCTACTCGAAATTCATTAGGTTTAATGTGTTTATCATGCAAATTTTTCATTCTTTCCTTATAAATTTCGGAGTTTGAGTATGCATAATTCCTTAATTCGTCTAATTCATTTAATTGACAAAATCGATTTGTACCGGCAAATTCTAAATCTAAGTTTACATTTTTAATTGCCCAATAGGCTTTGTGTGCAATTTCTACTGGCAAATGACAGCTTTTTCCATAGACGAGCTTATATGGGGTTGTACCTATTGTTGTTTTATAAGCAGTTCGAAAAGCCCATAAAGCATCATCTAATTTATCGGCCCATTCCTTTTTATTTAACCCTACGGTTTTTTCAAGTATTCGTTTTAAACCTCTGTTAGTCACTTCGGCTTGTCCATTTGTTTGAGGGTGATATGTTGTTGAGACCCGGTGATAGACGCCATATCTTGTTAAAAAAATTTCAAGTTGATGATTGCAAAAATGGGTACCTCTATTACTTATTAATGCTTTAGGTGTTCCAAAACGAGAGAATAATTTTTTTCAGAAATCTTACCATGACTCTTCCATCATTTGTTGGAAGTGCCTCGGCCTCGGCCCATTTAGACAGGTAATCTACTGCCACAAGTATATATTTGTTTCCTTTTGACGGTGGGAAAGGTCCCATAAAGTCGAGTCCCCACACATCAAAAATTTCACAAACAAGAATGCCATTTTGTGGCATTTCATTTTTGGAAGAAATATTACATGTTCTTTGGCAAGCATCACATGTCTTGACAAGACTTTGGGCGTCTTTGTAAATGGTAGGCCAATAAAACCCTGAATCAAATACCTTTCGTGCGGTACTAGCGGCACCATGATGTCCTCCGTATTGACCTTCATGACAATGGCGGAGAATTCTTCGTGCTTCGCTACCATGTATGCACCGTCGGATGAGTTGGTCGGCACACATTTTGAAAAGATAAGGATCTTCCCAAAAGTAATGCTTTACATCAGCAAAGAATTTCTTTCTTTGATGATGTGGCCAACCTTTGGCGACTATACCGCTAGCTAGGTAGTTAGCATAGTCGGCGTACCATGGTTCTTCTCTGTATTCCACCATTTCTAGGGACTCCGTTGGAAATTTTTCATTGATTTGCTCATCCATGGTTGTCTCCAAAGCTGGGTCTTCTAAGCGCGAAAGATGATCTGCTGCGGTGTTTTCTGCTCCTCTTTTATCTTTGATTTCAATATCAAATTCTTGGAGGAGTAGAATCCACCGAATCAAACGCGGTTTAGCATCCTGTTTTTTGAAAAGGTATCGAATGGCTGCATGATCTGTATAGACTATTGTTTTAGAAAGAACAAGATAAGAATGAAATTTATCAAAAGCAAATACCACAGCTAGTAATTCTTTTTCAGTTGTTGTGTAATTTTCGTGTGCATCGTTAAGTGTTTTACTAGCATAATAAATTGGGTGAAAATGCTTTTCTTTTCTTTGTCCCAAGACAGCTCCGACTGCAAAGTCACTTGCATCACACATGATTTCGAAAGGAAATTTCCAATCAGGCGCTATCATGATAGGTGCATTGACTAGCATTTCCTTGAGTGTTAGAAATGCTTGGTTGCAATCCTTGTCAAAGATGAAAGGGGCATATTTTTCAAGTAATTTTGTTAGAGGTCTTGAAATTTTAGAAAAGTCTTTGATAAACCGCCTATAAAATCCGGCATGCCCTAGGAAACTTCTGATAGCTCTAACGGAGGATGGTGGTGGTAATCGAGAAATAGTGTCTATTTTTGCTCGATCAACCTCCATTCCTTCGCTTGAGATTTTGTGACCGAGTACTATTCCCTCCGTTACCATGAAATGACATTTTTCCCAATTAAGGGCGAGGTTAGTTTCCTCACATCGGGATAGCATTCGTTCAAGGTTATCGAGGCATTGGTCGTATGAATCCCCAAAGATAGAAAAGTCGTCCATGAAGACTTCCATTGTTTTTTCTATCATGTCATGGAAGATGGCCACCATGCAACGTTGGAAGGTTGCGGGGGCATTACATAGACCAAATGGCATGCGTCGATAAGCAAAAGTTCCATAGGGACATGTGAATGTTGTCTTTTCTTGGTCTTCGGGTGCTATCGGGATTTGAAAGTAACCTGAAAAACCATCCAAGAAACAGTAAAATTTATGACCGGATAATCTTTCTAACATTTGATCAATGAAGGGCAAAGGAAAGTTATCTTTCCTTGTTGCTTCATTTAACCGTCTATAATTTATACATACCCTCCATCCTGTGACGGTTCTCGTTGGTATTAATTCATTCTTTTCGTTAGTTATTACCGTCATACCTCCTTTCTTTGGAACTACTTGGACGGGACTTACCCAAGGACTATCGGAGATATGATAAATAAGTCCGACGTCAAGTAATTTGATGACTTCGTTTTTAACCACTTCTTGAACATTTGGATTTACTCGACGTTGTGGTTGTATTACCGACTTGTAGTCATCATTCATTAAAATTTTGTGCGTGCACATGGAAGGACTTATTCCTTTAATATCTACAAGCTTCCAAGCAATCGCATTTTTGTGTTTTTTCAAAAGATTAATTAATTTTTCTTTTTCTAAACTACTTAATTTAGACGAAATAATTACAGGTGATTTACCATCTTTGTCTAGAAAAGCATATTCCAAACCTTTTGGAAGTTCTTTGAGCTCAAGAGGTGGGTCTTTAGGAGACTCCTTATTTGGTTGCTCATTTTGATCAAGAACTTTAAAAGTTTGTTCTATGGCGAACCCTTCTTTAACAAAGTGGTCAATCTTTTCACTTGCATCGGGTGGTTCATCTTCATCTTCAATTAGGGGGTCATTATTGCCGAATGGATATTTCATTGACCGCTCAAGATCGACACTCTTTTTAAATGCCCCTAATTGAATAGATAGATTGTTGTACTTCCGTTTTTTCAAAGCTTCGTAGGTTTTTACAAAGGGTCGTCCCAACACTAGAGGAGCGTCATCGAGGATGACAAAGTTGGTTGGGATCACCATTTGACTAGTTTGAACCAAGACATCCTCAACTATACCGATGGATTTTATTACTTTCCGATTAGATAGAAAAATGGGTATTCGAAGTGGAGAAAAATCACTAATACTTAATTTTTCGAAAATGTAGTTGGGCATTATGTTAACACAAAGATCTTTATCAATTGTGACATTACTAATAAAGGAATTTTGAAAAAAAAACATGGAACTGGTGTAATGTTGATTTCAAATGGGTCTTCTTTTATTAGTGAGGTTTGATCATTAGTTAACTTAATGCTTACCCTTTCGTCAATTTTAGTGTTAGTGTTTAACTCTTTTAAAAACTTAGCATGAGTGGGTACTAAACAATGATTTTCAAAAGAAGGTGACAAGAGATTAATTTCTTCAAAATTAGACTCTTCTTGAATTTTAACGTTAACGGACTCACCTTTTTCGTTGTTTAACTCATGTGTCGGTTTTTCACTTATTTGTTCTTCCATTTTTACCTCTTCAACTATCTCTTCTTTATTACAAGTTAATTCTTCTCTTGCGCGGGACTCCTATTCCCTTGCGCGAGATTCTTTTATGTAGCGTTCGATAGTTTTAAGGTGTTCTAATATCCTATCGATCACTTCGGTGATAGAGTAAGGATCGGGATTTTCAAAGCTTGAATCTGGTTGTTCGATCCTTTGTTCCTCATAATACTCATATGAAGTAGATGGTTCACACCATTGTTCTTCATTGTAAGTATATGATGGGTAAGGGTCGTAATTTTGTTCTTCATAATACTCATATGAGGTGGGTTGTTCATGCCATGGTTCCTCATAATAAGCATATGAAGGTGGTGGCTCATATCTTGGCTCCTCAAAGTATGAGTATGAAGGCTCATACCTTGGTTCATCAAAATATGAGTATGAGGGAGAAGGTTCATACCTTTGGTCTTCATAGGATGTGTATGAAGTTGATGGCTCGTACCTGGGCTCCTCATAGTAGGTGTATAAAGTGGATGGTTGAAATAAGTTACAATATTGTACCGAGTGCGGGTTACCACAATTAGTGCAATAGTCTTCCCTATAATCATCCTCCTCATAGGTGTAGTTGTAACCTCTTGAGTATTGATCCATAAGAATCACTCAGCAGACCATAACAAAGTCTCGAGACCAGAAAACAAAAATAAAAGCGGAAAAAGAGGCTGGACACGGCCCCGTGTACAGAATCTGTATCTGGGCGTTTTAATTAAAGTTACTGATTTCGTTGAGCACGGGGCGTGTTCAGTGAGCACGGCCCCGTGTTCAGGTCACTGTAAATGCAAAGTCTAACTAAAATGCAGAAAAAATGCGCGCGTTTTAAAAAGGTTTTGAAAAACTGATTAGGCCTTCGATTTTAAGCTTTCTTAAAATCCTTGTGTCTCCGGCAACGGCGCCAAAAACTTGATGTGGGCGAGTGTGTATAGTTTTTAAGGGTGGAGGGTATCAGGGTGTTTGAGTTGGGTGTTTGAGTGGAGTCACCGATCGGTGACCACCCCCACTATATTGAGTTGGGTGTTTGAGTTGGAGAGAGGTAATGAATTTCGGTGAGTGTTCACCGATTGTGGGGGGAGAGTGATGAGAGGAGAGGAGAGAGAGAGGCTCAACCAATCATGTTTTTTTTAATTGAGGGGTGTTTGACTATACCTAGTGATTGAGTGTAAAATGGGGAGTAGAATGGGGAGTTGACATGGCATAATACTATTGGTTAGGATTTCACTCAAACACCCAAAAATCGGTGACTATACCCTCCACCCTAAGTATATTTTAAGCCCTTTTTACACGTTAGTCAAGTTTTAAATTTATAAAACACGATATGATACTAACACCAAATACACATATGGGCAAGTGCACCCATCGTGAGCGTAGTATAGTGTTGGTAAGATACCGAGGTCGTCCAATGACACAAGAGCTTTTAATACCGGTTTATCCTCAACGTCTAATCAAATAAAAAAGGTTAGAAAAATGTTTTTAAACTAGAAAAATAAAAACTAACTAAAATGCTGAAAATAAAAATAAAATAAAAACAGATAGACAAGATGAATCACTTGGATCCGACTCGTGTTTAGTGTAACCTTTGATTATTTCCGCACATTTGCACTTTTTAAGAGATTATCTTAGTTATTGTAGTATGCCCCTCTTTTGAAGGTGACGTTACCCTCAACCCAGTAGTTTAAGTCAGCAAGGATACAATCCTAAAGGGTCGGATTATTGAAAGATAATTAATTAAGTTATTAATGCATATTATGGTAGGCCCCTCTTTTGAAGGTGACGTTACCCTCGGCTAAGTAGTCTGAGTCAGCAGGGATACAGTCCTAAGTAGTCGGGCTAAAGTATTAATAGTAGCTTACATATGAGGGGATCAAAGAGTTTGGACCCCCGCCATCTAATATCGATGGGTATTGAAGGAGGTCCTACTAAATTTGACCCAGGTCCTTGCAGGATCTATACACTGAACAAGGCAAGGCACTTACCAAACCGTTCCCTTAACCCCCGACCAGGTAGCCAACATATCTCCATATAGACCGTAGAGATATGAATGGTGAAAATCTTTTATTTTATATAGACAGTAAAATAATGCCAAGACACCACGGACAAACGATAAGGAAGAATCACCTTCAACATAAGAAACTAGTTATTAAAGTCAGTAATACATAACCAAATAAAAAGTGCGAAAAGATTAAAAATAAAAAGTATTACACTAGACACTTGTCTTCACCAAGTGATGTAAGAGACTTAGGCAAACATGGCCTTTGATTGTCAAGAACTCTTACGATCAATCTTGGATCCCGAGACGACTCACACACTCTATGATGGACAATGGATGATGGTGGTGGATGATGGTGTTGTGATGGTGGTGGGTGGTGGGTGAAGTGTGAGAGAGGTGGTGTGCCAAGGGATGGTTTGCAAATGAGCCAAGCACCCCTATTTATAGGCTGAACAGAGGCTCGGGCACGGCCCCGTGTCCACCTTCCTTCTCTTTCTTCATTAATTGCAGTTTGTCTGCATTAGTTGACCACGCCCCCGTGTCCGCTGGGCACGCCCCCGTGTGCAGAAGTGTATCTGTACTATCAAGATTTCCCCAGATTCTGCGAATCTTAGAGTTGACCACGGCCCCGTTTCCGCTGGGCACGCCCCCGTGGTGGGTGATAGAAGCTTCTACAGCTTTGTCTTTTCTGCTGACACTTGGGTACGCCCCCGTGCTCACTGAGCACGGGGCGTGTTCAGCCTTCTGTTCTCTTGTTTTGCTTAGGAAGATGCTGTCAGGGGGGTCAGGCATGCCACGTTTGTTCCTTTTCTTGTATTTATGTTAGATTTAGCTGCATTTTTGCTTCTTTTGTTCATTTGAGCTCATTTAATCATGAAAATACAAAAGTAAGACAAAAACACACTTTTCCCAACATTAGTACTAAAAAAGGGTTAGTTTTATGCCACATTTGATGTAATTTATATGTTGCATTTTGCACACATCAGTAGCGCAGGCTTATGTAACCTTGGTTGGGGATAGTGACTCTGACCCGGAATGCCTCTGGGATGTGTGAAATCAAAATTGCAACAAAATTACATACGCCTATTGTAATCTCTCTCGGGGATGGTGACTCTGATTGGGAATGCGTATGGGTTAGGTAAAGCAACGTCTAAGCTCAAAAGAAAGAAAAAATGGAAAAAAGTAAAAAAAATGGTTTTAAATTCTCTTGATTTTGGTATAAAACGGTTAGGAATTGGTCCAGTGATCGTTCCTTTTGTTCTATAAGCTTGAGGCGGGAATAGGTGGACTGTGACTTCTAGCGTGAGACCCTAGGTAGATTGACCGCACTTGAATTAAATTTGCAAGATAAGGGGCTTAGAATTGGGTTTGGGTTTTAAGGGATAAGCATATATGCAATCGCGGCTAACACAAGTTTTGATTTTAACAAGTATAAATAAGTTTTTGACCCGAGTAATTAACCATCTCTGATTCCGTATGCATAGATTCTTTTTCGAGGACGAAAAAAGAGTAAGTGTGGGGATATTTGATGTATTGCAAAATACATCCATTTATCATGTAAAGTTTGTACATATTTCGTATTCGTTTAGTGTAGATTTGTTTAGAATTTCATTACTTTGATCGATTCTAGTATTTCCAGGTCTTTGGTGCTAAAAATGTCGAAAAACGAAGAGTTAACGGTTGGAAACGAGTTGGAATGAAGTTAGAATGAGTTCCGGATTATTGGGATGCTGAAGCTGATAAAAAAATGAGAGAGTCTATGAAAAGAAGCCCCTCGCGCTGCGTCACAATGAACCATTTTTGCTGTCGCGCCCCGCTACCATTTAAAAATTAATATTTTGTTATTTATGCTGTCGCGCTACGCCAACGCCACACTCCAAAGATCATTCGCCCAAAAAATCCTTTGGTTCCGATAACCACAGCATGGCCTTTCCAACAGTGGGGAATCGATCTGGTAGGTCCTTTTCCCGAGGCGCCTGGTGCAGTAAAGTTTATCATAGTTGTTGTGGATTACTTTACAAAATGGGTGGAGGCGAAACCCTTGGCATCAACCACCGTAATGGTTATCAGGAAGTTCATCTGGGAACACATTATTTGCCGATTTGGCTTACCGCTCCACATCATCACAGATAACGGTACCAATTTTGTTTCCGACGATTTACAAAAATGGATGAAAGAAATACGCATCGAGCACATTTTCGCCTCTGTGGCACATCCACGGGCAAATGGTCAAGTTGAGAGCATCAATAAGCAGATAGTGGAAGGTATCAAGGCAAAATTGGGAACCGCAAGAAGAGGCTGGGTTGATGAGTTGCCAAGTATTCTTTGGGCTCATCGCACCATGCCAGAGACTAGCACGGGCGAAACACCGTTCAGCCTTGTCTACAGAACGGAGACCGTGATCCCAGCAGAGATCGGTCTTCCGTCACCTCGCATGCTAGCCATGGAGAAACAGAGCAATGAACAAGAGCGCAGGCTTGACTTGGACCTCCTTTGTTGAAGATCTTCGTTTGGAAGATGGAATCGCATGAATAAGGTTGAGAAATTGAGGATCTTGGAATGGAACAATACGTGATTTTTTGTGGAGAGTAGTTGATATCTTTTACAAAAAATATAAAAATTAAATGAGCGTATAATCAAAACTACGAAGTTTTGATGGTTTCACATGTAACTTACATGTATAACAACCTCATATTCCCTTTCCCCAATAGTATACAATTATGAGTATTTAAAATTAAATTTTCCTGCTCGGGAAGCAATCCCGGGTGATAACCTAGTTTCATTATAAGTTTTGTTAAAAACAAAGTTGTATTCAAAATAAAGTATTTATTTGGTATCATAAACCATGATAAACTAAATCATTCTAATAGTTTGGCTTTCTAAACATCATGTAGGAATCCGTTCGTATAAAATAAATAAAACTTTTATTAACTTGAATTACAAACTGAAGTAAGGAAAGCAGTAAATTACAATACAAGTTACAACTGAAATGAAATGAAAAACAAGAACAAAATTACAAACAGAAAGAAGTTCTTGGCTAAGGATCGTGTTAGACACGGGTCCCTTAAATAAAATTTCGAGTATCCCAGGAGAACTCGTTTGTTTTCAGGATACAACAGCCTAAGCAGTTGCACTGCCGGAATTGACAAAAACCCGAAGGTTTACCTTGAAACAAGAAAGAAACAGAAGAAGATTCTGCAAAGGAGAAGTTGCATAAGTTGGTGAATTTCGGTGTCTTCTGCAGTAGCCTGGACTCCAATTTATACTGTAGGTTTGGATGAAACAGGAAAAACAAACGAATTAAATGGGAGAATTAAATTGCATTAAACGTCTTCAATACACTTTAATTCGTCATTTAATTCTCAGTCAAACCGTTGACTGGTCTGTTTCAAATGCTGAAATGAAACTGCTCTGGCATTTAAAGTCTGGAAGCTTCTGCGCGTGTGCGCGCAAGACAGACTGGTGCGCGCGCCATTTTGGCTCACTTTCATGCGCTTGCAAAACTACACATTCACGTGCGCGTGGTCCACGTCACCAGTGAACCTATACGATCACGCCACACAGTCGCGCCGTATTGTCTCACTTTGGTGCGTCGTGCCCATGCACCAGCGCGCATACCAACCTGGGTCATGGGCCATGTACCCGTTTGCCTGCTACCACGTCACCTGCCACCTGGTCCTTGCAGCACCTGTGCTTCACCACAAGCACGAAGTAAAAAATGCAAAGGCGGCTCTCAAGCAGCTTGTGGCGTTGCAAGTGCGCCATCAAAGCGTTGCGCCCATTGCCCACGCGCGCGCGTGTGCGAGTCAGGGTGTGCACCCTTCGCGAGTACACTAGTGTGTGCTTCCATGTAACAATAAAGAAGAAGTGTTCCTACTTAAATATCTTTTTAAGTTTCATCTCTCCTCCTATGTGAGACAAGGTGTCACTTTCCCAATTTTTCAGCATTCAATGTTTCAAACACCAAACTTTGAGCATTGATATCTCATTCATCTTAGCTCCGTTTTGGACGTGGTTTAGTTCGTTGCAAAGCTCTTCCAACATAGAACACAAACCCATAAATAAATAAATAAAAAACCCCCAGTTTCTTATATTTATTTCTAGTCCAAAATAGGAAAATGCATTTCCTATATTTGAATTTTCACAAATTTTCAACACATCATACTTTATTTTCAAATCACGTTTGTTTTACATTATTATTTGCTCGGTTTTGTCGCAATGTGCAAGGTAAAAAAAACTAGTATAATTGAAAGTCAAATAAAGCTATTAAACATTGTATTGTGCATGTACTATAAGTCCACAAATATAAGATGAAAAGAAAGATAAAAAAATATAAGATGAAAAGAAAGATAAAAAAATATATAATGGTGGAAGTGGCGCCTAAACGATAGTGCTTTGTGTCATGTGTCAGCCCAGTCAGCAATGAGACATTATTGGGCGTTTTCTAAAATGGGTGTAGTGGGGATGGGGCATTATTGGGCAATATGTTTTGTAGTAAAATAAAATTTAAAAAAAAAACACCTAAAAATCTTATTGGCCAAGCAAATGGAATCTCTAATGTGATTGGCCAACCTTTTCCCCATTCGGCGTTTTTCAAACCACGCCAAGGAGCATTTTTTGCAAGATAACGCCCAGGTGTAGTGGGGAAGGGGCGTTATTGGGCGTGATTGGGCAATTTTTAAAAAAAAAAACGCCTCACTACGCATGGTCTTAAAGGGGCTACTAGTACTAACTACAAATAAGTTTAATCTTACATGAAGAGAATAGTCAAGATGGAGATGGACGATGATGATTTGTTTTGGTGTTTCACTGTTTTTCAATCTGATCCATACATCATCTCGTAGGGTTGGTTGGCGTCACCGTCCAAAAAACGATGAAGTCACTCGAAAAACCTGTATATACATACATCTCTATATGTGTACTCACGAAAATTCACTTGGTTCCTGTAACTCCAGGGGCGGATCTACCTTGATGTAAGGGGTAGCCTCCGCTACCGCTTGGCCGGAAATTTTTTGACGTTTTTAGTGTAAATTTTGGAAAAAATTGACGTTTTTTCGATTTTGTTACCGCTTATTTATAAAACGTTCCCGCTTGGTCGGAATCCTAGATCCGCCATTGTGTAACTCTATACATCTGTTAGAAATCCGCTCCTGATAAGAACTACAAAATTAATCTGAAACAGAAATAATAAAACGAAGAAACAGTTAACGAGTGAACCGGGCTTGTGTTTAACACAATTCCCTTAAACAGATTCGTCGTCTGTTCCCAGGGTACGCCGGTTCGAAGCAGCACCGCGCACTGCCGGACTTGAACACTTGCCTGAAAATAAACCGGATAAATGCTGTTTGCAGAGATTGCAAGAGAGAGGAAGAAGTTGTGTTTCTATGTGTCTAAACTGATCAGAATGATCTGGTTTTAAAGGCTCAAAATTATAACTGAATTCCAGCCATCATTGCAGAGATTAAAACTGAATA
Source organism: Helianthus tuberosus (assembly GCA_030545235.1). Classification (NCBI taxonomy): domain Eukaryota; kingdom Viridiplantae; phylum Streptophyta; class Magnoliopsida; order Asterales; family Asteraceae; genus Helianthus; species Helianthus tuberosus. The sequence continues at coordinate 34,418,460 of CM060441.1, forward strand.
AACGTATCATTGCAGAGATTAAAACTGAATAAACGTCATTACTACATCAGTTTCGAAACTGATAATAATAACCTTTCAAAGACCACATCAGTTTCTGTTTTAAATCTCATTAAAATAAAACGTCAGTTTCTGTTTTAAATCTCATTAAAATAAAACGGTTATTAGTCTTGAGTGCAAAAAACTGCCTCACGCGGGCCCGGGTTTTCGGAGCTGCATTCGTGTCCGCAGGACGTGCGGGCACACGCGAGTTCAACTAAATCCGGTTCCATTTTTTGCACCCCCCCTGCGCGCGCGCAGGTAGGACTTGTGGTAAAACATGTCATAAGACTTCAAAGGCTTCATTAAGGTTTCACCTTATAAATAGCCTATCTTTTCACTCCCACACCGATGTGGGACAAGGTGAATTACCAACTTGAGACTTTCATTCACACTAAACTTCCAACAATCCCCCACATGAATGGAGGTCGATCTCAGAAACAACATAATTCCTTGTTACATTTCAGCAGTTGAGTTTTGCATACGATAGGTAGGTGTTACCCTTTGAACCTTCGCTCATGAAATGCACTTAGCCCACTAGCTCTGAGTAGAACTCGATGTCTTTGAACTCGTCTGCCGTTTGTGTAGACGACAATGCACTTCACACAAGACTCTCCCTGACAAAGTCAAGTCCTCATAGTTATGTTCGTTATGGTCATGAACATGATGCCTGGTTCTGCGAGAGCCATTAAGTATTTTAAAGTCCAAGAACTTACCCACCACGAATTTCTTAGTGCCCGCATCTTCTGTTTTGTATTTGCGATCCAACGACTCCCATAATTCTTTGGCAGTCTTGGCTTTGCAAAACACATTATACAATGTGTCCACCAAACCATTCAAAATAAAATTGCGGCACAGGAAATCCGAATGATTACAAGCATGCATCGCGCTCACAGTTTGAGTATCCAAATCCCCTTCATCAACATGGGGTTTAGGTTCAGTCAGGAACCTTGCCAGATTCAACGTGGTCAGATAAAAGAACATCTTTTGCTGCCACTGTTTGAAATTCACACCGCTGAATTTCTCTGGTTTCTCAGCATGCGACACTGCATTAGGCAGTGGTGTCACCAGACCGGTAGTGACGGTAACAGCAGAAGTCATGACCGCAGAAACAGCACTGGTCATGACAGCAGTAGTCATCGGCTGGGATTCCATTCTGAAAATAAACATAATGCAGGAACAAATTAGTAATATAATCTGTTTAAGTTTGTTAGAAATCCGCTCCTGATAAGAACTACAAAATTAATCTGAAACAAAAATAATAAAACGAAGAAACAGTTAACGAGTGAACCGGGCTTGTGTTTAACACAATTCCCTTAAACAGATTCGTCGTCTGTTCCCAGGGTACGCCGGTTCGAAGCAGCACCGCGCACTGCCGGACTTGAACACTTGCCTGAAAATAAACCGGATAAATGCTGTTTGCAGAGATTGCGAGAGAGAGGAAGAAGTTGTGTTTCTATGTGTCTAAACTGATCAGAATGATCTGGTTTTAAAGGCTCAAAATTATAACCGAATTCCAGCCATCATTGCAGAGATTAAAACTGAATAAACGTCATTACTATTAGTCTTGAGTGCAAAAAACTGCCTCACGCGGGCCCGGGTTTTCGGAGCTGCATTCGTGTCCGCAGGACGTGCGGGCACACGCGAGTTCAACTAAATCCGGTTCCATTTTTTGCACCCCCTGCGCGCGCGGGTAGGACTTGTGGTAAAACATGTCATAATACTTCAAAGGCTTCATTAAGGTTTCACCTTATAAATAGCCTATTTTTTCACTCCCACACCGATGTGGGACAAGGTGAATTACCAACTTGAGACTTTCATTCACACTAAACTTCCAACAACATCTCCGCCCCTGAGTATCAATGTAAGTAACACTAAACGTTCTCGAATTTGTAAGATATCTATTGTTAAAAAAGTAATTACTATACAGAATTCATAATGGTCAACTTCGAAGTTAAAATAGGAAAAACGAGGATCATTAATTCATTATAATAATGACTTCTTACATTTTCATGCATGTGCATTAAATTTTCATAACTAGATGTGTAAAGTCTTGAAGAATTTTGGTATCAAATGTTGCTTGATGGCGACTGGTGAACCACGTAGTCTCCATATTTTTTTCCTTATAAATTGATGTACAACAAGGTTGAGAACGACTATACATGTTAATTGTAATATTCAATGTCTCAGGGTTTAAAATTGTTGTAAAAACATATATTTCAGTATAGCACAACTATAAATTTATGAGAAACTACTACCCATATTGTTGGCTAAATCAATCTTAAAAAACATATATCTCAAATATATTCATAAAAAGAAAAAACAAAAAAAAAAATTGAACGAAATAAAAAATAGAGTAATTTAATCATAAAATTAAACAAGTAAAGCCTAAACAATAGTGCTTTGATTAAATAAACTAGATATAAATCGAAACCTAAAGATTAAACAAGTAAAGCCTAAACAATAGTGCTTTGATTAAATAAACTAGATATAAATCGAAACCTAAAGATTAAACAAGTAAAGCCTAAACAATAGTGCTTTGATTAAATAAACTAGATATAAATCGAAACCTAAAGATACTTTCATACTTTTTTCTATGAATATTGAGCAACAACTAGCAAGTATCCATTTGTTGTAATGTTTTCGGCCTCATGTGGAGTGGTTGATTATTGAGTTTATACATCAAAGTAGGGATGAGCTCGATATTGTCCGGTACCGAAAGAACCGGTACCGAAAATCTTTAAAAGTGGGTACCGGTACTGAATATACCTGGTTCGGTACGGTTCGTTACCGGTATTTGAGGGTAAAAACCGGTGCCGTACTGGACCGGTACCGAAAATGCTAAAAGTCGGTACCGAATCGGTACCGAAAACGATTTGCTCATCCCTACATCAAAGCCACCTATCTCACATTCCTAAACCCTACACTCTAGCTAACAATATTATGGGTATGTTTGGCAAAAGTAGCTAGTGGCTGGTAACTAGTAGCTGTAGTTTTTTAGATATATTTGGTGTTTGGCAGAGTAGTTGAAGCTTTTAGTAAAATGTATAAAATGACCAAAATTGACATAGCTTAAAATTTAAAAAGTTTTTGCATTAAAAAGTTTATTATCTTGAGAGGTTAAAATAGTCATTTTTTCCCTAAAAGTTTGTAGCTCCTTCTAAACGCTACTAGTAGGAGCTTTCAACCAAAAGCTTCAAGCTCCTAACTTAAAAGCTTCAAACTCCTAACTTAAAAGCTTCAAACTCCTTCAACCAAACAAAGCGTTTTATTGAGTATGAGCTTTTTCTTAAAAGCTTAAAGCTAGAAGCTCCTAAAAGCTCCATGCCAAACATACCCTATGTATGGGCTATGTACGAGCTTGTTTTAAAGAAAAAGATGCGCTTAAATGTAGAAGTCTTGCCTATGGCATTATAGTCTAGTGGCATCTTTAGAGTGGATAAGGCCTTGGGATCATTAGGTCATGGGTTCGATTCTCACAAGAGATCGGGTGATTTCGTTGGTGGCACGATGATACTCCAGTACTCCGTCAGTGATCCAAACTTGTCATTTAAAAAAGATATGTTAAAGTCTTAACCAAAATAAATATTGATCTCAATATTTCTTCATCAAATCAAACTTCATCTTTCTTCTTCTCTCCGAATAAAACTAAGTTGTCTTCTCCGGCCCTGGTTCTGTTTGTCATCCGAAAAATAAGTCGATAATATTATCTTCACTTTAACTACAATATAGACATATAGACCACGCTGGTGACGAATTTGATGGACCGGTTGTATTGCTAATTCGTTCTCTCTTTATAGTAAGAAAAAGTACTAAAAGTTTTAACTTTAATCGAATATTCGTTAAAGTAATTAACTCCCAACCCCCACCCCCTACTTATTTTAAGGTTCCTTTTTTTTACTTATTTTAAGATGATATGTTCTCAGGGGCGGACCCACATAGAGTGGGTCGGGGTTACTGGACCCCAATCTTTTTTAAAAATTTAGTAGATCCAGTATATTAAATTGGTCATGGATCACAAAGAAGATTTAGTTGGACCCCATAGTGTCAAAAGCAGAGCTGGTGTGGTGGTAAATCCTTTGTTTCCTCACAAAGAGGTCACAAGTTCAATCCTTATCCAAGCTGTTTTTTGCGTTTTTTTAGCATTTTCTTATTTCATGCAACAAAAAAACAAGGGGCACTTTTGAGTTTCAATGACAAAACTTCTAAGTTGGATGCATAGTTTCATGGGTCCAAAACTCCAAGTGAACCACCCTAAGAATTTGCCTCACCAATATAAAACGTATGCACTATTTTGGAGATTGAAAAAATGTCATGAAACAGAATGACAATTCATAGCAACTTTATTTTCTTTTACATCCTGCATATTAATCTGTATCTGATTTCTGAGATGATTACCCATAGGGACCCAGGATCATCCTGACCCGAATGACGACCGACCCGAAAATTCTATCATTTAGTTGTGAAAAATCTGAACATCGAAAAAAATGGACCCCATTAGAAAAAATCCTGCGTCCGCCACTGCATGTTCTTTCATGCTTATATGGAAATAACTTGTGAGTTTTAATATTTTATGATAATTAACACGACGCATTTCAATTATAAGTGCACAAAAGAACCGGTTTGATATCCGACTCGGCGTATCTGATTCGAAATTGGTTTTGGTTCCTATCTGGTAGTAGGAGGAACCGATCCCAACCCGTTTATACCCTATTAATCCTACCCGGTTTCACTATTTTTTCCAACATCGGTTCCTATCCGATTTGGATTTTTACCTGGGTAAGAACCGGTTTTAAAGGTAAAAATATTCAAAATCGGTTCCTAACATTAAAAATAGTACACTGACAGTTTTTTTTAACTATTTTGACCGTTGGAATTGGTTCTTTAACATCCAAAATCACAATAAATACCTTTGAATGTTTTGGTTGAATACCAACTCGAAAACACTTAAACGAACCCAAAAACAGCAAAATAAACAACTTACGAAAATGTCTCAAGCTTGGAGTTACGATGAGGAATACGCGTTGGGTATAACTTTTGTACACCTTAGAACCGAAGACTCACGAGAGGATAGTCCAAGTAATAACTTTGGGAGGGGTTTTTGGTGTCGGGTTAAGGAGAGGTTTGACGAGGAAATGGGTTATTAATACGACCGTAGAAGTAATGCTCTTAAAGTAAAGATTATAAGTAGGGGTGTTCATCGGGTTTTTTCTTCGGGTTTTGGGTTTTTCGGGTCGGGTTGTTCGGGTTTTTCTCTAGGAAAAATTGACCCGATAACCGACCCATTTTAAAGTTCGGGTTAGTCGGGTTCGGGTCGGGTTATTCAGTTTTTGGGTTTGGATGTAAAATGAAAATAAATGTTTTTTTTTTTACAAAATATCATCAAAACTCATATTACTACTTTAAAAATATCATCAAAGTTCAAAGATTAGTTGATAATATGCTATTATAATATTTAAAAGTCCCAAAACTTAGTGTTCCATCTATTAAAGACTCCAGATCTAAACACTTCTATAAGAAAAAAATAAATTTTCGGGTTTTTTCGGGTTTTTGGCTAGGAAAAAGTGACCCGCTAACCGAACCATTTAAAGTTCAGGTTGGTCGGGTTTGATTTTTTCGGGTATTAGCTAATTCGGGTTCGGGTGGCTTTGAATTTGGGTCGGGTTTCGGGTTTTGGATAAAAATGAACAACCCTAGTTATAAGCATGGCTTAACCAAACATTAAGTTGAACATTAAACCGTGAAACATTAAAACATTAAACACTAAACATTAAATATTAAACATTACATCCTAATATTTTAAGCTTAAACATTAAAATTAACGATAAAGTTAAATAAATAACATATAAAGTGGAAGTTAAATACTACCCAGGGGCGGATCTACGTGGAGGCGAGGAGTAGCCCGGGATACCCCTCAACTTTTTTGGCGAAGTGTATTTTTTCTTCTTTTTTTCAAGTTTTATGTATGGGATACCCCTGAAAAGATATTAGGACACCCCCGAATCTTACTAAACTTGAAAGAAGAAAGAAAATACAAAGATTTAAAAATCTCCGGCAGGTGTTTGAAGTTCCGGCCACTGTTATTATTTGTGAAGAAGAACAAAGAAGAAGACCGCCGTAAATCCTGACCCTATATATATATATATATATATATATATATATATATATATATATAGAAGAATTGGTAACCCTAATTCTCTCTTCCGCCGTCCGTCGGGGGCTCGACGGAGAGAAGAAGATCGATATAGTGAGCGAGGTCGCCGGTCGTTTGGCTTGACCTTTCTCCCTATCTTGTACTTCAGAATCTCCCATTCGCCGCTGGGGCGTGCTTCCTAGTGTTTCCTTTTGGTTTGCCAGTTGGCTCGACGGAAGGGTGAAACCATTATAGTAAGCGAGGTCGTCGGGTTTGGCTCTGACCTTTCTTCCTATCGTGTCTTTCGGTCTTCCCATTCGCTGACGGGGCTAGTTTTTGTTTTCTCTTTTCTGGTATGGGAGAGTCAGGTTTGGGGTTGACGAAATTTTTCGTCACCAACTTGCCTGAGCGTTGCAGTTCGTTGGAGATCGGTGAATTTTTCAGTATGTATGGAGAGGTGACAGGTGTTTATGTGGCTAGAAAGCGAGACAAGAAAGGTAATAAATTTTGTTTTGTTTCGTTTAAAGGGGTGAAGGATCCGAAGGAGTTGGAAGGGAGGTTAATGGGGATTAAGATGGGGCAGGCTAAGCTCCTGGTTAATGTGGCGAGATTCTCGGTGGAAAACTCTGGTTTTGCTGGTCACAAGCTTGACAATGATCATAATGTGGTTCCTCCTAGTAAGAATTCTTTTAAGAGTTTCCCAGTTAGAGATCAGAGATCGTATTGTGATGTTCTGGGCAAGGCCAAAGAGCAAGTTAGTTCCGTTAGAGCTAATGGTCTCGGGGGGGGGGGGGCGGTTCGGGTTCCAAGGTGAAGGCGGTGGTTGTTCCGGATCGGTTGTCGTCTTTTAGAGAGGTGATGGGCTCTGCGGTTTGTGGTAGAACGACTGATTTGGAAACACTAGTTGATCTTGATAAACTCTTCAGAATTGCTAAGGTGGAGGTGGTCAGGATTCAGTATTTGGGAGGCCTTTCTGTGCTCATCACTTTCTCTGATGAGTTTGCTGCGAACAAGTTTTTAGAGTCTTCTCAGGTTTGGAGTCCTTGGTTTTCCAAACTAGAAACTTGGGGGGGGGGGGTCAGTCGTTAGCTATGGAAAGGGTGGCTTGGCTTAGCGTACACGGCATCCCTCTTCATCTCCTGGCGCCGGAAGTTCTGATGCAGATTGACGAATTGTTTGGTAAAGTATTACATGTTCCTAAATCTTTGTACCAGGATAATGACTTATCTGTTTTTAAGATTGGGGTGCTAGCCGGGGAAACGCAGCGTATTAGAGAGGTGGTGTCTTTGAATTGGAAAGATAGGATTTTTAGGGTTTGGGTAGAAGAGGACCAAGATGTTTGGGTTCCCGATTGTCTGGATGGTGAGGCCTGTCTTTCCCCGACGGTCGACTCCCCGTTGGCGTCTTCGCCGGTTGGGAATATGGAAAGTTCTGAAGATTTGGTAGATGGAGGGGCGCAGAAGTCGAAAGGGTTGGAGGAGCTTTTTGAATCTCCAGTTAATGTTTTGAGCAGTTTCCCCACGCATGGTATGCATGGGCATGGGGGTAATCAATCTAATGTCGTCAACAGTGATGAAGAGGTGGGTCCCTCTGGGGATCTCGAACACATGAGGATTTCGATTCATATTAAAGAGGTAGGTGGGGATGTTTACGGGCATGGTGGTGGTCCTGCTAAGACAGATGTTTGTCCGAGGGGTGGTGGGGTCAAGGATATGGGTCTTAATGAGAATTTGACTTTTAAGAATGGAGTTGGGCCTTCTCATCCTAAGCCTGGTGGCCCATGTAAAAGGGCTAGGGGTCTTAAAAAGAAAAAATGGGGGTAGTGCCAATGACAATTCAGGCATTATTCCAGGGGAGCCCAAATCTAAGAAAAGGAGGAGAGAGGAGGAGGTGTGGTCATTCACTCCAGGAAACGTAGATCAGGCGGATCCTTCAGAAGAGGTGACTTTAAATCCCATTCCGTTTGATGGTGGAAAATCGTTGGATCTGAATGTGGATGCTCAAGAGGAGGCGGGTGACTCCCCTGATGGTGGCTCGAGTGTGAATCAGGTGGGCAGTCAAGTTGAGGGTAATTTCAATGAGTCGGATCTAGGGAGCGATCCCTTTTCTTTTGTAGAATTGATTAGAAAGGAAACCGAAGTTACAATTAATTTGGCTACTGAAGTTGGAGTGGACCTGGGGCGGCATAGGAGTCTGTTGTCGGATATCATTTCGGAAGAAGGTGCTCAATCAAAGAAGGTATGAACTTTCTCTCTATTAATATTAGAGGTATGGGGTCCGAGAGCAAAGCTGGGTGGATAAAAAATCTGAGAAAGGAGCACAGGGTTAGTTTCATTGCCATTCAGGAGACGCAGTTCGAAGAGGTTAGTCAGGATCGTGCGTCCTCTTTTTGGGGTAGTAAGGATTTCTTGATGGATTTTGTGGGGGCGTCGGGCAGATCTGGGGGTTTGACCTGCTTATGGGATCCGTCTGTCTTTGTGTCCTTGGGTGTGTCGAAACATAGGCACTTTCTTGTCATTCGAGGCCGTTTGGTGGGTAGTAATAAGGCCCTGAATATTATTAATGTGTACGCTCCACATCGGGTCTCAGACAAAAAAGGTGGTTTGGGACTCCATTCTCCAGGTTATGGGATTGGTCTCCGATATGTGGGTCCTTTTGGGGGATTTTAATGCTGTTAGATCCCCGGAAGAGAGGAAAATTCTGTTTTTAACAGCTCTTGTGCTTTTGATTTTAATGGTTTTATTGATTCGGCTGAGTTGGTGGAGTACTACATGAGGGATCGCAGGTATACTTTCCTTGCCCCTAATTCCAATAAACTGAGCAAGATCAATAGGGTTTTAGTATCAAAAGAGTTCTTCAATTCGTGGCCTAATGCGTGTTTAAGGGCTCTTCCTAGGCTGTTCTCTGATCACTGCCCGTTATTGTTAGTAGTGGATAGTAAGAATTTTGGGGCCATTTCGTTCAGGTTTTTTAATTCGTGGTTTGAAAAAGATGGGTTGGTGAGTGTCGTCGAGAAAGCTGTGGAGTCCTTTGAGAAAGTGGGGTGTCGGCCAGATGTCAATCTTACTTATAAACTTAAACATATTAGAGATAAAATTAAGGAATGGAGGAAAGTTACGGTTAACAGAGAGAAGAAGGATTTTAACAGAAACAAAGAGGAAATGGATCGGATTGATTCGTTTACGGAGTTAAGGGAGCTGACAGAAGAGGAGGTTTGGATTAAAACTGAATGCTTTAAGAACATTTGTGAGGCGGTTCATCACGAGAATATGGATTTGAAGCAAAGGTCTAAGTGTCGGTGGGCCATTGACGGGGATGAAAATTCTGCCTTCTTCCATAGGTTGATCAATAATAGGAAATGTTCTAATGGTATTCCGGGTTTGGTGATAGACGGTAAGTGGATTGATAAGCCCAAACTCATAAAGAAAGAAGTGCTCAGTTTTTTCAGGAATCATTTTTCGGAGAGGGTTACGTCGAGGCCAGTCGGGAATTATTTCGGGGGGAATAGTTTGTCAAGAGAGGATGCGTTAGTTTTGTCGGGTCACTTTACGACGAAGGAGATCAAAGAGGCTGTGTTTGACTGTGGAATCGACAAAGCTCCTGGCCCGGATGGTTTTAACTTCAAGTTTCTAAGATTTTTTTTGAGATTCTTTGAAGAAGATATGAAAGACATTATGTTTCATTTCCACGAAACGGGCTCTATTGACAAGTGTTGCAGTTCATCCTTTATCACCCTCATCCCCAAAAAGAAAGATCCGGTTAGTCTAAGGGATTATAGGCCCATTAACCTAATTGGGATTATTAGCAAAGTTATTTCGAAGGTGTTGGCGTCTCGTTTGAAGAGTTTTATTGGTAAAGTCATCTCAGAGACTCAATCTGCCTTTGTTCAAGGGAGGTTTATCCTGGATAGCCCTATTATATTAAGCGAGGTTTGGTCTTGGTTGAAATATTCGGGGAAAAAAGCTTTCATATTCAAGATTGATTTCGAGAAAGCTTATGACAATGTCAATTGGGGATTTTTAGTGGGAGCTATGTCTCAATTGGGTTTCTCTCAGGAATGGTGCAAATGGGTTAAAGGGATTCTAGTGTCTGCTAGATCTTTTGTTTTGGTTAATGGATCTCCAACTTTCGAGTTTCAGTGCCAAAAAGGATTGAGGCAAGGTGATCCGTTATCGCCATTTCTCTTCCTCATTGTGATGGAGGCTCTCTCTAGATTATTGTCCAAGGCTTGTGAATCCGGGAGTTTCAAGGGGGTTCAGTTGCCTAATGGGGGTCCTTCCATGTCGCACATGTTTTATGCTGACGATGCTTTAATTATAGGAGAATGGGATGTGGAAAATATTTTGGTAGTGGCCAGGATTTTAAGAATTTTTTATGTTTGCTCGGGCCTCAAAATCAACTTGCATAAATCGTGTCTTATGGGGGTTGGGGTGGAAGACGCTGATATTTCTAGCATGGCGGAGGTGTTGGGATGTATTAAAGGTAATATACCTTTTTCTTATTTGGGTATTCCTCTTGGTGCTAATATGAATAGGGTTTCCAATTGGGATCCTATTGTGTCTTTGTTTAATAAGCGTTTAGCGTCTTGGAAAGCCCATACCCTTTCTTTGGGGGGGGGGGGGAGGGTTGTTTTGGTGAAATCGGTTTTGGAGAGCCTTCCTATCTATTTCCTCTCTATCTTTAAAGCCACTGTTAAAGTCCTGGAGAAATTAGAATCGATGACGAGACGTTTTCTGTGGGGAGGATCGGATAGCGTTAAAAAAACTCATTGGGTAGCCTGGGAGGTGGTTACCAAACCTAAAAAGTGTGGCGGTCTTGGTATTAGCAGGTTAAAAGTTGTTAATGAGGCCCTTCTTGCTAAGTGGGTGTGGAGATTTTTATCTGAGGATCTCAGCCTTTGGAGAAGGGTGGTTTTGGCTATTCATGGCTCTAATAGAAAATGGTCTTTCATTCCTTCGAAGAGAGGTCTTACGGGGGTGTGGCTTAACATTGTTAGAGTGGAAGCTAAATTATTGCTGAAGGGTAAAAGATTTCCTGAGTATATTTCTGGGGTGGTTGGTAATGGGGGATCTATTAGATTTTGGATAGACCGTTGGCAAGGGGACACCCCGCTTATGTACAAGTGGCCGAGACTCTTTGCTATTGAGAAAAATAAAGGTTGTTTGGTGAATCAGCGGATTCAGGTTGAGGGAGGGGGCGTTTTGATGCTGTGGAGTTGGAGTAGAAGTCCCTCTACGGACGCGGAGGTAGCTGATCTAGTGGAGTGTGAGTCGGTGCTTGCGGGGGTTGGAATGTCAGCGGCTAAAGATAAATGGAAGTGGGATGCCGATGTTTCGGGTTTGTTCTCGTTAAAGTCCTTCAAGGAGCTGTGCGTGGAACAGCAGGCTTCGGATCCGGTCTGTGTGGTGAAAGGTTGTAACTGGCTGCCAGCTAAGTGTGAACTTTTCGCTTGGAGAGCGGCCCTTGATCGCATTCCTACCAGACAGGCTTTGGTTCGAAGAAACATCATTTCAGGGTCGGATGTCTGCGTTTTTTGTCAGGAAGATCAGGAATCGGTGGATCACTTATTTACCGGTTGCATAGTTGCTTCGAGGTTCTGGAGCGGTATTAGTTCTTGGATCAATAGTCCTCCTATTTTTGCTTTCAGCTTTAAAGATCTTATGGATTTCTATTTGAATTCGGGTGGAGGTGCCCTCGGTAAGGATATCATCTGTGGTATTATCATTACGGCTTGTTGGTTTCTTTGGAAGGCTCGGAACGAGATGATTTTCAAAAACGGTAAAGGGGATGGGCTGGAGATCGTCGGTATGGTTAAATCATTTAGCTTCTTTTGGTTTAAGAATAGGTCTAAGTTTAAAGATCTAGATTGGGTCGAATGGTGTAAGTCCCCTTTGTACATGGTGTAATTTTGTGTAGCGCGGTCCTGCTTTTTTGAGTCAGGCCGGCTGTTTTATATAAATTTTCCTTTAAAAAAAACAAAAAAAACAAAGAAGAAGACTATGTATATTTTAATGTTATTTTTCTTTTCTCCAGAAAAGCTTTTTATAAACTATTTTAAATTTTATCTTGGAACTAACATATTTTAAAATAGAGTAAACTGCAATTTTACCCCCTGAGGTTAGGGGGCATTGGCACTCTTACCCCCCCTAAGGAAATAAATGCAAAATTACCCCCTACTGTTAACTGTTATGTCGCAGTTCTACCCCCTAAGCTCAAATATGTTGACCGGTCAATAAAAGCATGGAAGAGTCAAAGGGTAAATAGGTAATTTCACGTTAATTAGTACCTTATATAGTATAATAACCCTTAAACTCAACACTATTTCACACTCTTACCCCCTAAGGTTCTTCACTTCCACCTCCACCTCCATCTCCGATCAATCCACCACCGGCGATCAATCCACCACCGGCGATCCATCCACCACTGCCACAACCGGCTTCCACCTCCACCACCGGCTTCCACCTCCACCTCCACAACCGGCTACCACTTAACCATGAGTGAATCAGAGAACCCCATCCTTCCACCTCCACCTCCGGCGACCACAATGGCGAGCATACCTCCGCCGACGCAGCTGGTTTCCGGCGACCGATCATCCTTTTTATGTCTGCTGTCAGGTATAAAATCGATCTTTGTGAAGAAGTTAGAAACAGGGGGTTATTGAAACATCCATCTTTCTGTGTTTGCAGTGGACATGAGGGTTCGTTTTTCAGTCCGCTCGATTGTGGTTTCCGTGGTGGTGAAAATGCGGGGCCGCCCTTTCTTGCACTTCCAGTTTCCCCCGCAGCAGGAAATGGTTGTGTAGTTTACTTATGAACTCTAATATATTAGGATATTTTGGGTTAATATGTAGTGTAGTTGACTGTTAATGTAGGTTATATATTAGGATCTTTTGGTATGCTTGATCATAGACTGACTGTTAATGTGGGTTTTTGGTATGCTTGATCATAGACTGACTGTTAATGTGGGTTATATTTGGATCTATGATTATACAGCCGTACAAGTTATATTTGGGTATATAAAGCTTGACTTGTACAAATGTGGGTTATATTTCATAATGTGGGTTAAACAGGCTTGTACAAATGGTGCATGGGTCAATAGGTGTATTATGAAAGTCAAACAGGCATATGGGTAATATGGATATGCAGTTTGACTTATGAAAGTCAAATAGGTCAATAGGTGTATGTTGAAAGTCAAACAGGCTTGTACAATGCATATGGGTAATGTGGATGTGCATTTTGACTTATGAAAGTCAAACAGGCTTGTACAATGCATATAGTCAAACAGGTTTGTACAATGCATATAGGTCAATAGGTGTGGATGTGCAGTTTGACTTATTATACAGCCGTACAAGTTATATTTGGGTATATGAAGCTTGACTTATGAAACAGGTTTCTAGTCAAACAGGTTTGTACAATGCATATACAGGTTTGTACAATGCATATAGGTCAATAGGTGTATCAATAGGTGTATGTGAAGTTTGGCTTATGGAAGTTATACAAGTTTGTACAAATGCATATGGGTCAATAGGTGTATGTGCAATTTGACTTACAAATGCATATGGGTCAATAGGTGTATGTGCAATTTGATTTATGAAAGTCAAACATGCTTGTTTGAATTCTGTTTGAATTGACAGTGAACCTGTTTGACAGTTTCATGGTTTTTGAATTATGTTACAACACTTCTTCGTGGTCTTTGAATTCTGTTACAACACTTGATGCCATACACACAATAGTTATGATTTTTGCTGACAGTGTGCAATTTGACTTATGAAAGTCAAACATGCTTGTTTGAATTCTGTTTGACTTCACAGTGAACCTGTCAAATGCTGAAGGTTCTTCATGGTTTTTGAATTGACAGTGAACCTAGTTGGACATGTGAACCATTGTTGCTGACAGTGAACCAAGTTTGACATCTGAACCTGGTTCTGGATGTGTATGGGCTTCAGCCAGGTTCATGGAGATGGGACAGTAGCGAAGGGTGGTTAACGGTGGCTGAGTGGCTTGAATTCTGTTACAAGCCTGTTTATATGGTGGTGGAATCGAATATGGATGGTGGCGGGAAAGGTTGTGGAAGTTGCAGGGGGTAATTGTGCTTCTAAACACAAATTATAGGGGGTTATAAGAAAGGGTATTTTAGTAATTTACCCCAAGTCAACAGATCAGCAACATATTTGATTTCAGGGGGTAAACATGCGAAATAACAGCAAACGTTGGGGGGTAAAACAAAAGGGTAAAATAGTCTTTTCACCCCCAAGTCAACAGGCCGGTCAAGAAAATTGAAGCCGGGGGGTAGAACTGCGACATAACAGTTAACAGTAGGGGGTAATTTTGCATTTATTTCCTTAGGGGGGGTAAGAGTGCCAATGCCCCCTAACCTCAGGGGGTAAAATTACAGTTTACTCTTTAAAATATCCTATGGACTTGGAGCCACTGAGCCACACATTTCTATCATTTACTTTTTTCATTAATTAATTTTCATCATGGCTAAGTACATATATTTTTATTTTTTAATTGTTTCTTTGACAAAAATTTACAAACTGCTAGTAAGAATATTTATGTAATTGACTTTATATAATAAATAATTATAGATATAATATATTTGATGATGTATTTAGATAATTTCATATAAATGTTACGTCAATTTTTATGTTGTATGTGTAGAACAGTTTTAGAAAAATATTTAAAAATCCCAAACTAAGTATAGAGGCTTCAAAGCTAGATCTTCGTCTTTCAACTTCATCAAATTTGTAAAATTTTCAATAAAAATAATAATAGATGAAGTTTAGATGAAACTTTATTATCAAAAGATGAAATTGTCGATGAACCGGCACTACTCTAATTAAAAATTTTGGTCATGCCACCGGAGAAGATGATAGATTTGCAAAATTGAATGGAATATGTGACCTTACTCGTCTAATGGTAGAATTTATAAATTATAGTTATTTTCCTTTGGTCTCTCAGATATTGATGCGAACGTTGATTTATTAAGGTGTTTCTTTTTTCGTTTACATTGTGTATAGGTGTACCGTAGAAAAAAATCGGGATACCCCTGAATTTTTCTTCTAGATCCGCCACTGATACTACCACTACTTTTGTCCGGCGGATCTAGACGACCCCTCCTCCTTTTTTCGCTTTTTTAACCAAACAATGTTTGTCCGGGTATTTTATAGAGTCGAGTTTGTCACGACTTTCATGAACTTCTCACAATTTTTGCACTGAGTCATCCTAGTGTTGTCTGAAATAAAACAAAGGTCAAACTGCTTCCAAACATCTGGGGTTTTTTTTTTGGTTTCAAGAACCAAAAAACACTTTCGTTGCTTGCCATTGTTGGAGTCTTGGAGATACAAAAATAATCTGAACGTTTAATTAATTCAGGTAAGGTATTAAATCTGGTCAACTGTTAGTGGGTCACAAAAACACATGAACAGTTATAACATTACCAGTAGTTCGATTAGTTTTAAGAAACAAATTTGCAAAAACAGGGTTGATGATCGTTCAGGAACTTCAAGTTGTGGCTGTGATTAGCTTGTGTTCAGGAACTTCCTGTTGTGGCTAGGATTTGCGTGTGTACAACGACTTCAACAAAGGGGGGATGTTTAATATGTCGGGTCGGGTAATATATAGTTGGACCGAGAAACCCGATTGCAATATAGCCAGAATCGACCCATGTCTATAGGATATTAAATCGGGTATTGTATTTCAGTTGGTTCGGTTCTCGGGTCGGGTCGGGTCGGGTCGGTTAGTTCAAAATGCTCACCCCTAGTTATTACTAGTCACTCGTACATATCTTTTGACTCACAGATTAAGAAAACACGTCTCATATCTCACTAATCAAAAGTTTAAATCCCTAACAAGATGAATTATAAGAAAACGGATGTGATATATCACTAATCAATGAAATCAGTTCTAATGATCACAAGCTACAAGGAAAAACAGGTAAACAGAGATTCAAAGTCGTCCTAAATATAGTGATTGATACTCGCAACATCAATGATTCTAGGAAACGTGTTTGTATCTAACTGATTGAGTATCCTAATCCCATAAGGGTATACGGAGTGGGGTGTGGCAAAGTCTGGCAAACTTAGTTTGCCAATTGGTAACACCACCGCCAACATAGTTTGCCACTCAAAAGTTTGCCAAATCGATGTAGGCTTGCCGAAGTGGTGAAGGGAGGGTATGAGAGAGAGAGAGGGTAGTGTGGGGTGGGGTTCATTCCAATCTCAACCAATCACACATTTTTCCTTTTAAAATAGTTTACCACTTCACTAAGTGTCTAACCATTGCCAACACTTTTAAGCATAGTTTACCACTTTGACATGACACACTCTCATTGATTGATTTTTTAGTTTGTCATTCTCAAGTGTCTAACCACTCCTTATACCCTAATACGTATTCGAATTTAGGAGTAGATTTGATGAGTCATGAGTGTATTAATAAGTAGTTAAAAAAATCTAATTTCCAATTTCTTTCTTTTTTTTTACATTTTTTTTAGGGTCATGCTATTCTCACACGGTGAAAATTATTTTCACACCCCAAAGCGCCGCGCTATGGCCATAGCGGGGCGCTTTGGTTGACAAAAGTTGATTTGACTGACGTTGGAAACATAAGTTGCAGAGACATAAAGGTGATACGATGTTGCAGTGTCCCGTGAACCCTAAGCGTCGCGCTATGGCCAAAGCGCGGCGCTTCGACCCCAAATTTTCATTATTTAAACCTGCATAGACAGAACATTTAGCATTCGAGGGTATTCGGTGATTTTGTTGTTTGTCGATTTTCTTTGCTCTATTAGTTACATGTCTTGAAAAAACGATGTCGTGGTTAAGCAACTATCTTTTCGGTCAATATTCTAACGAGTCAGTTGTTCCTGATTCTTACGAGGGGACCGCTATTTCTGACTCGTATGAGAAACCGGTCTCGTCTAACTTGAGGGAGGCAGAGGTTGTATCTGGCATTCGTTATCGTGATAACACGGTGAAGCTGGATTTGAATACCCCTGTGGAGGACCCTTACGCACAACAAGGTTATTCGAATTTCGGTTACGGTGGCGAGCAAAGCTTTGTACAGTAGGAGTGTTATCCAAACCACAGTTACGGTTGTGAACAGAGCTTTGAACATCAAGTCTATTCGAACCTCGGTGACGATGGTGAGCCGGAGGATGTGTCTGTTGACGAGGAAGGCTGTTACCCGGTTACATTTTCGTTTGATACAACGCAGACCTTTTCGTCACGTAAAGAGTTGGTGCGTTGGGTACAAGACACGGCAAAAGACAATGGTTACCTCATTGTGATTAAGAGGTCGAATAAAAGAGGAGAGAATTACAAGATTTGGTTTCAATGTACTTTTGGTGGGGAGCATAAGAGTATAGCTACACAGAGGAAAACGGGTAGCAAGAAAATAGGCTGCCCGTTCGAGATGATCGGGTTTTCGGAATCATCCGGAAGTGTTTGGAGGATCGAGGTGACGAAGGCGAAGCATAACCACACTCCTATTGAAAACTTAGAGGGTCACGCGTATGCGAGAAGGCTTTCTTCGGAGGATAAAAAACTGGTTAAGGAGCTGGCAGAGCAAGATATTCCCAACCAAAGTATCTGGCGAACGCTGACAAAAAACAATCCGGCTATAAAGCTTATTCCGAAAGAAAATAGGCTGCCCGTTCAGAAGATCAACGCCGAAAAAAATGTCGGTAAGTCACCGATGCAAAAACTTGAAAACATTCTTCTAGAAAAAGATTACACTTATTACATGCGCATGAATGAGATATCGAACGAAGTTGAAGATGTCTTCTTTGTTCACAAAAAATCATTCACTATGTGGTGTGCCTTCCCGCATGTGCTAATGATTGACGCCACCTACAAAACGAACATGTACAACCTGCCATTTGTTCAGGTCGTAGGCATGACGTCGACAAACAAATCGTTTACGGTTGCTTGTGCGGTAATTTCCGCTGAGAAGTCAGAGAACTACTTATGGGTGTTGTAGAGGATCAAGTCTATGCTGGTAGGATGTATGGAACCGCACGTGATTTTAACAGACAGTGATTTTGCGCTAATGAACGCGTGTGAACAAGTTTTTCCAAAAGCGCATAAGTATCTTTGTCGGTTCCATATTCAACAAAATATTAATAAGAACAGCAAGAAGAAATTCTCTGACAAGGAGTGGAAAGAATTCGTAAGTACATTTTGGACATTGTGCGAGTCTACGACCGAGGAAATATACAGGTACAACTTGGAAAACCTTGAAGCACAACTGAAAGAAGATGACCGTGAACGTGGGTATTTCTTACATAATTATGTTCAAATTTTATATAATAACAAAAACTGACTATTTACGTTTTTTAATTTTATATTCCGTCTCGCCGGTCAGCAGTTTCAGATGAGTGTGCGGGAGTTTGCTGTCCATACAGGTTTGTACACAGAGCCCGAGCTTGATACTGATTTATATACGCAGGCGGTTACGGCGATGGACAGGCAGACGCTTATCAGTTTCTGGAGGGCCATTTCCAGGGTCCCCTTTGGGAAATCCTGGCAAAAGGCCACCACCATTAGAGACCCCTTGTACCGATACCTGCACCATGTTATCGCGTCATCTATCGTGCCGCGGGGTACCAGCAGGGAGAAGGTCAACCTCAGTGACCTTTTCTTTCTATACTGCCTACTTCGCGGCCAGCCCCGCGATCTAGCAGCCTGCCTGGCAGATTACTTTGCCACTGCATACCACCGGCAGCTCCGCGGCCAGCTGCACACTGGCTCATACAATGATCCGGAGCTGTCCGATCCGATCCCGTCAACCAGGTTGGGCCGCGCGTCAGTATCTAGCATGCAGATCACCCGTACCTTTGATGTTGGTCTGAGGTTTAAGGGCAGTGACGGGCTGATTTAGCATCCGGAGGTGGTGCCGGAGGTCATCCCGGTTGTTATTGAGTTGAGGCCTGGAGTGTTAGCCCCTCCTCATGTTCAGGAGGCCGCTCGGCAGGCTCAGCTACAGGCTCTGGGCCTCGATCAGTACCCGAGCCAGCCTCAGGATCAGGCTCAGGCTCAGCCTGTTTTCGAGGATCCGGCTCAGGAGGAGCATGTCGAGGAGATCCCGGTACCACCAGTTCAGCCAGCTCCTGAGCCGCCACAGTACCCGCAGCACGTTTACGCTGACCTGCCTCCGGTAGCGCGTGAGGTGGCTCGGGACTTCGACCGGCGCCTCAGACGCCAGGGCGCACGCATTGACTGGATCGTCGAGACGCTCGTTGCTCTACGAGAGCTCGTTGGGTTGCCTCCACTTCCCCTCTCACCGTCCCCACCGCACGAGGATTAGTACCTTAGTTTGTTTGTATAGTGTTTTGTTATGTATTATGTACTCAGTTGTACCTTTTTGTTTTGTATGTACAAACTGATATATATATATATATATATATATATATATATATATATATATATTGCAGTTAATCTTCTGTTTACATCACGTTGGTTTTGGATTGTTTACGTTTAATTCTTATGGCTTTCTGTACATTTTATTTAACGTGTTCGTTTAATTTAAAAAAATAAACTAGGTTAACAGTTTATAAAGACGCACTTATATTATATACGTTCTATAAAAATAATGACGTAAAAAAACGTAATTATAAAACAACTATGAATTATATGTAACTAATATTTTATAATAATAATAAAACTCAAATACAATTTTTTTCCTCCAAAAAACACTACCAAACTAACTCACATCCCACCTATTTCAAAAAAAAAAACACAAACTCCACTGCACACGGTCTTTGTCTTTTTGCACACCTAAAGCGCCCCGCTTTGGCCATAGCGGGGCGCTTTGGCCAAGGTCAACAATTGTCAGTCCCTTGTCTGTTGACCTTGGCCAAAGCGTCCCGCTATGGCCAAAGCGGGGCGCTTTAGGTGTGCAAAAAGACAAAGACCGTGTGCGAATAAACCAGGGCTTTTTTTATCCTGACTCCTGCCCTTGCTATATTTCCCCAGCACTCGTGTCTATCTCCCTCACACCTTCCTTGACGCAGCCAACACAAACCCTTATTTCTTCGGCGTCGACGACCTCTCTCCGATCATCAATGGCCGCCTCCACCAACTTCGATTCTCCTCTTCATAACTCTCAGATCTCCCGAGGTTATTCACTCACCTTTCATCAACTCATATCCCCTTAACACTTTCTCGTTTATTTTCTCAAAACCCTATCTTATGTCTACAGATTTCACTAATTTCTCTGTCGATTTGTTAATGCATTTATCGTAACTCCGTTATTTTTGTTTTCCGTCACTGGTTTCTGAGCCGCTTAGTGTTTTGCGATACGAAATGTGACGCAATTTTATTCGCTTAATGTTTAGGGCGTGGATGTATGTATGTATATATATATCTGTGTGTGTGTTTGTGTGTGTCGCTTTTATGAAATTTGTTCTATTGACGATTTGTTTGTTTGTACGGTGGTAGTTTTAGGGTTTTGGAATAAACATAGTGGAATAATTTGTGTTGAGGTTGATTTATGTGGTATTGAGTGTATTTTGAGAGTGACGTTAGTTAGTGGTTTGTTTACTATGTTTATATCTATTTTTGTTATCATTTCGATTTCAGGACTGATGTTTCGGTATCATACGGTTTGATATATGCTTGTAATTTATCGGTGTTTATGTAGCTATGTGGTTATTGAGTATGGTAAAAAGGCCTGTATGGGGATTATATAGCATTTTATGCTGATTTGTGATGGTAATTTGTTATTTTATGCTTTGTTTTTCACTTTAACTCTGCTCATGAGACAGTTAAATCACAAAGAATTAACATTTAAAGGTTTATTTATGCATTTTTAATCTTTGCAAAGGATTCAATTGTTATATGGGACCGATGGTTCTCTTTAATTTGTTTACGCTATACATTTTGCTGAATTGGCACACAATATTACTCCCTAGAACCCTTTTTGGTAGACTCATGCATACTTGTACAGTTGTACTTAAAAAGTGAGGAAAACTGAGTAAAATTTTGTCATAACTGAGTACTTTAGATTTAGGGCTTTTTGAAGATCACATGGCACATGTGTTTCAATGATGTTCATCTTTGTCTTCTAGTGATGTGATTCAGTTTTATAGATTGACTTTGAGTTAATTAATATTCTACCGTTAGCACCTAACAACTGGTCTAGTATTTGTTAATGCGACAGTTATTTTGGTTACTCGACTTATTTCTGATCCAGGTTCATTTGAAGACAAGTTTAGATGTATAGCTATATGTTGCTGTTGGAGACATGTAGACTTCAATGAGATTGTTTAACAATGGCATCTTATTGACCTTTTTGAGTGATTGTTATTGTATTGTATGTAAACTCATGTGTGGTTTTGCTAATTGTTTCTTTTGGCTGTTATGTTGTGTAGATGGGCTAGGGTCTGACAGTTCCATTCCACTTTCACCACAGTGGCTTCTCTCGAAACCTGGCGAGAATAAGACTGGAACTTTAACTGGTGTATGTGGCAGCTGTACTTTTTAAAAAAATAGTATCTTCCTATATTTCCAGCTTTGGTTGTTGAGTACCTTTCTTTCTTTGTTTTACAGGAGGGCCCCACCAGTCCTTTTCCAACATTTGGCAACCGCATGGAGTTTATGAAATCACCTGGAAACGACAACCACACCCTTGATTCCCAAAAGAAGAAAGATGTGTTTAGGCCATCTGTGCTTGATAACCGTGAAAGGTGGCGTGAAGAGGAAAGAGACACAACTGCCTTTGTTCGCAAAGACAGGTGGCGGGAGGGTGAAAAAGAGGCTGGAGTTGGGGATAACCGCAAGGTGGACCGGTGGGCTGAAAACTCATCTGGGAAACACTATGGTGAATCACGCCACACCCCATCTGATAAATGGGGTGATTCTGGTAACAAGGATGCAAACCATGATCAGGTTCAGCGACGTGAGAGTAAGTGGAACACACGGTGGGGTCCTGATGACAAGGAAACTGATGTCATTCATGAGCATGACATCCCTCGTGAACGGGAGGCTGACAATCCTCGCCCGTGGAGATCCAACTCAGCACTCAACCGAGCAAGAGTAGACCCGCCACATCAGCAAAGCCCGGGTTTAAACAAGCCGACTTCCATGTTTTCTCATGGTCGGGGACGTGGGGAACATTATAATCCAACGTTCTCTGTCGGACGAGGAAGGGGAACCTCCGTTGGTGACAGAGGGAATGATGACGTGTCACCAATGAGGTATAGCAGGACAAAGCTTCTTGATGTGTACAGGATAACTGATATGAAAGCTGGTGGAATGATGTTAGATGGTGTGGTACCAGTGCCCTCACTAACACAGGAGGAAGTTCTGGAGCCACTTGCACTTACTTCACCTACTCCAGAAGAATTGGTAAGTTTAAATAGTGATACTTTCTGTTAAACGTAGCAGGAATCAAATCAGGTTATTTTGTTTGCAGTTTATATTAAAGGGGATTGACAAAGGGGACATTCTAAGTAGCGGTGCTCCCCAAATTGCTAAAGATGGATCAGGTGGGCTTAATGCGGTTGATCCTCAGTCAAGAAGAACCAAACTTGGTACAGAGAATACATCTTTCTCAAGATATGCATTGAGTTTATAATGTATTCCATGATTGTTAATACGACTTTTTTAGCAGGGAGTAGAGAAGATCTGTCACTTGCATCTGACAACTATAGAGACGAGACTGCTGACAGCTTCAAACGTATATGTTCAGATTATTTTGTGTCATAAGACGCTTGAACTTTTGAGAATTGACCATAGATCAATTTGTGTTTGCAGCAACAGGAGAATCAAAGATGCCGGGTGCACCTTGGAGATCATTATCCATTGGTCGTGGTCAACCAAACTCAGTTGACTCGAGGGACATCTCCAGTGACATGAGGTCATGGTCACAGCCCCAAAAGGATATAACCAATGAATGGAGTGGCAGCAGTTTAACAAATCCAGTTATCAAAAGGCAACCACCTGGAATTATGGACCGAGAAGAAACAAGAATAGTTTCTCAATCCTCACCCGAAGACCTAGTTCTTTTTTACAAAGATCCTCAGGGTGCAATTCAAGGTCCTTTTACTGGCAGTGATATCATAGGGTGGTTTGAAGCTGGATACTTTGGGATAGATCTTCTAGTACGTCTTGCAAATGCACCACAAGACTCGCCATTTGCATTACTTGGTGATGTCATGCCTCACCTGCGTGCAAAAGTCAGACCGCCACCTGGATTTAGTGCTGCCAAACAAAGTGAAATCAATGATGAATCCAGTAAGGTTCAAGCAGGGTTGGGTGAACATGCTATGTTAAAAAGTGACCCAGTATTTCAACATGGCTCAAGTAAAGAGGCTGAGAATAGGTTTATAGAGTCTCTCATGAGTGGTGGTCTCTCTGAAGGTTGTTGTAAAATGATTTTGCTTTCATAGTTCATAACATGTGATGTTTGTTTTCTTTTATGACTGAATTTGTTTGCTTTATAGGTATGCATGGGTACTTTGGGAACTCTAGCTCAGTTCCAGTCAGAGGAACAGAGAGTGGGGATAACCTGTTTCAGTTGGCGAAGATGATGCAGCTTGAACGGCAAAAATCTTCGTCTAATCCTTACTCTCTTTGGTCTGGGAGCGGTCTTAAACCTAATGTGCTTCAGGACCCTGCAATTCCACAATCAAACATGATACCAAACCCTTCAAATCCTGAATTCATGTCCATTCTTCAAGGCTTTTCAGATAGGTCAACCTCCACCGTGAACAATTGGTCAAACTTCCCTGTTCAAGGTGGACCTGGGTTCGATCCACTTCAGGATAAACATTTCTCTCTTCAGTCAGCCTTTGGAGTCCCGCAAAGGCCGCAAACACAAAATATGCCCTCACTATCAAGTTTACAATTTGACAATCCTTCTGGTCCACTAACTCTGGAAAAGCTTCTTTCATCTGGGCTCCCTCAAGATCAAATAATAAGTCTATTGCAACAGCAACAAATGTCACAGATGAAACCTCAGATTCCCATACCTACGCAACACCCGTCGGTATTGGATGATTATTTGTTGCTTAAGCAGCAGCAACAAAAGCAGGAACAGATGCAGCAGATGATGCGCCAGCAACTTCTTTCACAGGTGCTTAAGGACCAACATTCCATGCAACGGTTTGGTGAGCAGTCTTGTGGACCGATGCTGACTCCCGGGCTATCTGTCCCCAATCCTTCACTACATGACATGTTGCAAAATCAAGTTCCTCATATGCAGGATACAATTGCTCGTATGCCTGCAGTTGTTCCTCAAGCTGCTGTGCATTTACCCCATCAGTTGATGGAAAATACAATGCAACAAAATGAAGCTTGGGAACAGGAGCAAGAAATGGCAGTTGATTTGAAAACAGGTCAAAATGTTACGATACCTACCTCCAATGCTAGTTTTGTTTCTGATCCTGCAGACAATTATGAAAAACCTGTGGTTGTGGAAGCTGTTGAACATGATGATATTTTGGAGGAGCCGCCAACTGATGTCATTGAGCCATCAACTGTTCAAAGTGAACAGTCTAATGAACTCCATAGTCCGGAAGAAGCAAAACCTATTGAAGTTCGCGAGGTTAAGAAAGCTAATGACAAGAAGTCAAAGAAACAGAAGGCAAAGGCACAATCGTCTGACATGGCCAAGTCAGCATCTAAAACACAGCTGCCTAAGCATTGTGAAACTGAATTGACCGAGGTCAATGAGGCTGAAGCTGGAGAGACCAAATCTAGTGTGGTTACTGAAGAGGATGCAACTAAGCCTAATGATGTTAACCTGCAAGATAACGATAACGTACAAGTTCATAGTAGCCAACGAGCTTGGAAGCCTGCTCCTGGGTTTAAGCCAAAGTCATTATTAGAAATTCAGCAGGAAGAGCAGCGGAGGGCCCAAGCCCAAGCCCAAGCCAAAGCCAAAGCCAATGCCTCTTCGGAGATGACTGTATCTGATATTTCGACATCTCTAAAGTCAATGAACATGTCTACCACCCCTTGGGCTGGTGGTGTTGGCCATTCAGACCACAAGCCTATGGAAGCCAAGAAAGATTCGACCACTTCTGAGGTTTCCCACAATCAGAAGCAGAACAAGGGCCAGTTGCATGAACATCTGGCTGGAGAAGTACCGGTGAAATCCAGTGAAAAGAATTCTGCAACCTCTGATCTGATAGAAGAAGATAACTTTATTGAAACTAAAGAGTCAAAAAGGAGTCGCAAAAAGTCTGCAAAAGCTAAGGCTGCAGGAGCTAAGGTTTCTGTGGCTGCTGCTCCTGTTGAAATACCTGTGAGCTCTAGTCCAAACGAGAAAGGCAGAAGTTCACGTCAAGAGAAGGTTACAGTTACATTGCCAGCCATTCCTTCTGGTCCTTCACTTGGAGATTTTGTTGTTTGGAAAGGGGAGACTGTCGCCTCATCACCTGCTCCAGCGTGGTCTACTGATTCAGGTAAGACCGCAAAACACACCTCTTTGAGGGACATTCTCAAGGAACAAGAGAAAAAAGTTTCTTCGCAAATACCCGTTCCTACACCAGTACAAAAACCTCAAACTCCTGCCAAGGCTGCAGCATCTCCTATCAAGACGATGTCACAATCCAAAAGCAAAATTGACGATGATTTGTTTTGGGGTCCATTGGATCACCCCAAACAAGAAACAAAAGGGTACACCCTTTTATCTTCCTCTTTTCATAGCTTCACGCATGTTTAGTATCTATATTTCTTTGTTTGTAAGCGTATGTGGTTGATGCATGCAGGTCAGATTTTCCGCAACTTGCAAGTCAAGGAAGTTGGGCTAAGAACACTAACACTCCTGGAAAAGGAATTTCTATAAACCGCCAAAAGTCTGTGGGTGGCAGACAGGAAACTTCTCTTTCTTCTTCTCCCGCGTTAAAGGGGAAACAAGATGTGTTGGCTAAGCGTTCTGGTAAAGTCACTTCCTTTAAGATAACGGTAATTCCATAACGCTGATTAATAATTTTTTTGAATATGATCGTGTATTGTGATTGTGCAGAGGCTATGGATTTCAGAGACTGGTGCAAGAATGAATGTGTCAGACTTCTTGGAACCAAAGGTTTACAGGATCTCAACTTTTCTTGTTTTGAATTTAATGTTACTATTTATTACTTATTTATTTCATACATTTAATTGTTATAGATACAAGTTTTCTGGAGTTCTGTTTGAAGCAATCTAGATCAGAAGCAGAGATATTGCTCAAGGAAAACCTTGAATCTTATGACCCTGATCATGAATTCATAGACAAGTTCCTCAATTACAAAGATTTCTTGCCTTCAGACGTCCTTGAGATCGCCTTCCAAAGTGGGAATGATCAAAAGGCTAGTGGGGATTTCAAATCCGTCAGTGACGGGTTTTGGGACTCGGAAGTTGGTGGTAGCGGTGGTAAAGCTGTGGTTGCAGACGGTGGTTCTGCTAAGGGTGGAGGTAAGAAGAAGGGGAAGAAAGGAAAAAAGGTGAGTCCTGCGGTGTTGGGGTTTAATGTGGTTAGCAACAGGATTATGATGGGAGAGATTGAGACGATCGATGACTAGGTGCGACAGGTGTTGGTTTGTTTTCTTATTATTGTAGTTGTAAATACTTTTGTCTCAAAAGAGAGCTGTCTGTCCTGTACATGATAATTTTGGAGTTTAGGGTTTAAGAAGTGCTCCATCAATTTTGTGACCTGTTTAACTTATTTCAACTGTAGAAGAGATGCCCCAATATGCCAGATGCTTGTTAGGCTGGGAGTTTTATGTATTTCAAAAGCCAGAAATTACATCTTTTATGATCTTTTTTTACCCTTTTCTTTACTTTCTTATAATATATATTTTTGTTATTTTGATTTGTTATAAATCGAACAAATTAAACTGCATTTTGAAAGTATTTGCATCATGATTTAATAAAGTTTTTTAGTACATATATGTTACTTATTGCGACTATTGGATGACATTAGGTTCAAAGTGAGTTAAATAAATGTAAAATGGTTCTTTTACACTTATTATAACAAATCTTTTAAAGAAACTTGTTTTACCCTAGCAATTATATGGGTTTTGGCACCATCGTTCAATGTGGTACGTCCATTCTCGTCACCAAAATCTCGACTACGCGTCATTAGGCAATGGTTTGTCCATTCTTGTTGCCAAAATTTGGTCCTTTTGTGCGAATTGTCAACGATGGTTATTGTGACAATGATGTTGGAATTTTCATTCTCTCTACGACTTTGATCAATGGTTTTTCACTATATTTAGTTTGGGTCTATCTATGTGAATTTTTACACCGTCACTATTGTGTGTTGTGTAAATAGTGGAGCCATATGAACCAGAATTTGTAACTCGAAGCATATGGTAACAACAATCAACACTAATTGATATTGGATTGCACATATCATGTTGTGTCAATGATGAGAAACAAATGAGTCTAGTGGTTGGAGGTTGGTCCATAATTGGTTTGCTTACAATCACAGAATGCTTAATTAGTTTGTTTGAAATATAAAAATAATAATAAATATATAAATACATAAATAAGAAAGGTAAATAACTTAACTGAACAAGCATAAGTAAATATTGTAAAAAAAATATGTTTGTGTATAATATTTAAGTTGATTAATAAAATTTAAATGTATTATTAAATACAAGTGAGAAAAAAGATTAAAATAAAAGAAAAAAAAATAGAAAAGAATTGTAAAAGTTACACATTTTGTTATGAGTTAATTACACAGTTAGTCCTTGTGGTTTGCACAAAATAACATACTTAGGTACTAATAGTTTAAAATCACATTCTATGGTATTAACTTTTCATTTTGTAACGTTTGGAGGTATTAACTTCTAGGGTATTAACATAGTTAGTCCCTGTGGTTTGCACAAAATAACATACTTAGGTACTAATAGAATATGATTTTAAACCTACAAATAACGTTAATACCTCCAAACGTTACAAAATGAAAAGTTAATACCCTAGAATGTGATTTTAAACTATTAGTACCTAAGTATGTTATTTTGTGCAAACCACAAGGACTAACTATGTAATTAACTCATTTGTTATTTAGGAGTTTAGGCATAGAGGCGGAATTGTCATTTTAGAAAACTTGCTGAAAATGAGAGAAAGCATGACAAGTTTTCAAATAAGTTACTAATTATTAAAATTAAATGACACAACATGCAAACTGGCCTATAACTAAATGATACAAGATGTAAATTCTTCTTATTAATAAAAGCAAAGCTATTAAAATTTCTCCTCTAGCACATACATACTTAACTACCACATACGTTCTTTACTACTTGAACTATCAAGCCAATTAGTAATACAGACTCCTTGCCCGGCTAGGAAGGATCTAGACACCAATAACTCGAGAGGAAGCACTGCACTGCCTGAACAACTAATGATGAACTCTAAAGTTTCCCGTTGGATAAGATATAACTAATTAATATTACCCTCAAATAAAGGAATTTTTCTACATCAAGAGAATGTGGTTTAAAAAATAGAAAGAAAGTTAGCAACAAAGTAGATATGATACACAATTAAACAAACAATTTTGTTTGTGTATTCAAGCCAACAACAAATCACAAAAACAATAATTTCCATCCAAATGTTTGATTGAATCTCTGAGTATCAGCCATTTTGTCTAGCTTATTTCATTTTGTTAGTTTAATCCCATTACTCGAAAACACATGTAAACACGTAATTGTTACAGACACTACGACTTTAAAGGAAGAATGAAATCTATATTTAAATAAATATTTCATTCTTTCTTTATAGTAGCAGTATCCATAATAGTTATTATTAGAGGTGAGCAAAAATATCCGACCCGACTGGAACCCGATAACCGAACCGAATAGTACCCCGAAACCGACCCTAATATAGTTATTCGGGTATTTGTTCGGTTCCTATAATTTTAGTATATCGGGTATCGGGTCAGTTCCGGGTCGGGAACTACTAAGAACCGATATAAACCTATTGGACCGAGAAACAATTGTACAAACTAAACTTAGCCAAAGGCCAACAGCATAACTTAACCTTATCAGCAATTTATAACAAACGTATATCAGATTTAAATGAAGAGTTTGATCAGCAAACATGATTCTTAAATAAATCTTCAATTAGTTGTGGCATCTTTCAAGATTTTCATTACTTTTGCAAGTTTTGCTGCTTCACGAGGTACATGGTTTCCCAAATAAATCATTACACAAAATCAAATTAGTATTATATTCTAAAACAAGGGTAAAGTTCTTGTACAAATAATCTTAACATACTAAACATACAAATTGAAGGAAAACTCAAAAAGACAAGGTGGCATTTTTGTAATTATCAATAACTTTCAAAGTTACTCTACAAATATACCTAAAAAAACCTAACCACTCCCCCACCCAAAAAAAAAAACCTAAACCCCCCACCCCCCAAAAACCTAAAAAAAAACCTAACCCCCCCCCCCCCCCCCCCCCCCCCCCAAAAAAAAAAAAAAAAAAACTTAAAAAAACCTAACCCCCACCCCCCAAAAACCTAAACCCCCCCCCCCCCCCCCCCCCCCCCACACCCACCCAAGCTAAAATGCTAAAAACTAAACCCCCAAAAAACCTAAAAAAATCTAAAAAAACACACAAATTATTTTATTTTATTTTTTTAACATTTTTTATTAAAAAATCGCTACTTTTAGTAGCAGCAAAAAAAAAATAATAATAATTTTTTTTTTTTTTTTTTTGCTAACGAAATGTAGCGATTTTTTAATAAAAAATGTTTAAAAAATTTTTTTTGTTTTTTTTAGGTATTTTTGGTTGTAACTTTGATAGTTGGTGGTAATTACAAAAATGTCACCTTGTCTTTTTGGGTTTTCCTTCAATTTGTATGTTTAGTATGTTAAGATTATTTGTATTTGATCTTTTGCCCTAAAACAATACAATGATTTATATTGGATACAACAAAGTAATAACATGTTTTAATCATAATTTTATTTGGTTCGTTTCTTACATAACCAGGTTATAGATAGAGACTAACCAATGGAACTGTTTAATTAATTCAGTTAAGGTATTAAATCTGGTCAACTGTTAGTGGGTCACAAAAACACATGAAAGATTATAACATTACCAGTAGTTCAATTAGTTTTAAGAAACAAATTTGCAAAAACAGGGTTGATGATCATTCAGGAACTTCAAGTTGTGGCTGTGATTAGCTTGTGTTCAGGAACTTCCTGTTGTGGCTGGGATTTGCATGTGTACAGCGACTTCAACAAGGGGGGGGGGATGTTTAATATGTCGGGTCGGGTAATATATAGTTGGACCGAGAAACCCGATTGCAATATAGCCGGAATCGACCCATGTCTATAGGATATTAAATCGGGTATTGTATTTCAGTTGGTTCGGTTCTCGGGTCGGGTCGGTTAGTTCAAAATGCTCACCCCTAGTTATTACTAGTCACTCGTACATGTCTTTTGACTCACAGATTAAGAAAACACGTCTGATATCTCACTAATGAAAAGTTTAAATCCCTAACAAGATGAATTATAAGAAAACGGATGTGATATATCACTAATCAATGAAATCAGTTCTAATGATCACAAGCTACAAGGAAAAACAGGTAAACAGAGATTCAAAGTCGTCCTAAATATAGTGATTGATACTCTCAACATCAATGATTCTAGCAAACGTGTTTGTATCTAACTGATTGAGTATCCTAATCCCATAAGGGTATACGGAGTGGGGTGCGGCAAAGTGTGGCAAACTTAGTTTGCCAATTGGTAACACCACCGCCAACATAGTTTGCCACTCAAAAGTTTGCCAAATCGGTATAGGCTTGCCGAAGTGGTGAAGGGAGGGTATGAGAGAGAGAGGGTAGTGTGAGGTGGGGTCCATTCCAATCTCAACTAATCCCATCTTTTTTCCTTTTAAAATAGTTTACCACTTCACCAAGTGTCTAACCATTGCCAACACTTTTAAGCATAGTTTACCACTTTGACATGACACACTCTCATTTATTGATTTTTTAGTTTGTCATTCTCAAGTGTCTAACCACTCCTTATACCCTAATACGTATTCGAATTTAGGAGTAGATTTGATGAGTGTATTAATCTTTCTATACTAATAAACAAAAATCTTTTTTGGACACGTGTCATTCTCTGGTAATTTTTCACCCTTATTTTTTATTTATCTCTTTTATTAAATAATAATAAATCTATTTATCTCTTTTGTTTAATTGATTTCTTTTTTAACTCTAAATTTCAATTTTTTGACAATTTAAATCTAAAGTTTCAATCTTTGGTACTTTAACCCCTTTGATTAATATGATTTTTCACTTCTAATCCAAAAGTTTTCATCTTTTGCAATTTAACCCCTTTTAGACACGTGTCATTCTCTGGTAATTTCTCACCCTTATTTTTTATTTATCTCTTTTATTAAATAATAATAAATCTATTTATCTCTTTTGTTTAATTGATTTCTTTTTTAACTCTAAAGTTTCAATTTTTGGCAATTTAAGTCTAAAGTTTCAAACTTTGGTATTTTAACCCCTTTGATTAATTTGATTTTTCACTTCTAATCCAAAAGTTTTCATCTTTTGCAATTTAACCCCTTTAATTTTTTTTTTACTTTCAACCCAAAACTTTTCATCTTTTGCAATTTAATCTCAACATTTTTTTTACTTTCAACTTTAGTCTCTTATATACTTTTCATCTTTCATAAGTTCTCTGTTTAACGTATCGTTCTAAATTTCTGACTTAACACACCGCAACGTGCGTGTGGGGGTTCAACGTTTTTTCATCTATTTTTTCCTGTTTGACATGTCCGTCGCAGCACGTCTATTTTTCCCCGTTTGATAGGTCTGTTGCAACGTGCGAGTCAAAGATCGACTTATTTATTTTTTTCTCGGTTTTACACACAGGCTCGTGGTCATGTAAGAAACATTTGCCTTTCATCTAACATGATATATAACTAATGAATCCCCGCTGATAAATCTAGTAAGTAGTTAAAAAAAATCTAATTTCCAATTTTTTTTTTTTTTTACAATTATTTTTTTATCCTTACTCCGTATGCCCTTGCTATATTTCCCCCGCACTCGTGTCTATCTCCTTCACACCTTCCTTGACGCAGCCAACACAAACCCTTATTTCTTCGGCGTCGACGACCTCTCTCCGATCATCAATGGCCGCCTCCACCAACTTCGATTCTCCTCTTCATAACTCTCAGATCTCCCGAGGTTATTCACTCACCTTTCATCAACTAATATCCCCTTAACACTTTCTCGTTTATTTTCTCAAAACCCTATCTTATGTCTACAGATTTCACTAATTTCTCTGTCGATTTGTGAATGCATTTATCTTAACGCCGTTATTTTTGTTTTCCGTCACTGGTTTCCGAGCCGCTTAGTGTTTTGCGATACGAAATGTGACGCAATTTTATTCGCTTAATGTTTAGGGCGTGGATGTGTATATATATATATATGTGTGTGTGTGTGTCGCTTTTATAAAATTTGTTCTATTGACGATTTGTTTGTTTGTACGGTGGTGGTTTTTAGGGTTTTGGAATAAACATAGTGGAATAATTTGTGTTGAGGTTGATTTATGTGGTATTGAGTGTATTTTGAGAGTGACGTTAGTTAGTGGTTTGTTTGCTATGTTTATATCTATCTTTGTTATCATTTCGATTTCAGGACTGATGTTTCGGTATCATATGGTTTGATATATGCTTGTAATTTATCGGTGTTTATGTAGCTATGTGGTTATTGAGTATGGTAAAAATGCCTATATGGGGATTATATAGCATTTTATGCTGATTTGTGATGGTAATTTGTTATTTTATGCTTTGTTTTTCACTTTAACTCTGCTCATGAGACAGTTAAATCACAAAGAATTAACATTTAAAGGTTTATTTATGCATTTTTAATCTTTGCAAAGGATTCAATTGTTATATGGGACCGATGGTTCTCTTTAATTTGTTTACGCTATACATTTTGCTGAATTGGCACACAATATTACTCCCTAGAACCCTTTTTGGTAGACTCATGCATACTTGTACAGTTGTACTTAAAAAGTGAGGAAAACTGAGTAAAATTTTGTCATAACTGAGTACTTTAGATTTAGGGCTTTTTGAAGATCACATGGCACATGTGTTTCAATGATGTTCATCTTTGTCTTCTAGTGATGTGATTCAGTTTTATAGATTGACTTTGAGTTAATTAATATTCTACCGTTAGCACCTAACAACTGGTCTAGTATTTGTTAATGCGACAGTTATTTTGGTTACTCGACTTATTTCTGATCCAGGTTCATTTGAAGACAAGTTTAGATGTATAGCTATATGTTGCTGTTGGAGACATGTAGACTTCAATGAGATTGTTTAACAATGGCATCTTATTGACCTTTTTGAGTGATTGTTATTGTATTGTATGTAAACTCATGTGTGGTTTTGCTAATTGTTTCTTTTGGCTGTTATGTTGTGTAGATGGGCTAGGGTCTGACAGTTCCATTCCACTTTCACCACAGTGGCTTCTCTCGAAACCTGGCGAGAATAAGACTGGAACTTTAACTGGTGTATGTGGCAGCTGTACTTTTTAAAAAAATAGTATCTTCCTATATTTCCAGCTTTGGTTGTTGAGTACCTTTCTTTCTTTGTTTTACAGGAGGGCCCCACCAGTCCTTTTCCAACATTTGGCAACCGCATGGAGTTTATGAAATCACCTGGAAACGACAACCACACCCTTGATTCCCAAAAGAAGAAAGATGTGTTTAGGCCATCTGTGCTTGATAACCGTGAAAGGTGGCGTGAAGAGGAAAGAGACACAACTGCCTTTGTTCGCAAAGACAGGTGGCGGGAGGGTGAAAAAGAGGCTGGAGTTGGGGATAACCGCAAGGTGGACCGGTGGGCTGAAAACTCATCTGGGAAACACTATGGTGAATCACGCCACACCCCATCTGATAAATGGGGTGATTCTGGTAACAAGGATGCAAACCATGATCAGGTTCAGCGACGTGAGAGTAAGTGGAACACACGGTGGGGTCCTGATGACAAGGAAACTGATGTCATTCATGAGCATGACATCCCTCGTGAACGGGGGGCTGACAATCCTCGCCCGTGGAGATCCAACTCAGCACTCAACCGAGCAAGAGTAGACCCGCCACATCAGCAAAGCCCGGGTTTAAACAAGCCGACTTCCATGTTTTCTCATGGTCGGGGACGTGGGGAACATTATAATCCAACGTTCTCTGTCGGACGAGGAAGGGGAACCTCCGTTGGTGACAGAGGGAATGATGACGTGTCACCAATGAGGTATAGCAGGACAAAGCTTCTTGATGTGTACAGGATAACTGATATGAAAGCTGGTGGAATGATGTTAGATGGTGTGGTACCAGTGCCCTCACTAACACAGGAGGAAGTTCTGGAGCCACTTGCACTTACTTCACCTACTCCAGAAGAATTGGTAAGTTTAAATAGTGATACTTTCTGTTAAACGTAGCAGGAATCAAATCAGGTTATTTTGTTTGCAGTTTATATTAAAGGGGATTGACAAAGGGGACATTCTAAGTAGCGGTGCTCCCCAAATTGCTAAAGATGGATCAGGTGGGCTTAACGCGGTTGATCCTCAGTCAAGAAGAACCAAACTTGGTACAGAGAATACATCTTTCTCAAGATATGCATTGAGTTTATAATGTATTCCATGATTGTTAATACGACTTTTTTAGCAGGGAGTAGAGAAGATCTGTCACTTGCATCTGACAACTATAGAGACGAGACTGCTGACAGCTTCAAACGTATATGTTCAGATTATTTTGTGTCATAAGACGCTTGAACTTTTGAGAATTGACCATAGATCAATTTGTGTTTGCAGCAACAGGAGAATCAAAGATGCCGGGTGCACCTTGGAGATCATTATCCATTGGTCGTGGTCAACCAAACTCAGTTGACTCGAGGGACATCTCCAGTGACATGAGGTCATGGTCACAGCCCCAAAAGGATATAACCAATGAATGGAGTGGCAGCAGTTTAACAAATCCAGTTATCAAAAGGCAACCACCTGGAATTATGGACCGAGAAGAAACAAGAATAGTTTCTCAATCCTCACCCGAAGACCTAGTTCTTTTTTACAAAGATCCTCAGGGTGCAATTCAAGGTCCTTTTACTGGCAGTGATATCATAGGGTGGTTTGAAGCTGGATACTTTGGGATAGATCTTCTAGTACGTCTTGCAAATGCACCACAAGACTCGCCATTTGCATTACTTGGTGATGTCATGCCTCACCTGCGTGCAAAAGTCAGACCGCCACCTGGATTTAGTGCTGCCAAACAAAGTGAAATCAATGATGAATCCAGTAAGGTTCAAGCAGGGTTGGGTGAACATGCTATGTTAAAAAGTGACCCAGTATTTCAACATGGCTCAAGTAAAGAGGCTGAGAATAGGTTTATAGAGTCTCTCATGAGTGGTGGTCTCTCTGAAGGTTGTTGTAAAATGATTTTGCTTTCATAGTTCATAACATGTGATGTTTGTTTTCTTTTATGACTGAATTTGTTTGCTTTATAGGTATGCATGGGTACTTTGGGAACTCTAGCTCAGTTCCAGTCAGAGGAACAGAGAGTGGGGATAACCTGTTTCAGTTGGCGAAGATGATGCAGCTTGAACGGCAAAAATCTTCGTCTAATCCTTACTCTCTTTGGTCTGGGAGCGGTCTTAAACCTGATGTGCTTCAGGACCCTGCAATTCCACAATCAAACATGATACCAAACCCTTCAAATCCTGAATTCATGTCCATTCTTCAAGGCTTATCAGATAGGTCAACCTCCACCGTGAACAATTGGTCAAACTTCCCTGTTCAAGGTGGACCTGGGTTGGATCCACTTCAGGATAAACATTTCTCTCTTCAGTCAGCCTTTGGAGTCCCGCAAAGGCCGCAAACACAAAATATGCCCTCACTATCAAGTTTACAATTTGACAATCCTTCTGGTCCACTAACTCTGGAAAAGCTTCTTTCATCTGGGCTCCCTCAAGATCAAATAATAAGTCTATTGCAACAGCAACAAATGTCACAGATGAAACCTCAGATTCCCATTCCTACGCAACACCCGTCGGTATTGGATGATTATTTGTTGCTTAAGCAGCAGCAACAAAAGCAGGAACAGATGCAGCAGATGATGCGCCAGCAACTTCTTTCACAGGTGCTTAAGGACCAACATTCCATGCAACGGTTTGGTGAGCAGTCTTGTGGACCGATGCTGACTCCCGGGCTATCTGTCCCCAATCCTTCACTACATGACATCTTGCAAAATCAAGTTCCTCATATGCAGGATACAATTGCTCGTATGCCTGCAGTTGTTCCTCAGGCTGCTGTGCATTTACCCCATCAGTTGATGGAAAATACAATGCAACAAAATGAAGCTTGGGAACAGGAGCAAGAAATGGCAGTTGATTTGAAAACAGGTCAAAATGTTACGATACCTACCTCCAATGCTAGTTTTGTTTCTGATCCTGCAGACAATTATGAAAAACCTGTGGTTGTGGAAGCTGTTGAACATGATGATATTTTGGAGGAGCCGCCAACTGATGTCATTGAGCCATCAACTGTTCAAAGTGAACAGTCTAATGAACTCCATAGTCCGGAAGAAGCAAAGCCTATTGAAGTTCGCGAGGTTAAGAAAGCTAATGACAAGAAGTCAAAGAAACAGAAGGCAAAGGCACAATCGTCTGACATGGCCAAGTCAGCATCTAAAACACAGCTGCCTAAGCATTCTGAAACTGAATTGACCGAGGTCAATGAGGCTGAAGCTGGAGAGACCAAATCTAGTGTGGTTACTGAAGAGGATGCAACTAAGCCTAATGATGTTAACCCGCAAGATAACGATAACGTACAAGTTCATAGTAGCCAACGAGCTTGGAAGCCTGCTCCTGGGTTTAAGCCAAAGTCATTATTAGAAATTCAGCAGGAAGAGCAGCGGAGGGCCCAGGCCCAAGCCCAATCCCAAGCCAATGCCTCCTCGGAGATGACTGTATCTGATATTTCGACATCTCTAAAGTCAATGAACATGTCTACCACCCCTTGGGCTGGTGTTGTTGGCCATTCAGACCACAAGCCTATGGAAGCCAAGAAAGATTCGACCACTTCTGAGGTTTCCCACAATCAGAAGCAGAACAAGGGCCAGTTGCATGAACATCTGGCTGGAGAAGTACCGGTGAAATCCAGTGAAAAGAATTCTGCAACCTCTGATCTGATAGAAGATAACTTTATTGAAACTAAAGAGTCAAAAAGGAGTCGCAAAAAGTCTGCAAAAGCTAAGGCTGCAGGAGCTAAGGTTTCTGTGGCTGCTGCTCCTGTTGAAATACCTGTGAGCTCTAGTCCAAACGAGAAAGGCAAAAGTTCACGTCAAGAGAAGGTTACAGTTACATTGCCAGCCATTCCTTCTGGTCCTTCACTTGGAGATTTTGTTGTTTGGAAAGGGGAGACTGTCGCCTCATCACCTGCTCCAGCGTGGTCTACTGATTCAGGTAAGACTGCAAAACACACCTCTTTGAGGGACATTCTCAAGGAACAAGAGAAAAAAGTTTCTTCGCAACTGCCCGTTCCTACACCAGTACAAAAACCTCAAACTCCTGCCAAGGCTGCAGCATCTCCTATCAAGACGATGTCACAATCCAAAAGCAAAATTGACGATGATTTGTTTTGGGGTCCATTGGATCACCCCAAACAAGAAACAAAAGGGTACACCCTTTTATCTTCCTCTTTTCATAGCTTCACGCATGTTTAGTATCTATATTTCTTTGTTTATAAGCGTATGTGGTTGATGCATGCAGGTCAGATTTTCCGCAACTTGCAAGTCAAGGAAGTTGGGCTAAGAACACTAACACTCCTGGAAAAGGAATTTCTATAAACCGCCAAAAGTCTGTGGGTGGCAGACAGGAAACTTCTCTTTCTTCTTCTCCCGCGTTAAAGGGGAAACAAGATGTGTTGGCTAAGCGTTCTGGTAAAGTCACTTCCTTTAAGATAACGACAATTCCATAACGCTGATTAATAAGGTTTCTTGAATATGATCGTGTATTGTGATTGTGCAGAGGCTATGGATTTCAGAGACTGGTGCAAGAATGAATGTGTCAGACTTCTTGGAACCAAAGGTTTACAGGATCTCAACTCTTTTATTGAATTTAATGTTATTATTTATTACTTATTTATTTCATACATTTAATTGTTATAGATACAAGTTTTCTGGAGTTCTGTTTGAAGCAATCTAGATCAGAAGCAGAGATATTGCTTAAGGAAAACCTTGGATCTTATGACCCTGATCATGAATTCATAGACAAGTTCCTCAATTACAAAGATTTCTTGCCTTCAGACATCCTTGAGATCGCCTTCCAAGGTGGGAATGATCAAAAGGTGAGTGGGGATTTCAAATCCGTCAGTGACGGGTTTTGGGACTCGGAAGTTGGTGGTAGCGGAGCGGTGGTTGCAGATGGTGGTTCCGCTAAGGGTGGAGGTAAGAAGAAGGGGAAGAAAGGAAAAAAGGTGAGTCCTGCGGTGTTGGGGTTTAATGTGGTCAGCAACAGGATTATGATGGGAGAGATTGAGACAATCGATGACTAGGTGCGACAGGTGTTGGTTTGTTTTCTTATTATTGTAGTTGTAAATACTTTTGTCTCAAAAGAGAGCTGTCTGTCCTGTACATGATAATTTTGGAGTTTAGGGTTTAAGAAGTGCTCCATCAATTTTGTGACCTGTTTTAACTTATTTCAACTGTAGAAGAGATACCCCAATATGCCAGATGCTTGTTAGGCTGGGAGTTTTATGTATTTCAAAAGCCAGAAATTACATCTTTGATGATCTTTTTTTACCCTTTTCTTTACTTTCTTATAATATATATGTTTGTTATTTTGATTTGTTATAAATCGAACAAATTAAACTGCATTTTGAAAGTATTTGTATCATAATTTAATAAAGTTTTTTAAAAGTACATATATGTTACTTATTGCGACTATTGGATGACATTAGGTTCAAAGTGAGTTAAATAAATGTAAAATGGTTCTTTTACACTTATTATAACAAATCTTTTAAAGAAACTTGTTTTACCCTAGCAATTATATGGGTTTTGGCACCATCGTTCAATGTGGTACGTCCATTCTTGTCACCAAAATCTCGACTAGGCGTCATTAGGCAATGGTTTGTCCATTCTTGTTGCCAAAATTTGGTCCTTTTGTGCGAATTGTCAACGATGGTTATTGTGACAATGATGTTGGAATTTTCATTCTCTCTACGACTTTGATCAATGGTTTTTCACTATATTTAGTTTGGGTCTATCTATGTGAATTTTTACACCGTCACTATTGTGTGTTGTGTAAATAGTGGAGCCATATGAACCAGAATTTGTAACTCGAAGCATATGGTAACAACAATCAACACTAATTGATATTGGATTGCACGTATCATGTTGTGTCAATGATGAGAAACAAATGAGTCTAGTGGTTGGAGGTTGGTCCATAATTGGACTATTGGAGCTTCCTCAACTATAGGGTTGCCTTTTGATTTACTTTTCATAATATGTATCCACTATTGGGAGGTTGACCAACGGTTTAGATGTGGCATTGCTTGTGGAGCTTCTTGTCCTTTGTGTAAATAGTGAACATCGTTTAAACAAAAACATTACGGTGGAGTCATCTATCGACCATGGGGCTTCTTTCGCAACCTTGTGAAATATATTAAAGTTCTTTGATTTGATTGTGCATCTTGGACATTCGATACATGGTACAGCCGTGATGTTGACCAAACTTCTTTGTTTAGCATGATAATGATATTTTGTTTAGTGCACTCGACGATCAATTTTTGGGATCGTTGTAGACCTACTATGTATTAATTTATTGATCTACATTAAATTACATTTTTCGTCTTTTGTGTTTACGCCAATTTTCAGCAGATGTCTTTTAGCTTAAAAATATATCATGGATTGTACATTCGTGCTTTATGTTCAAAAAAGCCTGTAACTTTTGCTTTTCCACTAATGCTGTTAAATTTCTTTCTTAAATCCGTTCACCATCTTGTGAACTGACCAAACTACCCTTATCTATTAGGGTAAATTACACTTTTCGTCCTTTATGTTTGTATCAGATTGCAATGGATACCCTTTAACTTCAATAATTACAGTCGCAATCCTTTATTTGTAAAACTTATTACATTCTATGTCCTTTGTCTCTAACCTGGTTAAACTTTTCAGTTATCTTTGGTCATATAAGGGTAATTTAGTCTTTTTAACTTTAAAATTAATTAATTAAACAAAAATAATTTAGCCACCTCCAATCCCTAATATTTAGTATTTAACCCTAGAACAATAAGAACATGATCTCCCTGTATCTATCTGTGTGTAACATTACCAATTTAAATAGAAATACAAATCACCCACCCCCACACACACACATGAAAAACAATAACAAAATTTAAAATTCACTCCCTGATTCACTATGGCTTCCACCCATTAAATCACTGCCAATTACTTTTGTAAAATTAAATATATTATGGAGTTGTATTTAATCTAGTAGCCATTATAATCATTTACATTATATAGATCAAAATATATAACAACCTATTAAATAATTAGTTGACAATTGTTGATGGGTCATATTACCCTTATTAACTAACTAGGTTTTCTCTTAGTTGCATATATAAGGAGACTAATGTAGAGGTTAAAAGGTTACTGATATACGTAAAATGCAACATATAAATTATATCAAATACGGTGTAAAATCAACCATTTTTCGGTATCAATGTTGGAAAAAGCATGCTTCTTTGTTTCTTTTTAATTTACAGGGTCAAAAGAGTTTAAACGCACAAAAGAAGCAAAATAACGGCAAAAACCAACATAAATACAAAAGAAGAGAAGTTGACAGTTCATACCAACCCTCCAAGCTTCACCCCAAGACCAAAAACAACAATTCAGAAGGCTGAGATGGGGCTGTTCCAGTTCAGCATGGGGTTGTGCCAGCTCAGCACGAGGCCGTGCCAGCTCAGCACGGGGATGTGCCCAACTCCAGATTCCATGAAGAAAAAGACACGCAGAAGCAGACTGTCAACACGGGGCCGTGTCAAATGGACACGGGGCTGTGGTCAACTCCCAGATTCGCAGAATCTTGGATAGTACAGCAAGTACAACCAAGTACAATGGGCACAGGGCCGTGCCGTTGACACACGTGGTCGTGTTAGTAGAAGACCTGACACTGCAGTTAATGAAGAATAGAGAGAATGACCAACATGGGGCCATGTTGAAGTTCTGATTTCAGCTATAAATAGGGGTGCTTGGTTTCATTCCAACTCATCCATTGGCAAACCACTTTTCTCTCACTTGCCACCACTCCACCACCACCACAACACCATCATCCACCACCATCATCCATTTTCCACGTTTTAGAGTGTATGTAGTAGTCTCGGGATCCAAGATTGTTAGTAAGAGTCTTTGTCAAACAAAGGCCATGCTTGGCTAAACTCTTACATCACTTGGTGAAGTGATACGTGGTCGAATAACGGTGCTCGTTTATGTTTAAGTTTGGGTTTTTACTTAACTTTTAATCTTGAAAAGCCTACTTTTGATTAGATATATGTTTTGCAGGTCTAGAGAAGTTTAAGGTGCTTTTTGGGAGTGTAGGATCGTTTTCTGACCCGAACGAGTCATTCAGAAGAGTTTTTCTCAATACGAAAGGCGGAAACAGACGTATTGAGTTCAATTCAGCAAGAATATCACTTTAAACTGTCTTTTGATTGATTTAACAAAGAATTACAACGAGTAGACACTTCGGCAGCACTTCGACTCAGTGACCGGAAAGTTACAAATGAAATCAAGACACCACTATATATAGGCTGCTAATTCCGTTTGAACCAGCCTCAAATGAAATTACTTTCAAACGGAATTAGTAATTTCGTTTGAACTTGTCTTGATCATTTCAAGCGGAATTACATCATGTAATTTCGTTTGAAATCACATCTCATCCTATATTTGACATTTTTCTCGTATAACGTGCCCTGATCTATCTAAAAACAAACAAGACTCGATACAAGACGAAGTCGACAGACGCATGCACCAACAGACTCCCCCTCGAATGTTGACGAGTCTTCAGTGTCGAGTCTTCGCATCTTCAGTCTTTATCAGTCCTCTCTAACTCTTCGAAGTATCTAACAATGTAAAGTATCCTCAATCTCTCTCTTCTCTTTCTTCCAGAATCTCGATCTGGTTATATTTCACTATCATCCCAAGATCTGTAGCTGGCTCTTACATTCTCTTGATCAGATATCTTGATTCCTTAAGTTCATTAGCATCATCAGCGTGCGTGAACTTCAGGATCTGAACTTGGCTCTTCAATATTCAGACTCCCCCTTTCAACAAGTTGGGATCGAAGCCTGGCTTCCATAGGTTCAAGATCGAGACCTGGCTTACATCCTCATCAGAATCGAAATCTGACTTACCTGCACAAACTCTACCTCACAATAAATTTCACAATTTTAACATTTGACAAATTTATACTCTGCTTACCACTTGTAAAATCAATTCTCAAAATGATTTAACATTTAAAACATCTCTGATGACCACTTGAATAAGATATTACAAGAATGATTTTACAATATTAATCTCTGATGAATCACTCGAAGAAATATCATTTTCAATTTAAAAAACTTTTTCATCTTTCAAACTGACTCCCCCTCACTGTATGTCATCATGTTTAGCATTTGGAATTTTGAAAATCAGCTTTCCAATATCAGTTGTCGAAAATCTTTTTGAATTTTTAAAAAAATTATGCTAAAACACATTAAAAATCTTTTTGGAGTTTTGACTTTAAATGCAATGCAGTAAAGAAATATTTA
Source organism: Helianthus tuberosus (assembly GCA_030545235.1). Classification (NCBI taxonomy): domain Eukaryota; kingdom Viridiplantae; phylum Streptophyta; class Magnoliopsida; order Asterales; family Asteraceae; genus Helianthus; species Helianthus tuberosus. Next base: position 34,461,380 of record CM060441.1, read on the forward strand.
CAGACAATATTTTTGTGAGTTTGTGTAAGAAGATCATATCAGTTTTTGAGACAAGTCACCAACACCGTTAAGCTTTAAACATTTTAAGTTCTAAACGATTCACTTAGATTGTCAGTATACTGATCCACTTAAATTCTCACACAAATTTCAACTGTTTCGAGATATGAGATTAGTGTATTAAGAACTTAAACTCATTCATGTGTCCCACCTCTTGAATATTCTCCCGTATCCGGATCCCAATATTCAGTCTTACAGGTGAGTATACCACATATGATATCTGTAAGAGGTTAAATGCGAGGGCCGTGAGAGCTCAGGTCAGAACTTCCGTTCAGCAGAGAGATGACGGCTTCGACTTTTGGTGGGTCCCCTTTAGAGGATCTTTTTTACAACAGCACATGATTTGCATTTTTCAATGTTTCATCATTTTTTATGCTGAGGGTAGGCTATATTTCAAGCAAGCGTAAAGTATTCTCCGGGGACTAGGCCATTGCTTCCGCAAAATCAGAAGTCCCGGGATAATACCCCAGATATCACTGAGCATAAAGACCTAGTATCTCAGAAAGAGGGACCTTTCAAACAAGATTTCGGGGGTTACCCATATATCCGAGAGATGTTCCCCACGACATAAGTAAGTTTGAAATTTAGGTTTATATCTCGACACAATCTACTAAATGTGCAAAAACCTACTGGCACATCATTAGTGAAACCGTTTATCACATTTTACTTTCCAATTCTTTAGCATGCTGTGATCGCCCACTGATGTACTATCATTTCCTCTTTTTACAACAAAACTCGTTTTTGTATTTATCATGTTTTTGACTTTTTCAAATTTTCAAATGTTTTTGGATTTTCTGAAAATTCTTACTCCCCCTAAAATGCAAAATCATTTAAAGGAAATTTGAAAACAAACTGTAAAAGTAAATTGACAACTGATATTGAATCACTTTAATTCGCCATCCACTTGGCATAAACAATCAGAACTCCCCCTTACAACAAACTATCTCAATGCGAAAGGCGGAAACATACGTATCGAGTTAAATTCAACAAGAATATCACTTTAAACTGTCTTTTGATTGATTTGACAAAGAATTACAGCGAGTAGACACTTCGGCAGCACTTCGACTCAGTGACCGGAAAGTTCAAGACCTCTCCAAACGAAATCAGACAACACATATATATAGGCAGCTAATTCCGCTTGAACCGGGTTCAAACGAAATCAGATTCAATCGAAATCAGTGATTTCGTTTGAAACTGTCTTGACACTTTCAAACAGAATTACCAATTCTAATTTCGTTTGAAACTGTCTCTCACCCTATATTTGACATTTTTCTCCTATAACGTGCCCTGATCTATCTAAAAACAAACAAGACTCGATACAAGATGAAGTCGACAGACGTATGCACTAACAGGGAGCTTTACGGGCCACCAGGATGAAAAACGAACAACCGGGATGCGTTACAGGTCACGCGGGAACTCAAGGAGCGAAAAACAGAAATCACACATCGGAGAGCCCGTCGCCGACGCATGGTAGAAAGTTGCGTCGGCTAATTTGCTCGTAGACAGGAAAATAGCGAGTCGGAGCAGTTCAGAAATGGAGAGGCCGTCGCCGACGGGTCCCAGGCCGTCGGCGACGCACCTTAATTTGGCTGACGCGAGTTTGTTGTGATTTATGTGTTGGGAACGATTTTTATTGGCTTGGGACCATTGAATTCGGCAGTTACACTATCTTTTGAGTTTGAACTTTGATCTTGGAGCCATTCACCATTACCACATCATCTCTTATCCATCTCTATCACCATCCATCACCCGATTCATCACCGAATTCACCATCATCATCAATCCCAAAACCCTAGTTCATCCATTCCACCATCCTCTCATCACCATCATTTACCAAAACCCTAACCATCATTCTTCCATCATTCCACAAGCTCAAGATGATCCAATTCAAGTCTCGTTCATCCGGTGATCAAGTTTCTTCGATCATGAGTGGCTAATTCCTTGAAGGTTTCAACCCGGTGTAAACTTTTGTAAGATTTAGGTTTGCTATGTGTTGATTTTTGGTTTGTGACAACTTGAATTACATTTAAAGATTTAGACAATTGTCCTACGTTTGTATTGCATTTATGAATTGTCGAATGAATGATTAAATTTGACTTTGTGAAATGAATACACGTATTTATGCCTTGTCTCTTGATAGGATTTGTTAGTCCAAGGTAACGAAGTGCATCATGGTCCGTTGTCTATGACGTTGATAGTGATTGGCACCTAAGCTTTGTGATTATTGACCGTTAATGAATTAATTCGAGTAAATCAAATTAAAACACATAGTAATCCTAGGTCTTGTATTTGTGGAAACCGGGTGTGAACCTTGTTATTCCATATTGTTTCATTAATCAAGTTTTATTACAATCGTTAATTTTTAGTAGTTAATTAATTCAATCGATTCCGTTAGTTTTATTCACATCTTTTCAACTAAACAAAACTACAAAAAATATTCTAGCAAGCTTCATAAGTTGTGACATTTGTTTAAATTCATTCAAGTCCATTCGCAAACCACATACTCTTCGTGGTTCGACCCCTTGCTACCACTAGCTATCGTTAAGGGTAATTAGGGCTTATAAATCTTATCTTTGACCGACAGCAGCGCCACACGGGCCTAGGTGCGTCCGGGATGGGCTTCAGAAATGGGCGTCGCACAAACACCCCGTATACAGGCAAATAGGGCGTCGCCACTTTTGGCGTTTATGGTAACCCGTCGGCGACGGGGATATCGGGCGTCGACGACGGGCTCTCAGTTGCCTGCCGACGCTGATTCGTGCTTCTTGTGTCTCATCGAACCAACAATCCTTTTACTCATTTAAACTTCATAAAAAACGATTCCACAACCATCTATAGCCACAATTTCACTCCCAAACTCATCATAACATTAAAAGCTCCTGCCATCCCTCTCTCATCTCAACCTTTCACTTCATCTTCTCCATTAAAACCCTCAAGAACCCTAAACCTCCATACACTCATAACTCTCTCAATTCTCAACCAAATCAAGCGATTCTTGAGTCCATTGTGTGTATATTTTCAAGAGCAACAAAACCCCTAACACGGTTTTCACCAATTCTTGTTCGTTTGCAAGATTTCTGAACTTAAAAATTCGGGTTTTTAGGAAGGGTGTTCTTCAAAGTGTTGATTTGCATCTTTTAACTAGTTCTTGACATTCTACATCATAAAGGTATGAACTTTACTTAATTTTTAGCCTTATTCTCCTATGGTATGTTGAAATCTTCTGAATTTTTTTGAACTTTTGCTTGAAGAGTAGGTTGTTTAACATAATGTAGGATGTTAGAGTTGAAAATTGCATGTTAATTCTTGGTTTGGTTTAGATTGAGCATGAAATAATCATAGTGAAGTAATTACACTTGTTATTTGCATGATCGAAGATAGTGATGATGTTGAATGTTGTTGAACCATAAGAAATTGTGAATAAACATGTACAATTGATGTGTAGATGACAAAATAGGCGACTTTGGAAGTTTAAAAAGGCGATTTTGCACTTACTTGTTAATTAAAAATTCAACATCATACATTATGTTCAAAGTTTGAGAGTATATTGAAGATTGGGGTTATATTGATGGTTCTTTTGTTTTGTAATTGTAGTTATGGCCGGAGGTAGGAAGAAGGCAAAAACTACAGGTCATGGATCATCATCCGGAGTTGGATCTTCCTTCGGATTGCTACCGAGAAAGTGGGAGCAACTAAGCTCAGTAGAGGAAGGTGATGCGAGGTCATATCGGCAGGATTGGGCATGGGAGAAGTTCCGAGATAGTCGAAGCGCTAGGGTCTGGGATGAAGACAAGAACAAAGCCCTATCAACATTTCAAGACAAGAAGTTGGAAATGAAATTGTGGAAATGGAAAATGGTTAATGGTGTGTCTACTTCGGTGCCGGATAGGGTTGTGTGCGAGAGGGTGGTTAATGTTGAGGAGTTTAGAAAAATTGGCATTGTTCAAATGTTTGAGCGTCTTGGCTGGGAAAGAGTTTTAGATTGGTGTGAAGACAACACCTCCCGGGTTTATTTGTCGGAGGTGTGCGAGTGGCTTGCATCTTTGAGGTTTAGAAACAAAGATGGTCCCCCAGAACAGTGGAGATTGGTTGGTACTACAAGCAGGGGGGAATGACAATGTCGTTTGAAACAATAAATTGCATCGCGCGATTCGATTCCCTTGGGGTGCAAGCATATGATTATCCAACCATCGAACATTTCTTGGATAACCACGCAAACGACCATGATCCGGATAGTATGACTGAGGCGATATTGCCATACAATGACGGGGGAGTGGCCGCAAGGAGCCACATGACAGTTGAAGGGAAAATTCTTCAAGGAATTTCCTTAGAAAATGCTATGGTTCGATTTGGAGATAGGGGGAAAGTGAGAGCGTGTGATTGTAGAGTTATTCATGCCTTGTTGTATGGGACACCAACGTTGTCATGGAGGCACATTATTATGATGAACACATGGATTACTCGGGAGTCATTCCATAGGAGGATGATTCCATATGTGCGTCTCATCAACCCTGCGAGGAATGTATCCTTGCTGACTCATACCAAAGGGTTGAGGGTGATCGCTGCCTGGAAGAGGGCCTACCGCTTTTTGCATTAATAACATACTGAATTATTTTTCAATAATCCGACCTAGTGGGACTGTATCCTTGCTAACTCAGACCACTAGGTTGAGGGTAACGTCGCCTTCACAAGAGGGGCCTACTACTATAACTAAGATAATCTCTTAAAATGCCCAAAGTGCGGAAATCATCAAAAGGATACATGAAAGATGAGTCAGAACCAAGTGGTTCTTTCATGTCTATCTGTTTTTACTTTTATTTTATTTTTGCTTTTTAGTTAATCTTTTTATAGTTTTAAAAATCTTTTTCTTCAAAGGTTGGTTCGATTAGACGTTGACGACAAGCCGGTATTAAAAGCTATTGTGTCCTTGAACAACCTCGGTATCTTGCCATCACTATACTACGTCCGCGATGGGTGCACTTGCCCTAGCGTGTGTGTAGAGTGATAGTAGAATATCGTGTTTTATAAATTTAAAACTTGAATCAGTGAGTAAAAAGAGCTTAAAAATATACTAAAAATATATACACCCGCACGCATGTCAGTTACACAACCTAATTACTCAAAAACATCATCTTGCCTCCCTCTCCTCAACCGATTACCCTTTATCGGTTCATCATCACCATCATTAGATTTCACCATAAGGAGGAACCAGATCACCTTGACAAGCATGTCGAATTCGATGGCTGAATCACTTACTAGATTCTCTGCTGGCCTGCTTGCAATCACGGGTATGTATTCATGTTTTCCATTGTAAGGACCTGCAAAAATATCCAAAAACGACTCGTAAGTGAAAACCCGGACCCCTGAAACCCTAGTGCTCATGAAAAACCAAGAAATCAAGATTTTTAGGCTTCACGCGGGCCGCGTAAGCCATAAGGTAAGGCCTACGCGGGCCGCGACAGATCGAAGATCACCGGATAAGCGTTCAGGCCACGTGTCAGACACGTGTCGGACCTATGCGTGACACGCTAGCCCTAATCGTAGACTAGGTGGCCCTCGCGGGCCGCGTAAGATCTTGAGAGGGTTTACGCGGGCTGCGTAAAACCCAAAAGTTTGCTATAAATTGCATGTGCATGGGACGTTGCTTCTGTGTGTTGGATCTGAGTTTGGTTTTGATTGTATTTTTTCGTTTGAATTAGAATGAAGATGGATGAGTTGTGCAGCGGAATTAAGATGGAAACAAACTTTGCATACAATCAAACGAGAGTATTGCTTTGATCAAACATTTTTCACAAAGAACCGAAAGATTGAATTTATTTCAATTACGATTACAATGCAATGTTGAATACAAACTCCCCCTCAGCCAGAGCTCAGTGTTTGTTCGTGCAGAGAAGACGATTTTGCAAAGAGCTAATAGAACAGTACAGAGCACTGTTCTATTTATAGGCACTAGCAAACCACTGAGCATCTAAGCTGACGTCACCATGAAAGTGACATCTAACCTCCTAACAAACTCTAACCTCTGATCAATACAAACACTGCTATGCTAACTACTGCTATTACATTTCATTACATAAAAGACATCTAAATAACTGCTGCATCCTTCCACTGCTGTGAACCCAGCAGTACTTGTCCGGATCAGCACTGCTTGACTCAAGGCAGTAGATTGAACAGCAGAGCTTTAGTCTTTCATCAGGCCTTTACTTGATCAGCAGTTTGTAGGTCAGCAGTTTGCACGATCAGTAGATAGGAGGTCAGCAGATGTTGAAATCACTTTCAAGGGGAGAGATTTGTATGTAACATCTGCTTATTCTGGATCCACTACTCTGATCCAGTTTTGGCTTTAATTATCTGTTCCTTTGATAGGGTTCAATCCCAACAATCTCCCCCTGGAACAGATAATGCCAAAACTCTTCATTATTGTGGAACTTTATTGCCTCATCAACAGTTCCCTTATCTGACCTTTAAGTTGTAACTCAAAGTCTATGGCATCTGTATCATCTTCATCCCTACCAAGTGGAAGATTAAGGAGATCCTGCATATCTTCAAGACTCAGGCCAAGAGCTTGTTCCCTTGATAATTTCTTCACTTCTCCACCAGACCTGAACATAGTCAATACATGGGTCTGTTTGTCAGTTTCCCACTTTAGTACTTTTGAGCCTGGTGGGTTTCTTGGGAGATTTTTATTTGATGAGGTGTTTGGTGAAGCTGGCCTATTGATGACTGTCTGAGCAGTACTTGCAGGTTGATCCAATCCAAGAGTTTCTACAATTATTTTCTTGATGCCTTCTTTTACAAGAGCATCTCCTTCTATGAGCTCTTGAATGGTTTCAGCACCCGACTGTTTGTGTAGCCTTCTTTTATAGATGGCTGCACCAGTTGGAGCAGTGGCTCTCCTAATTTGCAGCTTTGATGGTCTTTTTGAAACCTCTGCTTCAGGATAGTCAGGTTTTTGTGGAACTGTGGGATCTTTCTTCCTTAATTCCTCCAACCTTTTGTAGGTTGCCCTGACTGTATCTTCTTTCCATCTTGCCACTTGATGTTTAGACCCATAATCAGCAGCAACTAACTCCTCTTTCATTCTCTTCAGCTCAAGTGATTTTTCAGGCACATTCTTTTTGTATTTTGACCAATCAGGAGGAGTGTGTTTGACCTTTTTGTTTATCATTTCTTGAATCCTGGCTGCTTCTTGTTCAAGCTCAGGAATGGTCCACTCCTTGTACATGTGCTTCTCTCCCTTGTACTTCTTGGTTGCCATAATGCTTTCAATGTAGTCTTTTCTCAGAGTTTCATCTGCTTTCTCTAAGATTTGCTGACAAACATTTTTTGCAAACTACTCTAAAGATCTGACTTGTGTGAGCAAGTATTGATAATTCTGCTGAATTTCTCTATCAGATTTCCCATATGTATTCCTTTTTGAGTTATCCTCTGCTTGCTTAGCCTTGATTTTCAAATATTCTTCAATATTGTTAGGCCTGGGATATCCTTCAACAGATGGCAATTTCCTTTTAGCAGGGTCATCCTCATAGTAGAAAGATTTGATTTCTTCTCTGACTACTATAAGTTCAAGAGGGAATTGAACACCTGCAGGAGCTAAGGGCTGTTGAACTTGTGCTGATGAGAGAGGAATAGGCTTGGGTATTGTAACAAGTGACAAAGATTTTGAAGATGTTGGTGGTGGTGAAGTGTCATCATCTTTCAGGATTAGCCTTCTCCTTTTTGTTTGAGGAGAGACTGATGATGCTTTGGGTGAAACAGTGGTGGTAGTTTGAGTGGCAGTGGTTTGCGATTGACTAACAGCTGTTGAAACAACTGGTGCTTCAACCACTGTTGTCATTACAGCAGATGTTGTAACATCTGTTGTCTTCTGCTTTTTGGCAGGAGGCGATGGTGGTGAGGTTGGTTTTGGTGGTGATGGTGGTGGTGGTAAGGCAGTGGTTGTGGTGTGTGTTGAAGTGGTGTGTGTTGAAGTGATAACAGATGTTGAAACCTCTGAAGTACCAGCAGTAGTTGATACAGCAGGAGTTACAACAACTGTTTGGGTGGAGGTTTGATGTTGAAGGCTTTTGGATGGTGGTTTTGGAGTATGCTTTGTGAGTCTGGATGGGATGGACTTGGGTTCCCTCACTTTTGTAGTGGGATTTCTTTTTGGCTTAGGATTTTTAGCATCCTTTGGCTCAGAACAACCCTGCGCATACAGCTCCATGTAAGCTCTTTTCTCCTCATTCCACCTTGACATATCCTTTGCCTCTCTGTCCCTTTTTACACTTGCTATAGCTTCATCAAGTGCATTTTGGGTAACATCAACCTTTTTGCTACCATCTGGCAAAGGAATATTTCTGGTCATAGCATCTTTTTCTGGTTCAATGTAAAGACCATCATCTATTCCCTTCTTCTTCCACTCCTGAATTTTCTCCCCCTTTTTGGCATTATCTGGGGGAAGTTGATCAATAAAGAGAACTGTTGGAGGAGCAGTGCCAGTGGTTTTTAATAAACAGGCCTTGAGAGCCTTGATGTCTGCTTGTGTGTTCTTGAACCTAGACTCCATGATGTTTCTTAGCTTTTGAACATGTATTTCATGTTGCTGATCAGCCATTTGTTTTTGTTGTTGGAGAAAAGGTTGAAATAGATTCCAGAGCTCATTTGTAGCAGGTGCTTGAGGTGGAACAACAGTGGATTGCTTCTTTTGTATTATCAACAACTGTTGTAGCATGACTTTGATATCTGCAACAGCTGTATCCAGTTTGTCAACTCGTTCCGTCAATTCCAGATATTTTAAAACATCACCCAATTTATTGGGATCATCTGATTTCCCACTAGCAGTGGTTTTATCAGTGGTTGAAGTAGGGAGCGTACTCCAAACATTAACCGCTGATGCCCCTTTGTCTTGGTACTGGGGTCTTCTTCCTTCAACACTTGACAACCTTTTGATGTTGCTAGTGGTTAAAACAAATCCACTGGTGGTTGGCAGAGGTGCTATGTAAGGAATTGCCTCCAAGGAAGTCTTATTGATGTAACCACCGTCCAAATGTAAACCAGTGGGTTCAACATTTATAGTGGCTGCTTCACTTGGAATACCACCAAGAGTTACTTGTAACTCAAGGGGTGTAACCTCCTCAGGTTGTGTTGGTGGGTTAGCAAAGATTGATACATCAGACCCAGTCATTTGTTGAGGCATGTTCTTATTGATAGGTGATTGAGAAGGACTGGTTAGTGCCTGGTTCAAATCAATTGCATCCAACAGAAGTTTAGTTGGTGGGGGAATTGTGCATGTGATATTTGGTGTAGAAAGAGAATTTGCCCCGGGCATTGGGCTGTGGATGATGGAAATGAGTGATTCCAGAACATCATATTGTGGAGTCCCTATTTGTACAACCTGTTCTTTTTGAGAAGAAGCAGGAGGAGTTTCGGTTATGGGTTGAGATATTTGTACCAACTGCTGTGAGGAAGTAACAGCAGTGGTTTCTTGTGACTTTTGTGTTGTCACTGGCAATAGCTCTGGTATCTCATCCTCCAGAGTTGCCTTTTTGATGGGTTTGGGGGGTTTTTGAGTTTTTCTTTTTGTTGGCTTTTTGGTGATTGTAGGTGTGGGTTTCAAAGCAGTTGTTTTGCTACTTTGATCACCTTGAGCAGTGGGCTCAGCAGCAGATACCTGAGGAGCAGTGGTAACTGCTAAATTCTGCTCAGGCACCTCTGCTTGTGTTTTGCAAGGTGTTGACATTCTTGTAAAAGTTTCAGCAGTTAAGCTGTTTATTTGAATAGAGTCACATTGTTTTATTGCACCAGGATCATTCTTACCAAGTTTCTTTTCAAAATAATAACTCAAAAATCTTGGAAATAGTAAGAATGCCTTTGTTTCAACATTTTTAACCAAATCATTAAAAATTTCCCGAGAATAATTGAAGTTTTCTCCTTGAAGAATAGCATATCCCAGATTTTGAATTTTTAATGGTATTTCGTTAAAAGCAGTGGTTTTGTTTGAAACACACATTAGAAGGGTATGAAATAAAAATCTTGTTACAGAAGGGAAGTAACCTTTTTGTAAGGTGTCCTTTTTTACTTCTGTATTATACCCTCTTTCCATAAAATCATTTTTAACTCGTTTTTGGGAAAAGAAATTGTACCTTCCTGATCGTCGAGTTGAAAGACCTCTGAAATTGATTGTGGTGTGATTTTGACTGCTTTACCCTGTAAAGTGGAATTAATGGCTATGACATTGTCGCCTTGTTTGTCAAGGGTTACATTCTTCCAAAACTCCCTTTGGGTTTGCAGGTAAATGGGTGCATCTGCTGTAAGCAAAGTTTTATACTTTGACGCAGACATGAGATCAATAATGGAGTCAAAAATTTCTGTGGTGCCGGGTTTTGTGAGTAAACCCAGAAGATTGTGAGAAGGTTTGTGTGGAATTTCGGTGAGTTTGGCCTTTTGAGAGACCTCTTTTGAAGATGATTTGGAAGTGGGTTTTGCAGATGGCTTCGATTTTGTCATTTTGAAGATGATGATCGAAGAAGACGGTGAAGAAATTTGATGAAATGAAAGGAAGAAACTGCTTTGAGAAGAGAATTTTTAAGAATTCAATTCGACCGTAGAACCCTGTTTTGGGTTATGAATGGGGATTTTATAGAGAAAAAGTGAATGCTGACGTGGCAGCGGTTACAAAAGTACTGACCACTATGTACTGCCCACATGCCAACCTCTGATGAAATGAAGGACAGTACTTTTATGAAAGATACTGATGAAGGCAGTGGTTTCAACGGTAACAAATGGAAGCAGTGGATGATTTTCACTATCAGTGGATAGCATATCAGTGGATAAGACACTGCTTTTGAACAACAGAGTTTATCAAGGAAATGAGAGAACAGGGGATGGCTTTCAGCAGTGGACATACATTTTGAAGTAGAGCAGACTTTTGAACAAGCAGTGGTTATGGCAGACTTTTAAGGATTTTAATGAAACCTTCATTTTTAACTATTTTTAAGGATGGATTTTTGGTTTTCTGAAAACATTTAATGCTTTTCTTCATAGAAAAACAAGATGTTGCTTGTTATTCCATGTTTAGCATGCCAATCCTAGAGACCAAACTTTCAAAGGTATCTAATGCTTTTGTGAGCACATCTGCCAGCTGGTCTTTAGTTGGAACATGATGCAGAGAAATCAAACCTTTTTCATAGCAATCCCTCACAAAGTGATGTCTGATGTCGATGTGTTTGGTGGTTGAATGGGAAACTGGATTTTTGATGATATTTTCTGCTGCCTGGCTATCCAACATGAGTGGTGTCTTTAAGGCAGTGATACCAAAATCCAGCAACTGATTTTGAAGCCACAGGAGTTGGGCTGTACAGCTTGCAGCAGCAATGCATTCAGCTTCAGCAGTGGATGTTGAAACAGTTGCTTGCTTTTTGCTTTGCCATGAAACTAAGCAATCACCTAGAAACTGGCACCCTCCTGATGTGGACTTCCTTGTTGTGTTACATCCAGCAAAGTCACTATCTGAAAATCCTGAAAGCTTGATATTCCCATTAGCTGGATACCAGATACCAAGTGTGGGAGCACTTTTTATGTATCTGAATATCCTTTTTACAGCAATAAGGTTGGATTTTCTAGGGGCTGATTGACTTCTTGCACAAACACATGTTGCAAACATGATGTCTGGCCTAGATGCAGTTAGGTACAGCAAAGACCCAATCATGCTTGTATATAGAGTTTGGTCAATCAGCTCATCCTTTTCATCAGACATGACTAGCTTATTTGTTGCCATGGGTGTGCTGCATGGTTTACAATCATTCATATCAAATTTGTTTAAAAGTTCTTTTGCATATTTGCTTTGATGAATGAAAGTACCATTTTGCATTTACTGAACTTGGAGACCAAGAAAGCATTGCAGCTCACCCATTGCACTCATTTCAAACTCAGCTGTCATGAGTTCCCTAAACTCTTCACACATTTTATTACATGTGCTTCCAAAAATAATGTCATCCACATAAATTTGGACAATCATTAAATCCTTTCCTCTCCATTTTAGAAATAGTGTTTTATCAATGGTACCTCTTTTGAAACCATTTGAGAGTAAAAAGGTGGAAAGAGTTTCATACCAGGCTCTAGGTGCTTGTTTCAGGCCATACAAGGCTTTGTTTAACCTGTAGACATGATCTGGATAAAATGGATCCTCAAAGCCTGGAGGTTGACAGACATACACCTCTTCTTGAATTGTACCATAGAGGAAAGCACTTTTGATATCCATTTGAAACACCTTCATGTTGTGGTTGACAGCAAAGGCCAGGAACAGTCTTATAGCTTCCAATCTTGCTACAGGGGCAAAAGTTTCATCATAATCAATCCCCTCTTCCTGTCTGTAACCTTGAACCACAGCTTTATTCTTGACAACAATACCCCTTTCATCAGTTTTGTTTTTGAAGACCCACTTTGTGCCGATGGGGCTAACCTCTTCTGGCAGTGGTACAAGCTCCCATACTTGTTGTCTTTTAAACCGTTGGAGCTCCTCTTGCATGGCTTCTACCCAGCTGTTGTCTTCCAGTGCCTCTTGGTACTTGACTGGCTGATGGAGTGATAGAAAACCAGGAAAAAGACAAATGTTTTGGGTTTGGCTTCTTGTGAGCACCCCTTCATTGATGTTGCCAATGATTTGATCAGGTGGATGAGATCTCAAGTAGATTAAATCTCCTTGGTATGGAATGATGGCATTTATTGGTGAAGGCTGCAAATGTGTATCATCTGAGCTAACCACTGCTGGTGACTTTGATGATCCAACAGTGGCTTCAAAAGGTGGTGGCATGGGAGGTAATGATGTGGACACATGCTGAATTTTATCCACTGTTTGGGGACTTTTGTCAGCAGTGTTTGTTGATGTGGAAGCAATGGTTAAGGGGCTACTTTGGTCAACAACTGTTGAGGTAGCAGTGGTTGAGCTTTGACAGCTGTTTTGAACATCTGCTGCTCTTCCCATTTTGGCAGACCTTTGAGGGATGATGATTTAATACCCATAGTCTGGTGTTGAATCCTCTGATGGACCTGCACTGTTAGTCTTCACAGCAGTATTTGCAAAAGTGAATTTATCAAGATCAAACAGATCTGCAGGATTTGCTGGGATTTTCATTGATGAAAGTTCATTGAACTTTACATACAAGGTCTCCTCCACTGCCTTGGTCCGTGTATTAAACACTTTGTATGCCTTGGCAGTGGTTGAGTATCCCAGATGATAACCACAATCAATTTTGGCTGCAAATTTTGAAATGGAATCTTTTAAGTTCAAAATAAAGCATGGGCAGCCAAATACCTTGAAGTATGAGATTAGTGGTTTGATTTTATACAGAATTTCATAAGCAGTCTTTTTGTGCCTAGGGTTTATTAAAACTCTGTTTTGGACATAGCAAGCAGTATTTATTGCCTCTGCCCAAAAAGTTAATGGCAAACCTGAATCAGCAAGCATGGTTCTGGCAGCCTCAATCAAAGTTCCGTTCTTTCTTTCAACTACCCCATTTTGCTCTGGTGTTCTAGGGATGCTGTATTGCCTTACAATCCCTTTCTTCACACAGAAGGCATCTAACTCCTTATTTTTGAATTCTGTGCCATTGTTACTCCTGGAGACTTTTACTGGAAGGTCAAATTGCTTTTCAACCTGTGTCACAAAGTCTTGCAAAATGCCTGCAGTCTCATCTTTTGAGTGTAAAAAGAAAGTCCATGTAAACCTAGAGAAATCATCAACAATAACCAAACAATATCTTTTCTTCTTGAGACTCATGACTTGAACTGGGCCAAACAAATCCATGTGCAACATTTGCAAACACTGGGTTGTTTTGGACTCTTCAATGGACTTAAAAGAGCTTTTATGCTGTTTTCCTTTTAAACAGGAAACACAGTGCTCAGAACATGAAAACAATTTTTGTGGAAAACCTCTTACAAGGCCATTTTTTGAAATTTCTGTGATTGTCTTGAGATTTGTGTGCCCCAGTCTTTTGTGCCAAAGTTCTGTCTCTTTGTTAGAGGCAGCTGAGAACAGACAGGCATCAGCTCTGGGACACTCTTTTGACATATCAACAACATAAACATTGCCACTTCTTTGAGCAACAAGTTTTGTTTTTTCAGTTTTTATTATTGCTTCAATCTTTTTGACCATTTCTGGTCCAACTATCCTACAACACTCCTTTGTGAAGAATGATCCATACCCCTTGTCACTCATTTGTGAAACACTCAGGAGGTTGAATTTCAGACTGTCTATCAAATTGACATTTTCAAATTTTACATTTCCAGACTGCACTGTACCAGACCCCAGAACTTTCCCTTTACTATTATTCCCAAAGGATATATCACCCCCTCCATGAATTTTGAAATCTTTGAGTAGGGCTTTACATCCTGTCATGTGCCTGGAACCTCCACTATCTACATACCAAAGGCTATCTAAGCATGCAGAAGCTCCCTGCACATGAAGTAAAAGGATTAGTTCATTAGGGTTTCCAAAGCCAATAAGGCTTTGGATGGGGTCTCAACAGTGTCTGGGATGGATGCAGATTGATGGACAGTGGTTAGGTCAGGGGTTTGGACAGTTTTAGGACTGGTTCTTTCTAACCACTGTTGTGGGTTTTGCCCAATCACCTCTTGATACCCAAAAGGATGCCTGTTCACTTTAGGTTTAGAGGGCCTTTTGTAGGTCTCATAAACGTGTGGAATCCTTTGGTAAGACTGTTTCTCCTTACCTCTTCTGTATTGATTGGCAGGGGGTGCATCAGTAACCTGAACATCTCTTTTAACAGATGTTTGGTTCAGCTGTTTTGTGACAGCTGTTTGAACTGGCACAAACAGTGGTTGGTTCTTGGTGAATTTGACAGATGATGTTGATGGACTCAAGGATGTTTTAGCAATGTACTCATTCTTTTTCACATCAAATTTTTTGAGATACACACATGCTTGAGTTTTGTGGTTTGTTTTACCACAGACGATGCAACTTTCAGCAGAAACAATAACACTTGTTTTGTTCAAATCATATGCTTTTAAATGGAAGCAGTCTTTTGTTAGATGATTCCTTTTCTCACAAAATTCACAAAACAAGTTATTGATCTTTTCTTTCTTCTTTCTCTTTTCGGACTCCTTTGCAACAGAGTTTTTAACCTCTGTTGGGATGTCCTTGAGAGGAATGACTTTAGCTTTTGGAGCTTTAATACCGTTAGTGGTTGTAAAGTCCATGGGTTTGAAATTTTCAAGAATGTCACATTCATCAGACCATGTGGGTTTAAACTGGTATTTCTCAAGCTCCTCAAAAGTAGAGGATCCCACTGGTCTGTCAAGTGTGATTTTGTTACCAAGTTTATCAGTGATTTTCACTTCTTGGCCATTCTTGTTTGTGGGGATGAACTCAGTGGTTACATCAATGGTTTGAACAGATTTTTCAGAAACAATGTTTTCATCATCATGTTTTCTATAACCAACACCAAATTTCACATTGCTTTTAATCTGTTTTTAAAGCATTACCTCATATCCTTTGCAGGATTCCACCCATTTTTCACATGTGATTTGGGTGGACTCTAACTCCTTTTTGCAAACTTGGTATTTTTCTACCATAGTTTGGAGTTGAGTTTTGGTGATGCTTTGCTCTTCTTTAAGATTGCTGATCTCTTTCTCTTTTTCAGTCAATTTGTTTTTAAGTTCTTTTAAAGACCTTTCAAATTTGACTTCACCAGTTAAGATTTTATCCCTAAGGTTTTCATTTACCTCTTTGATGTTAGCAAAAGCAATAATGCAATTATCTGAACACAATTTTTCAAGAACTTGAGGTGATACCTTGGCAGCAGCCATCATGGCACATTCACATTGATGATCACCTTCTTCATCAACTCTCTTATCTTTCTCACCTGCTTTCTTTTCTTCCTTGTCTTCTTCAGACCAAGGATCAGTCAGTGGTTCAATCAGGGTTTCTGAATTTTCTCCCAGCAGTAGTTCACCAGCAACTGCAGTAACCACTGCTTCAGCCACTTTATCCACTGTTTCAACACTTAGCTGTTCACCTTCAGTTTCTACCCCCTCTGGTATTGACTCTAATGCCATCAAACAAAATTCATCATTAGAAGGTTCATTAAAAGCATAGAGTGCAAAATTTTCATCACCAAGCTCATCAGGCATGCTGCTCCAGTCAACAAAGCCTTGAGTGAAGAAGCTTTGCTGATCTGGTTGTACCACTGCTGGAGCAGCTGTTTGAGGTGCAACAGGTTGCATTTGTGCCTGGGGGACAGGTGTTTGAACGTACTGAATTTGTGGAATAGTGGTTTGGACATAATGCACAGGCACAGGGGTAGCAGCATAGTGAGCAGTGTTAACATGAGATGCAGGGGTATATTGGGTATAGTGAACAGTGCTTTGATTATGTGGTCTAGGGTTTGAGCTGGGATGAGTGATTATAGGACCAGTTGTTTGACTCCTGCATTCCCTAGCAAAATGACCTAGCTTATTGCACTTGTAACACTTGATTTTCGATTTATCCAACCCTACCCTTAAATTCCCATGTAACCCTGGGAATTTTCTCCCTGTTCTTTTGTAGAATTTGCTTGTTCTTACACTAAGCAAAGCCAATTGATGCAAAATGTCCATTTCTTCTAAGTAAGTGGGATCAAAGTGTTGCAAATCATTGAGTTCAAAGCACAAATTATCTGACATCTGGTTTTCACAATTTGCAGTAAAAGCATAATTTGCAGAGTGAGGATCAGGGTTGTTAAAATTTCCACCAGCAGTTATATCAATGAAGTGATCATAACCCTATTCCTTATCACTGCTACCAGATTCTTCCTGACCAAAAAGAGCTATGCTACCGAATGAATAGTCATCAGTAACTTTGCCAGACTCTTGCAACTTCTTTTTCTGGTTCAACTCCCTTTCATAGGTTAGGAGTCTACCATGAAGTTGGGCCAGGGTCAGATCTTTGAACTCAACAGAGTTTCTAGTCACAAATGCAATTGTGTCCCATTTATCAGGTAGTGATCTAAGGAACCTACTATTTTGTGTTGATTTTGGAAACTCAACGTTAACAAGCCTTAGTTCACTGATGAGACAACTAAAACGTTCAAACTGTTGGGTCAATGATTCACCCTTAATGTGACAGAAGGTTTCATACTGTTGATTCAGAATTTCCTTATTGTTTTCAATGACTTCTTCTGTTCCCCCAAACTGTTCCTTCAATGCATCCCATAGCTCTTTGGCACTGTTACAATGTAACAGTCCAGCATAGATCTCATTGGGTAATGCAGATGCTATGATGCTAAATGCTTTGGAATCGAGTTCGAACTTTTGAAAATCAGTTTCAGTATAGTTTTCAGATGGTTTAGGTACGAACTTCTTTGCATCCTCAGCACTTGGCACCATAGGAACATGGGGACCAAAAACAACAGACCTCCAACATCCAGTGTTCTGTTGAGCAAGGATGTGACCCATACTTCTCTGCCAGATGTTGTATTCATTACGTTTAAGCATGGGTGGTTTGAAAAGAGAGCCAATGTTGTTTTTATCATCTTGTGATTGTGACGTCATCCTGGTTGTTTTACAGGCACTGATTAATCAACTTTGATGGTGATTAAACCTTGCTCTGTTTTTCAACAAAACGAACAAACGATCAGTATCAACTATTATGAGCTGAACTATTTATGTCAAAATGATTGTTAAATCAATTTTGACTGTCCAGGCTCTGATACCAATTGTTGATCTGAGTTTGGTTTTGATTGTATTTTTCGTTTGAATTAGAATGAAGATGGATGAGTTGTGCAGCGGAATTAAGATGGAAACAAACTTTGCATACAATCAAACGAGAGTATTGCTTTGATCAAACATTTTTCACAAAGAACCAAAAGATTGAATTTATTTCAATTACGATTACAATGCAATGTTGAATACAAACTCCCCCTCAGCCAGAGCTCAGTGTTTGTTCATGCAGAGAAGACGATTTTGCAAAGAGCTAATAGAACAGTACAGAGCACTGTTCTATTTATAGGCACTAGCAAACCACTGAGCATCTAAGCTGACGTCACCATGAAAGTGACATCTAACCTCCAAACAAACTCTAACCTCTGATCAATACAAACACTGCTATGCTAACTACTGCTATTACATTTCATTACATAAAAGACATCTAAATAACTGTTGCATCCTTCCACTGCTGTGAACCCAGCGGTACTTGTCCGGATCAGCAGTGCTTGACTCAAGGCAGTAGATTGAACAGCAGAGCTTTAGTCTTTCATCAGGCCTTTACTTGATCAGCAGTTTGTAGGTCAGCAGTTTGCACGATCAATAGATAGGAGGTCAGCAGATGTTGAAATCACTTTCAAGGGGAGAGATTTGTATGTAACATCTGCTTATTCTGGATCCACTACTCTGATCCAGTTTTAGCTTTAATTATCTGTTCCTTTGATAGGGTTCAATCCCAACAATCTCCCCCTGGAACAGATAATGCCAAAACTCTTCATTATTGTGGAACTTTATTGCCTCATCAACAGTTCCCTTATCTGACCTTTAAGTTGTAACTCAAAGTCTATGGCATCTGTATCATCTTCATCCCTACCAAGTGGAAGATTAAGGAGATCCTGCATATCTTCAAGACTCAGGCCAAGAGCTTGTTCCCTTGATAACTTTTTTTTTAACAAACAACCATACAATAAAGCATCAAACATATCTACATCATACTACTAAAACTACTATTACTAAAACTATAAGACCGGGTCAAATTGGGTAAATTTTTAAGTAAGTAGCTAGGGGTAACAAACGATAGGCTTTTAGGCACAAAATTGGGCAATTAAATGTCCAAACCCCCGCCCCTCTCGCAACCATGCTCATATATATAACTTATGAGGTCCAACCCCCCAAATCCCACACTCACACACACTAAAGACGAGGCTCCCTAAATGCCCTTATCCTCTTCGCATTCATATCCAACTAAGGACTCAAACCGTATCAAGGCACAAGTTCTAATGCACCCCCACCTGTAGCCACTCTCATCAAAGATAAGCATTATTTATTTACAAATGTGGCTTCAACTCTCACCAAGAATAAAAGGGTATCAAGGGTTGCTGGTGCATCAATTGGGGTTAATCTAGGGTGTTCAAATTCTCACATCGTTTCGCTTGATTTAAAATTTTTCAAAATCTTCAAAAATTCCCCCCATCCCCACACTTGGGATACATTGACCCCAATGTATGGTTTTAGGAGGCTTTGATCGCTTAAAACTCTTTCACATCAACTAAAAGCTCTTCAACTCAAACCACAAATTTCTTTTTGGATTTTTTTTCATTTTATATATATATATATTTTTCTTTTTAAAATATGACACCACCAACTCGCACCAACCCAAACAAAACATCATAATCATACACCACCCAACCGCCCGACCTTAAACAAAACAAGCTAAATAAATATTCACAAAATATACAAGGAAAGAACACGACCTGGCTAGTAATAACGTGGCCCCGGAGGCCCAAAAATGGAAGACCTCATGTCGTTCCATTCGCCAAATGCAAATGAACCGCTACTACTCCCACCTTGTTGTGAGCTCCTTCTTGTTGGCGCGGATCGATCCATTGTGAATGATGGAGCGGCGGGGTTGGATACGAAACACTACCATCATACGGTGGTAGAGACGCATAATCCACATGTTGTGGATCCACAACCACCGGCTGCCCGGCGTGCCAATCTGCGTGCATTCTCCTTTCTTGGTCATCATGGTATCGATTATTCATTTCTACTTCCCGGGAATACGCGTGTGTGCGATTCCACGCCTCTTGACGATCAAGGTTTTGTTTCAAGGACCGCTCTATGCTTGCACTCATCATCGTATTTTGATCAAATAACGTCCGCTCCGAACCCGACCTAGACTCTAAAATGGGTGCCGGAGGACGTTGATTCTCGATCACTTCTTGCATCGTGCCATCATAAGCCCAACCCGGCACATAGGACCGCTCCGCATAATCGTAAAAGGCACCACCATAACCTCTACCATAACCTCCTTGACCTACATTCTCACCACCATGCGGCTCGTCCGCATAATCCTCGTCACCACTTGGAGCTGCTTCCTCATCACTTTCCGGCTCATCCGGCTCACCCGGTAAAAGATCTCTTGCACCCACCTTTAGTGCTCTCCATCGCTGCCCCTCCGACTTAAGTTTATGGTACCGTTCCGACTGCGTATACGTCCAGCCAATCCCCAACTTGTCTAAAGTAAAAGGCTGATGCCTTTTTGTTGCTCCTCTATCTTCAGACGTTATTGTCTTTTGCTGTTTCATCAATCCCGTGATTATTCGGCAATACGGGACGATATCTCTTCCTAACTTGTTTCGGCAAATCCATAAGTGGTTCATGATCAGATATCGGATTGGGAAACGCGGAGACCCACGAAGTAGCGAATAGAGGATGGGTACTTACGGGTACCTCACTTGCTCCTTGTCCCCCCTTCGCGGAATGACATTAAGAATACAGATTGCTAGCAACAACTTCGGTTCAATTTTTAAGTTCCTCCGGTATAAAATACCACTGTATGTACCGGGTAAAAACAGTGCTGCCAACATATCATTCCAACGGGGATGCTTCTTTGGTTTTACCAGAAGGTCATCAAGAGTAGGTATCATGTAATCACCGGACGATAGACTGTCGTATTTTCCCAATTTCTTCAATGTGCTAAAAGACATCTTTACCGGAATCCCATTCACCATACCCGTTAGCTTCATTTGTGATGGTCTTTCATATGTGTTGCACTTGAGAGTTGTCATCCATTCTTGTATTTCGGTTATGAACAAGTTGTTTTTATCCTTATCATAGCAATTAAGCGCCCCCTCCCAACCTAGAGCGCGAAATTTAGCAAACACACCAAACGGGCTAAATTGAACCTCATTAACTTCTCTCTCGCAAATAAATGCGGCAGCCTTGTTTTTCAATCTATTCATACTATCATGGTAGAGTGTCGGTTGCCACTCCTTTGGTTGGTCATCCAATGGACCCGACTCCCATTTTGGCTTTTCCGCCGGGTTCAACTCCATTTCTTCCTCACTTTCACTTTCGTCAACTCGACCCAAGTATTGCCTCTTTTTCGGTTGCTGTTCCGGCTGCTTGCCCTTATCTTTAGACGAAGAAGACAAGCTTGCTCCAGCTTTTTCCTTTGTCCTAACCATTTTCCTACACACATTAAGGCAAGCAACACAACCAAACAAAACAAAATTAGACTCTTTTCTCCAAACTATCCCCACACTTGCTTGTTACTATGGTTGTAGATGTTAGTGAACCAAGAGTTTATAAATTTTTCAAAAATTGGGCATGGTGTCTCTACAATGTAGAGATTCCCAAAAGTTCACTACTTTACTATCAATCCTACATCTACAAACCATAACCATGTTCAAGTAACAAGTGACAAGTCAAAACTATGAACAAGCAAGTGGGCATGAACAAATAACCTAAATAACCTTACTTTTCACAATGTATCATCAAAATATAACAATTAAGCTTTCATACCTTGGTTTTAATATGCTAACACACTTGTGAAACAAAAACTTCAAAAACCCCTAAAATTTTCGGACCTAGGGTTTATAATTCGAACCCGAAAACTTCGTTTTTTCACCAATCTCTTCTCAAAATCAGAAAGTGCGTGAAAAATTAGCCAAGATAGACTCCGATTTCACTTGATTTGGTTGAGAATTGAAAGAGATAGGAGTGATTGAAGGTTGAAGAATGTTGGGGATTCTTGTGGGTCAATAGAAAGTGATGTTGGATGTTTGTGATGAGGGAAGAAGAAAGAAAAAGGAATGGATGGGGTTTAATCCACGTGACCTGATTGTTGTTAATTTTTTTTTATATATATACGCTGCACAGACTGACGGATCAAATTCCCAGGTCTACCGTAAATTACGGTATTACCGTAAATTACGGTGGAACCTGGGAGTCAATTCTCACCGTAAAACAGTAGCAAATCACCGTAAAGACCAGATTATTTCTCTCTCCACCGTAACTTACGGTGCCACCGTAAGTTACGGTGGCATCTGGGCCTTCCTGGTTTCGCCAAAAACTTGAATTTTAAGTATATTTTTTATATTTTTTCAGTTTTTTCAATTTTTTTTATGTTTTTAAATTTTTTCAAAAACGTGTAAAAATCACCCTACCCCCTCGAAAGTCCCGTGTTGTCCTCAACACAATGTTAGAGCAATTCGTGACCCGAATGTCCCCACACTTATTTCAAACACAGATTTCAAGGAAGTACGGTAATTGTGCAAACTATATAAAACAAAACAAAATGAAATGCTACTATTTACACTACCAAACCTGGGCCTCTCACGGTTGTTCCTCATCGACCGGGCGTAGAATGTAGCCCACTTTGTCAAGCTCCAAGTTGTTTATGTCGTGCCCCTCCAAATATGGTTTCAACCGATGACCGTTCACCGTTTGTTGTTTAAGTGTTTGCTCGTCTTGGATGTCTACGTCACCAAACCTTCCAACTCGTCGAACAACATACGGGCCCATCCATTTACTTTTAAGTTTGCCCGCAAACATCTTAAGTCTTGAGTTGTACAACCAAACTTTTTGGCCCACTTCAAACGTTTTCTTTCTCAATTTTGCATCATGTACCTTCTTGAGTTTATCTTTATACGCCGATGCACATTCATACGCTTCGTCTCTAAGCTCTTCAATTACACACAATTGTAACTTCCTCCTCTTTCCCGCTTCATTGTAATCCGCCTTGACCGTAGTGATTGCCCAATAAGCCCGATGCGCTAACTCCACTGGCAAATGACAACCCTTCCCATAAACCATCCGGTAAGGTGTTGTGCCAATAGGAGTTTTGTAGGCCGTTCGGTATGCCCACAACGCATCATCCAATTTACTCGACCAATCCTTCCTATCTGTTCTAACCGTCTTCATGAGAATTTCTTTGATTTGACGGTTGGACACTTCAACTTGTCCACTCGTTTGCAGATGGTAAGGTGTGGCAATTCGGTGATTCACGCTATACCTCTTCAACAATTTCCCAAAATTGAAGTTCTTGAAATGCGAACCACCATCACTTATAATAACACGCGGAATGCCAAAGCGAGAGAAGATGTTGGATTGAACAAATTTACAAACAACCGAATGGTCGTTTGTTCGTGTTGCAATGGCTTCAATCCACTTCGAGACGTAATCCACCGCTACCAAAATATATAGAAAACCATTTGAATTCGGGAAGGGACCCATAAAATCTATACCCCAAACATCGAATATTTCCACAACCAAGATTGGTTGTAATGGCATCTCATCCCTCTTCGATATGCTTCCCATCTTTTGACAATTTATGCAATTTCTAGCGAACTCACATGCATCTTTGAAAATTGTGGGCCAATAGAACCCACATGAGAGAACCCGATAACCCGTTTTATGCCCACTAAAATGACCCCCACATGCAGACGAATGAGCATGGGTCAAAATTTCCAACACTTCTGTCTCGGGCACACACCTTCGTATAACTTGATCCGGCCCAATCTTGAAAAGATCCGGTTCATCCCAAATGTATTGCTTCACTTGGACCATAAATTGTTGTCGTCGCTTTTTGGTCCAATGACTTGGGATGGCACCCGTGGCTAAGTAATTAACGTAATGAGCATACCACGGTGCAACAAAGGTGGAAACGGCTAAGAGTTGCTCATCGGGAAACGTTTCATTTATTTCACTATCATCGTCAATTCCTTCAACCGGAATCCGAGACAAGTGATCTGCCACTACGTTCTCACTTCCCTTTTTGTCTCGGATCTCTAAATCGAACTCTTGTAATAACAACACCCACCGAATTAAACGGGGCTTCGCATCCTTCTTCTCCATCAAATATCGGACCGCACTATGATCCGAATAAACCACCACTTTGCTCCCCCAAATATAAGCACGAAACTTATCCAAAGCATACACCACCGCTAATAACTCCTTTTCGGTTGTGGTGTAATTGAGTTGCGCTTCGGATAAAGTCTTGCTTACATAGTAAATCACCACCGGCTTTTTATCAACCCGTTGACCCAAAACTGCACCGATAGTAGTGTCACTTGCATCACACATTATCTCGAACGGCTTTGACCAATCCGGTGGTTGCAAAATAGGAGCTTTGACCAAGTGTTCCTTCAAAACAATGAAAGCTTGCATACACTCATTAGTAAAATCAAATGGGACATCTTTTAGTAACAAATTGCATAAAGGTTTGGTGATAACACTAAAACCTTTTATGAAACGTCTATAGAACCCCGCGTGTCCCAAAAATGACCTTACACCCTTAACATTTTTCGGAGGTGGCAAAAATGCAATTACCCTTATTTTCACCTTATCCACCTCCATTCCCCTTTCCGAAATTACATGACCCAACACAATGCCCTCTTGCACCATGAAATGACTTTTATCCCAACTAAGCACTAAATTTTTCTCAACACATCTTTTTAAAACTTTTTGTAATTCGTTGAGACAAGATTCGAAACTAGTGCCAAAAATGGAAAAGTCATCCATAAAAACTTCAAGCGACTCTCCAACCATGTCCGAGAAGATACTCATCATACATCGTTGGAAAGTTGCCGGTGCATTGCACAAGCCAAATGGCATTCGCCGAAAGGCAAAGGTACCATATGGACAAGTGAAGGTGGTCTTGTGTTGGTCATCCGGGTGTATTGCTATTTGATTGTAACCCGAATACCCGTCCAAAAAGCAGTAATATTTTTTACCCGATAATTTTTCAATGATTTGGTCAATGAAAGGTAGCGGGAAATGGTCCTTAGAAGTGGCGGCATTCAACTTTCGGTAGTCAATACATACACGCCACCCGGTGACCGGCCGGGTGGCAATTTGTTCACCACTTTCATCCTTGACTACTTGAATGCCGGCCTTCTTAGGCACAACTTGGGTGGGACTCACCCAAGCACTATCCGAAATCGGATAGATGATTCCCGCGTCCAACCATTTAATTACCTCTTTTTTAATTACCTCCCTTAGGTTCGGATTCAATTGCCTTTGAGCTTCTCGTGTTGGTTTGGCATATTCGGTGGTAATAATTTTGTGCATGACAATTGATGGACTAATTCCTTTGAGATCGGCAATCGTCCATCCGATAGCACCCTTGTTTTCTTTCAAGACTTCCAACAACGCTTGCTCTTGGGCCAACTCTAAATTAGAGGCAATAATGACCGGTAAAGTGTCATTATCCCTTAAAAACACATACTTCAAGTGGCTCGGCAAGTCTTTAAGTTCCAACTTTGGCGGTTCCTCTAACGATGGTTTAGTACCCGAATTTATCTCCGCCGGTAAACCTTCAAATTGATGAGTCCATGGTGGTCGACCTTCTTTCAAAGCCATTGCATCCTGTTTTTCCTCTTCAACCCGGAGTGCATAAGCATGTACTGTTCATAAAAATCACACAGGCAAACATCCAAACCATCCTCCTCATACTCATGCGGGTTGCATCCGTCAACTATATCTGCCATGAAACACTCATCAACACCATTAGCATTAGAATTGTTAGTAAAAACATTCAAACGCATTTTTCGATTTCCAAAAGTCATATCGACTGTACCAAATCTACAATCGATTACTGCATGTGCGGTGCTAAAAAATGGCCGACCCAAAATTACGTTTTGTTGTTGTTTTGGGTCCGCGGACGAGTAGTCCAAGACTAAAAAGTCAACCGGGTAATAGAACTCATCAATTTTAACAATGACATTTTGAACCATACCCCAGGGCAACTTATGAGACAAATCGGCTAAAACAACCGTTGTCTCTACCCTAGCTAACGGACCAAAGTCATATTGGTCATATAAGCCCCCCGGTAAAATGCTAACCCCGGCTCCAAGATCTAATAACGCCTTCGCCATTTGAAAATTACCAACTTGAATGTTAATTAGAGGCGTGCCCGGATCTTGGAGCTTAGGAGGAAGCTCCCCATTCAAAACCGCACTCACTTGCCCGGTTAAATCAACCCGCTTAGGCATTTTCTTCTTGTTTTGCCTTTTTTGTGTACATAACTCTTTTAAAAATTTTGCATAGGCGGGTACTTGTTTTAATGCATCAAGGAGTGGAAGGTTAATTTTAACTTGTTTAAACATGTCCCACAACTCTTCTTTTTGGGGACCTCTTGGTGCAATAAAATTTTTTCTACCCGGGTCAAGTAAGGCCGATGGAAACGGGACTTGACTCGGTTCACCCTCAACTTTTTCATTCTTTTCGTTTTCACCCAACCCCGGTTTTTAACATTTGATTCTTTTGGTTTAACCGGTGAAACTTCATCATCACTATCATTACCCGTGATGTCCTCAACTACCCCCTCAACCAATTCGGGTGACAAATTGGCTTTAAATTCTTTTCCACTTCTTAAAACACTAACATGATGAACATTAACATTACCTCGTGATGTACCATGCGAAGGATTTACCTTAGTGTCGCTAGGAAGTTGTCCCTTGCTTTTCTTCAATTCCGCCACATCGGTTGCCAATTGACCCATTTGGGTTGTTAGTGATTGAATGCTTTTATCACGAACCTCATCCTTTTGCATTCGGACTTCATCAAGTTGGTTCCGTTTTTGCATCTCCGCTTGCATGCTTTTTAGCATGTCCATCATCTCATTTCCACCCGAAGACCCACTTGTTCTTGACCCGTTTGATATTGATTTTGATACCCTTGGTTGTTCCCACCTCGATATCCACTTTGATTGTTGTAAGGTTGGCGTGAACCAAAGTTACCTTGGCTACCTTGAAAGTTCGGGTTAGCTTGATTTGAAGGGTTCCCATACCGAAAATTTGGGTGGTTCCTCAACCCGGGGTGGTATGTATTAGAATTCATGTTGTTGTAATTTCTACCACCCCCTCCTTGACCTTGAACCGCATGAACTTCTTCATATTGCCCTTCCACCATTCCTTGGCAATTTTCAGCCGCATGACCTATTTCATTACACAATGCACAAACATCATAAATTTGGTTAGTGGTTTGAACATTACCATCATCAATTGCGTGCACTTGAGGTCGGGCAATGGCCGGTCGTGCTCTCCTCGATGCTTGAGCTTTTCTTTTTGATGTAATTGCCATGTTCTCCAAAAACTCCCAATCATCATTCTCGTAGTTTGTACCAAAAGTCCCACCGGTAATAGACATTAAATCACGAGCATCTTCGGCACTCAACCCCTCGTGGAAGGCATTCATTAACTCCCAAAGTTCAATCCCATGGTGAGGGCAATTTTTGATCATCATGTTGAAACGTTCAAATGCCTCATGGAACATTTCACCATGTTGTTGTTGAAAACTCCTCAGCCCCTTCCTAGCATCATTAGTCTTTTGAGCGGTATAAAATTCGTCTAGGAAAATTTGTTGCATTTCCGCCCAAGTGTAAATAGATGCTGAAGGCAAAGTGTAGAACCACTTCTTTGCCTTGTCCTCCAAAGAAAATTGAAACAGGACTAACTTGACATCATCAGCCGAAAAACCTTGACTCCCAAGAGTATTGCAAATTGAGTCATAGGCCTCTAAGTGGAAATACGGTTCCTCCGTTGCTAGCCCTTTATATTTCGGAAAACTTTGCAAAGAATTTGTTCTCACTTCAAAGGTCCTCCCTTGATCATTGTGAGGAATAACTACCGGTGAGGGATTTTGAGTGATTATCGGCCTAAAATGCGCTTCAATTCCTCTCGCATGTTCTCTAAGATGCCTTCTTGGCACCCCCAACCTAACCCTTGGTCGAACAGGACCCATTGGCCTTGGTATATGCCCTTGTGGTACGAATGGTTGTTGAAATTGCTGTTGTGGTATCGGTTGGTGTTGAATCGGCCTTTGGAATTGTGGTTGTACGTTTTATGGGCGAACTTGTTGCAATGGTATAGGGCGTTGCATTGGTGGCCCTTGTGGTCTTGGCCTAATATGTTGTGGTATGAGTTGTTGTTGTTGTGGTACTCCACCTACACTTGCCATCCCTTGAGATTGACCTTGCACATAACCGAACTCTCCTTGATCACCATAACCCCCATAAGCATACCCATCTTCATCATAACCCTCAAAATCTTCGTATCCTTCTTCATATCCATCTCCCCCTAGACCCGAAGTTTGCCCAAATGGAATGGTCGAGTATTGAAAACCCGACTGGTTTGATGGTCTAAATGTAGAGGTAGTATGGACAACAGTTGAACCTTGTGGTACTGTATAGGTTGAGGATGATTGCCCTGAAACTGGGAAGAAATGAGTGAGTGGTGGAATCGTAGTAGATGGGCTAAAGGTAAGACTAGGTTCGACTTGAGTAGTGATCGGTTGTGTGGTGTTGGTTGGTGTAGTGTCATGAGGTGGAGTAGGAATTGTAGTGGTATTAGGTATGGTTGTGTTTGGTGATGGTTGTGTGGAAGTCGGTATGAAGGATGAGGTCGTTTGACCCGTTATGGGTGGTAATTGAGATTCTTGCTTGATGTTTCGTGGTGTAATGGGTGATGTGGGTGAACCAATAATTCTGTTTTCTCGTACTAACACACGATTTTGCCTTAATGTTCTTTCGATCTCCGGATCAAATGACAATGGTGACGCTTTGTGAGAGCCTCTAGTATGCATGCACCTGTAGAACCTGCACACTAAACACACCAGTGTAAACCTGAAAATAACAAAGCAAAACTAATAAACTGACACACGTTGCGCACTACTCCCCGGCAACGGCGCCAAAATTTGACGTGATTGTCGTGGTCACGCAAATTTAATCCCAATAACAACTATAGATAGTGGTAAATGGGTATCGAACTCAGGGAGTATGTGGAAAATATGTCGATTATATAGCTTTGCACTTAAACTAAAATTAACCTAATTTGCAGAAAGTAAATATCAATAATTTAGATTGTTTGATTTTAAAACTAAATTAACTAAATAAATTCAAATCAAAAGTTGGTTGTAAAACAGATTAGGAGAAAGCGATCATCCTAAACTTCCGGTTTGCTTTTGACAATTGTGTTTAAATTCACTAGAAAGAATCACATAGACATGATTCATGTATGATTGTTTGTTGTGATAAAAGGGAACTAAGTACTCGGATTATGAAA
This sequence comes from Helianthus tuberosus, assembly GCA_030545235.1. Taxonomy (NCBI): domain Eukaryota; kingdom Viridiplantae; phylum Streptophyta; class Magnoliopsida; order Asterales; family Asteraceae; genus Helianthus; species Helianthus tuberosus. The sequence goes on from CM060441.1 coordinate 34,490,464, forward strand.
ATGCGAGGTTGTTACCCGATAACCAATTGATTAATATCCAACCCTAATCCCTCCCGTGATATCTCGATTGTCAACGACACCAAGAACGTACAGTTTAGAATATGATTATAACATCAATCAACAATTTACAAACAAACATTCACACACCATAATAAACAAACAAACATTGTAAGCCTATTATTCTAGAAATACGAATCCAAACACAAAAGTCATAGACAAACCTTCAATTCAGGATGATCACCATAAGTTTAGCCACACATAGCTTGGTGAATCATCATAGCAATAAGTTTAATGTTCATACGAATCAAAAACACAAACGAATCGTTTTGCAATGTTTGGAACCAAGCAAGAACAGCCAAAATCGCCCCCTAGTTGCTGAGAAACTGTCCAATCATGAGATAAGTGAAAAGACACCATAAAAACTATTTTAATGAGCAGTTACGGAGTTGTACGTCGCCTCCACCGTAATTTATGGTGCCACCGTAAATTACGGTGGCTATCAAAGTGTTACGGTAAGAGTCTCCTGAGTTACGGTGAGATAAAGGCAACTTTCAGGGCCACCGTAAATTACGGTGGCCACCGTAATTTACGGTGGCACCCTGAATGTTGTGCTTTGTTTCCTCTTTCGTTCCACGAACGACCCGTTCATCTCTAATCCTTCCAAAGCTGTGTTTTCTCCTCTTTTAGCTCCCAAAACATACCTGAAACATAAGCAACCGTATTCATCTAATTCAAGATAATTACGCAATTAAGTGAAGGATTAATTCGTCTTTTAACATGATTAAGGGTTGTCCAACGGACCACCCGTCAATAGGCACTAGTAAACCACTGAGCATCTAAGCTGACATCACCATGAAAGTGACATCTAACCTCCTAACAAACTCTAACCTCTGATCAATACAAACACTGCTATGCTAACTACTGCTATTACATTTCATTACATAAAAGACATCTAAATAACTGTTGCATCCTTCCACTGCTGTGAACCCAGCAGTACTTGTCCGGATCAGCAGTGCTTGACTCAAGGCAGTAGATTGAACAGCAGAGCTTTAGTCTTTCATCAGGCCTTTACTTGATCAGCAGTTTATAGGTCAGCAGTTTGCACGATCAGTAGATAGGAGGTCAGCAGATGTTGAAATCACTTTCAAGGGGAGAGATTTGTATGTAACATCTGCTTATTCTGGATCCACTGCTCTGATCCAGTTTTGGCTTTAATTATCTGTTCCTTTGATAGGGTTCAATCCCAACACTGTGTTTGAAATTTTAGTTCAAAACGTCCATTTTCTGCCTAAAACGAATATTAAGGTGTCGAGACGCTGTTACGATTAAAGGGTATTAACTCGATGAGTGCTACGATACAATGTCCGATCGATTGAAACCAATCCGATGGATGTTTAAGTGATGCCCGAATCCGGGCTATACTTTGTCATTCGTCGTGAGGGTTTTGATTTCGTGAGCTTATCGTAAATGTTGTATTAAGTTACTAACCTAGTTTCGTGTGCATTGTCATTTAACTAGGTTACAAGGCTAAATCAGTAGGCAAAAGTTCTGTCCAGTTAAACTTGCAAAGTGAGTCATTCTCTTTTTACCAAATTGTTTCCAAAACTCTATTTATTTCAAAAGTTATAATTACAGGGATTAAGTCTTTGTAATCTTCAATTACTGCCGGTATGTGGGGTTTTGTATACATTACTTGATACCCGTCACCATTGGACAACGGGTTAGCCAATGGGTGTTCTGACCATAGTCACAGATACTGTCAAGTGACAAATACCGATTTGGGGTAATTGGTTGATAAAAACATTGTAATCACCCTTAATACTATGTATTATAACAGTGTGTCGTTTTCTGCAATTTGAATGACTCGACAGTATTTCCCCGCTGATAAAATCTTTTTAAAACATGTTTCAGGTGACTTACTCTGAAACAAGGAAAAAGTGCCGCGTAGCACTAAAGCTTGAAGAGGTGGCTCAGTAAAATAAATAAACATGTTTTGTAAAATAGGGAATTTCCTCGTGAAATTCCTTTATTGTAAATTATGGGGTTTTATCCCAAAAGTGTGAAATAAAATAATTGGGTGTTTTCAGTTTAAAATGATCCTGTTGATATTTCCGCTGCCAAATTAAATACAAATACCACGGGTTTCTGTTCCGCGGCTTCGGGACCGGGTAACACCGGGTCGGGGGCCGTGACAGAATAAGGTGGTATCAGAGCCACTGATTTAAGCCAATTAAGTATTTAGAAATACTTAATTTTTTCTGGTTGCCATTCTGTGATTTTGTGAACATTTAATTTGCAATAAATAAAAATTTTAACTTAAGTTTGTGTGTGTTTCTTCATGTGTGTTATCAGCATGAATGAACTGTCGGAGGCACTCCGAAACTTTACTATCCATAGCACTAATATGGATACCACCGACTCCAGCACCTTAACTGGCTACCAGGCTGATACTGAAGAACCAGTAGTATTCCAGGCCCAGCCGCAGGAGAAACCAAAGCCGAAAAAGAGGAGGAGGATCTTGGACTGGAAACGTGGACGTAGGAAGAAACCAGCTGCACAGAAGGTTAAAAAGACTGAGGATCCGAAGGATAAAGGGAAAGGAAAAGAGATCGGGGAAAGTTCCGGGCAAGCTCAAGAAATGCCACCATGGGAGGAGCTGGATCGCAAATTAGCAAATTGTGACCTCATCGGACCTGCCAATGAAAACCTCTTCAATTACCCCGCTGAATCCCAACTTCCAGTTAACTTAGAACCAGCTATCCTAGATCCTATTGTCAACCCCCAACCTGTTATCGGCCACATGGAGGAATGGTGGACAAACGATTGGCAGTTTCAGAATTTTATGAATAATCCCAACGTCTATTTTCCCCAGTTTGACTCTGAGCCTGCACCAAACCCACCTATGAGCGCATAAAACTTGGCTAAACTCCGTCATTATGGCGAGGAGCTGGTGGAGGAAGGAAATAGAATTAGGGATGTGGGGGAGAAAATCACGTGGAAATACGACGAGAGGGAGCGTCGTTTCTGAGATGCCAACTGACTGTGGTTGTGTGGTTATGTGTTTAATAATAATAAAATAATAATAAAAATATAATCATGTAAAATAACTTAAATAAAACTTTTGTAATATATCTGGGGTGTATGGATGCATACTAATATATATATATATATATATATATATATATATAACGCAATAAAGTAATCACACATAATCATGTCAACACGTATAGTCAAAATTGTCGACTTTGAGACTTTCATATTATATATATATATATATATATAACGCAATAAAGTAATCACACATAATCATGTCAACACGTATATATATATATATAATATGAAAGTCTCAAAGTCGACAATTTTGACTATACGTGTTGACATGATTATGTGTGATTACTTTATTGCGTTTGGTTGTTATTTATTTTGTGCCAATAACTTATATATATTGTTAATTATCAGATGGAACACACTATTAATGAACCAGTTAACGAAGTTAACCAATCCGAGCGAAACAATGAGGATCACTTTCTTAATAGGCAAGATATAGAAAATATCGTTGCCCAGGGAATAGCTAATGCTATCCCGGCAATCGTCGCTGCTGTTAAAAGTCCTGCTGAGCCTTCGCAAGCTAACCCTAGTAAACGCACGCGCGACGAAAATTTCAGTAACAGTGTTAACGGAGACGGTAATAATGACAACGTGATCCAAGCCCCAATACTTAATAAAATGAAAGTTGCAACACCTGGTTGCACCTATAAAGAATTTCTTGCCTGTAAACCGGTCGAATTTGCAGGCAATGAAGGGGCAACTGCTGCACCGTGTTGGTTGGAAAAGACCGAGGCAGTAATTAAAATAAGTAAATGTGCCGAGGAGGATAAGGTTATGTATGCTTCTCACCTTTTCAAGGAAGTGGCATTAGAATGGTGGAATACGGTATTACAGGCCAACGGAAGTGACATGGCTTACGCTATGAATTGGGAAGAATTTAAGCAATTGATGGAAAGGAAATTCCGCCCCGAATATGAAAAAGAACAAATGGCCAATAAGTTCCTGAGCCACCGAATGATGGATGTTGACTGTCGAGGGTATACTTCGAAGTTCTTCGAGTATGCTCGAATTGTACCAACTCTGGCTTCGCCAGAACCGGTACTTATCTCTCGCTATATTTGGGGTTTGATTAGCGAAATTCGTGATATCGTCAAAGCTGCGAGGCCCCGCACAATTGACGATGCGGTGGAATTAGCCAATACCCTGACCGACAGGCTAGTACGTACGCGGGAAGAAAACGGGAAAAAAGAGTTAGCCCAAAAGATTACCCAAGGGTTCCGTGGGGGTAATATTTTCAAAAGAAAGGGAACTGGGCAATCTCCCACCCCTCCATTCTGCAGAAATTGTAAAAAGAAACATTTTGGAAGATGTAATGAAACCTGCAACTTCTGCAAAGCTCTAGGACGTCGCGAAGAGGAGTGCAGAAAGAAAACAAGGATCTGCTACAACTGCGGCGAAGCTGAACATTTTAGACCAGAATGTCCAAAGCTGGTCAAACCAGCTGACAATAGGACCAAACCTGCTGAAGGGACTACTAAGAAAAACGCAAGAGCCTTTCAGCTGATGACCCAAGAAGCAGATCTAATTCCTGATGTGATAGCTGGTACGTTCCTAGTTTATGACGTTTACGCAAAAGTATTATTTGACTCTGGTGTAAACCAAAGTTTCATAAATTCTTCATTCTACCAAGCCCTTAAGCAACCTTTAACTAAACTTAGACAAGTTTTTACAGTAGAGACGACAGATGGGAGTTCTGTTAACATAGATAAGGTTTTGCAAGAAGGAAAGATAGAACTCTTAGGCCATAAATTTTCTGCAAACCTGTTACCTATGAATTTAGCTGGATTCGACGTCGTGCTAGGAATGGATTGGTTAGTAGCCAACCATGCTCGAATTCTCTGTGATAAGAATTCCATAGAAATTCATACACCTGCAGGAGAAGTAATTATGATTACAGGAGATAAGCCGCACAAACCATTAAAGTTCATTTCAGTAATGAAAGTTGCTAGTTATGAGCGAAAACAAGGAATAGTATATATGATTTCGGTAATCATTAACACTAAAACTAAGGAACTTAAGGAAATTCCTGTAGTATCAGAATGCCCGGATGTATTCCCAGAAGAGCTACCAGGATTACTTCCAGATAGGGAAGTAGAATTTAGGATTCATCTGATTCCTGGAACTACACCGATAGCTAACGCAGCTTATCGGTTAACCCACCGAAATGCTAGAATTGAAAAAGCAGTTAGATGAATTATTAAGCAAAGGATTCATACAACCTAGTTCATCTCCGTGGGGAGCACTAGTGTTGTTTGTGAAAAAGAAAGATGGTTCGATGCGAATGTGTATCGATTACAGGGAATTGAATAAGGTTACAATTAAGAATCGATACCCATTACCTAGGATTGACGATCTTTTTGATCAACTCCAGGGAGCTAGATATTTTTCTAAGATAGACTTACGCTCCAGATACCATCAGTTGAAGGTACAAGAAGAAGACATACCTAAAACTGCTTTCAGAACTAGGTATGGTCATTACGAGTTTACAGTCATGCCCTTTGGACTAACAAATGCTCCTGCAGCATTCATGGACATGATGAATAGAATCTGTAAACCGTATTTGAATAAATTTGTAATTGTCTTCATTGACGATATACTTATCTATTCTAAAAGTCAGGACGAGCATTGTGAGCATCTACGAGCACTCTTAACTCTGTTAAGGAAAGAGAAGCTTTACGCCAAATTCTCGAAGTGTGAATTTTGGCTACAGGAAGTGCAATTCTTAGGTCACATGGTGAATCACGAAGGTATTCACGTAGATCCCTCCAAGATAGAAGCTATCACCAAATGGAAGGCCCCGCAATCAGCCACGAAAGTTAGAAGTTTTCTAGGATTAGCCGGGTACTGTAGGCGCTTCATTAAGGATTTCTCTAAGATAGCAGTACCATTAACTAAGTTAACCTGTAAAACAGTTAAGTTTGAATGGGGACCTAGGCAAGAAGAGGCTTTTAAGATTTTAAAACAAAGGTTAACAAATACACCAATTCTAGCTTTACCAGACGAAACAGAAGATTTTGAAGTTTACTGTGACACTTCTAAGTTAGGATTAGGATGTGTGCTGATGCAACGCAAGAAGGTAATTGCGTATGCCTCAAGGCAGTTAAAAAAGCACGAGGAAAATTATACGACTCATGACTTGGAGTTAGGGGCCATAATTTTTGCCCTTAAGATTTGGAGACATTATTTGTACGGGAGCAAATTTACTGTCTATACAGATCATAAAAGTTTGAGGTACATATTTGGGCAAAAAGAATTAAACATGAGGCAAAGAAGATGGATGGAATTTCTAAGTGATTACGACTGTGATATTCAATATCACGAAGGAAAGGTAAATGTAGTAGCAGACGCCCTAATTCGTAAGTATCATGAAAAGCAAAAGCAAATTCGTGCCCTTAGATTAAATCTACAGTTAGATTTAATGGAACAACTGAAGAACGTCCAAGAAACAGCAATCAAGGTGTGACACCTATGTTTGTAATCATTGTAAACAGTTCTGTTATCAATAAAATAATGTTATTTGATCCCAATGTTTGTTTATTTATGTTTGACGTTTTTCATGTTTTGACTTTTGTTCAATTTCAAACTTTATATCGCTTTCTGGAGAGTTATACGCAAACTGGTGTGTAAACATAGTCAGTTTAACGCGACAAAAACTCTGGAACATCAACATATGCTTAACATACCTTAAATAACCTTTAAATAACTTAGAAATAAGCTTTGAAGGCTTTGGTATGGCAAAAACAAGTTAAATCGCTTACAGGGACTAAATTCGACAAACTGCAAAAGTATGATGATTCGTACTGAAACAGACATTCCGGAACATGACCATAAGTTAAACATACCATAAATATCCTTTACATAGCTTAGAAATAGGCTTTAAGGGGTTCGGTGTGCTAAAATAAACTTTTGGGTCATTCAGGGACTAAAAGCGTCAAAAAGTGCATAAGTTTGCATTTTCGCGCATAAGTTACGTTCTGAATACATCCGGACATCCAAAAATTTATGTAATCATTAAAATATTATGCTTTAGTGATTGGCTTGTCAAAAATCCATTCGTCGCGCAATTTGGACCGTTTTTGCGTCTGTTACGACTTCCGTCGTAATTAACCGAACAACGCAATCGTACGGCAAAATGAACCGACATCTGGCATATTTTTGAGCATATTTTAAGTTCCCTATACTTTAACATCCTTATGGAGCTTAAAAATTGGTTTGACGGGTGTTAGAAGTGCCAAAACACGACTATACGCGCACAGGTGCATGTTCTGCCAAAAATGAAACATTGCTGGTCTGCACAAGGCTTACGGACCGTAAGCACTTAGCCATACGGTCCGTAAGGACCTCCCAGATCAGAAAAATCAGATTAAACAGCTGTTAACAGCTGTTAAGCACTCATAACTCTCTTGCACATGGCATTTCCTGATAATGGGGGGCCATTTTGATGTACCATGGTATTGTAACATATGTATGGATGAGATTGAATCACGGGTTACGATAAAAGATCTTAACGGTTCAAGGAAATCTATAAATACCCCCATGATCTCAACCCCAAAACCCACACCTTTGAATCTGAATTTGTTCTCTAAGTTGTTGTGTTTAACACTTCATACCTGAGAATATTCGGATCAAAACTTCCGTTCTTGGATCCGTTGTAAGTCCTCCTTCGTTCTTTTAGCGTTTTCTACGTTGTTTTAGCGTTTTCTACGTTGACCAGTTTATGGTCAACACGAAGTTCGGTTGAACTTCATAACGTGAGCGTAATCACGATGGTTATAGTCCCTAGTAACTATACCTACTGATTACCACGTTATCTAGGCTCCGTGACGAGTCGTAATTTCGGCCAAAATACGTATTCTTGCGTATTTTGTAACCAAACTACTTTTGGGTATCAAAACCGTTTGTTTTGATACCAAACCTGTTTTCAAACTTAGTTAAGCATGTTTTAACATGCTTAGCGCGTCACTTTTAGTTTGGTGCTTATATAGGGTCGTAAAGGTAAGCGATCTAAACAATCGCTTATACTTTCGAACCCGACCCATTGGTCGATCATTAGGATCCGACCAAACACATTAGGTGACCATAGTGTATAGGGAATAACCTTCCGAGGTTATACCTTATGGTCACGACGTTTAGTTAGTTATATGATAGGTAGTTTATATGCCTTAGGTAAATTACCAAAATGCCCTCTTTACGCCAAAATTCATTTTAAACCTATGTAAAATAATTCTTGATATCTAAACTGATTTAGCAACAATATTAGACATGTTAAGGATTATTTTACTTATCATAGGGCTAGTTAGGCATTCCGAACGCGTTTTACGCGAACGACGTGTTAAAGTAGCATAAGCTACCTAAACGGGTCGTAATGGGTCGTAAGCACTTAGGTTAGGTTTCATTTTAGTATGTAGGCTTTGTTAAACCATACTACACGAGTTCCCATACTCGTTTGGTTTACGAACCCTCATGCTACCCGATCCTCCGAATAGGTCCGGTTTATTAACATAGTTACCTATATTAGGTGCCGTTTGATTTCCGTGATCTCTAGCATTGCTTGGTTGTTACTCAAGGACTTCTAGGAAATCTCAAGTGAGTACATAGACCCCTCTTTTACTGTTTTCCAAACATTTTGGGGTGAAATACATGTGCCTACTTGTTACTTTCGTGCTTTCCATGTTTTCATATCATATACTTGTTATGTTCATTAGTACACTATTAGTACATGATTTTCATTTTGTCTTGCTATGTATGTTCACTTAACATATTTAGCACATTGATTTACATGACTTTTTCTGCTTTATATGTTAACTTAGCATATTTAGCACATTGATTTACATGACTTTATCTGCTTTATATGTTAACTTAGCATATTTAGCACATTGATTTACATGACTTTTTCTGCTTTATATGTTAACTTAGCATATTTAGCACATTGATTTACATGACTTTTGTACTTTGTATGTTAACTTAGCATACTTAGTACATTGTTTTCATATAACTTGTTTACATTCGATATGACATTTGGTATGTACAAACGGGACTTAAATACGTTCATTAACATTAGCTATGCCGCTCGGTAGTAAGTACTGGTACCATAGGAGTTGACAAATCCCGTTCCTGACATCCTGGGTTTGTTTGGGTGTAAGGAATGACTGAATCCGAAAACATTTCTTTTGATAACCTTGACTTAGGGTTATCCGTCTGTCTCAAGGCTTGAATGTATGCGTTAACTTACCACAAAAGTGTTTGTATCAATAAAACATGCATTTACTTTGCAAAACATAACTTTTGATATATTCAAAATACTTTGTTTTGTACATTTTTACATTTGGTTTATGTAACAACACATTACTTACCATACATAACAATTGTTACACATTACTTGACTACATTTGGACTTTCAACATTTGATATGGCTTATACAAGGACTTTCTGACAATTGGTTTAAACATAGACTTTATACATTGGTGGTTTGTTTAAGTGACTTAAGTAACGAGATGTGAGTAGTATGATACAAACATGGTGGATACGCCGCTGGTACTTCCTATATATAAGTGCTTGTATTATATTACATATCATAGCGTTATTTAAATCATTCATTTTGGACTTATACATTTTACACAAGTAACATGCTTTTCACAAGACTTTGGTTTACAAAACAGCTCATTTTATACAACTCATTTTACTTGGTTATTCATTTAACCATATATTATTCTTTTATTTATACATTTCATCTGATCTTATCGCTTTTCAAATGATTTACAAAACAAAGCAATTTACAAGGTTCATGACTAAATCTTATTAAACATTTTCTTAAACTTAAGTCATGAATCCTATTTTCACAAAACCTATGTATCTCACAGGCATTTTTATGCTGACGTACCTATTTTCACATGTGTTTTCAGGAGCTGTTGCATAGGATGATCAAGACATACTTAGGCGGACCTGTGCCTTAGTGACTTAAAACGAAGCAAGAACTAGTTAAATTATGTTATGTACTCTTTGTTTCTTGTTTAAGACAATGTAACTCTCTTATTTGATAAATAAAATGTAACTTTAATTACCATGGTTGTGGAACAATAATTCTGTTACAACACTCCCCGACGTTTCCGCCACGTTTTGTTGTTCTACGTGGTCGGGGTGTGACAGAAAAGTTGGTATCAGAGCCAATGGTTATAGGGAATTAGGTTATTGGTAATGCTTTGACCTAGACTATAACCTTTCTAGGACCCCAACACAAGTTATCTTGTGTTTAGATCTTAAAACATGCACTTCACCTATCCTTAGGTGATAACCACAATGAGGACACAAAGTTCGAATCCGCCTTGAAAACTAATCATCTGTTCTAGAATGATTGATTACTAGGTTTTGAACCCTCTGTTATAAGGTTTTGAACCCCTTTGAATTTTCAAAATCTCGTCAAAGTTTTAGGTCCCAAATAGTGTTAACACGTGCAAACTGGAAGGGTGAATGCCTGTACCCTGGGTTTTCTATCTAAGGCTAGAGTGTTCGTACAAATCCACATAATCGGACCAGTCACTCTTACCTGGGAACTCTTGGGGTGAGTGTTCACTTATAGGCGAGCATGTCTTCGCGATACATTATTTTTGACCCATTTACTTTGATTAGTCACAATGTGTCGTTTGTTTGCCTTGTGGTAACGAACAAATGACCACCATCTTTGTTGTTGTCAATTTTTGAATCATCCTATTCTTTTCATTCAATCATCTCACTCGTTTCCTTTCATGTTTCCTCTTTTAGAATGCCTCCTCGACGCGACAATCAGATAGCAAATGCCGAACTGGCAGAAATCATCGCGCAGCAAATGGCTGCTGCGTTCCCAAATCTTATTGCTCAATGGAACCAAGCCAACAACAACAATCACGCTCCATGCAATTTCAAGAGTTTCAATTCGGCTAAGCCACTCAAGTTTAGTGGTACTGAAGGAGCAACTGGGCTCCTTCAATGGTTCGAGAGCACTGAGAGTACGTTTCGCCACGTTCAGTGTCCTGATAATCGCAAGGTCGAGTTTGCTTCCAGTGTGTTTCAGAAGAGGGCTCTTACATGGTGGAACGGGGTTATGAGAGACCGCGGTGCTGAGGTAGCTTTAGCACAGACTTGGACCGAACTTAGGGCCCTTATGATGAAGGAGTTTTGCCCTCGTCATGAACTGCGAGCTTTGGAAAGGGAATTTGATGATTTAAAACAAGATAGTGGCGAGCACCGGGCGTATACTGATAAGTATGAGGAATTAAGTCTGCTTTGCCCGACCATGGTTACCCCACTCGACAAGGCTATCGACAGGTACATCGATGGTCTACCTGACTCAGTGCAAGACATCATTACTGGTAGCAACCCTACCACAGTCCGTCAGGCGATCGAGTTAGCAGCGACGTTGACTGAGTCGCAGGTTCGAAAGGGAAAGCTGCATAAACAGGGTGACAAAGGTAAGAAGCAGGCGTCTGACAAAGAGGATGGCAAGAACGGTAAAAACAAGAAAGGAAAGGATTCTGGTTCCTCAAAGGGGTCTAGGAAGCGAAAGGCTTCCCAAAACTATGCCGTTACTACACAGGCTCAAGCTGCACCAAATCAGCCTGCGCAACCACCCGCCAAGAGGCCTTATCTTGGCAATGCACCTTTGTGCAACAGGTGTAACGGCCATCACCTACCACATCTCCAATGTCGTCATTGCAATAACTGTGGAAGAAATGGTCATCTTGCCGCTACATGCCGCATTCCTGTCAACCAGAATCAGGCAGTTCAGAACCAAGCAACAAGTTGCTCAGCCTCTTGCTCAGCAATAAGGTTAAGCTGCACGACCTCATTTTCCTCCTGGTTCGTGCTACAATTGTGGGGATTTGACCCACGACAGAAACCGGTGTCCAAGACTAGCTAACGCAAATCCAAATCAGAATCAGGCTCAGGCTCAGGCTCGAGGTTGAGTCTTCAACATGAATGCACAAGAGGTGCAAGCAGACGATAATGTGGTCAACGGTACGTTCTTTATTAATAATCAGCCTGCATCTGTTCTATTTGATTCGGGTGCCGATAAGAGTTTTGTGTCATTATCTTTTGAGCCATTTCTTCGCATGTCTAGAATGAAACTAGGAAAACCCTTGACAGTAGAAGTTGCTAGTGGTGAACCCATTGTTCTTGATTCTGTTCTTCGCAACTGCCAGTTGAACCTTAACAACCATCTTTTCCCTATCAACCTCACACCAATGCGACTTGGAAGCTTCGACGTTATAGTGGGTATGGATTGGTTAGCTGATGTGTTCAAAATGTAACATATAAATTTCATCAAATGAGGCATAAAACTAACCCTTTTTTAGTACTAATGTTGGAAAAAGTGTGCTTTTGTCTTCCTTTTGTATTTTCAGGATTAAATGAGCTCAAATTAACAAAAGAAGCAAAAAGACACCAAAATCTAACATAAATACAAGAAAAGGAACAAGACGTGGCATGCTCGACCCCACAACAACATCTTCCCAAGCAAAACAAGAGATCAGAAGCCTGAACACGCCCCGTGCTCAGCCAGCACGGGGGCGTGCCCAAGTGTTAGCAGAAAAGACAAAGTGGTAGAAGCTTCTATTGCCCACCACGGGGCCGTGCTCAGCGGACACGGGGCCGTAGTCAACTATAAGATTCGCACAATCCAGGCAAATCTTCATAGTACAAAGATTCTTCTGCACACGGGGTCGTGCTCAGCGGACACGGGGGCGTGGTCAACTAATAAGACAAAGCTGCATTTAATGAAGAAAGAGAGGATGTGGACACGGGGCCGTGCCCGAGCTTCTGTTCAGCCTATAAATAGAAGTGCTTGGCTCAAGCTCAAACCATCCCTTGGCACACCACCTCTCTCACACTTCACCCACCACCCACCACCACCATAACACCATCATCCACCACCATCATCCATTGTCCATCATAGAGTGTGTTAGTCGTCTCGGGATCCAAGATTGATCGTAAGAGTTCTTGACAATCAAGGCCGTGTTTGCCTAAGTCTCTTACATCACTTGGTGAAGACAAAGTGTCTAGTGTAATACTTTTTATTTCTAATCTTTTGCACTTTTTATTTGGTTTTGTATTAATGACTTTAATAACTAGTTGCTTATGTTGAAGGTGATCTTTCCTTATCGTTTGTCTGTGGTGTCTTGGCATTATTTTACTGTCTATATAAAATAAAATATTTTCACCATTCATATCTCCACGGTCTATATGGAGGTATGTTGGCTACCTGGTCGGGGTTAAGGGAACGGTTTGGTAAAGGTCTTGCCATTGTTCAGCGTTTAGAGGTCCTGCAATGGACCTGGGTCAAATTTAGTAGGACCTCCTTCAATGCTTCACGGTATTGGATGGCGGGGGTCCAAACTCTTTGATCCCCTCATAAGTTAACTACTATTAATACTATAACCCGGCTATTTAGGACTGTATCCCTGCTGATTCAGACTACTTAGTCTAGGGTAACGTCACCTCCAAAAGAGGGGCCTACCATAATTTGCATTAATAACTTAATTAATTATCTTCCAATAATCCACCCTTTTAGGATTGTATCCTTGCTGACTCAAACTACTGGGGTGAGGGTAACGTCACCTTCAAAAGAGGGGCCTACTACAATAACTAAGATAATCTCTTAATTATGTGCAAAAGTGCGGAAATAATCAAAGGTTACACTAGATACGCGTCGGAACCAAGTGATTCATCTTGTCTATCTGTTTTTCTTTTTATTTTATTTTTCAGCATTTTAGTTAGTTTTTATTTTTCTTAGTTTAAAACCTTTTTCCTAAACTTTTTATTTTGATTAGACGTTGAGGATAAACCGGTACTAAAAGCTCTTGTGTCCTTGGACGACCTCGGTATCTTGCCAACACTATACTACGCTCACGATGGGTGCACTTGCCCATATGTGTGTTTAGTGTTAGTAAAATATCGTGTTTTATAAATTTAAAACTTGGCTAAAAATAAGTGTTAAAGGGGCTTAAAATATACACCTAATATATATAACACTTCACACGCATCAAGTTTTTGGCGCCGTTGCCGGGGACACAAGGATTTTACGAAAGTTAGGAATCAACGGCCTAATCCTTTTTCTTATTTTTCATTTTTTTAGGATTTTTTTTAGTTTTTCTGTCTCTGCAGAGCTCAGCACGGGCCGTGCCTGGTCGGACACGGGCCGTGCCTAGCATCATCAGTGGCAGTTTTTATTTTCTGAGTTACAGAGAGCTGAGCACGGGGCCGTGTCGGTGCAACACGGGGCCGTGTCCAACTCCCAGTAACAGGGATCCGGAAAACAATTACTGTACCTCTGACCATGGGCCGTGTCCACTGAGCACGGGGCCGTGGTGAACATTCTGACCAACGTTCTTTTCTGTTTTTACTGCAGGACTTGGAACCCAGGTGCCACATTTGACCCTCCTATGTAGTGCATGAGCTCCAGTTCTAGTAGAGACATAAAAGAACCTCTAGAAGAACCCGAACGCTTTCTCAGAAAAAGACTTAAAGCTAAAAATCAAGAGAAAGCTTCGGGGGACCCACTTCCAATGGCGGACCAACGTACCCTCATGGATTACGTACGGCCCACCGTAGGCAATCTCGGCGCCGCTATCAATGCACCGAATGTCGAAGCCAACAACTTTGAACTTCAGCCGCATTTGATACAAATGCTCCAAAACACCGCAACCTTCCATGGGCTTGCGGACGAGGATCCCCATCTACATATTACTAATTTCTTGGAAATATGTGATACTTTTTGGATCAATGGAGCATCAAACGACGCCATTCGCCTTAGGATATTTCCATTTTCACTAAAAGACCGAGCTAAGGCTTGGCTTAACACCCTCCCAGTTGGCTCGGTAAACACCTGGGATGAACTAGCCCAAAAGTTTCTATATAAGTATTTCCCTCCTGCTAAAACGGCTAAACTAATGACTGAAATTAATACATACTCACAAGAGGATGGGGAATCCTTATATGAAACTTGGGAAAGGTTCAAGGAGCTTCTAAGAAAGTGTCCTCATCACGGTCTAGCGGTATGGCAACAAGTATCCACTTTCTACAATGGGTTGTTGCCACACACAAGACAAACACTTGATTCAAGCTCCGGGGGACTTTTAGGTAATCGTCGCCCAAATGAAATATATAATCAAATTGAGGAAATTGCTCAAACCAATTTTCAATGGCACACTCCCCGAGGTAATAAATCTATTGCCCCGGGCGCCCATAAGGTTGATGAAAGCACCTCTTTACAAGCCCAAATCGAGGCCCTCTCTTCGAAAATCAAAAGGCTAGAAATGACAAAAACGGCCTCGGTTATGGCTTGTGAAGGGTGTGGTGGGTCACATGAAAATTGGAGTTGTATGAAAGAATTAGATGAACAAGCGGAAACGGTAAACTACATTGATAATAGATCTAGGCCGTCGGGTCCTCCAACGGGTACCTACAACCAAGGATGGCGTAACCACCCAAATCTTGGTTGGAGAGATCCCGGCAATAGTAGTAACCAACAAAACCAAAGAACTAATTTTCAACAACCACAAAATTTCTCTCAACAACAAGGTGGAAGAGAAAGGCTTGAAGATACCCTATCTCGCCTCATCTCCGACACCGAAAAGAAAAACTCGGATCGATTTCAACAATTGGAATCGAATTTTAGAAATCAACAAGCTAGCATTCAAAACGTTGAAAAACAATTAAATCAACTAGCTCAAAATTTCTCCGAGAGACCACAAGGCGCGTTACCAAGTAATACCGAAACCAACCCAAAGGCGCAAGTACACCTCATCACGTTGAGAAACCGAACCGTGGGTCCCGAGGATGAGCCCTTACCACCAATTGAAGGAAGTCAACGCCAAAGCACTACTTCACCCACACCTCAACCAGAAAAGCCTCCTTCAACAAATCAAGAATCCACCAAGACTCATCCAATTTCGTACCCCGGTAGGTTAAATCGTCAAAAGACCGATGAGCAATTCGCAAAGTTCGAAAGTTTACTAAAACAATTGCATGTTAATATTCCTTTTATTGAAGTCCTAACCCAAATGCCTAAATATGCAAAATTCATGTGGGATTTCCTCACTCACAAAAGGAAAATTGAATCATTGCAATTAGTTAACTTAGGCGAGGAATGCTCCGCTTTAGTACTCAACAAACTTCCACAAAAGAAAATCGACCCCGGGAGCTTCACAATTCCTTGCTCAATTGGGAAGTCCCCCGTCTGTAATGCTTTAGCCGATCTTGGGGCTAGCATTAACCTCATGCCCACGTCAATGTTCAAGCGACTCGGCCTAGGAACAACAAGCCCTACAAAGATGAGCATACAACTCGCCGACAGGTCCGTCAAATTTCCACAAGGTGTCGCTGAAAATCTGCTGGTTAAGGTCAACAATTTCGTCTTTCCAACCGACTTTGTCATCCTATACATGGAAGAAGACGCCGATGTCCCTCTCATCCTCGGGAGGCCATTTCTAGCCACCGCCCAAGCAGTGGTGGACATGAATGACGGAACTTTAACATTGAAGTTTGGGGATGAGGAAGTAAAATTTGAATGTGGAAAGAAAGTAGAGGAAGAAGACCCGGTCAACTACATGAAGGTCATAGACTCAAGCTTGGATGACGCTCTCCGACGGTGTAACATGGGATGCAATACATCCCACTTGGGTAACATGTGACCAGGCTTTGGGTCTAGCCAAGGACCCTTATAAACGTGGCGCACCACGGAGGCATTCCGCGGAACTATCCTTTGTTTAGTTTAGATTAATTTTCTTGTTTTCTAGTTAGTTTTAAATTTCAGGAATAAAACACACTTGAGATGGCAAAGGATGCAAGGGAAACTTGAACCAGCACTCCATACAGGAAAACAGAACCGTCCGACAAATTTCTTCGTTTACAGTAAGTTCGGCACGGGCCGTGTCCACCCAACACGGCCCCGTGCTGCACAGTCTGCAGAAAAAGACCCAGTTCAGGTAACTGGACACGGGCCGTGTTCACCCAACACGCCCCCGTGTCCAGACTTCTGTTTCTCTTGTTTTAATTTTGTTACTGGCACTTGAACACGGGGCCGTGCCCGGACAACACGGGGCCGTGTTCAGCGCCCAGTAACACAAAATTTTTGCTTTTTACACCTTTTTACACATTCAATCAACCTAAAAACTTATTTTTGGGACACATTGAGGACAATGTGTAATTTAAGTGTGGGGGGGGGGGGGGATGCTAAAACTTTGAATCTTGCAAGTCCTAAATACAAGCCTTACACAAAACTCTATTGGAACCGCTAATCACCCCAAATTTTTTCAAAAATTTTCATTTTTTTTACTTGTCTAGGTTTAACTCGGGAAATTCAAGTTCTAAAAAGGTTATATTTTTACAAATTTACAACCGATAGCGTCGTGATAAAAAGAACCAACATAAGAAAATTATGAAAAGGCATGACAAGCTTAGTTAAAATTTGATTATATATACTTGATCACATAAAAACCCATTCCCACAAAAGTGAGTTTTGAGCTTTTATTGAGCATACAATTACATATCATTAGAACTAAATGCTCATTTTCGTTTCTTGTGTGAATAGCCGCTTGGTTCTTACGATTCTAGAACTTACCATGACGATACATTCCCGGTCCTTACCAACTTAAACCCGAGTAAGTAAATGATGGAGGCATTAGGACTAACCCTTTTTATTTCTACACCATTATTTTCTTTTTTTTACCACCTACCCAAAATCCCCCTAGTTAGCCCCTTTGAGCCTAAACCTTTTCATTTCATAACCCAAACCAAACACCCTTTTTACCCACCAAAACCTTTTTCATTTTTAACACTTTGTTTTAGTAACAAGTTCGGTTCTTCATATGACTTTTCTCAAAAAAAAAAAAAAAAATATGTTGTGTTGATGATGAAGCAAAAGAAAATAAACAAACAAGTTCATCAAAAATAACTTTGTTTGAATAAATAGCTTCATCAAAAGAAAAGTTACAAAAATAAAAAAGTCATACGAAAACCGACACTTGTTACGCTTTTCGCCCTTTTTCTACTAACCACTAACCACCAACCCAACCACCTACCTTTAACCCAAGCCTAACCCTTAACCCACAAAGTCCTCTTGATATTTACAAAGGTATATAAGTTAAAAAGGAGGAGGATTGATTGCTTGGCAAGCCTATGGTAGGAGTAAGTTCCATGCCGCTCTCGAGTGATCCACAAAAATACATTTTCGGCCGAGTGTTGAGTGATCCCCGTGAGGTATGTGAACTTGTATATAAATAGAATTTTAAAGAGGCATGTTATGCCCTAATAAGTAATTTATCTTATGAAAAGTTTTAAATAAATCATGACGAATAGGATTGTAAATAAATAAAAATAAAACTAAATAAAGAATCTTGGAAATCCCGACACTCTATGACAAGCCCAAAACCTTCTTTTCTACCCATTCCATTTGGGAGTGTAAATAGCCACATATTAAAGAGTTTTGCTTGAGGACAAGCAAAGATTCAAGTGTGGGGGTATTTGATGTGTTCAAAATGTAACATATAAATTTCATCAAATGAGGCATAAAACTAACCCTTTTTTAGTACTAATGTTGGAAAAAGTGTGCTTTTGTCTTCCTTTTGTATTTTCAGGATTAAATGAGCTCAAATTAACAGAAGAAGCAAAAAGACACCAAAATCTAACATAAATACAAGAAAAGGAACAAGACGTGGCATGCCCGACCCCACAACAGCATCTTCCCAAGCAAAACAAGAGATCAGAAGCCTGAACACGCCCCGTGCTCAGCCAGCACGGGGGCGTGCCCGAGTGTTAGCAGAAAAGACAAAGTGGTAGAAGCTTCTATTGCCCACCACGGGGCCGTGCTCAGCGGACACGGGGCCGTGGTCAACTATAAGATTCACACAATCCAGGCAAATCTTCATAGTACAAAGATTCTTCTACACACGGGGTCGTGCTCAGCGGACACGGGGGCGTGGTAAACTAATAAGACAAAGCTGCATTTAATGAAGAAAGAGAGGATGTGGACACGGGGCCGTGCCCGAGCTTCTGTTCAGCCTATAAATAGAAGTGCTTGGCTCAAGCTCAAACCATCCCTTGGCACACCACCTCTCTAACACTTCACCCACCACCCACCACCACCATAACACCATCATCCACCACCATCATCCATTGTCCATCATAGAGTGTGTGAGTCGTCTCGGGATCCAAGATTGATCGTAAGAGTTCTTGACAATCAAGGCCATGTTTGCCTAAGTCTCTTACATCACTTGGTGAAGACAAATTGTCTAGTGTAATACTTTTTATTTCTAATCTTTTGCACTTTTTATTTGGTTTTGTATTAATGACTTTAATAACTAGTTGCTTATGTTGAAGGTGATCTTTCCTTATCGTTTGTCCGTGGTGTCTTGGCATTATTTTACTGTCTATATAAAATAAAAGATTTTCACCATTCATATCTCCACGGTCTATATGGAGGTATGTTGGCTACCTGGTCGGGGGTTAAGGGAACGGTTTGGTAAAGGTCTTGCCATTGTTCAGCGTTTAGAGGTCCTGCAATGGACCTGGGACAAATTTAGTAGGACCTCCTTCAATGCTTCACGGTATTGGATGGCGGGGGTCCAAACTCTTTGATCCCCTCATAAGTTAACTACTATTAATACTATAACCCGGCTATTTAGGACTGTATCCTTGCTGACTCAGACTACTTAGTCGAGGGTAACGTCACCTCCAAAAGAGGGGCCTACCATAATTTGCATTAATAACTTAATTAATTATCTTCCAAAAATCCACCCTTTTAGGATTGTATCCTTGTTGACTCAAACTACTGGGGTGAGGGTAACGTCACCTTCAAAAGAGGGGCCTACTACAATAACTAAGATAATCTCTTAATTATGTGCAAAAGTGCGGAAATAATCAAAGGTTACACTAGATACGAGTCGGAACCAAGTGATTCATCTTGTCTATCTGTTTTTCTTTTTATTTTATTTTTCAGCATTTTAGTTAGTTTTTATTTTTCTTAGTTTAAAACATTTTTCCTAAACTTTTTATTTTGATTAGACGTTGAGGATAAACCGGTACTAAAAGCTCTTGTGTCCTTGGACGACCTCGGTATCTTGCCAACACTATACTACGCTCACGATGGGTGCACTTGCCCATATGTGTGTTTAGTGTTAGTAAAATATCGTGTTTTATAAATTTAAAACTTGGCTAAAAATAAGTGTTAAAGGGGCTTAAAATATACACCTAATATATATAACACTTCACACGCATCATTAGCCAAACATCACGCAGAGGTAGTTTGTTTCGAGAAGATCGTTCGTATACCGCTTTCGACAGGGGAGATACTACAGGTTCGTGGTGAGAAACCTGCTGGTAGTCTCAAACTCATGTCTTGTTTTAAAGCTCGTAAGTATCTGCGAAAGAACTATGTGGCCTTTTTGGCACATGTTGTAGCAGATAAGGGCAAAGGTAAGTCTATTCAAGATATTCCCGTTGTTTGGGATTATCCTGAAGTATTCCCTGATGAGTTACCTGGTTTACCCCCAGCACGCCAAGTTGAGTTCCGTATTGATCTCGTACCTGGTGCAAATCCCTTTGCCAGATCTCCATATCGTCTTGCACCGTCTGAGATGCAAGAGTTATCTAAGCAACTTCAGGAGCTTTCTGACAAAGGTTTTATTCGTCCTAGCTTTTCACCTTGGGGTGCTCCCGTACTTTTTGTCAAGAAGAAGGATGGATCTTTTAGGATGTGTATCGATTATCGTGAGCTTAACAAGCTTACCATCAAGAATCGATATCCCCTACCTCGCATTGATGATCTCTTTGATCAGTTACAGGGTGCTTCTTATTTTTCGAAGATTGATCTGCGTTCTGGGTATCATCAACTTCGTGTGCTTGAAGAAGATATTCCCAAGACAGCGTTCCGCACTCGTTATGGGCATTATGAGTTCACAGTTATGCCTTTCGGATTGACTAATGCTCCTGCTGTTTTCATGGACTTAATGAATAGGGTCTGCAAGCCTTATTTAGATAAGTTCATCATCATTTTTATTGATGGCATCGTGATTTATTCTAAGACGCGAGCTGATCATGAGCAACATCTTCGTCTTACTCTGGAACTCCTAAAGAAAGAGCAACTTTTCGCCAAATTCTCCAAGTGTGAATTCTGGCTTAAGGAAGTTCAATTTTTAGGACATATTGTCAACGAACAAGGTATTCATGTAGATCCCTCCAAGATCAGTGCGATTAAGGATTGGGATACGCCTACTACTCCTACTGAAGTTCGTTCTTTTCTTGGTCTGGCGGGTTATTATCGCCGCTTCATTGAAAATTTCTCAAAGATTGCAGTTCCTCTAACTGCTCTAACTCAGAAGAACAAACCCTTTGATTGGGGATTCAAGCAAGAGGAAGCATTTCTGACTTTGAAACAGAAACTTTGTGACGCGCCTATTCTGACTTTGCCTGAGGGCAATGATGATTTCGTCGTTTATTGCGATGCATCTAAATTGGGTCTTGGCTGTGTTCTCATGCAAAGGAACAAAGTCATAGCATATGCATCGAGGCAGTTGAAGATACATGAGAAAAACTACACCACTCATGATCTTGAGTTAGGTGCAGTTGTCTTCGCTCTTAAGATCTGGAGACACTATTTGTACGGTACAAAATGTGTGGTTTTCACGGACCACAAAAGTCTTCAGCATATCTTCAATCAGAAAGAACTCAACATGAGGCAACGGCGTTGGGTTAAGCTTCTAAACGACTATGACTGCGAAATTCGCTACCATCCTGGTAAGGCGAATGTAATAGCCGATGCTTTGAGTCGTAAGGAACGTACTAAGCTTCATTGTGTTCGTGTTCAATCTGATATTCAATCCAGATCTGATATCCAAACCCGCATCTCTCAGGCTCAACACACTTGTGTTTCACAAGGTTTGATGGGTAAGGAGTTACCCTATCACATAACACCTGATCTTGAACTGAAGGACAATGGATCGTATTACTTCATGGACCGTTTGTGGGTCCCAAGCCAAGATGATATTCGCACCTTGCTTATGGATGAAGCCCATAAGTCTCGTTATTCTATTCATCCTGGCTCAGATAAGATGTATAAGGATCTTCGTATTCAGTATTGGTGGCCTGGTATGAAGAAAGGCATTCCCTTATATGTATCAAAATGCCTTACTTGTCTTAAGGTTAAGGCTGAAAATCAATGTCCTTCTGGTTTATTGATGCAACCAGAGATCCCAGTTTGGAAATGGGAAAACATTACTATGGATCTCATTACTAAACTTCCGCGCACAAAGAAAGGTCATGACGCCATCTGGGTAGTTGTTGATCGTCTTACTAAGTCAGCGCATTTCTTGCCAATCCGTGAGGATTTTTCTGCTGACAAACTTTCTAAAATCTATGTGGATGAAATTGTATCCCGACATGGTGTTCCTTTGAACATCATTTCTGACAGAGATGCTCGCTTCACTTCTCATTTTTGGAGAACCATGCAATCTGCTATGGGGACCCAACTTAATCTGAGCACAGCTTATCATCCGCAAATGGATGGTCAATCTGAAAGAACAATCCAGACTCTGGAGGATATGCTTAGAGCTTGTGTGATCGATTTTGGTGGTAGTTGGGATTCACATCTTCCGTTAATTGAATTCTCCTACAACAACAGTTATCACTCCAGCATCAACATGGCTCCTTTCGAAGCTCTCTATGGTCGAAAATGTCGTTCACCAGTCTGCTGGAATGAGATCGGTGAGGCTCAGCTTACTGGACCTGCCCTCATTTTAGAGACAACTGATAAGGTTAAGAAAGTTCGTGATAACCTTCAGACAGCTAGAAACCGTCAAAAGAGTTACGCGGACCAACGACGCAAGCCCTTGGAATTTCAAGTCGGTGATCGCGTATTACTTAAGGTCTCACCTTGGAAAGGTGTGATCAGATTTGGAAAGAAAGGAAAACTTGCACCTAGATACGTTGGACCATTCAAGATCGTCAAAAGAATCGGTAAGGTAGCCTACAGACTTGAGTTACCTCCTGAACTTGGAAACGTTCACCCAACCTTTCACGTGTCCAATCTCAAGAAGTGTCTTGCTGATGAGAACCTCCACATACCGCTTGATGAAATTCGTGTGTACAACACGATGCATTTTGTTGAGAAACCTGTGGAAATCATGGAACGTGAAGTCAAGTGGCTTAAACGCAAGCGCATTCCCTTGGTCAAAGTTTGCTGGGAATCTAAACGTGGACCTAAGTTTACTTGGGAACATGAAGATCAAATGAAGGCGAAGTATCCGCATCTATTCCCACGAGTTTCCTCTAAATAAATTTCTGGATGAAATTTCCACAAGTAGGGGAGACTGTGACACCTGTGTTTGTAATCATTGTAAACAGTTCTGTTATCAATAAAATAATGTTATTTCATCCCAATGTTTGTTTATTTATGTTTGACGTTTTTCATGTTTTGACTTTTGTTCAATTTCAAACTTTATATCGTTTTCTAGAGAGTTATACGCAAACTGGTGCGTAAACGTAGTCAGTTTAACGCGAAAAAAACTCCGGAACATCAACATATTCTTAACATACCTTAAATAACCTTTACATAACTTAGAAATAAGTTTTGAAGGCTTTGGTATGGCAAAAACAAGTTAAATCGCTTACAGGGACTAAATTCGACAAACTGCGAAAGTATGATGATTCGTACTGAAACAGACATTCCGGAACATGACCATAAGTTAAACATACCATAAATATCCTTTACATAGCTTAGAAATAGGCTTTAAGGGGTTCGGTGTGCTAAAATAAACTTTTGGGTCATTCAGGGACTAAAAGCATCAAAAAGTGCATAAGTTTGCATTTTCGCGCATAACTTACGTTCTTAATACATCCGGACATCCAAAAATTTATGTAATCATTAAAATAGTATGCTTTAGTGATTGGCTTGTCAAAAATCCATTCGTCGCGTAATTTGGACCGTTTTTGCGTCCGTTACGACTTCCGTCGTAATTAACCGAACAACGCAATCGTACGGCCAAACGAACCGACATCCGGCATATTTTTGAGCATATTTTAAGTTCCCTATACTTTAACATCCTTATGGAGCTTAAAAATGGGTTTGACGGGTGTTAGAAGTGCCAAAACATGACTATACGCGCACAGGGGCCTGTTCTGCAAAAATGAAACATTGCTGGTCTGCACAAGGCTTACGGACCGTAAGCAGTTAGCCATATGGTCTGTAAGGACCTCCCAGATCAGAAAAAATCAGATTAAACAGCTGTTAAGCACTCATAACTCTCTTGCACATGGCATTTCCGGATAATGGGGGGCCATTTTGATGTACCATGGTATTGTAACATATGTATGGATGAGATTGAATCACGGGTTACGATAAACGATCTTAACGGTTCAAGGAAATCTATAAATACCCCCATGATCTCAACCCCAAAACCCACACCTTTGAATCTGAATCTGTTCTCTAAGTTGTTGTGTTTAACACTTCATACCTGAGAATATTCGGATCAAAACTTCCGTTCTTGGACCCGTTGTAAGTCCTCCTTCGTTCTTTTAGCGTTTTCTATGTTGTTTTAGCGTTTTCTACGTTGACCAGTTTATGGTTGATGTGCGTGAGTGTTATTAGTTTTTAATGTATATGTTAAGCCCTTTTTAACACTTTTTAGCCAAGTTTTAAATTTATAAAACACGATATTTACTAACACTAAACACACATATGGGCAAGTGCACCCATCGTGAGCGTAGTATAGTGTTGGTAAGATACCGAGGTCGTCCAAGGACACAAGAGCTTTTAGTACCGGTTTATCCTCAACGTCTAATCAAATCAAAAGTTTAGAAAAATGTTTTAAACTAAGAAAATAAAAACTAACTACAATGCTGAAAATAAAAATAAAAGTAAAACAGATAGACAAGATGAATCACTTGGCTCCGACTCGTGTTTAGTGTAACCTTTCATTATTTTCGCACTTTTGCACTTTTTAAGAGATTATCTTAGTTATTGTAGTAGGCCCCTCTTTTGGAGGTGACGTTACCCTCAACCCAGTAGTTTGAGTCAGCAAGGATACAATCCTAAAGGGTCGGATTATTGAAAGATAATTAATTAAGTTATTAATGCATAATGTGGTAGGCCCCTCTTTTGAAGGCGACGTTACCCTCGGCTAAGTAGTCTGAGTCAGCAGGGATACAGTCCTAAGTAGCCGGGTTAAAATATTAATAGTAGTTTAACTTATGATGGGATCAAAGAGTTTGGACCCCCGCAATCCAATACCGTTAAGTATTGAAGTAGGTCCTACTAAATTTGACCCAGGTCCTTTGCAGGATCTATACACTGAACAATGGCAAGACTCTTACCAAACTGTTCCCTTAACCCCCGACCAGGTAGCCAACATACCTCCATATAGACCGTGGAGATATGAATGGTGAAAATCTTTTATTTTATATAGACAGTAAAATAATGCCAAGACACCACGGACAAACGATAAGGAAAAATCACCTTCAACATAAGAAACTAGTTATTAAAGTCATTAATACATAACCAATTAAAAAGTGCGAAAAAAATTAAAAATAAAAAGTATTAAACTAGACACTTTGTCTTCACCAAGTGATGTAAGAGACTTAGGCAAACATGGCCTTGATTGTCAAGAACTCTTACGATCAATCTTGGATCCCGAGACGACTCACACACTCTATGATGGACAATGGATGATGGTGGTGGATGATGGTGTTATGGTGGTGGTGGGTGGTGGGTGAAGTGTGAGAGAGGTGGTGTGCCAAGGGATGGTTTGAGCTTGAACCAAGCACTCCTATTTATAGGCTGAACAGAAGCTCGGGCACGGCCCCGTGTCCAGTGGGCACGGCCCCGTGTCCACATCTTTCTCTGTCTTCATTAATTGCTCTTATCTTTATTAGTTGACCACGCCCCCGTGTCCGCTGGGCACGACCCCGTGTGCAGAAGAATCTTTGTACTATGAAGATTTGTCTGGATTGTGCGAATCTTATAGTTGACCACGGCCCCGTGTCTGCTGAGCACGGCCCCGTGGTGGGCGATTGAAGCTTCTACAACTTTGTCTTTTATGCTGACACTTGGGCACGCCCCCGTGTTCACTGAACACGGGGCGTGTTCAGCCTTCTGTTCTCTTGTTTTGCTTGGGAAGATGCTGTCATGGGGTCGGGCATGCCACGTTTGTTCCTTTTCTTGTATTTATGTTAGATTTAGCTGCCTTTTTGCTTCTTTTGTTAATTTGAGCTCATTTAATCCTGAAAATACAAAAGGAAGACAAAAGAACACTTTTTCCAACATTAGTACTAAAAAAGGGTTAGTTTTATGCCACAATTGATGTAATTTATATGTTGCATTTTGCACACATCAAATACCCCCACACTTGAATCTTTGATTGTCCTCAAGCAAAACTCTTTATAATATGGCTTTACACTCCCAAATGGAATGGGTAGAAGAGAAGGTTTTTGGGCTTGTCATAGAGTGTCGGGATCTCCAAGATTCTTTACTAAGTTTTATTTTTATTTATTTACAATCTTATTCATCATGATTTATTTAAAACTTTTCATAAGATAAATTACTTATTAGGGCATAACATGCCTCTTTAAATTTTTATTTATATACAAGTTCACATACCTCACGGGGGATCACTCAACACTCGGCCGAAGATGTATTTTAGTGAATCACTCGAGAGCGGCATGGAACTTACTCCTACCATAAGCTTGCCAAGCAATCAATCCTCCTCCTTTTTAAATATATACCTTTGTAAATATCAAGAGGACTTTTGGGTGAAGGGTTAGGCTTGGGTTAAAGGTAGGTGGTTGGGTTAGTGGTTAGTAGAAAAGGGCGAAAAGCGTAAAAAGCATCGGTTTTTCGTAAGACTTTTTATTTTTGCAATTTTTTATTTTGATGAAGCTATTATTCAAACAAAGTTATTTTTGATGAACTTGTTTGTTTATTTCTTTTGCTTCATCATAATTTTTTTTTAAGTCAGACGAAAAAAACCGAGCTTGTTACTAAAACAAAGGGTTAAAAATAAAAAAAAGGTTTTTGTGGGTGAAAGGGTGTTTGGTTTAGGTTAAGAAATGAAAAGGTTTAGGCTCAAAGGGGTTAACTAGGGGGATTTTGGGTAGGTGATAAAAAAAAAGAAAAATAATGGTGTAGAAATAAAAAGGGTTAGTCCTAATGCCTCCATCATTTACTTACTCGGGTTTAAGTTGGTAAGGACCGGGAATGTATCGTCGTGGCAAGTTCTAGAGTTGTAAGAACCAAGCGGCTATTCACACAAGAAACGAAAAATGAGCATTTAATTTAAAGATATGTATTTGTATGCTCAATAAAGGCTCAAAACTCACTTTTGTGGGAATGAGTTTTTATGTGATCAAGTATATATAATCAAATTTTAACTAAGCTTGTCATGTCTTTTCATAATTTTCTTATGTTGGTTCTTTTTATCACGAAGCCATCGGATGTAAATTTGTAAAAATATAACCTTTTTAGAATTTGAAATTCCCAAATTAAACCTAGACAAGTAAAAAAAATGAGAGGTTCCAATAGAGTTTTGTGTAAGGCTTGTTATTAGGACTTGCAAGATTCAAGGTTTTAGCATCCTCCCCACACTTAAATTACACATTGTCCTCAATGTGTCCCAAAAATAAGTTTTTAGGTTGATTGAATGTGTAAAAGGTGTGAAAAAGCAAAAATTTGTGTTACTGGGCGCTGGACACAGCCCCGTGTTGTCCGGGCACGGCCCCGTGTTCAAGTGCCAGTAACAAAAATTAAACAAAAGAAACAGAAGCCTGGACACGGGGGTGTGTTGGGTGAACACGACCCGTGTCCAGTTTACCTGAACTGGGTCATTTCTGCAGAATGTGCAGCACGGGGCCGTGTTGGGCGGACACGGCCCGTGCTGAGCTTGCTGTAATGAAGAAAGTTTGTCGGATGGCCCTGTTTTCCTGCATGGGGTGCTGGTTCAAGTTTCCCTTGTTATCCTTTGCCATCCAGAGTGGGTTTTATTCATTTTAATACCATCCAAACACCAAGTTAACTAAAACCATCATTCATTAAGTCATAGAGAGAATTACATAGTAGTCCTAAAAATTAAAATACTAGATAGATAGGTCAAAGAAACACAAGAAATCTAAACCAAGAAGTTCTAGCCTACTACTTATTCTATTACCAAAATTTCCGAAAAGGTAAATCCCTCGGTTAGATGTGGCTTGAAAAACTTCTTTCTCCGGGCATGGGTTCCTCACACGTCGGCGAGCCATTCTTCTATCTCCCTAAGGAGAAGAAAAACGGGCTCATTGGTATTGGTTTGAGGAGGTGCAACCTCCACCGGGACTTCTTATAGATCTTCAAGAGGAGGTTCCGCTGGAATGTGGTCCCAACCGGTATGATTGTTGATTCCAAGTGCTAGGTTCCAATCATCTTGAGGGAGGAGTGGTTCCATGGGAGGTGTCACAAGAATGTTTAACCTCTGGTGCAAGAGGTTTATTTCTTGAAAACATTCGATATGACATTTGGTATGTACAAACGGGACTTAAATACGTTCATTAACATTAGCTACGCCGCTCGGTAGTAAGTACTGGTACCATAGGAGTTGACAAATCCCGTTCCTGACATCCTGGGTTTGTTTGGGTGTAAGGAATGACTGAATCCGAAAACATTTCTTTTGATAACCTTGACTTAGGGTTATCCGTCTGTCTCAAGGCTTGAATGTATGCGTTAACTTACCACATAAGTGTTTGTATCAATAAAACATGCATTTACTTTGCAAAACATAACTTTTGATATATTCAAAATACTTTGTTTTGTACATTTTTACATTTGGTTTATGTAACAACACATTACTTACCATATATAACAATTGTTACACATTACTTGACTACATTTGGACTTTCAACATTTTATATGGCTTATACAAGGACTTTCTGACAATTGGTTTAAACATAGACTTTATACATTGGTGATTTGTTTAAGTGACTTAAGTAACGAGATGTGAGTAGTATGATACAAACATGGTGGATACGCCACTGGTACTTCCTATATATAAGTGCTTGTATTATATTACATATCATAGCATTATTTAAATCATTCATTTTGGACTTATACATTTTACACAGGTAACATGCTTTTCACAAGACTTTGGTTTACAAAACAGCTCATTTTATACAACTCATTTTACTTGGTTATTCATTTAACCATATATTATTCTTTTATTTATACATTTCATCTGATCTTATCGCTTTTCAAATGATTTACAAAACAAAGCAATTTACAAGGTTTATGACTAAATCTTATTAAACATTTTCTTATACTTAAGTCATGAATCCTATT
The DNA here is from genome assembly GCA_030545235.1 of Helianthus tuberosus. Taxonomy (NCBI): domain Eukaryota; kingdom Viridiplantae; phylum Streptophyta; class Magnoliopsida; order Asterales; family Asteraceae; genus Helianthus; species Helianthus tuberosus. The sequence goes on from CM060441.1 coordinate 34,519,895, forward strand.
TTCACAAAACCTATGTATCTCACATGCTTTTTTATGCTGACGTACCTATTTTCACATGTGTTTTCATGAGCTGTTGCATAGGATGATCGAGACACACTTAGGCGGACCTGTGCCTTGGTGACTTAAAACGAAGCAAGAACTAGTTAAATTATGTTATGTACTCTTTGTTTCTTGTTTAAGACAATGTAACTCTCTTGTTTGATAAATAAAATGTAACTTTAATTACCATGGTTGTGGAACAATAATTCTGTTACAACACTCCCCGACGTTTCCGCCACGTTTTGTTGTTCTACGTGGTCGGGGTGTGACACAAGGATGATGCCGAAGGAATGAAAGGAAGAATAAAAGAACTAGAGCAAGGAGTTGATGGAATTTGGAGATTCCACAAAAAAAGGATTTGGGTACCTAAGCAAGGAGACTTAAGAAATAAAATTTTAGAAGAAGCCCATAAATCTAGATATACCATGCATCCTGGTAATAATAAGATGTACCAAGACTTAAGGAATAACTTCTGGTGGATAGAAATGAAAAAGGACATAGCCTGATATGTTTCTAAGTGCCTAACTTGTTCACAAGTTAAAGCAGAACACCAGAAACCCTCAGGTCTATTGCAACAACTAGAAATGCTTGTATGGAAATGGGAACTAATAACCATGGACTTTGTTGCTAAGTTAGCCAAGACCAGAAAAGGTAACGACGTAATCTGGGTGATTGTGGATCGATTAACCAAATCAGCCCATTTTCTACCCATGAAAGAAACCTTTAGCATGGACAGGTTAGCAAAGTTATATGTAGACGAGGTAGTATCCTTACATGGGGTTCCACTCTCCATAGTATCAGATAGAGATAGTCATTTCACTTCGCATTTCTGGACAAGTGAAGCAATGGGGACCCGATTGAATCTAAGTACTGCATATTATCCCCAAACAGACGGACAAAGTGAAAGGACGATCCAAACCCTGGAAGACATGCTCAGGGCATGTGTAATAGACTTTGGTGGAAACTGGGATAACCACCTACCCTTAATCGAATTCTCCTATAACAATAGTTACCAGTCAAGCATCGAAGCTGCCCCATTTGAAGCATTGTATGGACGAAAATGTAGAACTCCAGTTTGCTGGGCATAAATAGGAGAAAGTCAATTATCAGGTCCCGAAATTGTACAGGAAACCACCGACAAGATAACTCAAATCAAGGAAAGACTGAAGACAGCTCGAGATCACCAAAGGAGTTATGCAGACCATCGACGCAAGCCACTGTAATTTCAAGTTGGAGACAAGGTACTCTTAAAAGTTTCTCCTTGGAAAGGAGTAGTTCGATTTGGTAAGAAAGGAAAGCTAAGTCCAAGGTACATAGGACCATTCCCAGTAATCCAACGCATAGGACCAGTTGCCTATCGCTTACAACTACCCGAAGAACTAGCCGGAGTACATGATGTATTCAATGTATCTAACCTCAAGAAATGTCTATCTGACGAATCACTGGTAGTACCTCTTCAAGACATAGAGGTAAATGAAAAGTTGAAATTTGTAGAGAAACCACTCCAAATAGAAGATAGAAAGATTAAATTCCTCAAACACAAAAGATTGGTACTAGTCAAGGTCAAGTGGGATTCAAAAAGAGGACCTAAGTACACTTGGGAGCTGGAATCAGAAATGAAGCGAAAATATCCTCACTTGTTCCAGTGAATCTCGAGGACGAGATTTTAAATAAGGTGGGGAGGATGTAAGGACCTGCAAAAATGTCAAAAAACGACTCGTAAGTGAAAACTCGGACCCCTGAAACCCTAGTGCTCATGAAAAACCAAGAAATCAAGATTTTTAGGCTTCACGCGGGCCGCGTAAGCCATAAGGTAAGGCCTACGCGGGCCGCGACAGATCGAAGATCACCAGATAAGCGTTCAGGCCACGTGTCAGACACGTGTCGGACCTATGCATGACACGCTAGCCCTAATCGTAGACTAGGTGGCCCTCACGTGCCGCGTAAGATCTTGAGAGGGTTTACGCGGGCCGCGTAAAACCCAAAAGTTTGCTATAAATTGCCTGTGCATGGGACGTTGCTTCTGTGTTCGAAATTTTAGTTCAAAACTTCCATTTTCTGCCTAAAAACGAATATTAAGGTGTCGAGACGCTGCTACAATTACAGGGTATTAACTCGATCACTGCTACGATACAATGTCTGATCGATTGAAACCGATCCGATGGATGTTTAAGTGCTGCCCGAATCTGGGCTATACTTTGTCATTCGTCGTGAGGGTTTTGATTTTGTGAGCTTATCGTAAATGTTGTATTAAGTTACTAACCTAGTTTCGTGTGCATTGTCATTTAACTAGGTTACAAGGCTAAATCAGTAGGCAAAAGTTCTGTCCAGTTAAACTTGCAAAGTGAGTCATTCTCTTTTTACCAAATTGTTTCCAAAACTATATTTATTTCAAAAGTTATAATTACAGGGATTAAGTCTTTGTAATATTCAATTACTGCCGGTATGTGGGGTTTTGTATACATTACTTGATACCCGTCACCATTGGACAACGAGTTAGCCAATGGGTGATCTGACCATAGTCACAGATACTGTCAAGTGACAAATACCGATTTGGGGTAATTGGTTGATAAAAACATTGTAATCACCCTTAATACTGTGTATTATAACAATGTGTCGTTTTGTGCAAATTGAATGACTCGCCAGTATTTCCCCGCTGATAAAATCTTTTAAAAACATGTTTCAGGTGACTTACTGTGAACCAAGGAAAAAGTGTTGCGTAGCACTAAAGCTTGAAGAGGTGGCTAAGTAAAATAAATAAACATGTTTTGTAAAATAGGGAATTTACTCGTGAAATTTCTTTATTGTAAATTATGGGGTTTTATCCCAAAAGTGTGAAATAAAATAATTGGGTGTTTTCAGTTTAAAACGATCCTGTTGATATTTCTGCTGCCAAATTAAATACAAATACCACGGGTTTCTGTTCCGCGGCTTCGGGACCGGGTAACACCGGGCCGGGGGTCGTGACATCCATTATGCCTAAAACAGAACTGATCAACATGTGGTATCAGAGCATATGTTGATAAATCAGTTCTGTTTTCATATCTATTAATTATGGGATTGAAATCTGGAAAACGGATTTTTGAAGACTTAATAAAATTAACAGCCGGTTTCGAGTTAAAGGTCCCGAGATCACTGTTTCGGGAAAAAGAAAAGAAAAAGAATGTTTTAAATGTCCCAAAACCAGAATGGGTAAACTTATGTCCGAAATATGTTTACAAAACATTAAAAATTCAGGTTTCGGGTTCCTGAAATTATGGTTTTAATTTTTGGGTTCATCATGTGTTCTTAGGAAAATTCGAAATTCCCTTATGTTTTGGAATATGATTTGGATTATTAAGTGTTTTTACTGTTTTGATCTACTTTTATCGTTTAAAGTTTTCAAAAACTGTTAAAAGGATAGACAGATTATATTTTTCGAAATATTTTGATAAAATTAGATCAGTACTAAAACAGGAAACTCTATCTCACAATCCCTAAAAAATTTCGAATTTTCAATCTTATCTCTACTAACAGTTATTGATAAGCAGATTTCGAGACTTGGAGAATAAGTTTCGAGATTAGATGGTTTCGACTAAGAATTCGACTGAGATTCCTACTCGAAATCTCACTAAAGTTCGAGGAGAAATGAGATTGCGACTGAGATTTTAACTCGCAATCAGGTGGTAGCGACTCTAAACCTCATAATGAACTCGGAATCTTATTAAGGCATTAGTCTTCATCACTCAAAACCTCAAGATTTTGAGTGAGGTTTTGACTGGCATTAGGGACTCGAAATCTCATTACGATTTCGAGATTAAAGGGCCACTCGAAATCATAAAGGAACTCATAATGAGTCAAAATCTTACTCGAGATCTCACTCGAAATCTCAAGTTAAGTCGAGATTTCATAACTGAGTCGAGATCTCACTTGAAATCTAAGGTGAACTCGAAATCTCATTACTTTATTAAGCTGTTAATTCGATCTGCGCTAACAGATGGTTTGCTATTAAAGACTTGGTTTTGTAAATACTTAGTTAATTAATCATAATCAGATAATGTTTTACAAAACCAAAATGGCTTAACCTGGATGAGATTTTGATGTATCACTTCTGGCCAAAGCTGATTTGATGCATCTATTTATCTATTTATCATTCAAGTATTACGAAAACTATGTTAAGTATGCATTACAATTTACAAACGTGAATGTCTTATTTCTGGTCAGAGCTGATTTAATTCATTTATGTCTAGCATACTTAACAAGTGCATAACTAAAGTGATTGTCTCATTTCTGACCAAAGCTGATTTGTCATGATTGCTTTGCACACATGCTTAAATGATTACACTTCTGGCCAAAGCTGATTTGTCTTCGTTTAAGTTGAATTTTAACTAAGTCTATTATTTTGATGTTAATAATAGACAATATCATAGATTCATAATTAAAATGGTCATTATTTATGTCTGCCTTAGTATAACATGCCCTTAGATCAGATTAGGACTTCTTGATTAGTATCATAATTCGCTCATCTTATTTGCGACAAACTGCGGAAGTCTGCCGATTCTCGTATTTTTTAATACGAAGCACGTACACACGTCCAAAAATTTTTGTAATCATTAAAATCTTGTATTTTATTGATAAGAATGCAAAAATATCATTCATTGCGCAATTTCGGTCGTTTCCGTGTTCGTTAAAGCGTTCGTCGTAATTAAGCGAAAAACACAACCGTACAACAGAACGAACCGACATCCATGACATTTTTGGGTATAATTCAAGTCAAATATGCTTTAACATCCTTGTAGAGCTTAAAAATTAGGTTAACGGGTGTTAGAAGTGTCAAAATGCGATAAACAAGTCCAGGGGCCAAAACTGCCAAAAGTGGAAAGTGCTGCCCTTGCCCAACCCATACGGACCATATGGCAGGACCCCTTGCGGTCCGTAAACCATGCCCAACAACCAGAATTCGATCAGCAACTTGTTTTATCATTCTTGGAGCCGCCCAAATTTGAGTAGTCCCCAAGGTTTAATCTACTTTGGACACTGTTTTGATCCCCTTTCAAGCTTGGGACATGTGGCATGATCAAAATAACCCTCAATTACTATAAATAGCAAGCACTTCAAGCCTAGTTCTTTGCTCATTTCATTCTTCTTATTCTAATCTGCTCTAATGCTTCCCATTGGAGGCCTCCTACTGAGTATTCTTGCCATCTTAGAACACAAGAACCATTTCAACACTTGAACTCTTGATCCTTTGAGCTTTGTTTACACACTCATACAAGACTTATACCCAATCCCAAGTGAGTACATAGTTCCCCTCTTTTACGTTTTCAAATGTTTTGGGGTGATTCATATGTGTAAATAATTTTCTCAAATGTATGGCATATATGTGTTTACTAAGTGTTTTTTTGTGTATTATCCTTTATTGATGACCTAAACCAAAGTATAGTTTGATATACTACCAAATCACAAACCAAAGTATATTTCGATATACTACCAAAGCATAGTTTGATATGCTACCAATGTGATATTGTTTACCAAAGTATAGTTTGATATACTACCAAATCACAAACCAAAGTATAGTTTGATATACTACCAAAACATAGTTTGATATGCTACCAATGTGATATTGTTTACCAAAGTATAGTTTGATAAACTACCAAATCACAAACCAAAGTATAATTTGATATACTACCAAAGCATAGTCTGATATGATACCAATGTGATATTGTTTACCAAAGTATAGTTTGATATGTAACACCTGTGCCTCCACGGCCATCAAACAAATACCGAACCAATGAAATATTATATTTCATACTTGGGATTTGTAAAAATATGTGTATCATTTGCACATATCAATTCTTGTTCAATTTCAAACTCTAAATCGCTTTCTGGAAGGTTATACGCGCACCGATGCGTAAATATAACCAGTTTAATGCAACAAACACTCCAGAATAGTGACATAGGCTTAACATACCTTAAATAACCTTTACATAACTTAGAAATAAGTTTTGAAGGCTTTGGTATGGCAAAATCAAGTTAAATCGCTTACAGGGAATAAATTTGACAAACTGCGAAAGTATGCCAATTTGAACTGTAACAGACATTCCGGAACATGACCATAAGTTAAACATACCATAAATATCCTTTACATGGCTTAGAAATAGGCTTTGAGGTGTTTGGTGTGCTAAAATAAACTTTTGGGTCATTCAGGGACTAAAAGTGTCAAAAAGTGCACAAGTTTGCATTTTTACGCATAACTCACGTTCTGAATACATCCGGACATCCAAAAATTTATGTAAGCATGACTATATTATGCTTTAGTGTTTGGCTTAAGAAAAATCCATTCGTCGCGTCATTTGGATCGTTTTTCGCGCTTATGCGCATTCCGTCGTAATTAAGCGAACATCGCGTTCGTACGACCAAACGAACCAACATCCGGCATATTTTTGAGCATGTTTTGAGTTCCCTATACTTTAACTTCATTTTAGAGCCTTAAAATGAGGTTAACGGGGTTCAAACGCATCGAAAAAGGCCTTAAACACGTGCAGGGACCATTTCTGCCAATTTTGAAACATTGCTGAAACATGGGGGCAGTGGCGTAGCGCGAGCCCTAAGGGCATATGCAGTCGCGCTACGCTAGTGCCTTAACTGGACAGAAACTTCAGTTTTGCATTTTCGGGACCAGATTCGATGTATTAACAGCTGATTAATTCACAACCACACATTCTAACATGCTTAGTCAGCTGATAAGGATGGATTTTTAGGCACCATAACTTTCCGACACTTGTACGGATACGATTAAGGCACGATATTCGACAAGCGATCTTAACGGTTCGGGTATTCCTATAAATACCCAATCACCCCCATTGCTAAAATCACTAGAATCTTGATCTTAGGAACTCTAAGTTGAAACCATTGTTTCATACCTGAGATTCTTGGATCGAGATTAGCATTCGGGGACCCTTCGTAAGTATTCTTTCGTTCTTTTCCTTATTTTATTGCTTTTCGAGTCAGAAAGTCAAACTTTGTTTGACTTTCAGCGTTGACCAGTAATGGTCAATGCGAAGTTCGTTTGAACTTCGCAACGTGAGTGTAATCACGTTGGTCATAGTCCCTTGGGACTATGCCCACTGATTACCACGTTGTCTAGGGTCGTAGGGTAGGCGATCTAATAAATCGCCTATACCCTCGAACCCGACCCAGTTTGGTCGATCATTAGGATCCGACCAAATACATTAGGTGACCATAGTAGGTAGGGAATAACCTTCCGAGGTTATACCCTATGGTCACATCGTTTAAGTAGTTGTATGATAGGTAGTTTATATGCCTTAGGTAAATTACCAGAATACCCTTTTCATGTATAATTGGTAATTAAGCATATGTAACCTAAACTTTTGTCACATAACTGATTATGTAACATGTTTAGGCATATAACACTTGTCGTAGAACTAGTTAGGCGGTCCGAACGCGTTTCACGCGAACGACGCGTTAAAGTAGCATAAGCTACCTAAACGGGTCGTAATGGGTCGTAAGCTATTAGGTTAAGTTTCATTTAGTATGTAGGCTTTGTTAAACCAAATAACACGAGTCTCTACACTCGTTGGTTTACAAACCCTAATACTACCCGATCTTCCGATCTAGGTCCGGTTAATTAACATAGTTACCTATATTAGGTGCCGTTTGATATCTGCGATCTCTAGCATTGTTTGGTTGTTACTCAAGGACTACTGAGCAATCTAAAGTGAGTACATAGACCCCTCTTTTACTGTTTTCCAAACTGTTTTGGGGTGGAACACATGTGCCTACTTGTTACTTTCGTGCTTTCCTGTTTTCACATCATATACTTGCTATGTTCATTAGTACATTTATAGTACATGATTTCATGGTGTTCTATGCTTTGTATGATGACTTTGCATACTTAGTACATTGTTTTACATGACTTTTCTACTTTGAATGATGACTTTGCATACTTAGTACATTGTTTTATACTGCATCTCTGTTGCATATGTTCCAGTAACATATGGACACACTGTTTTTCAGCTCTACCCTGTATGTTTACTCTAGCATACTAGGTACATTATCTTCATAAAACATGCTTACATTTTGGTATGACATTTGGTTTGTTTAAACTATACTATACATTCATTAACACCGATCATGCCGTTCGTTAGTAGGTAGTGGTACCATAGGACTTGACAAATCCCGTTCCGGACATCCCAGGGAAAGGGGATGAAAGGAATGACCGAATCCGAATACATATTCTCTTGATAACTCACTTTTACATAGTTATCCGTCTGTCTCAAGGCTTGGATGTATGAATTTTCACAATACCGCATAAATGTTCATATTCAGTATAGCATGCATATATTTTACAAAACATAACTTTGATTTAAACCAAGTTTTACTTCAATACTTTGTTTTGTACATTTTACTTATGGTTTAAGTAGTCTTATTTTTACTTACCATACATATCATTTTGGTTACACATTACTTGACTACTCTTGGACTATAAACATTTGACATGGTTTATACAAGGACTTTTGACTATTGGTTTAAACATAGACTTATTACATTGGTGGTTTGAGTAAGTGATTAAGTAACGATGCGGGTGTAATATGATACAAGCATGGTGGATACGCCGCTGGTACTTCCTATATATAAGTGTTTGTATGGTATTACATATATCGTAGCGTTATTTGAATCATTTCAGTTTGATACATATAACATTTTATACAAATAACATACTTTTCACAATACATTGTTTTACAAACAACTTAATTTATACAAACTCATTTTACATGGTTACTCATTTAACCATGCATTATTTTCTTATTTATACATATCATCTGAACTTATTGTTTTTCAAATGATTTACAAAGACAAAGCAAATTACAAGGTTCATGACTAAACATTTTCTCAAACATAAGTCATGAAACCTATTTTCACAAAACCTATGTATCTCACAGGCATTTTTATGCTGACGTACCTATTTTCACATGTGTTTTTCAGGAGCTGTTGCATAAGATGATCAAGATACACATAGGCAGACTTGGGCTTTAGAGACAATAAAAGATGCAAGACTAGTTAATTATGTTGTATTTCCTTGTTTGTAAGACATTGTAACACTTTTAATCAATAAAACGAAACTTCAATTGCCATGGATTTGAAACAATTAATTCTGTTACAACACTCCCCGATGTTTCCGCCACGTTTTGTATGTTCTACGTGGTCGGGGTGTGACAGTTTGATATACTACCAAATCACAAACCAAAGTATAGTTTGATATACTACCAAAGCATAGTTTGATATGTTACCAATGTGATATTGTTTACCAAAGTATAGTTTGATATACTACCGACTGAGAACACAAAACCGGGTCCTCATAGTATCTATCTATCTTCATGGTTAGATTCTTGTGGGATGTTTAAAGTGCTAAATTAAGTCCTTGATTGGATTCATTGTGTACTTTAATGCATGTTTACAAGTTGATGACCAAGTTGATGATTATGTGTTTATGTGATTAGTAGTGATTTAGATAATGAAACAAGTGTAAAACCATAAGAACATGGTGGATACGCCGCTGGTACTTCTTATATATAAGTGTTCTTATTGTATTACTCTTGTAGTGTTATTCGAATCACTTTAGGATTTTTGTGTTTAGTGATTCAATGTTCAAGTATCCAATCCTTGTAGAATTTTCCATATCTTCATATGTTAGATTCTTAGAAGGATATCCAAAGTATTATTATAAATCATTGATTTGATTTCTAGTAATACTCACACAAGTTATGACCGATTTCAATATTGTTATTATTAATCCTTGATTGGATTTCTAATAATACACTCACAAGTTTTATAACTGATGGGAGCAAAATGCAACATATAAATTATATCAAGTGTGGCATAAAACTAACCCTTTTTTAGTACTAATGTTGGAAAAAGTGTGTTTTTGTCTTCCTTTTGTATTTTCAGGATTAAATGAGCTCAAATGAACAAAAGAAGCAAAAAGGCAGCTAAATCTAACATAAATACAAGAAAAGGAGTAAACGTGGCATGCCCGACCCCTCGACAGCATCCTCCCAAGCAAAAACAAGAGAACAGAAGGCTGAACACGCCCCGTGCTCAATGAGCACGGGGGAGTGCCCAAGTGTCTGCAGAAAAGACAAAGTTGTAGAAGCTTCTATCACCCACCACGGGGGCGTGTCCAGCGGACACGGGGCCGTGGTCAACTCTAAGATTCGCAGAATCTAGGAAAATCTTGATAGTACAGATACGCTTCTACACACGGGGTCGTGCCCAGCGAACACGGGGGCGTGGTCAACTAATGCAGACAAACTGCATTTAATGAAGAAAGAGAAGATGGGTGGACACGGGGCCGTGTCTGGGCTTCTGTGCAGGCTATAAATAGGGGTGCTTGGCTCATTTGCAAACCATCCATTGACAAACCACCTCTCTCCCACTTCACCCACACTCCACCACCACCACACACCATCATCCACCACCATCATCCATCATAGAGTGTGTGTAGTAGTCTCGGGATCCAAGATTGATAGTAAGAGTTCTTGACAATCAAATGCCATGTTTGTCTAAGTCTCTTACATCACTTGGTGAAGACAAGCATTTAGTGTAATACTTTTTATTTTTAATCTTTTCGCACTTTTTATTTGGTTATGTATTAATGACTTTAATAACTAGTTTCTTATGTTGAAGTTGAGTCTTCCTTATCGTTTGTCCGTGGTGTCTTGGCATTATTTTACTGTCTATATAAAATAAAAGATTTTCACCATTCATATCTCCACGGTCTATATGAAGATATATTGGCTACCTGGTCGGGGGTTAAGGGAACGGTTTGGTAAGAGTCTTGCCTTGTTCAGTGTATAGATCCTGCAAGGACCTGGGTCAACTTTAGTAGGATCTCCTTCAATACCCACCGGTATTGGATGGCGGGGGTCCGAACTCCTTGATCCCCTCATATGTAAACTACTATTAATATATTAACCCGACTACTTAGGACTGTATCCCTGCTGACTCAGACTACTTAGCCGAGGGTAACGTCACCTTCAAAAGAGGGGCCTACCACATTATGCATTAATAACTTAATTAATTATCTTTTAATAATCCAACCCTTTAGGATTGTATCCTTGTTGACTCAAACTACTGGGTTGAGGGTAACGTCACCTTCAAAAGAGGGGCCTACTACAATAACTAAGATAATCTCTTAGAAAGTGCAAAAGTGCGAAAATAATCAAAGGTTACACTAAATGCGAGTCGGATCCAAGTGATTCATCTTGTCTATCTGTTTTTATTTTTATTTTCAACATTTTTAGTTTTTATTTTCTAGTTTAAAACCTTTTTCTAACTTTTGATTTGATTAGACGTTGAGGATAAACCGGTATTAAAAGCTCTTGTGTCCTTTGACGACCTCGGTATCTTACCGACACTATACTACGCTCACGATGGGTGCACTTGCCCATATGTGTGTTTGGTATTAGTAAATATCGTGTTTTATAAATTTAAAACTTGACTAATGTGTAAAAAGGACTAAAAATATACATTAAAAACTATAAACACTCGCACACATCAATAACCGATTTCAATGTGGTAACAAAGATCAAAGTACAATTTTCAATGGCATAAAAATTACCTAGTAATAATCATATTGCCATATACAAAACTCTTTTGTCACAAGTTTTCACAATCAAGATACTAAACTTTTTGCCATTTATTTGGCTAACAAAACCTATGTACTCGTCAGCTTTTATGCTGACTCTCATTTGCACATATGTTTCAGGTTTTGATTATTCAAGCATGCTACACATAGGAACGCATTCGGGCCTTAGACTTCTTTAAACAAAAGACAATTATATGTATTCATTGTATTGTAAAACAATGTTAACAATAATAAAACAATTTAGTACCAGTGGTTGTGAGCAATTTGTAACGTGACTCCCCGATATTTCCGCCAAGTGTTGTTGTATTACGCGATTGGGGTGTTACACCACCACCCCACCACCACCACCCACCCACCCCACCCCACCGCCATCACAACCTTCTACCATTGCAACCACCTCTGCCTTTTCCGACCAGATCCACCACCAACCCCTCTCTCTTTCGTCTTCATCTTTTAAACCTCAATATCTACCAAATCACCAAAAAACCCCGATTTCTTTCAAGTCACCAAAATCCTCTATTTTAAAGTTTTGAACGGAAATTAAAGGTTGTAGGTTGTAATAGATTTAGGATTCCAGCTGTGAAACATCTGATTTTGGATATGACCGTCGGAATTGAATCAACGATTAGGAGGCTTCAAGCGATTTTGGGTTACGATTCAGGTTTGGGTGTGGGTTATTATTTGGGTTTGGAATGATTACTCAGAAGGCGTCAACCGTGATTTGTACGAGTGGGTTTGGAATGCTGTTGTCAGGTTTAGGTTGTAGTGGTCACAGTGGTGGTGGAAGGCTGTGATGGTTGTGTTGTAGTGGTGGTGGTTGTATTGGGTTATGGTGGTGGTGGTGGTGTGGTGGATCTGTGCGGGGTGGTGAATGGTGTTTGTGTAGTGTTATGGTGGTGGTGTATAGTGGTGTGGCTGGTGGTGAATAATGATGTTTTTGAAGAGAGAGAAAGAGTGTGTCGGTATGTGTGTGTGAGAGAGAGATAATAGAATTGAATAAAAGATAAAATGTTTTATATAAATAAATGGGTAAAAATTCTAATTTGTCCTCATGTAGGTCTATTTGGTCAGATTTAACCATAAAAACTAACTGAGTTAGAGCTAAATGACATAACGTGCGAAAGTTTGCAACCATCGAGTACATTTTTGTACCTTTTAAAGGTAAATGATATACTTTGCAATCTAATGTAAACATAAATAACGATTTTTGTAGTTTACTCATTTTTATTTATATATATATATATTTTTATTTTTATTATTTTACACATTAATGGAAAATCCATGTTAATTCCGTTTTATCTTCACTTCACCCCGTTTGCCCTTCCTTATATTTCCCCCCCATTCGTGTCTATCTCCCTCACACCTTCCTTCACGCAGTCAAAACAAACCCTCGTTTCTTCGGCGTCCACGATCATCAATGGCCGGCACCACCAACTTCGATTCTCCTCTTCACAACTCTCAGATCTCCCGAGGTTATTCTCTCACCTTTCTTCTACTCATACATACTCTCTCTCTCTTCCCTTTCTCAAAACCCTATCTTCTTTCCACCGATTTCACCCCCCGATTTTTCAATGTATTTGTTTTCCCTCACTGGTTATTCTTACGCAATTTTATCCTCTTAACGTTTAGGGCATGTATGTTTTCATTTCACTATGTAACGGCGTTATTCTATTGAGATTTGTTTGTACGGTGGCAGTTTTAGGGTTTTGAAACGAACGTGAAATGTGTATTCAGAGAGTGACAGTAGTTAGTGCTTTCTTTATTGTCTGTATGTATTTATTTACATTATCACTTTTATTTCCATGAGTGAGGTTTTGGTATCGTATATATTTATCATATTTAGCACCGAAAAGGGCCTATTTGAGATTATCTGGCATTTTATGCGCTTTTTTGATGCTAAAATGTTGTTTAGCTTTTTTATTTCAGCCTCAAATATGCCTTGAGAGCTCAATTGGTTTGTGTACTATAAAGATTTAACATATAAAAGTTGGATTATTCTGTTGTTGTCTTTTATATCTTCACATATAATTGTTTGTATTTAAATTCGTTAGGCGGTTCTAGAAATTCGATTGGCGTCTAGGTTAACTGTGACTCATGGTTATCATATGTGCACAAATAATGACACACCCTAGAACACCTTTTAGTAGCCGACATGTACTCCAAGAAAGCGAGGATAACAAATAAAAATCATGTCGTCGCTGATGACTTTAGATGTAGGGTCTCTTGACGATCTTGTGTCATCAAAATATTATATTACTGTTGACACTTAACACTGGTATAGTAGTTGTTAGGGCTACAAAGTTTTGTTTGATTCAGTTTTACTTGGAGGCATTAGACTAACAGTACAATCTTATTGCACATTTGAGTGATGTTTAAACCTGTTTATGTTTACTTGATGATTGTTTTTGTCTAAACTCTTGTGTGGATTTGCTATTTATAATTTTGGGCTGTTTATCTTTGTAGATGTGCAAGGGACTGACACTTCCATTCCACTCTCGCCACAGTGGCTTCTCTCGAAACCTGGTGAGAACAAGACAGGAACTTTAGCTGGGGTATGTGACAGCTGTACTGTATAGAAAATAAGATGTATTTATCAAATTTGCACTTTTGGTTGTTGAGTAGGTTTCTTCCTTCTTTGTTTTACAGGAGGCCCCCACCAGCCCTTTCCCAACATTTGGCAACCGCATGGACCTTATGAAGACACCTGGAAATGATGACCGCACCCTTGATTCCCAGAAGAAGAAAAATGTGTTTAGGCCATCTGTGCTTGACAACCGTGAAAAATGGCGTGACGAGGAAAGAGAGACAAGTAACTTTGTTCGCAAGGACAGGTGGCGTGAGGGTGAAAATGAGGTTGGAGGTGGGGATAACCGCAAGGTGGACCGGTGGGCTGACAACTCATCTGGGAAACACTATGGTGACTCACGCCACACCCCATCTGATAAATGGGGTGATTCTGGTAACAAGGATGCAAATCATGATCAGGTTCAGCGGCGTGAGAGTAAGTGGAACACACGGTGGGGCCCTGATGACAAGGAAACTGATGTCATGCATGAGCATGACACTCCTCGTGAACGGGAGCACGACCATCCTCGCCCATGGAGGTCCAACTCTGCACTCAACCGAGCAAGAGTAGACCCGCCACATCAGCAAAGCCCGGCTTTAAACAAGCCGACTCCCATGTTTTCTCATGGTCGGGGATGTGGGGAACATTATAATCCAACGTTTTCTGTTGGTCGTGGAAGGGGAGCCCCTGTTGGGGGCCCTATGAATAACAGTTCCACTAATTTGCAGTCCTTTGCTGACGTGGGTGACAAAGGGCACGATGACATGTCACCTATGAGATATAGCAGGACAAAGCTGCTTAACGTCTACAAGATAACTGATATGAAAGCCGGTGGAATGATGCTAGATGGCGTGGTACCGGTGCCATCACTAACACAGGAGGAAGTACTCGAGCCACTTGCACTTACTTCACCTACTCCAGAAGAATTGGTAAGGGTAAATAGTAATTACTTTTCTTTCAAACTTGTTATTGTACTAAAATCATGCTATTTTGTTGGCAGTTTATATTGAAGGGTATTGATAAAGGGGAAATTCTAAGTAGCGGGGCTCCTCAAATTACTAAAGAGGGATCGGGTGGGGTTAACGCGGTTGAAGCCCAGTCAAGAAGAAGCAAATTTGGTACAGTGAATACATTTTTATCAAGGTTTATGCAAATGTAACAGTGAGTTTATTATACGTTCGTCGTTAAATGTTACTTTCTTTGAGCAGGGAGTAGAGAAGATATATCCCTCCCTTCTGACAGCTTTAGAGACGAGACTGCTGGCAGCTTCAAAAGTATTTATTCCGATTATTCTGTTTCATACTTAGACGCTTGAACTTTTTGAGAATTGACCATAGATCATTTTGTGTTTGCAGCAACAGGGGAAAGCGATACTAGAGAATCAAGGGTGCCAGGTCAGCCTGGTGCACCTTGGAGGTCATTGTCTATTGGACAACGTGGTCAATCAAACCCGGTTGACTTTAGGGACATCCCTAGTGACATGGGGTCATGGTCACAGCCCCAAAAGGATATATCAAATGAATGGAGTAGCAGCAGTTTAACAAATCCGGTTTTTAAAAGGCAACCATCTGGAATTATAGACAGAGATGAAGCAAGGGTAGTTTCTCAGCCCTCACCCGAAGATCTAGTTCTTTTTTACAAAGATCCTCAGGGTGCAATTCAAGGTCCTTTTACTGGCAGTGATATCATTGGGTGGTTTGAAGCAGGATACTTTGGGATAGATTTGCTAGTACGTCTTGCAAACGCACCACAAGACTCACAATTTGCTTTACTTGGTGATGTCATGCCTCACCTGCGTGCAAAAGCAAGACCGCCACCTGGATTTACTCCTGTCAAACAAAGTGAAATCAATGATGAATCTAGTATGCCTGGTTTTATCAATACTAGTAGTAAGGTTCAAGCAGGGTTGGGTGAGCATGCTATGTTGAAAAATGACCCGGTATTTCAACATGGTTCAACTAAAGAGGCTGAGAATAGGTTTATAGAGTCTCTCACGAGTGGTGGTCTCTCTGAAGGTTGTTGTCAAGTGATTTTGCTTTCATAGTTCGTAACATGCGATGTTTTTATTCATTTATGACTGATTTTGTTTGCTTTACAGGTATGCAGGGGTACTTTGGGAATTCTAGCTCAGTTCCAGTCAGAGCAACAGAGAGTGGAGATAGCCTGTTTCAATTGGCCAAGCTGATGCAGCTTGAAAGGCAAAAGTCTTTGTCTAATCCTTACTCTCTTTGGTCTGGGAATGGCCCGAAACCTGAAGTTCTTCAGGCAACCACAATACCGCAACCTAACATGTTTCCAAACGCCACAAATCCTGAATTCATGTCTCTTCTGCAAGGTTTGTCAGATAGGCCGACCTCGTCTGTGAACAGTTGGTCGAATTTTCCTGTTCAAGGTGGATCTGGGCTGGACCCACATCAGGATAAGCTAGACATGCTTCATGGTAAACATTTTCCTCTTCAGTCAGCCTTTGGGATCCAGCAAAGGCCGCAAACGCAAAATATGCCTTCATTATCAAGTTTACAATTTGACAATCCTTCTGGTCCACTAACCCTCGAAAAGCTTCTTTCGTCTGGGCTCCCTCAAGATCAAATTTTAGGTTTATTGCAACAGCAACAAATGTCACAGATGAAACCTCAGATTCCGGTACCAACACAACACCAGTCGGTATTGGATGATTATCTGTTGCTTAAGCAGCAGCAACAAAAACAGGAACAGATGCAGCAGATGATGCGCCAGCAACTTCTCTCCCAGGTGCTCAAGGACCAACATTCCATGCAACGCTTTGGTGAGCCGTCTTGTGGACCAATGCTGACTCCTGGTTTATCTGTTCCCAATCCTTCACTAGATCATCTTGCATTTCCGGTTCCACCGCATGACATGTTGCAAAATCAAGTTCCTCATATGCAGGATACAATTGCTCATATGCCTGCAGTTGGTCCTCAAGCTGCTGTGCATTTACCCCATCAGTTGATGGACAGTAATGAAGCTTGGGAACAGGAGCAGGAGTCAGCAGTCGATTTGAAAACAGGTCAAAGTGTTATGGTATCTACTTCCACTGCTGGTCTAGTTTCTGAGCCTTCAGACCATTATGAAAAACCATTGGTTGAGGGAGCTGTTGGACATAATGATATTATGGAGGAGCCTCCAACTGAGGTAATCGAACCACCTATGGGTCAGAGTGAACCTTCTAATGAACCCTGTGTTCCGGAAGAAGCAAAACCTGTTGAAGTTCGTGAGGTTAAGAAAGCTACTGAGAAGAAGTCAAAGAAACAGAAGTCTTCCAAGGCACAATTGTCTGACATTGCCAAGTCAGCATCTAAAACACTACAGCCTAAGCAATCTGAAACTAAATTGGCCATGGTTAATGAGGCTGAAATTGGAGAGAACAAATCTAGTGTGGTCACTGAAGAGGTTGTAAGCATGTCTGGTGATGTCAACCCACAAGATAACGCTCAAGTTCTTAGTAGCCAACGAGCTTGGAAGCCTGCTCCTGGGTTTAAGCCAAAATCGTTGTTAGAAATTCAACAGGAAGAGCAGCGGAGGGCCCAAGCTAACGCCCAGGCCCAGGCCCAGGCCCATGCAGACATGACTGTTTCTGATATTTCAACATCTTTAAAGTCGATGAATATGTCCGCGACCCCATGGGCTGGCGTTGTTGGCAATTCAGACCACAAGCTTACGGAAACCAAGAAGGAGGTGACTACTTCTGAGGTTTCCCAGAATCAGCAGCAGAACAAGAGCCAGTTGCATGATCATTTGGATAGAGAAGTGCCCGTGAAATCCGGTGAAAGTAGTTCTGCAACTTCTGATTTGACAGAGGAAGGTAACTTTATTGAGGCTAAAGAGTCAAAAAGGAGTCGCAAAAAGGCTGCAAAAGCTAAAGCTGCAGGAGCCAAGGTTTCCGTGGCTGCTGCTCCTGTTGAAATCCCTGTGAGTTCCAGTCCAAACGAGAAAGGCAAAAGTTCACGTCTGGAGAAGCTTACACTGCCAGCCATTCCTTCCGGTCCTTCACTTGGAGATTTTGTTGTCTGGAAAGGGGAGACCGTTGCCTCATCACCTGTTCCAGCATGGTCTAGTGATTCGGGAAAGGTTGCAAGACCCACCTCTTTGAGGGACATTCTCAAGGAACAAGAGAGAAAACTTTCTTCGCAGATACCGGTCCCTACGCCAGCACAAAAACCTCAAACTCCTGCCAAGACTGCAGCATCTCCTATCAAGACTATGTCACAATCCAAAAGAAAAATTGTCGATGATTTGTTTTGGGGTCCATTGGATCACCCCAAGCAAGAAACAAAAGGGTACACCCTCTACCTTCCTCTTTTCAAAGCTTCATGCCTGTTTAATATTAATCTTGCTTTTTTTGTATAAGCAGGTCAGATTTTCCACAACTTGCAAGTCAAGGAAGTTGGGCTAAGAACACTAACACTCCTGGAAAAGGAATTTCTATAAGCCGCCAGAAGTCTGTGGGTGGCAGACCCGAAGCTTCTCTTTCTTCTTCTCCTGTGTTAAAGGGGAAACAGAATGTGTTGGCTAAGCGTTCCGGTAAAGTCACTTCGTTTGAGATAATGCTAATTTCATTACTCTCCTTATTAGGCTTTTCGATCTAATCGTGTTTTGAAATTCTTCAGAGGCTATGGATTTCAGAGACTGGTGCAAGAGTGAATGTGTCAGACTTCTTGGAACCAAAGGTAGTTTTACATAATCTCAACTCGATATTTTAAATTTATTGTCTTGAGTAAGTTTGTTTCTATTTTTTACTTATTTATTTCATGTATTTAATGGTTATAGATACAAGTTTTCTGGAGTTCTGTGTGAAGCAATCTAGATCAGAAGCGGAGATACTGCTGAAGGAAAACCTTGGATCTTACGACCCTGATCATGAGTTCATAGACAAGTTCCTCAACTATAAAGACTTCCTGCCTTCAGATGTCCTTGAGATCGCCTTTCAAAGTGGGAATGATCAAAAAGCGAGTGGAGATATCAAATCTGCAAATGAGGGGGTTTGGGATTATGAGGTGGTTGGTAGTGGTAGTAAGGCAGTGGCGGCAGATGGTGGTTCCGCTAAGGGTGGAGGTAAGAAGAAAGGGAAGAAAGGAAAAAAGGTGAGTCCTGCGGTTTTAGGATTTAATGTGGTGAGCAACAGGATTATGATGGGAGAGATCGAGACAATTGATGACTAGGTGCACCAGGTGAAGCCGGTTGGATGGTTCGTTTGTTTTCTTATTATTGTAGTTGTAAATACTTTTGTTTCAAAAGAGAGCTGTCTGTCTGTCTGTACATGATAATTTTGGAGTTTAGGGTTTAAGAAATGCTCCATCAATTTTGTGACCTGTTTTACTTTTTAAACTGTAGAAGTTAAAGTTATACCCTAAAGTTATACCCCAATGGCCAGATGCTTGTTAGGCTAGGCTGGGAGTTTTATGAAGCTAGAAATTACATCTTTTTATTCATGACCATTTACTTTTTTTTTTTTTTATAAAGTTGGGAAAAGCTTTTTAGATTCAGACACCCCCTATTAGTAGTGAACTACTGACCTTATTAAAAGGAGGTTCTAGTTTGTGGCTGTTATAAACAGTTTAAGTGGTTAGACTGGGAGTTGTTGAATAAGCTTGTTACCTCATGATTGGAGCATTTACTCCATTGTTGGAGCTTCAGTTGGACACATTATTTGTATCAGAGAGTCGTCATGCTCAGAAAAAGTCAACTTCTCAAACACCAGAGTTACGGTAAGGTGGCAAAAAAAGGAACAGAACAAGCAAATGGGAGGAGAGCATTGATACACTGTTGACTGCACCTGAGCAAGATGGCCGAAATCAGCAAACACCAGTTCCATCTCTAGGTGGAAGAAAATGCCACCTTCTGATATGCTTGATATAGTGACATGATTATCAGCTCAAGTTACTCATATTGCTAATAGTAAAATTGGTAGAGCCAATGAAACTAGCGCAACGTTCGAATGAATGTGCGATTTTTGCAACACTGATGAGATCTACGCCATAACCATTCAAGATAGTGAAAATGAAACACGATTAGGTCATAACTAATATTCTGGACAAGACTGTACAAGAAGCTTTTTGTTTATCAAAGTTACAAAAGAAGCTACACTAAAGAAATGGTTATAAATCACTTCTTGTGCTGGTTCCTATTAGCAATTCAGGAGAAAAATGTAAACTATACAAAACCTGTAACAATGAATGCTGAAAGATAGAAACATGGAGCAAACTACAATTTCAGTCCTTGTGGTAAACATCCAATGACACTTTCAGTCTTTGTACTTTAAAATTGAACAATCAAGTCCATGTGGTTGTCGATTTGGATCAATAATGTGCCTACTAACATTTGCTGTTAGTCAATGATTAGTTGACCAGGGCAAAGGTGTCTTTTACCATCAAATGTGAAGGGCAATTTGGTCATTTCGATTATTATACCCCCAAATGCAGAAATCATCTTCTCTATAAACCCTTTTTGAACGAATCACTCCTTCACTCCTCTCTTGTAAGCCAATACTCTGTAATTTCACTGTGCATGTTTTGAGGTGAAGAACGACCATGGCTGGAGGATTTTGGAGGGTTCGATCCAGTGGCGGACCCAGAATTTTTTTCAAATGGGGTCCATTTTTTTCGGTGTTCAAAATTTTCGTAACAAAATGTTAAAATTTTCGGGTCGATCCTCGTTCGAGTCGGGTCGATCAAGTTGAGACTTACAAAAACAAAGAAGGAATGCATATGAAGCTCAAGTTTCTTGAATTAAACCTTAACACAGGTCCCTCAACATAGAACTTATTGGTGACTTGGTTTGGTATGAAGAAGTTCCAAGAAACAAGTAAAGGTAAAACAAGTATAAAAAGTTTTACTAAAATCCCAACTTGGACCTAAAAAATAGTGGTTTACCATCTTTGTTTACCAAGTGGTAATACTCCTCTAGATTTTCCATGTGTAGGGAAGACGAAAAACAAGAAGAAAATGCAAGGAGAAAGACCAAAACTCACTGTCTTGGTTCTTGAACTTTTGGCTCAAAGTTGCAAAAGTGGAAGATTTGAGTGTGTTAGAGAGTGTGTTTGGAGGTGGTGAAAGTGTTTAGAAGGTGTTAGGGGTGTGTATTTATAAGTGAGATAAGTGGTTGGGACTTTAAAAAATGTGGTTAGGAGTTAGGAGGAGGAAACGTTCAAAATAAACAAGGAATTCACGTATTTTGCAGCAGATGGATCCTGTGCGGACCACTGATGTTTTCAAAAGTTACATTTTAGCCCTTGAACTTGCTTGGTTTGTTATTTGGTGCTCCAAACACATAGTTAAGCATGTTTTTAGGGGTTTAAGGTGTATGTAAGTATGTACTATAGTAAAACAAGTATGAATAACATTCCAAAGAAGATATAATCTCGGTGTATGACTCGATTTTGAATTAAAATGCGTATTCGTGATTGTTTACGTATTATGCAAGGATAATTAGGCAAAAATAATATAAAAGGCGACTTCATTATGATCAATTCTCGAATTACAAAGGATTTGAAGAGAGTGTACGAATTATATTACAAATGAAAAAGAACGAAATATACGAAACGTTACAGTTTAACACATGGACTGAAATTGTAGTTTACCCAAATTAAATTATTATGCAATAAACTTAACAAAAAAAGTACTTTTTTTTAAATATTAGTATTTCGGTTAAAATTTATTTCTTTGTTACAAACCTAACAACATATTTGTGATAATCACTTCATTTTCATTTTTTTACAGTCTTTTTTTTTTGTGTTTTACTTTGTCTAAAAACATAGACGGATAGAAAATGCCCTTTCGAAAGAAAATTATGTACGTTTGATGAACTCTATATAATTAATTGTTTTACCTATTTATTATTCCATAATCCTTATATTTGTTGGAACTTCACTCTAAACCCTAATTTTCTTTTGATTTTTTAAGACAATCGTTCCACATTTTAATACTCACCACCTAACTCTTAGGATCGAGTACAAAAAAAAAAGGACGAACACGAAACGCGAAAGTAACAAACGAACATAGAGTTATGCATGGTTCGGTCCCGTCACAGGCATGAGCGAAGCTTTTAGTGGAGAGTATGTAGTTTTCGTATATTTTTTTTTTGGGTATATACGTTTTCGACCCCCCGGTTTTATAGAAATTTTTAGGTCCAGTGACTTCCGCCCCTGGTCGGAAATCTCAAGCTTCGCTACTGTTCACATATGACAACTAGGTTATTCTTTATTGAGTTGATAATCAAAATTAGTACAAAGATTGTATATACAAAAACTAAATAGGGCTTAGCAAACTTGCTTCCGGAGTTAAGCCAATGTAAGACCCAAAAGAACTACAAACCGAACACTAACATAGTGGATATTTACAGGATATGGTACCATTATTAATAGTTTAATACATATAAATGAAGTAAATAGAAGAGTAACATGCATGGATACTTATGAATGTAGATTTATATCTTATACATGTTTCAAATGAAAATACTTTATTATGATACACAAAATATATAAAGATTCATGCATTAACACGTGTCCCTCTTCTTTTGACTTTAAGCAAAACTACTAAATTGCGGCGCGGGTACAATGCAAATATCAAGCAAATTAGTATAAACGTTACATGACCCGCGACCGATGCACGACCATCAAAAGTGGCTTATTATAGCTTTAAAAAAATAGAAATCACGTGAAATGTAGAGTTGGAGCACGTATGAGATGAAATCGTCATGCCACCTGTAGTAGGCCTACGACTTCACTCATATGTGCAGCATTTAATTTCATATATCCACCTTACTACTAGATGTGATATCATATTAACCTGATAAAAAAATCACAATATCAAATATTCTTATCTTTAAATTTATAAAATTTGTATGCTTCTTTTATATACTGTATTTACTAAAATTAGTAAATATGAAGTTTTAAATATGTAATGGAATTAGATTTTAGGTAATATGATATTATTACAGTTTGAGAAAAATGCCCGGATAGTCCCTGTGGTTTTACCTTTTTTCACCTATAGTCCCTATCTTTCTAAAACTACTTGAATAGTCCCTGTGGTTTTCCGTTTTGTTCTCGGATAGTCCCTGGGTCTAACTTCAGTTTGTTTTCTCTGTTAAAATGATGTGAAATGACAAAAATACCCTTTCCTTAAAAGGCCAAACCACAGGGACTATCCGGGCATCTTCTTCATCTTCTTCAAAACCCTAACACCCATTAGTTTTATCTCACAATATACACACATAACCTGCATAACCAAGAGAGAGAGTGAGATTCGACCGAGAGAGAGAGAGAGAACCGAGGGAGAGAGAGGCGAGATCGAGACGGGTGGTCTCCGGCCACCGTCGGCATCACCGAAAGCAGCGGTCGAATCGATGCCGGTGATTCAGATCTCGAAAGCAGCGGTCGAATCGATGCCGGAGATGCCGACGGTCACGTGTGATGCCGGTGATTCAGATCTCGAAAGCAGCGGTCGAATCTTACTTTCTCTGCATGTTTAGAATCCAAACTGCCTTTTTTAACGGACGCATCAATGAACGATCGGAGCATTTTGATATTCGAATCGAGAGCTAGGGCTCGTTGTCGTAACGACGCATCCTCCTGCGAGTTTCTTGCAATTAACGTCGACGCTGATTCCTGCAACTCTTTACTTTGTTCCACAAGTCTAGAAACTTCTTCACCGGCGTTTCTTCTGTTATCGCCGCCGTCTGCGGCGGCGGAATCGCCCATGTTAAACAGATCGGTTGGTTGAGAAATTGCACGATGTTAGTTGATGAAATGCGTGAGCGTGTGTAGGATTAACATACAATTGTGTGTGTGTTGGTGTAATTGGTGATAAGAGGAATTGAATGTGATCGGAGAAAATGAATTCCGGTGGGGAGACGGTGGCGGGTGGCGGAGGATTCGACCGCTGCTTTCGGTGATGTCGACGGTGGTTATAAATAAAAATGAAGAAGACGCCCGGATAGTCCTTATGGTTTGGCCTTTTAAGGAAAGGGTATTTTTGTCATTTCACATCATTTTAACACAGAAGAGTAACTGAAGTTAGACCCAGGGACTATCCGAGAACAAAATGGAAAACCACAGGGACTATTCAAGTAGTTTTAGAAAGATAGGGACTATAGGTGAAAAAAGGTGAAACCACAGGGACTATCCGGGCATTTTTCTCTTACAGTTTTAAGTGGCATATAAGAAATCTATACTATATAATAAAAGAAACCACTTTAGGGACACTTGTTATCATATTATGCCATCTCTTAGAGATAATTATTATTTTAGTTTAATATCTTATAATTAATTATAGATAACCCTTATACTAAATATTATTTAATTTAATATCTTATATCACGCTTCTACTAAATATTATTAGTTTAATATTTTATGGATAATTATTATTTAGTTTAATCTCCATCTCATTTATAATATTATTTATTTGAATTAATTATATTTAAACGTTTTTTTTGTTTGGTATCAAATAGATTTACGAAATTTAAAATAAAATTAACTAATATTATTTATCATTTATACATTTACGGAGTTTTAAATAAAGGGTTAAATTTATTGAGACTTCGTTAACAAATTTTACAACAACAGAATAATCTATTTTTATCACGAAAATCAAACTTTGTAAGAGATGGCATAATATGATGACAAGTGTCCCTAAAGTGGTTTCTTTTATTATATAGTATATATTTTTATTTTCACTATACAAAATTACATTTACTTGACCCATGTAATACATGAGGTTTTTTAAAATGTAACTTTTTTATTATTTGATATATAAAATTAGATTTATTCAATTCGTACAATACACAGAGTTTTTTTAAGGATCTATATCTTTTATTATTTAGTACAGAAAATTACATTTATTCAAACCGTGTAATGCATATATTTTTAAAGATGTAATTTTTTTTTTTATTATTTGGTATATTAAATTACATTTATTCAACTTGTGTAATAAACGAGGTTTTTTAAATATGTATTCTTTTATTATTTGGTAAATAATATTACATTTATTCAACTCGTGTAATATACGTGGTTTTAAAGATATAACTTTTTTATTTGGTATATAAAATTAAATTTATTCAACCCGTACAATATGGTTCTTATAGATATAACTTTTTATTATTTAATATATAAAATTATATTTCTTCAACCCGTACAATAAATGAGGTTTTTAAACAAGGCCGGTTCTTGGGCAATTATAATAAAGCCAATACTTTAGGCCACCATTTGTATGTGACCTCCAGTTTTAAAGGAAAATTATATATAATGATGAGTTATTACGAAATTGAGCTACTGGTGTAATTTGGATTTGGGATCCTTAATTGATAAAAAGAACTGGCTACAATTTATGGTTTATAGGGAGTTACTGACTATAATTATTTTTTTTAATAGAAACTGGGAATAAGAATCCAGTTATTTTATAAGGGAAATAATAAACACAAACTAGGAGTTGGGGGCCCTGAATTTCGGGTTTGCTTTAGGCCACCAAAATGATTGAGCCGGACATGTTTTTAAAGATATATTGTTTTATTATTTAGTATATAAAATTTATTTATTCAATCCCGTGTAATACACGGGGTTATAACCTAGTTATCCATTATTAAAAATCATTTATGATGAGAATATGTTCCTTCAGTTTGAAGATCCAACAATCAACCAGTCATGAGTTTATGCTTCTTTTTCTAAAACAAATTTAGTTAAAAATTGGTCAAACTTAATTCAACCTATATTTACAACACTTATCAGTTTTGCCATAGTTTTTTTTTTGAAACATCATCAACTATGCGTACATTTTGCCATAGTTTTTTTTTAAACATCATCAACTATGTGTACATTTAAAAGAAAGAAAAGGTTAAAAAAACTGTCATAACATTCACAAAGACACAAACTATAATTAGTCTGCAACCATCACAACACTTTTTTATCCACTCCACCATCATCAAGACCACACTACACAGCTGCAACCTCAAAAACACCGGGGCGGCTGCTGCTGCTGCCAGTATTGTCACATAAAAAGATACGATAAGTGACTGCGTCAAAAGTATTGGGTCGTGAGGCTTTGAAACTGGGGGTGGATAAGACAGCCTCTTAACAGATTTGGAGAAAGCTGAACATGGCCAGCTTATGCAGATCATTCAACAACAAACATGGCCGTTGTTGGTTGGAACCCTTACGAACACAAACACAATGATAAACTACAAACAATCGAAATAGTTGTATTGAATATGAAATTATAAGTGAATCTAATGATTACAAATGAAATAAACAAACCCTATTTATACTATACTAAACAAATAGGTGTGTCTGAACCATCGCGTCTCCTCCTTGAATCGATGTGTCTGATGAAGTCTGTGATGTTTGCCACCATTCTGAATCAATGCGTCCTTTGGGATGTGTCGATTCCCTTATGTTATAGGTTATAGTTTTTCCTTTTGTCACTTCCGGTCCTCGCACTTGTTTACTAATCTATTTACACTACAAACTAATCTATCTACTAATAACAGAACCCCTATATTTATATGTATATTTACATTTACATTTACATTTACATTTACATTATATAAATTAGCAACAATATGTTGCATTGTGAGTCGTACTTTATGTTTGTAAAGTTGTATGGTTGTTTTGTATGAAACGGTTCCATGGTTTTTATTTTGGTGGTTTTCTAGGTCATTAAAACTGATATTGGGATTCTGTTTTCTAACTTTGTTTCTCTTTCTAAATTGTGAGATATTCTCTCTCTCTGTGAGGCTCCACCGCCCAATCTTTGCCCCTTCGCTTACTGTTTTACAACCACCACATATAGTTTTCTTATTGCACGATTGTGCGGACCTCGTAGAGGACTTTGGCCGGAGGTGGTTAACCGGTGCGGTGGAGTTTGTTGGAGCACTGGTATGATGGTTTGGGGGTCGTTTAGGCTTCCATCCGATGGTGATATTGGTTGTTGGATCATGTAGCAGTATTAATGTGCAAAGCTGATTGTACGCTTTGTTTTACAAGTTGTACGTTAGTTTCCTTGGAAATCGTTAGCTGGATCCGTAGCTTTGTTTTTGTGGTTAAACTTGATTCCTTATTTGAAGCCATTGGCGTAGCTTTGTGTGGGCGGGAGGGGGTGGCCGACCCCCGAACTTTTTGCTCAGTAGTGGAGAGTATGTAATTTTTGTATATAAATTTTTGGGTATATACGTTTTTTAACCCCTGGTTTTATAGAAATTTTTTGGTATATACGTTTTCGACCCCCGGTCGGAAATCTCAAGCTTCGCCATTGAAGCCAGTCGGTGAAGCCGGTTTGAAAAATGTTACATGCGAGTTTTCTTGACGGTGGCCGCTACTTGGCATGGCAACTCCGATTCAGCCGTAGCTGCACTAAGCTGTCGGATGTTGGTGATAAACCTGGTTTGAAAAATGTTACATGTGTCCTTTTGATTCTATTAAAGTACGTTTGTGTTGTTCATGGCTCTGAAAATAGAGAACAAATCTTTAGAAGGGTCTACATATTTACACACCTTATTGCCTATTTGGACACCTTTCAAGACGCCTCGTATAGACCTATACGAGGCGTATAACCTTTTTCAATTTCCAAAAGAATCTCTGATTATGTCATATTTTGTCTTATTTGCCTCGTATACGCCTCGTATAGGCCTATACTGGGCGTCTAGACGAAAAAAGACCATTTAGCCCCTGATTTAGGCCTATACTGGGGGTAAATTGGTATTTTTTGCCTCTCTTATATGCCTAGTATAGGCCTATACTAGACGTATATAAAGGGTTTTTTTTTAACAAACATTTTATACAATATTAATCGTTTTAGCAAACTTTTATACAAAAACAAGTTTTTTATTTTAAATAATTAATATTAGGACCCCTCGTTGGTGTTTTTTTGAGTTGAAAAATGGATGTTTTGGTAGGGTAATTTGATTGTTTTTTGAGGGTGATGTTTTTTTGAGTAAAAAAATGGCTGTTTTGGTGGGGGTAATTTGAGTTGTTTTTTAAGAAAACATCCATTTTTCAACTAAAAAAAACCAACGAGGGGTCCAAATATTAATTATTTAAAATAAAAAAAAACTTGTTTTCGTATAAAAGTTTGCTAAAACGATTAATATTGTATAAAATGTTTGTTTAAAAAAAAAACCCTTGAAGACACCCAGTATAGGCCTATACGAGGCATATAAGAGAGGCAAAAAAGACGATTATAGCCCTGTTTTGCCCCCAGTATAGGCCTAATTCAGGGCTATAATGGTCTTTTGGACACCAGTATACGCCCAGTATAGCCCTATACTGGGCGTCTATTTTTAATTTTTTTTGTTTTCTTTTTTTAATATTTAAAAAGAGAAAACAAAAAAAATAAAAATAGACGCCTAGTATAGGGCTATACTGGGCGTATACGAAGGGTCCAAAAGACCATTATAGCCCTATTTTGCCCCCAGTATAGGCCTAATTCAAGGGTATAATGGTCTTTTGGTTCACATAGACGCCTAGTATAGCCCTATACTGGGCGTCTATTTTTTTTTTTCTCTTTTTAAATATCAATAACACTAATATTAACTATAAAAAACTCATATTAATTATAATAACACTAATATTAATTATAAAAAAACTCATATTAATTATAATAACACTAATATTAATTATAAAAAAACTCATATTAATTATAATAACACTAATATTAATTATAAAAAACTCATATTAATTATAATAACACTAATATTAATTATAAAAAACTCATACTAATATCAATAACACTAATATTAATTATAAAAAACTCATATTAATTATAATAACACTAATATTAATTATAAAAAAACTCATATTAATTATAATAACACTAATATTAATTATAATAACCCATATTAATTATAATAACACTAATATTAATTATAAAAAACTCATATTAATATCAATAACACTAATATTAATTATAAAAAACTCATATTAATTATAATAACACTAATATTAATTATACGAGACCTATACGAGACTTATACTATACTATACGATACGATACAACACGACAGGCTTATACAAGACCTATACGAGACTTATACTACACTATACTATACTATACTATACTATACTATACGATATGATGCGATACAACACGATACTATAGGATACGATACTACATCCATAGGGGACCTATACTAGACTTATACTATACACTATACGATACGAAACTATAGGATATGATACAACACCCGTATACGTCGATAGGCCTATACAAGACCTATAAGGGACCTATACTACACTATATGATACGATAGTATCGTATTGTATCGTATCGTATCGTATCGTATAGTGTATAGTATAAGTCTCGTATAGGTCCCATATAGGTCTATACGAGACCTATACGAGACTTATACTACAATATACGATAAAATACAATACGATACGATACGATACTATAGGATATGATACAACGCCCGTATACGTCGATAGGCCTATACAAGACCTATAAGGGACCTATACTACACTATATGATACGATAGTATCGTATTGTATCGTATTGTATTGTATCGTATAGTGTATAGTATAAGTCTCGTATAGGTCCCATATAGGTCTATACGAGACCTATACGAGACTTATACTACAATATACGATACAATACAATACAATACGATACGATACGATACGATACTATAGGATACGATACAACGCCCGTATACGTTGATAGGCCTATACAAGACCTATAAGGGACCTATACTACACTATATGATACGATAGTATCGGATTGTATCGTATTGTATCGTATCGTATTGTATCGTATCGTATTGTATCGTATAGTGTATAGTATAAGTCTCGTATAGGTCCCATATAGGTCTATACGAGACCTATACGAGACTTATACTACAATATACGATACAATACAATACAATACGATACGATACGATACGATACTATAGGATATGATACAACGCCTGTATACGTCGATAGGCCTATACAAGACCTATAAGGGACCTATACTACACTATATGATACGATAGTATCGTATTGTATCGTATCGTATTGTATCGTATCGTATTGTATCGTATAGTGTATAGTATAAGTCTCGTATAGGTCCCATATAGGTCTATACGAGACCTATACGAGACTTATACTACAATATACGATACAATACGATACGATACGATACTATAGGATATGATACAACGCCTGTATACGTCGATAGGCCTAGTATCGTATTGTATCGTATTGTATCGTATCGTATTGTATCGTATAGTGTATAGTATAAGTCTCGTATAGGTCCCATATAGGTCTATACGAGACCTATACGAGACTTATACTACAATATACGATACAATACAATACGATACGATACTATAGGATATGATACAACGCCCGTATACGTCGATAGGCCTATACAAGACCTATAAGGGACCTATACGAGACATATGTGAGTCATTCTCTTTTTATCAAATCTATTTACAAAACCCTATTTATTTCAAAGTTATAATTACAGGGATTAAGTTTATGTAATCACCATATTACAGCCGGTATGTGGGGTTTTGTATACATTACTTGATAATCTTCACCATTGGGGCAGCCAATGGGTGATATGACCATAGTCACAGACACCATTGGACGAAAGGGCCAATGGGTCGAGTGACAAAGTACTGTGGGTAATTGGTTTGATATCAGAAACATTGTAATCTTCCTTAATACTGTAAATTATAACAAATGTGTCATTTTAGTAAATGGAATGATTCACTCAGTATTTCCCGCTGACAAAACCTTTTTCAAACATGTTTCAGGTAATTACAGTAGAGATGGATACGGCACTGAAAGGCATCAAGAAGTGGCTTATTTTATTAATTAAATCAAATTAAGAAATATTGTTTTATGTAATAAAATTTATATTTATTAAAGCTACCATTGTAAAACATGGGTTTATCCCATCTATTTAAATAAATAAAATCCGGTGTTTTCTAAACTCTGATATTTTTCCTAACTCACGGTCCTGATGAAATTTCCGCTGCAATATTTTTCAAAATAATCACCGGTACCACGAGCTGTTCACGACTCTCGATTCCATCCAGGGTGGGTCGGGGGTCGTGACAGCCTCCACCACCACCACCACCACCACTACGACCTACGATCGCCACCATCTTGCCGAAAACTAGATCTGAAACCACCACCTTCAACCACCTGTTGGGTTTTTCAGATCTGACACCATCATTCCACCATCCACCGCCACCGCTCCACCGCCACCAGTTTCCCCACGGTGTATCAGAGTTCTTTTTCCGTCCACCGTCGTTAATCAGAGTTCTTTTGTAAGTTATGTTATATTTTATTTTCATTGCGTTTTAGTTATCAAACCTCAATTGCGTTTTTCACATCATTATGTTTTAGTTAGAGTTCTTTTCATTTTGTTCTTCTGGATGTTAAAATAGAGACATGACCATGCTAAAATAGAAGCATGATCATGTTGGAACAAAGGTATGACCACGTTAAAACTCATTGCGTTTTACAACCTGCAGTGCAAAGAACATGATGATGCTTGGACAGAGGCATGATCATGTTGGAACTAAGGCATACCCATGTTAAAACTACATTGCTTTTTAGAACCTATGTTAAAACTCCATTGCTTTTTAGAACCTGTAGTACAAAATATTACTTTTGGTTTCATTGCGTCTTACAACTTGGAGTGTAAAGAACATGTAGAAACATGGTCATGTTGGAACAAAAGCATGACCATGTTAAAACATAAACATGGCCATGTTAAAACTTCATTGATATTGATTTTTAGTTTTATTGCGTTTTACAAGCAAATAACATGATCATGCTAAAATAGAAGCATGGTCATGTTGGAACAAAAGCATGGCCATGTTAAAGCATAAACATGGCCATGTTAAAACTCCATTGCTTTTTAGAACCTACAGTGCAAAATTTTGATTTTTGTTTTCATTGCGTTTTACAACCTGAGGTGCAAAGAACATGATCATGCCAAAACAGAAGCATGGTCATGTTGGAACAAAAGCATGACCATGTTAAAACATAAACATGGCCATGTTAAAACTTCATTGCTTTTTAGAACTACAGTGCAAAATATTGATTTTTGGTTTCATTGCGTTTTACAAGCAAAGAACATGATCATGCTAAAATAGAAGCATGGTCATGTTGGAACAAAAGCATGACCATGTTAAAACTTAAACATGGTCATGTTAAAAGTTCATTGTGCAAAATATTGATATTTGGTTTCATTGCGTTTTACAATCTGGGGTGCAAAGAACATGATCATGCCAAAATAAAAGCATGGTCATGTTGGAACAAAAAGCATGACCATGTTAAAACATGACCATGTTAAAACTTCATTGCTTTTTAGAATATGTAGTGCAAAATATTGATTTTGGGTTTCATTGCGTTTTAGAACTGGAGTGTAAAATAACATCAAAGAACATGATCATGTTAAAAGGGAAACATGATCATGTTGAAACAAAGACATGACCATGTTAAAACATAAACATGACCATGTTAAAACCTATTGCGTTTTAGAACCTGGGTTATAGTGTGTTGTTCTATCCATTGTGTTTTACGCATCTGGGTTTTCGAATTTTTTTTTCAAAAGTATAGCAATAGTGTGCTCGTTTTAAAGATAAAAAAGCGCTCGTTTTTATGGTGTAATTTTTATAAAAAAATATTGTCGTATGAAAAAGTTATTAACGATTTAAAAACGATGGGGAATTGGAGGAGAGAGAAACTATTGACTTGAATGGACTAGAATACCCTCAAACTAACTCACGCGCCTCTTTTTTCTTGTTCAATTTCACCCATTTAATCTCAGCCATTGATTAATCAAATTGATGGTCAAGATTACTTCCTAGCCTTCCTAGCAAAATAAACTTCCTATTGTATCTCCACCCTATATTTTACATAAAAATATGTATATATTTTAATAAGTCATAGCTCGTCATAGAGAAAAACTTAAAAAGAGTGTATAAACCAAATACAATAAAATGACATATATTTTAATAAGTCATAGCTCGTCATAGAGAAAAACTTAAAAAGAGTGTATAAACCAAATACAATAAAATGACATTATGCGAAGTATAAAATGATGACGGTATTTGAACAAGGAGTTGTAAAGTGTGAACAAATAAATATTTTTCATGATACTACTTCCAACGGTTTTTCACCCGCTGCATCTACATCGTGGTGGGTTTCTCGATATGACTAGGGAAGGTTAGTGTAAGAAACACTTGGGTTTTAACTATGATATGATGCATATGAAATGGTGCATCGCGGCAGGTGATAAATCTAGTTTAGTTTAAGGGTCCTAATATTAATACATGGTAAAAAAACTTATTTTCACATGGTGTATACGGGCCGTATAATGTTATACGGCCCGTATAGAATTTAAAAAACTAACAAAGTCTGTGCCAGCAGACTTTGTCAGTTTTTTAAATTCTATACGGGCCGTATATCATTATACGGCCCGTATACACCATGTGAAAATAAGTTACCTGGTCGTATACAATGTATACGAACGTAGTATACGGGCAGTATAATGTTATACGGCCCGTATTCCTCAAAAATTGGATTTTTTCTCAAAGTATATAAGGGGTTTAAGGTGCCAATCATACGAGACATTTTACAGTCGTGAGGTGGTCATTTCTTTCTAAAAGTAGAAAAAAATAAAACATTAACAAGTAACAAAGATTGAAGAACAAAAATTCGTGTCGTATAACTGTAATAAAACGGAAGCTATCAACGCGGGGATGGGTACGGAAGCCGACATGTCTTTCTGAATCTGAATAGCAACGTTAACTTTGACTTATAAAACCCACTAGCAAAATAAGCGGTTTTATCATATAGTCGTGAGGTGGTCAAACCTTTCTAAAAGTAGAAAAAAATAAAACATTAACAAGTAACAAAGATTGAAGAACAAAAATCCGTGTTGTATGACTGTAATAAAACGGAAGCTATCAACGCGGTTCAACACCAACTCATCTTTAGTGGTGCTTGTTTGAGAACCTGATTCAGATACACAACGGTTCTCCAATTCCATATCAGTACATTTTCAAGTGTTAAACTAGATAAAAGACGTATCGGGTTCTTTTGCTAGTCGTTTCTGTAACCAATTGGGAACCACATATATATTAACCAGGGGCTTTGAAGAGATGCTGATTCTAAATTCCAATGTACTACTACTACAATCCTCCTACATTATTGAAAATTACTATATCACCCTCACCAGATACAATCCTTCGTTCCAATGTACGTGACAAAACAAGGATCGTTCTAATAGATTAAAGAGATTAAACCACGTCCAAGACTGTTTGTCGAGAAGGATGATGTGAATGTTAGTAGCAGTGAGTCGAGCTCGGATAGTGATTCTCGAAATTTGCAAGACTGTTAGTCGGGTTCTGTACCCATCCCCGCGTTGATAGCTTCCGTTTTAATATAGTCATATGACGCATGATAAAAGCGCTTCTTCAGAAAATCTAGTACTATGGGAAATACAAACCCGACACGTCTTCTATGATGATTCGAAACATTCCGAATAACTAACAGAAGAACCCGATGGGTGGAATAGTTTTTAGTAGATACCTTTGGCAGCTTTCATTTACTCTTTTCTTTGATTTCAACAAATCTTTCAAGATTATTCACCTCTTTCCAGCTAGGGTTTAGAATGGTTGAAGGAATGTCGGTTTTTCAGTATTCGGATTTTGTTGGTTCAATACCAACTCATCTATAGTAGTGTTTGTTTGAGAACCCTTATTCAGACACACAACGGGGATGTAATGCAATGATTCCTCTCAATTGAATAGACAGACACTTGCTTCATAGGACTCACTTGAATCGTCTCTGAAGTACTGAACAACCGAAATAACAGCTTCGGTTTCATCAGCTGCATCGTTTACCGTGAAATGCATCCTTACAGAAACCACTAAAGATGACTTGGAAAATTGCATCAACTCTCCTATATCTGATTAAGAAGGCGTGTCAGGTTCTTCTGCTAGTGGTCGGGCTTCCAATGCTCACACAAGGTGATAAACAACGCTGATATGAACACAAACCAACTGCTTTATTTTGATTCGTCGGGAAAACTTTTCCTCAGGGGAGGATGAGTAGTATGAGTTTGAGTCCATTGTGGTTCGTGAATGTTTCGAATCATCATAGAAGATGTGTCGGGTTCTTCTGCTAGTTATTCGGAATGTTTCGAATCATCATTAAAATTAACAATGCGGTCTCGATTGAAGACGTAATTGCAAGACTGTTTGTCGAGTGAAAAATAACCCTTGATGTTGAAACCGGTTTACCTCATGAAAAGGAAAGAAACAATTTTTTTAGAAAAGCATTGGGATTCAAGGGTTTATGAGTCAAAGTTAACTTTCAGATTCAGATTCAGTATTCGGATTTTGTTGGTTTGTTTCCCGCTAGGGTTTAGAATGGTTGAAGGTATATTTGTTTCCCAACTCTCTCTATAGATATGACTGAGAGTGAGGGTTACTCTGTTATATATATCAACAAATCTTTGAACATCATTCACCTATTTCAACCTACCAAAACACCTTAAACCCCTTCTTTATTGATCTTCATATTCTTGGTTCAATACCATGTGAAAAAATATTCTTGCCAGTAGACTTTTGTTGGTTTGTTTCCAGGTAGGGTTTAGAATGTTTGAAGGAATGTCGGTTGAATCGTCTCGGAAGTACTGAACAACCGAAATAACAGCATTGGGATTCAAGGTTTTATGAGTCAAAGTTAACATTCAGATTCCTATTCAGAAAAGCAGATGATTTGTACGTGGTTTATTCTCTTTAATCTATTAGAACAATCCTTGTTTTGTCACGTACATTTCGTAAGAAACTTTTCGTGCACTGAACCTTCAGTTGTGTACGCAAACTCACCACCAGTTTCTACAACACAAATACACCGGTTTCCAGGTAGGGTTTAGAATGTTTGAAGGAATGTTGGTTCAATACCAACTCTTCTTTAGTAGTGTTGATTTGAGAACGTTCAGTTGTGTACACAAATTCATCACCGGTTTCTACAACACAAGCACATACACAGTTAGGGTTTAGAATGTTTGAAGTATTCGGATTTTGTTGGTTTGTCGGGTTCTATAACTACAATCCTTCCTACAGTATTGAAAATTACTATATCACCCCCATCTTCGTATTCTTGGTTCAATACCAACTCATCTTTATAGGAAAGTATGTGGATATAGGAGAGGAGATGCAATTTTCCAACTGCTCGAAATCCCTTCGCTTCTTGGATTTCCCTTCGGTTGAGATCTAGAAGGATGATGTGAATGATAAAAGCTGTTCCAGCAGACTTTTGTC
This sequence comes from Helianthus tuberosus, assembly GCA_030545235.1. Lineage (NCBI taxonomy): Eukaryota > Viridiplantae > Streptophyta > Magnoliopsida > Asterales > Asteraceae > Helianthus > Helianthus tuberosus. Next base: position 34,556,422 of record CM060441.1, read on the forward strand.
AGTTTATTTAATTATATACGGGCCGTCTAAAATTATACGGCCCGTATACACCATGTGAAAAAAATTTACCAGATCGTATACAATGTATACGATGATTGTATACGGGCCGTATAATAGTATACGACCCGTATCCTTAGGGTAAAAAATGGTAAAAAAATATTATATTTAGGATGTGGTTTATTTTCTTTAATCTATTAGAACGATCCTTGTTTTGTCTAGTTGTGTTTGTTTGAGAACATGATTCAGATTTAAACAATGCACGACATGTCTTCCTGAATCTGAAAGTTAACTATGTTTAAGAAACAAATCTGTAAAAATACAACTGATTACTCGGTCGAATAATGGCCAATAAGAAAAGAATCTGTAAAAATACAACTGATTACTCGCCATTCTCTTGCACCTTTTGCAGACATGCACCTTCAACTATGTTGGTTCGGTTTAGTTTTTTCCGACTGTTTCAGTTATGATTCAATAAATAATATCTGATTGAGAAGCACTAAAACGGTTGCGGTTGTCCAATTCCAGATCAGTAATGTAAGGAGAAGCGTTGAGATAACGGACATCCATCAAGCTCAATTCTTCCAACTTTCAAAATTCAAATCAAACTAATAAGAAGTATCTCGAAGGTATCTTATTCATATATTCCAAATTAATCATTGAAGGAAAAGGAGAACTAGAATATCGATATGGTTGGTTTAAAAGCTCACATTTTACTACATTGACTATGTGTTATAACTGCGAGAAGTAGATGCATTCAGGAATTAAACGTGGAATCTGTAATGATGTTTAGGAATTAAATGCATGTACGTGACAAAACAAAGGATCGTTCTAATAGATTAAAGAATTAAATGCATGCACCTGTCAGTCTGCCATGTCTTTTGACAAATCATCTGCTTCCTGAATCTGAATCTGAAAGTTAACTAGACCCCTCAAGTTGTCATTCATAACAACTAAGCGTCTGGAGAAGAGTATGTTGATATAGGAGAGTTGATGCAATTTTCCAAGCATTCATAGCCACCGTTTCCGTAGTCAAAGACGGTTGCGGTTTGCACATTCAATCTTCATTGCTTCATTAAAATTAACAAGGCGGTCTCGGTTGCGTATTTTAGAGAGACCTTTAAGTACGGATCCTACTGCTGCATTTGGAACAAGAAGTCCAACAATCCGTTCATTATCTGTTGTTGTCTAAACAATATGAATGCACGCAACGAATTTAACAACTAGTTAAACCACACACTATAAAGTGTAAACTTATCATGTGTTGTAGTTTGGAAAGATGACCGAAGAGAGATCTGAATCAGGCGTGCATTGTTTAAATCTGAATCAGGTTCTCAAACAAACACTACTAAAGATGATCCGAATCAGGTTGTTAATTTTATCGATGACATGATAGATAAAGATCCTGACACACGTAACATTTAGTTATATTCCTACATCTATATCTTTTGTCATGACAAACTATGTGACATGTGTCTGGTCCAGTGGGCCCGGTACTACAGCTGCATTTTGAACAAGAACTCCAACAATCCGTTCATTATCTGTTGTTGTCTCAACAAATATGACTGCACAGATTGTTGGACTTTTTGTTCCGATGCTCACACAGGGTGATAAACAATGCTGATACGAACACATACCAACTGATTCAGATTTAAACAATGCACGCCTCAACTGAGATAACGGACATCCATCAAGCTCAAAAAGAAAACTTGTTTTTTCCATAGTCACAAACGATTGCGGTTTGTATTTCGCATAGCCACCGTTTCCGTAGTAAAAAACGTTTGCGGTTTGCACATTCAATCTTCAATATTTCATTAAAGTACCACTAGTAGAAGAACCCGACCCGTCTTCATGTTACAGAGAATGTTCTCGAAATTGAAGGAAAAGGAAAAGATTTTTTGAAATCGAAGAAAATAGTAAGAAAGATGAATTGAGGCGTGCATTTGGAACAAGAAGTCCAACCATCCGTTTATTATCTGTTATTGTCTAAGCAATATGAATGCACGCAACGAATTTGACAACTATGACAGCTTATTAAAAGTAGCAATCACCTCCAATCATTTCCTGGTCAAATCACACAATATAAAGTTTAAAGTTATCGTGTGTTGTAGTTTGGAAAGATGATCGAATAGTGTAACACCTCGTAAAATCACGTACAATGAAGTATTGACACGTGTAATAAACCTTAATGAAGACAAATGTTGAATTTAAGGGACTAAATTTTTCGAAAAATCGAAAACATTGTTTATGAAAGGACTGGAGGTGTTAGCATACCTAAAATAAGTTTCTAAATAACCTTTTACGGTTTTATATTCACAAATGAGGCACTTGTTGATCAAGTGTAGCCGTGTGTGTAATTAATTGAAAGTTTGCTCAATAAAGGGTTAAAAGCGTCAACATGTTAATTCTCACCTCTGAGTGACCTTTTAACAAACCGAGAACCTCATGATATATGATATACTCTTGGGAACGCCAATCATTGGCCATACAAGGCTTTTATGCCTAAAAGTGAAGTTACGCGCAACTTTGCAAGTATAAGGGACTAAAAGTGTCAATATGTTTAATTATACCTCTGAATGACCTTTTATCGAGCCCGAAGCATTATGATGCTTAATAATATTTTCAATAATGCCTAATATGGACTAGATGAGGCTTCAATGCTATTAAATGATGATTTACGCAAGTTTGCGCATTAGGGGGACCTAAAGCGTCAAACTGCTAAAGTATGCCGATTCGTATGTTATCGGACCTTCCGGAATATGACCATGAGTTATACATACCTTAATTATCCTTCTCATAGCTTAGATATAGGCTTTGAGGTGTTTAGTGCGCAAAAATAAACTTTTAAGTCAAGCAGGGACTAAAAGTGTCAAAAAGCGCACAAGTTTACGTTTACATGCATATCTTACATTCTGAATATTCCCGGACACCCAAAAATTTATGTAAGCACTAAAATATTTTATTTTAGTGTTTGGCTTGATAAAATTCCATTCGTCGCGTCGTTTGGATTGTTTTCGCATCCGTCCGTGTTTCGTCGTAATTAGCCGAACAACGTGACCGTACGACCAAACGAACCGACATCCGGCATATTTTTGAGCATGTTTCATGTTCTCTATGCTTAGGCATCATTATAAAACCTTAAAAATGGTTTAACGGGCCTTAGAGGTGTCGGAAATGACATTTGGAAGTTCAGGGGCCAAACATGTCAACTTTTGAAAGTTTCTGGTGGCTGCCAAGGTCCTTGCGCACCGTAACACTTTTCCTTGCGGTGCGCAAGCATCTCCCAGATGCAGAAACTCGTTTTTCTTGGCTGTTCAAGTCCATGAAACGACTTATGGAGATATTTATCAATTCCATGCGTGTCCCCTACTGATTTTAGAGCTTAGGGGCACTTGTTATTGATCTAGATCACTTCATAGACTTAGTTGTCATCATCTAATGGATCAAAAATCACTATAAAAGGCCATTGTTTGCAAACATTTTTTATCATCCATTCCATCTGCAATTGTGGGACTTTCTGGAGCTCAAGAGTAGACACCAAGCATCCCTAATCGTGATTAGGACTTTGGTAAGCACCCTTGACCTTCCTTGATTAAGTTTTGCTTAGTTATTAGCCCAAAAGTCAAACCGTTGTAATTAACGGTTGACTTAGCGATTAATTATTAATGGTCCAGTGATTTGTCGAATTGAAGGTAGTTATAAGTTGGTAATTATGTGGGCAATAAACCCTTAAAAGGGCACCCACTGATTCCTATCCTATCTAGATCAAATGTCGGGTCAAAGTTGATTAGAAAAAGTCAACAGAAGCCTAAATTGAAAATTTACATGTAATTAACAATATAGAAGACATGTAACCTATTTTATCACTCATATAACCTATTAATAAGTATAAGAACTGATCTAGGCTTGTTTGATCCGACAATTTTCTATTTAAACCCGGTTCGGGACCGAAAGTCGCAAAACTTTGACTTCTGCTTTGACTTCAGTTCTGACCCGATTTAGTATAATTTGGAAATGCCTTAGAGCTTCCTTAGGACCAGGCTACATGTTAGCATAACCCTCTGTGGTTGGATCGTTGATTATCCGATTCGTTTACATGTTTCCGTTAATTGCTTAAATGTTGACCAATATGCCCTTTTGACCATAAAACGAGAATTTTGGAAATGTGAAAGGACAATAATCCTTATTACTGATTTATAAAGTGGTCCCTAAATTTTCACATCAGTTGGAGGTCTAGATTAGGAGTTATGCTCATTAGCGTAATTATAACGCCTTTTAGTAATTAAACGGCGTAATTAGCATAAAGCCTATCTAAACCCAATTTTTTGACACCAAACCTTTTACCCACTGATGTAATATAATATTTTGAGATTTTTAAATATTTTTAATTATTTTTAAACTGATCAAAACCTAGGGGTATCGCCTTAATTCGGTAAATACCGATTATTTCAAGCCCTTTGGATACCAATCCAATTGCTACTGATTATATATAGTAAATAAAGTATTTTGAACTTTATACCCTGATCAGAAAACTCAGATTTCCCGTATAACCCGGAAATCGCTTAAAATGACTTTTTACGCGTCTTAAACGCATAGTTTGGGTTTAAAAACCATTTTGCCATATAAGACCAATTACCAACTGATATGACCTAATAAAATAAGTTATTCCACAGATGTATTCGGACCCGAATCTCAGAATTTCAATTAACCTCTTTTATAATCTTTATAATGACCAAAATACCCCTACGGGGCTTATTTTGAGATTAAACTCGTTTTGGGCATAATGGAAGATATCCTACTGATATCACAACATGTTTAAGGCATATTAACTTAGGAAACCTGTATATGATTCTTTTGGTTACTCGTTACGCATTTTTCGCGTACGGATCGGCGTATGTAACTAGTTTGCATATATTAGCCGAAACGGGTCAAACCTTATCATTTTTGTCTCAAAATCCAGAATGTGTTTAGTTTACCCATATTATGCAAGTCTTCAAACTTTTCGGGTCTAAATCACATACTATTCCGGTCTTCGCTCTATCATGCGTTTGAACCGTATCTTCCTTTTGAAAACTAACCGGTCTAAGTCAAGACTTAATTAAAGACCCGTTAGGATTCTAATAGGTTAATAAAACCTTCGTTCCAGATTAGGAGCCCAGTAAAAGCTATCTGTACTTGCTGAATTGATATACGGCTGGGATTGAATATATATTTAGCTCAGGTAAATACTTTTAACTTATTTTTCCTATACGGGCTTGGGTTACGGTATATAAAATACTGCTTGGTCGGGCATCAAATCTTCCATCTTTTGGTGGTTAATTGAATAATTTGATCGGCCCGTTTAAACAGTTTTGTTTACTTAAAAGCCTTTGGGGGGGGGGGTTAATGACCATGTCCCGGATATCCTTGGCATCATTTTACGAAATGGCCACGACCTAAGCGCGGAGTGTAGGCGTACACTCGTCACTGCATAAATAGTTGATGTGGTGTGTCTATTGATCTTTAACCCGGTACGTCCGGGCTACTGAACGCATAAGGAACATGTAATTCGTTTACAAGATTATATATTTAAATAATTGTCCCAAGTATAAAAGATTAATTTTGCCTCTGTGCATTTTAATCAAATTATAAAAGATATTTTGTGCCACGTGCATCCAAATCAATTTTATTAAACTTTTCAAAATGAGTCAGTTAATTGTATTTACCAGTGTAAACTGACGTATTTTCCAAAAAGGCTAAATGCAGGTACTATACGTAATAGGCTGGCTACTCCAGGCATCAATAATCAAGTCTCGCAAGCTTTAGATGTTAAAGTCTGTTGAACGATATTATCTTTCTGTTAAAGATCCGCCTGTGGATCCATCTTACGTTCCGTTGTAATATTTGATATTACTTTGAATCGGATTGTAATATATTTTATCTTTCATTTGCTTCCGCTGTGCATTTAAATATTGTATTGTTTGACTATTATGTTGCCAACCACGTCACGATACTCCCCACCGGTAACACGTGGAAAAATCGGGGTGTGACAGGTTGGTATCAGAGCCAACATTGAGTGAATTAAACACTAGCCTTTTGTGTTTAATCTCAATGACACATTAGCACATTCCTTGACCATTCTGAGTCTAGACTTAACTTAGGAAAATTCTCAATCCTAACCTGGGAATTTCTGCTTCCAATTTTTATATATTTTGGATACGTCGCCAAGCGAAGAAGCCGTAATAGGAATTCTCCACACCCGGAGCTTTGAAATGCTGAGCTTCGTACCGCGACCCGGATGAAACGTGTAACCAAGGAGAAAGCATTCAGAAATAGAATGAAGAAGAAACCCTTTTGCTGAAGATTGTTTCCTTAATAGTCCTAATAAGGACATAATCATCTTTCTGTCCCTTCGAGGACAACATTATTCCTTTCAAGTCCCTCTTAGGGTAACTCTGTACTTTTATTTTCATATAGTGGACTGATAAAATTTAAATTTTCATTCTAAACATGAAATATGAGATAAATGAAAAATAACATTCCTTTTATAAGATCTACCATTATAATGAAATGGCAAAATCTAAAAAGGGACAAAACCTAGCCACGTGTCATTTTAAGACCGGGCCAAGATGGTAGTTCCATAATTAGATTCAGATCCATATTTAACACCTCAATTTAGGATTGTTCAGTGTTAAATATTAGAAAGAATCTTAAAGGTAAAACCTAGCCTAAATGTCACTGCAGACAAGGCCAAGATGGTAGAACCTATTCAAGAGATTCAAACCCCTGGTAACATCTATAACATGTTAACATTCCTGGCAGACGTGATTCGTTAAAATCACACACATCATTTTTATATAAGGATCTTTCCAAAGATTCCCAAACCCAACTTAATGATCTCTGAATCATGGGTTTAAATCATCAATTAGATGATCATATTTTGACCATACGTGGTAATATGGTGCCTACGGGCCTTGCTCATTTCCATATGAGCCAAAAGACAGTGGTAGCTATGACTCCTTGTCAAGAAAAGGGTAATGAACTTTGATTCAAACCTTAATGCCTCGATTCTCTGAAATCATGGCTTATAAATTAAACTTGTCTACGCGACTAGGCCATTTGTGCTATTATTAAAACCTTAATGCCTCGATTCTTTGAAATAATGGCTTATAAATTAAACTTGTCTACGCGACTAGGCCATTTATGCTATTATTAAAACCTTAATGCCTCGATTCTCTGAAATTATGGCTTATAAATTAAACTTGTCTACGCGACTAGGCCATTTGTGCTATTATTAAAACCTTAATGCCTCGATTCTCTGAAATCATGGCTTATAAATTAAACCTGTCTACGCGACTAGGCCATTTGTGCTATTATTAACTTATAAATTAGGATTTATGATAAAAATCCTGAATAAAATAAATATCCTTCCTTCCCTGCCAGTATGCATTTTAAAAAGAATCTTAAAGGTGAAACCTAGCCTACGCGGCCAAGATGGTGAAACCTACTCAAGGGATTCAGATCCTTGTTAACACCTAAGAACGTGTTAGCACTCCTGACAAATGTGATTCGATAAAATCACAACAGTCATCCCTATATTGGAAATTTTTAAATTCCTAATTTGCCTTATGATCTAGAAATCATGGCTTATATCATCTTATAAGATGATCATATTATAAACATCCGTGAGTGATGAAGTGCCTACGAGCTAAATTTGTTGTCCGATAAGACAACAACAATGGTGGTCTTTGACCCTGTCTAAAGATGTTGGAATACGTCCAAGCATAATAGTCGGTAGGGTCCATACGATCTCGACTAATATCATCTGAAAAGATGATCATACCATAAATATCCCTTAGGAGGGAAATGCCTACGGGCTATAATTAACGTCCTCCGAGACTAAAGACAGTGGTAGCCTACAACTCACTGTCAAGAAAAGATGTTTTGCCTACGGACTATAATAAATTGTCCATCTGAGACATTGACATTATGATCTTTATGATTCCTTGTCTAAGGTGGTGAGCTATGCTCAAGCCAAATAGTCAATATGATTAATGCAATCCTGACTTATATCATCTAAAATAATGAATCCATTATAAACATCCTGACGTGTGCGTATATATACATAATATTTTTGCAATGAATTACACACGATTGGGTTTTAAATTTATAAAAGTGATTATTACTTTTACATCAAAACACACACGAAAGAGGCAAGTGTACCCCGTCATATATGTAATAAAGTATCGGTAAGAACCAAGTATCGATCCACGGAAATGGGCGGAGAAATAATACTAGACCTTTGTCACTAAACTACCGGTAAAAACATAAGTTTTGTTTGATTTTAATTAAACTAAAGTAAGCGTAAACAAACACATAATAAAAACATAATAGATAGTAGATAAAAAGCCTTGCTAAATACACAACCACAGCATGTCAACTAAGTCAGTTTTGGCACTAGAAGCATTCGGTCAATTTTCCAATTTAAGACAATTAGTATCCCTTTCGGGAATCCTAATATGACAATCATTCGGAAAGTTAAAACGATAGACACACTTTAACCACCTAAAATTGTTCTTTAACGTGCAATTGATAAATGTCTATGAAAATCTCTTAAAAATAAGTTAGGCAGCCGTTAGGATTATTCTAACCTCACTTAAACAAGGAAAGCGAACCGATAAACACAATGCAACCACCGAGATAAGCATAAACTAGATTAAATCACAACCGAGTTCATTTTACAAATCTTGCACAATAATTCACTAAGATAGCAATTTTGGCCTAAACTACTAACTAAGCTAACAAATCATGGCAAGAATTTATAACGACACCATCTAACCCGTTTAGGTCCTTCCGTGACGGCAAGCTCTCTTGATTAACAATAATTACATTTTATTAAATCACTAACCATTTCTAGTATCATGATGCATACATTTAAACCAAGTTAAACTAGTTAACCAAATTCAAAGTTTACTAATACAAGATTAATTAAGCTTCATTTTTCAACTATCTTAACTAACCAAGCACCAATCATCCAACACAATTACTTATAATCAAGAAATCAATATCAATAACAAGGTTGCAAACTAATCATCAAAGATAAACATAGAAAATACTTCAAATGTCATTACAAACAAAGTTTAACAAACTAATGGTTATAATCTAGCAAGGGATTGTTGTGTTTTTTTGCCCAAAGGCTACAATAATACATAAATCATAATCTAAGTACTTGAAAGATCAACAAAAACTTGGAAAGATTAGAAAATCAAACCATAAACAAGTACTAGACTAAGGATCCGGGTAGTAATCGAGCTAATCGGGATAATATGGCTTGAATCCGGGTGAAAGCAGAAGCCTCCGGAGCCTGAAAATCGCCTGAGAGCTCTCCAAAAATCCAGAATATCGAGCAGAATGTTTCTGCTGTGTTTTTATACTTTTCTGCTGTTGCACGGTCGTTCCCCATATGGAACGACCGTTCACTTTATTGAATTATTGATGATGGGTCGCCATACTGCATACGTCATCGGATCGTTGACCAGATCTGGAATTGCACGATCGTTCTTCGGGATGGAACGACCGTTCTTCACCTAGTCGCTTGTTTCCCTAGAACGCCCAGTCGCACCGATCGTTCTTCGCCGAGATGATCATCGATGTCGGAGATGCACGATCGTGCATCAGGTGGAACGACCGTTCCATAGGCCCAGTTCAGATTCCTCAACAGAAAGTCCGCAGATTTGTCGTTTTGTCCGGAAAGTCCTCGTTTTTGGTATCATCTTGTCTGGAATGCAGTTTTAGGCCTGTAAACAAAAATGTAGATAAATAAGTATCCGAACGACGGTTTTACGGCCAAAAACGCATAAAATAGGGGTAAAACGGGGGACTAAAATATGTGTAAATTAGAGTGTATCAAATCTCCCCACACTTAAACCTTGCTTGTCCTCAAGCAAGCTAAACTAAAAAGCAATAAAGGACATAAATAAACAAGAACGATAATTTACACACTATTTTATTGAAAACTAATATATAAACGGTTAGCTGGTTTGTCGAAAGACAACATCAAAAGATTCAAACCCAACAAGCATATGCAATTTACAAAGCGACAACCAAGAAGCCGAGACTAAACATTTAATTGACTCACATGTTAATCTTCACCCAACTCACAATGTTCACACACACTCGGTTTTATTTATGAATCATACATAAAATGTGTATGCGTAAACACTCAACGCCTAGTCAATGAAATGTGCAATATCATAAGCTTGTCATAAGATCTCGTCTCCACCAACTAACATGCAAATAAGTGTAAATCAAGAGGTCTTTACGGGTTGTAACGTTAGGCTTGGGCGAAGGGTATGGAAGTGGACATTTAAAATGGCGAAAACGGTTAAAACTCGGTAGTAGCGTTTAACTAGCAATAAACAATACAACTTCACATACAAACGCCTTAAAAAGGCGACTAAAGCGCAATCGAGCTAATCAATAAGATTTTTAACATTTAAGCATTCAAAATTGCTCGATTTCTATCAACTTCTCCCTATTTTAGGGTGTTTTATTTTCTGTTTTTTTTTTTTTTCAAACTATACAATGAAATAAAAACAATAACAAGCTAGTTAAACTATTATTTTAACCGAGTTTCAACACTAAAAAGGGTTTAAAAACATAAAAAGGCTATATTTGGTTAAGTAGGCGATAATGTGGGTAAACAAAGGTGAACGGGAAGGCTCGACATGGTTAATCCTAAAGGGTAATATAAGGTGAACGGGAAGCACAACACAAAGAACAAGGTACACAACAAAGGGGTAATCTAAGTGCCTCTATCATGTTTACACAAATCCGCACGTTCATGGTCTTAACAAGCATACTAGTGACAAGTTCTAAATTGCTCAAAACATCCGGCTCACTCCTATATCCGAAATGAACAAATATATGACAATCTAAGCTCAAATATGCTCACGTAACGGAAGGAATGGGTAAAAGTGTGAAAACTATCATGTAAGTCTTTCTTTGTTTGTCACGCTTTCCGGTTTCCTTTTCAAAAATATGTTGCTTGTCGAGTTTTTATCAAGTCCGATGCTTTCTAAAACATAACCAACCGGTTTATTTACCAACATATATACAAAACATACGTATTTTTAAATGATTTTTCTGATTTTCTGTTTTTTTTTTTTTTTTTTTTTAATATAAATGAGGACAAACAAAGCTAAGTTAACAAAGTTAACCCCCTCCCCACACTTGAACTTCGCATTGTCCCCAATGCGAGACCCTAAATATAGAGAAAGGGATAAAAATTACTCCCCTCAAGATGATGTTGGTGCCACGAGACTTCCGAAGCTCTAACTGGTACGTGCTCCGGTCCAAGATCCGATAGAAAAAATCTGCAAATATGTCGTGTACACCCAAAATATAACAGAAAAAGAAAAACCAAACAACCATAATGTACATAAATGCTAACCATCCAAACAAACAGAAAGGAAAATGTTTGAAAATACATATCCGGGGTGTTTTCAATACAAGTCAAAATAAACACCCAAATGAAAGTAAAGTACTGAAACATAAGACACCACCAAATGCTACCACTACCGCAAACTACTCATCAGCATCATCGTCATCATGCCTCGTGCCAGATGGGCCCTGATCGCCATAGCCAGGGGGGTTCCACGGTGGGAACTCCGGCGGGTGCTGAAAATAGTTGGGGTATGCGTGATGCATCTCCCCGAACAAATAAGAAAACCCCGCAGACACCCCCTGGTATAGAGTGTCCTGGCGCTGCTCTAGCCGGTCATGTGTGGCCCTAATCTCTGCCTGGCTGGCCCTAATCTCGTCCTGGTTAGCCCGGATCTGGTCCTGGCTAGATCTGATCTCGCTGAAGTAGCTACCATGCTGCTCCTGCGTGACACGCATGTCCTGGAACTGCTGGTAGAAAGTAGGCCAATCCTCATGCTGATGAAATGCATGATGCTGCGGCGAGTGTGGTGGTGTCTGTGGCTGTGGCTCGTGCATCTCAACATCTTCGTCTTCATCCTCATGTTCCTCCTCAGCTGGAGGTAACGGGTCCCAGACCTCTCCATTCAAACCCCTCAACCTATCTCCCCTCTCCAACTCAGCAATAACCCCCATAAACTTCAGAGACCGGATATCAACATGCACCCCCTCAGTGATCAAAGTGAGACCTCTACGCACCCCCGGCGTCATATATCGCTCATTGTACGCGATTTCGGTCACGTACTGATCGCCGTGGATCTCACTATTGTGGGTCCGCCCTGAACACTTAACAAAGTACTCAGCCATTCTCGCGGCGAGGTTGATCGGTGCTTTGTCAACCAACGCATAAAGAAAAAGCAAATCAGGCGTGGGACAGTTACCTTGACTGTCCATGCGTCCGCAAATAGAGTGGCTGAATACGTGGTGCATCACTCGCACCAGAGGGTCTCGCAGGCGCGAAGCATTTGACATCCGTGGGTTGTATGGGCCCCCAATAGCGTTACGTGCCCAGAATGCATCCCGCGCCGCATCATTCGGGAAGTTGAACCGATCATTGAAGATGTCGGGATCATCCATGTCCTCCCGTGTATAAATTCCAAGCCTCCGTCCTAAACGACCCACCGACCATGTATGCCATCGACCACACAATCTGAAGGTGACCCGATTCCTGTAGCGGAAATCAGGTTCTGTACGTACAACCGGCTTTTCATACTTATACGAGGCGAAAAATTCAATAGTCAATTCTTGGTACACGGGTCGGCTGCAACCGACCAAGTTTGCGAGCGGGCGGGTCATCATTTCATCTAGGCGATCATACTGGTTGAGGTCACGCATAACCTCCCAGTCCAACCAACGGGGCTCGCCAAATTGTTCCCGTCTTGCCCACAATTCATCGCGCTTCGCGATGCATAACGCTTCCTTCTCGATGTTGGGGTCAAATTGTAGGAAAGGGTGATCCATTCTGCAATGGGGAATGTTGTTAGAATGACAGAAACAGGAGAAAAAATGAGTTGAAAACAAGCGAGCAGCCAATTATGAAGCTACTGTCCAAACTGTACTGGCAATATGGCACGGTCGTTCTCCGGGACGCACGGTCGTGCGTCACCGAGAACTAACAGGCCAAACCAGCAGATATCGAGAACATGCCGACGATGCACGACCATTCCACCGAGGAACGACCGTGCACTTCCGAATCTGCAGATTACGACCCCTGAACTTAGAACAATCAGATTTTTCAAAATTTCAACAAGTATTGGTTCAACAGGGGTCTGCAAATCAAACGGGTGTTCACGATACTTCGATTTAACAAGGGTTAGGGTTTCGATTTGTTTATGAAGAGAACCCTAAAAATTCCTTGAAAAATCGGAAGAAAACTACACTAGAAAGAAAGAAAGCAAGAAATCTAACACTAGAGACGTACCGTGCGAAGTTGGGTGTTTGATCGTGCGAAAAATCGTGCGAAACGGTGAAAAATCGCCTTGGAACGAGCTGCAGCTGCTAGGGTTCGCGAATGATGGTTTTTGCAGCAGATAATGGTATATATATAGTGTGCAAAATGACCAAATTGCCCTCAGCCTATCGCACGGTCGTTCTCCGGAATGGAACGATCGTGCGTCACCGAGGTGATTCAAACCCAGCAGCATGTTCTCGGAAATGCACCGAGGGTGCGATCTACCGTTCCGGCTTGCTCGGAATTGCACGGTCGTTCCACAGGTGGAACGGTCGTGCCTCAGCTGCAGATACAGAATTTTTCCGCAGAAGCCATTTTCAGCAGCTGTTTCGGCCGTTTTTCGCCGTTTTTTTCGACACACCAACTGTTCTAATAATATTACAATACAGAACCTTCGCCCGGCACGTACTGAAACTAAACAAACAAACGAAAACTACCTAACTAACCTAAAATACGCTAAAACTACAAAAACAAATAAAAGGACAATTTTGCCCTTATAGCGCCAAAGACGCTCCTGCTGCATTTTTGTCGGCGAGTCAGCAGCGTAGACTCATGCTAAATTTTTGTCGGCGAGTCGATAGCAAGACTCCATGCTAAATTTTTGTCGGCGAGTCGATAGCAAGACTCATGTCCCCACACTTTACGTGTGCGGGCCATTACCACGCCCCTTCGGATTCTGCTCCGTGTTGCCCGGAAGACCACCCGGGGGTCTCTCCGACAACATTTTCGCCAACTGGCCCACTTGATTCTCAACATTCTGAATGGAAGCCTTTTGACTCCGCATTTCTCCTTCATTGACCAAGAACCGCTCCTCATGCTGCTGATATCGCTTTTCAGCCATTTGATTAGCACTATTGGAGTTGTTCAGCAGTTGTGCCATCATTTCCTCTAACTTTACATTACTTTGAGAGGCGTGCGGCTGTGAACTGCTTCCTGAGCCTTGATTATGATATTGAGGCTGGAAGGATTGACCATGAGAATGTTGTGGTGCGGGAGCATGTTGAGCAAAACCGGGCGCGTTTTGGTTCCCAGAACCAGATTTCCACCCAAAGTTTGGGTGATTTCTCCACCCTGGATTGTACGTGTTGCTGTAGGGGTTATTTTGGGGCCTGTTTTGATTTCCCTTGTAGTTCACCTCTTCGTGACCGGTAAACATAACACCCTGCTCACACGTACCTGGCACATGTGACACTCCACACTGGTCACATCCAGGGCCAACTTGCGCGGCTGATTGGGATTTATCGAATTTCGTCGCCAGAGCCGAGATTTGAGCAGTAATGGCTGTGTAATCGTCCACAGCGTGAGCTCCTGGGCGAGATGATGATGATGTAGCCCGACCTCTATCGCCTTCCCGGCGCGAGCTGGATTTCAACGCAGCTTTCTCAATAATATCATATGCTTCATTTGGCGTCTTAGTTCCGAGATCGCCTCCCGCGTTCACGTCTAATCGCTCCTGTGTGTTGTAACTGAGCCCCTGATAGAACGTTAAAACCAGCTGTCTCTTAGAGTAACCGTGATGTGGCACATCAATCAATAAATCCTTGAATCTCTCCCAAGCTGTATGCAACGACTCACCCTCGTCCTGGTGAAAAGATACAATTCGGTTTCGTAGCTTGTTCGTTTTCTCAGGTGGAAAGTATTTATGCATAAACTGCTCCGCCAACTGATTCCAGGTTCTGATGGACCCGGCTGGGAGTGACATAAGCCAAGCTCTGGCTTTATCACGCAATGAAAACGGAAACAACCTCAACCGAATTGCGTCCTCCGAAACATCTCTAATCTTGAATGTGGAGCAAACATGGAGGAAAGCCGCAATGTGTCTCCCGGGATCCTCGTGCTCTCGCCCGTCGAACTGCACTGAATTCTGCACCATGTTAATAATACTAGATTTAATTTCAAATGAAGGTGCATCAATAGTGGGTCTAATAATACTGGGCTCCAAGCCTTCTCGTCCGGGCTGATTAGTCTCATTCAAAGGTTGATTATCGTCTGCCATGATTTCGTCCCCCGAGTTTTCGCTTTCCGAAAGTATCATCGGGTCGTCAATAGCGTTTGCAATCCGTTGTGCAATGACACGTGCCCTTTCTCGAAGCCTCCTACTCCTCCTAAGATTATGCGCTGGTTCGTCAACCGGCTCAGCAATATTAGGCGCGGGAGTTGAGGACATTAACCTGCAAACGAAAATTTCACACAATGAATATTTTATTACTATATAATAATTCTGCTCTTTTTTTTTTTTTTTTTTTTTAAGCTGAAAAGAAGCAGAAAGTTATTATAAATGGGCTGAAAATTTTATAAAAATCCGAAAAATAGCCCGAAATTTTATAAAAATTCAACAAAATAAATAAACGAATCGACTAATACAAAAATGGCTTTAGGGTGCCGAAAACCCAAAGAATAAGCGAATAAATGAATCCGGATCAAATAAATAAATGGAACAAAAATAACGCAAAAATGAATAAATCGAATAAAAACAAGAAATATTAACAAATAAATAAACAAATAAATAATCAAGAAAATATACACAAATATTAACAAGTATATACACCGATAACCAAATGACTCGGGTCGTTCCTAAAACTCGCCATTTCCCCGGCAGCGGCCCCAAAAACTTGACGTGTGCGTATATATACATAATATTTTTGCAATGAATTACACACGATTGGGTTTTAAATTTATAAAAGTGATTATTACTTTTACATCAAAACACACACGAAAGAGGCAAGTGTACCCCGTCATATATGTAATAAAGTATCGGTAAGAACCAAGTATCGATCCACGGAAATGGGCGGAGAAATAATACTAGACCTTTGTCACTAAACTACCGGTAAAAACATAAGTTTTGTTTGATTTTAATTAAACTAAAGTAAGCGTAAACAAACACATAATAAAAACATAATAGATAGTAGATAAAAAGCCTTGCTAAATACACAACCACAGCATGTCAACTAAGTCAGTTTTGGCACTAGAAGCATTCGGTCAATTTTCCAATTTAAGACAATTAGTATCCCTTTCGGGAATCCTAATATGACAATCATTCGGAAAGTTAAAACGATAGACACACTTTAACCACCTAAAATTGTTCTTTAACGTGCAATTGATAAATGTCTATGAAAATCTCTTAAAAATAAGTTAGGCAGCCGTTAGGATTATTCTAACCTCACTTAAACAAGGAAAGCGACACCGATAAACACAATGCAACCACCGAGATAAGCATAAACTAGATTAAATCACAACCGAGTTCATTTTACAAATCTTGCACAATAATTCACTAAGATAGCAATTTTGGCCTAAACTACTAACTAAGCTAACAAATCATGTCAAGAATTTATAACGACACCATCTAACCCGTTTAGGTCCTTCCGTGACGGCAAGCTCTCTTGATTAACAATAATTACATTTTATTAAATCACTAACCATTTCTAGTATCATGATGCATACATTTAAACCAAGTTAAACTAGTTAACCAAATTCAAAGTTTACTAATACAAGATTAATTAAGCTTCATTTTTCAACTATCTTAACTAACCAAGCACCAATCATCCAACACAATTACTTATAATCAAGAAATCAATATCAATAACAAGGTTGCAAACTAATCATCAAAGATAAACATAGAAAATACTTCAAATGTCATTACAAACAAAGTTTAACAAACTAATGGTTATAATCTAGCAAGGGATTGTTGTGTTTTTTTGCCCAAAGGCTACAATAATACATAAATCATAATCTAAGTACTTGAAAGATCAACAAAAACTTGGAAAGATTAGAAAATCAAACCATAAACAAGTACTAGACTAAGGATCCGGGTAGTAATCGAGCTAATCGGGATAATATGGCTTGAATCCGGGTGAAAGCAGAAGCCTCCGGAGCCTGAAAATCGCCTGAGAGCTCTCCAAAAATCCAGAATATCGAGCAGAATGTTTCTGCTGTGTTTTTATACTTTTCTGCTGTTGCACGGTCGTTCCCCATATGGAACGACCGTTCACTTTATTGAATTATTGATGATGGGTCGCCATACTGCATACGTCATCGGATCGTTGACCAGATCTGAAATTGCACGATCGTTCTTCGGGATGGAACGACCGTTCTTCACCTAGTCGCTTGTTTCCCTAGAACGCCCAGTCGCACCGATCGTTCTTCGCCGAGATGATCATCGATGTCGGAGATGCACGATCGTGCATCAGGTGGAACAACCGTTCCATAGGCCCAGTTCAGATTCCTCAACAGAAAGTCCGCAGATTTGTCGTTTTGTCCGGAAAGTCCTCGTTTTTGGTATCATCTTGTCTGGAATGCAGTTTTAGGCCTGTAAACAAAAATGTAGATAAATAAGTATCCGAACGACGGTTTTACGGCCAAAAACGCATAAAATAGGGGTAAAACGGGGGACTAAAATATGTGTAAATTAGAGTGTATCACATCCATTAGTGATGTTTCGCTTACGGGCCATATTATATTGTCCATTTGTGACACAAACGTTATGATCTCTATGATCCCCTGTTTAAGGTAGTGAGCTGCGCTAAAGCCTAATAGTCTATATGATCATTGCGATCCTGACTAGTATCATCAGTATGATGATCATAAATTCATAATATTGGCATCCCTAGTGATGAATTGCCTACGGGCTATACTTTACTCTATTGTCGATAAGACAAAATAGTGGTGATCTTTATGATCCCCTATTCAAAATGGTGGGATTATACCCAAACCTAATAGTCAATATGATCGATGTGATCATGACTAATATCATTAGATACGATAATTATATATAGACATCCATTAGTGATGTTAATTGGTTTACCTTTCTGTCAAGTGAATCGCCTTTCAAGACGATGACAGTTGTAGTCTATGACTCCCTGTCCAAAGGTGAAGAACTATGTTCAAGCCTTAAAACTCCCGATCTAATAAGATTGCAGCCTATGAATTGATGTCCTTGTGACAAACCCACAAGTTATATTTCAAGTCACCCATAACAAGCCTCCGTGCTATAATTCGTCGTTCGTGACAAGTTAACATACTAAATGTTAACATCCCTGGTGACAGGCCTTAGTGCCATATCCTATAACGTCCTAGAGACAAGGCCATTTGTGCCGTATCTAAATGTCATTATGACAAGGCCTTCGCGCCATATGATTTCTTATGTCCTTCATGACTGGGCTTTATACCATATCTTTCTACGTCCCTCGCGACAGGCTTCTATGCCATATATGTATATATATATATATATATATATATATATATATATATAACCAAAGTCATGTAAGGCTAGCCTTTGAGCTATTTATAATCGTCCTTGTGACAAAGACAGTTGTGACATTATGGTCCCCTGTCAAGCAGGTATTGGACTCGCTCCAAACCTTAAATGCCATTGATAGTCCTTTTGTGACCTAAGCTAAATGTAATAGATATACATTCAAATAGCATTCATTAAGAATGTTTGAAACATAATGGCCTATACGTTTCGTGGATGCCGTGGCTAATCTATGTCAGGTCATCAGGATGATGACTAATAATGGTTTAGTTTGGTAATTAG
This sequence comes from Helianthus tuberosus, assembly GCA_030545235.1. Taxonomy (NCBI): domain Eukaryota; kingdom Viridiplantae; phylum Streptophyta; class Magnoliopsida; order Asterales; family Asteraceae; genus Helianthus; species Helianthus tuberosus. Next base: position 34,575,363 of record CM060441.1, read on the forward strand.
TACCAAGTTTTGAGTATGGAAAACTCGGATGAGATAGGCAATAGTCGCGATGCTATTAATGCGACAAAAGCAAATAATGCCTCAAACGTAAACCTCAATATTAATGGAGTTAATCTCCAAGCGGTGGTTAACGCAGCAGTTTGAAAGGCCATGGGAAAAGGTCATGAAACAATCCAAAGAGCCGAATGCTTCTCGCTCTAAATTTCATTCAAAACCACGTTCAATTGCTCATGAGAAGAGCTTTGTTCACACTTCGAATATGAAGGATGAACCAAAGGAGGAGGATAACTCCCAGAAATCTAAGAAAGAGAGCAAGTACAGGCTTAATAAAAAGCAACGAAAGTTCAGTAAGAAACCTGTATGTAAGAATTGCTATAAAAGACACTAGGGACAGTGTCGAATAGAACCAGGACAAAAGCAGGGTGACATCTGCTAAGGAACAGGTCATCATTTCCCAAGAATGTAGGGACATAAAGAATGCAGTCTATCACGGCTGTGGTAAGTAAGGTCGCATCAGAACTAGATTCCATAAAGCTACCAAAGAGGGTGCAGCTAAGCCTGGAAAAGCTAAATGAAGAAATGCCTGAACTCACCTGATGAATACCAAGAGGCAGTTCACGATGTCATCAAGTACATTCTTTATCATTTACCAACGATAATTTCTGCTAAGTGTCCTGATTTAATATAGGAAATAATAAATCTTCATAAACCATAAGCTTAGCAATCTTTTATATTATCCACAAGGTATAACTCACCAAGGAAACCATAGTAACCGATTCTTCTAGTATCGGCAAGGAATCCTTCCGAAAAATCTAAGAGTACTCTTTCTTCGCATAGAGTACGACAACATATGTTATTTTAATTATTTTTCTCATTGTTTTTCTATCGCTTGCGAATGCCAAACTATGTTTGATAAAAGTGCCATATGAGGATTGGCGTATCCTAGTGTGTCCGGTAGATTACTTCTATGCCTGATCAGTATGGAGGTTTAATACATGGAACCCCTGAGATATCCCAATGGTCATATTGTACTAAAGTCGACTAGTAGTATTCAAAGAAGATATCCAGAATGGAATTTTCCAAGTAAATGTTCCCGATTAAGGAATTCGTGGACTTATAACATAAATGTGTCACTTATTTGACACAAGCAATGATGGATGAACTGGAGCCTGAGATATGGAAAATCTCCAAAGATTACCTTGTTTACCTCCTGAGGCTAGTAAAGTTAAGATTAACATTCCGCTATGGGCTGGAGCATTGTGAAAAACTCCATGTTGATTATGGAATAATCGAAACCCTGACTAAGTAAGTTTTAAGATATACACTCATATAGCATGACTCAATGTTCTGGGGGTTTGATATTGTTAAATAAGAAAGACGGTTCATTTTGCTTATGCATTAATTACCGCAACCCTATTAAGGCAACAATTAAGAAACGCCATTAGCTGCCCAGGATCGTCGATTTGTTCGACTAGCTGTAAGGATTAGCTATTCCTTAAGATTAGTTTTGAGCAATGGTTGGAATAACCATCTCACCTTAAGATAAGCTTCTCTATAATAATTGTTATATAAGTATCAAGGTGGTCCTTTGGAGACCTTGTATAGATGAAATGTTAAACCTTTACTATTAGAACAATACATTGGTGAGTCCAATTATCAGGATCTGAAAGTTGACTTGAAAACAACGAATAAGATCAAACAAATCCCTAATCATCTGTAAGTTGCCATTATTCGGCAGAAAAACTTGGAATTTATAAAATTCGCAACCATCTTAAGTCCTTAATAAGGAATAAGGTTCAATCAAAGGTATCACCCTAAAAAGGGTGTGCTAAAAATTTAATTTCTCAGGGTAGGTTAAGCCCTGGATATATATATAGGAACATTCGGGAAATCGAATGCAACAAAGGTCAATAGCCTATAAGCTAAAACCTATATAAGGAGCTTGGCAGAGCTCGCAATATACACTAAGGATTTAAAGACGTGCTTCGCCAATAAGTCAAGAAGCATTATCGCATAGTGATATGCAGAATTGTGAGATGAGGAGGAACCTGTATCGATTGAGGATCGACAGGTTAAGAAGCCACGAAAAAGATACATGTACCATATTAGAGGTAAGTTTGAGAGCTAGAAAAGGCTCCAGATATGCTATACAAGTTAAGTCCATTATGTGACAAAAAGTACTTCAAGCATTTTAACAAATCTCGAGGTCGAGATTTCTTTTAAGGGGGTGAGGATGTAACACCTCGTAAAATCACGTACAATGAAGTATTGACACGTGTAATAAACCTTAATGAAGACAAATGTTGAATTTAAGGGACTAAATTTTTCGAAAAATCGAAAACATTGTTTATGAAAGGACTGGAGGTGTTAGCATACCTAAAATAAGTTTCTAAATAACCTTTTACGGTTTTATGTTCACAAATGAGCCACTTGTTGATCAAGTGTAGCCGTGTGTGTAATTAATTGAAAGTTTGCTCAATAAAGTGTTAAAAGCGTCAACATGTTAATTCTCACCTCTGAGTGACCTTTTAATAAACCGAGAACCTCATGATATATGATATACTCTTGGGAATGCCAATCATTGGCCATACAAGGCTTTTATGCCTAAAAGTGAAGTTACGCGCAACTTTGCAAGTATAAGGGACTAAAAGTGTCAATATGTTTAATTATACCTCTGATTGACCTTTTATCGAGCCCAAAGCATTATGATGTTTAATAATATTTTAAAGAATGCCTAATATGGACTAGATGAGGCTTCAATGCTATTAAATGATGATTTACGCAAGTTTGCGCATTAGGGGGACCTAAAGCGTCAAACTGCTAAAGTATGCCGATTCGTATGTTATCGGACCTTCCGGAATATGACCATGAGTTATACATACCTTAATTATCCTTCTCATAGCTTAGATATAGGCTTTGAGGTGTTTAGTGCGCAAAAATAAACTTTTAAGTCAAGCAGGGACTAAAAGTGTCAAAAAGCGCACAAGTTTGCGTTTACATGCATATCTTACATTCTGAATATTCCCGGACACCCAAAAATTTATGTAAGCACTAAATTATTTTATTTTAGTGTTTGGCTTGATAAAATTCCATTCGTCGCATCGTTTGGATTGTTTTCGCGTCCGTCCGTGTTTCGTCGTAATTAGCCGAACAACGTGACCGTACGACCAAACGAACCGACATCCGCCATATTTTTGATCATGTTTCATGTTCTCTATTCTTAGGCATCATTATAAATCCTTAAAATGGTTTAACGGGTGATGCGTGTGAAGTGTTATATATATTAGGTGTATATTTTAAGCCCTTTTTAACACTTATTTTAGCCAAGTTTTAAATTTATAAAACACGATATTTCACTAACACTAAACACACATATGGGCAAGTGCACCCATCGTTGAGTGTAGTATAGCGTTGGTAAGATACCGAGGTCGTCCAAGGACACAAGAGCTTTTAATACCGGTTTATCCTCAACGTCTAACCAAAATAAAAGTTTAGAAAAAATGTTTTAAACTAATAAAAATAAAACTAACTAAAATGCTGAAAATAAAACTAAAATAAAAACAGATAGACAAGATGAATCACTTGGTTCCGACTCGTATCTAGTATAACCTTTGATTATTTCCGCACTTTTGCACCTAATTAAGAGATTATCTTAGTTATTGTAGTAGGCCCCTCTTTTGAAGGCGACGTTACCCTCACCCCAGTAGTTTGAGTCAGCAGGGATACAATCCTAAAAGGGTGGATTATTGGAAGATAATGAATTAAGTTATTAATGCAGTATTGTGGTAGGCCCCGCTTTTGGCGGTGACGTTACCCTCGGCTAAGTAATCTGAGTCAGCAGGGATACAGTCCTAAATAGCCGGGTTATAGTATTAATAGTAGTTAACTTATGAGGGGATCAAAGAGTTTGGACCCCCGCCATCCAATACCGTGAAGTATTGAAGGAGGTCCTACTAAATTTGACCCAGGTCCATTGCAGGACCTCTAAACGCTGAACAATGGCAAGACCTTTACCAAACCGTTCCCTTAACCCCCTACCAGGTAGCCAACATATCTCCATATAGACCGTGGAGATATGAATGGTGAAAATCCTTTATTTTATATAGACAGTAAAATAATGCCAAGACACCACGGACAAACGATAAGGAAAGATCACCTTCAACATAAGTAACTAGTTATTAAAGTCATTAATACAAAACCAAATAAAAAGTGCAAAAGATTAGAAATAAAAAGTATTATACTAGACACTTTGTCTTCACCAAGTGATGTAAGAGACTTAGGCAAACATGGCCTTGATTGTCAAGAACTCTTACGATCAACCTTGGATCCCGAGACGACTCACACACTCTACGATGGACAATGGATGATGGTGGTGGATGATGGTGTTGTGATGGTGGTGGGTGGTGGATGAAGTGTGAGAGAGGTGGTGTGCCAAGGGATGAGATGAAATGAATCCAAGCACTCCTATTTATAGGCTGAACAGAGAGCTGGACACGGCCCCGTGTCCGCTGGACACGGCCCCGTGTCCGTCTGACACTCTCTCTCCTCATTAATTGTAATTCGCAATTACAATAAATGCGCCTGCTGTACTTTCGACACGCCCCCGTGTCCGCTGAGCACGGCCCCGTGATGGGCAATAGAAGCTTCTATAGGTTTGTCTTTTCTGCTGCTTCTTGGGCACGGCCCCGTGCTGGCTGAGCACGGGGCGTGTTCAGTCTTCTGTTTTCTCCATTTTGCTTTGGAAGGTGCCGTTGAGGGTTCGGGCAGTCCACTAATGTTCCTTTTCTTGTATTTATGTTGGATTTAGCCGTCTTTTTGCTTCTTTTGCGTTTTTGAGCTCATTTAATCCTGAAAATACAAAAGGAAGACAAAAACACTCTTTTTCCAATATTAGTACTAAAAAAGGGTTAGTTTTATGCCTTATTTGATGTAATTTATATGTTGCATTTTACACACATCAAATACCCCCACACTTGAACTTTTGCTTGTCCTCAAGCAAAACTCTTTAATATGTGGCTTACACTCCCAAATGGAATAGGTAGAAGAGAAGGTTTTGGGCTTGTCGTAGAGTGTCGGGATTTCCAAGATCTTTTTGGGTTTTATTCTTATTTATTTACAATCCTATTCGTAATGATTTATTTAGAACTGTTCATAAGAGAAATTACTTATTTGGGCATAACATGCCTTTTTTTTTTTAAATTCTATTTATATACAAGTTCACATACCTCGCGGGGAAATCACTCACACTCGGCCGAAGGTGTATTTTTAGTGAATCAATCGAGAGCGGCACGGAACTTATTCCTACCATAGGCTTGCCAAGAAATCAATCCTCCTCCTTTTTAACTTTTATACCTTTGTAGATATCAAGAGGACTTTGTGGGTTAAGGGTTGGCTAGGGTTAAAGGTAGGTGGTTGGGTTAGTGGTTAGTAGAAAAAGGGCTAAAAGCGTAACAAGTGTCGGTTTTCGTATTTTTTTTTTGCAACTTTTTATTTTGATGAAGCTTTTATTTAAACTAAGTTATTTTTTATTAACTTGTTTGTTTATTTTCTTTTTGCTTCATCATTATCAAAATTTGTTTTTTTTGTTTTTTTTTTTTTTTTCACGAAGAACCGAACTTGTTACTAAAATAAAGGGTTAAAAATGAAAAAGGTTTTGGTGGATGAAAGGGTTTTTGTTTGGGTGGTGAAATGAAAAGGTTTAGGCTCAAAGGGGCTAACTAGGGGGATTTTTGGGTAGGTGGTAAAAGAAAAAGAAAAATAATGGTGTAGAAATGAAAAGGGTTAGTCCTAATGCCTCCATCATTTACTTACTCGGGTTTAAGTTGATAAGGACCGGGAATGTATTGTCATGGCAAGTTCTAGAGTCGTAAGAACCAAGCAGCTATTCACACAAGAAACGAAAAATGAGCATTTAGTCAAATGATATGTAATTGTGTGCTCAATAAAGGCTCAAAACTCACTTTGTGATCAAGTATATAATCAAATTTTAAATGAGTTTGCTATGCCTTTTCATAATTTTCTTATGTTGGTTCTTTTTATCACTACGCTATCGGTTGTAAATTTGTAAAAATATAACCTTTTTGAGAACTTGAATTTCCCGAGTTAAACCTAGACAAGTAAAAAAATGAAATTTTTGAAAAAATTTGGGGTGATTAGCGTTTTGTGTATTTAGGACCAATAGAGTTTTGTGTAAGGCTTGTATTTAGGACTTGCAAAATTCAAGGTTTTAGCATCCCCCCCACACTTAAATTACACATTGTCCTCAATGTGTCCCAAAAATAAATTTTTAGGTTGATTAGATGTGTAAAATAGTGTTTAAAAAGCAAAAAATTTGTGTTACTGGGCGCTGAACACGGCCCCGTGTTGAGTGGGCACGACCCCGTGTTCAGGTGCCAGTAACAAGAACTTACAGAAGGTGGACACGGCCCCGTGTCCACTGAACACGGCCACGTGTCTGACAAAATTCTGCCGAACAGAAGCCAAACAGCAGGTCTGGGAGGTGAGCACGGGGGCGTGTTGGCTGGACACGTCCCCGTGTGGACAGTCTGAAAGCCTGAAAAACAGGTTTCTTCCTTCGGTTTTTCCATCCTGGCCCTATAAGTGCTGAGGCTTAGCACCCAAGCCTTGGTTTGTACCTGTTTCAACACTTAATACCACACCAAGCAATACAAACATCCTACATTACCACAGTTAATTGTTCCAAGCATAAAGTAAAAAAAAAACAGAAAATAAAAGTGTTTAAGGAAAGTAAATTGTTCAACTTCTGGCACGCAGGCCACCAATCGTTCGATAGATAAAGGGACTTAAACCTGTGGGCTCGCCATCAACTCGCTCCTGCTCCTCCAAACCCTCTAATCCATAGCTTCATCGCTATCATCACCTCCATCCCCATGCCCTGCCATGTACTCCCGGATGCTGCTGATATCGTCTTGTATATCGTTGATGTTGCGTTCAATAGCTCCGACCCGGTGGTGTGTGTTGTTGGCGAGGTTGTAGGCGTTCCTGGTACACATGAGGTTTTCCTGCATAAGATCATGTAAGCTTTGAAAATTAGGAAAACCGCCTCCTTGTGAGGAGGATTGACCCGGATCGCCATGGGGTGGATACTGGTGGTGGGGAGGTGGTGCGTGAAGAACTAGGGCCTCCTGTGGGTTCCATGCATAGCCTTGCGTTCTTTGGAAACTCACTGTTCCGTCTTCCGCCTCATAGAGTAAGTTCATGGCTCGGCAAATGTGGTAGTCAACTCGTCCCGACCATGGGCTTCTTTCAAAGGCTCTTGGAATTCGCGTGTAATGCTTAAAAAGACGGTACACCCATCCTCCGTAGAAGATAGGCGTTGGAGCTCGAGCAAGGCGGTTGAGATGCATGTTTTTCAACAGGAGATACGGAACATCAAGAGGCTTTTGGTTGTGGATACAGTGGAGGACAACCAAATCTTTCAACCCTACAACACCACTACTGTCGTGACGTTGGTTTAGAGAGTAGGTGAGGATCCTGTGAATGTAGCGATAGAGCGGATCCCTCAGCTTTGTACTCTTGGTGCTACGAGGGTCGTAGATTCCTTCACCGATTTGAGCCCATGCGGCTTGTCTTTCATTCACCTCCAAGTCTCGTAATCCCCCGGTATTTTCTTCGTTTCCCGATTCCTCTTCTTGATATAGACCTATTATGGCTCCAAACTGTGCCATGGAGATCGAGTACATTGTTCCTCCACACCGAAATACAACCCCAGTATTGTCAAATGGGTCACACCTTGAATCGAAGTTGAAGGTACTGTAGAACTCCATGGTACATTGATGCACCGACCGAAGCCTAGTGTTCAACGCAACAGCTAGTGGTCCCGTAACGATGTTGTTGAATCGGTTCAGCTGGTTTACCAAAGTTAACAGATCCGTGCAAGCTTTCCTGGGGTACTCTTCGGGTCTTGTTTGGAGAACCTCATACCTTGCCCTTGCATCAAGCTCACTTGCATTGAACCTTGTGAACTTTGCCATCTGAAAGAATATACCAAAGATTAGCACGAAACAGAAATTTTTTCGGACAAAACTGCAAACAGTGGGCTGGACACGACCCCGTGTCCAGCGGACACGGCCCCGTGTCCAGAGGTCTGTTACTCAAAAACTTCATTTTTCGACCCGGTTTCGAAAACTTGAAAATTTTTGGTCCAATAGGTGCGGTTTCCCCCGAAAATGAAACCCTAAACACCGTTTTTCCCAAAATATCCCGTTTACCTTATCAATTTTGTCTTTTTCGGTTCAAGAACAAGGGTTTTGGGGTTTTTGTAAGAAATCGGGTAAATCTATGAACAGTCTAAGTTTATTTACTTCCCCTAACACTAATCTAACTAAATGCAAGCAGATTTAGGCAAAAATTTTAGGTTCGATCCGGATGAACATCAAGAACCCTAGATTTTTCCCCAAATTTGTGGTGTATTAACTACATGCAAGTAACTAATCTATCTACTAAGAGTGATAGAATCATACCTTGACGTTGTTAGATCGGTAAGAGACGTTGGAATTTCGCGAAAAATCGCCTGGAACCAGAGCTTTTGTGGGGAAACGGGGCGTGTGGAATGAAGAAACTGTTTTGAAAGAGGGGTTTTATCCCGTCTGCAGCGCGAACACGGCCCCGTGTCCAGCGGACACGGCCGCGTGCCGAGCTTTTTTTTTTTTTTTTTTTTATTTTTATTTTATTTTTTTTTAAGTGCTCGTGTGAGTGCCCCTTTTTCCCATAAGCTATGGTTTAGAAAACTTACCGCTTTATTTTGTCGTCTCAATCGTTCGTAACTTACCAGGCATGATGTTTTATTCTTCCACGGTTTGAAGCGAGATCTCTTCCTCCTCATCCTCAATGAATCCTTGATAGAGTTTCAGCCGTTGGCCATTGACTTTAAATGGTGGCCCATTTCGAGGTTTAATTTCTACTGCACCGTGTGGAAAAATATGGGTGACAGAAAAAGGTCCTGACCACCTAGACTTTAATTTACCAGGAAACAATCGAAGTCATGAATTAAACAAAAGAACTAAATCTCCTACCCGAAATTCATTAGGTTTAATATGTTTGTCATGCCAATTTTTCATTCTTTCCTTATAAATCTCTGAGTTTGAGTATGCATAATTCCTAAGCTCGTCTAATTCATTTATTTGACAAAATCGATTTTTACCAGCAAATTCTAGATCTAAGTTTACATTTTTGATTTCCCAGTAGGCTTTGTGTGCAATTTCTACTGGCAAGTGACAACTTTTTCCATAGACTAGCTTATATGGGGTCGTTCCTATCGTTGTTTTATAAGCAGTTCGAAAAGCCCATAAAGCATCATCTAATTTATCAGCCCATTCCTTTCTATTTAACCCTACGGTTTTTTCGAGTATTCGTTTTAACCCTCTATTAGTCACTTCGGCTTGTCCGTTTGTTTGAGGGTGATAAGCTGTCGAAACCCGGTGATAGACCCCATATCTTGTTAAAAAAATTTCAAGTTGATGGTTACAAAAATGGGTACCTCTATCACTTATTAAAGCTTTAGGTGTGCCAAAACGAGAGAATAGTTTTTTCAGAAATCTTACCACTACTCTTCCATCATTTGTTGGAAGTGCCTCGGCCTCGGCCCATTTAGACAAGTAATCTACTGCCACAAGTATGTATTTGTTTCCTTTCGATGGTGGGAATGGTCCCATAAAGTCGAGTCCCCATACATAAAAAATTTCACAAACAAGAATGCCATTTTGTGGCATTTCGTTTTTGGAAGAAATATTACCTGTTCTTTGGCAAGCATCACATGTCTTTACAAGATTTTGAGCATCTTTGTAAATGGTTGGCCAATAAAATCCTGAATCAAATACCTTTCGTGCGGTACTGGTAGCACCATGATGTCCTCCGTATGGACCTTCGTGACAATGGCGGAGAATTCTTCGTGCTTCACTACCATGTACGCATCGTCTGACAAGTTGGTCGGCACACATTTTGAAAAGATAGGGATCTTCCCAAAAGTAGTGTTTCACATTGGCAAAGAATTTTTTTCTTTGATGATGTGGCCATCCTTTTGTGACTATTCCGCTAGCTAGGTAGTTAGCAAAGTCGGCGTACCATGGTTCTTCCTTAAATTCCACCATTTCCAGGGATTCAGTTGGAAATTTTTCGTTGATTTGCTCGTCCCTGGTTGCCTCCAAAGCTGAGTCTTCTAAGCGCCAAAGATGATCTGCTGCGGTATTTTCTGCTCCTCTTTTGTCCTTGATTTCGATGTCAAATTCTTGGAGGAGTAGAATCCACCTAATCAAACGTGGTTTTGCGTCTTGCATCTTAAAGAGATATCGAATGGCTGCATGGTCTGTATAGACTATAGTTTTAGAAAGAACAAGATAAGAACGAAATTTATCAAAAGCAAATACCACAGCTAGTAACTCTTTTTCAGTTGTTGTGTAATTTTCTTGTGCATCGTTAAGCGTTTTACTAGCATAATAGATTGGGTGGAAATGCTTTTCTTTTCTCTGTCCCAAGACAGCTCCAACTGCAAAGTCACTAGCATCACACATGATTTCGAAAGGAAACTTCCAATCAGGTGCTATCATGATAGGTGCATTGACTAGCATTTCCTTTAGTGTTAGAAATGCTTGATTGCAATCCTTGTCAAAGATGAAAGGAGCATCTTTTTCAAGTAATTTTGTTAGAGGTCTTGAGATTTTTGAAAAGTCTTTGATAAACCGCCTATAAAATCCGGCATGCCCTAGGAAACTTCTAATAGCTCTTACGGAGGATGGAGGAGGTAACCTAGAAATGGTATCTATTTTGGCTCGATCCACCTCCATTCCTTCGCTTGAGATCTTGTGACCGAGTACTATTCCCTCTGTTACCATGAAATGGCATTTTTCCCAATTAAGGGCGAGGTTAGTTTCCTCACATCGGGATAGCATTCGTTCAAGGTTATCGAGGCATTGGTCGTATGAATCCCCAAAGATAGAAAAGTCGTCCATGAAGACTTCCATTGTCTTTTCTATCATGTCATGGAAAATGGCTACCATGCAACGTTGGAATGTTGCGGGGGCATTACATAGACCAAACGGCATGCGTCGATAAGCAAAAGTTCCATAGGGACATGTGAAAGTTGTCTTTTCTTGGTCTTCGGGTGCTATCGGGATTTGAAAGTAACCTGAAAAACCATCCAAGAAACAGTAAAATTTATGACCGGATAGTCTTTCTAACATTTGATCAATGAAGGGTAAAGGAAAATGATCCTTTCTTGTTGCTTCTTTTAATCGTCTATAATCTATACATACTCTCCATCCTGTGACGGTTCTTGTTGGTATTAATTCATTCTTTTCGTTAGTAATTACCGTCATACCTCCTTTCTTTGGAACTACTTGGACGGGACTTACCCAAGGACTATCGGAAATAGGATAGATAAGTCCGGCGTCAAGTAATTTGATGACTTCGTTTTTAACCACTTCTTGAACGTTTGGATTTACACGACGTTGTGGTTGTATGACCGATTTGTAGTCATCATTCATCAAAATTTTGTGTGTGCACATAGAAGGACTAATTCCTTTTATGTCAACAAGTTTCCAAGCTATTGCATTTTTGTGTTTTTTCAAAAGATTGATTAGTTTTTCTTTTTCTAAGTTATCTAATTTAGACGAAATAATTACAGGTAACTTACCATCTTTGTCTAGAAAAGCATATTCCAAACCTTTTGGAAGTTCTTTGAGCTCAAGTGGTGGGTCTTTAGGAGACTCCTTATTTGGTTGCTCGTTTCGATCAAGAACTTTAAAAGTTTGTTCTATGGCGACCTCTTCTTCGACAAAGTGGTCAATCTCTTCACTTGTATCGGGTGGTTCATCTTCATCTTCAATTAGGGGGTCATTATTGCCGAATGGATATTTCATTGATCGTTCGAGATCGACACTTCTTTTAAATGCCCCTAATTGAAGAGGTAAATTGTTGAACTTCCGGTTTTTCAAAGCTTCGTGAGTTTTTACAAATGGTCGTCCCAACACTAGAGGAGCGTCATCGAGGATGACAAAGTCGGTTGGGATTACCATTTGATTTGTTTGAACCAAAACATCTTCAACTATACCGATTGATTTTATTACTTTCCGATTGGATAGAAAAATGGGTATTTGAAGTGGAGAAAAATCACTAATACTTAATTTTTCGAAAATGTAGTTAGGCATTATGTTAACACAAAGATCTTTATCGATTGTGACATTACTAATAAACGAATTTTGAAAGAAACATGGAACCGGTGTAATGTTAATTTCAAATGGGTCTTCTTTTATTAGCGAAGTTTGATCATTAGTTAACTTAACACTTACCGTTTCGTCAATTTTAGTGTTAGTGTTTAACTCTTTTAAAAACTTAGCATGAGTGGGTACTAAACAATGATTTTCGAAAGAAGGTGTCAAGAGATTAATTTCTTCAAAATTAGACTCTTCTTGGATTTTAACGTTATTGGACTCACCTTTTTCGTTGCTTAACTCATGTGTCGGTTCTTCACTTATTTGTTCTTCCATTTTTTCATTTTTAGTTATCTCTTCCCTTTTTAATTCTTCTCTTGCGCGGGACTCCTCTTCCCTTGCGCGAGCTTCTTTTATACATTGATCAATAACTCTAATGTGTTCTAATATCCTATCGGTCACTTCGGTTATAGAAAAAGAATCATTATTTTCTAAGCTTGAATCCGGTTGTTCGACCCTTTGTTCCTCATAATACCCATATGAAGTTGATGGTTCACACCATTGTCCTTCATTGTAAGCATATGATGGATAAGGTTCGTAATTTTGTTCTTCATAATACTCATATGAGGTGGGTTGTTCATGCCAAGGTTCCTCATAATAAGCATATGAAGGTGGTGGCTCATATCTTGCTTCCTCAAAGTATGAGTAAGAAGGTTCATACCTTGGTTCATCAAAATATGAGTATGAGGGAGGAGGTTCATACCTTTGGTCTTCATAGGATGTGTATGAAGTTGATGGCTCGTACCTGGGCTCCTCATAGTAAGTGTATGAATTGGATGGTTGATACGAGTGATTATTTTGAATCGAACGTGTATTACGACAATTTGTGCAATAATTACCCCTATAATCATCCTCATCATAGGTGTAGTTGTAACCTCCTGAGTATTGATCCATAAGAATCACTCAGCAGACCACAACTGAGTCTCGGGACCAGAAAATGAAACAAAGATTGAAACAGAAGGCTGGACACGGCCCCGTGTCTGGTGAACACGGCCCCGTGTACAGGATCTGTATCTGGGCGTTTTAATTAAAGTCACTGGTCACGTTGAGCACGGGGGCGTGTTTAGCGAGCACGGCCCCGTGTTCAGACTCTGTATCTGGGTATCTAACTAAAAATATGCAGCACGGGGGCGTGTTCAATGAGCACGGCCCCGTGTTCAGACTACTGTAAATGCAAACTAAACTAAAATGCAGAAAATTGTGCGCGCGTTTTGAAAAGGTTTTGAAAAACTGATTAGGCCGTCGATTTTAAACTTTCTCAAAATCCTTGTGTCCCCGGCAGCGGCGCCAAAAACTTGATGCGTGTGAAGTGTTATATATATTAGGTGTATATTTTAAGCCCTTTTTAACACTTATTTTAGCCAAGTTTTAAATTTATAAAACACGATATTTCACTAACACTAAACACACATATGGGCAAGTGCACCCATCGTTGAGTGTAGTATAGCGTTGGTAAAATACCGAGGTCGTCCAAGGACACAAGAGCTTTTAATACTGGTTTATCCTCAACGTCTAACCAAAATAAAAGTTTAGAAAAAATGTTTTAAACTAATAAAAATAAAACTAACTAAAATGCTGAAAATAAAAATAAAATGAAAACAGATAGACAAGATGAATCACTTGGTTCCTACTCGTATCTAGTATAACCTTTGATTATTTCCGCACTTTTGCACCTAATTAAGAGATTATCTTAGTTATTGTAGTAGGCCCCTCTTTTGAAGGCGACGTTACCCTCACCCCAGTAGTTTGAGTCAGCAGGGATACAATCCTAAAAGGGTGGATTATTGGAAGATAATGAATTAAGTTATTAATGCAGTATTGTGGTAGGCACCGCTTTTGGCGGTGACGTTACCCTCGGCTAAGTAGTCTGAGTCAGCAGGGATACAGTCCTAAATAGCCGGGTTATAGTATTAATAGTAGTTAACTTATGAGGGGATCAAAGAGTTTGGACCCCCGCCATCCAATACCGTGAAGTATTGAAGGAGGTCCTACTAAATTTGACCCAGGTCCATTGCAGGACCTCTAAACGCTGAACAATGGCAAGACCTTTACCAAACCGTTCCCTTAACCCCCTACCAGGTAGCCAACATATCTCCATATAGACCGTGGAGATATGAATGGTGAAAATCCTTTATTTTATATAGACAGTAAAATAATGCCAAGACACCACGGACAAACGATAAGGAAAGATCACCTTCAACATAAGTAACTAGTTATTAAAGTCATTAATACAAAACCAAATAAAAAGTGCAAAAGATTAGAAATAAAAAGTATTATACTAGACACTTTGTCTTCACCAAGTGATGTAAGAGACTTAGGCAAACATGGCCTTGATTGTCAAGAACTCTTACGATCAATCTTGGATCCCGAGACGACTCACACACTCTACGATGGACAATGGATGATGGTGGTGGATGATGGTGTTGTGATGGTGGTGGGTGGTGGATGAAGTGTGAGAGAGGTGGTGAGCCAAGGGATGAGATGAAATGAATCCAAGCACTCCTATTTATAGGCTGAACAGAGAGCTGGACACGGCCCCGTGTCCGTCTGACACTCTCTCTCCTCATTAATTGTAATTCGCAATTACAATAAATGCGTCTGCTGTACTTTCGACACGCCCCCGTGTCCGCTGAGCACGGCCCCGTGATGGGCAATAGAAGCTTCTATAGGTTTGTCTTTTCTGCTGCTTCTTGGGCACGGCCCCGTGCTGGCTGAGCACGGGGCGTGTTCAGTCTTCTGTTTTCTCCATTTTGCTTTGGAAGGTGCCGTTGAGGGTTCGGGCAGTCCACTAATGTTCCTTTTCTTGTATTTATGTTGGATTTAGCCGTCTTTTTGCTTCTTTTGCGTTTTTGAGCTCATTTAATCCTGAAAATACAAAAGGAAGACAAAAACACTCTTTTTCCAATATTAGTACTAAAAAAGGGTTAGTTTTATGCCTTATTTGATGTAATTTATATGTTGCATTTTACACACATCAACGGGCCTTAGAGGTGTCAGAAATGACATTTGGAAGTTCAGGGGCCAAACATGTCAACTTTTGAAAGTTTCTGGTGGCTGCCAAGGTCCTTGCGCACCGTAACACTTTTACCTTGCGGTGCGCAAGCATCTCCCAGATGCAGAAACTCGTTTTTCTTGGCTGTTCAAGTCCATGAAACGACTTATGGAGATATTTATCAATTCCATGCGCGTCCCCTACTGATTTTAGAGCTTAGGGGCACTTGTTATTGATCTAGATCACTTCATAGACTTAGTTGTCATCATCTAATGGATCAAAAATCACTATAAAAGGCCATTGTTTGCAAACAATTTTGATCATCCATTCCATCTGCAATTGTGGGACTTTCTGGAGCTCAAGAGCAAACACCAAGCATCCCTAATCGTGATTAGGACTTTGGTAAGCACCCTTGACCTTCCTTGATTAAGTTTTGCTTAGTTATTAGCCCAAAAGTCAAACCGTTGTAATTAACGGTTGACTTAGCGATTAATTATTAATGGTCCAGTGATTTGTCAAATTGAAGGTAGTTATAAGTTGGTAATTATGTGGGCAATACACCCTTAAAAGGGCACCCACTGATTCCCATCCTATCTAGATCAAATGTCGGGTCAAAGTTGATTAGAAAAAGTCAACAGAAGCCTAAATTTCAAATTTACATGTAATTAACAATATAGAAGACATGTAACCTATTTTATCACTCATATAACCAATTAATATGTATAAGAACTGATCTAGGCTTGTTTGATCCGACAATTTTCTATTTAAACCCGGTTCGGGACCGAAAGTCGCAAAACTTTGACTTCTGCTTTGACTTCAGTTCTGACCCGATTTAGTATGATTTGGAAATGCCTTAGATCTTCCTTAGGACCAGGCTACATGTTAGCATAACCCTCTGTGGTTGGATCGTTGATTATCCGATTCGTTTACATGTTTCCGTTAATTGCTTAAATGTTGACCAATATGCCCTTTTGACCATAAAATGAGAATTTTGGAAATGTGAAAGGACAATAATCCTTATTACTGATTTATAAAGTGGTCCCTAAATTTTCACATCAGTTGTAGGTCTAGATTAGGAGTTATGCTCATTAGCGTAATTATAACGCCTTTTAGTAATTAAACGGCGCAATTAGCATAAAGCCTATCTAAACCCAATTTTTTGACTCCAAACCTTTTACCCACTGATGTAATATAATATTTTGAGATTTTTAAAGATTTTTAATTATTTTTAAACTGATCAAAACCTAGGGGTATCGCCTTAATTCGGTAAATACCGATTATTTCATGCCCTTTGGATACCAATCCAATTGCTACTGATTATATATAGTAAATAAAGTATTTTGAACTTTAAACCCTGATCAGAAAACTCAGATTTCCTGTATAACCCGGAAATCGCTTAAAATGACTTTTTACGCGTATTAAACGCATAGTTTGGGTTTAAAAACCATTTTGCCATATAAGACCAATTACCAACTGATATGACCTAATAAAATAAGTTATTCCACAGATGTATTCGGACCCGAATCTCAGAATTTCAATTAACCTCTTTTATAATCTTTATAATGACCAAAATACCCCTACAGGGCTTATTTTGAGATTAAACTCGTTTTGGGCATAATGGAAGATATCCTACTGATATCACAACATGTTTAAGGTATATTAACTTAGGAAACCTGTATATGATTCTTTTGGTTACTCGTTACGCATTTTTCGCGTACGGATCGGCTTATGTAACTAGTTTGCATATATTAGCCGAAACGGGTCAAACCTTATCATTTTTGTCTCAAAATCCAGAATGTGTTTAGTTTACCCATATTATGCAAGTCTTCAAACTTGTCGGGTCTAAATCACATTCTATTCCGGTCTTCGCTCTATCATGCGTTTGAACCGTATCTTCCTTTTGAAAACTAACCGGTCTAAGTCAAGACTTGATTAAAGACCCGTTAGGATTCTAATAGGTTAATAAAACTTCGTTCCAGATTAGGAGCCCAGTAAAAGCTATCTGTACTTGCTGAATTGATATACGGCTGGGATTGAATATATATTTAGCTCAGGTAAATACTTGCTGGCTACTCCAGGCATCAATAATCAAGTCTCGCAAGCTTTAGATGTTAAAGTCTGTTGAACGATATTATCTTTCTGTTGAAGATCCGCCTGTGGATCCATCTTACGTTCCGTTGTAATATTTGATATTACTTTGAATCGGATTGTAATATATTTTATCTTTCATTTGCTTCCGCTGTGTATTTAAATATTGTATTGTTTGACTATTATGTTGCCAACCACGTCACGATACTCCCCACCGGGCCCACCGGTAACACGTGGAAAAATCGGGGTGTGACAAATAGAGATCTGAATAACAAACTGTGGAGAACTTGTTTGTGTCGGGTTCTTCTGCTAGTTATTCGGAATGTTTCGGATCATCATAGAAGACGTGTCGGGTTTTTCTGCTAGTGGTTTCTGTAACCAATCCATAATCATCCTTGGTGGTTTCTGTACCCATCCCCGCCGATAACTAGCAGAATTGATAAATAACCAATGCGAAGATCTCTGCGATCGCTAAGGTTTCCATCAACGGACTGATCGGTAACGTTACTCTACTTGTGCTCCGATTTAAGCGGCGTGTTCCGATCAACGTTTATCGACATTCTTAAAGGTGATGAAGAGTTTAGAAACCCTAGAATGATTGTGTTTTTTTTTTGGAAAAAAACGTGATACGTTGAAAAAACATCCTTATATACGGCCCGTATACAGTTATACGGCCCGTATACATTTGGTAACACCAAAAACCCCACAAAATAAATCCATTGAGCCGTATACGTTTTAGAAATCGTATACACATGTATACGGCTCGTATAACTATATACGGGCCGTATATAGTAAAATCAAAAAAACATTCTCTGCGCATTTTCCTATTAAAAAACATTCTATACGGGCCGTATAACTGTATACGACCCGTATACAATAGGGGGTGTGAAAATAAGATATAGGGTATGTGGGAATAAGGGGGCCTTAGTTTAAACATCAATATATAGGCATTTATTTTAGTCTCATAATGCAAGGAATTGTAGGCTCAGGATGCTCTAAGTGCAACCAGAAACTGGCTCGTTGTCTCTCATATGGTTCCTTTGATTACAGTAGACATAATCAATTAGCTCAGAAGTATGCTTATGATTTCATAGAAAATGTCTCATAAGTCCAGACATATGTATATTTGCATACTCATCATAGCACTGCCACAAACCCTTACACCTGAAATGTCCTAAAATGTTACAAATAATAATAAAAAAACTTATGATAAAACTGACAAAAAGAAAGGAAAAAATAAAGTTTGAAAATCTCAGAGTTGAATCCATCATAAGAATGGATAGTATGCAGACAATCAACACGGCATCATTTCAGACCGCCCGGCTGCTCAATCTCATCATCCAATATTTAAATTTTAAAAAATTCTCGAGTAAATTATTTTTTGAGTCCTTGTTTTTTAGTGGTTTTAACCAATTGAGTCCAAAATCAAAAAGTTTAACGCCCTAACCGCTCATTTTATAACATTTTGAGTCCTTGTTTTTAACCACTTGAGTTCAAAATAAAAAGTAGAGTAAATTGCCAAAATCGTCCCTGAGGTTTGGGCACGTTTGTCATTTTCGTCCAAAATGACACTTTTGTACCAAATTGCCCCCAAGGTTTGTAACTTTTTGCCATTTTCATCCAAACCACTAACTTAGTTTATTTTTTCTGTTAAGTTGAGAATATTTAGATAAAACTGGCAAATATAAAATCCACAGGGACGATTTTGGCAATTTACTCAAACCCTTTTTTATTTCTTTTATTTAATTATTTTTGTTACAATAAATAAAAAAGAATATACATGGTGTTTTTAGAAAAAAAAATAGTTTTGTCACATAATTTTTATAAATTTTCATTCAATCACTAACTCAGTTAATTTTTTCTGTTAAGGTGAAGGATGTTTTAAATTTTATAAATTAAGACAGAAATTAATTTACAGCTTCTTTATATAAATCAGTTTTATAAAGAGAAAACGTCATTGGTGTGCAACACATAACAATCGATTACAACTTTTAGTATTTTTATCAGTTGTAGTGATAGAAAACAATTGTAAAACGTTATATATTTTTTAAATGTGTTGAGCACCTAGTAAATATGTTGGTAGAAATAAAATATTTATTTAATTAAGATTATGAGAGTAACTAACTAATACTTATTCTAAGTGGCTTGAGTAAAGAAACTTTTGGTTCATAGCATTATAATTACAATTTGGTGGGTAATTTTAAGGTTTGGTAACAATACGTTATTTGATGGGGGGGGGGGGGGGGGGTGGCTTCTGTTTTTCCTTAGGAGCGAATTTAAAAGAGTAGAAGATGAATTACAAATTTGGTACATATGATAAGATTTTTTTTTATTTGACCTTTTCCAATAAGGTCACCAGCATTGAGGTTTATGTAGATTTATTTTTATAAAACTGATCTATATAAAAAATTAGAAATTAATTTCTGTCTTTGTTTATAAAAATCCTTCGCCTTAATAGAAAAATTAACTTAGTTAATGATTGAATGAAAATTTATAAAAATTATGTGACAAAACTATTATTTTTACATATAAAAATTGCATGTATATTCTTTTTTATTTTATATCTAACAAAATTAATTAAATAAAAGAAATTTAAAAGAGTTTGAGTAAATTGCCAAAATGGTCCCTGTGGTTTTATATTTGCCAGTTTTATCCAAATATCCCCAACTTAACAGAAAAAAAAAAACTAAGTTAGTGATTTAGATGAAAATGGCAAAAAATTACAAACGTTGGGGGCAATTTGGTAAAAAAATATCATTTTGGACAAAAATGACAAACCTACCCAAACCTCAGGGACGATTTTGACAATTAACTCTAAAAAGTACAAGTGTTATAAATTAGACTCAAAACGTTATAAAATGAGTGGTTAGGAACTCGGGCATTAAACTTTTTTATTTTAGACTCAAGTGGTCAAAACCATTCTGGCATAGATAATAAGCGGAGTTTATAGTCTCGTATTATTTCATCATCTGCCAATTCAACCAATCAAAATAAAAAAAGAATATAGGAAGGACCATTTGACGCTAAAGCAATCAGTAAAAATGCTGTGCGTTGGTAAGCCATCCTATAATTAACTAACTATATGCATCTCTTATTATATCTCCTTGTGTAATCATTATCTCATAACAAGAAGAAGAGAGAGGTTAAACCAGATGCAAAATTGTATATGAATATGCAGACAAACAGATCATCACTCGATCGGTACTGATCCAATGGTTTGGAAAATTACCGATTAGTATTTACGAGATAAAAACTGATTTGTACGGAAAAAAAACAACAATCAACCTATATGAGTAATGAGAATTGAGATGATTGTGTTGCAAAAAGAAGAGTGAGATTTAATAGTGTTTGTCGTAGCTAGGGTTTGATTTCATGGGCCAATATGAATAAGAAAAGTTACAAAGCCCAATTCCCAAAGCCCAAAGGTGGTCCATTGGATTGGAGGATAGATAGTATATGTGTAACTCCTAATTCCACTCTAATTAAGTAATTAGGTAGAGTGAAGTTGAATTGATTAGTATTTATCTTTTTATATTTTCATAATTATGAAGTTTATTAAGTTAAGTATGAGATTACTTCCACTACAACCTATAATTATTTTGTTTTATTTTCAAGGGGAATTGACCTGTTATAATCCCAACTAGAGGTCATTGTCCATTGACAGTCCCACCTTTGAATATTCCACCCACCAGTCCACCTTTCACCTACTTTTCCTACACCGATCCCCCGTTAAAAACACTTAACGGAGTTAAGTTTTTTTTCAAATTACAAAAAGATTTTTTAGGGCTTTTGATCAGAACGACGATACAAGTCCATTGATGTAAAACTTACCTCGAAATGGTGCTCCAAATGACTTGATTTTTGTTAATTGGAAATTTAAACAACCGAATTGAAGCGCCGTTTTCATCGTTTGGAGCACCGTTTCGAGGTAAGTTTTACATCAATGAACTCATATCGTCGTTCTGATCAAAAGCCGTAAAAAAACTGTTTGTAATTTGGAAAAAAACATAACTCCGTTAAGTTTTTTTTAATGGGGGACCGGTGTAGGAAAAATAGGTGAAAGATGTCACTGGTGGGGGAAATATTTAAATGTGTGACTATTAATGACCAAAGACCTATAGTTAGGATTATTACAGGCCAATTCCCCTATTTTCAATATATTATTATTTTAGACTCGTAACATTGTTTACATTCACAATGGTAGAATTTTAGACTCGTAAAATTGTTTGCAATTGCATTCACGAAGATAGATGAGGATTGTTTTATTTCCTTACTTTAGATGTCGCCATACTTGTATTTTTAATAAGTCACAAAATAAAACATGTAGGGCAAGACGTGTGATTTTTTAATGATATCAAACACATAAGTGGCAAACTATGCATTTAGGATTTCTTTGGTAATGATTAGGGGTGACAAAATGGGTGGGTTGGGCAGGTTTGGGTAATGGGTTGGGATGAGTATGGGTTAGTATGAGTTTGGGTTAAGATGAGTTTATTAAGAAATGAGTTAGGATGAGTTTAGTTTAAGATGGGTTTTTGTCAAGATGGATTTGGGCATATGATAGGCTAAAAAAATAGATAAATTAAAAAAAATCAAAAAATAAAAAAAAATCCAAAAAAAAAACAAAAAAAAATCCAAAAAAATAATTTAACAAATAAAAAAAGTAAAAAAAAATAAAAATACACTAAGAGCAAACACTGAGCAAGTTGTCATGTTTAAACTCCTAAGAGTGCATTTGCGGTTTGACCTTCATTTGTTCATTTTCAACCCGATCCGTTTGTTTCAAAACTAAGCACATCGAGTTTGATCAATTCAAAACCAATATTACTTCATCAAACTACAATTTTGGGTCAACTCTTGTAAATAAAAACATAACCGTTTAAAGTTCTTTAAATTGATATAGTATATAATATAATTTAAGACTTTTAAAAGCACAAAAGATACAAAATTTAAGTTAAAAACAATTTCTAGATTCATCACTAAAACACTAAAGTCCAAGATCCTTATAATTGAAAAAAAAAACACATATATTTTTCATCTTCTTGATACATGTCCCAGTCACGAATATTTTTTCTCAATACTTACAAATAATTTAAAAAAAAACACATATATTTTTCATTCTTCTTGATACATGTCCCAGTCACGAATATTTTTTCTCAATACTTACAAAATTAAACACCCTTTAGTCTAATTTGTCCAGAAATACATAAAAATAAATAAAATACTTTCGAGTTTCGACTAATTGGAAACTGATGTTAAAATTCATGATTGTCAAACAACCATTCTACTTCACAAGCGTAAAAACATAAGAACTACAACATCATAAATCATATGAATGTGCTATTATACTACACACGGATAGCGAATAACGGACGATAGCGATGAAATAGCAGACGCTATTTTATGTTTAGCGACACACTAGGAGAAAGTTTTAGAAATACTTTATACGTGTATGATATCCAAATAAGCTGTTTTATATGTATCCTTAACAAAAAACCTAAAATCCTGCTATTTATACCTATAAAATAAAATTCCGCTATTCATATTAAAGAAGAAAAAAAAACCTAAAATCCCGCTATTTGCCCGTTATGGAGGCACCGGAATCAAATAGCGACACATGAGTGCTACGCTACGCTATTCGCTATAGCGATCGTTATGAGCGCTATTAACAGCTATGCCACCACCACATTACAACTCTCTAGATCTAAACTATGCTAATTATTATTTAAGAGATTATCAATATGCATTTATTGTTAGAATTATAAGAAATGAACCTGTAGTCAAGCCTGCATCTGAATCCTGAAGAAGACAATTGACATTTCAACCGGACGTTAAAATTTTGAGCTCCAAAAATGAGATATTGTTTATATGCAGTTTTACAACACTTAACATTTTGAGCCGATAAACAATTTTCGGCTAACAATTTCGTTAAAATCTCATCTTATGAATTCAAGATTCCACCTGTTTCTAACAAATCAACTGGAACACTACCATTTTCAATAAGAGACTTGATCTCCGAAGAAGTCAACGCATCATCCAACAGTTTGACCAACGCTTCACGTAAAACAACACAATTCTTATCAGGAGAGTCTGGAACACGTTCGTTCTGTGTCATCTTTCTTAAAATACAAAGAGCCATGGGTGCATTCGACACAGAAATAAACGCATCCACTAACGTCACATGTACATACGTATCCACCCTCATATTCTTCTCTTCCATGTCTTCAAAATAAACCAATCCCACATCTGGCTTCCAACATTTGCAAAGGCCGTTAATAAGAGTCATAAAAGCTATTTTATTCGGTTGACAAACGTTGACCATTTCGTTCCAAAACTTGGAGAGAAAGCTAATCTATTTTTGGTGTTGATAACCACATTAATAATAAATATATTCATAACACTCTCCATTGGTTATCAACATAATATACTTGATGCTACCTTGTTAAAAACCTTGCTAGGAAAACCCGTTAGGACAAAACCATAGCTAAGGGAAAAAGAGTGCAGCGTGTAATGCGTATTAGTCCCCGCTCATACTTCTAGATCAGGTATGTTGTCTCCAGGGCCGGCTCAACCATTTTGGTGGCCTAAGGCAAAGTAAAATCTTGTGGCCTTTTTCCCAAAAAAATGTATGTAATTGAAAGTTAAACTTGAAGGGCTCAAGTGTAATTATTTGAAAGATTGTGTTAAAATTTAAAAACAAGAAAAAAATGGTGAACAAGGGATTCGAACATGATTCTCACCAACATCCATACATACACAAAACCACTACACTACCAACAATCAATTTGTTAATAACCCACACCCTAAATCTTTTATAAATGGACTTTGGTTTAATCAAATAATGGAGGCCCTATAGTTTTGGTGGCCCAAGGCCCATGCCTCATTTGGCTTACCCTTGGGCCGGCCCTGGTTGTCTCATTAAAAATCTTACTAAGAAAACCCAATAGGACAAAACTTAGTCAAGGGAAAAAGAGTGCAACTTAAATAAGTCTCCCCCTCATTTAACAAGTATCCTTTAAGCGATGTGTGTCCATCTTCCTTGAAAGTTGATCAACACTTTTGTAGTCAATGATTTATCGCTTGATCCCTTAATGTGCAATCATTTATGTTGAGCAATGCTGTATAATCTTCTAACAAGACTTTAGGTGCCTCCTTCCAAAAAATATCATATGTCCACGACTGTGTTTAGTTACATTCCTGCATCTACAAGACTAACCAAACTTGTTTTGATGGTTAGGTAAAATATAATCAAATATCGTTTATACCTGAAATATTTCATTGAACTCATTCCAATGTCTCTTCGCTTGACAAAGGTTATATCATGACAATAAGCTCAAGTGAAAGATATTATAACTATACATAGCTAGCAAAACATTTTAGTGCACACATGCATTTAACGATAGTACTTCTAGAATGAGAATTTCTACTTTGGTAGAAGATGATAATAGGCATTTCTTATAACAAATGACTTAACAACCTTTAACATACTTTAAGGTTCAACTATGTCCATACTAAAATATCCCAACATCATCTTCTAGATGTACTTGAGGGATTGTTAAATATAATTACATATATACTCGAACTGCAGTTCGAGTAATAATTAGATCGTGCCAAGGTCATTAAAAAATTCTCCCCTTAAAAGCTCGACAGTTTCTCTCGATGATGCTTAAACATCATCACTGTAAATTACGATTATAGTGAACTTTTAAAAGTAGAATGTTGATAAAACATGGCTAATTTAATCAAACTTATATCCCTCTTTATTGATACGTGGTCGAAAACCGGTGTCCATATTAGTTTAAATTAATGTTTTTGCAGGTTTGATGAAGCTTAAGGAGCTATTTGGGAGCTTTACGGGCTACCGGGGTGAAAACGGACCACCAGAACGCGAAACGGGTCAACCGGGAGTGCGAAATGGCGAAAACAGAAAGTATGGAAACGAAGCAGCGTCGCCGACGACCTGTAAGTTATGTTCGTCGGATGAAAAGTGTCCTATACAGGGAATTAAGGCGTCGGACGGATTCAGAAAAAGGGTGGGGCTTTGCCGACGGGGCACCAGGCCGTCGGCGATGGCTCTTGGTTTTTGTTTCGCGAATTAGTGGCTTGTTCTGTTGGGGTTGTTGGACGACCTAAAACACACTTTTGACCCATTCATTCGGGAGTTACACATTGAATTGAGTTCTGGGAGCCTAATATCATCACTACTTCACCTCTAATTCAATCAATCATCCACTACAATCCGAATTATCATCCAATTCCATTCCTCATAACCCGATTTCATCAACCAAACCATTCACTATTCCATCCATTCATCACCATCCTTCAACCCAAACCCTAATCATCATCATCCACTATCTCAAGGCTTCAAGATGATCAAGATCAAGTTTTATTCATCCGGTGATCAAGTCAATTCGATCATGAGCGGCTAATTTCTCGGAGGTTTCACCCCGGTGTAGACTTTTGTAAGATTTGGGGTTTATTATGTGTTTGATACTTGGTTTGTGACTAATTGAATTGCATTTGAATCTTTAGACAATTGTTATACATTTGTATTGAATTTGCTAATCGTCGAATGAATGATTAAATTTGACTTTGTGAAATGAATATGCGTATCTATGCCTTGTCTTTTGATAGGATTTACGAGTCCAAAGTAACGAAGTGCATCGTGGTCTGTTGTCTATAACGTTGATAGCGATTGGCACCTAAGGTTTGTGATTCTCAAACCGTTAATGAACTAATTTGATTAAACCAAGTTAAAACGTGTAGTAACCCTAGGTTTTGTATTTCTTGAACCGGGTGTGAACCTTGTTCTAATTCATTGTTTTATAATCGTTAATTAAAGTTTTCTTGTAATCGTTCAAGTTCTAGTAGTTAAGTAATCAAATCAAACTTGTTAGTTCATTTCAACATCTTTCTAAACAAACAAAATCATAAAAATAATCTAGTAAACTTCATAATTGTGACAAACCGTTAAAATCAATCAAGTCCATTCGCAAACCACATACTCTTCGTGGTTCGACCCCTTACTACCCCTTACAAAAATCATCTTTTTCCTTGTTACGCGGGGTGTGTTATTTGTGCAGGTTACAGGTCGTGCATGCATACACGGAATTCCGGGCGAACATCACCGTTATTCTACGAACCGGAAATCAAACGAGTAGCAAGAAGAAACCTAGCCAGCCGGTTAGAGGCAGCAATTGTCTCTAATCAAGTTACCCAAAACTCACCATCTACACCATCCGTTCAACCCAATTCAATGGAGCACCAAAACTCAAACCAACACCTTAATCAAAACCAATTCCAATACTGGGGCAACCTTCGCCCAAATCAAAACATCCAACAAAACATACCACAAGATCAACCGGGCGGTGGTAACAATTCGAGACCACCTACACCATCGTTTCAAAACCGAGGTCCCAACAATAACCAAAAAACACCTCCACATCAAAACCTCAACCGACACAACTCCTTACCCACTAACCTCGATGACCGGAATGTCAACTCCGATCGTAGAGGCAACCGAGATCGCGGAAATCCCGCGAATGAAGACCTGATCTTCAATATCGATGATTTGAGGAACGCAATCCCCGATGATGAACCATATAGTGTTCCCGGTTACCAATCGCCGGAACACGTGAGTATTCACTCGGAATACTCAGATGACGGGGGAAATTATGATTAACGGGTTGAAGACGATATATGGGGGATGTGAATGCTAACAACTTCTACAATGCAAGGGATTACGAGAACGAGGATTTTGGGTATCAAAATGCCAAATATATGGGAATGAAGGTTATGGTTATGGGAATGTCCGAAATGATGGTTACGGAAACAACCGCCAACCACGAAACAACAATCAAAGGAACCGGGATGACGGTTATTACAACAACAACAACAATGCTAACCGCAACCGGATTCCTCGATTCGTA
Organism: Helianthus tuberosus; assembly: GCA_030545235.1. Lineage (NCBI taxonomy): Eukaryota > Viridiplantae > Streptophyta > Magnoliopsida > Asterales > Asteraceae > Helianthus > Helianthus tuberosus. The sequence continues at coordinate 34,602,599 of CM060441.1, forward strand.
GGAGGAGGTAATCAAGGTGGGGATCGAGGTGGCGATAAAAGAGGAAATAGAAGACCGGTGGATCAAGAGGTTGATGGTCCACGTCGTCGCCAACAACAAATTCTGAGGGGTGTTAACGATCGCTTTAGACCGGTAGTTACCGAGAACGATTCTCTGATTATACCACCACCAAGAGGTAGAGCCGCATTCGATTGTAAACCGAACTACATCAACATCTTGCCTCATTTTAACGGAAGATTGAATGACGAACCATACACGCATTTAGCGGAATTTTCGGCTATATGTAGTACCATCGGGGGTGGTCACTTTTCACAAAATGAGGTTCGTTTGCGTCTATTCCAATTCTCGTTGAAGGATAAGGCCAAGCAATGGTTTTTGACACTTCCTAACAATAGTATTCGCACTTGGGTCAAGATGCAACAAGCCTTTCTCGACGAATACTATTCAATGGCCAAAACCGATGACGCACGTGATGAGATTCGAGCATTTAAACAATTATCGAGTGAACCGTTACATGAAGCTTTCACCCAATACAAAGAGTTGATCCGAAAATGCCCTCATTACCAAATCGAAAAGTGGGAGTTAGTAAAGTGTTTTGTGAGAGGTTTGGATGTGGAGACATGGAACCATCTTGAGTCGACTAGCAATGGAACGTTATTAAGCAATCATGAGGATGATGATTGGGAGTTCCTAGAAAGAATGAGCAAGAGATCAAAGGCGAAGGAGTCGACCGATCGAGCCAAAAAGCACCCTATTTCTCAATCACTTCCCGATCTCGATTCTAATTCTAAGGATCGAATTGCTTAATTCGAGAGAGAGTTGGCTCGAGCAAAGAGAAAAGAGGTGAGTGCGGTGCAATTTGCGGTGTGTGAAGATTGTGGGGAGATTGGTCATCGGGCCGATCAATGTCAAATGGGCACGGGTGACTACACCGAAGAAGTAAATCAAGTGTTCGGTGATAGAAAAAATAATGACATGAATTCGAACACCTATCATCCCGGATTGAGAAACCATCCCAACTTCCGATATGAGAATGCTGCAAATCAAATGAACCCAAACTTTCAACTGGGTAATCAAAGCGGGTCTTCATATCAAAACCGTCAAGGTGGTAATAAAGGTGGTTACCAACATAATTATAACCAAGGGTACCAAGGTCGTGATAACAACTATCAAGGTGGGTACCAAAGGAATTACAACAACTAAGGCGGTAATGAAAGTGGGTCGAACAATCAAGGCGGTGGTGATGATTTGAGTGCTAAGATAGATGCCTTATTGAACGTGGTAAAGGAGTCCAATAGTGACATCAAAGAGATGAAAAAGGCAAATGAGATGAGAGACAAGTCTCATGAGGTGTTGGCGAAGCAAGTTGGGCAACTTGACGAAGATGTAGCTCAAATGCGGGGAAATGTAGGAAAACTCCCAAGTGACACCACAATGAACCCTAAGCATCAAGGGCCGAGCTTGAAGAACACACGAGAGGTACCAATTAATAAAATATCTTTACGTAGTGGTCGAGTCGTTGATAATGGTGTCAAAACACCACCACCTCAGTTTGTTGAAGGAGTGGTGGAAGATGCTAGTGATGTGGAAGTTGATGACGGTCAAACGGGTCAAAACAAAAATGATTTAAAAGTTAACAAAAATACACCCATTATGACCGTCCCCGTCCCAAATTGTCACAACCCCCGACCCCATCCTGGGAGCGGGAGCCGCAAACCAGTCAGATGGTATCAGTGTATATTAATTTGGCAGCGGAAATTTTCATCAGGAGCATAGTTAGTAAATATTTTTATTAGAGTTAAACACCAAAATGTTTAAAATAGATAAATGGGGTAAAATCCAAGTTTTCTTTACAATACATTTATAGGGATAAACCCTAAGTATTGAAAATAAAATCTCCTTTTTATTTAGGTAACTTTTATAGCCACTTTTCTAAGCCTTCAGTGCTCTCCAGCTGGCTTCTATTAGCCTCGTACTAGGTTACCTGAAACGCGTTTTAAAAAGTTTTATCAACAAGAAATACTGGTGAGTGAATCCCAGTTTAGTCAAGAAGAATTTTATCTTTGAACAGTATTGAGAGCGATTACAATGTTTACATCTACACAATTACTCATTCAGTACAGTCAATCCTGACTGGTGGGTCATATTACACATTGGCTAACTCTTTGTCCAATGGTAACGTGTCTCACATTTTGTATACAAAACCCCAACATACCGGCAGTAATTGAAGACTACAAAGACTCAATCACTGCTTAATCACATTGTAAAATATTTAAGGTTTTGTAAAATAGTTTGTAAAAATGAGATTACTCACAAAAAGGTTTCATAAAAAGAGGATTACTCACAAAAAGGTTTACCAAAAAGAAGGATTACTCACATTGCTATCTTAGGTAATTTCCTGTGGCTTCCTGGCTATAATCTATAAATTTTAAATAATGCACACGCGTTAGTATAATAACCCAAATTTACATTAGTTATACCCTCCCCGAGACAGAAACTCCAACGACTACGTCGGGCAGAGCCACGACAGCCGTTACGGAGCACTAGATCAATCGGGCAGCTTATCTAATACGTAACCGGGGGTTAAAATACTTACAACGAGGCAGAGCTTCGCTATTTTAGTGGGTATAACACCCGGGTATTATTATTACTATGTAGAAATTGAGAGAGAAAGATTGAAAATGAACAAATTCCAAATGAACATCGAACTCCAATTTATAGGGCCTGATCGACAGCGGGTCGCGCCCCGCGAAAGAAACGGGAGAGGCCTTCGCGGCCCGCGAGGGATGGTAGGGCAGTGTAGGGTTGCTGAGTCATCGACATGTGGCTGCACCGGATCCTTGCTTGATATTGAGCTGTCGCGGCCCGCGACATAGATAGCCAAGGGCTTCGCGCCCCGCGACAACCTTGCAGATTTTGTTTTATTTGATTTTTATTAATATAAAAGGTATACGGGCTCGTTTATCGCATATGAGGTATATTTTAGGATGTGTAGGGGTGTCAGGGGTGTTTTAGGAGGTTTGGTATACTATTTAATAAAATATGTAATGCACTTGCATTAAGTATAGTAACCAAATTTAACTTTATCCCTGCGTCACGAGACAGAAACCCAACGAACTTAGTCGGGCAGAGCCTTGACATGCGTTGGTGGGTCCTAAATCAATCGGACAGGGTAATGACTTAGTGATCAGGGGTTACAATACATAAAATGAGGCAGGGCTTTGGAGTATTTAGGGGTGATTTATTAATAAAATGGATGAAATAATGAGACAGTGAGATAGCTAGAAAAAGAAGAACGCATGGGTAGATGTTAAAGTGACTACCCTATTTATACTAAAAAGAATTGCTTGAAGGCTATGCAACTTTTTGACATTCATACACGTATTCAATTTGAATTGAATATTTGGTTAGATTTTATTATTATTTTATTTAATATATATATTATAATTAATTTAACTGCTTTACTTATTTGGCGCTCATAACTTCTAAAATATGACGTTTTATAAAACGATGAATATGCCATTAGAACGAGAATATTTTTATGTACATTTTGGCCTAAGTTTCATTAAAAACGGAGTAAGGTTAATTATAACGTATTTTTATTATTATAATTATTAAACGGTTCCTACGTTTGCCAAAATACCTCATATTTTTATCGGTCAACGATCTTTTTGTCGCAGGAGATGGGCCCATACTTCACCGGAAATTCGACCTTTTCGTCATCATGGTTTGATTACATTATGGTATTTTCACTTTTGTTTATGTTATCTACTTCTTTTTGACCTTTTCGCTGGAGGTCCAATTGTTATGTGTGGGTCATTTGTTGTACTCATGTTTTTTTTTTGTTTCTTAAAGGTTGGGCTGTAGTTTTGTTTCTATATGTTATTCTTCTATGAACTTATCATATGCACACTAACAAAAAGAATGTAATCCTCAAAGCCCCCAACAAGCAGCTCTGTGTTTGATCTTATTCTCATCAATTGCTTGAGTTTGAGTTACGTGAGTGCAATATTATCGATGAAAATTCTGACATGAATATGTATGCAGGTTTTGAAAGTCTTCCCAAATCCAATAACTATCACTACGGTTCAGTTTGCTGTTGGGAGTGTGATTGTATTCTTGATGTGGACATTGAATATTCACAAAACGACCTAAAACCAGTGCGGCACATGTACTTCCATGTTATGAAGGAATGAATTTGTTATGTATGTACATATAAAGACTCTTTTGTTTTACACATGTGGACCATATATTTAAGCGAATTGAGGTTTTTTTTTTTTGAGGAATATGATTATAGATGGTGATTTGGGTATTAATTATTGCTTTTCGATCTATTGGTTTTATACGGTTTTATTCAGTTGATTGGAATTCTTTCCTTTAATCAGTTAAGTTAGGGTTTTTACTTTCTTTTGAATAATCTCAAATTAGTTAGTTTTGAATAATGTGAACAAGTTCTTGGAAACAGTCTCGGATTCTCTTGCATTCAATATCAATGACAAGAAATCTCAAAATTGTTAGATGGTTTGTTACATTTATGTTTGACAATTTATTTTGTAACAGTGTTGGAAGGCAGTGAATCGGACACACCAGCAAAGGATTTGAAAGAAAAGAAAAAAATATTTTTGTAACTTAAGTATTTTGTTTTTTAGGGAACAAGTGTGTTGTATGCGTTGTTAGGTTATATAATAATGTTGTTGCACCTTAACACTTGTGGGGGCAAAATTTTGTAACTTAAGTATTTTATTCATAAAGTTGTTTTGCGATACTTTTTTTTAATTTATCGGTGTTTGGGCCACCGGTGTTGTATATAACAAATAAATGTAAAAGCATTAGGTGAAAAACTGGATATTGATATTCGCTAATTTACACATATTTTAGTCCCCCGTTTTACCCCTATTTTATGCGTTTTCGGCCGTAAAACCGTCATTCGGATACTTAATTATCTACACTTTTGTTTACAGGCCTAAAACAGCATACCAGACAAGATGATAGCGAAAACGAGGACTTTCCGGACAAAACGACGAAGCTGCGAACCTTCTGTTAGAAAACTGACCTGGGCGTGTGGAACGGTCGTGCCACAGGAAGAACGACCGTGCGACTTCGAAAAAATATAAAAACAGAACAGAAACATTCTGTTCGACATTCTGGAATTTTGGGAGCTTCACATGCGATTATACAGGCTCCGGAGGCTATGCTTTTGACCCGGATTCAAGCCACATTGTGCCGTTTAGCTCCATTACTATCCGGATTCTTAGTCTAGTGCTTGTTTATGGTTTGGTTTTCTAATCTTTCCATGATTTTGTTAATCTTTCAAGCATTTAGATTAATGTTTATGTATTATTGTAGCCTTTGGGCAAAAACACAACAATCCCTTGCTTGATTATAGCCATTAGTGTGTTAATCTTTGTTTGTAATGACACTTTGAAGTATTTTCTATGTTAATCTTTGATGATTAGTTTGCAACCTTGTTATTGATATTGATTTCTTGATTATAAGTAATTATGTTGGATGATTGATGCTTGGTTAGTTAAGATAGTTGAAAAATGAAGCTTAATTAATCTTGTATTAGTAAACTTTGAACTTGGTTAACTAGTTTAGCTTGGTTTAAATGTATGCAACATGATACTAGAAATGGTTAGTGATTTAATAAAATGTAATTATTGTTAATCAAGAGAGCTTGCCGTCACGTAAGGGCCTTAACGGGTTAGATGGTGTCGTTATAAATTCTTGCCATGATTTGTTAGCTTAGTTAGTAGTTTAGGCCAAAATTGCTATCTTGGTGAATTATTATGCAAGATTTGTAAAATGAACTCGGTTGTGACTTAATCTAGTTTATGCTTATCTCGGTGGTTGCATTGTGTTTATCGGTGTCTCTTTCCTTGATTAAGTGCGGTTAGAAAACTCCTAACGGATGACTAACTTATTTTTAAGAGATTTTCATAGACATTTATCAATTGCACGTTAAAGAACAATTTTAGGTGGTTAAAGTGTGTTTATCGTTTTAACTTTCCGAATGATTGTCATGTTAGGATTCCCGAAAGGGATACTAATTGTCTTAAATTGGAAAATTGACCAAATGCTTCTAGTGCCAAAACCGACTTAGTTGACATGCTGTGGTTGTGTATTAAGCAAGGCTTTTTATCTATTATCTATTATGTTTTTATTATGTATTTGTTTACGCTTACTTTAGTTTAATTTAAAATCAAACAAAACTTATGTTCTTACCGGTAGTTTAGTGACAAAGGTCTAGTATTATTTCTCCGCCCATTTCCTTGGATCGATACTTGGTTCTTACCGATACTTTACTACATATATGACGGGGTACACTTGCCACTTTCGTGTGTGTTTTGATGTTAAAGTAATAATCACTTTTATAAATTTAAAACCAAATCGTGTGTAATTTCATTGCAATATTATGTATATATACGCACACGTCAAGTTTTTGGCGCCGTTGCCGGGGAAATGGCGAGTTTTAGGAACGACCCGAGTCATTATGTTATCGGTGTATATACTTGTTAATATTTGTGTATAATTTCTTGATTATTTATTTGTTTATTTATTTGTTAATATTTCTTACTTTTATTTCATTTATTCGTTTTCCAAGTCATTTTTGAACATTTGTAAATTTTTATTCCATTTATTTATTCGATCCGGATTTCTTTATTCATTTATTCATTGGGTTTTCGGCACCTTTAAATCATTTTTGTATTAGCCGATTCGATTATTTATATTGTGTTGATTTTTTATAAAATTTCGTGCCCATTTTCGGATTTTTATAAAATTTTTAGCCCATTTTTAATAATATTCTGTTTCTATTCAGCTGAAAAAAAAACATTATTTTATTAATAAAATATTCACTGTGTCAAATTTTCGTTTGCAGGTTAATGTTCTCGACCCCCGCTCCAGAAGTTGTTGAACCGTCAGACGAGCCCGAACGTGATCTTAGGAGACGTCTACGCGCGAGAGGTCGGGCGGTTGGGCTACTGCTCCCAAGTGGTGAGCCGGAGCCGGTGGTACCCGTTGAAGCCGAGGGCTCGGGAGGAGACACAATCATGGCAGACGATGAGCGACCGTTGAATGAGACAAATCAGCCCGGAAGGGTAGGCCTGGAGCCGAGTATCCTTCAACCTACTATTGATGCACCTACTTTTGAAATTAGATCTAGTATTATTAACATGGTGCAGAATTCAGTACAGTTTGACGGACGTGAGCACGAGGATCCCGGGAGGCATATTGCTGCTTTTCTCCACATTTGTTCCACGTTTAAGATTACAGGTGTTTCGGAGGATGCGATTCGGTTGAGGTTGTTTCCGTTTTCGTTACGTGACAAAGCTAGAGCTTGGCTTATGTCACTTCCTGCCGGGTATCAGGACCTGGAATCAGTTGGCGGAGCAGTTTATGCAGAAATATTTCCCACCTGAGAAAATGAACAAGCTACGGAACCGAATTGTTTCCTTTCGCCTGGACGAGGGCGAGTCGTTGCATGCGGCCTGGGAGAGATTCAAGGATTTATTGATTGATGTTCCACACATGGCTACTCCAAGAGACAGCTGGTTTTGACGTTCTATCAGGGGCTCAGTTACAATACACAGGAGCGATTAGACGTGAACGCGGGTGGCGATCTAGGAACTAAGACGCCGACTGAAGCGTATGATATTATAGAAAAAGCCGCGTTGAAATCCAGCTCGCGTCGGGAGGGAGATAGAGGCCGGGCATCATCATCATCATCTCGCGCAGGAGTTCATGCTGTAGACGACTACACGGCCATTACTGCACAAATCTCGGCTCTTGCATCGAGATTCGACAGGTCCCAGATGATTGCGCATGCTGGCTCGGGATGTGACCAGTGCGGAGTGTCACACGAGCCTGGGGCATGTTTTCAGGGAGTCGTATATGAGGGCCACGAAGAAGTAGATTTCGTGAGTAATCAAGTGAGGCCGCAGAACAACCCGTACAGTAACACCTATAATCCCGGTTGGAGAAATCACCCAAATTTTGGGTGGCGAGCGAATACAGGCAATCAAAACCCTTTGGGATTTAATCAGCGCGCTCCACCGCCACAGCAGGGTCAAGGTCAGCAGTTCCAGCAATACAACCAACCTTACCAGCAGCGTCCATATTCATATCAGAATCAGGGCACTGGGAGTAGCTCCCAGCAGCAGGCCCCTCAGTCTAGTTCGAAGCTGGAGGATATGATGGCTCAGCTTCTTACTAGCTCCTCGAGTGCGAATCAGTTGGCTGAGAAACGCTACCAACAGAGCGAGGATCGTTTTCTTTCTCATGAGGGAGAAATGAGGAGTCACAAGGCCTCAATTCAGAATATCGAGAATCAGGTTGGTCAGCTGGCACAGATGATGTCAAAGAGGCCCCAGGGTGGTCTTCCGGGTAATACAGACCCAAACCCGGGCGGACACAGGGATGTGAATGCTGTCATGACCAGGAGTGGAAAACCTACCGGACCCGTCATATCGGACTCAGCACCGATCACTGAAGCGGTCCCGACTGACACACCGGACGAGGTGCAAGCCAGGCTACACCCAGCAAGTACAGCATAAGTCCAGGAGCCGGTCAAAGATTACACTCCTCCAGTACCTTATCCAGGCAGGCTGAAGAAGCAGAAGAATGAAGAACAATACGGTAAGTTCCTTGAGTTGTTTAAGCAACTACACATCAATATACCGTTTGTTGAAGCCTTGGCCCAGATGCCAAAGTATGAAAAATTCCTTAAGGATATCCTCTCGAATAAACAAAAGCTCGAGGATATTTCATGTGTGGTGATGAATGAAACTTGTTCTGCCGTTCTACAAAACCGTCTGCCCATGAAAATAGGAGATCCGGGTAGTTTTACGCTTCCGTGTTTGATTGGAAACATGTCTGTTAGCCATGCATTGGCTGACTTGGGAGCGAGTATCAACCTTATGCCTTATAAGGTTTTTACTAAACTGGATCTAGGTGAGCCGTCACCTACTAGGATGAGCATTCGGTTGGCAGACCGTTCAATCAAGTATCCGCGTGGATTTGTGGAAAACATGCTTGTAAAAAGTGATAAATTTGTTTTCCCCGTGGACTTTGTTATTCTTGACATGGACGAGGATTCAAAAGTACCTTTGATACTTGGACGTCCTTTCCTCAATACAGCGAGGACGATTGTTGATGTGGCAGCTGGCCAAATCACGCTCCGAGTGAATGATGAGCACGTGACATTCGATATCAAAAGATCGATGCAGCATCCGCAATGTCACGATGACAAGCTTTATTACGTCGACATTGTCGATGCATGTGTGTGCTCTCATTTTCAAGGTACTATTGATGAGATTGATTCAGACACACGTCTGTCGTGTGGGGACCTGATTGGCATTACGCAGGAGGGCCACGATTTCGAGCAGCCAGTCTATCAGATTGGTGACGATGGTTCCCAGAGTCCGGAGAGATTTCTTGAAATTTTCCATGTAGAATAAGAGAAAGCAAAACCGTCGGTTGAAGATCCACCGTCTTTGGAGTTGAAAGAACTCCCGCCACATCTCGAGTATGCATTTCTTGACGAGGAGCATCGCTTACCGGTCATAATTTCGGCATCATTGGAAAAGGTTGAGAAAAATCAGCTTCTTGAGGTTCTGAGACTTCATAAGAGAGCCATTGCATGGAAAATCATGGATATCAAAGGCATCAATCCTTCTTTCTGTACTCACAAGATTCTGATGGAAGACGAGTACAAACCATGTGCACAGCATCAGAGGCGTTTAAATCCAAATATGCAAGACGTGGTGAAGAAGGAAGTGATTAAGTTGTTGGATGCCGGGATGATATATCCTATTTCGAACTCTGTGTGGGTGAGTCCAGTGCAGGTTGTACCTAAGAAAGGTGGTATGACTATAGTCTCGAATGATAGGAATGAACTAATTCCTACCCGTACCGTCACTGGGTGGCGAGTTTGCATTGACTACCGCAAACTCAATGATGCTACTCGTAAGGATCACTTCCCGCTTCCATTCATCGATCAGATGTTGGAACGTCTGTCGGGGAAGTTGTATTACTGTTTCCTAGACGGGTTCTCTGGGTACTTTCAGATTCCTATCGCTCCTGAGGATCAGGAGAAGACTACCTTTACCTGCCCCTTCGGCACATTCGCCTACCGGCGGATGCCTTTTGGGTTATGTAATGCACCAGCAACCTTCCAGAGATGCATGGTTGCAATTTTCCATGACATGATCGAGGATTCCATGGAGGTTTTCATGGATGATTTTTCGGTATTTGGGGATTCCCTTCGATCACTGCTTGGAAAATTTGAGAAAGATGTTGAAGAGGTGTGAGGAGACGAATCTGGTCCTGAACTGGGAGAAATGCCACTTCATGGTGAAGGAGGGCATAGTTCTGGGACACAAAATTTCTCACGCGGGCATGGAAGTCGATCCAGCTAAAGTCGACGTTATTTCACGACTTCCGCCCCCACCTCTGTTAGAGCTATACGGAGCTTTCTCGGTCATGCCGGGTTCTATCGGCGATTCATCAAAGATTTTTCAAAAATCGCCAGACCCATGACCCGTTTGTTGGAGAAAGATGCTCCGTTCGTGTTTGGAGATGATTGCTTGAGGGTTTTTGACCTTCTCAAGCAAAAGTTGATTGAGGCCCCTATTTTAGTCGCACCTGACTGGAGTCTGCCATTTCAAATTATGTGCGACGCAAGCGATTACGCTATAGGGGCCGTTCTGGGTCAAAAGAAGGAAAAGCACTTCCGCCCGATCTATTATGCGAGCAAAACTCTTCACGACGCTCAGGAGCATTACACCACGACTGAAAAAGAGCTCTTGGCGGTCGTTTTCGCATTTGATAAATTTAGATCGTATTTAGTGCTTTCGAAAACCGTTGTATACACTGATCACGCAGCCATTAGATACCTCTTCAGCAAACAGGACACTAAACCACGTCTAATCAGATGGATCCTGTTGCTGCAAGAGTTTGATATAGAAATCCAAGATGAAAAGGGTGCTTTGAATGTAGCAGCTGACCATCTATCTCGGTTGGAGCACGGAGACATCGAGGACGCGCGTTGGGATTCAATCAATGACAATTTCCCACACGAGTCTTTGATGGGTGTTGAGATATGCGATGAGTCGCCATGGTTCGCCGACTTTGCGAACTATCTTGCTTACGGGATTCTGATTAAAGGGTTGACTCACCAGCAAAAGAGGAAATTCTTTTCAGATCTCAAGCACTACATATGGGACGACCCTTTCTTATTCAAGGTGGGTGCTGATCAGGTGATCAGAAGATGTGTATCAGGGACTGAGGCGACCGATATTCTGCGCCAGTGTCATGAGGGACCTACCGGAGGCCACCACGGAGCCAACTTCACCGCGAAGTAGGTGTTGGATTCCGGGTTTTACTGGCCGACCATTTTCCGTGACGCGCAGAGTTGGGTGAAAGCGTGCGATGCTTGTCAGAGGGCGACGAACATATCAGCACGCGACGAAATGCCCCAGAACTGGATACAAGTATGTGAAGTCTTTGATGTTTGGGGGATAGACTTCATGGGACCATTCCCCCCCTCACGTGGAAACAAGTACATACTCGTGGCTGTTGACTATGTATCAAAGTGGGCGGAGGCGCAAGCCTTACCCACTAACGACGCCAGAGTAGTTGTGAGGTTTCTTAAAAGTTTGTTCGCCCGATTTGGCGCTCCGAAAGCACTCATTAGTGACCGAGGGACTCATTTCTGTAACACACAGCTTGAAAAAGCTTTGTCCCAATACGGTGTGCATCACCGTTTATCCACGCCCTATCACCCGCAGACGAGCGGGCAGGTGGAAGTCACGAACCGTGGGCTTAAGCGCATCCTTGAGTGGTCTGTTGGTGCGAACCACAAGGAGTGGTCGGACAAACTTGAGGATGCATTGTGGGCATTCCGTACAGCTTATAAGACCCCTATAGGGACCATCCCCTTTAGGTTGGTATACGGAAAGACATGCCATTTACCGGTGGAGTTGGAGCACAAGGCTATGTGGGCTTTGAAAACCGCGAATTTGGACCTAAAAACCGGAGGTGAAGCCCGGTTTCTCCAAATTCATGAATTGGAAGAATTGCGACAACAAGCCTACGAAAGCTCCGTACTCTACAAAGAGCGCACGAAGAAACTTCACGACAAACGCTTGAAGGACCATAAAGAATTCCAAGCGGGTGATCTTGTTCTTCTATACAATTCACGGCTGCGCTTATTTCCTGGGAAGCTTCATTCACGCTGGACAGGACCATACACGGTTAAGGAAGTGTTTCCGTATGGTAATGTTGCAGTAGAGAACGCGGATGGCGTTACATTCAAGGTAAATGGTCACCGGTTGAAGTTGTACGTTGCCGGGCCGATAGAGTCGGCGGTGGAGGTAATTGAGCTCCAAACCCCGCACACATCATAAGTGTGGGGAGGAGAGAGTCTACGCTACTGACTCACGGATCAAAAATGTAGCAAGAGCGTATTTTGCGCTTTAGGGGTAATATCGTCTTTTTAGGATTTTTTTCTAGTTTTAGCTTGGAGTCTTTCTATCGACTCGCCGACAAAAATTTAGCATGAGTCTACGCTACTGACTCGCCGACAAAAATGTAGCAGGAGCGTCTTTGGCGCTATAAGGGTAAAGTAGTCCGCTTTTATGTTTTTGTAGTTTTAGCGTAATTTAGGTTAGTTAGGTAGTTTCCGTTAGTTTGTTTTAGTTTCGTACGTGCCGAGCGAAGGTTCTGTGTTGCAATATTGTTAGAACAGTTGGCGTGTTGAAAAAATGGCGAAAAACGGCCAAAACAGTTGCTTGAAATGGCTTCTGCGGAAAATTCTGATCTGCAGCTGTTGCACGGTCGTTCCACGTGTCGCACGACCGTGCGCTTCCGAGGGCCGGCACGGTGGATCGCACCCCCGGTGCATCTCCGAAGAACAGTTGTCTGGGTTTGAGCGATGTCGGTGACGCACGACCGTGCCATTGGTCTAACGCCCGTGCGTCAGGCTGAGGGCAGTTTTGTCATTTGGTACATTATAAATACCCACATCTGCTTCCAAACCCTTCATTCGCGAACCCTAGCCATCTGCAGCCGTTCCAGAGCGATGTCTCTTCAAATCGCATGGTTTTTCGCACGATCTCACACCCTACTTCGCACGGTACGTTCCTAGTTGTAGATTATCTGTTTCTTTGCTTTCTAGGTTAGATTTCCTCCGATTCTTCAAGACATTTTTAGGGTTCTCTTCATAAACAAATCGAAACCCTAACCCTTGTTTGAATCTTGCATATCGTGAACATCCGGTGCATTTTCTGACCCTAGTTTGTGTAAAAACTTGATGATTTGTGAAAAAATCGGGCTACTTAGAGCCTGGGTCAGAATCTGCAGAAAACGCAGTCGCACGGACGTTCCTCGTATGGAACGGTCGTGCCTCGCCGTTGTTTCACGATGATTTGTTTGTTGGTCGGTGTTGCACGGTGGTGCCGTTGGTCGCACGTCGTGCAGTTCCGACAGAGTTGGGCAGATGGTGCTTGTCATCGCCGACGCACGACCGTGCGTCTCGTCGCACGACCGTGCCATATGCCCAGATCAGAATTCACAGCTTCTTCATAATTGGCTGCTCGGCTGTTTTTGATTAAAATTTTTCATGTTTCCATCTCTCTAATGTTATTTCTCATACCGATGGACCATCCTTTCCTTCAATTCGACCCCAACGATGAGCGAGAGGCTTTGTGCATCCCGAAACGAGACGCATTATGGGCGCGGCGGGGGCAGTTCGGAGTCCCCCGATGGTTGGATTGGGAAGTGATGCGGGAACTCAATCAGTATGACAGACTAGACGACATGATGAGTCGCCCGCTTGCAAATCTGGTCGGTTGCAACCGACCCGTTTACCGGGAGCTGACAATAGAGTTCTTCACATCTTATGCCTATGAAAAGCCGGTTGCTCATCGAAGACCCAAATTCCGCCACAAGGAGCGGGTAGCTTTCAGGTTATGTGGTCGATGGCATATGTGGTCGGTTGGTCGTTTGGGTAGAAGGCTCAAGATTTATACTAGGGACGACATGGATGATACCGATGTCTTCACAGATCAGTTCACCTTCCCTTCTGATGCAGCACGGGATGCATTTTGGGCTAAAAATGCCGTTGGGGGCCCCTACAACCCGAGGATGTCGAAGGCCTCGCGACTCAGAGACCCTTTGGTGCGAGTGATGCACCATGTATTTAGCCATACGATATGCGGTCGCATGGACAGTCTTGGTAACTGTCCAACACCAGATTTGATCTTTCTATATGCGTTGGTTGAGAAAGCACCTATCAACCTAGCCGCACGAATGGCTGAATACTTCGTCAAGTGCTTGGGGCGGACTCCGAACAGTGAGATACATGGCGGTCAGTATGTGACCGAAATAGCGTACAACGAGCGCTATATGACTGAGGAGGTGTTTCAGGGTCTCACTCTGATAACCGAGGGGCTTCATGTCGACATTAGGTCACTAAAGGCCATGGGGTTGATTATAGAGCTAGATAGGGGGGATAGGTTGAAAGGGTTGAACAACGAGGTCTGGGACCCGTTGCCTCTAGGTGTGGGGGGAGATGAGGATGAAGAAATGGGGGAGCAGCATGAGCCGCAGCAGCACCAGCCACAGACGCCACCACATTCACCGCAGCACCATGCATTCCACCAGCATCAGGAGTGGCCAGAGTTCTACCAGCAGATCCAGCAGATGCGAGTGACGCATGAGCAGCATGGTACTTACATGGACCAGATTAGATCGAGCCAGGACAAGATTTGGGCCAGCTTCGGCAGAACCAGGATACTCTATACCAGGGGGTGAGTGCGGGATTTTCATATCTTTTCGGGGAGATGCATCATGCATACCCCGACTACTTTCAGCACCCTCCACAGTTCCCACCGTGGAACCCCCCTGGTTATGGCGATGCGGGTCCGTCCTTTACTAGAGACGATGATGGTGATGACGCTTAGGAGCGGTGGAGTGATAGTTGGTGGTTGTTTTTAGTATTTCAGTACTTTGTTTTGGGTGTTTATTTTGACTGTTATTTCAAACACCCCGGTTATGTATGCTTTATTTTTCAGACTCTTTACTTTAGTTTTTATGTTATGTCTTTGTTGGGATTGCTAGTATTTATATTTATGTATATTATGGTTGATTTGTGATTTTTCTGTTTCTGTTCTATTTTGGTGCACATGTGACATACTTGCAGGTTTTGGGCTATTGGATTTTGGACCGGAGCACGTGACAGATACAACTTCGAAAGTCTCGTTGCATCAACATCATCTTGAGGGGAGTATTGTTATCCTTTTCTCTATATTTCGGGTCTCGCATTGGGGACAATGCGAAGTTCAAGTGTGGGGAGGGGGTTAACTTTGTTAACTTTGTTTGTCCTCATTTGTAAAAAAAAAATAAAAAAATCAGAAAATCAGAAAAATCATTCAAAAATACCTGTATTTTGTATATATTTTAGTAAATAAACCGGTTGGTTGTGTTTTAGAAAGCATCGGACTTGATAAAAACTCGACAAGCAAAATATTTTTGAAAAAGGAAATCGGAAAGCGTGACAAACAAAGAAAGACTTACATGATAGTTTTCACACTTTTACCCATTACATCCGTTACGTGAGCATATTTGAGCCTATTGTTATATATTTGTTCATTTCGGATATAGGAGTGAGCCGGATGTTATGTGTAATTTAGAACTTGTCACTAGTATGCTTGTTAAAACCATGAACTTGTGGATTTGTGTAAAAGTGATAGAGGCACTTAGATTACCCCTTTGTTGTAAACCTTGTTCTTTGTGTTGTGCTTCCCGTTCACCTTATATTACCCTTTAGGATTAACCATGTCGAGCCTTCCCGTTTACCTTTGTTTACCCACATTATCGCCCACTTAGCCAAATTTAGCCTTTGTATGTTTTAAACCTTTTTAGTGTTGAAACTCGGACAAAATAATCGTTTAACTAGCGTTTGTTTCAGTTTATTGTATAATTAGTTAGTGTAAAAAAAACAGAAAATAAAACACCCTAAAATAGGGTGAAGTTGATAAAAATCGAGCAATTTTGAATGCTTAAATGTTAAAATTTCGTTGATAAGATCGATTGCGCAATAGTCGCCTTTTTGAGGCATTTGTATGTATAGTTGTATATTTTGTTGCTACTTAAACGCTACTACCGAGTTTTAACCATTTTCGCCACTTTATATGTCCACTTCCATACCCTTCGCCCAAGCCTAACGTTACAACCCGTAAAGACCTCTTGATTTACACTTGTTTGCATGTTAGTTGGTGGAGACGAGATCTTATGACAAGCTTATGATATTGCACATTTCATTGACGAGGCATTGAGTGTTTGCACATACACATTTTATGTATGTTTCATAAATAAAACCGAGTGTGTGTGAACATTGTGAGTCGTGTGAAGATTAACATGTTGAGTCAATTAAATGTGAAGTCACTTCTTTTTGGTTGTCGCTTTATAATTGCATATGCTTGTTGGGTTCGAGTCTTTTGATGTTGTCTTTCGACAAACCGGCTAACCGTTTATAGTAGTTTTCAATAAAATAGTTTGTAAATTATCGTTCTTGTTTGTTTCTGTCTTTTATTGCTTTTTAGTTCAGCTTGCTTGAGGACAAGCAAGGTTCAAGTGTGGGGAGATTTGATATTCGCTAATTTACACATATTTTAGTCCCCCGTTTTACCCCTATTTTATGCGTTTTCGGCCGTAAAACCGTCATTCGAATACTTAATTATCTACACTTTTGTTTACAGACCTAAAACAGCATACCAGACAAGATGATAGCGAAAACGAGGACTTTCCGGACAAAACGACGAAGCTGCGAACCTTCTGTTAGAAAACTGACCTGGGCGTGTGGAACGGTCGTGCCACAGGAAGAACGACCGTGCGACATCAAAAAAATATAAAAACAGAACAGAAACATTCTGTTCGATATTCTGGAATTTTGGGAGCTTCACAGGCGATTATACAGGCTCCGGAAGCCATGCTTTTGACCCGGATTCAAGCCACATTGTGCCGTTTAGCTCCATTACTATCCGGATTCTTAGTCTAGTGCTTGTTTATGGTTTGGTTTTCTAATCTTTCCATGATTTTGTTAATCTTTCAAGCATTTAGATTAATGTTTATGTATTATTGTAGCCTTTGGGCAAAAACACAACAATCCCTTGCTTGATTATAGCCATTAGTGTGTTAATCTTTGTTTGTAATGACACTTTGAAGTATTTTCTATGTTAATCTTTGATGATTAGTTTGCAACCTTGTTATTGATATTGATTTCTTGATTATAAGTAATTATGTTGGATGATTGATGCTTGGTTAGTTAAGATAGTTGAAAAATGAAGCTTAATTAATCTTGTATTAGTAAACTTTGAACTTGGTTAACTAGTTTAGCTTGGTTTAAATGTATGCATCATGATACTAGAAATGGTTAGTGATTTAATAAAATGTAATTATTGTTAATCAAGAGAGCTTGCCGTCACGTAAGGGCCTTAACGGGTTAGATGGTGTCGTTATAAATTCTTGCCATGATTTGTTAGCTTAGTTAGTAGTTTAGGCCAAAATTGCTATCTTGGTGAATTATTATGCAAGATTTGTAAAATGAACTCGGTTGTGACTTAATCTAGTTTATGCTTGTCTCGGTGGTTGCATTGTGTTTATCGGTGTCTCTTTCCTTGATTAAGTGCGGTTAGAAAACTCCTAACGGATGACTAACTTATTTTTAAGAGATTTTCATAGACATTTATCAATTGCACGTTAAAGAAAAATTTTAGGTGGTTAAAGTGTGTTTATCGTTTTAACTTTCCGAATGATTGTCATGTTAGGATTCCCGAAAGGGATACTAATTGTCTTAAATTGGAAAATTGACCAAATGCTTCTAGTGCCAAAACCGACTTAGTTGACATGCTGTGGTTGTGTATTAAGCAAGGCTTTTTATCTATTATCTATTATGTTTTTATTATGTATTTGTTTACGCTTACTTTAGTTTAATTTAAAATCAAACAAAACTTATGTTCTTACCGGTAGTTTAGTGACAAAGGTCTAGTATTATTTCTCCGCCCATTTCCTTGGATCGATACTTGGTTCTTACCGATACTTTACTACATATATGACTGGGTACACTTGCCTCTTTCGTGTGTGTTTTGATGTTAAAGTAATAATCACTTTTATAAATTTAAAACCAAATCGTGTGTAATTTCATTGCAATATTATGTATATATACGCACACGTCAGATATACACGTTGAATAAGGTTACATTATATGTTACTTTATATGTACCATCTTATTAAGGTTACAATCTACAAATGAGCAATAAATATTACATTATATGTAACATTTTACAAAAAAAAAAAAAACAAAACAAAAAATGTAACCAATGAGGAAAAATGTTACTTTATATGTACCATCTTATTAAGGTTACATTCTATAAAATGAGCAATAAGTATTACATTATATGTAACATTTTACAAAAAAAAAGTACAAAAAATAACGTTACATTTTCTGTATAATTTCAAAAAATGTAAACACCCAGTATACAAGAAAAAATGCTTGTTTTTTTTACCACATAAGAGTGTAACGCGTTTTCTTTTCTTTCTCCTCCGATAGAAAGTGTTATATTACATCACATTGTTACAAAAGTCGTCTTCCTAGAAAAAGATGTTACATGTAGGTACGTACACTACAAAAAAAGATGTTACATATATTATACATATATATGAAGTTACACCACGTGTAAACATACTTTTTCTGTATAATTTCAAAAAATGTAAACACCCAATAAACAAAAAAAATGAGCAATAAGTATTACATTATGTGTAACGTCCTTCTACGTTTCATATACACAACCAACAACAGGCTTTAAAACAATAGGAACATTAGTACACCACATTCTAGTGCCATTAGTTGTGTGGTGAACATAAAATTCCTCGTCCGCATGAATACCTACAAAAAAATGTCACGAGTCTTTTAGAAAACATTGTATTGTTAATAAATTTTAACACGTATAAGTTAAAAAAAAATTTTACTTGTAACATGAAACCTAACAAACTGATGCATTTTACTGTATTGTCACCAAAAACAAAACATGGTGGTACATTTTTTTGGTGTCACAAAAAAGTGTAGATGCTGATGCATTTTTTTATGTGATCCAAAAATGTAATCTCGAATGTTTTTCCCTTCCAAAAAATATAAAAACTTAATACAAGTGTAACCACACATGTTTTTACCTTCTACAAAATATAAAAGCTTGTTTCATAAAAATAAAAAATAAAAATGGTATTGTTAATACCAGTTTACCACATTTTCAACCAAACTAACCAACACATCCTCTGTTTTTTTCCTCCTATACCAACAAAATAATAATAATAATAATAATAATAATAATAATAATAATAATAATAATAATAATAACAAACTACAAACATTAAAACTAGGGGTGTTACAATAACCCTATAGAAAAAAATTCATGCTTTCACATAAACAATGACCTGTGGATAGCAGCTCTGTAAAAGAACAATTCTGAACACCATCCTCATCATCATTTGTGCCAATTTGATGTAGATCTGAGGCTACACATAAAAAAAATACCAAAAAAAAAAAAAAAAAAATTCAAGAAGAATCCAATCAAAATCTAAACAAGAAAATCTTAATTTACACAACTACTCGTATGCATTTAAAGCTGTACATTTAATAAAACTGAAAAAAAAAAGTATCACTCACCTGGAGACTGAAGAAATAGGTTCAGGATCTTCAACAACTCTAATCTCACCCAATGCATCTTCATCTTCATTAAATGCAAAATCAGGTAAAAGATTATGTGGGACAACATTTAAGGGTGAACCCGGATGATCATTGAGTGTCGCCGTACCACCGGCAACAGTCCGAGGTTTTTGGTTGTTCAACTCAGCCATGTTTGATTTTGTCCGGTGATTTTGGAAAATCTGCAACAATAGTCTTTTTTGTGTGGCGATATTCTGAATATTGAGAGGGTATGATGAAGATTATGAGAGAGAGTGAGTGTTTGGTGACTTTTGAATATCTCCAGTTGATGAAGATTATGTGAGAGAGGAGAGAGATACATCAAGTACAAAGTTATTAAATGAAACTAATGAAAAGAAGAAAAGAAGTCTGTGCCATCAAGTCTCTTACACACTTACACATTCATCAGTCAAAAGGTTAAAAGGAAAATGTCAAAAATGCCCTTGTCTCCTCTCAAACTAACAAGCAACGTGGATCAATCCTAGCCACATATAACAGTTTCCTGGGTTTAGTCAACTGGAGTGGGTTTTCTCCTTATAATTAGCCTATATATATATATATATATATATATATATATATATATATATATATATATATATTGTAAGTATCTATAGAAAACCCACTTTAATTTAGAAAACCCGGGAAACTCTAACCTCCCGAATTTAAAAAAAAAATATACACATGTTATATACATGTTTTTAAGGTATTTGGGCAAAAAAAATCAAAAAAGCGCCGAGTAGATATTTTAAAAAAAAATAAACAAGTTTTGGTCTAACACGTGTTACAAATATGTCAGATGAATCTAACACGTGTTAGACCAAAACTTGTTTATTTTTTTTAAAAATATCTACTCGGCGCTTTTTTAATTTTTTTGGCCCAAATACCTTAAAAACATGTATATAACATGTGTATATTTAAAAAAAAAAACATCGGGAGGTTAGAGTTTCCCGGGTTTTCTAAATTAAAGTGGGTTTTCTATACATCATTCCCCTATATATATATATATAATATTAAATTATTTTGTAATATCTTTAATATATATATATATCCGATGGTACTAACTGTCAAGCTTATTCCCCTAGCTTTATTTACCTTTTTTATAAAAGTAATATATTGGAAATAAAATTCTATTAAATTTATTGAATATAATATTTTGGAATTAGAGGATGGATAAATAAAAGTTTAGGGAAACAAATTACTCAAAATATAAACTTTCTGGACTCATGGGAACAATTTTATTTTTAACTAGTGGGTTGAACCATATTGGTTTAAAATATTAAAACTTAACTCTTAATTTATTGTATATTATATTATTTATTCAAAGAAGTATTATAGTAAGGAATACAAAGTTTGACGTTTCTAAAATTGATTCTAAATATATTAGGTAATCAAGTAATATACATGTATTAGAATATGTATGTATATCTCATACAATAGTAATTGTAATTTGATTTTCAAATAAAGCTATATAAAGGACAAGCGTATTAAACATACATTTGAGTCAATTATTATTATTATTAATATTATTATTATTATTATTATTATTATTATTATTATTATTATTATTTTATAATAATAATAATCTTTTGAACATACACTTTTTTTCTATCATTATACTAATATGTTAGTCTTATATTAATTCAATTTTTATAATACTAATATGTTCACAATATATTTTCATATTACTAATATATTAGTGTTGATATATACAATATTTTCATATATTTTGAACATGGATATATATTATCATAATCTTTTGAAAATATAAAAAAAATGGGAAATAGAAAAAAAATGATAGACAATAAAGTGTAATTCTAAATAGAGAAGTGTCTGCCTAGTTAAAATATAACATACGTGTTATATTTTATTAGAACCGAGTTGACGTTAACCCACGCGTTGTGGCGGGATGTTGATTATAAATGTGTTTAGTATCAATATATGAGATACGGAAATTATTAAGTCTATATTCAAAATTATATAATGAGTGTCGATACCGGTTAACGTTGAAACGGTTTTAAATAAAAACTATATCGAGATATATATAAAATAAGCACATCAAAACGGAATCTTTGGAATTTTTTTATAATAAATCTGTTATTAAAAGAAAAACAATTGTTCGTTACTGACAAGAAATTGTCAATCACTATAATTGAGGAAAAATTTTCAACATACCTATGTATCCAACTTTTATAAAGATTAACGAACATAATATATTGATGGCAATATTACTTAGTGAAAAATTATAAAAAGTTTTAATATGAGTGTAGAATATCGATTAATAAATATTAATCTTGGATGAGACTTTATTAAATATGCTTGTAATATGTTATTGTAAAGCATAGAGTATTCAATAAAAAAAATGTAATTGTTAACAAAATAAAAGCTAAAAAAATGAGTATTAAAAATTTAATTGTGAGAGTTAATGCTTCATAAAAATCTCGTAATATATAACATATATTTTAGTAGTAATTTGCATAATTGAAAATGGCAAATAATATATATTCAAAAATCTATAATGATATTGTGAATTTAATACTATTTAACGCCTAAAAAGTTGTATTATGTTTAGTAGTTGTATTTCATATATAAATATTAATTAGATAATTGTTATTACTTATGACTCAGGTATCAAAATTGTTACTCATACATTTATATTTTTCTGATCTCAATATATAAAACAACTTTTTATCTCTCTATATATTATTTTAATATCTTAAAACACTTTCATAAATAATCAGTTGCTAATTAAAACACATTTATACATAATCTTAATTTTATTTAAATATTAATACTGACAAGTTTATTTATTTAATATAAATGCTAATTTCATTGATTGGCAATATAAATATCTTTTATCAAATTAACTCAATTTAATTAATAAAATATGTGAATACAATAATGTCATTACCTTTTGATATACAATTGTAACTATGATATCATATATATATATATATATATATATATATATATATATATATATATATAGGGGATCGCTAGAATGAGAACCACCACGAGTTGTAAAAACCACGAGAACCGCGACCCGCGGGTGGCCGTTGACCACGAAATTTTTTTTACACCTAGATCCGTATATTTTAACATCGGGGGTAAATTTTCGGTTCAAACGGCGCGCCCGAGGGGGTAGTTTTTTACGCCCAAAGTTTGGGTTTTTTTAATTTTTTTAATTTTTCTTTTTTTTTTTACCAAACTTTGGGCGTAAAAAACTACCCCCTCGGGCGCGCCGTTTGAACCGAAAATTTACCCCCGATGTTAAAATATACGGATCTAGGTGTAAAAAAAATTTCGTGGTCGGCGGCCACCCGCAGGACGCGGTTCTCGTGGTTCTTACAACTCGTGGTGGTTCTCATTCTAGCGGCTCCCTATATATATATATAGGGAGCCGCTAAAATAGAAACCACCTCCAGTTGTAAGAACCGCGAGAACCACTTTCAACCAATCAGATTATGCCAACTAAAAGGGTGTTTTGGTCTTTTACCCCAAATGTCTAATCTCTCACTCTCTCTCTCTTCATTAATGCCACCAGAAATGTCTATGTCCTCTTTTTAATTGTCTCTCTCTTCTCTCATCACTTATTCAAATTGTAGAGCTTCGTTTTTGAAACCCATACCTTCACTGATAAGGCAAATCTCTCTCCTAACTGATGAAGAAAATCTTCATCATCTTCACTGATGAAACCCTCACCCTCTTTCTCCGGCGAACCCTCATACTCCGGCGATCCCACTCCTACTCCGGCGACCCCCCTACTTCTCCCGCGGCCCCTCGTTTCTCCGGCGACCCCCTCAAAACCTACCCGCCGAAGAAAACTATCACCGCCGCCCCCATTCGCTGCCCCCTTTCTTATCCCGTCCGGCGATATCACCACCGCCGCCATCATCACCGCTTCGATTTGGGGGTAGTGAGCTCCGATTTGATGTTGTGGTTGTTGGTGTCCCGATCTTTGATGTTGGTGTCCTCCACCCCCTAATCTCTCTCTCTCAAGATCGTTAGTGGGTTAGTGGCTGGTGGTGGCGGTTCGACGGCTGGGTGGTGGTGGGTCGACGACAGGTGGTGGTGTGTGATCTAGCATCGGTGGCGGTGGTGGTTCAATGTCTGGCTGTAGTGGGGTCGTACAGCACCGCCCCTTTCATCCATTTATGGGTTTAGTTGATTTTTCTGGTGATTCTTGGCCTGTGTTCTTGATATGTGTTCTTGATATGTGTTCTTGAATGATGATGATGATACCGATGGTATTTTGGTATGTTTTCTTGATTTTTCTGGGTTTACTTGATTTTTCTGGGTTTACTTGATTTTTCTGGTGATTCTTGGCCTGTGTTCTTGATATGTGTTCTTGATTGATGATGATGATACCGATGGTATTTTGATCTCTGTTTTGATTTGGTATGTTGGGGATTTTGATCTGTGGGTTTTGATATTTGTCGATTGGGTGGCGATGATGAAAAAAAACCCGTAGATTTAGATGACGATGGCGTGGCAAGGATGGCAGATGGTAGGTTTTTTGAACCTGCAACCCCACTTTTGCAGCCTTTTGATTATCGGATAATCTGAGCCAAACCCCGTTTTATTTTCGAGATACACTTTGTTTTGATGTTGTTGTTTTTCCCCTCTAGTCGATGATGATAACGATAGATCTGAGACACCTCCCGAGTGTGCGATTTCTAGGTGCGTTCGTTTTTGCGTAAAAAAGTTTTTGTAAAAAAAAAGGTTAACCGGAAACTTTTTAACGTAAAACGTAAAACGTAAAAAGTTTTACGTAAAACGTAAAACGTAATTTTTTTAAGTAAAACGTAAAAACGACGATTGAAAAAGCCAGGCGTGCAAAAACCGGCGCGTAAAACGTAAAAACGTTAACGTAAAAACGTTAACGTAAAAACGTAAAACGTAAAAAGTCTAACGCAAAACGTAAAATGTAAAAACTATAAAAAATCTTTAAAAAAAATCTGAATTTAAAAATGATTTCAATAAAAAAAATATGTTTAAAAAATAAAAACTAATATAATAATACAAAAACTAATAAAAAACAATAAATACAAAAGGACAAAATAGAGTCTTTTTACTAAATTACCCTTTTGGATTAAAATATTAAAAATATAATAAGACAAAAAGTATTTAATATTATTTTTGAGTAAACTGCCATTTTGGTCCCTGTGGTTTGGGCACTTTCGCCATTTTAGTTCAAATCTCAAACTTTTTAAATCTGTGTCTCTGTGGTTTCACTTTTATTGCTATTTTAGTCCAAAATTCAAAAACCCACTTTTTTAACTGTTGAAACTGGTTGTTTTGTCTTTTTGTGCAGGGGCATTTTTTCCATCTCAGGTTTTATTATAACATATCAATAAATAATAAACTAAATTAAATATATTTAATTCCTTTATACCCTAATATTAAAATACATTTACAGATCATTTGTCATCCTCCCCCTAAATCATCACCCCCCAATCATCGTCCCCCAAAGAGGAGCCACCGTGTGCGGCGGCGAAGAAACGAGAATCGATGGTGAGAGAGAGAGAGAGAGAGAGAGAGAGAGAGAGAGAGACGCAAGAGGGAGATGGAAAGAGAACGACGGCGCTGCGACGGTAAACGGGCGACAGGCGAGTTGCAGGAATTTTTCCGGCAGCGGTGGTGTCTCCGGTGAGCTTCCTCGTCTCGTGTTTTATTTACTTATTCGTTTCTTTTTCCTCTTTCTCCAGCCGACGTTTTGTTGCAGGTTGGGGTTGTGGTTTCCGGTGATGATATTGATGGCGATGAAGTGATGGCAGCAGGTTGAAGATGGGGTACGACGGGGAGATGGTGGTGGTTCTTGGTTCGAAACTCGGGTCCGTTGTTCGGAGCCGACGTGTTTCAGGCGGAGCTCCGATTCACAACTGTCACCGTGGCTGCATACACCCCTATCGTCTTGCAGTCCCTCGGTTAGTGTAGATAACAGGTCTTGGCAAGACGGTGGCTCCTCTTTGGGAGAAGATGATTTGGGGAAGATGACAAATGATCTGTAAATGTATTTTAATATTAGGGTATAAAAGGAATTAAATATATTTAATTTAATTTATTAATTATTGATATGTTATAATAAAACCTGAGATAGACAAAAATGCCCCTGCACAAAAAGACAAAACAACCAGTTTTCAGTAGTTAAAAAAGAGGGTTTTTGAATTTTGAACTAAAATGACAATATAAGTAAAACCACAGGGACCCAGATTTAAAAAGTTTGAGATTTGGGCTAAAATGGTAAAAGTGCCCAAACCACAGGGAGCAAAATGGCAGTTTACTCATTATTTTTAGTTACTTTTAATCTCATCCATTGATCTTGAAGATCTAATGGCTAGGAACTGGTTCTCGCGGTTCTTACAACTGGAGGTGGTTTTCATTTTAGCGGTACCATATATGTATAGGGTGGGGTTCCTCTATAAAATGTGTTTTTTCTAAAAAGTGTAGGAAGCGTTCTAGACCACCGGATGAGTGTTTTTAATAGTTGAGATCATCTTGTTGACATTTTAGTAATACTTATGTTTAAATATGGACTCATTTAACTGATGGAGGACAAAAAAGTCATTTGACGTGTTTTATAAAAACAAGTAACTGTCATTCCATAAAACCACTCTCTTGTTCTTGTAAATTTCCCCCTCTCTCACTTATCACCTTGTATATTAAAAAAAAACAAAATTTCCTAAAATCATGGATTCAGTTTACAATTTAGTTCAAAAAATGTTTTCGAGTGGCGATATAAACCAACAACTATGATTTTTTTTTGAGTGGCGATATAAACCAACAACTTATGGATGATTCTCTTGTGTGTTTTGAAATGTACTTTTAAATACTTGTTTAATTTTAATTGGGTTTAATAATTTATTATCATTTCAAGACACAACTTTATTATTACTTCGATTGTCGGCATAATTCAATATCATTTCTATTTTGATACAAAATTGTTTTTATTTGAATTTGATTGTATATAGATATCGATGGTATCTTTTAATAATTTATTGTTTTATAATTGTGTTTTTATTTGAATTTGATTGTATATAGATATCGATGGTATCTTTTAATAATTTATTGTTTTATAATATTAAATGCTTGCACATTATTTTAATGGAATTGAGGACTTTGTTTCAATATTATTTTGATTCGATTTAAAGGATGATTGTTGGGTGCTAAGAGAATCATAAATGTGTTATAGATGTTGGGTGTGTTTTTTACTGTGTATTTCAAGCACTGGTGTGTTTTAAGCGTGAGAGGTGTGTTTAATTGTGAAAACTGGTATAACACAATGTGAAGAAACTAGAAACCATGGTTGTAAAACAAGGGCTCCAAGACCGAGTACTCCCCGAGTAGTCGCTACAAGGTAGGCTGTCGACACGACTTTCTTCAACTCCGCCTAATTACTCGAAAATGATCAAACGAGGTCAACCTCAGCTAAAATCTAATCTAGCAGATCAACTCAGGCCGAGTTTAACTTAAAAATAAAATAAACCATAATTTCTATGCCTATCATATTAAAAAATGAATATCATTTTCACGTATTTTGTTATAAATATTCATAAATTTATGTTATTGATGTTTTTTTAATTTACAAAAACTAATTTCTTTATATTTAGCATGTCCGAGTACTCCCCGTGTACTCTCCACCTAGGCCGAGTACTCTTAACTCCCCGGTCGACCAA
Organism: Helianthus tuberosus; assembly: GCA_030545235.1. Classification (NCBI taxonomy): domain Eukaryota; kingdom Viridiplantae; phylum Streptophyta; class Magnoliopsida; order Asterales; family Asteraceae; genus Helianthus; species Helianthus tuberosus. The sequence goes on from CM060441.1 coordinate 34,630,034, forward strand.
CCAGGGAGCGCCTAACGACTTTTGCAACCATGCTAGAAACTGGTAAAACACAACGTCAAGAAATAATGAATATCTTTTTTATGTTATGAAAGAAATGTGTGAGGGGGTGTGTAATTGTGAAAACTGATATAACACAGTGTGAAGAAACAAAAAACTGATAAACCACAACGTTAAGAAATAATTAATCTGTTTTACGTTTCGAACTTCGGATGAAAGATACTATGTTTTATTGTGAAAAGTGATATAACACCATGTAAATAACCAGAAACTGATAAAACACAACGTCATGAAATAAATAATGTGTTTTATGCGTCGAACTTTAGACGAAGGATAAGATAAATTTGAGGTAAAAGATGCTATTAACGTAATGTACATAATCAATAGTGAGTTTAAGATATAGGAGTTGCCATAAAAATCTCAATTAGTTATTAAAAACTATCTCTTCCGTAAATAACTTATTTAGTTGACGAGGTATGACCCTATTCGGATAGCCCGACCCGGTCATTCCCTATTATGTTGTTGTAAATAAGCTGTTATAAATATCGGTTCTAGAATATTCCATTCTATATGGATAAGATACATAACTAAATCTCCAACTTTCTGGGAAGATCATGCAAATCCCTAATTTATAGGAACGCATCCAAGCTAAGGAAAACCCTAATCATAAACTATATATAGAGGTAAACATACAAGGTACAGATCATCGAATTCTCCCTACATCTTCTTCTTCTCTCTATACTTTCTTACTCCCAAACTCGAGACTTATTCTCACGCCGGAGGGTGGTTACAGGAATAACCCCATTCCTGTAACGAGTCCTAACGGTGTTTCTGTTTTGCAGTTTGCTGGTTCGGATCATTGGTATTTGAAGTCTTCATCGGATCCTACCAAAAGGTCAGTGTTTCTTCATTGGCGCCATCCGTGGGACCTTTTTCGGTAACAATCAGTTCGAGCCCCATGGCCGGTGATCTGAGCGCAGCAGTAACCCCAAACCAAGCAGCCACGAATAACACCCAGGTGACAGGGACAGGCCCCATCACCAATACCCCGGTTTCACCAGTTGTCACTAGATCGCTTGATCTGGAATTCGAGGCAGAAGGACCACCACCTGGTTTTTCGGGGAATGTAGTTACTACCCAGGGAACAACTGAGGTAAACGTACTTCCTTATACCTCCCTGCGGTTACAGTCTGTGGAGCCGGGATTAGCAGGCGTCAACATGTCCACTCCCGTGGTGACCACGAGGGCACAAGCCTCACACTATAGTTCTATGCCAGTTATCACATCGGCAAGTCCGAGTACCATCGCGCCGCAGGCGAGCATGAGTCACTATTATCAACCATCTGCTACTTACGCCATGCCACCTTTGTACACAGCAGCACTTACAGCCGCATTGTCCACTCCGCCTCATCAGCCGGTGGTTATGCCGACAGGAATACTGAATGCCCCTGTCACACCGGGGAATCAACCGTATTTCCCTGGATACTATTATGCGCCCCCATATGGATATTTACCTCCGTATGGCAACACGACATACACCCCCCAGGGAACCACACAGAGTCATGTTCAACAGTCGCCGTACTCAGCTTACATGCCACCATGGTGGAGTTTTCCCACCTCGCAACCGGCCTACGCCCCAGTTCAGCCAACAGTGGAACCCGCCTATGACAGAGGGAATGCGTCCAGACCCAGACTTTCCCCGGGAAGAGGTCCCAGTTCTGTGCTAAACAACACCTCAGCACTACTCACTCCTACTCCGGGTATAAGCCAAAGCGGAATTGTTCCTCCGATACAACCTGTCAATGTGGAAGAAGACGAGCTCACTCGACCATACAAGCCAGTAGATGCAACGTTCAAATCCAAGTTTACTAGAAGAATAGCGGAAGCTCCTATCAAGGAAAAACCTAAAATGCCCCAAACAGTAGGTAAATATGATGGCCTAGGGGACCCCGATGACCATCTTAACCTATTTAAAAGCGCGGGGGAAGTAGCGTGTTGGCCGATGCCCCTATGGTGCAAGATGTTTGTGCAAACGCTGATGGGTGCGGCCAGGGTGTGGTGGGATAGTTTACCCACAGGAGAAATAGACAATTTTGAGGATTTGGAAGCCAAGTTCATCTTACAGTTCAGCCAGCAACGCAGGCATACTAAAGATAGGAATGAGCTTCTCCATATCCGCCGGCGAGACAATGAGACGGTGGAAAACTTCATCGTTAGATTCAACAAGGAAAGTTTAGCAATCCCGGGCGTGACAAATGATTTGGCTTGTGGAGCCTTCTTACAAGGAGTAAATGATGACGAGCTGTTAAGAACCCTCCACGGGCGAGACGGCGTGCCACCCACCATTGATGAAATACTGCGGATAGCTAAGGTATATGTCATACAGGAAAAGGCCGTAGCCGCTAGTCATGCAGCTAATAGGAAGAAAGAGGCTCTCAAACATCAAGAAGATAGAGAACAGCGGAATGCTAAAGGCCGGGGCAGAGGAGATCGATACCAGAGGAATGACAAAACGGATTCACGTTAGGACCGGTCAAGAAACACTTACTCAAGGAACGAATCCTCAAGACCTCGATCTGATTACCCTAACCTGAGCAAAACCCCGGCGGAAATTCTGGCCTCAGAGAACCTCAAGTTTAATCCTCCGAAGCCGTTAAAAGACAACCCGAACAAAGACACAAGTAAATACTGTGAATACCACAAAGGAAGCGGGCATGACACAAACGATTGTTTTCAGTTGAAAAAGCAGATCGAATATTTTGTGAAAGCAGGTAAGTTGGCGCACTTGGTAAGGGACATCAAACAGGGTCCACCAGTCGTCAAAGAAGAAAATGATAAAGCGGCGGGCAAAAGACCGCGTGAGTTGAATATGGTGCACAATGGCAAAGGAAAAGGGGCAAAACGGAGTTTCTCCACGCTCGAACCTTGGATGCTAGCCACTATGACCATCGAACCACGCGTTGAAGACCTGCACCTCACTACGGATGCCTTAATCATCTCCGCCGCAGTGGGAGATTACCGCATGAGACGACTTTTGGTAGACACCGGAAGTTCAGAGGACATCATCTACGAACACTGTTTCAATAGAATGCAGTTGGAAGACCATCGGTTGCTAGAATCTGTACACACTCCCATAAAAGGTTTCACCGGGGAAAAAGTAGACCCTATCGGGCAAATTACTTTCCCAGTCACATTCGGACAGGAGCCCCGGGAAAGAACCATACTCCTGACATTCCTGGTGGTGCGTGCTGAGTCATACCACAACGTGATCATTGGTAGATTCACTTTGGGTAAATTAGACGCTATAGTCTCCACGGCGCGAGGTTTCATGAAGTTCCCCACTCCGCGGGGTATCGCAACAGTGTATCGAGACAAGATAGGAGAGGTACTAAACACCAAGAAATATCGCCAAGGCCCTACCGGAGCTATCGGTCCAGAAAGGTGGGTGTTGAGCACACGCCACCCGGACCAAACAGTGACCATTGGTGACAGCCTCTCCCCAGAGGTTAAAAATGACTTGAAAGCACTATTAAGAAGAAATGCTGATGTTTTTGCCTTCGAGCATTCCGACATGACAGGAGTTCCCCGCGATAAGGCAGAACATAAGCTGGCAACACTCCCAGGAGTTAAGCCAGTCGCGCAAGGTAAACGTAGCATGGCCCCGGATCGAAAAGCGGCAGTCGTTAAAGAAGTACGGAAGTTGGTGGAAGTCGGAATCCTCCGAGAAACACAGTACCACACATGGGTGTCAAACCCGGTGATGGTAAAAAAGCCAGATGGTACATGGCGGATGTGCATTGATTTCAAAGATTTGAATAAAGCGTGCCCCAAGGACGCGTACCCTTTGCCAGAAATGGACTTCAAGGTTGATTCCCTGGTCCCCTATAGGTATAAATGTTTCCTGGACGCCTATAAGGGATATCACCAAATCAAGATGTCTAAGGAAGATGAAGAAAAGACGGCGTTTCATACCGACGTGGGCATTTTTTGTTATACAAAGATGCCTTTTGGTCTACGAAATGCTGGAGCAACATATCATCGTCTCATGGACAAAGCCTTTGAGGCCCAGATCGGCAGAAATCTGGAAGTGTTTGTAGACGATCTCGTAATCAAGAGCAGGGAAGAGAAGCAAATGTTGGAAGACATCGAAAAAACCTTCCAGAAGCTTAGAGAATACAACATAAAGCTCAACCCCAAGAAGTGCTCATTCGGGGTGGAAGAAGGAAAGTTCTTGGGTGTGATCGTCACCCGGGAAGGCTTCAAAGCTAATCCGGAAAAGGTAGCCGCTATCAAGCGAATGCCTTCCCCTAGAACGTTAAAGGAAGCACAAGCGTTAAATGGGCGCTTAGTGGTGATTAACCGATTTTTAGCAAGACACGCGGAAAGATCTTTACCGTTCATCAGAACATTAAAAGATTGCCTCAACAAAAGAACTTCAAATGGACCGGTGAAGCTGAAGAAGCCCTGCAAGATATGAAGAGTTTTATCAAAAAGTTACCTATGCTTACAGCGCCATCTCCCAATGAGGTACTAAAAATGTACTTAGCAGCGGCTCATACTGCAGTAAGCGCGGTGCTCATGGTGGAAAGGGATGGGAAGCAAACTCCCATTTATTATATAAGTCGAGTACTGGCGGGACCAGAAACAAGGTACCCAACCTTAGAAAAATTAGTTCTGGCTCTGGTACACGCCACCAGGCGGTTGAGAAGATATTTTCAAGCACATCGCGTGCAAGTTCTGACGATTTATCCGCTACAGCAAATCCTCCACAAGCCTGAAATCTCGGGAAGATTGGCCAAATGGGCAATCGAGCTAGGTGCTTTAGATATTGAATACCGGAAGCGGACAGCGGTCAAAGGGCAGGTTATCGCCGACTTTTTAGCAGAAATCCCCGAAGGGGAAGCCATATTGAATCCATCCATCCAGGACATCCCGGAATCTAGCACCGCCAGACAAACCTGGAAGCTTTATACTGATGGGTCGTCGAGTGAGAAAGGATCTGGGGCGGGTTTAATGTTGATAAGCCCTGACGAGATTAAACTAATGTACGCTCTACGTTTTGACTTTGAATGCTCCAACAATGAGGCAGAATATGAGGCGTTGCTCGCCGGTTTAAGGATGGATCAATCCATGGGAGCTTCACGGGTCGAGGCGTATGTGGACTCCTTGCTGGTCAATAACCAGATTAATGAAACGTATGAAGCTAAAGATGAATCAATGGCCAAATACCTAGCAAAAACAAAGGAACTCATGGCTTCTTTTGAAAATGTCACGCTTAACCACGTTCACCGGGGAAGAAACCAGATAGCAGACGCTTTAAGCAACCTTGCCACTTCAGGCATGGAAAAAGAAGTGAAAATAGAGACGTTACTAATTCCTTCAATCGAACCACGGAACATCTCTGCAGTAACTACGGAGGAATCCTGTTGGTATACTCCATTGATAAAATTCCTTATTAAAGGGGAGTTGCCCCCTGGTAAGGGCGAGGCTCAGAAAATACAAACCAAGGCGTTGCAATATGAAGTCAATAATGGCATACTATACCGAAAGTCATATTTGGGCCCACTCCTGCGATGTGTTTCCCCGAGAGAAGCCAAGTATTTGATTCAAGAAATTCATGCGGGCATATGCGGCATCCACGCCGGACCCAGGGCAGTCGTAGCCAAAATCCATAGCGCTGGGTACTACTGGCCCGGGATGCATGAAGACGCAGTGCAGGAACTCAGAAAGTGTCGTAGCTGCCAGAAATTCGCTCCCCAAACGCTCAGGCCAAAAAACAACCTGATCCCAGTCACCGCGGCTTGGCCTTTTCAGAAATGGGCGGTGGATATCGTGGGACCATTCCCACTGGCACCTGGAAGATTGAAGTACCTAATTGTGGCAATCGACTACTTCACTAAGTGGGTAGAGGCCAAACCTTTGGCTAAAATCACGGCGGATAATGCTAAAAAATTCCTTTGGGAACACATAGTATGCCGATTTGGGTTGCCGCTATATTTGGTAAGCGACAACGGTACACAGTTCACTGATCGAGTTTTGCAAGAATGGTGCGCTGAACTCCAGATACAGCAAATTTTCACGTCTGTGGCGCATCCTCAGGGGAACGGTCAAGTAGAACGTGCGAATAGAAGTTTGCTAGATGGCATGAAAAGGAGATTGGACTCCGAGGGAAGCTCTTGAGTTGAAGAACTGCCAAACGTCCTATGGGCACACCGAACAATGCCCAAGACCAGCAATAATGGAACACCCTTTAGCCTAACCTACGGTATGGAAGCAATGATACCCGCCGAGGTGGGGTTACTGTCACTTCGTCGCCTCAACGCGCAGGATAACAACAACGACAGGTTGCTAAGAGAGGGTCTAGACATACTCGAGCAGAGACGAGAATCCGCCGCCATCAATGAAGCAAAATACAAAAAGATGTTGGAAAAATATTACAACAAACGTGTGGCACAGCATACATTCAAAAAGGGCGATTATGTCATGAGAGACAATGAAGCCAGTAGGGCGGAACCCACAGGAAAGCTAGGGCCCAACTGGGAGGGTCCCTATGTCATTCAGGAGGACCTGGGTAAAGGGGCCTACAGATTGACCAGGTTAGACGGAACCGCTATACCCCGTAGCTGGAATATCGCCCAGTTAAAAAAATGTTACCTGTAACCGCCCTGCTCCTAACAGCAAGGTCAACTTTTCTTTTTTCTTTAATAAACAAGTGTAATCCATCCACAGCGATGTCACTTCTTTTCATTTAGTTTTGAGATCAATAAAAGTCGTTTCCTTTTCTTTTCATTATGAAAGAGTATAGTAAAGTTGCCGTTGCAAACAAACCGCACAAAACTATAAACAACAATGCCCTTAAACACGAAAATATCTTCATAAGTCATGGGGTCATAATATACAGCGCTAAAAGCGGGTATCTTGGTAATAGATACGATAACCGCTATCAAAAGATAGAAATTTTAACAAAACATACAAACTATCTTACAAAAAACCAAGTACTTGTCCCTATCGTTGCAAAGCCAACATAAGGGAATCAAAAAAGGAACATGTTCAAACACCTACTTGTGGGAACAGGTCGCCATCACTTCTGTAGGGGTATGGTGCACCTTACTACAACCTGGCACTAGGGGATTGATGGTCAAGGCGTCCGCTGATCCTCCAATCACCGGGGGGGACATAGCTCCCAGGTCATCAGCAAGATTTTTTCCAACACGACCACTACGACGACGCTCGTACACCAAAGGGCAGTGAGGAACACGGTTGACTGAAACACGTTGCAACAGATCATCGGCCGATAATGGTGCCGTATCAACGTCAGCTGAGTGAGCATCTTCATACACAATACTCCGACATGCATGATTAGCCCGGGTAGGAACGACATTAGGTCCTCTTCTCCTCCGAGTCGTCGATTTCGGCACTAGAATTTGCAGTTGAACCAAACCATCGGCAGCATCTAGTCGACGGAAAATGTCGGAGAGTCTTTGTTTATAGCTCCTACGACTCATATCATTAAGTTACTAAATTTAGTAAAATGAAACATAATTTATAATGGGGCAAATGGATTTAACAGAGATGACGACAGCAGTATTAATGGCAAGTGATCATTACAGGTCAAATCGCCGTATTTCACAAGAAAGGTGGCTACAATCATGAGTTAGTATTTAATGCCTGACAATATTACGTGGATAGGTTCACAAAAACCAAGACTAAATAGTGTCATTACAAAAACCATAAATGTTTAGCACACATGCGCAAAATACAAATATTTATGCCTCCTCGGACTCCTCCGCGGGATCCAGCATCAAACGCAGGGATTCTGTGCCTTCCTCATTTACCTTATCCACTAAGTCAGCATGCACAGATAGCGGCTCGTTGTATACCGCCTCCAGCGCATCAGCCATTTCATCTTCAACCTTGCCCCTAGCTGCATGAAAGTCAGAAGACATCCTATCTGATTGTTTACAATCAAAGTATCCTTGGTAAATACCGTTGTGGTGGCCAGACTTGTAGGCAGCAGCGGAAAGACGGTCTATTAGAGAAGTAAAGGGCGCCGATTGGCGACAATACTCAAACGCCCCTACAAGCCCATTGGTTATCAACCAATTTCTGTCACCTCGCAAAGCCGCCAGTTGACTGGTTAATCCTTCTACCTCAGCATTTGCTTGATCTAAAGCGCTCTCCGCCTCCTTTAGGCGTGTGGTTGAAGATTGGTCAAGAGTATTTCGTTCAAGTAGAAGGGTATCACAACGCTGTTGGAGTTCCCTCAGTTGCCCTTCCCGCTCCTCCAACTCCGCCTGTTTTGCCTGGACCTTGGCATTGGAGGCCTCCACCTCAACGGTTAACGCTTGGTAGCGTTCCTGAACCTGTGACACAAAATCAGTGTCAATTCGAAATTTATCCACAAGAGCAGTCATTTCGGATCTCACCTTCTGAGCCTCACTAACAGCTTCCCTTTCTAGCTCCTCCTGCACAGTTTTAGCATGGGCAATCAATCGATCCTTCTCCGCCACGTCCCGAGCCCACACAAGGCGCTCTTCGGCTAGATGGGCGGTGACCCTTTTTAAATCATCCTCAGCCTTGTTTTTCTCCGATACAAACCGACTCTCCCTCACTCCAGCAGCTTGTAGTTGACTCTCCAAACGGTATTTCTCATCCTTCAGTTCCTCGATAACGGCTTGGGCTTGGTGAAGTTCATGATTGTCGTGCATCCACCGGCGACGGATTTCCGCAAGCCTCCGGGGTTGACTAACCGAGTCCACAATAGCAGAATTCATCAGATTCTCATTGTTTAGCCCCTCTACATATGCCACTTCCGCTGGAGGATAAGCTCGTTCAACCCAATGTTGAACCACCGGGGGGAAGATTAGCCTGGAGGATTCTGCAATCTTCCATTGAGGTTGATAGCGTTTGTCTCGGTTGCTGGGGTCCCAGTTGATGGTAGGTAAGTATAGATCATCTCCTAGGCGGGCCCCGTCATCAGCAATACCACTGCTTGACCCGCCCATATCGCCAGCAGCGCGACCCCCAGCACTAGTTGCCTCATGAGTAGAAGAGGTAGCTGGGTTCTCTTTCCCAATAACTGAAAAAATATTCGAAGGCGAGGTAGACACAGGGGAAATTGTGACATTAGTAGCCAGAGGCGCAGCAACAGGAATAGCCGTTACGGTCACAGCAGCAGTAACTGGGGGCGGCGGCATCGCACAGCTAACGGATAGAGACGGACTCAGCAATGGTTCGGGTTCGTTTTGTTTGCTATCAGTTGGGGGTACCACCTCAATAGATGACATGGGCATGACTGTCACAAGGGAAGTTTGAACCGTGCCCGTAGTCCCTGTAGTAAAAACATACTTCAGTTGCATAGGGCGTTTATTTATGTAATAAAAAGTACAAAGTCCATACCAGTTGGTATGGCATAGGCGGCCTGCACGGCTTCAAACGCGGGCAGATTTGGAGCGTGAAATGTCTTTCGTTTTTTCACTACATGGGTGGGGCTGGCAATTTCAGCTGCAGTAGTCATTTCACCTTTGGTAATAGCCGTTCCACTAGCGGAAGATGTGGTCACCCCAGCCGCCATATACTTCCTCCCGGTAATCTTTACCCGGAGGGGTTTCTTCTCCTGATTAGCAACGTTCGTACTCCCGCTGGCACTAGCAAGGGCAGGATAAGCAGTTGGATCCGCTGGAAGGGCGGGTAGCAAAAATTGTTCCAGATGAATTTTTAACACATCCGGCTCTTGCTCATTAAGTACGCGGTCGGCGGCCCTTAGTGCCAGATGCCGTGGGGGATCGACAAAGTCAAATAAGCTCCATTCTCCTGAAAAGGGTATATCTAGTTAAACAATACTGTATTAAATGAGCAAAGTATCAGGCATACCTTCATCATCCCTTTGAAACGAGGGATACTGCTTGATATCATGCCATAACAGGCTCATTCCCGCCATTACCAGGGCCCCTTCTGGAATAACAGTACATTCGAAAGGGTGACTGCACAATCTTGTATATAGGGCATTTGCAATATAAGCATCTTCAGGAGGACTGTCGTCCTTAACTTTGTCCTTTGGCCCCATGTTTCTCCAGTGCATATCGCCAGGAATTACAGAGCTGTCAATATAGAAAAATTTCTTTTTCCAATCTTTATCCCGGGAACTGGTAGGGATTTCCCTTAGACAAGAAACTTCAGTGTCTCTCCGATCAAAAGTAAAAAACGGGGGTTTCCACACAAGAACGAAAAAAGCCCTAAATACGATGATTTCCGGTATATGCCCTAAAGCTACGCAGGCAAATTCAAATTGACGAAGCTTCACTAACCCTAGGGGATGTATTTGGGAAAGATGAATGTGGTAGTAATCAAGCACGAATTTGAGAAATTTAGTGATGGGCAACCGGAAATTGCAGAATTTGAAAAAATCACTGAACAATGTGATTTTTCCTTTCCTCAATGGAAAGGCTGTGTCTGTTTTCGACGGTAATAGGGGGTTCCATTCAGCCCTGATGCCATAATCCTGCACAAGGTTGTTGTAAGATACAACTCCCCATTTGCAAAAAAGGTTTTCGGAGCCTGCGGACGCAGAGGAAGAAGATTCAATGTTCTTAGAGGCCATTTCGTTCAAAAGAGGGGAAGTGAAAGAAGATGTTCTAGAAATTGGAACCTAACTCTTGTCACCAGGACGATATTTATATGATTGTTTTTCAAAATTCAAAATTGGAAAATGTATCGACATACGCGTCAGAACAGGGTAACCCAAGTTGTTACCCCAATGATGGCTTTAACTGCTACCTCCTATCACATCGCCGCCATTTTCTCATTTCACATTTATGGCACCGCAAATTTTCCTCAAATAGGATATACTTTTTTCTTTTTTCTATAGTCCGATTTCATGAATCACATTTCATAACTTCGGACTGGGGGGACATGACGAGGTATGACCCTATTCGGATAGCCCGACCCGGTCATTCCCTATTATGTTGTTGTAAATAAGCTGTTATAAATATCGGTTCTAGAATATTCCATTCTATATGGATAAGATACATAACTAAATCTCCAACTTTCTGGGAAGATCATGCAAATCCCTAATTTATAGGAACGCATCCAAGCTAAGGAAAACCCTAATCATAAACTATATATAGAGGTAAACATGCAAGGTACAGATCATCGAATTCTCCCTACATCTTCTTCTTCTCTCTATACTTTCTTACTCCCAAACTCGAGACTTATTCTCACGCCGGAGGGTGGTTACAGGAATAACCCCATTCCTGTAACGAGTCCTAACGGTGTTTCTGTTTTGCAGTTTGCTGGTTCGGATCATTGGTATTTGAAGTCTTCATCGGATCCTACCAAAAGGTCAGTGTTTTTTCATTAGTCAATTACAATTATATCCTTTTATTAAAATACTAGAGATGACACATGTAATCACCAAAATACTTCCTATACATTTTAAGAAAAAATGACTTAGCCAACTACCACCATGTATATATATATATATATATATAAATACATGACAAAAATATCATTAACTAATTAGTACATTTGAAAGGTTAGTTGGTTAAACACAAAGATGTGAAAAGGTCTTGGTCGTCTGTCAAGAGAAAAATCAAAACACCGTTCTCATCGAGCTAGTTTTTGCATGGGACATTTTTTTCTATCTTTTTTTGCTGTAACAAGTGATTTTGTAAAGACTTTTGAGAAAAAAAAAATTGAAAAAAACTTTTGGAAGGCATAATTCTCATTGTTCTCGCAACTTAAGTTGGTTCTCATTTTATCATTTCCCTGCGTGTCTCTCTCTGACTCTCTCTATATATATGTATATATTGTCAGGCTATTTAATAATAAATTGTTTTATATTTTTGCATACTAACTATATGTAATGTAATTTCATGTAATATTTATTTATAAAAACTTTTACATATATTTCAAAAAGAAATAGGGATAAGAAGTCTACGTAAACAAAGTTGGTGGATACTTACCTGATTACATCCTTGGGTTCCTTTTCTTGACTTCCAATAATTTAAGACCAAACATCAATTTGATTAGCCTAGTGAATCTGCAGGTTTGGTCTTCGGGGTCTAAGGTTAAGAACCAGCTAACATATTTTAAGTGACTCAAAACTAGGGCGATGCTAAGTTAAGACTTTATATTAGACTACATATGTATCTTTACCGTGCTATAATTATGGATCGAAATGGGACTGGCATTTGTAATCATAAGTACGGATGGAAATGGGATGGGTACGGGTAATTTCCGTACAATATCATGTCCGATTATAAAATTGTGCCTTATGTTCGGTCCTATACTCGTAGGATTCCGTCGGATAGGTAATTATCCGTCAGGCACGCACAAAGTAGATAGATTATACTTTATTTTTTTACACCTAAATATCAATTAATCATTTTTGTGTGGGACAAACACAAAGACAACTTGATCATTGGTGTAAATATAATATATGAAATTCGATATTCTTTGTAGACTTTTTTTGGAATTACTTTACGAATTTCTATACTCTGTATCTTGTAACCATTGCATATATTTTAGATATAGCATTCAAGTAGCGAAAATTGAAATAGACGCAGAGAAAGTTCTACAGATCGAGAACTATAATATGGGCTCATTTAATCTTGGTCCAATATTTTTGAAATCTGGTACGAAAAAATAAATTGCGCAGCTTAACATAGATCAATTCCAGTATGAGGCAATTGATGCTGAAACTTGTGTTATTTCTATTGTGACAAATAATGCAAGTGGGATACGAAAACCAGAAGTTAGGTTTGTATCTCGTCATGATTTTAATATTATACATCAAGGAAGTCAGATATATGCATATAATTCAACTTAATCATAAAATACCATTAGTTACGTGAATCTATATACAAATACGAATCTTAGGTATAAATTTAAAAATATTCCACTTGGGTTGGGTTTAATGGGGAACCATGCATTTAACATCTTAAAGCTCAACCTAACATGTTAAATACACACATACATACACACACATATATATATATATATAGGGGAGGGCTATATAGAAAACCCTTAAGTTTTTAGAAAACTCTGGAAACTCAAATCTCCCCCCATTTTTACCCAACCTCCCGCCATTTTTTTTTGAAAAAAATAACACATGTAATATACATGTTTTAAAGTGTTTTGGGCCAAAAAAAACAAAAAAGCGCCGAAGGGATGTTTTTAAAAAAAATAAACAAATTTCAGCATGCTTCGGGTGACTAACATGTGTTAGGCACAAAAGGCAGAAACTTGCTGAATTTATTTTTTTTAAAAACATTCCTTCGGCGCTTTTTTGGTTTTTTTGGCCCAAAACTCTTAAAAACATGTATATTACATGTGTTATTTTTTTAAAAAACAAAAAATGTCGGGAGGTTGGGTTTTCTAGGGTTTTCTCAAAATGAAGGGTTTTCTATCTAGCTTTAGCCTATATATATATATATATATGGGGAAGGATCCACTAAAAAGTGGATTTTGCCTAAGTAACCTAAGAAGGATTCTGATGATGACATGTGGCACTCCTAATAAGTAGGAATGAAGGGCATTTTGGTCCTTATAAATAAGAGTGAAAATGACATGTGGCACCCCTTTTGTTTTTTTAAAAATACAACAAAAAAATCAAGTACAAAAAAATATAGCACAAAAAAACTAGTACAAAAAAATTTAGCACAAAAAATCTAGAACAAAAAATATAGCACAAAAAATATAGCACAAAAAAATCTAGTACAAAAAATATAGCACGAAAAAATTCAGCAAAAAATGTAGTACAAAAAAATCCAGCATAAAAAAATCGAGGAAAAAAATTTAAGAAAAAAAAATTCAGCACAAAAAAAATAGCACATAAATATAGTACAAAAATTCAACACAAAAAAATGTTATACAACATAGAAATACAACACATTTAAGTGGGTTTTTTTAGTCTTCATATTTTATATAGCAATATGGTACTCAAATTAAAGATAAAAAGACGCTCGATTTTACGGTGAAATTTTTATGAAAAAATAATGTCGTATAAAAAAGTTATGAACGTTTAAAAAATGGGGGTGGAATATGCATGTGCCTTGCATGTGGAGAGAGAAAGTCCATAAATAGGATTTTCCCAAGATACCCTTGCACTCCTCCTTTCTCCTACCCTGTCATCTTAACCATTGATTTGAAAAATAATTGGTTAAGATTCCTTCTCATCCTACTTAGGGAAAATTAACTTTTTATTTGATCTTACCCTATTTATATATATATATATATATATATATATAAATAAAAAGTTTATTTTGCCTAAGTAGGATGAGAAGGAATGTTAACCATTGATTTTTCAAATCAATGGTTAAGATGAAAGTGTAGGAGAATGTAACAACCCTCGGTAAAACCGACAATCTTCATAATATTTCCGATACTCTATTATATCTTAAAGTAACCTTATATGTCTTTAAATACACCCCGTGTATGAAAACCGAGCCCAAATTATGTTATAGTATTTAAAATAAATTAAAAACAATAAATATTAAGCTGAGGCGGGCCGCGTAGGACCTCACCCCAAGCTCACGCGGGCGGTATCAAGGCTGAACCTTGACTCCGGTGAAATTATAAGTTAAGGCGGGCCGCGTAAGCTCACCTTAACTCTTACGCGGGCCGTGTGAGATCATCAAACGCGGAGACACCAGAGGCCGACACGTGTCGACATCGTGGCGGACCTACAAGCTGACCCAGCTAAGCTATGCTGTTGACTGGAGTCAACGCGGGCCGCGTAAGGCTTAGCCTTGTGTGACGCGGGCCGCGAGAGGACGAGATATCAGCACTATATAAGAAAGCCATCGGGTTTCACTTTCCGGCGTTCACAATTCAATTCTCAATCTCAATTTCTGTAGAATAATTATTATAGTCAGGTATTATACCCCTAATTAGCGAGGTTCTGCTCCGTTATAAGTATTATAACCCCAGTTTCGTAACAGTTACGCTGCCCGATTGATTTAGGGTTCCGTAACAACTGTCGTGGTTCTGCCCGACGTAGTTATTGGAATGCCGTCTCGGGGAGGGTATCCTTAATATTTTCAAAGGGTTATGATACTAACCAATGTACATTTGTATAAATTATAGATTATACTCAGGAAACCCTTACGCGAAGTCTAAGATAGCAATGTGAGTTTATCCTCTTTTTGTTAACCTTTTTGGATTGTTTTACAATATGATTAAGCGGTGATTGAGTCTTTGTAGTTCTTCAATTACTGCCGGTATGTTGGGGTTTTGTATACAAAATTTACTACACTGTGAGTAGTAAGTCGGGGATGACAGTACGTTACCATTGGACAATGAGTTAGCCAATGTGTAATATGACCCACAAGTCAGTGGATTGACAGTACTAATGGAGTAATTGTGTAGACATAAACAATGTGATCGCTCTCAATACTGTTCACTGTGACTTTTATTTGAACTTGATTAAATTGGGATTCACTCACCAGTATTTCCCACTGACAAATGTTTTTAAAACGCGTTTCAGGTAATCCAATGTGATAGCCAATTAGTAAAAAGCCAGCTTTAGAGCACTGAAGGCTTGGGGAAAATGTGGCTATAAAAGTTACCTAATAAACGATGTTTTAAATTCAATAAAGTAGGGTTTGTCCCTATAATTTGTATTGTAATAAGAAACTTGGGTTTTACCCATGTGATTATTAATATTAAATGAGGTGGTTTTACTCTGATAAACATTTCCTAACTACGGTCCTGATGTAAATTCCGCTGCAAGATTTAATAACTGATACCACCACTAATGAGTTCTCGTCCGCCCGTTCCCGGGACAGATAAGGGATCGGGGGTTGCGACAGAAGGTGGTATCAGAGCCTAGCCACTGGTCTGAGCCAAAGCAGTGTTCTGCTGACACTTAAAATTCTAAATTTTGTGTTAGGAAATAAATTACGGAAATAAGTGCATAACTGTATTTATTTGTTATGTGTTATTTGACTATTTGTTAGTTTACAGTATGAGTGATCAAGGACCCTTAGACATGAGTCGTCAGTTGTCTGAATCACCTAGGAGTGAAGGTACTTCTTCACAGCCTGCCCTTTCTGGGTATTCTGCTGATCAGGAAGAAGGAGTGTTTGCTTTTAAAGCTCAGTAAGAAGAGGCATTCCCTCATAAGAAACGAGGATGGTTCAGTAAGGAAGCCTTTGCACGTAGGAAAAGAATGCGAAAGTTACAACAGCAAAGAGTTTTAGCAGCCGCTAAGTGGAAGACTGATGCCCATACACATGATATGCTTAATAGAAGCCTAGCCAATTTCCATATCCTAGCTACAACTGCTGCTGACCCGAGTCTGGAACAACTAGTAGCACCACAACCACAAAACCCATACCAACCCATGGAGATAGAAAATCCTGACAACCAAGTGGAGATGCATGACTTTAACCCAGAAGAAATCCCTAGGATACCTGCACCAAACCCCCTAGACCCAAATTACGACCCCTGGTGGGACGATAATAGGGACTTTGTGCAACGTTACCCTATTCATGAAGACACACCCATACAGAACATAGGAGCCTATCCAGGTATGGACCCTTTAGATCCCTATTACCACGATGAATATATTAGGAAAATCTTAGAAGATCCTTACCGATTTCAGGCACTTTCACCCCCATATCAGGAACCCGCACCCCAGATTCCAAACCCAGTCCTAGAACCTGCACCCCCAATGAGTGCAGAAAACGTGCAAGAACTTAGGACTTTCGGGGAGGAAATTTTAGAAAGCAGTGAGAGAATGCGTCAGGTGGGAGAGCGTCTCGTATGGAAATACGATGAGCGCAATATGGATTTTTGGATAAATCCATATCCGTGAATGTGATGGTAGAAACGGTAATAGTAATAATAATAATAAAATAAAATAAAAATAAAATAAAATTATGTGTGTACGGATGCATAGTACTATTAGTGTAATTTTCTTTCTGTTGGTATTGTAATCTTTATTTCAGTACTAGTGTGTAATAGACGCATAGTATATGAAAATAGAGTACAAGTCGCAATGATCGACGTTTTTGGCTAGATTGCATGTCATGCGAATTACGATATTACCTAATATCTTGTGATATTAATATGGGAAAATGTTTAAAATTCAGATGGCCGATGAAAGAAATCAAGGAAATCTGAATAATGATAACCAGAGTAACATTAACGTGGTTAATGAGAATCCAAGCATCAATAACAATAGAAACCAGATGGATAATAGTGTTGTTCAACACATAGTGGCACAAGGAATTATAGATGCAATGCCATTTATTCTTCAAACGGCTCAAGAAGCAAATAATAAAAGTAAACATAGTAGTAAGCGACCAATTGAACCGGAACACAGCGTGAACAATGGACCAGTACTTCAAATGCCTATTCCCAAAAGAAGAAGAACCGTGTCTTACGGTTGTTCTTATAAAGAATTCTGGTCTTGTAAACCAATGGAATTATCGGGCAACGAAGGGGCCATTGCAGCTCTACGCTGGATAGAGAAGACTGAGGCAGTCTTAAGAATAAGCAAGTGTGCTGAAGAAGATAAAATATTGTTTGCTTCTAATCTGTTTAAGAATTCAGCGCTAGAATGGTGGAACACTATCCTCCAATCAAAAGGAAGTGATAGAACTTACAATATGGAATGGGAAGAATTTAAAAACAAGGTAGAAAGGAAATTCTGCCCACCCAATGAAAAAGAACAGATAGCAAACAAATTCCTAAACCTTAGAATGACTGGTGTGGATAGTAAGGGATATACTAAAATATTCTTTGAATATGCCAGAAACCAGAATAGTTCCAACTCTTGCTTCACCAGAACCAGTGTTAATCTCCCGTTATATTTGGGGATTAATTGGGGAGATTAGACATGTAGTCAAGGCAGCTAGACCTCAAACTATAGAAGAAACTGTAGAACTAGCCAATACATTGACTGATAAATTAGTCCGTACTAGAGAAGAAGACCAGAGGAAAAACCTAACCCAAAGGCTTACTCAAGAATTCCGTTCTGGGAATTACAACCGTAGGAATATAGGTTCTACCTCTGCACCTTTCTGCAAAGTCTGCAAGAAAAAGCATTCGGGAAAATGCTCCACTCTTTGCAATTATTACAAGATGCCAGGGCACAAGAAGGAAAATTGCAGGAAGAAATCCAGTAATGGGTTGTGCTACAACTGCGGGGAAAAAGGTCATATCAGGCCAAACTGTCTAAAACTAACCCCAGCTGCAAACAATAAGAATACTAAAAATGCTAGAGCATTTGTTCTGACTGCAGATGAAGCCAAGATGATTCCAGATGTCATAGCTGGTACGTTTTTAGTTAATGATATTTTTGCTAAAGTATTATTTGACTCTGGTGCAAACCAAAGTTTTATTAATACATCATTTTGCAAATTTCTAAATCAGTTATTAACTAAACTACCACAAGAATGTCTAGTAGAGACCGCTAATGGAGAAACTGTTAGGATTTCTGAAATCTTGCAGGAAGCAAGAATAGAAATCTTAAATCAAAAATTTGTGGCAAACCTGTATTCCATGAATCTGACAGGATTTGATGTTGTTTTAGGAATGGATTGGTTAATAGCCAATAAAGCCAGTATTTTATGTGATCAAAAGTCAATCCATGTAAATTCACCAAAAGGTAAAACGATCACAATTAAAGGAGATAAACCATTTAGAACTACGAAATTCATCTCTGTGATGAAAACTGCAAGTTCTATAAGAAAAGGTTCTATAGTGTATTTGATTTCCATAATCACTAACACTAAAGGAAATGATTTAAAAGATATTCCAGTAGTATCTCAGTTTTCAGATGTATTTCCAGAAGAATTGCCAGGGCAACATCCAGATAGAGAAGTTGAATTCCGAATCCATTTAATACCAGGAACAACACCAATTGCCAAAGCACCTTATCGTTTGACACCTGTAGAAATGCAAGAATTGAAGAAACAATTAGACGAATTGTTAGAGAAGGGATTTATACAACCAAGTACGTCGTCATGGGGAGCGCCGATACTGTTTGTTAAAAAGAAGGACGGATCAATGCGTATGTGTATTGATTACCGTGAATTAAACAAAGTCACGATTAAGAATCGGTACCCATTACCGAGAATCGATGATCTGTTTGATCAACTGCAAGGAGCTCGATTTTTCTCTAAGATCGATTTAAGGTCAGGATATCATCAGTTAAAGGTACAGGAAGAGGACATTCCTAAAACCGCTTTCAGAACAAGGTATGGCCATTATGAATTTACTGTCATGCCATTTCATTTAACCAATGCCCCAGCTGCATTTATGGACATGATGAACCGAATATGTAAGCCATATTTGGATAAATTCATAATTGTTTTCATAGATGATATTCTCATTTACTCTAAGAGTAAAGAAGATCATGCAAAGCATTTGCACGCACTTTTAAGTTTATTAAGAAAGGAAAAACTTTACGCTAAATTTTCTAAGTGCGAATTTTGGTTAGAACATGTACAATTCCTTGGACATTTAGTCAATCATGAAGGAATTCATGTAGATCCAACAAAGATCGAGGCAATTACTAAATGGAAAACCCCTGAGTCACCAACCGAGGTTAGAAGTTTCTTAGGATTGGCCGGTTATTATAGAAGATTTATTCAAGATTTTTCTAGAATAGTCATTCCCTTAACTAAGCTAACCTGTAAATCTGTTAAGTTTGAATGGGGATTAAAACAAGAAGAAGCCTTTAGAATCCTTAAGAAAAGATTAACCCATACACCCATATTAGCGTTACCAGAAGGAACTGAAGACTTTGTTGTTTATTGTGATGCTTCCAAATTAGGTTATGGATGTGAATTGATGCAAAGACAAAAGGTTATAGCTTACGCATCTAGACAACTTAAGAATCATGAAGAGAATTATTCCACCCATGATTTAGAATTAGGAGCTATAATTTTTGCTCTTAAAATTTGGAGACATTACCTTTATGGTAGTAAGTTTACCATATTCACTGATAATAAGAGTTTAAGGTATATTTTCAAGCAAAAGGAATTGAATATGAGACAAAGACACTGGATGGAGATGCTTAGTGATTATGATTGTGATATCCAGTATCATGAAGGAAAAGCAAATGTAGTAGCAGATGCTTTAAGCCGAAAATATCATGAAAAGCCAAAAAGGGTACGTTCTCTCAAATTAAATCTACAAGTAGATTTAAATGATCAAATAAGAGAAGCACAAGAATCAGTAATCAAGGATGATTCTGAAAAATTAAAAGGTATGCTGAAGGAATTAAAACAAGGAACAGATGGAATTTGAAGATTCCATGAAAAGAGAATGTGGATACCTAAATTAGGAAATCTACGTCATCGTATATTAGAAGAAGCCCATAAGTCTAAATATACGATGCAACCAGGAAATGATAAAATGTACCAGGATTTAAGGAAAAATTTCTGGTGGATAGGAATGAAAAAGGACATAGCAGCCTATGTTTCTAAATGTTTAACTTGTTCACAAGTTAAGGCTGAACACCAGAAGCCCTCAGGTTTATTACAACAATTAGAAATGCCAGTGTGGAAATGGGAATTGATAACAATGGATTTTGTTACTAAATTACCCAAAACAAAGAAAGGAAATGATACAATCTGGGTGATTGTAGATAGGCTAAACAAGTCAGCTCATTTCCTACCCATTAAAGAAACTTTCAGTATGGAACAATTAGCTAAATTATATGTAAATGAAATTGTTTCTTTACATGGCATTCCTTTATCAATTGTTTCTGATAGGGATAGTCGATTTACCTCTCATTTTTGGTCAAGTTTCCAAAAAGCAATGGGAACCAAGTTAAAATTAAGCACAACTTATCATCCTCAAACGGACGGACAAAGCGAAAGAACAATTCAAACAATGGAAGATATGCTTAGAGCTTGCGTAATTGATTTTGGAGGTAATTGGGATGATCACTTACCTTTAATAGAATTTTCATATAATAATAGTTATCACACAAGTATCAATGCTGCACCATTCGAAGCACTTTATGGACGAAAGTGTCGAACCCCAATCTGTTGGGCAGAAATTGGGGAAAAGCAACTATCTGGACCTGAGATAGTGCACGAAACGACTGACAAGATTATTCAAGTCAAGGAACGACTGAAAGCAGCACGTGATCGACAAAAGAGTTATGCCGATAACCGACGCAAGCCATTGGAGTTTCAAGTAGGAGATAAAGTATTATTGAAAGTCTCTCCTTGGAAAGGAGTGGTAAGATTCATCAAAAGAGGAAAGCTAAGTCCCAGGTATATTGGACCTTTTGAGATTATTAGAAGAATAGGACCTGTAGCCTATCAGCTACAACTGCCAGTGGAAATGGCAGGAATACATGATGTGTTTCATGTATCTAATCTAAAAAAGTGTTTAGATGATGAATCACTAATAGTACCTCTTAAGGATATAGAGGTAAATGAACAACTCAAGTTTGTAGAAAGACCTCTACAAATTGAAGACAGGAAAGTCAAGAATCTCAAACCAAAAGACTAGTTCTAGTCAAAGTGAAGTGGGACTCCAAAAGAGGACCAGAGAACACATGGGAGCTTGAATCGGAAATGCAAAAGAAATATCCGTGTTTATTTCAGTAGATCTCGAGGACGAGCTCTAAAACAAGGTGGGGAGAATGTAACAACCCTCGGTAAAACCGACAATCTTCATAATATTTCCGATACTCTATTATATCTTAAAGTAACCTTATATGTCTTTAAATACACCCCGTGTATGAAAACCGAGCCCAAATTATGTTTTAGTATTTAAAATAAATTAAAAACAATAAATATTAAGCTGAGGCGGGCTGCGT
Source organism: Helianthus tuberosus (assembly GCA_030545235.1). NCBI lineage: Eukaryota > Viridiplantae > Streptophyta > Magnoliopsida > Asterales > Asteraceae > Helianthus > Helianthus tuberosus. Next base: position 34,651,821 of record CM060441.1, read on the forward strand.
AGGACCTCACCCCAAGCTCACGCGGGCGGTATCAAGGCTGAACCTTGACTCCGGTGAAATTATAAGTTAAGGCGGGCCGCGTAAGCTCACCTTAACTCTTACGCGGGCCGTGTGAGATCATCAAACGCGGAGACACCAGAGGCCGACACGTGTCGACATCGTGGCGGACCTACAAGCTGACCCAACTAAGCTATGCTGTTGACTGGAGTCAACGCGGGCCGCGTAAGGCTTAGCCTTGTGTGACGCGGGCCGCGAGAGGACGAGATATCAGCACTATATAAGAAAGCCATCGGGTTTCACTTTCCGTCGTTCACAATTCAATTCTCAATCTTAATTTCTGTAGAAGAGTTATTATAGTCAGGTATTATACCCCTAATTAGCGAGAATCTGCTCCGTTGTAAGTATTATAACCCCAGTTTCGTAACAGTTACGATGCCCGATTGATTTAGGGTTCCGTAACAACTGTCGTGGTTCTGCCCGACGTAGTTGTTGGAATGCCGTCTCGGGGAGGGTATCCTTAATATTTTCAAAGGGTTATGATACTAACCAATGTACATTTGTATAAATTATAGATTATACCCAGGAAACCCTTACGCGAAGTCTAAGATAGCAATGTGAGTTTATCCTCTTTTTGTTAACCTTTTTGGAATGTTTTACAAAACCTTAATTGTTTTACAATATGATTAAGCGGTGATTGAGTCTTTGTAGTTCTTCAATTACTGCCGATATGTTGGGGTTTTGTATACAAAATTTACTACACTGTGAGTAGTAAGTCGGGGATGACAGTACGTTACCATTGGACAATGAGTTAGCCAATGTGTAATATGACCCACAAGTCAGTGGATTGACAGTACTAATGGAGTAATTGTGTAGACATAAACAATGTGATCGCTCTCAATACTGTTCACTGTGACTTTTATTGAACTTGATTAAATTGGGATTCACTCACCAGTATTTCCCACTGACAAATGTTTTTAAAACGCGTTTCAGGTAATCCAATGTGATAGCCAATTAGTAAAAAGCCAGCTGGAGAGCACTGAAGGCTTGGGAAAATGTGGCTATAAAAGTTACCTAATAAACGATGTTTTAAATTCAATAAAATAGGGTTTATCCCTATAAATTGTATTGTAATAAGAAACTTGGGTTTTACCCATGTGATTATTAATATTAAATGAGGTGGTTTTACTCTGATAAACATTTCCTAACTACGGTCCTGATGTAAATTCCGCTGCAAGATTTAATAACTGATACCACCACTAATGAGTTCGCGTCTGCCCGTTCCCGGGACATATAAGGGATCCGGGGTTGCGACAGAGAAAGTAAGAGTGCAAGGGTATCTTGGGAAAATCCTATTTATAGACTTTCTCTTTCCACATGCAAGGCACATGCATATTCCACCCTCATTTTTTAAACGTTCATAACTTTTTTATACGACATTATTTTTTCATAAAAATTTCACCGTAAAATCGAGCGTCTTTTTATCTTTAATTTGAGTACCATATTGCAATATAAAATATGAAAACTAAAAAAACCCACTAAAATGTGTTGTATATCTATGTTGTATAACATTTTTTTGTGCTGGATTTTTGTACTATATTTTTGTGCTAATTTTTTGTGATGAATTTTTTTGTCTTAAATTTTTTTTCTCAATTTTTTATGCTGGATTTTTTGTACTACATTTTTTTTTCTAAATTTTTTCGTGCTATATTTTTTTGTACTAGATTTTTTGTGCTAGATTTTTTTGTATTAGATTTTTTTGTGCTAGATTTTTTTGTATTAGATTTTTTGTGCTAGATTTTTTTGTACTAGATTTTTTTTGTTGTATTTTTAAAAAACAAAAGAGGTGTCACATGTCATTTTCACTCATATTTATAAGGACCAAAATGCCCTTCATTTCTATTTATTATGAGTGCCACATGTCATCATCACAATCCTTCTTAGGCTACTTAGGCAAAATCCACTTTTTAGTGGATTCTTCCCCTATATAGGGTTGGGTTCATTTCAGAACTCTAAATAATTGCAGAACTTTCAGAACTCCTAATAAACAATCATTATATATATATATATATATATATATTTGTATTTAGGATCTTTTTATCATCTATTATATATATTTTAATGATTACATACCTGTTAAAAGTAGTTTACATATGTTTAATAGCCAAATTATATATATGTGTTATAACTAGTTACATATATGTAAAAAACTAGTTTACATATGTGTAATTATAAAATTACATATAAAAAATGATAAAATTACTCTTAACATGTACGTAATCGTAAAAATACACATAATAAATGATAAAATTATCTTAAGCATAAAAATATATAAATAAAAATATTGTTTATTAGGAGTTCTGTAAATATTAATGGTTCTGAAATGATCATTACCCTATATATATATATACACACACAGTGGCGGAACTAGCCCAAAAACTTAGGGGTATCCTATTTTTTTAGGATCAGGGGTATCCTTTATATAACCCTTTATATAACGGAAACGGAGTTGAGGGGTATTTTTACACTACGGATATGGATTTAAAGGGTATTTTTACACTAAAGAGAAGAGGTTGAGGGGTAGCCCGTGCTACCCCTACTAACACTATAAGTCCGCCACTATGCACCCCCCACAGTCTAACGCCTGTGAGAGAATTGTGAGATGGGGTCCACCCCAAATCAACCCATCACTTTTTTTCAAAATTTTAATATTTAGTTAAACCACACCATGATAGTGAAAGGGTGGGTTAGTTAAAGCTCATTGTCTACATGACAGGAAGCTATGCACTTTTCAGTTAAACTGCAACCAGTGGCGGAACTAGCCCATTAATTTAGGGGTATCCCAAAATTTTTTTGCCACCCATAATGAAAAAAAAATTAAGTTTGATAGTTCAGGTTCGACGTTTGTTTCCACTTTCCAATAGGTTTATTTTAATGTTTTGGGTCCTGGGCTAAGCTTTGGCATTTACTAATTGGGTTCCTTCCAATTATATTATTGTTAATTTGGGCTTACTTTACAATTTAGATTTAATTTATTCTACAACTTTTGGGTTGTAAATGGTTCGGGCTTATAAAAAATGGGATTTTAATAACATCAACTATCCTATATTTTTGCCAGTGGTATCTTCGAATTTATTTAGGGGTATCCTTTGTATAAAACCGAAAAAATACACTATACGGGGTTGAGCCGTAGCCCGTGCTACACCTATTACTACATTAGCTCCGCCCCTGTATATATATGTAGGGTTAGGATTTAGAGAAAATGGAGGAAAGTGTAAGAACGGTGAGAACAGTTATGGATTTTCAGATCAAAACAATCTATGGACTAGATTGGCGCGGTAGCGTTATCGTAAGTAACACCAATTCTATTAAGTGGACGCGCTTCATTAAGGGTAAAAGGGTTTTTTACCGCTCAAATTCAAAACGCCAACAAAAATGATAACACGCCATTTAAAAAAATAAAACACCATTAAATATAAAACGCCAAAAATTAGTGATAAAACGCGTTGGAGATTACAGGAAGAGGAAACAACACAGTAACTGAAATTCAGTTATTAACATTTATTAGAAGAAATTTTCTCCTAAATTACGCGCCAAAAACATCATTATATAAACGACGTTAAACATCGCTTCCATAATCACTTCAATCTATCATTCTGCAAAAACATCTTTTACCAAAAACGCCAAGTTTAACTAAAAATGGCAACCATCGTTTGGTGGAGATACACTCTGGCAATCAGGCGATTCGTCCTACGTTTTGACAACAGAAGGAGGGTGTATGTTAGGACGATCAAGGAAATTTTGAAGATCGAAGAAGAGGTACAGAGGGGTATCCTATCGCTTGGCATCGCTCTGGATAACGAATGTCATGAAACACATAAGCTTATGAAAACATTAACAAGGAAATTTGGACCAATCAAAGCAAATGGAAAATCGGACTCTGTCATGACATCATGGCGTTTTGATAATGAAACAGACATGGTGACCGTTATATACGACAACGGAGAGCAGGAAGACTACCTGGTTGAAAACATCATAACAAAGCAGGGGCTTGGGTTCATGGAAGAATTGCACAAAGCCACTTGTTTAAACACAGACATGGACTCAAAAATGGCGTTGATGCAAGACATGTTCAAATGGATGTTTCAGAATCTTCAGGAACAAGAAGCCGATTAAAGTGAATGTGATGACATGGATGAAAGTCTAGATGAAGACTCCGAGTAAGAAGACGACGGAAGTGATGGATACTTCTCGGATAAAGTACCTTCTGACGTGGAGTTTTAATTTTTTTTGTTGGTTGGTTTTCTTCTGTGTAATCTTTTTTTTCTTAAGATAATTAAATGCTATATTTCTCTATTTAGTTGCAAAACGCCAAAAAAATACTACAAAAAGTTATTGCTTACAAAACGCCAAAAATAATAAAAAATATTTTTCCTGCTTAATATTTTCTCTGTTATTGTATTTTGTCATCTTGGTCTACATAACGCTATTTAAAAAAAACGCCAAACTTGAAAGATGAGACGTCTATCACCATAAAACTGATAAAGCTGAACAAACAGTAAATATACACAGTAACTGAAAAGACGGTTACTTTATTACTATCATTTATTATAATAAAAATTCCGCCTAAAACTACGCGCCAAAAAACTCCTATAAGAGAGAGGTCTCTACACAATGAATTGATCACACCCAGAAAACAAACGCCGTGTTCCCTAGAAACCACTCATTTTAAACGCCAAAAAAATAGTTAAAAAAACCACAGATGGCAAAGCTTTTAACGAATGCATTCTTCTCTGAGGTGGGTATCTCTATAATCTTTCGCTGAATGAGATGGACAAATATTCAAGAAAAAGAGACTGATGACATTGATATGTCATCATGTGAGCTTTGTTTTTGATGAATATATGCATGGCATGAAGGGATCAATACAAGTGTAAAATGCTATTTTGGACTCCATTATTATAAATAACATCAAGCAAGAGTTAATATTTAATGACATGCCACCAAACAAGAATATCACACCAAAAAACAGGATGCCACTAACAAAAGCTTCGTCTAAAAAGACGGGCTTTATGTAGGAAAGATGACATCTAGCTAAGGTATTCAAAGGTTCAAAACGCCAAAACAAATTCAAGAAGAAGAGGCTGATGACAGTGAAGATTTGTATGAGAAATTAGATTACCATTTTTAGTTTTTTTCTTTTTCATTTTCTATTGTTTTGTTATCTAATTATCTGTTGTTTGTTATCTAATTCTCTACTAATAAAATATATTATTATATAAAAACGCCAAAAACTGCAAACACCAAAACGCTAAATAGTATGAAAACTGTGAGAACGGGTGCTGGCAAAGCACCTTGTCAATGTATTAAACGCCAAAAAAATGACTAAACGCCATAAAAAAATTTGGTCTTATTGTAATCTTATGAAAATATTAATGAATCGTAGTGAATTATTAACAACGCCATAAACGCCAAAAAAATTGACCAAGGAAACGCTATAACGCCAAAAAAACTGTGAGAACGGGTGCTGGCAAAGCACCTTGTCAATGTATTAAACGCCAAAAAAATTGACTAAACTCCATAAAAATATTTGGTCTTATTGTAATCTTATGAAAATATTAATGAATCGTAGTGAATTATTAACAACGCCACAAACGCCAAAAAAAATTTGACCAGGGAAACGCTATAACGCCAAAAAAATTATGTATGTGACACAAAAACAATTAATTCAACATGACGTGTCTAAGAAAAAAGTAAAATGCCAATTAGTTAATGAATATAATTAACGCCAAAATAATCTTAGACGCCAAAAATGAAACAGCATGTTACGCAAAATTGGAAAATAAAAGAAAATTGAAAAGACAAAAAAACCCCTCACGCCCAGATCATATCCCACGCCACATGTTGGGCCAGGATGCGTTCTCACCGTTCTCACACTTTAGGGGGTTTTCTCCTGATCCCGTACATACATACATACATACATACGTACGTACGTACGTACGTACGTACGTACGTACCTACATACATACATACATACATACATAAATACATACACACACATATATATATATATATATGTATGTACGGGATCAGGAGAAAACGCCCTAAAGTGTGAGCTTGAGAACGGATCCTAGCCCAACACGTGGCACACGATATAGTGAAGGGCGGAGGGACTTTTTTGTCATTTTATATTCTTTTTATAAACGCATCTCACAACACCGTTTTTTTTGGCGTTTAGTTAGATTCAACAAATACATGGCATTTTTATTGTTTTTAGATCAGGAGCATAGTAAATATTTTGTCGTTTATGACGTCCCCAAATTTAATAAAATCATTTAGTAATTATAACTTATTTTCCTCCATGGTGTTTCCCAAATTCATTAGGCGTTTTTGTAGATTTCAACAGTTTATATATGTTATCAAGGTAAATTTATTGGCGTTCATGGCGTTTTTAAATTCATTAGAAATTTAAAAGAGTACAGCTAAGACGAAATCAAACAAAAACTAATAGTCTTCTGTGGATGGTATTACATCAGAGATGTAACCATCGCTTTGTTCATCACTCTCCTTAGACTCATCATCATCATCTTGTTCATTTGCGAATAACGCCATAATCTCGTCTCTTCTTTGTTGTCCTATACTTGAATGTATTCACAGCGCTGGATCTAGCATTGTTCGAAGGTGCTAAATCACTGAGCTGTTCAATAAGATGTAGTCTATCTGTATTCAGCACGTCCATTGTCAATGAATAACCTCCCCCCCCCCCCCCCCCGTGTTGAAAGCTCACCCTCACCGTTCTTGATTGTTCATCCAGAATCCAACTGGTAACTTTTGGTAGATCAGTATCTTCAACATCATCATCATCTTCTGGAAATTTTCTTTTTAATCTTCTTATTACCGTTCGATTGCTCTCACAATCGTAGGCCACTGGGACCCCAAGGGCTAGAATATCCCTCTGAACGGATTCATCTATACTAAGTATGGCCTTGATTGTTTTGACCTTCACCCTTCTCCTGTCAGAGAACTTTATGACGAAACGTCCCTCTGACCTCTCAAACCTCCATGCAATAAACTGCGCTATTTTTTTTAAATTATATGGCGTTTTAGACAATGTGTGGCGTTTTTACTGAATGTGTGGAGTGTGAAACTTTTGTTTAGCTATTGTACTTATATAATGAGCTTTTTTATTTGGTGCCAGGTAGATATTTGTTTTTGGCGGTAAAAAACATCAGTAACTTTTTTATGTCTATTTTTTGTATCAATTGTTGTGCCATATAGGATGCAGGCCTATAATGTGACAGGTAATTATGGCATTTTGGAAAGATAATTAAATTCAATTATGATGGCGTGGCTTTTAATATAATAAATATAAGTAATAAAGTTTTCCGTCGTTGCAGTTACTGCTTGCAGTTACTATTTTGTTCAGCTTCATCTGTTAAGGCTGTAACACTTCTCATCTTTTCAGGGTTTTGGCGTTTTGTTTTTAATCGCGTTTAGATAAAGATGGCACGTTGTTTTATACATTGTTTTAATGGCGTTTAGTCAATTTTTGGTGTTTCTAATAATACATTGTTTTGGCATTTTTTGGCGTTTTATATAGTAACAACGTGCTTTGCCAGCATCCGTTCTCACAGTTTTCATACAATTAGGTGTTTGGTGTTTGTAGTTTTTGGCGTTTTATAAACATTTTTTTAACATATATAATGTATTTTATTAGTAGAGAAATAGATAACAAACAACAGCGAATTAGATAACAAACAATAGAAAATGAAAAAAAAAATGATAACCTAATTTCTCATCCAAATCTTAATTGTCATCAGCCTTTTCTTCTTGAATTTGTTTTGGCATTTTGAACCTTTGAATACCTTAGCTAGATGTCAATTTTCCTACATAACGCCCGTCTTTAGACGAAGCTTATTAGTGCCATCCTGTATTTTGGTGTGATATATTCTTGTTTGGTGACATGTCATTGAAGATTAACTCCTGCTTGGGTTCTATTATAATAATGGAGTCCAAAATAGCATTTACACTGGTATCGATCCCTTCATGCCATCAATATATCCATCAAGAACAAAGCTCACATAATGACATATCACTGTCATCAGTCTCTTTTTCTTGAATATTTGTCCATCTCATTCAGCAAAAGCTTATAGAGATACCCATCTTAGAGAAGAATCCATTCAGTGAAACTACATGCAGAACAATACTGGACATAGAAGAAACGAGCTTTGCCATCTGTGGATTTTTTTAACTATCTTTTTGGCGTTTTAAAGTGAGTGGTTTCTAGGAAACAAGGCGTTTGTTTTTTGGGTGTGATCAACTGATTGTGCAGAGACGTCTCTCTTATAGGATGTTTTTGGCGCGTAGTTTAGGCGGGATTTTATTATAATAAAGTAACCTTCTTTTCAGTTACTGTGTGTATTTACTGTTTCGTTTAGCTTTATCAGTTTAGGGTGATAGACGTCCCATCTTCCAAGTTTGGCGTTTTTAATGGTGTTTTGTAGAACAAGATGACAGAATACACTAACAGAGAAAATATTAAACAGGAAAAATATTTTTTATTATTTTTGGCATTTTGTATGCAATGACTTTTTGTAGTATTTTTTGGCGTTTTGTGAAACACCCACTTTTTCACATTCGAAAAATAATAATAATAACATACTAATTTTAACAAAAATTGGGCATGACCCGTTCGTACTATAAGCAATTCCCTGCTTTTAACATTCACCATTCAAACTAAATTCTACGACACGTTTCAAAAGACATAAAATTTGTAACCATACAAGATTCCATTAAAAGTGTTTTGTCTGAACTACCAAAATAAGATTTAAAATCCTAACTTACTTACGAAACATCCTAAACATAAGTTTAACATTTACATTATGAAAGTATTTTGACCCATTACAAAAAAAAAAAGACAACTTGAACCGGAAGCGCAAGGAGGGCGATATAGTGTGTTCGATCCGAGCTCGCCGTCATCAAACGTGAGATTTACCTAACATGTATAACACCAAAACATTCATTAGCTTAATTTACTAACAAAATTTAAACCTTTAATTACCTATCATTATTCGACCCATTAACAATTCATCACTTTGTCAACATACTTGATGTTATCATTCTTTCCTTGCAAATCATAAATTTTCCTTATATCCATTCATCCTTACATATCGAAAACATTCAAAGCATAAACTTTTCGACCCAACCTTAATGAGTTGATTCGTACCATACATTCTTAACTCACTTTCATCATTTTGACCCGTTTACCAACAAGTCCTTATTAATCATTTCAACATCCTACTAATCAACATTCCGACCCATTTAAAACGGGTCTTTACACATTCGTTACTACATCATTTCTCAAACATTTCTCAAAACTCTACGTATCCAATTCAACCATAAGTAACAAGGCAACTTTACGCTAAGGCTTAAGAACCAAAGTTACCATTTGTAAATCTACATGTAAGGTAAATAAAGTTCATATGAACTTACCGTGATCTTGCGATGCTTGCGACTTCAAATGACTCGTGCCTTCTTCTTTCTTCGTGCCTATACGTTGTAACTTCACACTTTTAGCTTTTCGATTTCATTGCATCACATATGCATTTTACTTATTCATCATGACATTACTTATCTAAACATACATCCATTTTCATTTTACATCATCACTAAATCAAGAATTCATGTCAAATACAACTAAATCATTCTAAGGCATTTCATCGAACACATGTCGTGCGTATTATCTATGAAGCATAAAGTATAAGTATTTTAAGCACATTTTTCACAATTCATCCATTGATTAGCATAAACATTCCCGACTTCACAATTTATCATTCTAACTATGTACTTATAGTTCCAAATCAACTACTCATCAAAATATCATCAATATTAAACTAATTAACATGTAGAACTTCACAATTTTTTTAACCATCTTTTGACATACAAGTAGGTTTTACCCCAATTCATCATCATAGAGAAATTCAAGCATAATTTCAACTCCTATATGTTCATATCATCTTGCATACATGTTATTTCATACAAAATCACAAATTTCACATACACCACTTCATCAAACATTACCAAATCCTGAAATTAGACTTACTTGATGTCAAGAACACTTAGGTGATCAAAGTTCCTAGCTCATGCATAACAATTTAGCCCTAGAGCCTCTCAATTTGGTGATTAACTTGCTAGGGTTTTAAGGGGAAGGTTTCCCCTGGTCTCTCTTCTCGATCGCACACACACACCCAGCACCAACACTGACCAATTTTTTTTTATCTAATTTGATTCTATATTTACACATCTAGTCCCTTATCTTTTAGATCATATTCACTTTACTACTTCCCATACTAACTTGGTCACTTTCTCTTATTAACTTTGGTTAATAAGATATGTTTTAAACTTAGTACCATTTTTAACTTTTCTTGTGGCAAAATTCTATATTTTCCATTTTCCATTATTTAAACATTACTACATATTATTATATTATGACATACGAAAATTTGGGGTGTTACAAGTCTACCCCCTTAAAGAAGGTTTCGTCCCCGAAACCTAAATACATACCAAATAATTCCGGGTAGTGCTTCCGCATGTCACCCTCCGCTTCCCACGTAAGATCCGATCCCTTTCGGTGTTGCCATTGGACCAACACTTGTCGAACGGGTTTGTTGCGGAGTTGTTTCACCTTGAAATCTTTTATTTCCACGGGTCTTTCGATATAATTTAGCCTTTCATCTACTTCAATGTCATCCAATGGCACGTACACATTTTCATCTGCTACACACTTTCGAAATTGCGATACGTGGAAGGTGTTATGAATTCCATTCAATGCCGGTGGCAATTCTAATCGATACACCATCGTTCCAACCCGGGCTAAAATTTTAAAAGGTCCGATATAACGGGGACCTAGCTTTCCTCGCTTTCGAAACTAAACAATACCCTTCCACGGAGAAACCTTTAGTAATACATAGTCACCCACATGAAACTTGATCGAACGTCTTCGATGATCCGCATATGATATTTGTATATCTTGTGCCGCTTTTAATCTTGCTCGAACAATATCAATCTTCTCGTTGGTTTTTGCCACCACATCTTTCGACGCGGGTTCGCGTTGACCCACTTCCCCCTACAAAATGGGGTTCTACATTTTCTTCCATAAAGCATTTCGTAAGGGGCCATGTTGATGCTACTATGATAGCTATTATTATATGCGAATTCCACCAAAGGTAGGTGATCATCTCAATTTCCTCCAAAATCTAATACGCAAGCTCATAACATATCAATCAGTGTTTGAATCATCCTTTCTGATTGACCATCCATTTGAGGATGGTAAGCGGTGTTCATATGTAATTGGGTTCCCATTTCTTCATGAAATTTCCTCCAGAAACGGGAGGTAAAACGGGTGTCGCGATCGGACACTATGGATACGGGAACCCCATGCCGAGCTATGATTTCATTCATATAAACTTCCGCCACTCTTTCCAAAGTATAAGCTTCACGGATAGGTAAGAAATGAGCGCTCTTGGTGAGGCGGTCCACGGCCACCCAGATAGCATCATGACCCTTTCTCATCTTGGGGAGTTTAGTTACTAGGTCCATCGTGATGTCTTCCCATTTCCATACCGGAATATCCAGAGGTTGTAACTTCCCATAAGGTTTCTGGTGTTACGCTTTCACCTGGGCACAAGTCATACACTTCGTGACATATTTGACGAGGTTTTTGGTGTTCCGCTTTCACTTGGGCACAAGTCATACCCTTTGCGACATATTTGACGATGTCTCGTTTCATCTCGGGCCACCAATAATTTCTTCTCAAGTCTCTATACATCTTAGTGGCTCCCGGGTGAATAGAATACCGTGATTTATGAGCCTCGTCTAAGAGCATATCTTTCACATCACACTTCCAAGGTATCCAGATTCGGCCATACCTTGTTTTTATACCGTTTGCATTCTCCTCCAGTTTAGAAACAAATCCCTTCGTTCTTTCTTTCTTCGGGTCTTCGGAGTTTAAATAATTTAATTGAGTTTCCCGTATTCTTTCGAGAATGTTGGACGTGATACCCAACCTCATCAATTTCACCCGAATCGGGGGCGGATAATCCTTTCGGCTCAAGGCATCAGCCACTAGGTTAGCCTTCCCGGGGTGATAGTGTATATCACAATCATAATCTTTTATCAGCTCTAACCATCTTCGTTGCCTCATATTTAAATCCTTATGTTCAAAGAAGTATTTGAGGCTCTTATGATCCAAAAAGATTGTACATTTCACCCCATACAGGTAGTGTCTCCATATCTTCAAGGTGAATACGACCGCCGCCAACTCTAGATCATGAGTTGGGTAATTGTTTTCGTGTTGCTTGAGTTGTCTTGAAGCATAAGCAACGACTTTACCCCTTTGCATTAATACACATCCTAAACCTTGGCGGGAAGCATCGGTATACACTACCAAATCATCTGTTCCATCAGGTAATGTCAACACCGGAGAACTTGAAAGCTTTTCTTTCAATGTCTGAAACGCTTTTTCTTGTTCTTCACCCCATAAAAACTTTTCATTCTTCTTTGTTAATTTCGTCATGGGCGTGGCTATCTTGGAGAAATCCTGGATAAATCTCCTATAATAACCAGCCAAACCTAGAAAACTTCTTATTTCGCTTGGATTCTTCGAGGGCACCCAAATCATTACTGCATCTACTTTGGACGGGTCCACATGGACACCGTCCGCATTAATTACGTGGCCCTGAAATTGTACCTCTCTAAGTCAAAAGGCACACTTCGAGAACTTTGCATATAGCTTTTCCTTGCGGAACGTTACCAGTACATCACATAAGTGTGAAGCATGCTCTACTTCGCTTCGGGAGTACACTAGTATAGCATCAATAAAAACGATTACATACTTGTCAAGCATAGACCGGCACACCCGATTCATTAAATCCATAAATGCAGCCAGTGCATTCGTTAATCCGAAGGACATCACTAAGAACTCGTAATGTCTGTACCGCATTCAAAATGCAGTCTTCGGCACATCTTCTTCCCGTACCCGCAGTTGGTGATATCCCGATCGCATATCGATCTTTGAGAACCAACTTGCCCCTTGAAGTTGATCAAATAGGTCGTCAATTCTGGGCAATGGGTAATGATTTTTCACCGTTAACTTATTCAACTCTCAATAGTCGATGTACATTCGCATCGAACCATCCTTCTTCCTTACAAATAACACGGGTACTCCCCATGGCGAAACACTCGGTCGAATAAAACCTTTATCGAGCAGCTCTTGGAGTTGCGTCATCAATTCTTTCATTTCGGTCGGGGCCAACCGATAAGGAGCCTTAGCTACCGGTTTGGCACCCGGGCTAAGCTCTATTTTAAATTCCACTTCATGTTCGGGCGGAAGCCCCGGTAAATCTTCCGGAAACACATCCGGATATTCATTCACTACATTGATATCTTCAAGCTTCAGGATAACTCGATTGGTATCTATCATGTAGGATAGATACGCCCTACCCCCGTTCCTTACATACTTTATAGCTTTAATCATTGAACACAACTTCGACTCGACGACTCTATCCCGTTGGATACTTACCCGTTTCCCCCCTGAGGTTACTACATGAATAACTTTCCTCTCACATTGGATTTCAGCATGATTTTGGGCTAGCCAATCCATCCCTACGACTACCTTAAATTCCCCCATACACATCAGAATAAGATCTACTTTAAATTCCTCATCTTTAATTAAAATCTTACAGTTTCTACATACATCATGCAGCAAGTAACTCTTACTATAGGCTACTTCCACTTCTAAGGGCATTAACATCTTTTCAAGCTTAAACGACAGATGATATAATAGTTCATTTGAAACAAATGACCTACTAGCCCTGGAATCAAATAAGACATTCATAGGCATAGAATTTACTAAAAATATACTTGAAACCACATCCGGGTGAGTTTTAGCTTCTTCCGATGTTATCTGGAACATCCTTCCACGAGCCTTAGATGGCTCTTCTTTCTTTCCTTTTTTCTTCGTTGCTTGTTGGAGTTTTGGTCATTCCGCCTTAATATGCCCTGTCTGGTAGCAGTTGTAGCACGTCTTTGGATTGTTGGGACATTTGTAGTACGGGTGTCCCTCTTGCCCACATTTATAACATCCCTTCTTTCCAAGTAAACATTCACCCAAGTGGTGTTTCCCGCAAGTCTTACAAGTCGGGATCCCACTATTCGACTTCCTTTTCTTGGCTTGTTCTTGAAACTTAGACTTTTTTGGCGGGTTTGGGTTCGTAGGTTTCTCCATCATTCTTTTCTCTCCTTGTTCAACTTGCCTCTTCAGCTCAATTTCCCTATCTCTTGCCCAGTTAATTAACTAATTTAACGTTTCATCCTTTTGTCGAAGACCCAAAAATCCCTCTTGAATTCTATCTATTGCGGATTGTGGGCAATGATACTTCAATAAAGGTTCTTTGAACTCTTGCCATGTTAAAACTTGGGTCTTATCTTCCCCCTACATCCTTACAATAGGCGTCCCACCAATCCTTAGCCTGAAGTTAGAGGAGACCCGTTGCAAACATCACTTGATCTTCTTTCTCACAGTTACTTCTTACAAACACCGCTTCGGTACTTGAAATCCACCTTTGACACGCTATCGAATCAATCTCCCCTTTGTATGGTAAGGGGTTATATGCCATGAATTCTTTATACATGCACCTTCGAGTAATTTTCTTAGTTTGTAGTTCACTAATAATCCCCTTCAACTCTTCCATCTTGGACGTCACTAATGTATCAACTACCCCCAATACTTGGCCTTCTACTTCTTGAGCTAGTCGGGCAATGCTAGCCTCAATCACCTTCCCTACTTCTTCCACAATCAATGTCTTTATTTCATCTCGGCGTGCCGCTTCATCATCATTTACATTCAATGCGTCCGCCATCTACAATTACATATTTTTATTAGATACCGTGTCATTCATTTCTTTATCATTCATGAATTATTGCTTTCAATAATTCATTCCCGTAGGACGTAAAACCATTCTATCCTTCATTACGAACATTCTAGACATGTTAATCAAAACATACATTCATTCTTACACTTACTTCCTATTAATTCGTTCTTTAACTAATAGCCTTCATGTTAGTCAACTTATATTCATGGTTTTATTAACATTTTGGGCCTTTTTCTAAGTTTAACGAAGGTCTGGAACTAAATTGGAGGCCACGGAATAACAAACAAAACAAATCAGCAAAAGTGAACTGGGAAGGGGCGCCGCCGACGGCACTGGGCCGCGTCACCGACGCACCCCAGATTGTTGCGTCGTTGGAATTTATGCGTAGACAGGAGATTAGGCCGTCGGGACACCCAGGTGCGTCGCCGACACCATAGGGGGCCGTCGCCGACGAGTCTTCTGACCCGCAAATGCTGATTTTTTTCTTATTTTTACCCACATACTTCATTCCCGAGCCCCGGTATGACCTGAAAAGGTTCCGTGACGTTCCGAAACTTCCCGTAACATCCTGCAAGGTTACAACTTAGGTTGTTCTAGTGAGTTAAATATAATCCCCTTCCCATTTCTAACTATAAGCATAATTAAAATTTACAATTTACTTACTTGCACAGCACTTCAGAATGAACACACATTCATACGAGCTTTCGGTTTGAGTTCAAGCATTTTAACTCTATGAAGGGGTATGGTCCGAAAAACCTTGCGCAGGCGCATGACGTGACCGTGTCGTCTCGATCAGTCAAAAACCCAATTAACCTAGGTAGCTAGGGTAAGTTGGGTATCGTATCCACGAAGAGCATGTGGTCAGTAATGCACGACCTGTTCGATTAGTTAGACTATTTACAAAAATGTACAAAGTAATTATGAAGCTTGCTAATTTTCTTTAAAATTGTGTTCGAAAGTGCGAACCAACAATGTGATTCTAATTGGTTTGTAGAAAACGGTTTAATGATGTTATTTGGAATGAAGAATATCAAAACGGTAATTAAAATGAAGTTATGAACACTATTTAGAAAAGAATCACACCCGGGTTTGGATTAATAAGTATCTAAGGCTATCCACCATGAATGGTTTGATTATGTTATGAACACCAATGACTTCTTGAATTTGTTAATTTGAAATCCTAATCTTAGACATCAACAATCGTCTATCATACACAACCGGTGCAAGATAACCATCATTATGCTTTATTAATCAAGAACAAAAACCAAACCCTAGCATAAATCACAACTTAATGGTAGCAAACATCTCTCAACGTCAATGTTGCAAGAAAACTTAACAATTTCGAGTTCAAAGCAATACCAACAAATGATTCACACAATTTCAATCAAAGATTAACAAATGTTTGTATCAAACCAAAACATGAAAAACAAACACTAGAAACTCACAACCTTTCACCTGGGGATGATCTTGAAGAAATTAGCCACTCATGGTTGATGATTAATCTTCAAAACTTGATGGAATATGATAATGGATCAAATGGAACCCTCAAAAATATCTCCAAATCGCCTATGGAAGTCCAGAATGGAGTTCCCCTAGCTAGGTATTCGAAATTGGGTTTTAACTAAAGTTTTCCCCAAATTCACGCTGGGGACCAGCGTCTGGGACGCTGGTTTGGGCGTCTGGGACGCCGGTCTCTGAAGTCTTTGTCTAGGTTTCGCCGTTTAGCTCCTTTTTTCGCTCCCGTTCTTTCTAACTTCAATCCCAAGCTCCATTAAGCTTCCAAAAATACACCTTAAACATGTCAAGGCCTGCAAAATACAAACCATCTCAAAGTAGTGTATTCTAAAACTCAATTTCACACAAATCGGTAAAATTAAACACGTTAACCTTTGGAAATTTACCAACCCATCACATCCCCACACTTCTCTTTTGCTTGCCCTCAAGCAAATCTATTTTTCACTTTCACGTGGGTCGAACGAGAAACACACATCCCATTCTCGAGACTAAAGTTAAGGTCTAATGTCATACCCGTTCATGATTTTTACAATTTTCGACATATTTAGCAATAAATAATTAATCATATAAAAATGGTTATCTAAGATTAACCCGTCCTTGAAACTCACAAATCATACATATCCCTCACAATGTTCACTCCACTCGGTTTACAAGTTGGCTAATTTTAATGATGTATTAGCACCTTTTTAAAGTAATCACTCAAAACCGAATAGAACACGTACCCGCATAGGCTTGCAACTCAATCATTCTCCACCACCGAACACGAATACTGAGCACAAGTCAAAAGGTCTTTGAAGGGTTGTAATGGGGCTAGGCGAAGGGTAGGAAATAGGATGTTTTAAAGTGGCGAAGGTGATGAAAAATTCGATTTTTATTACAAACGACTATGCTAATCAAAACTAACTATAAACATCAACTTCGAGGCAACGATTTTCGCCTTTTATTCAACAACTAAAAACATATATTTTTTTTTTGTATTTTCTCAACGATTTTCTATTCTTTTTCGCAAAAATTTCTAATTTTTTTTTGCAAATATAAATCACAACTATACAAACACATAATCTTATAATCGAATTTTCATCACACGGGTTTAAAAAGAAAAGGTTTATGGTTATGGGCTAAACGGGTTGTCAAACGAAAGGTTTAGGCTCAAAGTGGGCGACTAGGGGATTTGTTTGGGTAAGGATAGATAAATGGTTTTAAAGGAAAAGGTTCACCTAATGCCTTAATCATTCTCGTGCTTGTATTTGGTTTATGGTCTCAAACATATCAAAAGTTGCAAGTTCTACAATACGTAACTAATGGTCCACTCAAACAAAGAAACATGTATATGTAAATCTATGATGTGAAAGTGGCTCAAAACCTCACGTATAAGGGGTATGGTATGTGACATGCATGATATGTTAGTTTCTTAGGCGGATTATTCCCAAATAACTACCCGCTAAATACCCGTCATGCTATTAACTCGAACTTGACCATGACGAAAGACCAAATGGGTTGTGCCATCCCTTGTTAACTTAGTTACTTGTGCTTTTTAGATCGCTTCAAACAAAGACATTTTGAAAAAAATTTTGAATTTTTTCCCCACATCCCAACACTTGAGGTAAACATTGTCCTCAATGTGTAGTATTTAAATGAACGGGTCAAAAATCGAAAAACTTTTACTTACTCCCCCATCCCCACACTTGAGGTAAACACTGTCCTCAATGTGTAAGAACTAGAGTTTTTTTAAATCTCACAAGGGATGTGACACGGCTAACCCTCCCCAAAATTTCACCCCGGAAAATAAAATACAAATTACATTCCACTTATTTGCTAACTAAAATTCAAAAGTAAAAGGAAACGTATGCACCTGATTTTTGAGCTCATTCCTCGTGTGCTCTTCATCTTTCAACAAAGTGGTCATCTCACGAACATGGTGTACCTACAAATCTCAATCCTTGTGTAGAAGCATGCTTCTAACAACCATCAAAATTTGTTAGTGACCTAGTTCTACCACTTTTATGAAAACATTACCAAGCCATACGTTATTTCACTTTGATTTATGTGGAAAAATAATGTACAATAACAACAAACCTAACTCACTTTCGTAGGAATCACGATTGCATTTATCTTATGCAACAAGCCCTTTTAAACCTCCCGATAGCTCGGGAGGACGAGTAGGTCTCGTGAGGGTTATAGAGGGAACACACCCACAACGTTCATTTAACTAAGAAAATAAAACAAAACGAATAATAGTACAAACTCTACAACAATCATACCTGATTTGCCTCTCACGATGGTCGAAGTGCACATTTGCCTACCGAGTTTCCAACATACGCTCGGTAGTTGCCATGCCGAATCCACTCTCTTTTTATTCTATCCTGCATGCGTACTTTACAACCTTGGGGTCGCTTCTTACTGAACTGACCAATGTCTTGTAACGCCACCCTTCGAATCCTTATACCCGAACCTTCATCCCCAACTTTGTTGGTTGGAGTGATAATTACGGGAGAAGGATCGATGTGAGCGTGAGATTCTTTCGGATCCGATTCGTCTCGTCTCGCGGTGTCATGTCTTCCGCTCGGTTCAAACATTCATTTTATTGCTCCAGAAGATCTATAACCTCATCCACCACATCACCATCCACCATTGTACCATTAGCCAAAACCTCCCGCTCGCGTTTAATTTGGGATATTTCCTCGGTTAGTTGACCAACCTGAATAACCAAAACCTCAAATGATTTGTCCCTCTGCTCGTCTTTCTTTTTCATTTCCATCATCATGTCCATGATTGCATCGAGCTTAGAGTGTAATGAATCTTCAGGCTCCTCGTATGTCGGCTGAGGGGAGTCATGATAGTAGTCATCATACTCCTCCTGGTAACTTGGGAAATGTGGCAAGTCGGGTTCATAGTTGTTGTAACCCCGCTCTTTCTCATAATGGCAATCAATCTCCGGATAATAGTAGTCTTGATAAGTTGGTGGTGGTGGTGGTCTAGCGTATAGATAATGTAAGGATGGACCATTGAAATCTTCATAATCCGCCCTCCTATATTCATACAATCCGCTGAGGTAGTCTGCCCGATCCTTGTATGCTTGAACCTTCTCTTAGAAAACTGAGCAATCCTGTAATAGATGCTCTCCGCTTCCGCAACACTCACATGGATCATCATCTACCCAATTCATCTTGAAAGATGGTGCCTGCAAAACATGTACCTGTGCAAACAAGCTCGACCACCCAAAGTAAAATCACAAAAATACAAGAAAGAAAAACTAAACTAAAATCGAACAAGCAATGAAATACTAAGCGCACTAGGTCCCCCGCAACGGCGCCATTTTGACGTGACCGTGTCATCTCAATCAGTCAAAAACCCAATTAACCTAGGTAGCTAGGGTAAGTTGGGTATCGTATCCACGAAGAACATGTGGTCAGTATTGCACGACCTGTTCGATTAGTTAGACTATTTACAAAAATGTACAAAGTAATTAAGAAGCTTGCTAATTTTCTTTAAAATTGTGTTCGAAAGTGCGAACCAACAATGTGATTCTAATTGGTTTGTAGAAAACGGTTTAATGATGTTATTTGGAATGACGAATATCAAAACGGTAATTAAAATGAAGTTATGAACACTATTTAGAAAAGAATCACACCCGGGTTTGGATTAATAAGTATCTAGGGCTATCCACCATGAATGGTTTGATTATGTTATGAACACCAATGACTTCTTGAGTTTGTTAATTTGAAATCCTAATCTTAGACATCAACAATCGTCTATCATACGCAACCGGTGCAAGATAACCATCACAATATGAGACAATAGTATGCTTTATTAATCAAGAACTGTAGGATCGTTTTCACGACCAGACGAGTCGTTCAGAAGAGTTTTTGCTCAAAACGAAAGGCAGAAACAGACGAATTGAGTAGATTCAGCAAGATATTCACTTTAAATGTCTTGTATATTGATTTGACAAAGTTTTACAGCGAGACGACACTTCGGCAGCAGTTCGGCACTGAAACCTGAAAGGTTACAAATGAAACGAAATCAAGGGTATTTATAGAGTGATGATTTCACATGAACCTACTCAAGCGAAATCACATTCACACGAAATCAGTATTTTGTGCGAAATTACCAAGTAATTTCATGCGAAATTACTTGTCCTATTTCGTGCGAAATTAACCTCTTGACATGTTTTCTCGTTTTGCGTGCCCTGATCTATCTAAACAAATACAAGACTCGATACAAGACGAAGTCGACAGACGGATGCACTAACATACTCCCCCTCGGATGTTGACGAAGTCTTCGGTGCCGAGTCTTCAATCTTCAGTCTTTATCAGTCTTCTCGAACTTTTAAAAAGTATCTAACAATGTAAAGCATCATCAAACTCTCTCTTTTCTTTTCATCATCATCAACAGATAACCTCCCCTCGGATGTTGATCTAATATTCAATCTCCTCTTTCTCTCTTCCAGGATCTCAATCTGACTCTATCTTCTCATGATCAGATCTCTTGATTCCTTAAGTTCATCAGCATTATCAGGAACTTGGCTAACCTGCAAACATCTCTACCTCACAATAAATTTCACAAATTTAAAATTTGACAAATTTATTCTCTACTAACCACTTGTAGAAACAAAATCAGTCAAAAATTATTTTACAATGTTAATCTCTGATGAACCACTTGTATGCAAACATTCAAAATCTTTTCTTATTACACACAAACTCCCCCTCACGATATGTTCATCATGTCTAGCACTTGGAATTTTGAAAATCAGCTTTTCAACATCAGTTGTCGAAAATAAGATGAAATACAATTTTTTTTTTAATTTTCAAAAAAAATTTATGCTAAAACACTCCGAAAATCTTTTTAGAATTTTGAATAACAACGAAATGTAGTAAAGAAATATATACAAACAATATTTTTGTGAGTTTGTGTAAGAGGATCATATCAGTTTATGAGACAAATCACTAACACCGTTAAGCTTTAAACATTTTAAGTTCTAAACGATTCACTTAGATTGTCAGTATACTGGTCCACTTAAATTTTCACACAAATTTCAACTGTTTCGAGATACGAGATTAATGTTTTAAGCACTTAAACTTATTTGCGTGTCCCACCTCAGAATATACTCCCGTATCCAGATCCCAATATTCAGTCTTACATGTGAGTATACATAGATGATATCTGTAAAGGGTTAAATGCGAGACCATGAGAGCTCAGGTTAGAACTTCCGTTCAGACAAAGAGTTGATGGTTCGACTTTAGGTGTGTTCCCTTTACAGAATCTTTTCTTCAACAGCACATGATTAGCATTTTTCAATGTTTCA
Organism: Helianthus tuberosus; assembly: GCA_030545235.1. NCBI lineage: Eukaryota > Viridiplantae > Streptophyta > Magnoliopsida > Asterales > Asteraceae > Helianthus > Helianthus tuberosus. The sequence continues at coordinate 34,673,568 of CM060441.1, forward strand.
TCATTTTTTGTACTGAGGGCGAGCTTTAAGATTAAAGCAAATGCAAAGTATTATACGGGGACTAGGCCATTGCTTCCGCAAAATCAGAAGTCCCGGGATAATACCCCAGATATCACTAAGTATAAAGACCTAGTATCTCAGAAAGAGGGACCTTTCAAACAGGATTTCGGGGGTTACCCATATATTCGAGAGATGTTCCCCACGATATAAGTAAGTTTGAAATTTAGGTTTATATCTCGAACACAATCTACTAAATGTACAAAAACCTACTGGCACATCCGCAGTGAGATTGTTTATCACATTCGACTTTCCAATTCTTTAGCATGTTGTGATAGTCCACTGATGTACTATCATTTCCTCTTTTTCATAACAAAACTCATTTTTGTTTTTATCATGTTTTTTACTTTTTCAAATTTTCTAGTGTTTTTGGATTTTATGAAAATTCTTACTCCCCCTAAAATGCAAAATCATTAAAAGAAATTTGAAAACAAACTTTACAAGTAAAAAAGACAACTGATATCGAATCGCCTCAATTCGCCATCCTCCTGGCACAAACAATCAGAACTCCCCCTTACAAGAAACTATTTTCCCATTAAGATTTCAAAACACTTAAGTTTGTTTTAATCAAAATGGTTTTTCCGGAAAATTAGTTTTGTTAAAACCACTTGTAGGTTTGGGGTTCAATTCATCATCTTATTCTTTCAATCACTTGAAAATATTTAACAATTTTAGATTCATCAACAATTACCACTTGTAGAAAATCAAGTACAACTTAATGTCCCTGATTCACCACTTGTAGGTCAAACCAATTACCACTTGTAAGTATGCATGATCAAACCTGATACAAAGAATGATGCCAATTCCTACTCCACTCTTACCAACCTGGGAGCTCCGGCAAATCAGAATTTTTACTTATGAAAAACAGACATCCAAGCCTGACCAAACTTGGATGTTTCCTCTTCAACTTCACTTGGGTAATAAGTTGCCTTCCTTGTTTCATAAAAATCTTTAACCCCTTTCACTTTACCCTCAACCATTTTTCCAAAAATCTTTTTCACATTTCCATTAAAAGCTTTTTCGACATCAAATTCTTTCTTTTCAGAATAGAATTGATTCGAGATCTCAACTTTTCCAACCTTTTGTTTAAAATTTTCAGTCCTCAATGGTGGAAAATTGACATCATCCATTGGAGACACTGAGTTCTCTTCTTTTACCTCAGCTTGTGGCTCCTCTGACTTTGTGGAATCAGATTCATCTCCAGATTTCACCTCAGATTTCTTAACAACCCATGTTTGGTTGTCAGAATTCACCATTCTTCTGTAAAATCTTTTCGAACATTCACCAACTTCATATGTAGAGTTTTTGAAAATTTTGAACTTTTCAATTGGCGGTTCAGTTTTATCAACAACTTTTTCTTTGAGTTTTTCAGAGACTCCCTGTTTTGTTTTTGTTGCTTGAGGACAGTTCCATGCAATGTGACCAACTTCATTGCATTTGTAACAGGTTCTTGTCTCCTTTCTTTGATAAGCTCTATTCTTCATTTTCTCTTGCTTCTTGGCAAGGAATTCTCGATTTGATTGCTTCCAGAATGAGCTCTTTGCTTCTTCTTCACAGTTTGTCCCTGAAACAAATTTTGTATTTGTTTTAGAAATTTTCTCATTTTCATGATTTTCTGGTATAATAAAACCTAAACCCTTCTTTTTGAAATTACCGTTATGGTTTGGTTTCTTTTGAAATCCAGAACCAGAACCAGAACCAGAACTGTAACCATTTTTCTTGTTTTCTCTTTGTTTAATTCTTGAAGTGTAAGGTCTTGGTTTTTCAGAAAGATTTACATCTTTTATTTCAGAAATATTAATTTCTGATAGTTTGAAAACCTTTTTGATCTTTTCAATTTGAACACTTCTTATTAGAAACTCTTTATCAGAATATAATTTGTCAGAATCATTCAAAGTATATGCAACTTCAAATGTTTCATCATTCAAATTAGATTTTGATAACATAAACTCTTTACTATAAACTCTTTTAACCGACGTCTTTGAAATGTTGACCGACGAACTCGAATTTTTGACAGACGAACTTGAACTTCCAGACTCAGACTTTGACTCAGATTCCTCATCTTTATCCAACACCTGATCGACCACCTTTTTTATTAACTCGGACTCATGATCAGTGTCAGACGATGTAAAAGTAACGTCAATGTTTTCTGGTAAATCATCGGTTATTTCGGACTTTAACTTTATATTGACATCCTTTTTGACTTGCTCCTCATTTGGTTTTCTGGGAGAATACCCTTCCCAGATCGGAGGCGGACACTTGTTATAACTAACACTTTGTTTCTTACCAGTATCCTTCTCTTTCGGCTTCTCATCTTGAAATACTTCAAAACCTGCAACAGTTGGATAAATTCTGTCAATCAAATAGTCAGAACTAGAATAACTTTGCAGTAACCTTCTGATTCTTTCATTTTCAATCTTCTCAGTTTCCAACTCTTGCTTTAGCCTTGCACATTCTTCAATGTAATGATTGATAGCTTTTTGGTTCGACATCATCACTGCATTCATCATTGTTAACGCGTCTTCTCTTTCAGAATTCGTCTTTTGAAGACCATTCACTGTTCTATTCAACACATCATATGATTCTTTCACATAATTGAGATTGAACAGTAATTGTTCTTTCACCTTATCTTGCTCACTCAACTTCTCATCCTTTTCTTCACACAGTTTGCAAGATTCTGAACACTTTAAACACGGGTTGATTACTTCAACAATCTTTTCTACTTCAATGATCTTCTCAACTTCAACAACTTTCTCAACTTCAATCACATTCTCAGTTTCAACAATCTCTTTAGCAATTTTAACTTCTTCATTTTGAACAATCTTCTCTTTTTGAGATACACTTTCACATTTCTTCTTTTTCTGTTCTTTTGCTGCTCGTCTCTCCTTCAGCTTCTCCAAGCGATCTGCAAATTAAAATTGAAAACTTTCAGGAGATAAATGAATTTTTGCAATATTAATATGCATTTCTTCCTCATCATCACTACTGTCATCAGTTAATGATTGATCAAACACTTGTGTCTGTTCTAAACTATCATCTGAAGAACTAGATTCTTCATCTTGATTCTTCTCATCATTAGCAAACACTTTCATCCATTCTTTCATCAAATCTGGCTTTTGAACAATCTGTGCAATAAGTGCTACTGTTTTTGAATCAGGTGGAATATATTTGTTCCAACTGAAACCTTCTGCAACTTTTTCATCATCTTGATCAATAATACCAAAATAAGCTTTCTTATTTGCTTCTTCGATCATTTTAGCATGAGCAATTTGTGGTTCCTTTTGTTGATACTGTTGATGAGCAATTTGTTGATATATGGCTTTCCGATAATAATCATTACCACCGAACGGATTCTGTACTCCACTTGCTTCTCGATTTTTACATTCTCTTTTGAAATGTCCTTTCTCTCTGCATCAAAAACAAGTAACTTTAGATTTATCAAAACCCAAAGTAGAAACTTTTGCATCTAGGAAATCATCTCTTCCTGTAATCATCTTAAATTTTTCAGCTCTTCTCAAAACACTAGCTAAACACCATTTGATGTCCATAAGTTCCATCTCTTCTGCATCGATCTGATCGTAATCCTCTTTTGTCAGCATAGGATTTCCGATCCTTCCTGCAACCAATCCCTCATAAGATTCTAGCACTGTAGCAAGTAACGCCATGTGACTTTTAGCGACCTCTTCAGAGAAATTTTGACCATTCTGAAGATGCAACGCAATGTTGCAATGTAACACTTGACCATTACTGCTGTTTGAGCTTTGAAACTGATGACTTGAGGTTGAACTCTTCGGATTAACACTCGGATATGAAGAAAATCCACTGCTGCTGTTTGGACTTTTATTGTTTGATTCGGATGATTTTCTGCACTGAAAGCAGTTTGAATTTTCGGACTTGCTTCTACATCCTGAACACTCCCTTTGAAGTACATCTTAACATCTTGTTGTGCACTTGGATTGCTCATTCTAGCAATCTTTTGTTGCTCAAGATCTTGTCCTTCAATCTTTTTGATGAACTGAGAAATTGTCAAGCCATCATATTCACCAGTGTTTTTCAATATCATCAAAAATGTACCCCAGACTTTCTGAGGTAAAGCATCAGCTAGTTTGTCGACCCATTCTTCACGATCTTTGTTGATATCTAACAGTGACATTGAACGTACTAAGTGACAATATCTTTCAATCAGTTTCTTTGTATCTTCTCCCGGCAGACTTGTAAATAAGTCAAATTCTTTCTTTAACAATACCTTTTTACTCTTGATCATCTTTTCACTTCCCGCAAACTTAATTCGAAGTGCTTCCCAAATTGAACATGAAGTCTTATCATGTTGAAGCAATATGAATATGTCTTCTTTAATAGCCTGCTGGAGTAAACTAATCATCATCTTTTCTGCTTTGTACATGTCTCGTTCTTTATCCGTAAATTCAGAAATCTTTTTCTCAACTCCCAAATCTGTACGTGGTAGTACATATTTTTTCTCAATACACTCCCAAGATCTCAAATGATTAGCTTGGACCCAGTTTTCAAACCGATATTTCCAACCATAATACTCCTCAATGCCCATTAGTTTCGGGGGTTTTTGTAAAGTTCCAGTTTTATTTTCCAAGTTCATGTTCTGAGCAATGACAGCTGGAGTAGTCGGGGTAGTAGCAAACGCGTTATAGAATTCCTCTTCCATGATTCAGCAAATTTTTCACACAACAGTCTTTTCAAACGAAATACAAAGTTCAAGCGAAATCAACTTTTGGTGCGAAATAACACTCTGATGCGAAATAACCTGCACAACAACTTCAAACGAAATTTGTTCAGGCGAAATAAGGATTTGGTACGAAATAGGTGATTTCGTACGAAATAACAAGCTGATTTCGTATGAAATACCAAAATAGAAGTAATTTCGTGCGAAATAACCCAAACACAGTGATTTCGTGCGAAATCAAGTGTAATTTTCACACGAAATTGCAACTCCAAGCGAAATCACAAGCCTATTTCGTGCGAAATACTGCTGACATCATCATCTCGAACTGAATTTTGTCAAATTGATCAATATTAAAGCTGATTTTAGGTCTGAAACTTTCAAGGGTTTGTTAAAACACTATTGCGCGTATGATGTGTGAAATTTAAGTCATTTTAACCATGAAAACTTGTTCAATTTTGAAAAGAAAGTGTAGAAAACAGAAATTTCAGCTGAATCGGAAAGAACTCTTCCTCCTGAGCTCTGATACCACTTGTAGGATCGTTTTCACGACCAGACGAGTCGTTCAGAAGAGTTTTTGCTCAAAACGAAAGGCAGAAACAGACGAATTGAGTAGATTCAGCAAGATATTCACTTTAAATGTCTTGTATATTGATTTGATAAAGTTTTACAGCGAGACGACACTTCGGCAGCAGTTCTGCACTGAAACCGGAAAGGTTACAAATGAAACGAAATCAAGGGTATTTATAGAGTGATGATTTCGCACGAACCTACTCAAGCAAAATCACATTCACACGAAATCAGTATTTCGTGCGAAATTACCAAGTAATTTCGTGCAAAATTACTTGTCCTATTTCGTGCGAAATTAACCTCTTGACATGTTTTCTCGTTTTGCGTGCCCTGATCTATCTAAACAAATACATGACTCGATACAAGACGAAGTCGACAGACGGATGCACCAACAAGAACAAAAACCAAACCCTAGCATAAATTACAACTTAATGGTAGCAATCATCTCTCAACGTCAATGTTGCAAGAAAACTTAACAATTTCGAGTTCAAAGCAATACCAACAAATGATTCACACAATTTCAATCAAAGATTAAAAAATGTTTGTATCAAACCAAAACATGAAAAATAAACCCTAGAAACTCACAACCTTTCACCCAAGGATGATCTTGAAGAAATTAGCCACTCATGGTTGATGATTAATCTTCAAAACTTGATGGAATATGATAATGGATCAAATGGAACCTTCAAAAATATCTCCAAATAGCCTAAGGAAGTCCAGAATGGAATTCCCGTAGCTAGGTATTCGAAATTGGGTTTTAACTAAAGTTTTCCCCAAATTCACGCCGGGGACCAGCGTCTGGGACGCTGATCTGGGCGTCTGGGACGCCGGTCTCTGAAGTCTTTGTCCGGTTTTCGCCGTTTAGCTCCGTTTTTTGCTCCCGTTCTTCCTAACTTCATTCCCAAACTCCATTAAGCTTCCAAAATACACCTTAAACATGTGAAAGCCTGCAAAATACAAACCATCTCAAAGTAGTGTATTCTAAAACTCAATTTCACACAAATTCGTAAAATTAAACACGTTAAGCTTCGGAAATTTACCAACCCATCAGCGCATAGGACCATACCACAACTTATCCCAAAACATCTTGAATAAAGACCCAGCGCAACGGTACTAAATAGGATTTGAGAATAAACAATTCAATAGCAAAGGAATATGGACCCAAAAACCTTGCGCAGGCACATAAGACCATTCCATAAGCCTCACTTCTAGAACATCCTTAATGAGACCATGCACAGATGCACAATAGTCCTAAAACAAGTGATGAAAGAAAATAGTCTTCAATAAACACGCGCCGGAAGAAAGGAGAAACTAACATTCCACTAACACCCTTGCGCATGCCTACGTAAGGGAACAGTTAGACTGGAAGATAGAAAATCCTAAACATATCCGCGCGCCTAAGACCAAGACTTGAATAAAGGAATCTTTTCTGCTATAACAGAATAGACACATGGCAAGAACATAAAGGTTTATAGCTGTAGTTCTTCTAGAAGACTTTCTAATACTCTTCAAGCATAGCCATTCAGTTGTAACTAACTATGACGTGGCATGATCTTGGACGCTCATCTGATCACGATAATGGCACTCTATCGAAGATTAACCTGCACAAGCTCACTTTCCACATGGCATCTCCCTAGCCGTCGATCACTCTCACAATCCGTGTGCATGGGTGTGACGTTAGTGACTGACGGAAAAGGGAATAACCGCTAACGGAAAATACTTTCCGTTACTATCTCCGTCGAACAATTTCCCGCCCAAATCCGACTATAAATAAGTCATTACAGGTATGGTTTCACAAGTTACTCTCACTTCACTTTTACTACTTCTTCTTCTTTAAGATCACTGTACTTATTCTCACGCCGGAGGGTGGTCACGGAGAGAACCCCCATTCTCCCCGTGGCGAGTCTAACGGCTTTCTGTTTTGCAGTGATCATCGGAGAAGGAATCCAGTCAAACCCCCGAATCAGCGAGAGGATTAACCCTTTTTATGCAGAGACTAAACCCCTGATCTGATTGATTCTGGTCATTCTGATCACTGTTTCTTCATTGGCGCCCACCGATTCTTCAATTTCTATTTCATCTTCTCGTTCGATTCATCATCTCTTCTGTTTTCTATGGAAGAAGCTCCGTCAAATCATCCATCAGGCCCTCGACAAGAGAACTTTGCTCATGATCTCCGTGTCGAAGGGATTGTGGAAGAAGCATCCGAGGATAACGATGTTCAGAACAGCGTTAATCACGCGAATGATCCTGTTAGACCAGGGGTACAACCTGAAATCCTGATCAAAACCAATTTTACCTCCTGGTGAAACTCCGATTTCATGGTATGTGAAATCCCAAGGTGCAATAAACGCAGTCTACTCACAGCTCTGTGCACAAGCTGCTCAACCTGCAACTCAATCACGTAGATCTGCACCCTATGTGCGAGCTCCCTCTGCACCTTGAGTGTTACACTACGATGCATCGTCACACATGTCAGTAGATGATACGGAAGTCTATTCCAGATATACCACTAAGTATGAATCCACTCACTCTGAATCCAAGCGAAGAGATCACCGTGATGAACAGTACTCTAAAAAACGTCAGTCAGTCCATTCACGTTTGAGCCCGCGTTCGTATCAAAAGCGGGACACCCAAACCGATGAATATGATAAGACGTACAATGAAGACGACAACACAAGCATTTTCAGTCCATTGCAGAGAGACCATGCAAGCTACAAACCAAAAATCCGTGCGGTTTACAACCCAGAAGCGGAGTATGATTACAATCTGATCTACCGACCAGCAGAAGCTGCTGAAAACTCCAAGTTTGTTAAAGAGATCGCACTAGCTCCCCTTGAGCGGGCGAAATTACCTTCAAATGTTGGGAAGTTCAACGGATTGTCAGATCAAGATGATCATCTGCGCGTGTTCACCAGCGCAGGATTAGTTGGAGGATGGACACTACCCATGTGGTGCCATTTGTTTGTCCAAACTTTAACAGGCGCAACACGTCTGTGGTTTGATAATCTACCAGTGGGTAAGTTAACATCCTGGGTAGATCTGAAGGAAAAATTTCTGGTCCATTTCAGTCAACAGAGCAGATCCATTCGAGACTCCACAGATGTCATGAATATCTGGAGGAGGGATGATGAAAGCTTAGAAGATTTCATAACAAGGTACAACAAAGAAGTATTGGAAATTGGCGATGTGCATGAACACTTAATCCGCGCGTAGTTCAAATAGGTGGTGAGGTGTGATGATATGATAAAAGTCTTGTCAGGGACTGAAGGTCTGCTGAAAAGTTGGGAAAAATTGATGGCTGCTGCCAAAGTCTATGCCCAAACAGAGCGCAATCTAAGTTCCAACAGGCCACCACTACCCCGGAACCGCCCACAGAACATGAGTGGAAATAGTGGTAGGGAATTCAAGAAAAACTGGAAAGACTCGGCTTCAAGCGCATATTCATCAGAGAATGCCCGCATGACAATCAACAAGCTCACAACTCAAAAAGAAGCCAAACAAGAAAACCGTGAAAGGCAGTGGACGCCTCTCACCAAGACACCGGCGGAACTGCTCAGCACTGAGGATTACCAGTTCAAAACACCACCGCCGATGAAAAACAAAAGAGGGCAGGATCCAAAGCTCTATTGTGAATACCACAAAGATACTGGCCACACCACAAACAACTGCATCAGTCTCCTCACGGAAATAGAGAAAGCACTGAAGAGTGGGGAACTTACCCATCTGGTTCAAAACGTGCGCAAGGAAATCAAGCAGATCACGCGCGGAGACGAGGGGCCAAGCAACAAAAAAGTTAAACAAGCTTAAAAAGCTCAAGACAAATTAACACGCATGTAATCATAGTTTTCCTTCATAGTTGGCAAAGTTCTTCAACTTACCAACTTATGGCATAAGGACTATCTGCATGCGCAGTAAATTAAGTCTCATTATTTATCCTAAAGACAACTTTGTAATACACGGCCTCTGCGCCTTATCCAAATCAATACAAAGTTTGTTACATTATCTTTATGTTTATTACAAAATGCATGCAATTTCTTTTGGTAAGCCCAAAAACACTATGGTAACCTATTACAAGTCTCATGAACGGGCCAGGGTCACAGGTACCACGCAAGGTCCAGCCCTACGTTCACACATGAGCTTTATACCATCTTTATTCGCCTTACCTAAACAAAGTAATTGTACTCATGCAAAACATTGTAATTCAAACATACGATATATTCAAAAAAAAGTTATTTGCGTAGCGAGCGCATTAACAAAAATTTACCTACATAGCAGTGCATCAACAATGTTACTTGCGCAGTAGCACAACCACACCACTACAAACGAGATCTACATCCCAAACCTATTTTCAACTAAAATGTTCAGCAACCACAAAAAAATACAAAGAAAACCTACTCTAGGTCTTCATCATCATCTCCCTCGTCTGGAAACACCTCCTTCAATTACGCCACAAAATCATCAGCCTGAAGCGCAGCAGTGACCAGGTCCATCACAGGAAGGTGTAAGTTGTTGTATTCAGTCTTAGCAGCTGCATGGGCAGCTCAGGTATCAACTCCATGTGTGGCGGATCTGCTAGTATCTCAATTAACCCTTAATACATTATTAACATGTTAGGTACATTCTGTAAACCCTTGGGCGTATCCATCATTATGCGCGGTAACCAACAGATGCGCAACCATTTGATCCAAGTCAATAGAGTTGAGGACAGAATTTGCAACCTGCGCAATACAACTAAGAAGATGTACAAACACATCAAAATATTACAAGGAATTGCCACACTTACACTTATAATACCACGATGCTTCATCCAGAGCATATCATCCTTCAGCGGTTCAACCAGACTCTCCGCCATCACCCGAGCGGTCTCAGAGTTTTCTAACTTTTCTTCAGTTTTGGCTAAATGGCGGGAAGTCTCCTATTTCTCAACCTTCTCAAGCTGCAAATCTTTCTTGGCAGACTCAAGTTCCGCTTTAACTTGTTCCTGGTCAGATAACAAAGAAGTAAGTTCTTCTATCTCCTTATCTCTAAGGGCAAGAGTAGCGCAGGTTTGTACCTCTCTTTGCTCACTTCTCTCTCTGTGAGAGCGGGCTTCGTCATGGGCTGCTTCACCCTCCGCCTTCTCCTTCTTCAACTTCTCAATCTCTGCCTTGAGATTGTTGATGCCATTCCGAAGACCCATTTTTTCATTGTTGTCCTTTTCACAGATTTCTCTCCAACGTTTACGCTCTTCTGAAAGAAGAGCAGCTTCAGGTTCCACTTTCCTTTTCCAACCCGCAGCAGACCATTCCTCAGTTTTCTGCTCACTCTCAAATTTGGCTTGATCAGCCTCTAACTTAGCCCTCGACAGGGCAACCCTTGTCTTCTCTTCACTAGCCTCCTTCTTGGACGCTTCAAAAGCAGCCCACTCTTTATGCATACGGCGCCATTCGCGCACAATGCAGTGGGTAGTGGAAGTAGAGCTAGCAGTTTCTTCAAGGTAAGCATGATAAGTTTGATCATGGGAGCGCTCTTCTTAAAATTTAACCTCCGCAGGAGTGAAAATACCTTGTAACCAATCACGGCAAACCTGCCAATCAGAAAACGTATCGCCTTGCTTGAGCTTCCACACTGGCGCATGGATATCGAAAGCCCTCTTTTCAAAATAAGATCTATAATAATAATCCCCCAGGGTTTCCTCTGGGCGGATGGGAGAGTCTTCCTCATCATGAGTAAAAAAGCCTTGATCACCAGCTGGGCTTCTCTCAACATTCACAGACGCAGAAGTAGCGGCGGAGAAAGGAATAGTTATTACTGGGTCTTCCTGAATGGATTTCCCTTTCTCAGGCTCGCGCGCCATAGTTTCAGGAGACTTAGGCTCGGTAACACCAGCATCCACAGCCTCCGTCTCCACAACCTTCTCCGCCTCTAGTTCAACCACGACAGGCTTCTCAACTTCAACTTCGTGTTTTTCCACCCCAACAACCTTCTCTGCCTCCGTTTCAATAGCCTTCGTACCTTCCAGCTGTTCCCTAATAGATGCGTGAGGTGACGAAGGTGGGAGATCATCATTAAAAACAGATGATGACTCCGCGCGGGCATAAGGAATTGGCTTCTCTACAAAATAAAGTCATATTAACAAAAAGATAAGGATACAATAACTAAAAAAGACACTCACCTGGAGAGAGTTTTGTAACAAAGGCATCTAGATTGCCTTTCTTGCCAATTTTCCTTCTTGGCACCTTCTTGGCAGGCTACGCAAAGGCTCTGGACTCGATTCCAAATCAATAGTATCATCCGGGTTGGAAACAGGGATATCTGCAGTATCACGAGGCTTCGCCTTTGGTTTCCTTAGAACTACAGGCGCAAGTCCTTCCAAGGTGTCAGACACCACTATATAATCACACCAGGGTTCAGAGAAATGGCGCGTACCTTTCTTCTCTTCTTTAACCTTCGCCTTTGGCACATCAATCTTCTTTGGCGCAATAGTAACAGCCGGTACAAGTTTCTTCTTCTTCTCAGGGCCTATGCCCAGATTAATCAACTCGCCTATGTAAAAAGGAAATATTGCAATATTACCCCACGCGCAAGGACATCAAAGAGTAATATTTCAATATTGATCAAAAAATTTAAAATGAGCTTACCAGCACCAGTCGAAGGTTGCGCAGCTAGATCTTCATCCCGTGGAAGCGCAAAATTCCTTATTATCTGTTGATACTAGAGCTCTTCACCAGCACGCTTCGGGATGGTTGTCATTTTTCCTTTCTCCCTCTTGTATGCAACAACATACAAGGAAAAAGCTACAAAGGCAAAAACAGTAACAAATTCATGTTATTTACAAAAAGGAAAACAAAAGGGTAAGAATATCCCAAATCTTACTTCTATCATCCTCCATGTACACTGGTTTGTCTTCACGATCCATTTTCCAGTGAAGACTCATACCAGCGGCAACCAAGGCCCTCTCAGGAAGCTCAATGGAAGGAATATCCTTCAGGTCCTGATACCAAATCTCCGATGGTACCCCTAAAGGTCATCTTTATTGGAATCACCCCAGCTTTAATAAAGAAAAACTTGGGTTTCCACTCGTGAAAAGATTTGGGAGGATTCAACAGGTTCTTCTTCGCCGATGAGCGTTGGGCAAAAGAATAAAACCCTTATGAACAGTGGAGTTGGTAAAATACCCGGAAACGATTTACTGTCGGATCAATATGCATTAACCGGCAAAGGAATTCGAAATGTCGAATCCGGACCATTCCGATGGGGTGTAGTTGGGAAATGTTAGTGCATACGTCTGCTGACTTCGTCTTATATCAAGTCTTGCACTGTTCAGGGCACGCAGATCAAGAAATCAAGTCAAATGGATGATTTCGCTTGAAAAGGTCAACATGAGATTTCGCTTGGAATTGATCATGTTATTTCGCTTGAGATTATTTGTTGTTATTTCGCTTGTAATGGTTTCGCTTGAGTCTGTTTCAAGCGAAATCAGACTTTTATAAATAGGTGTTAGGACTGTTCAAGCGAGATCAGAAGTAATGCTCTTGTTTCCGACGGCAAAGCTCTGTCGAAGTGTCTTCAGGATTGTAAACATATCAGAATCAATATACAAGACAGTTTATGTGAAGATCTAGCTGAATTCAACTCATTATGTCTGTTTTCGCCTTTCATTTTGAGTAGAACGCTTCTGAATGACTCATTTAGGGTCCTACAACGATCCTACAAGTGGTATCAGAGCTCAGGAGGAGGAGTTCTGCAGATTTCAGCCTGATTTCATCGTGTTTTCTTACTTCTACACCTTCTTTTATCAATTGAACAAGTTTTAGCGGTCAAAATGACCTGAATTTTTCACAGCTTAAGCGAAATTGTGTTTTAACAAACCCTTGAGAATATCAGATCAAAATTCGAACTAATTAAGATAAAAATAGACCAAAGTTCTTATTCCGCTCAAATGTAACATCTATTTTTGCTTGAAAAATTGTGTTCATTTCAAGCGAAATAATTGATTTCGCTTGAAAAGGTATTTTCGCTTGGAAATCATTTTGATTTCGCTTGAAAGTGTAAATCTGATTTCGCTTCAAACGATTATTTCGCTTGAGTTGATATTTTGTTTGAAAATCTTGATTTCGCTTGAAGTTATTGTGCAGGTATTTCGCTTGAAAGTGATTGTGTTTTGTGAAACGTGTTATCGAATCATGAGTGAAGAGTTTTACAACGCATTCGCAACATCCCCGACTAGTCCAGCTGCCATTACTCAAAACATGAACATGGAGAATGAGACCGGAACTTTACAAAAACCCCCGAAACTAATGAGCATTGAGGAATATTATGGTTGGAAAGATCGGTTTGAAAACTGGGTACAAGCAAACCATTTGAGATCTTGGGAGTGTATTTTGAAAAAGTATGTACTACCACGTACTGAACTGCGAGTTGAGAAAGAAATCTCTGAATTCAATGATAAAGAACGAGACATGTACAGAGCTGAAAAGATGATGATCAGTCTACTTAAGCAAGCTATTAAAGAAGACATCTTTGTATTGCTTCAACATGACAAAACTTCAAAATCAATTTGGGATGCTCTTAAAATCAAGTTTGAAGGAAGTGAGAAGATGATTAAGAGTAAAAAGGCACTGCTTAAGAAAGAATTTGATTTATTCACAAGTTTGCCAGGGGAAGATACAAAGAAACTGATCGAAAGATATTGCCATTTAGTGCGTTCTATGTCGTTGTTAAGCATAACCAAAACTCAAGATGAATGGGTCGACAAGTTAGCTGATGCTTTACCTCAGAAAGAGTGGGGTACATTTTTGATGATCTTAAAGAACACTGGAGAATATGACAACTTGACGATTTCTCAGTTCATCGAGAAGATTGAGGGTCAAGATCTTGAACAACAAAAGATTGCGAGGAAGAGTAATTCGAGTGGTCAACAAGATGTGAAAATGTATTACAAAGGCAATGTTCAAGAGGTTGAAAAGAGTCCGAAGATTCAAACTGCTTTTAGTGCTGGAGACTTATCTGGAAATGTTGAACAAAGTCCAAACAGCAGCAGTGGATTTTCTTCATATCCGAATGTTAATCCGAAGAGTTCAACTGCAAGTTTTCATTCTCAAAGCTCAAAAAGTGGAAATGGTTGTGTGATACATTGCAACATTGCATTGAATCTTCCAGATGGTCAAAGTTTTTCTGAAGAAATTGCAAAAGATCACATGGCGTTACTTGCAACTGTGCTACAATCCTATGAAGGTTTGGTTGCAGGGAGGATCGAAAATCCTATGCTGACAAAAGAGGATTATGATCAGATAGATGCTGAAGAAATGGAGCTCATGGACATTAAATGGTGTCTAGCTAGTGTTTTGAGAAGAGCTGAAAAGTTTAAAATGATCACAGGGAGAAATGATTTTCTGGATGCACATGTGTCTACTTTGGGTTTTGATAAATCTAAAGTTACTTGTTTTCGATGCAGGGAAAAAGGTCATTTCAAAAGAGAATGCAAAAATCAAGAGGCTAGTGGAGCAAAGAATCCTTTTGGTAAAGATGATTATTATCGGAAAGCCATATATCAACAAGTTGCTCATCAACCATATCAACAAAAGGAAACACAAACTGCTCATGGGAAATTGATCGAAGATGCAAATAAGAAAGCTTATTCTGGTATCATTGATCAAGATGATGAGAAAATGGTTTCAGGATTCAATTGGAACAAATATATTTCAGTTGATAGTAAAGCATGTTTAATAAACCAAGATGATAAAAAGTTACCTGAAGGGTTCAGCTGGGATCAGTTTGCGGATGTGAATGGGAATTTTAAAGCTTTCATTGCAAAGATAGTTCAAGAACCTGATTTGTTTACTGAATGGATGAAAACGATTGGTGTTCATGAGAAGAATCAAGAAGAAGAATTTGTTTCATCCGATGAAAGTTCAAAAGAAGAAATTGTTGTTGATCAAACATCATCTGATTCTGGTTTTTCAGATGATAGTTCTGAAAAGACATTAAATTTTGATCATACACCATCTGATTCTAGTTCTTCAGATGAGAGCTCTGAGAAGATAATAGATTTTGATCAATCACCAACTGATGATAGTGGTGATGATGAGGAAGAAAGACATATTAATGTTGCAAAAACTCATCTATCTCCTGAAAGTTTTCAATTCTATTTTGCAGATCGCTTGGAGAAGCTAAAGGAGAGACGTGCTGCAAAAGAACAAAAGAAAATGAAGAGTGAAAGTGTTGATCAAAAAGAAAAAAATTGTTCAAAATGAAGAAGTTAAAGCTGAGAAGGTGATTGAAGATGAACCAGTGATTGAGGCTGAAAAAGTTATCGAAGTTGAAAAGATTATGGAAGTCATCAAACCTTGTTCAAAGTGTTTAGAATCTTGCAAGCAATGTGCAGAAAAAGATGAGAAATTGATTGAATTTGAAAAGATGAAAGAACAATTGTTGTTCAATCTCAACTACGTGAAAGAATCTTACGATGTGCTAAACAGAACAGTAACTGGTCTACTAAAGACTAATTCAGAAAGAGAAGATGCATTGACTATGATGAATGCTGTGATGATGACAAAACAGAAGGCGATTAATCATTACATTGAAGAATGTGCAAAGTTGCAGAAGGAGTTGGAGACAGAAAAGATTGAAAATGAGAGAATTAGACGTCTATTACAGAGTTATTCTAGTTCTGATTATCTCATTGATCGAATTTATCAAACTGTTGCAGGTTTTGAAGCATTTAAAGATGATGAGAAGCCAAAGAAGAAGGATACTGGTAAGAAACAGAGTGTCAGTTATAACAAGTGTCCGCCTCCGATTTGGGAAGGGTATTCGCCTAGAAAACCGAATGAGGAGCAAGTCGAAAAAGCAGTCAATATAAAGTTAAAGTCCGATATAACCGATGAATTACCAGAAAACATTGATGTCATTTTTACATCGTCTGACACTGATCATGAGTTCGAGTTAATAAAAAAGTGGTAGATCAGGTGTTGGATACAGATGAGGAGTCGGAGTTAAAGTCTCAGTCAAAATCCGAGTCTGGGAATTCAAGTTCATCAGTCAAAAGTTCGAGTTCGTCGGGCAACAGTTCAAAATCGTCGGTTAAACGGGTTTACAATAAAAAATTCTTGTTATCAAAATCTAATTTGAATGACGAAACAATCAAAGTGGCATATACATTGATTGATTCAGACAAATTATATTCTGATGAGGAATTTCCAATAAGAAGTGTTCAAATTGAAAAGATCAAAAAGGTTTTCAAAATGACAGAAATCAATATTTCTGAAATAAAAGATATAAATCTTACTGAAAAGCCTAAAAAATACACTTCAAGAGTTCAACAACGTTTAAACAAGAAAAAAAGGTTACGGTTCTGGTTCTGGTTTTCAAAAGAAACCAAACCATAACGGTAATTTCAAAAAGAAAGGTTTAGGATTTATTCCACCAGAAAATTATAAAAATGAAAAATATGTTCGAGATTTTAAATCAAAAATAACATTTGTTTCAGGAACAAGCTCGGAAGAAGAAGCAAAAAGACCATTTTGGAAGCAACCAAACAGAGAATTCCTTGCCAAGAAGCAAGAGAATGTGAAGAATGGAGCTAATCAAAGAAAGGAGACAAGAACCTATTACAAATGCAATGAAGCTGGTCACATTGCATGGAACTGTTCTCAAACTACAAAAACAAAACAGGAAGTCTTTAAGAAACTCAAAGAGAAAGTTGTTGATAAAAATGAACCACCAACTGATAAATTTAAAATTTTTGAAAATTCAACATATGAAGTTGGTGAATGTTCAAAGAGATTTTACAGGAGAAGTGTGAATCCTGATAAACAAAAGTGGGTTGTTAAGAAGATTCTTGGCGATGAATCTGATTCCACAAAGTCATAGGAGCCACAAATTGAGGTTAAAGAAGAAAACTCAGTACCTCCAATGGATGATGTTCATTTTCCACCATTGAAGGCTGAAAATTTTAAATCAAAAGTTGGAAAAGTTGAGATCTCGAATCAGTTCTATTCTGAGAAGAAAGAATTCGATGTTGAGAAAGCTTTTAACGGAAATGTTAAAAAGATTTTTGGGAAAATGGTTGAAGGTAAAGTGCAAGGGGTAAAAGAATTTTATGAAACAAAGAAAGCAACATTTTACCCAAGTGCAGGTGAAGAAGAAACATCCAAGTTTGGTGAAGCTTGGATGTCTGTTTTTCATAAGTGATAAGTTTGACTTGCCGGAGCTCCCAGGTTGGTAAGAGTGGAGCAGGAATCGGCATCATTCTTGAAAGGTTTGGTTGGTAAATCTACAGGTGATATCATTATATTGTTATTTTTTATATACAAGTGATTTGTGTTGATAAGTGAACCTGCGAGTAGTTGAAGAAGGTTTTCACTGACAAGTGGTAAATCAAGGACATTAAGTTGTACTTGCATTTTTCTACAAGTGGTTGAGAAACAATGTGATGAATGAATCCCCATACCTACAAGTGGTTCTTAAAATCAACAAAACTTATTTTCCGGAAAAATCATTTTGGTTAAAACAAACTTAAGTGTTTTGAAATCATAATGAGAAAATGTTTTGTTGTAAGGGGGAGCTCTGATTGTTTATGCCAAGTGGATGGCGAATTGAAGCAATTTGATATCGGTTGTCAATTTACTTGTACAGTTTGTTTTCAATTTTCTTTAAATGTGTTTGAATTTTAGGGGGAGTAAGATATTTCTGAAAATCCGAAAACATTTGAAAATTTGAAAAAGCCAAAAACATGATAAAATTCAAAATGAGTTTTGTGTCAAAGAAGAGGAAATGATAGTACATCAGTGGACTATCACAACATGCTAAAGAAATGGAAAGTTAAAATGTGATAAACGGTCTCACTGATGATATGCCAGTAGGTTTTTACACATTTAGTAGATTGTGACGAGATATAAACCTAAATTCAAACTTGCTTATATCGTGGGGAACATCTCTCGGATATATGGGTAACCCCCGAAATCTTGTTTGAAAGATCCCTCTTTCTGAGATACTAGGTCTTTATGCTCAGTGATATCTGGGGTATTATCCCGGGACTTCTGATAATGCGGAAACAATGGCCTAGTCCTTGGAGAATACTTTCTGTTTGCTTGAAATATAGCGCCGCCCTCAGCAAAAATGATGAAACAATAAAATTGATAATCATTGTTGTTGTAAAAAAAGATCCTCTAAAGGGGACACACCAAAAGTTGAAGCCGTCATCTCTCTGCTGAACGGAAGTTCTGACCTGAGCTCTCACGGTTCTTCGCAATTTAACTCCTTACAAATATCATCTGTGGTATACTCACTTGTAAGACTGAATATTGGGATCTGGATACAGGAGTATATTCTGAGGTGGGACACGCGGATAAGTTTAAGTGCTTAAGACACTAATTCCATATCTCGAAACAGTTGAACTTTGTGTGAGAATTTAAGTGGATCAGTATACTGACAATCTAAGTGAATCATTTAGAACTTAAAATGTTTAAAGCTTAACGGTGTTGGTGATTTGTCTCATAAACTGATATGATCCTCTTACGCAAACTCACAAAAATATTGTCTGTAAATATTTCTTTATTGCATTTCTTTTACTTTCAAAAATTCAAAAAAGATTTTAGTGTGTTTTAGCATAAATTTTGAAAAATACAAAAATATTTTCGACAACTGGTGTTGGAGAGCTAATTTTCAAAATTCCAAGTGCTAGACATGATGAACAGATGGGTTGAGAGAGTGTGTTGTTTTGATAAGAAGAACGATATTTTTTCAAATGGTTCATCAAAGATTATCATTGTAAAATCATTCTTTGATTGTATAATTCCTGCAAGTGTTTCATTAGATGGTGAGATTGTTTTTACAAGTGATCATCAGAAAACTTATTGTTGGGTAGAGATTTGTGCAGGAAAGAGCCAGGAATTGATTCTGAACCTGAACCTGTAGAGAATGTGCAGGATAAGAGCTAGGTGATCTTGAGATAGATGATAGAGAGTCAGGTTCCGATACCTGAGGACTCTGTGATTTTAACAAGCCAGGCTGCGATCCCAGCATATCGAAAGGGGGAGTCTGAAGACACCCGTGGAAAGAGCTCAGAGCTAGGTTGTGATTCTGGTAGAAAAAGAAGAGAAAGATTTGAGGATACTTACAGTGTCAGATACTTCAAAAGAGAAGCCCGAAGGCTGATAAAGACTGAAGATGCGAAGACTCGACACTGAAGACTCGTCAACATCCGAGGGGGAGTCTGTTAGTGCATACGTCTGCTGACTTCGTCTTATATCGAGTCTTGCACTGTTCAGGGCACGCAGATCAAGAAATCAAGTCAAATGGATGATTTCGCTTGAAAAGGTCAACATGAGATTTCGCTTGGAATTGATCATGTTATTTCGCTTGAGATTATTTGTTGTTATTTCGCTTGTAATGGTTTCGCTTGAGTCTGTTTCAAGCGAAATCAGACTTCTATAAATAGGTGTTAGGACTGTTCAAGCGAGATCAGAAGTAATGCTCTTGTTTCCGACGGCGAAGCTCTGTCGAAGTGTCTTCAGGATTGTAAACATATCAGAATCAATATACAAGACAGTTTATGTGAAGATCTAGCTGAATTCAACTCATTATGTCTGTTTCCTCCTTTCATTTTGAGTAGAACGCCTCTGAACGACTCATTTAGGGTCCTACAACGATCCTACAGGAAATATGAAACTTGTAGCGGGTAGACGAAAGTTGCCATCAGCAAAGTAATCCCAAAGTAAAGTAATATAACCGGCCGGAGCGTCGGCCGCCGTTAGCACGTCATCTGGGTATCTAACACCCCAACCATCAGGGAACTTGAAGTTCTTCACGAGACCGTCAAAAACCTCCTTAGACCACTTTAATGGTGGTAGGGAGGCAGACATTTCTTCAGACGAGTCTTCGAGATGTTCTTTGGTAGACATAAAGGGAAAAACTTCCAGGTTTTTTCAAAGAAAAATTGGAGAAAACGAAAGGAATTCAAGAGCAAGTAACAAAAAGGAAGACACTCATGGGGTTTATATACTCATCGCCATTAATGCTCTTGAAAACCGCAACAGCCCTTTTTCAGGAAAACACGGTTACCAAGGCATCAAGGGCGAGTGGGGAACCGAAAATAACCTCACGCGCGCGTACAGACCACGTTTGACGACGCACATTTAATGAATAACTGACAAGTGACAGCTTGTCACCAAAACCGTCACACGTCAACAGGCAGTACAGTACCTTTTACCTGCCATGAGTCAAATTTTTCAAAATGTGAAATCATGAACACCTCAACTTGAAGAAACAAAATATCTTCCAAAAGAAGATTCTTCATACTTCATTTTACCTAAGTCTAGTGCTCCACCTATTTGCGTAGAAGCAACACTGGACTGGGGGGACTTGAAGGGGTATGGTCCCAAAAACCTTGCGCAGGCGCATAGGACCATACCACAACCTTATCCCAAAACATCTTGAATAAAGACCCTGCGTGGCTGCGCAGCGGTCTTAAACAGGATTTGGGAAGAAACAATTCAATAGCAAAGGAATATGGACCCAAAAACCTTGCGCAGGCACATAAGACCATTCCATAAGCCTCACTTCTAGAACATCCTTAATGAGACCATGCGCGGCTGCGCAATAGTCCCAAAACAAGTGATGAAAGAAAATAGTCTTCAATAAACACACGCCGAAAATAAGGAGAAACTAACATTCCACTAACACCCTTGCGCAGGCCTGCGCAAGGGAACAGTTAGACTGGAAGATAGAAAATCCGAAACATATCCGCACGCCTAAGACCAAGACTTGAATAAAGGAATCTTTTATGTTATAATAGAATAGACACGTGGCAAGAATATAAAGGTTTACAGCTGTAGTTCTTCTAGAAGATTTTCTAATACTCATCAAGCATAGCCATTCAGTTGTAACTAACTATGACGTGGCATGATCTTGGACGCTCATCTGATCACGATGATGGTACTCGATCGAAGATTAAGCACAAGCTCACTTTCCACGTGGCATCTCCCTAGCCGTCGATCACTCTCACAATCCGTGTGCATGGGTGTGACGTTAGTGACTGACGGAAAAGGGAATAACCGCTAACGGAAAATACTTTCCGTTACTATCTACGTCGACCAATTTCCCGCCCAAATCCGACTATAAATAAGTCACTACAGGTATGGTTTCACAAGTTACTCTCACTTCAGTTTTACTACTTCTTCTTCTTTAAGATCACTGTACTTATTCTCACGCCGGAGGGTGGTCACGAAGAGAACCCCCATTCTCCCCGTGGCAAGTCTAACGACTTTCTGTTTTGCAGTGATCATCGGAGAAGGAATCCAGTCAAACCCCCGAATCAACGAGAGGATTAACCCTTTTTATGCAGAGACTAAACCCCTGATCCGATTGATTCCAGTCATTCTGATCACTGTTTTGTCACTCTAATACTTGAATGCCTCAAACCTTGGCTCTGATACCAACTTGAAACGCCCACTTTTTCACATTCGAAAAATAATAATAATAACATACTAATTTTAACAAAAATTGGGCATGAACCGTTCGTACTGTAAGCAATTCCCTGCTTTTAACATTCACCATTCAAACTAAATTCTACGACACGTTTCAAAAGACATAAAAGTTGTAACCATACAAGATTCCATCAAAAGTGTTTTGTCCGAACTACCAAAATAAGATTTAAAATCCTAACTCACTTACGAAACATCCTAAACATAAGTTTAACATTTACATTATTAAAGTATTTTGACCCATTACAAAAAAAAAAAAAAAAAAAAAAAAAAAAAAAAAAAACTTGAACCAGAAGCACAAGGAGGGCGATATAGTGTGCTCGATCCGAGCTCGCCGTCATCAAATGTGGGATTTACCTAACATGTATAACACCAAAACATTCATTAGCTTAATTTACTAACAAAATATTACCTATCATTATTCGACCCGTTAACAATTCATCACTGTGTCAACATACTTGATTTATCATTCTTTCCTTGCAAATCATAAATTTTCCTTATATCCATTCATCCTTACATATCGAAAACATTCAAAGCATAAACTTTTCGACCCAACCTTAATGACTTGATTCGTACCATACATTCTTAACTCACTTTCATCATTTTGACCCGTTTACCAACAAGTCCTTATTAATCATTTCAACATCCTACTAATCAACATTCCGACCCATTTAAAACGGGTCTTTACACATTCGTTACTACATCATTTCTCAAAACTCAACGTATCCAATTCAACCATAAGCAACAAGGCAACTTTACGCTAAGGCTTAAGAACCAAAGTTACCGTTTGTAAATCTACATGTAAGGTAAATAAAGTTCATATGAACTTACCGTGATCTTGCGATGCTTGCGACTTCAAATGACTCATGCCTTCTTCTTTCTTCGTGCCTATATGTTATAACTTCACACTTTTAGCTTTTCTATTTCATTGCATCACATATGCATTTTACTTATTCATCATGACATTACTTATCTAAACATACATCCATTTTCATTTTACATCATCATTAAATCAAGAATTCAAGTCAAATACAACTAAATCATTCTAAGGCATTTCATCGAACACATGGCGTGCGTATTATCTATGAAGCATAAAGTACAAGTATTTTAAGCACATTTTTCACAATTCATCCATTGATTAGCACATACATTCCCGACTTCACAATTTATCATTCTAACTATGTACTTATAGTTCCAAATCAACTACTCATCAAAATATCATCAACATTAAACTAATTAACATGTAGAACTTCACAAATTTTTTAAACCATCTTTTGACATACAAGTAGGTTTTACCCCAATTCATCACCATAGAGAAATTCAAGCATAATTTCAACTCCTATATGTTCATATCATCTTGCATTCATGTTTGATTTCATATAAAATCACAAATTTCACATAAACCACTTCATCAAACATTACCAAATCATGAAATTAGACTTACTTGATGTCAAGAACACTTTGGTGATCAAAGTTCCTAGCTCATGCATAACAATTTAGCCCTAGAGCCTCTCAATTTGGTGATTAACTTGCTAGGGTTTTGAGGGGAAGGTTTCCCCAGGTCTCTCTTCTCGATCGCACACACACACCCAACACCAACACTGACCAATTTTTTTTATCTAATTTGATTCTATATTTACACATCCAGTCCCTTATCTTTTAGATCATATTCACTTTACTACTTCCCATACTAACTTGGTCATCTTTCTCTTATTAACTTTGGTTAATAAGATATGTTTTAAACTTAGTACCATTTTTAACTTTTCTTGTGGCAAAATTCTATATTTTCCATTTTTCATTATTTAAACATTACTACATATTATTATATTATGACATACGAAAATTTGGGGTGTTACATTTTGAAACTAAGGGGAGAAATATAGCATTTCATTATCTTAAAAAAATTACACAAAAGAAAAAAAATTAAAACTCCTCGTCAGAAGGTACTTTATCTAAGAAGTATCCATCACTTCCTTCGTCTTCTTCTTCGGAGTCTTCTTCTAGTCTTTCATCTAATTCATCACTTTCACTTTCATTGGCTTCTTGTTGTTGAAGATTCTGAAGCCTCCAATTGAACATGTCCTGCATTAACGCCATTTTTAAGTCCGTGTCTGTGTTCAAACACGTGGCATTGTGCAACTCTTCCATGAACCCAACCCCATCCTTTGTCATGATGTCTTCAAGCAGGTAGTCTTCCTGCTCTCCGTTGTCACATATAACGGTCACCATGTCTGTTTCTTCATCAAAACGCCATGATGTTATGACTGGGTCCATTTTTCCATCTGCTTTGCTTGGTCCATATTTCCTTGTTAATGTTCTCATAAGCTTATGTGTTTCATGACATTCGTTATCCAGAGCGATGCCAAGCGATAGGATACCCCTCTGTACCTCTTCTTCCATCTTCAAAATTGCTTTGACTGTCCTAACATACACCCTCCTTCTGTTGTCAAAACATATGACGAATCTTCTGATTCTCAAAGTGTATCTCCATGAAACGATGGTTGCCATTTTTGGCGTTTTGGTTAAACTTGGTGTTTTTGGTAAAAGATGCTTTTTTAGAATGATGGATTAAAGTGATTATGGAAGCGATGTTTAACTTCATTTATATGATGATGTTTTTGGCGCGTAATTTAGGAGGGAATTTCTTCTAAAAAATGTTAATAATTGTATTTCAGTTACTGTGTTGTTTCTTCTTCCTGTAATCTCCAACGCGTTTTATCACTAATCTTTGGCGTTTATTAGTTTTGAATGGCGTGCTGTCATTTTAGTTGGTGTTTTGAATTTGAGCAGTAAAAAACCTTTTTACCCTTAATGAAGCGCGTCCACATAATAAAATTGGTGTTATTTACGAAAACGCCACTGCGCCAATCTAGTCCATAGATTGTTTTGATCGGACGATCCATAAGCGTTCTCACTGTTCTCACACTTTTTACCGTTTTCCCTAAATCTTGACCCTATATATATATATATATATATATATATATAGGGGATTGCTAGAATGAGAACCACCACGAGTTATGAGAACCACGAGAACCGCGCCCCGCGGGTGGCCGTCGGCGACGAAATTTTTTTTACACCTAGATCCGTATATTTTAGCGGGGGGGTTTAAATTTTCGGTTCAAACGGCGCGCCCGAGGGGGTAGTTTTTTACGCCCAAAGTTTGGGTTTTTTTAATTTTTTTAATTTTTCTTTTTTTTTTTACCAAACTTTGGGCATAAAAAACTACCCCATCGGGCGCGCCGTTTGAACCGAAAATTTAAACCCCCCGCTAAAATATACGGATCTAGGTGTAAAAAAAATTTCGTCGCCGACGGCCACCCGCGGGGCGCGGTTCTCGTGGTTCTCATAACTCGTGGTGGTTCTCATTCTAGCGGCTCCCTATATATATATATATAGGGGAAGGTTCATTTGAGAAGAAAAATTAATTAAGAAGAAAAAGAACAAAGGGTAATTTTGTAAAACATTAAATAGTTTTTTCACTTATCTCATTTATTATCATTTTTTACTAATTAATTAGTCATAAAGACTATTATCCTCCATGCTAATTTTTTTTGCCTACACACATTAAAACTTATCATACATATTTCGAAATTCATCATACACGTGGAAATTTAACCCCTACACAACTTGTAATTTATCCTACACAACTCGTAATTTATCCTACATTTTAAATTATTTTATTTTATTTTTTTTTGAAAAAATATATATTTTGAAGTAAACTTACAAAAATTTAATGTAGTTAGCTATTAAAGAGGAAGACTACAAATTAATTACCTATGTAGATTTACCAATGTACCCTTATAATAAAATTAAATACTTATATTAAATGAAGTAAAATAAAACATTCTTATTGGTTGAAATTTCTTCTTTCTTCTTCTTACCAAAAAATTCTTCTCATTTAAATACTTATATATAGGAGAAGGATCCGTTAGGAACCACCCTTTATTACGAGAACCAATGTGAACACAACCAAAAATACCTAAAAATAGCTAAAAAACACACAAATTTTTTTTAATATTTTTTTATAAAAAAATCGCTACTTTTAGTAGCAAAAAAAAAAACCTTTTTTTAAAAAAAAAATTTAATTTTTTTTTTGCTACTAAAAGTAGCGATTTTAATGTAAAAAATATTAAAAAAAAAAATTTGTGTGTTTTTTTTTAATTTTTTTTTATTTAT